>OW119923.1:60365687-61745687 GCA_933210815.1 Meta bourneti | reverse complement strand
TTTATTGCTTAAATATATTTCCAATAAAATGAAGAATTTAAATGAAATGAAATAAAAAAAAGCTCTCATTTTTCAGATAGGTTTAAAATCTTCAATAAACTATTCAAGCCATATTAGATTAAGAAAAATAAGAAATCGAACTTGTTACGAAACAAATTTCTAGAAGAACCTTTTTTTAACAGTTAGTTATGCTTCGTTTCTGAATTCTTTTCTATTCCTTACATTCAAGTAGTTATTGAAATTGGATTGGAAATTTTTAGATCTTTATAAAAACATAGTATATCGAAGCACATAGTTTCGTTCAGTTGATCTGAGAGGAAATAGGATTCAAGTAGTTAGAGTTAGTATCAGAACATCTGGAATTTACTCAAGATTTCATAGTACATAACGCAAAGTTAAAGTAAACATAGCTGAAACTGAAGATAACAATGACTCAGTAAAAAATGTAGAAAGTTGTAAATACAGATTATTACATTTTACGTTCATTTCAGAGATGTCCTCACAACATAAATTTTATCTGGATTTCGGTTTGCAATACATTTTGTAATGATATGGAATTAAATGATTTTCTAGCATTAACAAGAGTTTGATCAGAACAAAATCTTAAAACATATCGTATTTCCTTAAATTGAAATGTGTGTTGAAGGTAATTATTAAATCTATTCCCCAATCATTTTTATTATTATTTTATCAATTGTAAGGTGTATATAATATACATTCCTTATTATTCCAAAACATTATATATATACATATATATATATATATATATATTTATTTATTATTTATTCCAAAACATAATATGCATTCCTTATTTGTTCCCAAATCTAATATACATTATTTATTCCATGTTTATAGATTGAAGCATTATTTAACTATGAAAATCATCGTACCCAAAATTTAAAGTGATAAATCGTGTGATAGTGAGCAAATACCTTATATTTATTTTTATAGGTAATTATACATATTTTACGGTGATTTTTCTATTTTCCATGTTTTGGCGTAAAGTTCATGTACATGAAAAGGAAACAAATTTTAATGAAGAATAATAATATTGTCATGTATGCAAGTAATTTTTCTTTAAGAATTTACTCCAATTATCTAAACTATCACAGTCTAGGAATATGGAATTTACAAAATCCTTAGGTGGAAATGAATAATCTCTGAAAAATATCTAAAATATTGAGTGGAGTATTTGAACTGTTTCCCGTATCACTTTGTTCTGAAAATAATCCTTAAATAAAAAAAATACCTCGAAAGGGAAAAGATCCTTAATAAACTTACTTGAATACAAAGTATTCATCAAGAAAAAAATGCATGGAAGGTAAAAAATGTATAATGAATAAATAAAAATAGACTTACGAATTTACAAATAAAAGAAAACAAAATTTCAGTTCTCCAAAATATTCCAAATTTTTTTTAATTCCACGAAAGCAACGGGATGAATTCGGCATTCCTTTGTTACTTTTAAAAAACATCTGCTTAAGAAAGGAAACTTCTTGTTTTCGAAAAAGTATTTTTTGTCCTTTCCAAGTATAGATAAATTTAACGTTTGAAAATTTTATTTATTTTTTCAAAAGTATTTTATATCGGTCAATTTCATAGAACTTAAAAAAATCTTTATCGAAGTATTGAACGAGTCTTGTTTGAATTTATCTTTAAAAGAGAATTGTGAGGCATTGTATGAAGATCACGTATATCGATATTATAGCCATCTTTAGAAGTAATTTCTTATAATATGAGATAATTATTGTATTTGTAGTGAGAAACAAGATAAGAGCATACTTAATTACGTTAGTTTATTTTCATTGCATTTTATATTATGTTTATCCATTATAAGAAGGATTTTCTGTTCATCTAAATATTGCTGGAGATAGTATTTCTGCAGCGGAGCGTGTTTCCTGCGCGTATTTCATACGCAACGTCACATGACTTAGTTTTCGAATACAATTTCAGCCCTTCTCCAATAAAAATTAAAGATTGAATTTCACATTGATATATGGTAGTTGATTTATCATTACCACATAGATTACACGCCAAACGTAGTCAACATGGCGGTAACCTGCATTTTGAGGTAACCCTTTTATACATAAAGGGGTTATGCATGAGAGACATTTGGATAGTGGCTAAGTTTTCCGTGCATCTTTTTCTTTGTTTTTACACTGAAAATCCTTCTCAAATGTAATATTTAAGATGTCCGTTTGCCGCTAAGGTCATCTTTTTTTACATGATGCTTATGCTTAATATCGTTTATTTCATGATTTTTGTTAATTTCGCGTGTTAATTGGATTTTTAAACTTTTTGATATATTACTGTTTATTTCTCTTTTGTAGTATCTATATTTAGAAAAAATTTCATATGGAAAGGATTGCAATTTTTCACTTGTATTATTGATTTATTATTTTTACTAGAGAAGCCAACAGAGTATTGCAAGAAATATTCGATTAACTACATTTTTTATCAAATATACAGCTAAAAAAGCGGAGATTTAAATACGAAACCTTAACCAATAAACTAGACTCATGTTAAGGCAATTCTTGAAAGCAGAAGTTATTAATTTCCGTAACTTCAATTTGACTTAAAATTATCTGCTTTAAATAAGTTACAAAATATAAATATTGTAAATTATATATTATGTAGTATGTCAGTATCCTAACTTGTTAATACCTCATGTTTTTCTTCATAACACTTCATGCGTTTCATTGTATATCATTCTGTATAGGAGAATATGTAAATTTGGCTTATTATAGATTTGGCATATTACTCTCATTTGAACCTAGTTGGTAAAAAATCAGGGTAGTGTAGCAGTAGTTAATATAAACTATTGGAAAAATACTCGAAATGAATGTACTAACTAATAATATACGGAAACTTAATACGGTGTGGGATAGTGATGAATCATGAAGATTCTTGTTTGCATCAATTTATTTTAATATTATTTGAACTCACAAAATTATATTTAATCCTCTGACCGTCAGGAGATATTTCCGAGGAGTATAGTATTGCTTTTACCCTATAATACGCAGAATAATTAAATAACATCCATTAGTTGAAGCAATTCCAAGAAAGTTTCTATTGCTTAAGAAGGTCAAAATCATTTAGAAGTCATGCAGGGATGACTGGAAGTTGTAGAAAGAAAATATGCGTGTGGAACCCTCTACTATAAGTATGAAAAAGAAATAAAATTTTGAAACTAATGCATACCTTATAAATTATTTTGTACATAGCTAAATCATGAAATCACATCTATTGCCCTTCTGTCGTCCTTCAGCAGAACCATTACCATCAAGTTAAGTTCATTAACGTTCTAATAATCAAGTGCAGACTCAAACTCATCCTACATTCCAAGAGAAAAACGAGTTCATCCACCCCTTTCCCATTTCCAGAAATAAATATCTCAGAACCATTCTCAATCCATAAAATATTCAAATCACTCGCACAAATAGTAGAAAACACCTTTAAGGATTTAAGTTCGATTTCACCATAAGTAAAAACGCATGGTACATCTTCTTCAAAAAATAAATCGAACCCGACATTACAAAAGTACGAAAAAATTCCTTAGACTTTCTACCTTGACAACATAACTCCGACCACACGACCAATGAGCACGAAAGAAATAACCCATATGTTCTCATAGCTTTCCTTGTAATTTATTTTAATACCACTCTCGCCCATACAGTCCTTCTATCGTCCTTCAACAAAAACACTATCAACAAATTAAATTTCATAACTTTCTAATAATCCCACGCCGACCTAAAAAAGTAATTTTACTCGTACATTCCAGGAGAAAAACGAGAAAATCTGCCTTATCCTATTTCCCGAAACAAATAGAATCATTTCCAACCCATAAAGTATTCAAATCACTCGCACAAAAAATAGAAAACATCGTTAAGGATTTAAGTTCGCTTTCACCAAAAGTGAAAGCGCATGATACATCTTCTACATCTTCCCCCTCAAAAAGAAATCGAACCCGACATTACACAAAAACGAAAAAAACTCTCCCCAGACTTTCCACCTCAACACCAACACTCCGACCCCACGACTGAGGAGCACAAAAGAGATTGCCCATCTGTGCACATAGCTTCCCCAGTAATTTATTTTGATACCACTCTCGTCCCATACAATCCTTCAACAACTCTGCCCAGAGAGTCAGTCCCTTTTGTTACGTATGCGCACTGTTAGCTCATATCGCGTGTGCAGCCAGTGATTGAGAGAGTGCACAGCAATCACCTGGCTCGTTTTACCAAGGATTTGGGACCCTTAGATTTCCCTAGACAAATCCTATAGTCATTAGAGTTGATTGAATAGAGCATCTCCAGTGCGATGCTGCAACCTGCAGCTTGAATGACGGAAGAGGAGACTCAATTTTATCATCTCCTCTTTTCTAACCTTCGGCATGATTGTGGTATTTTTCCATCTAAGCTGAGATCGTCATTCGCCGGCTTTATTATTACCTTTTTCGTTTTCCAGCTTTTATGCTCAGGGAGTGGGATTTTTTCGTTGAACGTTGTTGGGGGCCCATTAAGTTTTGCATTTATTCGTGTCTGCTTTATTGGACTGTGACTTTTATGCCTGTGTTGGAATGCATTTTTATGCATCTTTTTTGCTTGATATCTGATGTAAGTTGAATTCTTTTACATCTGAAAAAGTGATTGGGAGAGATGTGTTTCCGATAGGACGAGATTTATTAGGGTCTTTTTGTTAGTTCACCTACAATATCATGTTTCTTTCCCAATGCCCGGCAAATTGAACATTTCTCATTACGGTACTACAACGGAGCATTTTCAAACAATTTTCCTTTAGAACTCACATATATACCCACATACTAGGCACAGTCCATCCATAGAGGCCACATATTCGTTCCAGATCCACGCCTTATCCCGAATTTTAATCACGAACTTTTCGAACTAGAATTCACCACTCTGAACACTAGATCAATTGCTAGGTTAGAATAAGGCGCAATGCATTTAATCTCGTATGACATTTACCCAGTTTGTAACTGTACAAAATATTTTGTATCGAACCAAACAAAATAAGTTTCATTGACAGTAACTTATGTGAGTAGTAATTACTTACGAGATAAACAGTTTCTGTGAAATGTAATGCCACTTAACTGAGATTTTTCAACTGTGCAATATTTCG
Source organism: Meta bourneti (assembly GCA_933210815.1). NCBI lineage: Eukaryota > Metazoa > Arthropoda > Arachnida > Araneae > Tetragnathidae > Meta > Meta bourneti. Next base: position 61,740,548 of record OW119923.1, on the reverse strand, counting down.
TATCCGATCATAAAAAGAGTGGGGTGACAGCTCAGGAGTTGACCTCGTCATCTAACTATGGTTCAAAGTTACGAGGTGTTGTTCTCAGATCTTTTCCATCAGGATTGATCTCGGACCGTCGCCAATAGCCCGTTGTGTTGTTCCAGTGCGTTGTTAATTCAACAACCTACCTACCAACCTACCGTTTTAAAAAAAGTTTTATTATCCATCTGAGCTTCTATAAATTTCCGAATAGTATATATAGTATTGCTTTTTCTCCACTATACGTATAACTAAATAACCACATCTATGGATCGAAGGAATCCTAGGGAAGTTTTCATAGGAGAATACGTTCAAAAGTGGTTAGTAGTCTCCTATAGGGAAGACTGAAGATTTCAGAACGGATTTTAGCATGTGAACCCCTCAAAGGATTAAAAATGAAATGTGTAAAGTGGTGATCACTTACGAGAAATCCAATTTTTATACTACAATTATAAAATTGAAAATTTACTAACGCGAATCCGTTTAAATGAGTGATCACCATTAATATGTTAGTTTCATATATTAAATATCTTAATTAATTTTCTAGAATAATTTAGTTGATCTATTCAATTATACATCCTTGAGTCTTCAGTTATTGAAAAGAGTAATTTAGCATTTATGTCAATTTCTTAAAACAATATATTAATCTTGTTTTTCGTAGGTTTTATTATTATGTAGAGGTATTATTTTGTTTTTTAAGTAAAATTAATTCCTGTCATTTATTATCATCTAGACTGTAATTGAAACTTACTTTAAAGAAAGATATTATGCACTAATTCCTTACAAATGGCTTTTCACTTTTATCATCGAATAAATTTACGTTAAACCTTAGTACCGCTTTTATATTGGCATGAACAAAATTTATTATGCAGTCATCATTATTCAAACACTTACTAATTATATGATGATCGCAAGGGGCTAATGGAAGAATAATCACCAACTTCAACTACTCATATTCTTGTATAGATTGAAATCCAGTTCATACATCTAGTAATCCATCTTTGCGATTAAATTAATTTTCTCCTTTCCCCCACCCATACTTATCCTCTTTTTATGTATAAAGAACATGAATATTCAAATAGTAATTTACAATACTTCATTCTTAGTTTATTATTCATACAGAAAAAAAATATTAAGATACTGAATTTTGGTTTCATTATTTTTAGAATAGGGAGACAAAAGCTAGTCAAAACGGCATTATCTTCGAGATTGTTCATTTTGTTTATTGGTTGTCATACGCTGTGTTTTAAAGAATCTCATACTTAACAACATTACTTAACGCGACTTTAATTAACTACCTATGGTAGTTAATTAACGTCAAACAGGATCAACGCAACGGACTATTTGTGACGGTCTGGGATCAATCCCTGATGGAAATATTCACAGACAAGGTCTCATAATTTTGAACCACTGTCAGATGACGTGGTTACACCAGAGCTGTTACCCGACTCTCCAAACTTCCACATTACGCCAAGGTGAGGACATTTGTAGCCACAATAGATTTAATGTGTGGGCCCCGTGTACACGACGGTCTTTGGCTGGACCGAGTTTCGAACTCTCTATCCTCTGTTTTCTAAGACGTTGATCTTTCAACAGGGCTACCACGACCCAACACCACCAGGTAACATGGTTAGTTGGATGGTTTGTTATGGCCCAAGTGCCAAATTTGATCAAACTACACCAATCAATGTTTATTTTCCGCCAAGTAACTAGACATAATCAAGGAAAGTTTTACTGACACAGAAAAGAGAATTACGCCCAGGGTAGATACAGGGATTAAACTTGGGCCGCCTAGATTTCGCAGGTTGGACAAACCAATTCAGCCACTGTGGCCTCAGGTAACCAATGCTAAGATAGTGTGAGTTTCAAGATCATAGAACTTATTAATAATACTTGAAATAGATCATTAATGTATCCTGATTAAAATTTAATCCGAGAGAACACGAGTTCTATATTTTAACTCTTACAAATGTATTTTGGACACTTTTACTTGGTGTGGCTAATTGATAACCCGACTATATGAAAGATTCTTCAAAATCGCATTGACAAAAGTTAAGGAATTATATTCTGAAACAACACTGTTCGACATTATTCTACACCTTATTATCGTCATCTGATAGTGGTTCAAAATTAAGTGGTGTTGTCCTCGGATCTTTCCCTTCGGAGGTTGATCTCGGACCATCGCCAATAGCCCGTTGTGTTGCTCCAGTGTGACTTTAATTAAATACCTACCTACATCTTATGGTTTCCGTAAATTATAAATTAGAGTACTTCGATTACTTTTCTATTAAATATCTATTTTCTATTATAAAGGAATTGGGTTTTTACCAACTTGGTTCAAATGAGTTTTATTTCCTGTGATACCAAATGCATAACTACTAGGGGTGTTCAAATGAAAAGGTACGAAACGACACTGTGGGTATAATTGAAGTCTTTATTCAAAAGTAATCACCAGAGGACTGAGCACAACTATCCTACTGTTTCACGAGCCGAAGGATTCCCTGTTCCCAGAATTCCTGTGGCTGTGACCAGAGCCAGTCCTCCACTGTGTCCTTCAGTTCGTCGTCCGAGTTGAAGCTCTTCCCTTTGAGATGTTTTTTAGCGGACAAAACAGATGGAAGTTGTAGGGCGATATGTCCGGGCTGCAGGGCGGATGCTCAAGCTGCTCCCTCTTGAACTTGGCCAGTACACTTTGTGTGACCCTGGAGACGTGTGGACGCGCGTCATCGTGGAGCAGAATCACTCCCTCCGTGAGCAGCCCAGGCCGTTTGCTCTTGATGGACTTGCGTAGGCTACGGAGTGTCTCACCTACCGGTTTAACACCTTCCGCAATCAGAAATCTGATAACACCTCGCTGCTCCTCAATCGTCGAATTTTGCAATGTGAACGCCATGATGTCCTCACACGCACTGCCGCGTCAATTAGACGGAACACACAACTGCATGCTTCTCTTCTGCGTCATGTGCGGGCGCCCGCGCATGCGCACAACCACGCCGGTACTCGTGCATTCGCTTCCTTAGATGTCTCACTACGTTATCCCAAAGCGGCATATTCAAATTTCAACCGGTTTGGTTTTTACGACGTTTCGTACCTTTTCATTTGAACACTCCTCGTATATTTATAAAATATTTCAGAATATTCTGCAAAGCTTTATCATGAAATATACAGAATTTTCTATAATTTCGTTGCATTTAATTGAATCTAGCAGAATATTCTTTCGTTTCTAATATTTTCTGGAATATTCCGGAACATAATATAAAATATCTAAAATTTTCTGCATTTTTTACATATTTCTGCATTCGAAATTGAATTGGAGAGTACATGAGTCCTATTTTTCAACTTTTCCAGAAGACTTTTGGACATTTTGACTTGGCATGTCTCACTTATAAGCCTACGATATGTAAAACTATTCAAAAGCACATTGATAAAAAGTTAAGGAATTGTATTCTGAAATCGCACAGAACAATAACACGCTTTCGCAAACCTCCAAAGAACCTCTTTCCAGACATTTTAATTTTATGATTATTTAATAGACGTATCAAAATACACCAGTCTTCCAAAACATTCCGAGCTAGACCGAATTCCCACAAGTCTCGGGGGTATTATTTCACGTTCCCCGTTGATTCGGGAAAATGGAGTACATCCGTTTCCCTTTCTACAGTGTCAACTGACAGAAGTGTTCCGTTTTGCCCCCTCCATTGACAAGCGGATGAAGTCTATTTTGTTCCAGCTCAAATGCCACGGCGCTTAATCTGCATTTCGAAACCGTTCGGAAAATCGATGGGTTTCCTTCGATAAGAATGGCCTGGGCGCGTGGTTAGATTTATAACCACTGCATTGTTTTCCTTCTAGAAGCAGCGACTGGGGAAGAGAGAAATGAATGCTGGGGTTAACTATCTTGAAATATTGCGTAAATCATAAACCGGAAAACAATTGATCAACGAAGTTTGATTCCCTGACGCCTGTTAGTGAATGGATGTTCTAAAGATCAAATATAGATATATGATAAAGTTATTTACACAAGAGAATTCCAACAAATCAACATGGATACACAAACTTATTTACTCTAGAGCCAAACGGCCTAAGTGAACTTCTATTATTGACAAGGGTCAACTTTGCCTTGAGTATTCTGGCAACACTTGGGCCTTGTGGGTTAACCCTCCTGGTGGTTGTCTCATTGACAAAGTATATCGTTATTAGCAAAACAAACCAGATTTTGATGAACGAGATATCTCGCCATTAGAACAAAACTGACTAGGTCTTGATCTCGTCACCATAATCGGTAATATATTGATGACGAGATATCTCGTCATTGGCAAAGTTGACCCTTGGAGCACAAAGTCGCTACAATCGAAATGACGTTACAGTCATTTCTATTGTAGCGACTGCAACTGCATAATTTTAGTTCAGATATGGGGTTCATTGGATTTTGGTTAATTTTTTCGCCAATTTTTGCCAAACCACGCCACGTAAATGGATAAATACACACTAAAATAAATTTTTTCTGGCACAGAATAGATAATTACACCAAGAGTAAAGCTATATGAATCGAACCTGCGTTGCCAACAACTCGGAGATTGCAAGCGAAATGAGCAAACCCACTGATCCACGGATACTCCTCGCATATTAGGATAAAGATTATAAAACGGTTAACTAATTACAAGTTTTTCCACATAAAGTAGAATGTAGTAATACCGAAAATGAACACATCTGTACAACACAATAATTAATTTTCATTGTTATTATAGTAACAACTGAAGTAAGAAAAAATAAAGCAATAAAATTATTTAGTTTGCAAATCTATCTGATTTAATATCAAAATACGTACATATTTTTCAGGTTGGTGAGTAAGTGCACATTTTATTTTTAGTTGATGTCATTTCGAACATACAGTACTGAACTGAATACAGGAAATTTAATATCGACGGATTTGCCCTCTACCATCATACAAATTGGGTATGATCACATCCTGAAAAATTAATTTCATTAAGATATTAGAGGTTGTAAAAAAGCATATACAAAATGTTGGTATATGAAGGAAACTGGGAATTGTATTTTTGAAATCAATGTAAAATTTGAATGTTGTTGAAATAAAAATGTAAAATTCTTTGAAACTATGTTGCAACAAGCATAAAATGTTGCCTCAAAGAATATGACATATGCAAATTTGCCTTTAAAACCAGATCGCCGCGTTTCATTCTTTGATAAAATATTTTAAACATAATATTTCTGAATTTATTTAAAATGTATTCTGTCAACTGAAGTAGTTATTGCAATATCGAAAATATTTCCGTGATTTTAAATAGTGTAACAGATAGCACACTGTGCACCACCAATAAAAATAAATATTATGCAAGTAATTATTTTCAATTTCTTAATATTTCGAAACGAGTATTTATAGTTTGATCATGTTTGCAACTTTTACGTAAATCCGCCATCATCTATATAATCTGAGAGTATTTACACTGCTGGCCACCCAAATTGCAACACCAAGAAAGACAAGAGATATCACAACAAAATTTATTTTGTAGATAACATGTTGACCAAGTATCAAATGATTAAATTTATAGACTTCTGTGAAGTGTGGTTCCTGCCAAAATCAGTAGCCAGAGTAGCCGCCATTGTTGGAGATCACCGCTGCCACACGCCTCGGCATTGATTCAAAGAGACTTTGGATGTGTTCTTGGGGTACAGCAGACCAAGCAGCTTCCACACGTTGCTAAAGTTGATCTGGTGTGGCAGCTGGGGATGTATTCTGGGTCAATCGTTGAGCAACCATGGACCACATGTTTTCTATCGTCGATAGATCCGGAGAGCGAGCTGGCCAGGAAAGCAATTCAATCTGGCGATTGACGAAGAACCCTTGGACAATGCGTGCCACGTGTGGTCGCGCATTACCCTGTTGAAATATGGCTGTGGGCAAGCCCTGAAGGTAAGGAAGGACAACTGGCTCCAACAACTCGGAGATGTAGCGCTGGCTGTTTAAAGTACCGGCAATGCGTACTAGAGGAGTGCGAGAGTGATATCCAATACCGCCCCATACCATAATACCCGGTGCAGGACCAGTGTGGCGGTGCATAACGCAGCTGTTCAGCATCCTCTCTCCACGGTGTCTCCAGACTCGAATCCGACCATCGTGGTGTTGCAGACAGAAGCGTGACTCGTCAGTAAAGACAATTTCATTCCATTCTGCCGTCCACATCCTTCTTTCATCGCACCATTGGCGGCGGAAACGTCTGTGGTTCTGCGTCAAGGGTAGACGAAGCAATGGACGTCTTGCGGACAGACCACTCTGCTGTAAACGGCGTCGAATGGTACGCGCAGACACTGGATGATGCGGTACAGACTGAATCTGCTGTGCTATGGTTCGTGATGTGGCTGAGCGATCCGTCACTGCCATACGCACAATATGCCTGTCATCACGTGAAGTGGTGCACTGAGGTGGATGCGATCGAACACGTCGGTCCGTCGTACCCTCCTGCATCCAACGATCACATATCCGCATTACAGTTGTTTGGTTTCGTCCAACACGACTACCGATTTCCCTGAAAGATAATCCACAATCTCGGTAGGCCACTATCCTTCCTCTGTCGAACTCGGATACTTGATCAAAAGATGATCGCTGTTTTCTACGAGGCATAATTGATCGTTTTTTTTAAAAAAACACAAGAAAAACACAATTGCCGTACTTGAAATCGTCGAAATCTCCAAGCCTTAAATAGCGCTTTGAAGTGGCGCCACAGGCGCGCGTGATGTGCGTCTGCGCTGAAATTCTAATCATTTGCATATCTCACCTCCGCTAATGCATGTTGTAAATTTCATATTATTTGCATGCTTCCTTCAGGGTGTTGCATTTACGGTGGCAAGCAGTGTATTTACTTACCCACGAAGTTCTACAAGTTCTGTTATTCAACAGAAATTCGATAAAATTAATTTGATGGTGGTCTATCTTTTTGGCGAACATTAAAATGCAAAATTCGTAGTATTTCATAAAGTAACGCATAAATTAAAAGCAGGTTGATAATATGTTAGTTTAGAACGCTGCATCATTTTCTAAATTAAAAGCTGACAGGAAATGTATCTCGTTAATACCGACTTCGAGCATCCTGTAAGACAGTTTCAAAAGATTTCTCATTAGCTTTGTTATAAGAAATGACATCAGTTTATTAAAAATGAAGATAAAGTGAGAGGGTAATTTAAAAAAGTTTTTAAATAAATTGTTACACTTATTTTATGAACTTAATATGATTTTCTCGTGTTCTTACAATAATATTAATTACAAATGATATGTAAATGAAATTAACACTTGATTATTTTCTCAGCTTCATTTACCTTAACGACTTTCGTATTATACTAATGACCATTATATTCTGATTATAAATAATATAATGTACATTGTTTCTCTACAGCGTAGGAGAAATTAAGTACATCATAATTAAAATATATTCAGCTTAACAAATACTTCTATTAAAAATTGTTTTAGCTTAACGTTGAAGCAGTCAATAGGAAGCTTAAAAATCCTTTCTTCGTTTAGTTTTTTGCTCTGCAATAAATATTCAAGACAATATGTATGGCCTGCAGTTATTTCCTGATATCAATAAAGAATGGTTTGGGCTTTATGTCTAAAGCAATTTTCGTACATACATAAGGGCTAATTAGGATGGACAACGCCTTAAACTGGTTCCGAAACACTATGAATATCTATACCTATACTGAGATTCGAAACCAGAAATTGTTGAAACTAGACAGGCTAGCAAAAGCGTTGACAAATTCCTATCAGAGGCATTGATGAAATAAATGTGAATGTATTTGTCAGATCAGAAAAGTGCTTGTATTCTAAAAACCCATCTTTGGATGTGAGCGTTTGAAAGCGCTCATTCAATTTAATTTTTATTATCCGCCTTCAATTGCTACTAGTGTACTTGTGAACGTTGGCGGGTGCCTTGATATTGTATTTATCAAGAACGCGCAAACTCTGATATTAGTGAATGTATTTTTTGCCATGCTCGTCAAACTTAACCATGAAAATGAATTTATGAAGACAAAAATGTGGAAGGTGTGTAAAAAGGGAGTTCATCCGTGATCTTAGTAATTTTGCATCGTCCTTAGTTTATTAACCCTCCAAATGGTTTCGATGAGATATCTCGTCCATCAAGATCTGGCCAATATCGCTAATGACGAGCTATTTCGTCATCAATATATTATCATTTTTTTATGATGTCGAGATCAAGATCTGGTCAGTTTTGCCAATGACAAGATACCTTTTCGAGACAACCCCACCAGAAGGGTTAATAAATGTCCACATTTTTCTAAAAAGTTTTCGTCTAAATGTGTGCAATTTAAAACGCTGGTAACTATATCCATATAAGAAAAGTACAAAATTAGAGAAAATAGACTAGAGAGAGTTTTTAACTCCAGATGAAATAGGAGCCGACTCAGTGACCACGCAATCCCGACATAATGGTGGCAGCAGTGGAATAGTCTTATATTTTTTCGAAATCCGCCAAAAAAATGATTGGATAATTTATAATGTTTATTCTAGGTTGTAGCATTCAACATCGTTTTATAACTCAATTTAATCAAATAGAAAGAAAGATTCAAAGGTGTATTTTGTATGCTAGCAGTGTGGTTAACCCTCTGAGGTATTCATAAGCATAATTCCATCATGAAACCTTCAGACTTCCCTGCATGATTCTAACCAATGTTGACCTTCTTGACCAATATAATGTTTCCAAGTTATTCTATTCTAAGGAAAGGTACAATAAAATTTTTCCAACGGATTCTGTCCTACAGAATGGGCCCATATAATCGTTCCAAAGGAATTTATTCGAAGTAAATTAGCAAGAGAATATTTCGAAAGAATTATATTCGAATGATAGGAGCCAAAGAATGTTCTCAATGCATTCTATTGCAAGGAAATGACCAATAAAGTCGTTCCAAAGAAATAATCCATACTAAGGAGACAACCAATACAATATTTCTAAAGGTCGAAGGAATCCATGGATTCTATTAAAAGACCTGGTTATTTAGTCATTAAGTATGTTATGGGATAAAACAACTTACCACTTCAGAAATTTTATGACACTCAGAGGGTTACTTCTTTATCCATCGGTTCATCAAGGTCGAGGATCGACTTCCTGGCATGATCATGCATGCTCATAGTGGTTCGGAATCCACTTTAAAATATCGATCCCCTCTAGTTAGACGTGTCGCAAACAAATGACCGTAGAACAACAAATAAGAACTGAAAGTGTATTTTTTACATTTAAAATTCCTAATGAGCGATTAAAATAATTGAATATTCAAATCTTAGAGGCTGTCACGCATAGATCCGGTTTGTGACCTTCAGTCTTTCCTGCATGACTTCAAACCAGTTTTGTAGAATATTTCTATGAATCGTTCAATTCGCAAAATAAGGCCTTCGTTGCTATAAATTCACCCACGCAATCATCCAATCGACCTAGGATTATTTAAACCAATACATGCAGTTATTTAATCATCATGTGTGTTGGGATAAAGGAAACACTCCAATACTTGAAATCTCGTGGCGTCAGTCGTTTAAACTCCTGGTGATTGTCTTGACGATGTATTTCGTGATTAGTAAAGTTGACTAGATCTTGATAGACAACGATCTCGTTATTAGAAAAAATACTTACCAGATCTTGATCTCGTCATCATAAAAATGTCGGTAATATCTAAATGACAATATATCTCGTCATTAGCTAAATTGACCAGATCTTGATTGACGAGATATCTTGCCTTTAGAAAAAAAAGACCAGATCTTGATCTGGTCATCATCAAAATATCGGCAATATCTTGATGGCGATAAATCTCGTCACTAGCAAAATTGGTCATTTCTTGATGGATGAGATACAGGTGGTTATCAAAATAATGGAAACACCTGTGAATAAAAGTGACATTTAAGAATGCGCTTCGTAAGCATTAAACTATAATCCTAGCTACCAGTTTTTTTAATATAAAAAGTACTATATATCATGGTAGTATGAGGTAGCTTTAGTGAAGTTGTATACGTCGTGGATTTTTGACAAAAGCGTAAAATGTCAGACCTCACAGACTTTCAAAGAGGCCAAATTGTAGGAGCCCGACTAGTTGGAGCAACTGTGACCGAAACATCCCAGCTTTTAGGCCTTTCTAGAGGTACGGTGTCTAAAGTAATGACAGCGTACACACAGCGCGGCAAGACAAGCTCGGCAAAGCAAAATAGTGGACGGAAGGAGAAGCTGAGTGAAAGAGACCGACGGGTATTGAAGCGGATTGTAATGTCTAAAAAGAAAACAACTGCAGCCAAAGTGACCGCAGAGCTCAATCAGCATCTGGATTCTCCAGTGTCAATAATTACAGTTAGGAGGCACCTTCATAAACAGAACATTTACGGCAGAGTAGCAATTCCCAAGCCACTTGTCACAGATGTTAATGCCAAGCGTCGTCTACAGTGGTGCCACAACCACAAAACCTGGTCGATTGATAAGTGGAAGACAGTTATATGGTCAGACGAATCATCTCTCACACTTTTCCCCACAACAGGACGGATGCACGTTTGGAGGACACCTGCGCAAGCGTATGATCGTGATTGTCTCCTTCCGACTGTCAAGCATGGAGGTGGATCTGTCATGGTATGGGCAGCCATGTCGTGGTTTTCTGCTGGCCCAATCGTAACCCTGAAAGGAAGGATCACTGGGGAGAAGTATAGAGAAGTTTTAGCTGACCAGGTCCATCCTATGATGCAAACTTTGTTTCCTGCAGGAGATGGAATTTTCCAGGATGATAATGCTCCTATTCATGCAGCGGGACTGGTCCAATCATGGTTTGATGAACACGAGGATGAACTGAAACATCTACGTTGGCCAGCACAGTCCCCCAACCTCAATATAATCGAACCGTTATGGTCTATTTTAGAGCGTTCAATCTGGAATCGATATCCTCCACCGGCATCTCTCCCGGAACTTTTACAATATCTCCATGAAGAATGGAACAATATTCCTCTAAACACTATTCAGCACTTGTATGATTCGATTCCCAGGCGAATCCAAGCTGTATTACATGCCAAAGGCGGTCCTACGCCATATTAGTAAAGGATTCCTTATAAATCCAGTGTGTTTCCATTATTTTGATAACACCCTGTATCTCGTCGAAGCCACTTGGAGGGTTAGTATACATTTTCAGCAATTAGTTTATGGTGAAAAAAAATTTAAAATCATTTTATAGCTGTTGATATGTTGAAGACAAAATAAAACATAATCACATGTAAAGTTAATATGTAAGTTATTTTTTACAATTTAAATGTATCTATAAGCAGTCAAAAGTTCATTCAGTCATTCTACTCCCTTAGGTGTAGTTCCTGATGCCAATACGACACCCATCGTTCCCAGAGATGTTCACAGTCGATTTCAAAGTCTGAAGTCGTGGTGGATACCTGCAGCAGCCATTCTTGGGGTCATAGTTCTTTTCATTTGCATCCTATTTATTTGCTGCTTGAGAAAAAGATCCAACAGAACCACTCCTGAAAGTATGTATTGATTTACATCTACCTATCATTTTATTTTTCTGGAAATTACAAATACATCATTACAGAAAAATGTTCGAATGATATTTTAAATTAATGAATAGAAAGAGAAAAAGATCCAACAGAACCACTCCTGAAAGTATGTATTGATTTACATCTACCTATCATTTTATTTTTCTGGAAATTACAAATACATCATTACAGAAAAATGTTCGAATGATATTTTAAATTAATGAATACATAAATTTATATTTCTTTTATGTTCGTCTTTTTCATGGCTAAAAATTAGTAGCTAATGCAAGTGATTAAACCAAACAAAATAGACTAGCTGAACTTGTGCAAATGATTCCCCAAGAAAGTAATTGAAAATTATAATTTAGCTATCAAAGAAAGGTTTTAAATATGTTGAATTAGTGTATAATCAAAACTAATTAGCCTATACTTGAAATTTGAATAATTAATTAAAATGGTTCTTTTTCAGTAAAAAAACTAGATTTTCTATTTTTTGCATATTTTTATTTTTTGGGGGCCTTAAGAACAAGTATGCCAAATTTCAAGTTGAAATTTGAAAAATTGGCCCTGTTTATCAACATTAACAGGCGTACTCAGTTTGTAGAATTTAAACGCGTTTATCCTGGAACAGCTTTTCTGCAAGTGGGGTATAGTTTTATGGCATGATGTCCATAAAACTATTGGATTGATCTACTTGAAAGTTTTACATCTTGTCGAGCAAACATGTTTTTATCATTTGATGAAACAAAAACGCGATATGTTTCGTTTTTATGTTTTTATAGCAAAAACCTACTTTAACCTAGTACACGAAATAAAAATTATAATTTAGATAGCTTAAGATTAATAAGTCAGATTCAGTAGTTGTCAATAGTCAGACTTTAAATTCAATAGTTAAAATGGCGTGTGTTGGTGTATTTATTTTTAGATGTGAGTGTATCATTATCCGACTATTTTTATATTTACAAAATGGGCTGTGTTGATTTATAATGCTCTGTAAATTTTAACTGATGTTTCTCGAATTTAAAATAGCAGTGATCAATAGAAATAAAATGAGTTATACTCCTATATTAGACAACAAAGATAAATTATACAAGTTTAATGAGTACTATATTTAATAGAGTAAGTGATTTCTGAGTGGTTTGTTAGGCGTGCACTTGATCATAGTCAGGAATAAAATAGGGGCAATCACAAAACTTCAAATAAAACTCGATAAATAAAAATAAAAGCAGCTGTTTGAGGCTAGCAGTTTAGAAGTAAAATATTGACTAACGAAACAAATTATATACAACTGCATGTGCTTCGATGATACCTACGAATCATCTTCGTGATCATACCTTTCATTTAAAGTATCACCAATATTTTACTAAGGGCAATTTTTTTGTTGAACCTTAAACATTTTTGAGAAAGGCGACTTGTAGAATTTTGCACATGGGTGGCTAATATCTCAGGAACGATCCAAGCATGCATTTATAATCATTAAAATAGGGAAACACATAATATTGTCTCTGTATAGGGTAACACATATTTCATATTAATATTGCATCAGCTTTAAATGGCAAAGAGAATTGTTTCACAGAACAAAATAATCGAGAGTGTAACTTACGTTTAATATACTACCGTTTACCTAAATTTGCAAGGTTTTTCCGAAATCTTTAACTGCATATACACATTTAACCCATTAAGTAATTCCGAATGAAAATTGTAAGTATCGAAATTACTTATTCGATCGGTACTTCTATCAACATGCTTCGTATGTCGCTAAGAAATAAACTTAATTAACAAACACAAAATATTTCAACCATATCAGCGATTTCATTAATACAGACGGCACTTAACGGAAATTAGTTTTGTATAGTTCAACCTCACCCCGAAAACAAGCCAAATCCCTGAATAGGCAAAATCGGGAAGCCATTCGATTCCATCCACAAGTCGGACAGCTAACTAAGCGGAAAAACCAGCCTGTTATATAAAACACAGCGCGGAATGCCATCTAAACGAAAAACGAAAGCACAGTTCAGCAGCATCAAAACAAAATTAAGCGAGAAACCTTCATACACCATAAAAGGATATTTCACCATTAATCATGAGAGATATTATAACGGCAAAATGTTAAGCGTGAGAAGACGGAGGGGTTATGTTTGCCGATCCAGCCCATTAAACGGAGATGTTTAAGAGTCGACGTTACTTAGTCCTCTACTATTTTCTTCGCGGTCTCCCTTATTTGCTGCTCAGCATAAATCGTAGTCTCCTATAAAATGTTCACCGCTGCCACGATAAATCATGTTTAAGACCTGCGGCTGCACATTTTTTCCCTCCAATCAGAACCCGGCTGAGGAAAAGGCGTAACAAGTTGGATGATTTCCAGTAAGAAAGGGAAGCAAAAAAAATAAAGCGGTTCCATATATCTAAAACGGCTGCATTCATAACTATTGGCGATTGGAATTGAGTGACCATGCGTACAGATTTATAACATCTTTATTTGAAGAATAAAAATGGCTTACACTAATTATGCATTTAGCATAAGATAGCGAATATTAAATAGTGTACCGAGATAAATAATGTATCAAGACCCAAATGTATAGTTTTTGTTCTCACGATGGTGCGAGTTTAGTTCTGTCGAAATCATGTACATTAAGAACATTATGCTATAATTAATATTTATTTAATAAAAAATTGTCATAAGCTTACAAATATTAAATAGTGTGATAAATAATGTATTAGGACCCAAATGTATTGTATTTGTCTCGACGATGGTGTGAGTTTAGTCCTGACGAAATTATACAGAAGCTGTTAGGACATTTTTGAACGATTTTAATGGACTAAAGATAAATTTTTTACCTAAACATTTTGTGTTTTAAATGTTCAATTTGATAGCCCTTATTGTTAACTATCTTTCTACACCTTAATTTCCATTATAATAATGACTTATGTAGTATCGACAGAGGTATTTTGTCCCATTCTTGTCTTTTCCTAAGTCCTTGTTCGGTCGACGTTTCGATAATGCTCTTTTAGAAGTCCAAAATCATAAGTCCACGGGTGAGACATCTGGGGATTTGGCAGGAATATCAGTAAAGGTTGATACCAGTTTCTTGTTTCATTTTTTCCAAGAATTTAATGGTGGATTTAGATGTGTGGCTGCTTGCTTTATCCTGATTTAGCTCTAGTGATTGTTAGCACTGTGGGTAAAATATGGTATCTCTTTTTTCAATCTTGGGGATAAAATATGGTCTTGATAGTACGTGGAGTTGATTTTTACATTTTTTCCTCTCTCTTTACTTTCTATTTTCCATTATATACAAAACCTGCAACAATCATAAATCCCTTAGAGAAAGTTTCTTTAGATTTTTTGAACTAAGTTTTAAGATTTTTTCTCTTCTTTTATGAAAATAAATTGTTCTTTTTTTATTGTAATCATTTAAATACACCCACGCCTCGTCTATTGTCACAAGTTTTTACCATCTTTCTCCAGCTAAATGCTTCTCATACATAATTCTGCAGCGAGTTCTGCGTTCTGCAATATGTCGTGTAGATAGACGATGAACATTGTATTTTTTGCCCTTTCTAAGATTCAAATCACTTAATTGTTTTATTTACAGTTCAAACTGAACATTTTAATGACTTTACAATAGTTCTTCGACTTTGGAGATTCTTTTTTAAAATTAAGGATCTTACCTTACAAATATTCTCAGAAATTCTTTTCTTTTTTGGATACGTATTTGGAAGTATTTTCCCCTTTTACGTTTTTTAACTCTCTCAATAATATTACTTATCGTACCTTTAGATATCGAAAAAGCATGACTTTTACAGCGTTTTCGAATAATTGAATAAGCATAATTATCTTCGGAAAGAGCGGAAATATAACCTTCTATCCATTGCTTTTTTAAAAGGGTCATTTTGAAAGTAAACAAACTCTGAGTTAGCAGACGATAAGTTATACTTTAACTACTGCAAACATAAAATTATTTCGTAGCATGAAATTTTTTTACAGCTCATCAAAATCGTTCAAAAAATGTCCGAACAGCCTCTGTATACATTAAGAACATTATGTCATAAATAATATTTATTTTATAAAAATTGTCACAATCTTACAAATATTAAATAGCGTAGTGAATATTAAATGGTGTGATACTTAATGCTATTAGGACCCAAATATATTGTTTTTGTCCTTAGGATGGTGCAAGTTTTGTCCTACCGAAATATTATATATTAATAAACAAATTGTCATAAGCTTGCGAATAAATAGTGTACCAAGATAAATAATGTATCAGGACCCAATTGTATAGTTTTTGTTCTGATGATGGTGGAAATTGAATCCTTCGGAAATAATATACATTAAGAGCATTATGTTTTAAATAATATTTATTTCATAAATTTTTTTTATAAACTTGGGAATGTTAAATAGTGTGGTTAAATAGTAGTATAAATATTGTATCTGGAAGGAAATTTAGTTGTTTTCCTGACGATGTTTGGAGTTTATAGTTTTTATCCTGACAGTTCTACGGAAATAATATATAATATTAATAAACTGCCATAAGCTTGAGAATGTTAAATACGGAACCAAGATAAATAATATTTCGGAACCTAAATGTATAGTTATTGTCCTGACGAAGGTGAGAGTTTAGTCCTACAGAAATAATATACATTAATAAAAAAATATCACAAACTTGAAAAATTAAATAATGTATCAGGTTGAATCAGGAGCAAAATGGATAGTTGGGTGCGAACAATAGTAGGATTATAATGCCATCAAAATGAAATATACTTATGTATTTCAAAACGGCTTGCAAATATTAAATAATACGCCAGGATAAATAATGTATCAGCAAAATGAATAATTTTGGCCCCGACTATTGTAAAAGTATAGTCTGGCTTCTGCGAGTTAGCAGTCGAGTCACGTGGTTTTGAACGAGAATTCAGAGTTCATTAACTAAATTAGAGGATTGAGGGCAACAAAGAAATTGTTTCCACAAATGGAGTCTTTTGTGCCGATACTACCTCTAAGTTTATCCTTCGGTGCCGAAAATGAAAGTAGTGATAACGTGTTGTCGGGAGAGTAAAACCATCTATGGCGATCATAATTCCTGCTTTTGGCAGCTGTCTCCAAACTATCTTTCACATTTTTTTAAAAAATCGACTGATACTAGGTCGACTGCCTTCTTGACGGAGCCGCACTTTATGGTCTTATCGAAATAAAATATAGTTATTATGTTTTTCTCTTAGAACTTACAAATGTTAAATAATGCATCAGGTTAACTGATGTATCAGTAACAAAATGTATACTTTTTCAGGACGATAGTAAGAGTTACAACATAAAAATAATTAATTCTCCATTTCAAACCAAACTTTCAAATATTAAATAATGACCTACACTTAATAAGGTATCAAGACAGAAAATGGATAGATTGAGTCCTGACGACAGTGGAGATATAGTCCTACCAAAATATTCATGGGCAACCCTTTGTTGTGAATTCTATATAGTTTACTAGTCATTTGATTTTCTTACTTTTATTAACTACTTTTTATGCAAATTTACTACTGTTAAATAAATGTTACTAAATACGATTAAAACGTTTTCATTAAAACCGTAGTAATGAACACTACTACCGAATAGCAACATAATACTCCCAAGTTGTTTTTAGATATGACAGTAATCCATTGTACAAAATATGAAAAGGAGTTTAAATATGTGTACATCCATATATAATCATTGATAAGGAGTTGATAGAATTCAGAGAAAAATTAAAAACTTGTGGTTAAAAATTTACTAATTCTAGTACAAAACAAACAAGAGGAATCGTTATTACTTTTTACATGGTGGAAGATTGTGGTTGATCTTGAAGTCAGGACTCACTTTTATATTAATTATTAATGTAAACATATAATGATAATATATGTTTAATATAACATTATTTAAACATAATTACATATTTAAAAGATATTCAAAATATGCTTTTCTATAAATTCCATCATTTCGGTAGCTCAATGATTCAAATTACACACCCTTTTCAATTATTGATATGATTAATAGTAAACGTTGCACTTTACATACAATAATTATTATGCGGTGATAAATTGCTATGGTTAATTTACAAGCATTGAATGCAAATAGAATAGAAATAATAAACTGTTTCTAAGCTAATAGCTTGAAGCACTTCAAAGAATTCAATTTTAAGAGTTCATTAGTAGTCAAATTTCACTGTTTGAAATGGTTTTAATGTAATAAATTCGACCCCACACCAAACTTTATCTACATGCAGTACCATAATTATTTCATATATACTGCAAAGGTTTGTTAAGGGGTCCGGGACTCAAAATTCTAAAATCTTCAATTTTAAAGTTTTTGTTCTGAAATTTTTTCTATAGGTATACATTGTATTTTGCAATTATAATAACTATTTTATATATTCAAAACTTCAAAAAATTTTTTATTAAAATTAAAAAATTATAAAATTTTGACGTTGGGCAAAATTGATATATCTTAAAATATTTTATAACAAATCACTTCATTTTTGCACTAATTGGCTCCTAAAAGTTCATACTTTAAACTGTCTTCGTGATTTTTGGTTAAAACAGTTAGAAAAAATTAAAAAATATATTTTGTTCAAAAACTACATAAAACACATAGTATACAAAGTTCGAAAAATTATAGAAAAAATAATAATATGTATATACACAATTGCTGAAGACAAATTAAAGAAATATATTTGAAAAGTAATTGTAAAAAATTTCATTCATTTATGACAAGTAGTTTTTAAGTTATATCCATTTTTCACTATCGAAATCCCATTTAACAGAAAAGGAGAAAAAGAGCGTTTAAAATTATGAAAATATTCAAGTTATTAAAAAGCACTTTTGCATACTTTATGTTTGTATGTTTGTATAATCCTCCTGGATAGTATTGCGTATTATTTCTTAGTTTTACTGCTTCATTTAATTTAATTTTAGCAAGTTGGACCTTTTTCCTATACCTTTTAAAAGTATTTGTGGACTTCATCGTCGTTTCCTGAACCGCCTACAGTCCTTTATGGAAAGCGTTATTGAAGTATATTGATAGTACAGAAAATTCGAAAACGTGCAAATTCAACAATAAAAACAGTGAGAATATTATGATAATCAATTCAGATCACTTCAAAAGTGTTCGTAGCGTAGTTTGTTTGAGTTAGAAAAAATAGAGCTGAAACAGTAGAAAGTAGACTCCAAAACAGTTTGTTTACATTATCTGATGGGTGAGGCTCGTTTGATTTGCAGCTGTCATGTTATAAAAAGCCGAATATTTCCGGTTCTACTGATGGTAGAAACAAAATGTAGGTGTTATTTTCAAAAATATCTATATTATTTTTTAAGATAATAAAAAAAATTTGACTTTTTTTCATATTTTGAGTCCCAGATCCCCTTAAAGGCCTTGCATTACCACATTTTACTTTGCCAAATTTAAGTCATAGTAGTAAATATAATTATATAATGCAACTGCAATCATGGTCATCTGACTCTGATTCAAAGCTACGAGGTTTTATCCTGGGATATTTCCCTTCGGAATTGATCCCGGACATTCGCCAATAGCCCGTTATGTTGCTCCAGTGCAACTTAAATTCAACTACCTACCTATCAAATGCAATTATAGTGCATAGTTGACGTCATAAGGGGCAACGACTTTCAGTTTTAGCTTTTTCCTTCTATAAAAGTATTTTACTGAAACATTTAAATTGTTGCTACAGTCTATATATTAATTAATACTGTAGATTTTCTCAAATTATTACTGCAGTTAATTTTACGACACGTTATTATAAATGCAGTTCGTCTTATTAATTTGAAACCTATTTTTTACTAACTTGAAATTTTTTGCTATATTGTACTGGCAATTTATGAACTAAGTGTCGAGTGTTTTATTATAGCTATGCAATTAAATACATACATTCGCTTAAGCTATTTTCAACATAATTGATACCTTCCTCATCCATTTCACGTATCGTATATTTTATGGTATTGCGTAGCATAATCCATCCAATGTGGTAATTTAGGAATATTTTGTAATTGCCATCTATGTGTGCAGCAATCTATGATTCCATTAAAATTTTGATGTATTGGGAAATGTTAGAATCTATCACGCGCATATCGTGCCTTGAATTCAGCTTCAGTGGATATAATGAAGGATATTGTCAAAACGTATCATGTTGGAACATTTTAAAGACTGTTCAAACAATATTACCATACTTATTTATTGAGTTACTCATTCAATTTTAGTAGTTTTGCTGACCATCAATCAATCAGCCCAGACACTGGTAAAATCTAGAACTAAATTATTAACATACTTCCCATTAAGATACGCATTCCTTGGAGCATCCGATTAGTTCAGACTTCACAATCCGGATGATCCCT
Source organism: Meta bourneti (assembly GCA_933210815.1). NCBI lineage: Eukaryota > Metazoa > Arthropoda > Arachnida > Araneae > Tetragnathidae > Meta > Meta bourneti. The sequence continues at coordinate 61,720,615 of OW119923.1, read as the reverse complement.
AACCATGCTTAAAGACCCGTGTAACTTTAATTTTTAATTCCTCCTAGTATAAAGAAAACGAAAATAAAATATCCAAATCAAAAGTGCAAAATCTGAGTCTCCGTTAAAAGGTGAGACCAGGAACAAATGACTCTACTGGTCTCTCTAACAGGTCCTGATCCTAATGAAAGACTGGATTACATCTCGTCGGCTTACATATGAGATAAACTTAATGAATAAATAATTTTGACGAAATAAAAAGGAAAACATTCTACTCACTAAGAGTGTTTATCAATAATAAATCTAACCTTCATGAAAAGAAAGACTTCACCAGTCTGAAGGTCACCACATTTTGGTCTAGAAAAGCTAAAAATTCATATCTTCAAATTTTTAACTTAATTTCACTTGTAGGCAGACGATGTTACCCGTACCTCACTTTATATATTCATACCTTTCATATCCCCAAAAAATAGCCACCTGACTAGTACCGTGGTTGCATCGTTTTTCTGCCATCCAGTAACTTCCGATCCGAATCTAGGTTTCTAAGTTTGTTGTAGTATGGATGTTTATGATTTTTCCTGTTAGGAGTAACAACGACTTGCCCTTTTTGTGCTCCTTTATTATTGACCATCAGTTCACCCTTTGTAGTGGTAAAGTGGTCAGTGTCCTTGCATCAGAAATAAAAAAAAATATCCATAAAACACACATCCTTTCGATGTGCGTACTACACAGTTTCCTTAAATATACACAATATTTATTTTACTCATAAATATATGGTATATAAGTACTCTGATGGTATTATTTTTTGATTCAGAATCAAACTAGAGAGGGATGGTCTACATTCCAAAACGGCATCCATTTAACTAACGGCATGAATACCATTTCGCTGCCACTTCGTGATAAATAAAAGATATTTACTGATAAAAACGAATGGTTTTTAGTTTCGAGGCGGATTCGATTCATTTATTCCCTCGTAAAATAAAGAACGGACGATGGTAAATAAGAAATAAAAAAATTCAAAGAGGGGAGAAAATCCTACCAGAAAGCAGGGCTTTAAAAACGAACACCTCTATAGGGGAAGAGATTCTTCTTTTCACCTCTAGAAAATTTAAATAAATGCCTTATTCTACTTTTTATTTTTATTCACCGCCACCATTAGAAGTTGCTTTTGCGCAATGTTTTCCTTCTTGACACTTGAGCGAATTTTTTCCTTTTCGTGTAACGGTTGGATTTATTTTTTCTCTACCCCTCTCCCAATTTTTTTCTCTTCGCTCTTTCTCGCCAATTTTACATTCCAATGCTCTGCTTTTTGAAAGGGCTTTAAAGTTATGGATGATTTAAGCCAAAATACAATTCGTTCTAACAAAAAAGTAATATAAATGTATAACAGAAATACGTTTTTTTAATGTTCGAAGTGAGATTTTTAAGTATGCCTTGTGTCATGAAACTTTCCTTTATGCCTCGGGAGACCTCTAATAGGATTTTTGTAAGATTTTCATCTTTATTTTCTGGAGTATTTATTCAAGATATGTAACAACATGTATTTATTAGTATTTTGAAAGACATGAAGCAAAGAAAAAAACTGTGTTTTTAAAGAGGTATAATCAATGCATTTCTTACCTTCACTTTCATAAATATGCTTTGTGTCTGGAAGCGTGAAATGGCTTAGCACTTTTTCTCTTTTCCATCCACACAAATGGTTTTCATAGAAGAATAACTAATGGTAGGAATTATGTGTTGTGTATGTGCAAGATTGCAGTAGAAAATCACCACTTATTTTGATGGTAGGCCATACCATTTTTCTTATTACGAGAACTTTTAAATATTGCATATTTATAAATTATTTCTATCCCACATTCTGTTTAGAAGCTTACCTTGTTAAAGGTAGGCGTCACCGTGGCTTAGTGAGTTTGCCCATAGCATCTGCGAGTGTGTACCATTTGTGATACCATCTGCGAGTTGTAGACAGCACAAAGATTCGATTTCTGTACCTTACCTTATGTATATTTTTCTATCCTGTGCTAGAAAAATGCGCTTATATGTGTATGTCCATTACTTGGAGTTGTGTGTCTTGTGTATAAATACAGCCTTTGCCAAAAATTCAACCCAACCCAACCAACCTTGAAAGACAGTAATTCATTGAAATACTAGCATATCATCTTGTCTCAAGAATGGCTGTTTTATACTTGCTATTACTTTAATTCTAATCAACACTAATATCCAATCCATATTTTTTTAAGAAAGACTTCTCCATTTGTATCACACGAGGCCTGGCCTCGGCAGGCATTGTACAAAATCAGAGAGAGAGAGAGAATTGCAGCATATGAAGAAAACAAAACATATTATGTGTTCAGTAATTATATAAAATTTTACAGAACATGAATAAAACTTTCTTTGGCATTACCAAGTCCCACGAGACTGGAGACTAAAAGATTGAACATTTTTTGTAACTCTTTTTAAGGAGAGTTCTTAGTTCAGTAAGGTTCAAGCACTGAAAAAGACGTAACTATTATAGATGAAGTGTATAGTTTATTTAAAGTCTTATAACTGACTTTAAAAAAAATAAATTCTGTGTTAGGTAATATGTCACACTAACTTCACTGTGACCGGTAAATACCACTCTTCTAAGAACTTTACCATGAGTTTACCTTTGACCCCCATGCCCCCTGCAACAATTTAACGAACTAAGACACTAAAACCTCATACTGTGTGGTTATTGCTTCAAAGAGGTTAAAATTCGTTTAAATACTAATAAAATATGTGAGATGTTTACTCACCCTTTTTCTTGAATCTTGACCCTCTTTTATAGGGCTGGGCAAAAAAGGATAGACTTCTATGATGCCTTTGTTTTATCCATGCTTCTAATTCATTCTTCTTTCGCTGAAACTCATTCGCACAATGAACCTCAACCAAAATGAAAACACATCCTATTAATATCGCTAGAATTGCAATGATACATATATTTACATTTTTACATACAGAAAACATTATACTTACATTTTTAACAGAAAAAGAACAGCACTTTCCAGCTTAATACGAGAGTTCAAATGTTCTAGCTGTTTTTCCTTCGTGCGCATGCGCAGCAGGTCCGCACAAACGCTGACAGGCTCGCATTCGCGACAGTGGCTGCTGAAGTCTGCTCTAAACGTATAAATGAAATTTATTGCCCTGAATTGTTTGCAGTATTTAAGGGATTATATATGAATTTATGCACCAAAACTGTAACGACCGCTATCTTGACTCTGAATTAAAAAGTTAAACAGTTGGATTGAGATAGTAACTAACAGTATACACTTCCTTTACGCTCCAGCGGTAAAAATATATCTCCCCTTTGCTGGAGAAATTACAATATTCTCTTTTCCCGGCTCCACCCATATTGAACCACAGCTTCTTAATAAGTGCTCGAACCAATGTCAGCAAGTCCATTCATCCCACTGCCTATTATTCTGATTTTTTGACTCTCCTAGTCTCTAGTGAGACGAGTGAAGCAATTTAATAAATTTAAATAATAAGTCAGGATTAAAAAGCATTTACTGTACTTAAAAATGTCTTTTAAGCATAAAATTTGATATTCATCTAAAAATAAAAATTGAAAAAGCATTAGTAATGTTACTGAACCGAAATTTGAATTTAACCCTTCAAGTGGTTTCGAAGATATATCTCGTCCATTAAGATCTGACCATTATTTCTAATGACGAGTATTCTCGTCATTAATATATTGCTGATATTTTTTTATGATGACGAGATCAAGATCTGGACAGTTTTCCTAAATATGAGATACCTCATCGAGAAAACCATTAAGAAGGTTAATGTTATACTGCTTGGTAATGAAACTTTGAAAATCAATGTTGCTATGAATTTCTTTTTAATAAGAGTTTTCTTACAGGATCTCGTGAAACTCGACACATTGATATCAATAACTTAACGGCTGATGAGGTTTGCAATAAGTTACTACTTTCGGGAGATGTGAAATCCATTCTCTTCTGTGCTGAAAAACAACACATGCCACTTCACGACTACAAGGTACGTCATTTTGTACATTCATATTTAGAATTCTCCAAATCCACACACAAAGCATCCTTTCATTACAATTATTGTTTTCTTTACATGATTACCTACTTTTTTTTTATTTTAAACTACGTTAAACTTTTCAGAATTCGAGATCTTAGTAAACTGAACTTAGAAAGTGTTGAAATAATCAATAGTTTTAATAAAGAATTAAGAGATAATGTTGGAGGAATTAATAATAGTACTACTTCATTTTGTTGTATTTACATAATATGTGTTAAGAAGAGCATTCAAGTGTTTTTATTCTGAATTTCTCGAAATCGTTTTTATAAAAGAGGGGGTAAAAGATGCCTTTTTGATTTGAAGGAATACTTTAATAGATATACAAAAGAAGTTTCTACTGTCCCGTTAGTAATCTTTTGTTCAGCTTCCATTTTTGTGATCTAAGAATACATCTTTAAGTAAACATATCCTTTATGTAAACACATGTTGACTACATCAAAATTTCACTTTAGTGACATAGATATGTTTTTACAATTACAGCGATGATTCTGTGGTACGAAATGAAGGATATTGTTTACGTTATATACTGCATCCTATTGTAAAGCTTAAGTATAAGGGTAAATTTGACTAGTATATACTGTATAGTTTAGATTAAATTCCTGTATGTAATGCATTTTCTCATATTTTTAGTATCGAACGATATACATTTAAGTAACTATTTCAAAACTAACAAATGTTCAACATCTTTTTTTTATTTCTTAAAAAATCTTTCCTCTTTACTGATATAATTAAAATGATAACAGTTTATGGAAATAAAAATATTTATTCGTTATTTTATACTGGGATAAGTATCAAATTAAAAGATAAAGAATATAAGTTCATGTAATTATAGCTTTGAAACTACACTAGTGAACACAATATGTTCGAAAATGCATTACATAGAATGAATTTTCAATTATGATAAATGAAGAGGAACGTTCTTGGGTTTACATAGACTTTATTAGAGGCTTTATTTACGTAACACAGATTGTTTGATAAAATGTGTACACGATATATATTACAAAAAGAATTCGCGGTATTGCCATTATCCTTAGGATAATGGCAATACCGCGAATTTACAGCATACTTCCATAGGATTAGATTGTTGATAATTCTGTGAGATTAACATACATTCTGATAGAATGGCAGATCTTGTCCCCTGGAGGCTCTAGAGATAAGACCTGAATTTCTATGACAGTCATACATGTTCATGGGATTGATCTAGCGAGAATGCTGATGGGCAATTCCACGAAACATGGGACATGCAAGTGAAAAAAATTTTTAGAAAATTAACTCGCATTTTCTTTAATTCTTTTCTAGATAGTTCAAAGTTTTGAAACTTGAATTTGGCAACACCTTACGCATTTATTTTATCAGTACATGGTCGGCTGTTCTAAAACCTTAGATATGAAGATTTTTTCACAGTGAACTAGGCTGTCTTTGCAGGCAATTTTTTCTAATTTTATTGAGTATTTTTGTTTAATTTTTATGCTTAACAGAAAGAGCAATTTCGGTAGAAGAAATTATGTTGAATTTTGTAACAGATATCCATTGCTATATTTATGGAATAATTTCCAAAAAAGTACTTACTATAATGTAACGTGAGTCACAAAACTTGATTAAAAAATTATTTTAAAATATTTTATATTTAAAATTAAAATTTTCACTTTTCCTCTTCGTATGGAGAGTAAAAGTAAATGACAAATTTTATTTCAATTCAGGCTTTTTCTTAAAAGACCGAACACATTTAATTTTGTAACGTGAGTCACACATTCAGTTAAATGTTGTACGCAAATAATTGGCTTGTGATTATGAAGTGCAAATGACTTTGTGATAGATTTCTTTAAAATTTGTTCTTTTATAATATAAAAATTATACTATGGCAAATACTTTCAAGAAAGAAGAAAGTATAGAGAGAAACTAAAGAAATTATGACGAATATAAAGAAAAGTACCGTCTTACTATGGAATACTGATTCAAAAAGGAAAAAGTTAGAAATAGAGTTAAAAAGTATCGCATTTTAAGGAACAAAGAGAATTCAAAGAAAAACATACCTCAATTGTACAAAAATGCGAACACTTTTGGCAAAGCTATGACCCAAGCAAAACGAGGTTTACCTAGCACACCAAATCGAAATGAAGTTGTGGTGAGAAAATTGTTTAACAACATTTATAATGTGACTTTAAAAGCCTGTTTTGATCCAATTAGTAATCATTCAAAGTCATCAGCTTTGAGAAGAGATAAAATAGACAAAATTACAAGGGATGGATACAAAGTAGTGGCAATACATCGATAGATCTGAAATGCCTTTATTATCATAGTTAAAAACACTTACATTCCTTCAACATAATCACCTCTCATGTCTATCACCTTCTGCCAAATGACAGGAAGGCGCCGTACACCATCAGCACATCCACTTCTGTTGATGTCCCGCAACGATCGCCATACAGCACAGATAATACAGCACAATAAAGTGTACCCTGACTTTTTAGTGTTATATGGCATAATATACTTTTATATGCATCATTTTTATAACTGTTTACCCTATAAAGACCAAACTTGGCAATACCGCCTACTTTACTTTATGAGGAAGAATATGGACAGAAAAGTCTTTGAATGCAATCATAATTCTAGATGAATTGACCATCACGACGGATAACAAATTTACAGCAAAGAAATTGACTCATTATCGTTGAATTCTTTTGAGGAAAACACCTATATATCAGGAGGCGTCCGACTGCAACTGACCAATTCTCAGTTTACCGGCCACGATGACACTAGAATTCATTTAAATAACATTTAGCATTTTGTTACTGTTTACCATGACTCAATATTTAACATCTAAACACTTATAAACTTATTTAGAATTATAATATGCATCGGAATACTTATACACGTCCGTATCGCATTTACTCGGCGCGTCTTGTTTAAGTATTGTGTCTTAATAAATGCACAAGTGCATGTTTTCACTTATGATAATTTCAAATTAGCACACAAACTAAGTTCCGTAGAATTTGTAAACAGAAATTGCAGTTAATTACTGCTTCCTAATTAATTTTCTACACTAGTGTAACACTCAATAGTAGCATTAGAAAGGTGTTAGCAAAATATCCGAAATTCCACAATGTATGATATGGCAAGACGTATAATGCTTTTGTAAAAATTGTCTATTATAGGCACATAATTTCTAAAAACGATAAAGAAAACACATTTAAAATAATGAAACTTGGATTTCTCATTCATATATAATTTTATATTTCAGAATTTTTAAAAACATAATATGAGAAAGATTTTTGTGAACATCTTAAATTAGCTTTCCAAAGTATTTTCAAGCAGTCCATCTCAAAATCGTAACAGATAGATCAATGAAAAAACAAATAATTTGGGAAACGAAATCGATCACATCATGTGGTGTTGTAGAAAGCAGAAGTTTAATAAGTATTGCACAAGCGTCAATCACATGTTTCAGATTTCTGAACAAATAATTGATGAGCCCCAGAACTGAAGATAATTACAAGCAGAACTTGAATGTATTTTTAAAAATTTTAAGAAAAGTTGCGAAAAGAAAAAGTATTGCCGTCAAATCCTTTAAAAAACTTAAGCTCACGAAAAATTCTGATCATTACGGTAATAAGACGAATCAGAATAGAAAAATGCATCTATTATTTCAAAGCTTTCATAGCAAGATGTTTACTTTCCTACCTGTCAACTGCAAATTATGCTTAACACTGACATATGAGGTAATTATTAAACACTTTTGACACATCATTGGAAGTAGAAACGAGTTTGTCAATTAGTGATATTGAAAATTCTGTTTACTGCAAAATACATACCCCATGAAATTTTTCTCTGATAATTTCATTGAAATATGTTCAGTCAATTTTATCAGTAAACAAACATGTTTACTACTAAAGCCTCTCTCCCTAGACGCAACACACTTTAAGTGACAGGTAGACTGAGTTATACATTTTAAGAACAATTTTCAATTTCTATTGGGAATAAATGAATTTTAAATAATTTTATGAATTTGCTCTTTTACTGTTCTGACATATTTGTTTGATAAGTTAAAAATAAATATATATGGCTCTTAAGTACATATTAATCATTTCCATTGGGAAAAAGGAATTTTCAGTAAACGTATGAGTTGTTTCGCTAATTGCTCTGACAGATTTGTTTAATAGTAAAAATATATCATCTACACGGCTTCAAGAACTTATGCTACTTAAATACGAATATGAGAGGGGAAGAGAGAAGGGGATTCTTGGGTTAAAACAAAGTATTTAGCGGAAAATTGCGTATGATTTATTGGAAGCATTCCAATCGTCGGGATATCCTAATAATCAGGTCTTGTTTTCGTTTTACTCTCACCTCTCTAGATGCTTATGCTAATATGCTAATGCTAAATATTAACTATGCTAAATATGTCTTTTCTCTGCCTCGTTTTATTTACATGACGTTGTTTGGCATAGCTTGGCCAAATATGACTCTTGAACCATAAAACACCAAAGCAAACGAATTGTCTCCTAATCATACTTCTCAATTGGGTTATGATGATTTATCTTGAAATATCCCCAAATAGTTACTTCAGCAGATTTGTTTTATATTTACTCCAAATAAAAAAGGAGGATAATTATCAGAATATTTAGTAAATGTTATAAAAGCCTTTTGAATACATTTTACGCAATTAATTTAAATTGAAGTAGAATTTTGATTACCCGAGCTCCGATTAACGGAGTGTCCTTGTTATTCAGTCTGAATTTGGTACCGAACTTTTTAAGCTTTAAATAAAGTTTCGAACATGAGTTCGCGCACTTTTTGCAAAGAGGCAATCAAGGTCTACAAAACGAAATACAGTTGAATTTTTCAATAGAGTCTAATTCCCGGACCGTTGCCAATATCCCGCTGTGTTGATCCAGTGCACCGTTAATTAATTACCAATTACCATCAAGATAATCTAAAAGTTACGTAACTCCTGTCCAGATTTATTGTAAAATTATCACCATAAATACATATGACACAAATCAGAGAATAGATTATTATATATTTTTGCTTTAATGAATCTCTAAGAAGTTGGCCAGCTTGGCCTGTTATGGTCCTTGCCTCACAAAATACGACCAATAACCTAGTAGCATTAGCAATAACATGCAGAATAGTAAATTTTTCTGCATTTCGTAAAGGACTGTTTGGTATTACTACGTTCGTATAATCCGAGTTACTTGTCATACGAGGTGACCTCTGTCCACATTTCCGCTAATAATCAATATTCTAAAGTATTTAGGGCGAAATTATGCATCATGTATTCAGAGCAATTATACGAATCGTACTTTTCTATTGGGACAGTAATTATTTATTTTGAAATATCCCCGGTATGGCTATACGCAGATTTATTTAATATTTACTTCTAGGTAAATAAAAGGAGGGTTATCAGTATATTTATCATAGATTAGATCAGTCTTTTCAATATATATTACGCTGATAGTTTTACTCACAGTAAAGCTCTGATTATCTGAGGTAACGTGGACCGAGGCCACTTCGGAAAACCAGAGACTCGAATACTATAGATGTAGTAACACAAAACAGCCTACGCGAAATACGTAGATAAATTACTTTACTACCTGTTACTACTAATGATACTGAAAGAATCATAAGTCTGGGATTAAGATAAATCTATACTTTAATTTGTGCAATGTATGCATTTATGCAATAATTTTACAATAAATCTGGACGTGTGAGCTGAGTACATTTTAAACTATTGAAAAATATCCTTAACAGCTCTTTGCTTTGCAGCTTTCTCGTCTTTGGACAAATTAAATAAATCTGAGCTTCAAATAGAATTTCGAGCACACTCGTTCTCGAATCTTTACTTAATGCTCAGTACCAATTGGCTTGGATAACACGGTTAATTGGAGCTCGGATAATCAAGGTTCTACTGTATATGGTACTTAAAGGACCAAAACCAAATTCTCAATGTACATTTAATATCAACTTCGAGACTCTAGATAAAGACTGAGTCAAATGAAGTGAATGGTTGAATTCACTGTCACGATTTCTTGAATTTTGCTACCATGAAGCTTTGAAAACCGCTTTTGAGTAGAGCTTGGTCAGTAGTAAAAATAACTAATAACTATAAAAGTATTTTTCAGTTTTGCAATTTTTGTGAAATTTCTAGGTCTAAAAATCTTTTTCTCAAGGAATGTGCGTTTTGCAATACAGAATCTTCTCCCAAGAACCACATTCCAGGGCTTATACAATTTTTACTCCTTCGCAGATCCTAAAACTTTTACTACCCCTTACTTCCAGCTACTTCGATTTATTGTTTTGAAACTTGCTCGTAAATAGTTTATATTTGTAGTAGAGTTTCCTGTTCGATTAGGAAAATCTTACTCAGTCAATGATTGTACGAACTCTGGCTTAATGTTGCGCGACCGAAAAAGGAACGTTTTAGAAGTAGTACTACAGCGAAACTATAGTTATAGAAAAATTTATTCCAGTTGGCAAAGCGCATGAAAATTTTATTGGAATTTTTATGTTCCGTAAAGTGAACAACGCTTTTCTTTTATTGGCACAATATAACGATTGCGGAAATTGAAGAATGTGAGGTGTAAACGATAGATATTGTTTGAACGGTAGCACTTAACGCTAACTGCACAGTGATACATGCTTAACCATAAGCAAACACATTTGCTTAAGTGCGATATTATATTCTATGAGCTCAAAGTTCATAATAATCTGGTCGTAAATAATAATTTCATCATATATGAAATTATTCCTATTCAGTATTACCGATAGAGTAAGACCATTTTTATTTAAGAAAATACATCATCACATTGAAATCAAATCTCAAAAATATTTTTGGAGTTTCAACACACATACTACATACTTTAGAATTAACATAGCTGGATTTCAAAAAGCCATTTAAATGTCTTGATACAAAATTGAACTCTTAGGAAACCACAAAGTGCTTCTTTAGAAATGTCAAATGTAATTTTTAAATGTATGGACGTTATCATTCAGAGGAATTTTTTAAACTTAAAATAAAGGAAAGCTTAATATATATTTCGCTTCTATCGCTGTTTGCAAAGAATGTATAGAACAAAGTTCCAAGAAAGAAAATGAAACAATTGCATTGGCAACTGAATTATTGTATGTTATTGCATCAATTTATTTCAGGCAATTTTTGTAATTACAAAGACATGTTAAACATTGTTTTCAAAACGTTTTTAATCCTAATTTCATACATGAACAAATCAAATATTTCGTATTAGAACTCGTGGAAATACAAGCATTGAAACATCCTCTTAGCGATTCTGCCATATTTGTCTAAGAGCAGAATAGCTGCCGTTTACGTAGCCGAGTGAAACATACCTTATTTTCCAGAGACTTATTTATCACCATCAAAATTACTTTTCCCATTCATAATCATTCCGCCAAAACTTACTGCACCTCCTAATTTAAATAACATGAAGCAAAAACAAATGCATAGAACATAAAGTTATTTTTGTTATTTTCAGACACAAAATATGGTATTCAATAATATTTAATGCTAATTTCATCTCTGAACAAATGAAATATTTCGTATCATCACTCATGGAAATACGAGCATCGAAATATCCTAATAACGATTTTGCTATATTTGCCTAAAAGTACAACAGCTGTCCCTTATGTAGCCGTGAAGCGTGCCACCTTTTGCAGACTCATCTATCACCATCAAAATTACTCTTCCCGTCCATAACTGCTAAAAGTTACTGCACTTCCAGAACTTATATAGACGAAGCTAATTACGAAGACCCCATACTTTATCAAGACATACTCGCTCCGTTGTCTCCAGATCATTTCAACTCTAAACTTTCCCGAAAACCCTGGTCCTGTCGTCTTATCCTGCAAGGGGAAGAAAAAAATCCGAAAATGTTTTCGGGAAAATATTACGACCATCATAAAGGTCTGATGAAACCGTTTATAACCCCCATCGAATACCCGTGGAATATCCCTGGGAATGGAAATGATCGACCTGCTGGATAATGCACCCTAAATGGAACGTTACACCGCGCCATAATCGCTCGCATTTTCCCCAAAGTTCCCTTTACTTATTTATTTTTCTTTCCTTTCTATTTTTATATGTGGGAGGGTGTCGCGCGCGCGCTTCAGCTGTCCGGACTGCTGATCGAGCGCGATATTAGGGCAGGTGGAACTGTAGTTCGGAAGAGAAGAGGTCGGTAATTTTCTTGCATGTCTTTGACATCTAATCACCGGGCTAGAAGCAATATTTCGAGAGCAAACACGCAAAAGAGTTAAGTAAAATGCTTTTAAGTTGTGACATGGAGTTCCATTACGATGAAGACGGGATAAATTCCGGGACTCTTCTTTTTTCTAACCCCTTTCTATTCTTAGTGTTTGCTTTGAAGTTTGGGCGTTTTCACGGAAAGCGGAGTATTTGTTTTCGGGTTGTACCACTCTCACATTGTGCTGAAATTGTTCTTAACGTACCGTAAAAGAATTTTAGTAAAAATAAAAGGAATGCGATTCATTTTCTTAAAGCACCAACTGAATTATCGTTTCCTAATATCTTATAAACAATATGGATGTTATTTTAGTAGCAACACGGCAAAGTAGGATGTAGAAGTGGTACGTGATCACTGTGTACCAATCAAATGGAAGATATCTTTATGTTTTCCTCTCGTACCGAAACATCCTTTTTGTTTTGCCAGCGAAATCCCACTAAATCTTTATGTAAGTAATGAGGATGAACATCTGCTAAATCTTTGGTGAGTTTTATTTTAAAAAATGCCAGTTTGTTTTATAAAGAGATGGCATGGATGCCCTGATCGCGATATTACCATGTACTACTAGATGTGAGTCATCTCTGGCAGGTCTGTTCCCCTAATGTTTAAAGTTGTTGATTGGAAATTAGAGTACAGCTCATAAAAATTGCCCAATACTGTACTTTACATACGAGATCAGTCTAAGTGCTGTCAAAAACATGGAGTAGGCGGCGCAGGTTCGATTCCTGTCAAGTGCATTCTTTCCTGGGTGTATTTCTCTCTTCTGTATCAGTAAAACTTTCATTGTGTGCTTCTCTATTATTAGGTATCTGATATTGTATGTCGTGTCTGGCGCAGCATGACCAAATATGGCCCTTGCGCCATAAAACCCCAAAACCAACCAAATCATGGATATGAGCAATATTTTTTTGCTAATACCATGCCGGCCTATATATATATATATATATATATATATATATATATATATATATATATATATATATTTAATGTAATCGTTATATAGCACTAAAAGGGCATATTTGTGATATTTTAGCGTACTTGAGCACCACGGAGGAAGGGTTCACATGTTACACCTCAAACTGTTAAACGTAATTTTGGTATTTTCTTTCTCTATTTCAAAAGGTTGCCACTTTAACTGTTTTAAAAATATGTTAGAGGTTATCTTATTAAGATAATTTTATATTGATTTTATTCAATTTTCAAGCTCAGTGTCCTTAGCAAAACATGTGAATAACAGTACAACTTGGTCAACCAAAAAGCGCTGAATCGTGATTAAAGGTTACACTGCTATGTATACTATTGTATTGTAAGTTAGTTTTTGCAGTACTGTTCAATACAATACTCTCCCTCGAGAATTTAACTGAGGCTGAATTCGTCTGATGCTACCAATAGTTGAAAGATTGCCAGAGTTGCGTGTAACTATGACGGCAATATTAAGATAACGAATGTACTTCCGTATGCATAGTCATCCAATCGATGATTTTGACGCTGACTGCCCTATGTTACCTTTAGCAGCTGTGTGAAGAGAAGGTTTAGTTACAACGAAGAGCGAAGTTATGATAGCAGTAGAAATAATGTCTGTTAACACAGGGATTGTACACTTCTTGAAAGTGATTTTCATCGCATCAGCAATTCAACTGTTCGTCATACATCGAAGAGCGTGCCGATTGTTGCGAGAGGTATTTGTTAGAAGCCTAGACTTGTTTCTGAAACTGCGTGTATTCATAATCCTGTCACCCAGTCACCAATTTAGTAACACGTGTCACCAGTTTAGCAAGGCAATTGTCTAAAAAAGGAGCTTCATTGTGAATATAGGTTGCACTGTTATATATACAGCTGTATTGTAAGTCTGTTTTTGTAGTGGTGACTAAGTTCACCACATATTTGAACTAATTACTACAAGTATCTACCCCCACTCCATTATATATTATTCAAATATTCTCCATGCTTTTAAGTTGTTAAAAGATACTAAAAAGAATACATTACAAAGTTAGAAACATATCATTCATTTAAGGTGGTTTAATTTCAACGTTCAAAGAGCGTGGGTTTCAGATAGTGGTATGAATTCGACACAATGAATGAAAATTGCGTTAACAACAATTTACCCTTTAATTCATGAAAATTGAACCATTTTCTTCAAAGATCTTTAACAACGAGTAGGAAATCGACTTTTTGCAATATCACTGGAAGTGCTTTTAACGATTCTAATCTCCGACTTGATATTAATAGCAGACCAAACTCCTTTAACCAATTTTGCGACTCAATGAGTTTAAGAAAGGTCACTGGAGCGATATATCGATTATTTCAAGTGGACCGTAAACTTCATCGTATGTATACTTTACGGACGTCTTGGGTAAATTAAACTTTTAAAGACGGCGGTGTGGTTGCAAATTAAGAGGTTACCCGGCTTAAGTTATGGGGATTGGGAACTCTTAACTTCCTGTAACTTTCGTGGTGTCTCGGTACTTTAAGCTTAATAACATGGGGAAATTAAAGTTGACCCTGATGTTGGTGCTTCGCTCTAATGATTATATTAAAATTATGAATCTTACTCGTGTATCGTAACGAAGGAATGTAAGCTTTGATAATGGTTATCTAGTGTTTATGTTTTGATGTAAAATATAGAATAGAATACGTCCTTGATTTTGTTTAAACCTTCAAATGATTTCGACGAGATATCTCGTCAATCCATGTCTGACTAATTTTGCCAATGACAAGATATCTCATCCTCAAGGTATTGTCGATATTTTTATGATGGCAAGTTCAAGAGATTGTGAGATTTTCCAATGATGAGATAGCTCGTACATCACAATCTGATCAGTTTTCTTCTAATTACGATGTGCCACGTCGAGGCAATAGCAGGAGTGTTAATATACCACATTAATAATCTATTGTAAATACGTACTATTGTAAATTCCGAAACAAGCAAATAGATGAAAAAATAAGTGACTGACTTAGCAAAAAGCGAAGTGAATCATTCTGCCTATGTAGTTTTAAATTAACTACAATGTTTCCAAATAGAAACACACATTTAAATTAAACTACTCATACCAAAAATAAGAATACTCTGACAACAGCCAACCCAACAAAAATTAACAATTAATTACCTTAAAATAGTATATATACTAATGTAGCCCAACTCATCTATTAAGTACTTTGTGGTAGACAAAGTTGTCTGTAATACAGCCTTCAAGGTCTCCCACAATCAACAATCAATCAACTAGTGATAACATCTATCGAATTCAGATACTGTTAAATTCTGGGGTGGGAACATTGTGATGAATTTAGCCACCACTTCAAAAATTAACTTACAATAAAATAGTATATATAGCACTCTAACCCAACTTCACCACGAAGTACTTTTTGGCAGACAAAATTCCACTGCATTTTACGAGTCTTGACACATTATAATTTTAATTAATTAACATTAATACGCTTATTCTCTATTATTTAAACACTGAAACTTTTTGAAGTAATCTGTTATGAAAGTTTGTGAAATTAAAGTTACATTATATGATAAAAGATCAGCGTAATAATATATTTCACGCTTGCGTAAAGGTAAATTCAGCGCATTAATTCATAACACGAATAATATTTTAAATTGAGATAAAATTTAATTTATTTTCAAGCACTGGTAATAAAAGATATAATTCTTAAAGGGGATTCACATCAACGAATCTACCCCGAAAAAATATTTCTTAGTAAAGCATGGATAGTTTATAATAATTTGTTTCCCCTCATGAACTTTGTAAGTGATTTTTTATCTAAATGTGCGAATGAAGAAATACATAGCATTACGCTGGACTTTCTCACAGTATAATCAAATCTGCGAGTTTATATCTAGTAAAAATATAATATTCCTTTTCCCTTGAAAATAAAATAATACTTATATTCTTCTCATGGAAGAAAACTAAAACCTTTGCCCGATGGATGAGATTAAAACAACAATAATAATACAAAAATGTCCTAATTCATATCAGGAGATTGCGTTTGGGGAAAATTTCCGGGGTGAGATTTTTTCCCTTATCAGGCAAGCTGTCTACTGTCGCCGAGTTAATTATTTTACACTCCACACCAAATATTCTGCATGTTTTTCAAGCTTTGGATAATCTCAGACGAGATGAAAACAGTTTTCTTTTGTTTGGAAATTAATTAATATTAAAATCCTCCTCGGGAGAAGGTGATGGAATTTATGGAAGGTTATGACAGGTATGTTTAATTCAGCAACAGCATGCAGCACGATCTTCAAAATCAAGGTGCATTTGAAAAGAACTGCTATTTTTATGACGTCATAATGTTGGCATAAATTAAATACGAACTCGCGTGGTTTCTGTGTGGTTAACATAAAAGTTAACGACGTCCTAGTAGAGAAAACGAAGTTCAAAGAAAAGTTCCGGACACAAATCAGAAAGCTCTTAGAGTCATGGAGCATCTTTTGTTTACGAGTGAGCAGAGAATGAGAATGTATCTGGTACGAATAATGTCACAGATGCTATTTAGTGTCGGAAATGCGAAATTGTCGATCCCAGGATGTATACATTTATCCTAAAGTCTTAAATTATGATTTGATGGCTGCTTGGGGGTTTTATAACTTGGTGATAAAACTCGACGTCCATAGGGGAAGTGCTTTACTGAATTAATTTAGCTTGTTCAGAGAGGAATGCATTTTATGGACTATAATATCAACTGTTGTCGGAGGTGAACAAATTCTGTTTGAACCAGTAATAGGTAGGTTGCGTAAAGGTAAAATGTTTTTGCCAAATAGCAGTCCATATGCTCCGAAAAACAAGGAAGAGTTAATAATTCGTTGACTATAGTTAAAAAGGTCTATGACTACTATTTTGCAGGTACTTCATTGATCAAAAACAACACTAAAACGAGTGCAGGAACTTTTATTTGCAAATAAAAGTACAGTTTCATTCGGAATACCCACTTCCAATTCTTTCCATACAGTGTATAAAGGTACTGAAGCTCTAGTGTAATTTTACAATAAATAGAATCGATACTCTAGTTTAACTAGAGGATAATTTCGTGTATGGGTACTCTAGTGTTGCTACTAGTTACTCTAGTGCTAGAAGGTACTCTAATGTATCGGATACACTTGCATACATGATACATTAGTGTAACAAAGTATCAGTATTCTTCCTTATCCCATTTTTACATGGGTAGAACGCGTCTGCTAAGATCTGGAAGCCATCTCTGAAGCAGTCAGACTTAGCCACCAGTTCAAGACACAATATCAAGTAATAGACATACACAATGGAAGTTTTTACTGACACAGAATGGAGAGAAATACAATCAGGGAGTAATGAACCTGACAGGAATCGAACCTTCGCCGACTACAACTCTAAGGTTGCTAGCCCAGTGAACATACCCACTGAGCCACGACGGCCCCATCAGTATAATTAAAAAATTTTAATTATTCCTCTGATATTCAATTAATGTATGTGCTTTGGTGATTGGATTATACAGATTTTGTCAAAATGTTATAAAAGCATAATTACACTTTAAAAGTATCGTTGAGTTAAATATTATAATATTGCTCAACACCGCTGAAGTCAGACTTGCAGTCAAGGGACAAACATCCTGAACATAAAAGAATTCGCATTTAAAATAAGACTTCTTCAAAATGCTCTTGCTTTGGTAACTGATTGGAAAACGCATTCATTTCAAAGAAATCACTGCTTTGAAATAATACCCGTCTCCGAATTGAAAACAAAGGGAAATAAACCTAATTAATTTTCAACCCTAATAAATAATTCAAATTAATGGGGACTCTTTTTAGTAGAAAGGACTTCTTCCAAGAAGTTAAGTCATTAGGATGGATTTTTTTCCGCTCTCTTCAGAAATAAATACAAAATTTTAAGCTGCCCACTGGTGCAAACTAACGAAAATAATCGGAAAAAACTCACACAGCTTTTCAAATTTTTTTTGACTCTGTCCTCTCTACACTTTGTCTGATTTTATTCAACAAAAAAGAGGAAATGAATAAAGGAAGGGACACTCTCCGTACAAGGCTCCCAAATTCCTTTAGGCAATCAAGTGCACACTTGATCGTTTACAGAACTCAAGGGTGACTGTAATAATAACAGAATTATAAAAAGACGAAGTAAAATATAATAATAAAAAACACACTCCCACCCCCTTGGAATGAATGATGACAAGAACTCGCGATAATTCTTCTTCTGCTCCAGTTGAAACTCCTCGGAGGAAAAAGAGATCGCGGAAGCTTCTCTGCCCGATTATCGCCAAGATAAAGGCACGGGCGCCTTTTCCTTCAGAACATTACGGACCAAAAACTCATCCATCACTATCCATTCCTTCCCTGGTAGGGTCTTTTTCTGCATTTCTTAAAATTTAAATGAGGATTTGGGAGGATGTTCTCGGATGCTCGAGTTTCACCCGTCTCGGATGTCTGGGAAGCAGTTCCAAAAAGTTTTCGTACTGGGTAATTTATCCGGGTTAAATGACTTCTTGAATACCCGAGTAGGGAAGAGGAAAGATCACGTTAGTGTCTATTGTTTGCGAAACTTACTTCTTCCATTCTGGAGTGGCGTGGAAATCGTAAATAGCCAGATACGATGACGGAATATATTATGGAAATTTTTTTCTTACGTTTTTTTCTTTCGCTTTTTACAATCATGCAGATGCGGATTGGCCCCCATATCAGGTGAGCAGGTGCCTTAGATTTTGATACAAATTTGAATATCGTCAGCTCCGTTTGAATTGTGAATTTTACATTTTTTTTCTCCGTTGTCAGTTTGTATCCTCGTCTTTTTTAAGGAATATCCAATTTGAACTTTTTTTATGTTTACATAACCAAAATTTATAATTCTGCATCGGCATTCAAAATTTATAGATAAGGCCATTCAGTTTCCATATATAAGTTCCATAATGGTGCTTTTAATTAAATGTTTTAATTAATAACATTTACCGATCTTGGGATTGTTTGTATAATTTTGTTTTAGTACATTTATCTGGTAAAATTTTGAATCTGAAAATTCTTAGCGTCGGATCATTGGCCTTAGTTTTTAATAGAGATTTGAATATCGTCAGCTCTATTTGAATTGTGACTTTTCAATTTTTTTCAGCCCTGTCAGACACAGCTAAAATTATTATCTTTTTGAAGGAATATTCAATTTCAACATTTTTATGTTTGCAACCAAAATTATGAATCTTCATTAGGAATCTAAATTTGGAAAAGGAATTCAGTTTCCACATATAAGTGACAATATGCTTTTTATTCAATTTTTTGAATAATGACATTTATCCATCTTGTGATTGTTTGTATAACTAGTTCTATTGCACTTATCTGTAAAAATTTGAATCTGAAAATTTTTAGCTTCACATCAGATGTACTAGATTTTGTTACGCATTTAAATATCCTCAGCTTTCTATGAATTGCGAATTTTTAAAGATATTTTCTTCACTGTCACAGTTTCGATCGGTATCTTTTTCATGACCACCTAACTTGAATTTTTCAGATTTGCAAAAGCAAAATTGTTACTTTGAATTTGCTACTTTTTATTAAACTTTTAAAATAATATAGTTTATATATTTTGTGATTGTTCTTACGTGTTTTAATGCATTTATCTGTAATATTTTGAATGTGAAAGTTTTTAGTGGTTTGCTTCGTATGAGGTTTCAAAATCAAGTGTCTTGTATTTTGACACAAATTTGACAATCGGCAGCTTAATCTGAAGTTTTATTCTTTTTACTGTGACAGTTTTAATCTTTAACTTATGTGAATATCGAACCTGATTTTTTTGGTTATGTATAATTATAACAGTGTGTCAGGAAATCCAACTTCGTAAATGGTAACAATCTCAGTTTCTACATATAGGTGATTAGATATTAATTTAAATGAAATATTTTAAATCGGCTATTTTCTTGTGATAATTCCCACATTTTGTTCTGAAGCATTTTCATGTTTAAAATGTTTTTATCCTACGCCCGTCGCCAACCTATCAGCCTTTATAGAGTGATAACCTCGGTGTAACCTCGTCATCTGACCGTGGTTCAAAATTACACGGTGTTGTCCTCGAACCTTCCCTTCGGGTTTGATCTCGGACCGTCGCCAATAACCCGTGGTGTTGCTCCAGCATGACGTTAATTAAATACCTACCACTTACCGACCTGTCAGCCATCAATCGACGAGCAGCTCAAAAGAGTTCCCAAGTGAAAAAATATTACTTAAAACCCTATCAATAGCATGTGCTATTGACAGGAATTCTATTATCAGGAATTTTAGGGCAGTTTTACAGGTGGTCTTCAGTTATTTCGTCCAATTCGCAAAAGGGGCCAGATAATTGATATGTCTACTCCAATATGGTGTGTCTTTGTAGGTAGTCATATTCTGTAAGAAGTCGAAAAAGCAAACGATTGCTACAACTCTGGGCAAGAAACCTCAGATACGACCTTTATTCCTTAATAAAACATTCGGGTTCTTTCCTGTAGACATCTCTTTGAATAATAGTCTTTAAAGACGAGCATATAACTCTCTTGATGTTACGTAGCGGTAAAGGGATTTGTGCCCCATCCATAGCCAATTGGTCTGCCTGTTCATTGTCATATATACTACAGTGACTTGGAATCCACTGTAAGATAACTTGCTTCAGAACCTTCTCCCTTTTTTCCTTTTAAATTATGAACATGAAAATTAAAGACTTCTCAACCATTACTGTGATGCTAATCAAGAAGACAGTATCGCCAAATATGATTATTTAAGGTAAACGATTGTTAAATTTGGTTGGGTTTTTTTTGATAATTCTAATTGACAATAGAAATTTGAGCTTGGCGTTAGTTTTTCATAGCCAAGGCGGAAAGAGGTGGTCAAAAAATTTCGTTCTGGTTTCCCATCCTGTGATAGGGATAAAGAGCAGGGTTATCAGAATTGAGTGCATCAACCATACTAACACCAAGTTCAAGGCCGTAATGTCAACTAGGCTTTTTAAGGGCACAGTGAACTATCAAAACAAACTTTTGTAGTTATTATCCGATTGTTATAAAATTTCGCAGACTGTTCTACTAAAGAGCATTTATATAAAGTTTTGTCCAAAAATTTTAAGTTATGTGGAAGTTATTACTTAATATGTCATCAAAAATTTTGACAGCTTATCAAAATTTATTGGTCCCATGGGCATTACTTTTCCACTTTTTTCTCAAAATTCTAACTTACAAAATAGTTTGTACACATGTAAATCAACTCAATTTGGTAAGTTAATCGCTCAATTGTTAAAGTATTTTTTTTACTAAAACACCTAACATTTTGAAATAAAGGATAGACTAAGCAATTCGCTTAAAACAGATCACTTTAGAAAATTCTGTCTTCTTAATCGTACACTATTTTTTATACAGAGGTAATATGATGAAACAAATATGCATCTCATTTAATGAATGCATCAAATATACATTTATTAAACATAAATAACCATTTTAACTGTTATTTTGAATATGTGTAGACTATTTTTAAAAACAGTTTGGATTAAAAAAAATTAAAGCGGACAGTCACATTTAGTAACATAGAAATTGTCGCATGTTAAATTTCAGAGTAGGTATCTTTTTTTAATTCAATGAAAATGCTTTAACCATCAAACTATCAATATTGAGGACATTAATTTGGCACTATTTAGGAAAGGAATCTTAATTATTGCGAAAAAGTGTATTACTTGTATCTCAAACACAATGCTTCTAAATATTCAGCTCTAATTTCTTTAAGGTCTCATCATTAAAGTTTAATTTTGTTATTTGCTCTTAAGGTGTAGTGATTCTAATATTTCAGTTTTTGGTTGTGATTAATTAATGGTCACAGAATTTTATGGCTTACACACAGCACAGTCTAACTGATACATATTCATTATTAAAATTACTATTACGTTTACCTTGTAAGGGGTTGAATATGCTCATGGAGAGTAAAGCACGGTTTATTTTGTATGGAATTGAAAAATAATAATATTTTTTCTGGCTGCTTAGGTACAGTCTCCTGTTAAAATTGGTCATTGTATTTGCCTAAGAATTATTGTATACCAATTTTTATTTACGAGAATTCTACTAAAAAGAACTTTAACTACCAGATTCTAGTTCATTAATATTTTTCAATTAGAGCTGAAATGTAAAAAGAAGTTGCGTTATTTCGAAACATATGGTTAACATGTATACGACCAGAAGCAATATCAAACATGTAATATTGCAATTTAAACATAACACGTAATCTAAATTATCATGTACTAAGATAACCAAACCTACGCATTAGTTACTTGTTAGTGGGAAAAGAAAGATGAGATAAGAGGAGAATATTTATTTTTCAAAATGAATAATTTAATGAAACATATTCTGTACATGCATGTACGTACAAATTTTAGGAAGAAATTGTTCTGCATTTGACACATACTAATGATGAAGTAGAAAGCAAACTTATATTATGAAAAACTAATGCAATTTCTAAAAACACTACACTAAAATATAATTCATAACTTCGGAAATAAATTACGGCTTCCCTTCTTAATTATTTACACCTAAATTCGCATATAACACTACCAGATATTTAGTTTCCAAGATAAACTAATTTATTATCCCTGTGTTAAGTATTTTAATTCTTTCGTTTTTTCACGTGCTTCTTTTTCGATGATTAAAGATAATGTATTTCGAACGCACCGTGTGTTTTAATTAAAATAATATGATGTTACTTTTTTACCGTAGAGGCAGTTATATAGCACATAAAAAATTCCTAAATTTATAATCTACCTAATGGAAGTACAGACCGGTTTTTTAATATTATGAAAGTAAACGGTGATTAAGATACCAGTCTATATGATAGTAATTTTTTGTACAATAAAACTACGGTTGCTAACTCAAAGCCTGGGTAGATAAGTATTACTTTTTTATATCTATCAAACGCATTTCCCCTCATTACTTTTTTATATAAATGAGCCGTTTGTTAAGTAACTATGTAGCATATAATAAAACAATGATTAATATGAATTTTTAATGCACGTATCACCAATTCAACTTGAACAAGAGAAACTACGAAAACGTCTTCAATTTTATGGTTAATTTTAGACCTAAAGCGAATCCAAATCAACGAATTAATGAATGCAGAAATAATTTTTTTTATTCAATAAGTTATTGATGTAAAGGTATAGATACAGATGTGCTCTTATTTGTACGCATTTTGCTTAAGTCTGTATGTCCATCTTCCCGTTCTATATTCGATTTTGTGTCTGTGTGTTTGTACAAGTATCACCTAAACTTTATTTAACATATTTTAATGCAATGTTCTGTATTCGATAAACCATATGTTAGTTTAGTGAATGCATTATTTTAAATTCCTTTGCTTATATATTTAGGCACGTTTCATGCTAAAACATCTGAGTAATATACTTAAATCAACCATAACTTGGTAGTTTTGAAGTAGCAGGAAGGTATATTGAGCATGCAATTACTTCGATTTTTTTACCCGCACTGCTGAAAAATCAATCATTTTTCCAAAAATTATTTTTACGGAATTTAAATTCTAATACTTTTGTATTTTGTGAGCCTTATTTATTTTCTTTGCGAAACATAAACTCATTCCGAATTTCACTGCCACGTGCAGTGATATTTTCTGTTTTTACCTCACGGAATTACTTTCGTATTTTTAAATTTTGTCTAATTTTTAGTTATAAATTATGGCAACTGTGCGAGATCAACAGGTAAAAAATATGGAATTTATATCTTTACAGCCCCTTTTTTCCCAACTTTTATTTTGTTTCATTCCCTGTTTTCTGTTTTAAATATTTATTACTTTTCATTACACGCAACACCCCCGCAAAGTATTTGATTTAAAGCGGCTTGCTGATAAAAAGGAAATTTTAAGTGGAATTTTGCCGTTATTGAAAGAACGTTATTGTTAAAAATATCCGAACTAGAACTTTTGAAGTATTGCGAATCATTTATATAGCGGCCGAAAGTCAAGGTGATACTTATATAAGGAAAGTTTGCTTAAAACAATAATTTTCTTTAGAGGAACTCTGTCAAATCGATTTACCATATAAAAAATGGTAATAGGTTACCCTGAACAAATCCAATTTTAAAACAAGTTCTTATATTAATGCACCTGCCTCAAAACGGAATTTTATAGAAAAACGCATTCGCTTTCAGAACAAACTTAGTGATAAATATATTATCAAATTAATTTGCCATGTTTTCCTTAATGATGGAGAAATTCGGAAATGTCGCAGCCTGGTGCAAGAATGTCACAATTCAACAAATATTGGTAGGTAAACTATGAGTGCGAGAATATTCACCGAAGATTCGTCACTTTTACAAATTAAGGAGCAATTTTGCAGGGAAAGAACAAGAAATGGAATTCCTAATCCACCCTCAAAATCGACTTTCATAGTAGCCATACCTTCGTGTCTGTCACCTTTCGTCAAAATGTATTTTTAGCAGGGGTCGGATGTAAGTGTAACGTCTTACACATAGATGGAAATGCATGTATAGGATTAAATATAAATCAAAGGGCAGTTTTTAATTAAGTTGATGAATCGGGTTTTTTAATGATTAATGTCTTTATTATGTCCTCGAATGCCTAGAGCAGCAAAATAAACTTGCTATTTAGCTAGTAACACATTTTCACTGAAATGACTCAGTTCTGATTTTTTAATGTGATAGCCTACGGAAAAAATAATGGAAAAGTATTTTTTACATAAAAATTAAATATTTTTATAAGCATATCAGATTGCTTTTGCTAATAATAGTATATTAGTAAAATTATATAACAGTTATAGGTATATTATCAACTTTAATAAGGATTGCCGCATGTGTGACATTGTAATCGTATGTATGGGCTGTAATCAATTAACTATACTCTTTAATACTCGGCAAAATAATCAAAGCATTTCGACAGATCCGAACAACTATAAACGTTAGGCTTAAAAGGAAGCATCAATTGATTTCGTGTAGAACACCATAATGAGGTTTTGGTGTAGACAAGATACTAAATGTGTATATAAATTAATTATAATATTGGTTGATGGGATTTTATGACACCAAAGGTCATATTTGAACAAGCTGTGCCAAACGCAAGACAGATGACGTCAAGTAATGGATATACACACAGAATGAAATTTTTACTGACACAGAAGAGCGAAATACACCCAGTGAGGAATCGAACGTGCATCACCTGCAACTCTCAGGTTGCTAGCACAGTGGTCAAACCCATTTATACACGGTGACCCAGAAATTAACTTTTAATTATTGATGTTTTTAGATATATTACGCGTGCTGAAAAGTTAAAAAAAATATATTCCATTCAAAATGCATTTGTATTTTTAAAATTATAAAACGTATGAAATGCAAATAGACTATTAAAATTGCTTTTCATTGTAATTTTTGTGGATCTGAAAATATATTTTACAAGTTAGAAATATATCGTTCCAATTTCCAAAGCAAAACAACGGGTTCTTGGTGACGGTCCAGGATCAAACCCGAAGGGAGAGGCCCGAGGACAACACCACGTAATTTTGAACCTTGGGCAGATGACGAGGCCACACCTGAGTTGACACCCCACTCTCCAAACTTTCACACCACGCCAACGTGTACAATGCCAGATGTTATTTATCCTAAGCCCTTCATGTATTTACTAAAAATGTTGAGCAGATTAAAATATGGAACCGGATTACATCTGGAGAGGTAACAAAATAATGACCGCATTCAGGAATAAAAAGAAATTCTAACATTAAATTAATTAATTGATGTAGGTAGAGCAGAAAATATTTCAACTGTGGTACATGACTGCTGTCGATTGTAAAGCAACTAAGCCACTTATAACAAACTTATTGTATGAGGTAGTTTACACTTTCTACCTGCTATTATATCGAATAAAACAGGATCTATCCACTTTTCAGCATTTCTGCCAGCTACTAAATTCGCATGAAAACATTAATGATTGTGAACATCATTGTAACAAAGTTTTCTGCGATATTTTGCGCCATAATTACCATATTCCGGAGTTTTGTGCTTCAACCACTCAGTGACCTTAGTAAACATTGTGTTCAGCTATGCAAACACGTAACTTATCATTCAAGCCTAAAACGTTAAAATAATTTTACATACGAGAACAATGCTACTTCATGTACACTCATTCAATGGTCGGAGGAGCAGCCTTTTGAATTTTTGGTAAACATTATCTACATTTCGTCATCCCTATACATTTAGAAATTTAATTAGCGGAATACCAGTTACTTCCTTGGCTATATTATATTTTCAATTCGATTTAGATTTTTATAACCTAGTGTAGGTCAAATCGACTGCAATGAGAAAAATTGTAGCAAAATTATTTATAAAAGTAAATATTTCGTCGGTTTAAAAGTGAGACACACTAAGTCAAAATTTTCGCGATATGAGTTTTTTAGCTTTTCTAAACCATAATGTGGTGATATTAAGACTAGTGCATTGTCCGCTAAGAATTTTTTCTTTGCATGAAGGCTTGATTTCTTGTTGAGAAACACACTTAGTGGGTTTAGCTTGTTGTTAAAAATTGTCGCCCCGTCGTTTTCTCAGAGATGTTTGATACAATACCAGAAGTTATTTATCTAAGCCCTTAGTGCAGCAATTGCTATAGTTTTACAGACAACTTACTAGACCTAATAGCGAAACTTAAAACATTAAATAGAATAATTGCCAACATGGCTTATTAAACATTGTTTTACTGAATTGAACTATTTTTGACTTCCTGTGTTTCACGTAAGTCAACGATTTATTAAACACTTATGAATTCAAAACGTTGAAGTTTGACTAAAATGTTTTTATTTGCATACTCTTATCATTGAAAACACCGGTTAGTACTTTTCCACGAGTGATTTATAGTTTTTTCATTCAGAAAATAATAACTTTTTAATAATTGACACTTTTTATTAATTTTTAGTAATTGACACTTAATGAAACCTCAAAGCATTAACTGATAAACAGTTAATTGAATAGTTGCTAACATAACTTTAAAAAAAAATTTAATTTATAGCCGTCGGTTATACTTTGAGAAATCTGTAAACTTTTGATCCGAAAATATCTAATTCCTATTTTCAAATTTAGTTTCATTGAAAAGAATATCTACACATTGTAAGTTTAAAACTGTTTTATTCCTAAAGTTTAAATGGAGTCTGGACCATTTCCAACATAATATCGACTTTTCCAAAGAGCATCGTTTTCCCCACTGCTCTATAACATCCAGTGGAAAACCATTTGGAAATGTTTTTCGTAGCAAGTGAATTTTCCATTTTTCGTTCTAACAGAGTGTGAGGTCAGTAGAATTCTGTTGAAATAGAAAATGCCAGTTCGTATGAAATGTATGCGTGTTTACTGAAAACAAATGTGTGTTGCAGCTGTTTTCATATTATGATTATAATCGTAATTCATTTAACAGAACAAAATTCCTTGAAAGTTCTCTGTTATTTGATATTATACATATTATGATACCCTACATAATGCTTAAATAGTCTTTATTAAAACATTCATTATTAAAAGACCTGTATGCATGAGTTACTTTGAAAACACGTTTCAAAAGTATTTTCTGTTAACGGTTTAAATTCGATCATCAGCTTTAACATTTCAAGTAGGAGCATAACGCGCATTTAATACTTTATAAATCCTCAGCATATTTCCCGAGATAATAAATGTACAACTTTCTAAAATGATTAAAACCAAACCAATCGGTTTTCGAATTACACAAAGAACTCTGAAGAGTTAGTCAAGCAAACATTATATAAATGAAACTAAAACATTTAGGACTGTTTGACTCATAAGCTATCACTATTAACTCTCAAGGTGCTTGCCTCGACGAGGTATCTCGTCATTATCAAAACTGAGCAGGTCGTGATCGACTACATATTTCGTCATCATAAAAAAATTGTCAATATATTTATGACGAGATACCACGTCATTATCAAAATTGGTCATATCTTGATAGACGAGATATCTCGTTGAAACCACTTGGAGGGTTGAGAAATGCATAAAGAGCGTAACCATCCTGAAAGGTGTATAACCCGGCTAACTAATATCAAAAGCATGGGTAACCAACCCGTGGTTTGCAAGTCGCACAAGCCCTGGACAGCTATTAATGCCATTCCACAAGATCGTAAACTGAATATTATTATGTGATTTTAGAGATATTTTTCATGACTCGGAGACATATCTTCCCAGAGCTTCACAATCGCGTTTCATTCATGTCATCCCTTTTAGGTCATTTGTGAACAACTATTTTCAATGATGAATTGTATAGAATAAAATTAGATCCAAATTTGTGACGAGCACCTTGAGAAGTCACTAAATACTTCCAAACATTCATGCATTGGTTTCACAAAAACAAGTTCACTAATTTTATGCTTACGTACCATCTTTTTTTAAATGTTATTATAAGAAACTAGCTGAATTACCCGGTGTTGCTCCGGATGAATTCTCTGTAATTCATCGTAATATGCTCAATATTATTCCTATGGAGATTTCAAATTATTTTTAGCCCCCCTGCAGACCCAGGGCAAATCGAACGGAGTATATAGCCTATGTGTCCCGCAGAATTCTACAGAATGAATGCACCAAATTTAATGTGAATTGGTCGGACATTGATCGTATAAATACGCAATGTTATTTCTATGAGGATTTCGAATTGTCTTTAGTCCCCTGTACCATATCGACGATGAAGACCACTTTCTATAAAAATAAACTTATATTATCATAAAAATTTACATTCCAATAATAAAGATACAGTTGAAGAATTTACAGACGGGATACATAAAAGATAACTCAGCGACTCTAAAAGATACTGAGCGTTTTTCAGCGCAACCGCAACCATCTGTGATTGCACCATACTCTAAGATTCTTGAAAAAACTCCAAGGTCATCTTGAGAGTCGACTCCTGTATATGTTAACTATGAAGTCATCTGTACAGCCAGACCTGGAGAGTGCGCCCCCTAGCAAGTGCTCTGTCCAGGATGACCGGACGTTACACCCCTCTGCACACCCAAGACAAATACACGGGGGTTAATATAAAGCCTACGTTACCCGCAGGGTTAAAAAAATAAGTGTACCAAATTCGGTGTAGATTTGTATAGAGAACAGACAGACAGATGCCAACTCTCTTCACTCAATACATCCCATCCTGGGAATGGTCGGAGTCACAGGGAACTATATTTGAGTTGGAATGAAAATGATCAGAAACTGCTCAATAAAGTCTTTTTGGGGATTATTATATGGGATTAAGAACTGATAAAACACGCTGGTCACATTATCAGTTTAGTGGTTTCCCCTTCCTCATCTTTCCCACGCCCCCTCGAGGTTTATAGAATTTTTGAGGGGTGGCAAGTGTCCTTTTCTCTGAAGGTTGTTACCACTAAATTAATTTTTTGTGCGAATTGTTTATAAAAGAAAAACCAGATTCATTACAGTTGTGCAATGTCAGTGCGAAAGTCGTACCACGTGAAAACGCTGGTAACATAAGAAAATCATAATTAAATCTCTTTGAGCGTGGTCAGTATATGAGTTGGTGACTACTTTGGATTATCCGTGAGCCATTGACCCGCGTGTGCACGTTAACTTCACTGATTGGTTATTCGTTCTGTGTATTGGTTATTCGTTCTGTGTATTGGTTATTCATTCTGTGTATTGGTTATTCACTCTGGTAATTGGTTATTCATTCTGTGTACTATGGATTTGTGTTTAGTGTCTATATGTCCAAATGGAAGTACATAAATCTATCTTAGAATCTACTCAGGTATATTGCTTTTACCTCTACGCATAAAATAATGTATATCATTACATTGTTTTCTATTTGTTGTATTGTAATGTTTTTATGGAATTCAAAATTTTATCAGTTACTTGTTTAGGAATTACTGTAATTACAAGAATTGTGAATTTAGAAGTACTACAGTACTTCAAAACTTGTGTTTTAGTGATTTATATCTGTTTAACTAACCAAGAGATTTGTTGTCTTTTCAGGGACATTCTGTTTTCACAATTGAAGAAACATACAAAATAGACAATAAACTCCGATCGAGACAACTTGATATTGAAGAAAAAGACCAAGGTATCTAAAACATTTAACAACATTTTATATGCATAACTTCGTAGTTTTTGTTTTTTCGATATGTAAAATTTGACGTAATCGCTAACTGATATTCTAACATGCTAGTGTTAACGTTTTAACTTACATTTCCTATGATTTTATAATATTTTGTTCAATTTTAAAATATTTACTTTTAATCATATGTATTAACCTTCTGAAAAGTTCACACGCTTATATCCGTTCTGCATGTTGCAGACATTTAACCAACCACTCAGACTTCAAATCTGCATGACTACTAACCTGTTTTGACATTCTTGACCAATATAATATATCCTCACAACCAATACTTCCATAGATATGATTATTGAGTCTTTATGTGGTTGTGGGGTAAAATATATACTATACCTCGCGGCAATCTCGTAACGCTCAGAGAGTTAATTCATGAGAAAATAATTAAATAATAAATCATAATCAAGATATTGAGGATTTTTTTTATGATGACGAGATCATGATGTGGCCACTTTCCTTCCAATGAATGAGATATCTCGTCCATCAAGATCTGCAATTAATTTTTAATGACGAGATACCTCGTTAAGACAACCATTAGGAGGGTTAAAATATAAATAGTTCTATTAAACGCCGCTTGGGTACTGAAACTTTCATATTTTCACACATTGCTTAACCCTCTTGTTATGCAATAACTATGTCTATATGAAAATAAAAACAGAATACGTAAAATAAAGAGACACATATGCAATATTTTATATAATGTGCCGATATATTCTTAAAATTCCAAATACTGATTTTAATATACATTTTTGTAAGAAACTTCAAAGAGATTCATTCAAGATACATTAGTCAATTCCACAGTACTATAAACCTAGAGAAAGTTATATATTGACAAAATACAAATTGCACTTAGAGCAGGGACCGGATGTTTACGAAATTACCCCTGGCTGTATCTGCCAGTTTCTCCAAATTCGCTTTACGCTCGAAGCCTCCTGATTCTTACGCTCTGTTGCCGAAGTTAAGTTAAGCCTTTACCATTCCCCGAGTCGAGTTCAGTTTACTATTCCCCAAGTCTTGGATCCCGAGATGTTCGACTCCAGCTGTAGGTCCTATTTCAAAAGGACAAAATTTAAATCTGAAAGGAGGGACAGCTCGGTTTCATTTCGGGATATTTCATTTCGCATTCGACTTTATAGACCCGAACCGAAGTTATTGCTTCGAAACTGTCTCGAGGTCGCTTTGCCCAGGGATGGGTGGGTCTCTAAAAGACCTCTGCCTCGGATTCACTCTCAGTCGCGTTTATTGAAATTTCGACTCGGGGTTCTGTTTTGATCGATTCAGACCCGTTCCGCTTACAGTGGTCCCTTCACGTTGTTCGGATGCATACTGTAAAGTTTGTTTGGGATGAATTTTGTTTAAGTTTGTTTGAGATGAATTTTGCTTAAGTTTGTTGTTCTTTCTCAGAACAAACTGTCTGATTCGAGTTTCATTTCCAGTTTTTTAGTTTGTACCATCTGTAGGATATAAAAGTTAATTTAAAGCACTCGCACACTGCCTTATACTGCATAAAAAGGATTCATACATTTATTTCTTATGTCTTATTTATTTTTTGATAATTCTGTTTTAGTGATAATGTAATTTCTCATAAGAACTCATAATATATTAAATAATACTTTTTAGCTTTCCATGAGGATAGGAACCAATACACATTTTACCAAAAACCACTCAAATAAATTTTATTTTAATTTTACATACAATTGAATTTTAAAATTCATTGAAAGTTTTTATTTGTCATTTTTCAAATTGCACAATTTCTTATCTATTTTAAGTTTTTTAACTACCATCTACCCAATCTTTGTGTTGAAATATTTCATTTACTGTTCATACATTTTTGAATATTTTAACTTGATTTTATTTTCGTAAATTTATATGCATGGCTTTTAGACCACTTCCTACTGTTATTTTGGCTGTTTGTTTCTTGTGTGTGAGTGAATGAGAGTTCCATGATATTTCCAAGAAGTAATACGCTGTTGCTTTTTCTCATCCAATGACTAAATAACCACACACATTGGCTATAAGAGTTTTTAAAAAATATTCCGTTTGTCAGAAAGTCTAAAACCGAGTAGAGGACATGCATGTAGAACTGCAGTTTACAGGCGTAATAATTTATGACCCTTAGAGAGTGTTAATGTTTTAATTTTTTAAAAGAAAATTAGAAATTTTTGAAACAGCATCTTAATCAGGTATTGCTACAACTTTTGACAAGAAAGGTACCTTTATATAAATTGAGTTCTTATCTGTATTGTTTTCCAAATAAAGCATAACCATCTAGTATGACTTCTTTAGTCGCTGAATTAGGACTTTAAGAACCTGATAAAAAAATCAACGAAGATTATATCCAATATCATCTAATGTAAGCGAGTGTGAGTGTCTTCAAATTTCTTTTAAAGGATTTGTATCAGCAGTCTCGAGCCAAAGAACTGTCTTCGAGGCTATCTCTGGATCACTGTGCTCTGGAGGACCGGGTCTCTAATAAATCGTATTGAGTCTTGTTTATAGAATTTTTGACTCATAGATATATATTGATTGTTTATCTATTATTCAGTGGACTCGTTTTTCCCGAGGGGACCTTCTCTCCAGGGATATTGTATCAAATGGCCATTACTTCGAATAATACTCATCTGTTTTTTAGGGGAGGGAATGCCGATTTTCACACCCTATACATTTTGTAATTTCAGACAAAAAAAGCACTCCGTGGTTAAAAAAACTAACTTGATGAATAACATTTCAAATAAAGTAGGAACTAAGTGTAACAAATAATTGTAAACGAATAAAGTTGAACTACTAATATGACAAACCAAAGTTGCACATATTAGTAGTTACTTTAAGGATTTCTTTGAAGTTCTGTTATATCTGTGTCTGTTGTATATCTAGAGTATTCAAAGACAGCGATCTGGCGATACTCGAGATCCGAAAGCCACAAAATCACGTCTAAAATGCTCTCAATGAAACTACAATTTCCTCCACAAATCGGGAGCTATATCAATCTGATGGGCGCTAAAACGAGATTTTTAACTTTTCAGTGCTTGTTATATCGATCATGAAATGGCATTACAGTTGTAGAACTGCCAGAACCTTCTCAATTGGTCGTTATATCACAGCTAGCGAGTCGTCAAATAGAAGGTCGTTATAAAGCGTGTTATGATTTATTTCGAGATAGTCGCCCCTTAATGCTCTAATTTAAAATCCAATTAAAATGTTTATAGATTATCACAGTATCATCTAAGGCAAGCGAAAATGATTTTAAATGTGAAGCTAATTTCACAAACGGATTTCATGTCAATACATGACTTGATAGAACCGAACTAAGCTAAAATTCCTCTAAACGGTTTCTGAGCTGCTTTGCTTTAAGGGATAGATTTCTAATAGACTTCTGCCTCGGATTCATTCTAAGACGATTTTATTGAAATTTCGACCCAGAAATCCATTTCGATCGATTGAGAGCCGTGTAACTTATAGTGCCCTTTTAAATGTATACTTAAATATTTATTTATAAATCAGCGCTGACATCAAAAATGAATTAGCTTATGTTTGTCGTTTTCTATTCTGCCTAAATTCAGATTCTTCTTTCAGTTGAAATGGAATTGAGTTCCATTTCTTTTAGTTTGCACTTTCTTTCCCTAAAAAATGGTTTTCAATATGCAGTTAATTTAAGTGAGTGGATATGTAAATATTCAAATTTAGGCACAGACGGAACAAATTGGAGATGTGTTATTAGATTTCGTGTCGTGCACATCTCAACTTAATAGCATTTCCTTTTGTTATCGTAATTTTAAATAAGCAGGGGAAGTAGTGAGCAGTGATGGAATTTATCTTCAATTGTGTCGTTCAATAAGAAACAAAGTTTTAAATAATTCATAAGACAAAAATATTTTTGTATATTTCAAAATTTCTTTTTATGCTACAGTTTTGCATGAAACTTGATGTTGTAAATCTAATATGCTAACAAAGAAACGTATATAAGTCAAATATGTGATAAATGGTGTTAAATTTTAAATAAACTTTGGAATTGCAATTTGAAGAATTTGGAACATCTTCAATAGGATAATATTCACAGATAAAGCGTCTTCATATGACCTGTTTATGACTGTTTGATATTAGG
Source organism: Meta bourneti (assembly GCA_933210815.1). Lineage (NCBI taxonomy): Eukaryota > Metazoa > Arthropoda > Arachnida > Araneae > Tetragnathidae > Meta > Meta bourneti. The sequence continues at coordinate 61,686,102 of OW119923.1, read as the reverse complement.
ATGAAAATTCTTAGTATAATGAAATTTAATAAAGTAAATAATGTCTGAAAATGTATTTCTGAAATGCAAATGACGTTCAAAGTTTTTAAATTTCACGTGAACATGAAAAAACTCATTCAAACGGAGTTGCATAAAATAATAGAAGTTATGATTATCATAACCCGATTGATTTCTTATGAAATCATGCTGTTATTAAAGGGGCACAGTACCTTTAAGCATACAAATCAATAGGTAAAATAGACTAATTTCGGTAAACTGTATCACCAAAAGTTTTATGTGTATCATAATAAATTTTTTTGCGGGGTTTATTTATACTTTATACTACACAATGCAGAAAAATTAGTTTGATTTTTAAAAATTAAATAAGATTTTACTAGAATTTACATAAGGCCATTTTTTAACATACTTTTTTTACAAGCATAACTTGTGCGCAACATTCTGAGTCATCCTATACACACAGTCGTAAAGTTCAAAATAAAGTTAGAACGCTAATAATAAAAGTTTTTTATTTATCCTCATAACAAATCTCTTTTCCCAGATGTCTAGACCTCCATTTATAAATCAAAAATGAAGTGATCAAAAGCAACGTTACATTAGTGACGGAAATATTACATTGTTCACTTATATCAGGTACATTGTACATAGAGAGAAACTTGTCAATTAATAACCGTGGACATGTAGTAACGCTTCTTAGAGATGATGCGAAGATTTGTTAAATCTTAGAAATAAATGCACCTCGGGTCAATGTTGATAAACTGTGAATAGTATATTATTAGAGTGTGATAGTAGTAAAGCCTGTGTTGAACTTTATAATCAGATTATTTAATACTACTTTTAAGCTATACTAGCTTACTAAGCACTTAAAGGATTTATACAAAAGATTGAAAAACGGAACCTACTACATTTACACTTATGACTATTTCAGTCTTTCTTAACACATTTTCTGCAGAACAAAAGTTTCAGGGTACCAAATTCCATAATTTTGGTAAAAATATCCAACTGGCCCTAAACGTCCAATGAATATCTCGGAAGCCTTATTTTATAATGCTCGTCTAGGAAATAACACATATTGCTATGTATGATCTTATATGCAGTGATTCATAAGACCTATTTTAAGGTTGCGATTCTGATCCTATCGATAAAAATTGATGATGTTGTGGTGGATTAAACTGGAGCCACTCTATCAATTTAAAAGAGTTTAATAAGACATCTATAAAACAAAGATATACACCACCATCACGAACGTTAACAAATAAAAACTACTCGTGAAAAATTACGATTCGAGGTTCAAAACACTATTGGTATTTCTCATGGCCTCACAAAAAATCTTTGTGGGCTTGATGCCATAAACAGAATTCAAACTCGGAACCTTTGCAGTAATTCCGAGTTCGAAAGGTATTGGGAGGCAAGGGTTTACTGGAAAAATGACGAATATTATTCAAGTTACTTTTGGTTGTGGTTTCTATCTGCTTATTCTCTGGCTTGTTCTCTGGCTTGTTTCTGTTAACTTCCCTGCCATTTGAAATGAAAAAATGTTTGATACAATGTGTAGTATTTTTCTTATAGTTATTGATCCTAGACCTCCTTTCATGTTTTGCTAATATGCATTTTTTATGCACGCATATTATATTTGTGAAGGGTAATTTATTTACACGTAGTGTTTTTCTCATTATAATTTATTTAATAAATTTATATTACAGATAGTGGACTAAAAGAGACATTCATAGAAGAGATCCATCATTCCTTAGATAAAACGAAAGGCGACTGCCCTGACATTTTAAGAAATGAAAAATGCCTCTGTTTGTCCACTTCTAAAGTGAGTGAAGAAAATCAATGAAATGTCATAAAATGTTTCTTTATTAAATACAAAGAAGTTTTTGGATGATATTGATTTAATCGTCCCGTGAACCAATAAATAAATAAAAGAACCTAACTTAGCATTACTTTAACTAAAGCATTAACTTAATTACTTTGGAAAGGGATTTGTTTGGTTTTTAATCAACGATGTAATTTTTTTTATGATTTCAAATCTATAATGTTAATGCTAATAACGATTTCGAATATTTAATCTTAAATACTAATACGAAACAATGCATAGATGCATAAAGCGTTGCTTCCTTATAACTCGAAAAACCAAATAATTACTTTTCTCACGTTTCCTCTAACTTTATTTGACGTTAAAGTATTTCTAGAGTATCCCAGTTCCTAAAATAGATTTCAAATGCGTTTTACAAATTAAAGGAAAATAGATCAGATGAGTCAAATCAGTCTATCGACTGTGAAAAGGAACATATCTCTGTACGTCTTATAAACGTATACACACCTGAAGAGTTTCTCTTTGAAAGCAGGCAAATCCTGTGGAAATTACTAGAAATGCAATTAATTAACCTTTTTCTGTCTGCTTTTCGAATCTTTCCCTTCGGGATTGATCCCGGACAATAACCCGTTGTGTTGCTTTACTGCGTCGTTAATTAGCTACCTAACTACTTGTCTGCTTTTTATTGAACAACCGTTTTACCCATGCCGCTGATGAGAGGATTTGACAAAATTAGTTTGCCTCAGTGACAACTCCAAGACTGTCAACGAAACAGTACGGGATGGGTCAAGAAATACCAAACAGTTCCCATGCGGGAAATAAAGTTAACGTGTCATAGTAGATAACTTTAATGTCATTCCAGAGCTCATTCCAGTATATTCAAAGTAAGTTCCGAAGTATATTTTACACATAAAAAATTAGCACCAAACTCTTGTAAACCTACTTGGTGGTTTGTCTTAGCGTTGAAAACTGCTCTGTAATGTCCAGTCTGGTGCAAAATCCTGTTCCAAATTGTCGTCAGTTCTGGGCAAGAAACAATTAGTTTTTTCTGCTGTTATTTTCTTTCCTATTTGGAGTAATAGGGAAGTAATATCTCGACGAAGTATCTCGTCATAACCAAAACTGGCCAGATCTTGATGGACGAGATTTCTCGTCGAAACACTTTTAGGATCGATAAAAAACAGTTCAGATTGGAGCATATTCTTTTAACGGCACCGCAAGTGCAACATTAAAAAGTTAATTCGTATCTACACAGTGACGAATAATTCACTACCAAGAAAATTAATTTACCATAGATGATATTATGAATACCATTCCAAAGTATATTCCAGTACATTCCAAGGATATCTTACACATAAAAATTAGTATGAAACTTTTAATTATAATAGAACGACGGTTCGGATTAGAATATATTCTTATAACTCCCACCTTAAGAGCATTATTAAATTAATTCCTGTCCCCACAGTGATGAATAACTTACTATAAAGAAAGTTAATTTACCACAGATGCTATCTTCACTGCCATTCCAGAGTACATTCCAAAGCATATTTTACCCACCCACCCACAAAAATTAGCACCAAACTTTTAATTAGAAAAGAGTAACATTTCGGGGTAGAACATATTCGTATAACTTCACTATAAGCGTAATATTAAATTAATTCCTCTCAGTGTCGAACCATTCACTAGGAAAAAATCAACTTACCAACAACTTACCAAGATAATATCCATTTCAGATTATATTTCAGTACATACACACATTGTAAAGCATATTTTACACATAAAAATTAGCATCAGGGATTTATTTAAAGAAGAACGAGTTCATAGTATAGCATATACTCATAACTTGCAACCTTAAGCGCAATATTAAAATAATTCCTGTCCCCACGGTGACGAATAACTTACTCGGAAGAAAGTTAATTTACCACAGATGATATCTTCACTGCCTAAAACGTTTCGAGGTAAAATAAATGCCCAGGAGCAAAAGTACGAGAAAAAATATTGACTACAGGCGCCTCCAGCGTCTATTCGTCACCGAAGAAGTCTCGCGTTGGGCATCCATCTCCCCAGTCCCTGTCCCAGTCCGTCGACTGTGTATGACTTATGGTAACGTCACTCAGCGTATGAGCCAGGAATTCGTCATAAATCACTGCGTGCCATTGTGAGCTATTCAGGCGCTCCATTCAAAGGGAGGCCATCTCTTAAGAGACCGAGAGATTCATGTAATTGCTCTGGGAATACTCGCAGACATTTGCGGATGGAATTCTGGTGACGAAAAAAATGGCGTAGGTGATATAGTGTCGCGGCTAAGTAAGTAGGTTACGAATGAATGGGAAACGGAAAAGCTGGACTCAGCTGCGGATGCTCATTTAGAAACCGTCACTCTTGACGTATAGGACGTGGAAGGCAGTTAATTCTAAATGAGAAAAAGAATTAAAATTTGGACTGTGACGTTGCTCTTTTATAGCATTAAATATTAAACTTTGTTTTAAAATGAAAGTTCTATTCTGGACATAATTTATAATTTCAGTTGGCATTTCTGCAATGTGGACATTCGTTCAAACTTCGTATATATTCTTAACCGTCACTCTTGTATAGGACGTGGAAGGCAGTTAATTCGAAATGAGAAAAAGAATTAAAATTTGGACTGTAACGTTGCTCTTTTATAGCATTAAATATTAAATTTTGTTTTAAAATGAAAGTTCTATTCTAGACATAATTTATAATTTCAGTTGGTATTTCTGCATTGTGGACATTCGTTCAAACTTCGTATATGTTCTTTACATTTTAAAAAACACGAGAGAGTAAATAACCGCGATATATTAAAAATATGCTGCAGCTAAAAATTGACAATTATTGAATTCCATAAACAGTTTCTACGTAACAGTAAATTTGATATCTCTCTTATACCGTTGAATTGTGAATAACTTCAAATTTAGAATCGTCAATTATAAGAAATTGTTTCTTAGTATTATTTTATTGAAAACATGTTAACAATTTAAATATCCTGTTAGCATATCTTATACCATATTGAATGGGTTCGTGTATTTATTCAAAAGTTGGTAAGATAAGGTAACAAATTTCTGCTGACTTTCCGTAACTTCGTGGCTATTCGAATTTTTAGCGAACTTGACTGAATTGATCGTTCCAAACATTATCATTATTCTAAGCATAGTAATTTTGACAAAAAACCTTAGGAAACGGGCACTAGAGGACTAAAAATGTAAGTTTCGTATTGTACTTCCCTCAAAATATCTGTTGGTTCTTGGTCTATACCTTAGGAAACGTACATCAAGCTTGGGAATTTCTCACTAATATGCTATTTGCTGCTTAGTTTGACTACCTATTATAGTAAATATTTTCTGTAATATTATTTTTTCTAATTTTAAACGAAATTTCCAGTTATTTACCTAAAGCATAACTTTTGAAATAACCGCCACACTAAAGTTATAGATGGCGCATTGGCATCTGATTCTCCCTTACTAAGCTTTTTCTATTACTATCCTGATTCTTATCAAACACCACTTCCGTATTTCTAAAGTACTTTTGATGAACAATACTATTTTCCTGAATTCCCATGGACATTTGAATGCTCTCTCATTTTCACTTACCATATACAAATTTCTACGTTATAGGAATCAGGAGAACCCTGTACGTCTCCGCAGTCGGACAGTCCTGAGAGTCCAAGGTATAACTCCACACCTTCTGGATCTACGGGTTCTTGCCTCAGTGTATACCATGAAAAGACATCGATACGATCTCTTGCAGGAGGTAAGTGAATTTGCTAGTTGAGTTCGTTCAGAAACAGAAATGATGTTTTATTTTTTAAATGACATTAACTCTCTTGATGGTTTATCTTCGAGTCTAAAATAGCCTTGTAGTGGATAGCCTCTGTAGAGGCCAGCAAAAACCTGTTCCAAACTAACATCACCTGCGAATTGCAGGTGGCGCAGGTTCAATTCCTTCCAGTGGTACTTTTTCCATTTTCAATAAAGCTTTCTTTGTGTATGTTCATTACTTGACGTTGTCTGTCCTGTGTTTGAGGCAGCATGGCCAAATAAACCCTTGCGTCTTAAAAACCTTCAGCCAGACACCAGTTCTGGACAAGAGATAATTTGTTTTTCCTACTAGGATCTTTTCTCCCTTGTTGAAATAGGGCAATTTTGTCTCGGCTAGGTATATCGCCCGTAGCAAAACTGGCCAGATCTTGAACGATATATCTTCTTGAAAGACTTGGAGCATTAAAGTCTTTAGCATACTACTTAAATTTATTTCTATTTAAGGAAAATAATTTGCGCATTGACTTTGGAAATCAGAAAATCAAAGTGCCCCAACTTACCAAAATATAAATTAATTATGTAAAACAAAAAACAATTAATTAATATATTGAACACAAAAATAGTCAACAGCCATTTTAGGGGCTTTATACGTTCACCATTCAAAGGAACAAAATTTTCACATTCAAAGAATCGCTTAAGTTAGGACATTGGTTGACCTGTAGATACTCCGAAATGGCCATTGATTATTCTAGTTTCTCACATCTCCATTATTCATGTTTTGAAGCTGTTATACCATTAACTAACTGCAATCGTTTTCTCAATCTCTTATATTTTGTTGAACTAGGTATAGACACTTTGAAATTATAAGAAATCTGATTACCCCTTATAGAGAGAAATACCAGGCTTTATATATTTGACATATAATTTCTATATGTAATTATATGTGTATAATATGTGAACTGAAAACAACGAGTAAAAAAGGTGATTATACTTCGATTTTATATAGTACTAAACATGGGGAAGGGTTTTTAGTGCCAGATTTGTAACCTATCTTGAGTGTATTTCTCTCTTCTGTATCAGTAAAATCTTTCCGAGTGTGTGTATGTATATTACTTGCTGTTGTCTGTCTTGTGTGGGACGCAACTTGGCCAAGTAAGGTCCTTGCACCATTCAACCAAGCCTACCAACTAAGGCCGGCTTATAGATTATATTACCCTTAAAGCCATAATTGGCAAGAACATGGCATTCCCCGGGATGCCATGAGAAGTGTTGCCACATTGCACCAACCGAGATCTGGGGATGGAGGGATTTGTCTTGCTGATGAACTTCAGTAAAGCTCCGCATTCACGTGTCGTCTTGAGGAAACATGAAACTTCAAGCAGTAAACTCAATTTCGGCGCGTATGAGATCTGAACTCGTAACCAAGAGCTTCAATCTACCAGAGTCTTAAGAGCAACGCCTTTAGACTGCCACTGGGGGTCAAATATTGGGTCTCTGAAAGTAATATAATCGAAAATTATAACAAATATTTTGACCTCTCCGATTTCTTATTACATTTACATCTATAATAAGAGAATAGTATGTTTTAGCCTCGCAATTGTTTTGAAAGTGGGGTGCCAGCTAAGGTGTTGATCTCGCCATCTGATCGTGGTTCATAAATAACAAGGTGTTGTCCTCAGATCTTTCTCTTCGGGATTAATCCCGAATTGTTGCCAATAGCCCGTTGTGTTGCTAGAGTGCAACATAAATTCAACTACTTGACAACCACCAACCTAACCTCGTAATTAATTGGATAAAGCTCCAAAGATAAAATACAAGATTCATAAAATGCACAAAGGGTTGCTCAAATGTAAAGCTAACATTATTTTTGTTTTATACAAAATACAGACCGTACATCTCACAAGTAATTGTAATCTGCTTGTAGACTGGTTTGTAATGGGAATAGTGTTCCTAAATTTGAAAAGAAACGTTTATGCACAATTCAAACTTAAATAATCATATTTTGGTGGCTAAACAAAACATCCTTCGTTTCTTACTGCATTATTAGGGAACACTTTTTAACCGCTTCATTACTCGTTTGGGTGCACGAGTAAGTACCTTTTTTCATCCTCAAAAGTCGTAGTATAGTTACTCATTGCTGTCAGCCCGGTTATATCTTGATGTTTTTGTTGGTTGTTTTGGGTTTTATGGCACAAGGGCCGTGTTTGGATAAGCTGTGGCAAAAATAAGCCAGACAATTTGAAGTAATCAACGAAGGGGGAAAATTAAACAGTAGGAAGGCACGCAAGGGTAAATAGACGGGGAGGAAATATCACTAGGGTACCACGGGGTTGTGATTCCCATGTAACTTAAAGAAAGTAAACTCCCTGAGGGGGTTAATGTCATGATACATGGGAGTGATATAACCATTTGGAGGCATTATCTCCATGAATACCCAGTTTTTTAAATATTGTTTTAAAATAATTTCTGAGTCTTAAATAGCAAATAAATTAATTTTAAAGGAGATAATTTTCTTGGATCTTATGAGATTACGACAATAATTGACACCAAGGTTACCGAGTTATCTGTTGAACGCAAATAAAAAGCAAATCGCTGTAGTTTGATGCTTATCCCATGGAGCTAGACATCGAGTTCATAGACATCAAGTTCACCAAGACATGTAGGTTGTGCAAAATTGCTTTATCAGCTATTGCAGTGGGGTTGGAGAAGATTTCTGGGCTATTGACATTGATACAATGCAGGATGTGATGTGATGTGGAGAGGCTCTCTTTTTACATTTGGAGCACATTAGGAAAGACGCAGTACCATCGACGAAGGTCATATTAGTTAGATCTCCATTGCAGTCTTCTCAACAAGGAGAAAACCTTTCTCGACATGTTGAGGTCTATAAGCTCACCCGGATTTTTGCGCATTTACTAATTAATGATAGGCGGGTACAATTTGTCTCTAAGGGAAGGATTTTAAGCTGAATAGGTAGTCTTCCTCTGAGAGGCCAATGCAGCTTTTTCAGGTTCCTGATAGCTACTTTGCCCTAGATTTTGCAAAATCGTCAGCTGTTTCGTTCCCTGGGATACCAACGAGAGAATGAATCCATTAAAAAGTAACATTGGATTCTTTTTGGAGGTTGATTAGGAGATTTTCAATTCTATGTAAGATAGTAGGTGGTGAAGCATCCCTTACAGCAGGTAAACCGTAGGCTGTAAGATATCGTAATCTCTCATGCATTGATCTCCTCTTTCGGTGACCCTCAGGGGCACATCTTCACTGGCTTCTTCAAACCTGAGGTACACTAGTGATCTATATTTTCCCATGGGGTTTATTGCCTCTAACATGGGGTCCCGACCCCTGGATACCCTAGAGATCTTTCTATACTTTCTCCTCCCTTCTCCTTTTCCTTCAGCTCAGGTGTTAATCTCATCATCTGACAGTGGATCCAAATTACGTGGTGATGTCCTCCGATCTTGATCCTTCGAGATTGATCCCGGACCGTCGCCTGCAACCTGTTGTGTTGCTCCAGTGCGACGTTAATTAACTACCTACCTTTCTCTTCGTAATTACTTGATGCTGCCTGTCTTGTGTTTGGCGCAACTTGGTTCAATATGGCCTCTTGCGCTGTAAAGCCCAAAGCTAACTAACGCTTCTTTGGGTGACGCGATTGGAAATGAGGGAAGAAATACCACTCATGCACGGAAATGAGTTCATGCAAAAGTATGCACTGATACCTAAACACAATAATTATTTGCATAATGGATGCCAAAACACACGGATGTGTCGGAGTCTGACGAAACTGGCCTGTTATGATGGGTACTGGGTTCAATCTGAGTACGGAATTAAAAATACGAATCTTTGAATCATCCATGAGAATTACAAACTAAGAATGTGAGCAAGCATAGTTTAATCCACATGAGAAATATGACAATATCCAGAAATTATATTCAGCTATTGTCAAACACTGTTTCTTGTCCTCATAATTCGAATACAACACATGAACGAAAGTTACTGGGATATATTCAACATTCGCCGCATGCCATGCTCTTAACACATAAGAAATTTTAACATATATTTTTGTTATAATTTGGGAAGGGTTTATAATATTGACTGGATAATGTAAGCAATATATAAACCCTTTAAAGAGCTCACACTCATATATCCTTTCAGCCAACCCGTTGTGTTTTCTACTTTGACCAAAAGAATGATCTTGATCAAAATAATCTTTCCAACGATTCTTTCAGCCAATTGATGGTTATTTTGTCATTAAATATATTACGGGGAAAGACAATATTGCATTAGTCCGAAATATCGCAACGCTCAGAGGGTTAATAATGGTGAAAAGCTTCCATGGAAACATGATACATCTGAATAATACATGTTTATGGAAAATATAAGTTATTTAAAAAGAAAATGTTAAGTCCAGGATAAATACTATTTGGAAATGGAAAGAACTTTTTATTAGCTATAAGCTTAATAAAAATAAATATTTTTTGAATATACCTCTTTTAAATTCAAATTTGAATACAAAGTAGTTCACAGTAAAACAAAAATAAACCTTTTAAAATAAGTTTAGTATGCGAAAAATTAAACAAAAATATTTTCAGAATTCTTATAATCCTTCTTCGAATCAAACGCTAGAATATCTAGCTTAAAACTGATTCCAGTAAATATTTATTTATTAGCCTAGCATCTGACATACATAATAAATACCACGAAATTAATGATTAAATATATTCGTGAAAATTTTATGATAATTATTTGACTAAACTTCATAGCATAGAACCGAATAGCGGAATTAAATAAGTTTAAAAATTAAAGCTTTACAAAGGTCGAATGAATATTTTCAGACTGAAAACTAATTATGCATGGAATTGATTATTAAAATCTACGAATTTAATGCCACGTACAAATCATACATTTTATATACACCTATAAAAATTTTCATTATGTGAAGCTTCAATAAGAATGCTAATGCTGTTATAAGGTAAGTGCTTTAGACAATATATCAATTTAATAACAACCTTTCAACATTTTATAAACTCTTATTAATATGTGTTCTATAAATAATTTATAGAAACCATATTTCGGTTATACAGAATCATAAATTTTACAAGAACGTATACAAATTTTCATGATGTGAGACTAAAATAAAGTTGGTAATGTTTTTACGAGAAAAGTACATTTTATTCAATAGACAATAGAACCTTGATTAACCCAGGTAATGAGGACAGAGGCAAAGGGCCGATTACCCTAAAGTCAGATAATACGGAAGTAGTAACACAAAACACTCTGCGAAATACAGAAAACATTTACTGTACTACGTGTTACTACTACGGCTACTGATAGATTCATAAAGTTAGGATTAAGGATCTGTACTCAAACTTATTGGGATAATATTACAATTAATCTGAACTCGAGTTACTTATCTTTTAACCTCCTTTCAAAAGTCCTTTAAGGTCTTTTTCGCAGCACCATGCATCTTTGGACAAAGTGCACACACAGGAGCTCGGAACTTTAATGCTTAGAAAGGTAATTTAGAACTAAAACATTCATCAAAGCTGTATTTAAAACTATAAAGGTATCGAATTCAACTCGGACAACACAGGCACTCGGTTAATCCGAGCTTATATAATCAAGAATCTACTGTGTAAATAATAAAACATTTTAAAATATTATATTAGCGATATGTGTTCTAAATAACTTCCACAAACCATTTTTCCCTAATTCAAAGCAATCTGCAAAGTAGCGATACGTGTATCACAAGACATACTGGTGAATTATGCAACAAAAGACACTCAAATGGATTTCGGTTTATACCATTTCCAACTCCTATTTATACTCCACAATTCCCCTATATACATTTCTACCAAAAAAAAATCAAGTGCGGTTTTAGAACACTAACAACTGATCCATTAATGCACTCGAAAGCCAATAAAGAACTTCATCCAGCCAGGAACAAAATCCCCAAGTTGAGGAGGTGAAAACTTGTACTTCCAATAATTACGATAATTCCAATTTACTTGTAAGCGGTTCCTCCGTGCACCGGTGATAGGAAAGTGGTCTCACTTTATCGGGATTAACATTAACGCGAATGGCACCCCAAGTAATGGTTACACCCTTTTAAAAGGAGTAGAAACGGAGTACAGTCCATTAGAGGTTGGGTTTTCTGCGGTACCCAAAAACAGTAATCTCCGCATATATCACCCGCGCCGATTCTACCCTATTAAACGAATTTGATTCGCATTTGCAAGAGACGGATCCATTTTGCCCGGCAACGGGATTCTGCATTCCATTTGAGGTTCGATTTTAATGGGAATGTAAATGACCCAGCTGATTAAGTAAATCATTTGGTTGTTTCTGATTCGGCATTAAAGGAGGAGACCAAATGAGCTCCAAATGAGTTTATTGGAAGGAAATGGTGATTTTCCTTTCCGATTTGAAGTTATTGGAATTTGATTAAATATTTTTCGAGCCTTCACTGGTTTATTTTTCGGTCGTTTTGGTCCGCGCAGATCGTAATCGTTGGTTGTCGCTTTAAAATGATGATATGTGCGTTAATGGTAACAATCCTCTTTGAAATGCTGTCATGCCGGAATGTGTTATTATGCTGCAGTTTAATATTCGAAGTCATGATAATTACTAATGACTTTCGCTTCCAAAGATAAAAAAATGATTTTACAATAGCCTTATAATTAGGTTCAGCTGTGTTCCATTTTAACACACAAATAGTCTTTGATGTAACTTTTGCCTGCGTTAAAATCAATAATCCATTTGCGTAACCAGGTCTATTGAAAAGCTTTAAACATTCAAACTAGTTATGAATAAAAACTACTTTTTCACAGTCCATACTTTTACCAAACACATGAGTGAAGCTGAAAAGTGATGAAGTTATGAGTCTGTAATGAACAATGCTTTGCAAGGTCCTGTACAAATAGAACTAAATTTCCATACAATAATTTTTTGTACGTATTTTATTCTAATATTAATTCAAACAACATAAAGCGTTATAATCAATGATATCTTTTCGTAAGATAATTTGTGTAATCCAGATTCAACTTTCTCGACTAGTAGCGTATCTAGTCACTGGGTATTAAGAGAAATTACTTGCCTATTCGGTTCTATTGAATGTAGCTTGTTGACCTTGGAGCGGACGCGTGTTGTTATCCTTAGTTTTCAAACACCCCATTTTCAAATATAACAAAATTCTAATGTTTACCATGAGAACGAGAAAATCTCACTGGGAGCTCTTTTTCACTTGCAAAATCAGTTTGTCCCCTAGGTCTCTTAAAATGGAAGTTCTCAAGAATTTCTGACAAAGGCCGTGGTGGTACCCCATGCGCCTTTTCGGGGGTCATGCATACTTCAACTCAAATAAAACAAAATTCTATGAATATATATACTATTTATAATATATATATATATATACCTTTAATTTTCTATCTGCTAAGTTGTGAAATTGAGGAGGCGCGAAATTCTGTAGGTTAAGTAATTAGTGAGTTAATTAATTATTTTCTTGGGAAACTGAAAAACGCCAATCTTAACCCTCTTGTTAGTTTATCTTCCAGTCGAAAACTGCCTTGTAGTGGCCAGTCTCTGGGGTAAAAACCTATTCCAAACTGTCACCAGTTCGGAACAAGGTACAAATTGTTTTTCCTACTTGGATCTTCATTCCCTATTGAAGTAATTGGAAGTTTTGTCTCGATGACGTATATCGTCATTAGCAAAACTGATAGGATCTAGATGGTCGAGATGGATCCTTAGCAAAATTGACCAGATTTTGGGCGAGATATCTAGTTGAAACACTTGGAGGTTTAAAGAGTGCACCTGATTACGTTTTAAGCATGCTGTAGGTACATAATCTTAGAATTGACACAAAGGAAATATATTGCTTTTCAGAACACAAATAATCGTATGAAAGGCAGATTGTTCACCACGGCGTAAACCTGAAACCGAATAAAAAAGACAATTCAACTTCATCTTGAGTAAAATAATTCAAAATGCAATGTGGGATGAAAACATTCTACTTTTCCGAATATTATCAAGATCACCATAATACAGTCGTCTTTAAAGGTAAGAAGTTCCTTGCAAGTTCAGCTTCTACTTACACATTCTAGTAGAAATGTATATCTTGCTAATACATATTAAATTAAATTACACATTAAATACATATGTTAATTAAAAAACAGATTCGCATAACGCAAATTAAAATATCTATAAAGGAGCACATTAAAAGATATAGGATAGATGTTACCCCCACGTTCACTTTTGATAGGAATAGAAGGCGGAAATTGGGAGAAATTAAAATTTTTCCTGCTAGAGCTTACCTCGTTATAACTCCAAACGTGATCACGAATAGCACCGAAAGTTCACATTAAGAGAGGCGGTGAAGCGAAAAATTAGCCTGGGGAAAATCAATATAAATTATACAAATTAAAGTATGGAGGGCAGGTAAAACTCGTCAAACAAAAATGTTTTTCCTTTGAAATATTAGATTTCAATCCTCATTCTAATTTTAGTTTCATGCTTACTTTTACTTGAATTACATTTTACCAAAACACCAGCAGAGCAGCTATTCGGTTGTTTGTGTTGAATTTTATGGTGCATGAACCATATTTGGTCAAGTTGTGCCAAACAAGACATACAACGTCAGTAATGGGCATGTATTACAGCGTCAGTAATGGACATATAGACAAATAGTAAAAATCCTCATAATGTGCCGAAGCATTTTTACATATCATTTTTAAACTTTCACTCCTAAAAAAGTACCACACCCACAATTCAGTTTCATTACACCACAAACTATCTAAATTTGCATATAATTTTATCTACCTCATTCAATTGACTAAAATATCGCCACTTTCTTTTAAAAGAAAACAATAATCGTTAACAGAGTACTTCAGAGCCAACGAATCATACCGGAGATAGAAATCCACAGACGGACACTCGTTTTGATAAGTCCACTAGAATATGTCGAAGTCCGCTTGCGGTGTCAACACGTCACAACGTCAACACACATACTAGAAACTCCTATCGAAACAGTTAAGAGAATACACCTAGGGAATCGGACATGAATCGACATACTGGAATCGAACCTGCACTGCCTACAGCTCAACGAATGCTAACACAGTGGACGAACCCACTTAGCTATGGTGGACTCATTGGTTTCTAGTGCAGTGGGCAAATCCCTAGAGCCACAGCGGACTTGTAGGTTACTAGCCACTGAGCCACTGCGGAATTGCATATTCCTAGCACAGTTGACAAATCCATTTAGTCACAGCAGACTCGTAGGTTCCTAGTACAAGGGCAATCCCGCTGAGCAATGGCGGACTTGCAGGCTACTAGTCACTGAACCACGGCGGACTACTGGTTCCAGGTACAGTGAGCAAACCTACTGTGTCACGGTGAACTTGCAGGTTCCTAGTATAGTGGGCAAACTCACTGAGCCACATCGGACTTAAAGGATGTTAACCACCGAGTCACGGCGGACTCGCAGGTTACTAGCACTGTGGGGAAATCCACTTTGTCAAGGTAGTCCCAACCCATTACCTCAGATCACTGGATCTAATACTGAATCTGAGCAACTAAGGACCAAAGTTCCGTCTACAGTGAAGGATTGTATCCTCATTAAAGTACACAAGAAAAATGAGGCTAAAGTAAATCATTGCTCAACGGTAACCTTTTTGGTGTGAATAGCCTTGCAGGATGAAGAATATAGTCATTCTAATTGGTTGGTTTATTTTAAAGCTTCTGGGCTAATATTTTTACTACACGACATTTAATTAGATCCGGACCTATGGTTAAAGTATCACTAAAACCATGCATGACAAGACCGGGATATGATTCCAGAATTGATAAGTCTTGCACTAATTTTCAAAAATATGCATTCCTTGTTGAAATATGAACAGTCGATGACATTTCCAAGCTGATTAAAAATTTGGCTTGGAATAATGACTACAGTATTTGTTCATGTATATTTATTACATTACTGTGTAACGTACTCTGTTACACAAATTGAATTACTCGACAGCATAAAAACTAATATTTACCCTTGGAATGAAATAGTCTAAGCAAACTAAGTTAGTTGCTATAGTACCCCACTAATATTTTGCTTCGTCGAACAAACTTTAATGACACCCAAGTGATTTACACTTAATTAAGTTCCGACACAAAAAATGGGGAGTTACAACTCGAAACTCAGTGTTGTACAGAAAAACTAAACTAATTACGTTTTCGCAAACTGCTAGAGTGTTTGCAAGTTGGAAAATGTTTTTAATTGTTTTTATTCCACCTTGTTTAAGTATTTATTGCATATGCTTACCCAGCTTATAAGCATACTGTTTTAGCTTCTTTAAACACCATTGGAAAATTAAATGGATGGCGATAGTCTTGTTTGGATAAACAACAATAAAAATTAGTTTAAAAATTTGAATAACTTATGCTGTCAAATGCATATTATACAATTTTATGAAGTGTTTAAGCTACCTTTACCTTAAATATTATTTCTTCATTTGTATAAGGCTCATATAATTACTTGATCAGAACTTACGATTACTACGATTTTAAGCTACATGCGAAAACATTTAAATCCCCAAATAAATGTTCCAATTTCAATAAGGATAGATTAATGACTATTTCATGTATCATTGATACATTCTAAGATTTTTAAGCCTTGGTTTACAGATTTTCGTGCACAAATCGTGTGTAGATGAATCAGGTAAAACGTGCACGGATATATTTTGTTAATGCTATAATATATTGAAAATAATATTTTTGAGTGCTATAGTTGTATTTCATATGAATATTTATTTCTACAATAATGCAGCAGTGACAATAATAATACGTTGAATCATAAGTGAAATATATTAAGTCAAAATTTTCAAGACTAGATATTTTAATTTTCCTAGTCCAAAATGCTGTTTAATGATCTATGACGATCACTGACGAAGTGTGTGCACCAATGCATTTTTTGCGTGAATGTTAATTTTCTTCTTGACAAAGAACACTTTTAAAACACCCTTGAGACGCGCATAAATAAATTTATAAACGCACATTGCTTATTATATGATTATTAATAGGTTGATGTACAAATTCATACTGAATGTATTCTGTGAATAATTGATAAATTCAATAAATAAAAAGTGTAACAAATAATTGTTTCAATATGATAAAATTACAAATTTCGTATGGCTGAAAATAAAAGTTATTTCCCTTTCGTTTTCGTTAAAACTTATTTATGCCTTTGTGTGTTTCATTTGTAAGTCAACGAATAGATTATAGCTATACAATACATTGTAATTTGCCTTCCAGATATTGAAAACGCAGCTATGGTAAAGCTTCATCCAATAATGGTGCTCAGAATAGATGAAGATGCTTACAAATTTTCAGAGACGTGATGCTGGTGCCCTTCTGAATTATCTGCATTTGGAAACAAGGTAATTTGATCGACAATTATTAACATTCTATGATTCTCTTATTCAAAGTTCATTAGGCAAAATCATGAAATTTCAATATAAATTAAATTACTTATAGATATATCTCTGCTATTAACCTCTAGAGTAAACAGTGTAATGTAAATTTTCAGATACTAGTAGACCGCACATAGCCTTAATTGTTCACATCTGTTGATGGCAGTGTTGTTACTCATATTTCAAATCTTTAAATACATTAAAAATGCTTATATACATCGATATGAGCACTTCAAATCTCCAATGAAATGAAATTTTTCAAAAATACAAAGCAGCATTTTCTATACTTCTTACTGGCCTTTCTAATTTTTTGCAAATAAAATGCATGGCAAAAAGTTCGCACCTCAGTCATGTCACTAGCTACTGAACACCCGCTTCAATTGCATCCCATTCACTAAGATGATACGATAATATTTAAAAATCCAAGTGGTTTCGACGAGATATCTCGTTCATCAAACCCTGACCAATTTTGCTAATGACAAGATGTATAGTCAGAAAAGTATTGTCTGTTTTATGATGACGAGAGAAAGATCTTGACAGTTTTTTCTAATGACGAGATATCTCGTCCATCAAAATCTTATCTGTTCTACTTATGACGAGATACCTCGTCAAGGCAACCACCAGGAGGGTTAACATCTAAACCTATTTTCACATTAGTTCGTAGCTTTTACTATCCTAATTCATATCTTCCGGATTTTTCTCATTGCCTTTAATCAGACTGATAAAGAATTTCACTGGAGAAGCGAATTCTTTCGCATAGTTTTAGTGGAATTATGCATCTCTGTATCTCAAGGCAAGCCTATGTAAACTGAGTGGTAAATTCCCGTAGTTTCACACTTGTTCTTATTCTTATTCAATTTTCATTCTTCACTGTATGGTAAATGAAAATTTTATTCTGAACTCTCTGTACTTGAGCGTATTTATTGAGAGTTTAGCCAATTGCTTGTGTTAAAACCTGAGTAAACCATGCTGAGCATACGAGTATATATGTTTTTATCAAAGCATAGAAAGTTTCTCTAAACGGTTAGTATTAAAAGCATCATACCATTAAAATTATGTTTTGTTCCTCAAAGTACATGTATTTCAAGCTTAGCCTTTTACGATAAGGAATTAAAGGACATCTATAAAGCGAGAAAATGTGAAAGTATTTTGATGAAACTCACTGTAATTCAGGCATCATTTCCTACCTGGTATCTTAATGTAGTATTTGTTTCTTTAAAACAGTCACCAACTGAACAATTAAATCAGTTTAAATGATAAATTTTCACGACTCAAATATTTCCCTTAGAATCATGACATTTTGTATTTCAGAAATTAGACATAGAAGTATGAAAAGTTAATTTTCATACCCATATAAATAAAACCATGAATAAAATAAATCATTTATTCGAGATGAAAGTACGATTTGAACTTGAAATTGAACGATTTGAATTAAAAATGTGTTTCATTTACAAACAGTAATGAAGGTACTCACCTTGATATCCATTCTAAATCATGCATTCATACTGAATGTTATTTTCCCCTAAAGCAAAAGACAACCACTTTTTCCTAAATAAGACTTAATCATATTTTTCGTTTTTGTGGCAGCTGTTTTAAATTGTTTTACCTAAGGGACTTATCCACTTACATAAGGGAAAGGCGACTTTTTTTGCTTTCCCTGGGAGGACAAAACCTCATAAATTTAATTATGGTGCCGAACTTCCGTAAATTGCATTTGCTTAAGCTCGAGAGTTTTTAACCTTGTACCGAATTACAGACAATCTTGTGAGGCCAAAGGAAACTTTCAAGAGACTGGGTAATGAGAAGCAATTTTTGAAGATGAGCAAATCCATATAGTCAACAATAAGATTTCAGAATGACATTTGAATTGGAGAAATTTTAGGAAAGAAGTAACTCCGTATTGCAAGAGTAAGAAAATCCTTCGTTCCAATCCTCAAAAGAAAATTCGTTTTCATTTATTTTAAATCACACCAAATTGCCTCTTTAATATTCCTTACACACATCAACATTTTCAACTTAAAGTTAAATTCGAACTAAATTATAACAAAATTTATTCCATTTCTCATGCAGACTTCTTAGCTCCATTTGTCAACTAACTCAGCCTCTCTTTTTAAATTGAAAGAAGTATTATTGACTGGCAAGAGAATCGGATTTCGAAAGATTGAATTGCTCAAAATAAATTTATTATAGCAAAGCTAAAGAATTCGTTGGCAAAGTGACTGTTGCTGCAATTTTAAAGATATATTCAGTGGATATTTAGTTGAATGAAAAATTGCAAGCAAAAATGTGAGCGTTGTTCAGTTTGTCCCTTTCCCTAACAAACATTATGTTCTGTGTAATACAGTGAAGACATAAAATAGTCATGTTTGTATATATTATGTACTAGCAGAATATTACCCGGCATTGTTCGGATTGAAATGACGAAACCTACGGTGAACAGTCAAGCTCTCAGTTTTCCTATCAATATTTTTATTTGTGGCTCTCTTGCATCAGGGATACGATATTTCCTAACTTCACCTTCATAGCAAAAGGATGACAAATTAATTTGATACAATATTCGCGATTAATTTATATTAAAGAAAATACGCTTGAAAATTCCATTCACTGGTTCATGAAACATTAAAGAGCTTTTAAATTAAATGTCTTCCGTGTGAGAGACTCTCTGTAAATTCAAATGTAAATGGCCCTAGTGTTTTCGTGGTAGAACGCGCTTCCTGTTCATATGTTCTGTACTGGGTATCCCGTTGTAATATCCTCGTCTTTCGGTGGTTTGCTTGCTAACACAGAATATTTCTCTCTTGTACTGGGTACACGGAAGTAAAAACCTAGATTTACGAATTTTTGTTTACACTGAAAATCCATCTCATGGACAAAGCAATGTTAAGCAATCAATAATAATTCTTCAGAAAAATGTACGTCATTTGACAGTAGTTTTCGTAATATAATCATTGTTTTCAACACAGGTTTAAGCATAGCTTCAACTCGTAAAGTAAGCAACAATGACCTTTTGTCATTAATACAATTTTTTTAACTTTTGAAACGTACTAGTTCGGATAATTTCCAACAATAATCTTCCTAAACTGGACAAGTTTAATTAAAACTTTCCTTTAATCGAATCCTTATACCATTTTTTTTTCAATTGGGAGATACGTTTTCTGAATGGAAATCACGTACCTCTTCAGAATTATATACGTAGTTAAATGATTGTTTAGTATATCTTTCACACACAATACACCAAAGTTATTTGATTTGAAGCATGAAAAACAAATGAAAGTTTTACTGATTTTAATCTCCTTGGAAAGGAAGCCTGTCACATTTTAAAAACTCTGAATAATTACTACGTACGATTAGTTAAGTCTTATTTTAAAAGGTTTTATTTTGTATATATTTTTGGTTTTATGAAACGGAATTCTATAACAATTCCCTGCTTCAAGTGAAATACGTAAATTTATTCAGTAAAATAAGAATACTTCATGATTGAGATTAAGTACATGTGAAAACATTTGATGAGAAAAAAAGGTTAATACTAACATTATTATGTAGCTTTTTAAATAATTCCACTCAAGTTTGCAGTTGTTCTTTCGGGGTACAGCATGCTAAACCAAGGACTTTTGAGGAAGTTGGTCTAAGTACACACATACCATCATGAAATGAACTCACGCATTTAGTGATATTGGGCACAGTAAAAATAATTGGTTAAAATCACACTACTAAATAATTTATTTACAACATATAAATTAACGGAACAAGTACAGCAGTAGCAGTTTATGAAACTGAAATGAAATTTCGGTCATTAAAAATGCAGAATTCTGAAAACTTAAGGATGTGAGCAAATTTTATGGGTTTTCAACTTCGAATCTACTCTACAGTAGAGTGATTCCAAAAGTACTCCAGAATGAAATATCTATAAAACATGATTTATAGAAGCAAACAATAAGTAATATAGACCTATTTATATTACCTGTATTCTGTTTAAAAACAGAATACAAATTCATAATACCTAAAAATGCTCAAATAAGAACACATATAAGTAATATAGATATATAAGTAATATAGACATATAAGTAATATGACATATTTATATTACCTGTATTCTGTTTAAAAACAGAATACAAATTCATAATACCTAAAAATGCTCAAATAAGAAGACATTTCGGTTTCGTAACTGAAGTGCATAAACTCGGAATTCTAAATGGAATTAAAAATAAAACATTGATTCTGGCACTGACAAATACCAAATAGCGAAATTAAATTTTTATTACCAATGGGTTTTTTTGTACTTCACTTATTAAATAAAGATTAGTTTACTGGAAAATTGAAGATAATGTGCTTGCAATTGTAATGACAAAATTTCTTTAAAATTAATTTCCATCAATTCACATTTTCAAAATTAAATCATCATCCAAACATTCGGAAATTGTTCATTTTTGGAAAAATAAAAATAAGTTCAAACATCACGAATAAATTACGTTCTGTGTGTTGGAAATTAGTTTTGGAAAAAAATGTTTTTCCATCAATATTGGTAAAACAAATTAAGTTTGATGTCTCGTGACACTTATCTTTTCTGCGACCAGTTTTCACAAAAAGCATACCTTTATCCAAGTTTTGTTATCACTTTTTCTACCTAAAACTCGCAAATTCAAAAACCGAAGACTGAACTACACATCCTCGGTGTGCAAATTACTTTTGTGCAAAAATTTATTTTTTTTACATTGCGTAGTTTTCCTATAATGCGAATAATAAGTTCCACGCAACTTCGTTTTCTTAATATAGATTTATACACATAATATAAGAGATACAAGTTATTTACATTTGTTTTCTGATTCAATATATGAAAATGAAGGACACCCACGAAAAGCGTCAATAGTGATAATAGAGGCAAGGATTTTCAGAAAAAATATTTTAGTTTACATAAGTTTGGAAATGTTCCAAAAAATGACACAGAATTTTTGCTGTTCATACGGACAAACACCACTCTGTTGTCTTGATCAGGTTCCTTCCTGATGACTCCCTGACCCACCAACACCACTATCGTCACAGTCGTCTTCAAAAAATTTTTCCCAATTTCTTCTACTTGATTTGTTTAACGTCACACTGGAACAACACAACAAGCTATTGGAGACGGTCCGGTACCATACCCAAGGGAACCGAGGACAACACAGCATAATTTTGAATCACGATCAGATGAAGTGGACAACACCTGGGCTGGCATCCCACTCTCCAAACTTCCACACCACGTAAACATGAGGACATTTGATGCCGACAGATTTAACGCGCACAAGCCCACATGTACACGACGGTATTTGGTCGGACTTACGTAAGTTTATGTATATAAACTTGTGTAATGAGATATATAAAAAACAATCAAATTTAAAAAATATTTAGAAGATCAAACATACAAACATTAAAAAGTATGTAACAGAAATATTGATTAATAAATTTATAATAAATCATGATTTTAAAGATCTGCTTCCTATTGTTTTTTTTGGATTGGGAATTTTTGGTTAACTATTGTATCTTTAATAATTTTATTTTTAAAGGTGAGTATTTATTCAGGTTAAGGATTAACCTGAATAAATACCCAGGGATCCAATTTTTCATCTATTCTTGCCAATTTATTTCTACATTATTATGAAAAAAAATTTGTCTACAAGTTAATTTTGCCTTTAGATCTATCGATGATTTGATTGTTTTTAATTATAGTAATTTTGCTAACCTATGGAAACCGATGTACCCAGATGAATTATATTTATTAAAAAATAATTCAGATAAAGCCTTCTTTCTAGACCTGAATATATCTACCTTAAATAATGAAACTGATATTAATATTTATGATAAAATAGATGATTTTAAATTTCCGGTTTTTAAATTGATATATTGGGATTCAAATATTTCGAAAAAATATATTATAATACAATCGCTAGTCAGCTGGTACTTTCCAATAAAATTATTTGTAACTCTAAATCTAACTTTCCTCTTCAATGTAATGATTTCATTAATACACTTCTTAATTATAAATACCCACACATTTTTATAGGATTATTTTTGAAATATTTAAAAATACTAATATTTATTTAACTGATGATTAACCTTAATGGCTTATATGGAAGACTTGCCTGTTGACTATCAATTCTATTAATTCTCTCTACTAACTATAATTTATCAAAAGACTAGAATTGAACACTATCTTATCGTTTTCTGAATCGGAATTCCAGTTCCGGTAAACAGTTTCGGTATTCCGAGTAGGAATCAGAATTTCAGTTCCGGATTCTTAACTTATAATATGATTTTTTGGGCGTTATGAATGTCATTTGCTGGCGGTCCTCATATAGGTTACGGCGTGTTGTCGATCTGAGGTTTATTAATAAGGGTAAGCTTGTATTCTCTTTTATAGTTTCGTACGGTACTTGTCTCTGGCGTGTGTCCTTGGATGTTTTCGGTTTTGCTTCTGTAACTTTGCCTTTCTACTTGTGGGGTGTTTGTATATATATATATATATATATATATATATATATATATATATATATATATATATATATATATATATATATATATATATATACACATATATACATATATATTTACATATATATTTACATATATATACACACATATATACATACATATATATTTACATATATATATACACACATATATACATACATATATATTTACATATATATATACACACATATATACATACATATATATTTACATATATATATATATATATACATATATACATACATATATATTTACATATATATACACACATATATACATACATATATATTTACATATATATACACACATATATACATACATATATATTTACATATATATATATACACACATATATACATACATATATATTTACATATATATACACACATATATACATACATATATATTTACATATATATACACACATATATACATACATATATATTTACATATATATATATATACACTTTTCACGATAACCGAATGCATGAGGTCGTTTAAAAAATACAATTTTCACTCGATTATAGACCGAGATTTCTTAATCGGATTTTACGTTTCGTATACTTTCAGAGGCTAGAGTTCTCGCGACATGGAAATCTTCCATTTCCAATTTAATCCCCGAGAAAACTATCCTTTTCTCCCCTCACCCACGTATGCAACATCATCCAAGTTTTGAAATGCTCCTCAAATCGCTAGCTCCGAAGGGTATAATATGACTTCTCATATTTTTTTCCACTTCTCCCGTCCCCATTCTTTCCCTCTACCATTTGGACTGAAACGGAATAAATTATGAGGAGCTTCCAGATCGATAGCAGATCGTCGAGGACATTCATTTTCCGCAACATCCTCCCACCCCACACACACACATGCTCACCAGGTATATCTTAATGAAGAACTTCTACCAATCCTTTACCCCGCCATCAAAAGAAAGTGAAATTCGAGGGGATAGATCGAGAAGGGTAGGAAAGAAGGTCAAAATAAAAAGATTCGAGCCTCTTTATATATTCTCAGAAAATATAAACCGGATCGAAGTGACACCCTGCAAAACATTTGGAGCAAAATATGGGGCAGAGAAAAATCTAAGCGTCAAATCGGGACGACGTCCTATATGTCATTAGGAGTCCAATGGATCGCAAAAGTCTATTCCAAGTAGTGAAAAATATATCGAGGAAATCTTAGTACTTGAATTTTCCGCCAGTTGTCACAAAGCCACTGTTGTAGATGTCTTGTTTTCGAGAAGATTGTTACTACATCCTTGAAAGGCTGGGTTTAACGTCGCAGATGCCATATTTGGCCAAGTTGCACCGAACGTCAAATAAATGGACATACACATAGAAACAAAGTTTTACTGATATATGAGAGAGAAACTCCCATGGAGGAATGAAACCTGTGCCACCTACAGCTTATAGTTTGCTAGATGAAAAACGGAAAAAGCTGTGGTTGTGATCCCATGGCTATGAGAGTAGTTTCAATTCTTTTTTAAATAACGTTTTCTAATCCATAAAAATATTTAATTATATTTTTGTCTCCAAGTGGGGTTGTTTCTTGATTTGTTGATTTCGGTTTCATATAGCAAGATCCATATAACCTAAATTATGGGGTTGCCATCCCTTAGTGGAATAGCCCACTGCGCGAGCAACCTTCGTGTTGCAGTCGGATCATGATCAATTTCACCCTGGATGTATTATCTCTCATGTATCAGTAAAACTTTCATTGTGTGTATGTTTATTTGCCTGACAGTGTAGTGCAATTTGCCAAATATGACCCTTGCGCCATAACACCCAGCCTAAACTACGAATTGTGAGTGGCACAGGTTCAATTCGTGTAACTTACTCTGTGTGTATTTCTCTATTCTGGGTTAGTAAAACGTTCCATGAGTGTGTGTCCGAAACTTGGACAAATAGGACTCTTGCGCTATAAAAGTCAAAAACCAATAAAACAAAATACGTAAATAGGAATTCTGCATCAAATTCAGGACAAAATAAAATTTGTAAAAACTATCTGTAAAGCTCGTTGAGATAAGAATATAACGTTCACTAAAAACCACTTGTTGCAAATTCAAGTACCTATAATCTTTGGCAGAGTAATTATAAATAATGATTGAAACTTACCCTAATATTCTTCATTCTTCTTCACTTTTACAACTCATAACAGTACGTCAATTAATGTCTCGATTCAAAATAACATATTACTCTCCGTAATAATCTCACAAAACTTCTGGAAAAAAAACGCAGAACTCAATAACTCAATTAAAATAGCAGCTTAAAACTGCATCTCAATTAATTTAGTATGCAAGTACATACATTTGAAGTTTATGCCAGATTAATAATTCCAAATGGAATTAAAATCACATACCCTTTTTCAATAAGTTTCTGCGTAGTTATCGCGTGCGGCTTTCTCATCGACCATCCAACGAAATAATTGAAGAATGTGCGCGTTCACTCCATGGTATTTCTTCCAATCACTCGGTTTGAAGATCTGTCAAGCGGTTGCGGTAAAAAAAAACATGAATTTTGATGTGGGACAAATTTGTGATTGGTAAAAGTGATTATTGAAGAAATAACATAAAGCTATGAGCACATGCTCCGTCTATTTCATTAGAAAGTGTATGCCTCAGTAGACGTGAAAGCCTCACTAGTATGCCTCAGTAGACGTAGTAGAAAGTGTACCCCAGTAGACGATTGCCGGATCATCAAACTTTTGAGTGGAACTCGAAAATTCCACTAAATACTGTAAAAAACTTCTCAAACTGTAAAATTAGGGCTAGTAAACATGTTGTTCACACACATTTACTGTTTTTCATTCGTTTCATTGGTTTAATTTTGTGTTACTTGTCGCCTCTTTAAGTTCATACGGGAATTTTAAACATTCTGTACATACATTTGAAGTTCAAACTCTAATAGTAATAAATTTCCTCAATAACGATACCTTAAAATCTAAAATTGCAATACAAATCCGATTTAGGAAACTGACTATTATATAACAAGTACTAGCAGACTCGCACATACAACCTGCGTTAAGCTTTCTTAATTAATAATTTCTATTGATGGTAATTTCGTTACTCATATTTCAAACCTTATTTAGTTCCATGTTTAATGAATACAAGCATCGATATGCAAATTTCATACGTAAGTAAAATAAAAACCACAAAACTATAAAATGCAATTTTGTTTACATTTTTACAATGTACTTATTGGTGTGAATTCTAATTGCCAATAGAGTGCATGGTAAAAAGTTTACACCTCAGTCATGGTTACCGCAATTAGTTTCTGAACCACCACTTATTTAGTTTAAAGGAGATTTTATATTTCTTTTACCTCTTATATACCTCTGTTCTAAGCCTATTTTTGGGTTGGATCAGATTTCCTTTTATACTTTAGCTTCTATCTTCCAGATTTATCATCACCTTCTGCAATCAGACTTCCGAAGAACTTAATAAGAGCGGCAAAAGCTCTTCCGTCTTTGCAGTTCTAGAAATATTATCCATCTCCTAACTCAAATTAAGTCTTTAAATATCGTGGCAAAATTGGCGAATTAATTTCGTAGTGGTTGATTTTATATTGCTTACCGTTATTACTTTGTGCCAATATATAAATAACGCCAATATATGTGTCAAGTACCTTAGTCAAATACATAGTGCAGAGAAAAATATAACCATAAAAGCGAGAAGACGTCCTTTGTTTCATACATGTCCAAAGGATCGCAAGTCGTATAGTGAAGGAGAGATGAGGAAATCCTTGAATTTTCGGCCAGGTGTCACAAAGCCACTCTTGTAGATGTCTTGCTTGGAGGAAATTTCGAACTCATGCTTGAAGGAGGGAAATGCAGTGATTGTGATCCGATGAATATGCAGGAGTCATTGCGATCTATATTGAGCTGCCATTACCATTAATTAAATCAACACGAACTGTTTTGCTGAATGAAAAGGGATGAGTCTTTTATGCACTGGAATAGATCCCATAGTTTGAGGATGAAGTTTAGAGTACTGCATTCTCTTCAACATATGAAATCAATTCAGTCTCTGATGTAAGTGATGGAGAATCCAATTGAAATATTATGAGTTGCGATTGATGTCCTGAGATTATTTTAAAGTTTAGATGGGTAAATCGTTTAATTTGTATCAGAAAGTGCAGTTAGTAGTTTGGAAAATCATGTTTCAATAATTTAGAAATTATTACTGCAATTTTATCTCTGATTTGGCAGCAGTTTATCTCTAAATGGGAAATGTTGGCGTTAGTTTTGTTTTAAATCTGAATATCGAACTTCTATATTTTATTTATGTTTAATACTTTGTGAGTTAAATGTTAATGCATTGTAAGACACAATTATGGGCGGGGAACCTATGGCCTTAAAGCCACATGTGGCCATATAGTTCCTTAAATAAGGCCCTTCCACTGAATCCAAATTTTACAGAAAAATCCTTTTCTTTTTAGGAATACATTTCTTATACGTCTATTATATTTATATTTTATATTAAAATATTTTTTCGGTATGTTGTACATCTTGACACATGCTGCTTCACAGTTGCCAAAGTCCTTGAAATTCTCATTTTTTCATTAACAACATATACTTTTCACTTTTCGAGTTTCTCTGTCTCCATTTTGTCATTTATAAAACTGTAGAAATTTATTATCATCGTGTAGTTCGGACTACTACAGCAAATTATACTCTACCGTAGGATCCAAATTGCACAGAATGGTATATAATTGAGACAAAAAAGACGTTTTAAAAGTACTCTACTTGAAACGTATTTAAAAAATATTTTACTTTAAGAATTCATTGAAAAGCGAGTGAAATTAATTTTCAGTGTTTTTTATGTCAAAGTGTTATTTGTAGAATTTGACATTACATTTATTTCCAAGAGAACACAAGTGATAAGAATATCAACCCAACTGTTCCAATTTCCAGTGAAGACCATTTATGTAACATGATCTGAAAGCAATCAATCGTCAATCACTTGAGTGGTTCACCTAACCCCTAATATTACACTGGTACACATTTCATACTGTTTCTAATTACACGGACCTCCTATTCAATTCATTCATTACTACATCTTTTGATACCGATGACTTACTTAAAATAGGACGCAACCCTTAAAAGCGAGATTTTCAGGAAACCGTAAAATTGGAATCTGCTAACCAAAATATCTCAAATAAACCTTTGAAGGCTGTTTCAACCTAGCGGCAAGTTTTGTCACTCTGCCGTACTATTATTCAACGAAGTATATACTCGCTTTATGTTTGCTACAGAATTATATATTATTCCCGTACAGATGAATTATTATTACTAGCTGAATTACCCGGCGTTGCTCGGGTTGAATTATTTATAATTCACCGTAATATTACTCTATAATTCCTATGGAGATTTCGAATTGTTTTTAGCCCCCCCCCCCTGCAGACTCAGGACAAATCGAACGGGGTTGATATATAGCCTATGTATCTCTCAGAATTCTACAGAAGGAATGTACCAAATTTAGTGTGAATTGGTCGGACAGTGATCGTATAAATACGCAATGTTATTCCTATGAGAATTTCGAATAGTCTTTAGCCATATCGACGATAAAAAAGACCACTTTCTGTAAAAATAATCTTATATTATCACAAAAATTTACAGTCCAATATTAAAGCTACAGTTTAAGAATTTACAGACGGGATACATAAGCGATATGATACTGAGCGATTTTCAGCGCAACCATACCCATCCGCGATTACGCCATACTAAGATTCTAATAAAGAGAAAAATATATAACAAATAGAACGGGTGTTAATATGTAGCTTACGTTACCTGCATGGCTCCTAAGAATAAGTGTACCAAATTTGGTGAAAATTGATCAAACGGTGTTGATTTGTATAGAGAACAGAGAGATGCCAACTCTGCTTGATATGTATAGATAGTATTGCCAGTAGGTGAAAGAGTATTTCCAACCATATACTGTCAAATATTAATTTATTACATATTATTGCATCCGATTTCAAATTAGCCAATGATACAACGTTTGTTAATATTTTACAATCACTTATTTTTATTTTACACGAATTTCACAAATTAAACTCATGTATATTTATTGCATTAAAAGTCCCTCGAGTTACATCCCATTATATATTAATGAGTTAATATCGGATGGCCAAATAACTCGTAACAGTGTCAAGAATTCAAACCTGGAATAGCAGGGTAAAAGTAGGGTAGACTCGCCCCGACCCTCAGTTCTTCTAGCCTTAGCATTGTATTGAGTACTTTGAAACTATTACTTTCTTGCTCGAAACTCGGAGAAGTGATTCCTCCCCAAAGACCCTGTTATGGGTTCCATATCACATCGAACCTGGGATGTTACACTCGGAAGATCGTGCTTCCCAATCGATGGACAGCCTGCCTTCCGTAATTGCAAAATCATGCCTATCGACAGAAACTTCGGAAATAAACGACACTGAGCCTCAACAATGAGCTACGCTTGGTTGAAAAGGGTCTCTCCGCTCAATACTATCTGGTCTGATGAGAATATGATAGCGGAGATACAATAGTGAATTGTTTTTAACGATTCCCCTGAGAGTCGTTAGGACCCCACTGTTTATCCTCATTTTGGTCTGATGAGCTCCGGGCATTAAATCAAGATGACATTTCATATTTGTGCAAATTTAATCAATTCTGCATTTTCTAGAATTTAATACTGCATTTCCCGGATGCGAGGGACGTGTTTACAAGCAACATCATATGTTTGTAATCAACATGAGAAGGGTATGGATTTTGGATTGGACTCCTTCAACTTTATGCTCGCTTCTGGAATGAAGAGTTGGGGGAAGTTCAGTTTTCGTAGTTTTTTGTTATTTTTTGCTTTATTTCAGTAGGGTTGAATATTTATTTTCAGAATTTCAGTAGAATTGAATCTATTCCATGCAGTATTTCTGCATTAAATCCCTTCTGTAAAAAATTTAATAGAAATTGAAAATCATCCAATGTATTATTAATTCCATTAAGCATTGTTTTTAACGATTCCCGACATTCGTTAGGACCCCACTGTTTATCTTCATTTTAATCTGATAAGCTCTGTGCATTAAATCAAGATAACAGTCATATTTGTGCAAATTTAATCAATTCTGCATTTTCTTGAATTCAATACTGCATTTTCCGCATGTGATGAAGATGTTTACATACAGCCAAGCAAGAATTTTGGTGGAGGGTGGACTGAAACCCTATACTCCTGTCAGAGGGGAATCTAGATCATTTTAGCACTGGGGCAAATGAGGTTGATGCTGCTCTCTGTTCGAAACAAAATTTACGTGTTTGAAAAGACGATAAAGTATGTAATATAATTAGGTTAAACTATACTATTTATACCATATTGATTTGACGATAAATCATTGTTCACAATACTAACTCTTGAATGCCGTTTGGTTTATTCATTACGCATACAAACTAAAAAAAGTTCGAGCTTTGTTAATAGGTCTCCAGAACAGAAGTAAGAAAAGGAGCACCCAGCTTCGCTTTGTGCTCCCCAAACGTTTCTAAAAAATATTGTTGTTCTTGTCTCTTCACTGAAAGTAATATGATTTCTGGGGGTTACGTGAAAGAAACACTGGCTTTTAAGTGTTATTCTAAAGGTGATTGCAAGCATTCACACGCACACTTTAAAATGCTTCTGTGACAAAGGCAAAATTGTGCCTTTGTCGAAGAAGTAGTTTAAAAATTGTGTGCTTAAAATAGTAAATATTTTTTCAAGAGAAATCTCAAAACTTTTAAATAAATGTGGGACACAGTGACCAGTAAATAAAGAGATGGATTTAGATAATTGCAGAATTTAATTTGGCCTAAATGTATACTATTTACAAAAAATGGGTTGAGTTGACAGTGTTTGTTGGCAATATTGTGCACAAATACCTGAAGTTAGTGTACATCTTAGCGGCCGACTGCAGCACCGACTTTCTCATACGATCGTCAGTTGGGTTCTGTCTCTTTCCCTGATTTGGCGTAGGTTCCGTTATTATTGGGTGAGTCATGTGCAGGTGTTTCGAGCAGGCAGGTGTCCTGTCGTCTCGATTACAGCTACCATCACTGGACGACGAAGGATTTGTGATATCCCACATAAATATTTCTGAAATGCCGCCCCCGTAGACACTGGAACTCGGGCCTAAGCCCCGAGTTCCAGTGTCTACGTAGGGGGAGTTCCCCCCCCCCTCAGCTGTGCCTTTGACTCCTGTTACGAATTGAGATGCGAATTCCTTTTCTCGTTCAAGCAAAACCGACCCAGTACAGTCACCTTTTACCTAGAACCCTCGAAGCGGTGGGGAAAAGTTTCTGCTTGGATTCGGAAAATTTTTTCTGCTTTTACTGTCCTTGTAGTACGATTGTTCGCAATTCTTTGCATGTGACTCTTCCTATCATTACGCAACATTACCAACTGCAAATAATTTAATAAAAATTCAAACAATACATTGTATTATGAAGTTTATTACAGATTAAACTTCTATGCCTCTTAATTCAGATAGTATAACTACTTCTACTTTGCCATGCAAGTCAAGAAAGTAGAATTTCCGATCTGATCATTTTGGTTTGGCGTATGATGATTATATATTAGCTAATACTCAATTACGTGATAGAGAGCAATGTGATCATAAAATTAACTGTCGGTTGAGTATGCTCATATAGTTTTCTAGAACTATTAGGAATATATACTTAAAAACGCAGCTTTTAACTGCTAATCCAAAGTGACAAAACTTCGGGTTATTGATTTCTTGACCAGCAAAGTAGTACTGCTTCGAAAAGTCAATCTTATAAATTAAGATATATAATTCTATTTATATATGTATGTTAAGAGAAGCAAATGTTCTACTGTTTTAATTATGCGTTACAATTATGATAATATTCTTTTAGGTACATGTGTTTGCATCCATTTTGATGTATCTATAAAACCTATTTGAATCCCCTCACAAAGTGCCTATCATCCATAGTTGTTAGACCGCCCTGTACCCAACACTTCATTCCTCAAAACAGAACATAAAATATGGTAAGTATGAGTACATCACATATTTTACATGATTTCTAATTTTACATGTTTCATTATATCTAATGCAGCAGCATTTTTTTAATGTTGATAATACTTATTATATAACGGAAATTCGACATTCAGTACCTCTTGTACTTAATCCAATAGAATTGTTATATGATTAACCTCAAATTAATTAATCGTACCACTAGAGAAACATACGCTCCGATTCAAATTTTTAACTTCATAGTATATAATTATCTGATTGTTTACTTTATTTGAAAATGAGCATCATTCTTAGTTGTATGTGTCTCCGATATTCAAATCGCATCGTAAAAGATGTTAATATTCACAAGAGACAACTATTTTAAATGATAAGTCGATGCTTAAGCATTGAATTGCAACGCTTTCATCCTGAAACCCACTTGAAGAACAAAGAATAATTTTTTTGTGTTACGCTAGCATCGGCGGCACAAGAAATTTATTTTTGTTTCCTCGTTTAAAACGCTACTCTACCCATTTCATTTTAGAATAACTACATTATATAAACAAGTCTACAGACTTACTACAGAGGGTAAGAAATTAAAGCTTATTGAGATGGTATCTTTGGAGGATGTTACCGTAGTTTCTAGCTAATGTAGGAAGAAAAAACTTGACTTTAAGCTTCGTATTTAAAAGTAATGGACTTAGAAATATGAAATATGAACCTTTTATTGGTCACGTAGCTACCAATGTGCCCATTGGCAATAAAATATTTTACTGTTCCTTAACCCTCCTGGGGTAGTCTCGAAGAGGCTTTTCATCATTAGCAAAACAGAACAGACCTTCATGGATGCTATATCTTGTTATTAGAAGAAAACAGGCCAGATCTTGATTTCGTCATTATCAAAAAATCGACAGTATTTTGATGACGAGATTCGTCATTACCGAAATTAGTTAGATCTTGATGACGAGATATCTTGTCTATACCACTTGGAGGGTTACAGCGAAAATAATCAGATTTTTTGTAACCTCTTATTTTATCCCTAGGCATATGACAGGAACATGGATTAAAGTATAATATCTAAAATCAAATTGATGCATAAGTTTAGTTTACTCAGTGACACATGACTTAATAACGTAACTGATTAGGACTCTTTGTTGGTCGTTTAGTTTGTCAAAATATCATATCCACAGCTATAGTTTCTGTATACAAAACGTTTTCTCTCGTTATCAAAATGTAGCGTTCGGTATGTGCACCTTCTGGATTGTAATATGAACATTGCGAGTATAAATACTCTATATTCGTGGTATTTCCAACAAATGACAATTGCTAGTTGGAGGTTTATAAAGATATTTCTGAAGTCTTTAGTTTTAGGACTAACTATAGGAGAAATATATCAATGAAGTCGAATAAGAAATTTACCACAATCATCATACATTACGTTGCAAATAAAAGAAAATTGGAGAATCAGTGCTCTTGACCCGGCATTTGCAAACCAAACCACAAACTATAAAACGTAAAACACATTATCTTTGTGAAAGAATTAAAAACAATATCTATGAACGAAAACGAAACGAACATTTCACGTGTTCAACACCAGTAATTTGTATAAAATTCAGTCTAAAACGGTATAAAAATCATTAATGACAAATTAGATTTAAAATGTTTGTTTTAAGAAAACATTTTCCTAAGTTCATTATTAAATGTTTAAAAATATGACATTATTCAATTTGTATTTCATTTTTTCCTCAATCTACATATCTCGTCCATCGGGATCCAGTTGTGCAACTTTCTTTATGTGGTTTTGATGTGGTATCTCGTCCATCAGGATTCAACCAATTTTGCAAATGACGAGATATCTCAATATCTGGTGGTTATCTTGGCGAGGTATCTCGTCATTGGAAAAACTGACCAGATCTTGATGGACGAGATATCTCCTCATTGAAAGACAACTGACCAGATCTTGATCTCATCAACATAAAAAAATCGGCAATATTAATATCTTGATGGCGAAATATCTCGTCATTTGCAAAATTGGTCGGATCCTGATGGACGAGATACCTCATCAAAACCACATAAAGAAAGTTACATAACTGAATATGAAGACTTAAGAGACTAATGATCTAGTTAAAGTCAAATATACTGTTTAAATAATTCAGCTAAATCTAAGGTATGAGCGAATTATACAAATATAATTTAAATATATTTTCAATGGTAGGGTTACAAAAACTGCAGATGCAATACACAATAATACAAAGATAAACACAAGCGCAGCTACCGAAACAGTTTATAAATCCAAATGGTCCCTACGATCCCCAATTACGATCAAAAAGTGCAAAATCTAAAGGAGCGCTGGACAGCGAAGTAGATGATTGCTATCCATTTCCCCCCGAAGATCGCAGAGCCTTCAGAAAGGGTCAGGGGCGATATATAAATGTTTTGTTAGAGGTAGGCAATGAACAGTAGCAAAGCGGAATTCTGCAACAGCTGGAAGTATTGTCCACTTAGGGATGTCAATAACTTTACCTTTTTCATAGATTTTTGAGGGATTCCATCAAATAGGCTTTGATAACATAGTCTTTAAATGTTTTTATTAATAGTTTCATTGTATTAAAAAACACAAGCACATTTACCATTAAGAGAAATAAAATATGCTTAAAGATCTTCAATCGGCTTTTGATTCTGTAAAATTTACTTCTTTGAGTTCTGTCACTTATTTCAAGATGTGATGTATTTAAATTTGTTTCTAACTTATGTCGTATTGAATACATAAAAAACGTCTCTGATTGTGAATGGTTAGATTAAATTCAATTTAAAAATTTGGCTCTATCAAAGGATGATGCTTAAGCTCAATAAAAAGAATACAGTGGATCATGCGACTAGTTAGGTAAATTTTTTAAGCTCAAATTATTAAACTGAATTTAGTATCCCTCTAGATAACCAATAAAACGCATCTTTCGTTAACAAGTATCATGATATTATCTACAAGGGTAAGGAGTATCGTTTAATAAGTATTTATTAACAGTCAAGTTAGGTTAAACAGTTCCAAGTATAAAATATGCACTACTAGCATGATCATGGTTATATCTAAATATAAATACGGGAATCCTTCTATTCGTTCACCAAAACTCGATTCTCTAATATATACACTGCTGGCCACCCAAATTGCAACACCAAGAAAGACAAGAGATATCACAACAAAATTTATTTTGTAGATAACATGTTGACCAAGTATCAAATGATTAAATTTATAGACTTCTGTGAAGTGTGGTTCCTGCCAAAATCAGTAGCCAGAGTAGCCGCCATTGTTGGAGATCACCGCTGCCACACGCCTCGGCATTGATTCAAAGAGACTTTGGATGTGTTCTTGGGGTACAGCAGACCAAGCAGCTTCCACACGTTGCCAAAGTTGATCTGGTGTGGCAGCTGGGGATGTATTCTGGGTCAATCGTTGAGCAACCATGGACCACATGTTTTCTATCGGCGAAAGATCCGGAGAGCGAGCTGGCCAGGGAAGCAATTCAATCTGGCGATTGACGAAGAACCCTTGGACAATGCGTGCCACGTGTGGTCGCGCATTATCCTGTTGAAATATGGCTGTGGGAAAGCCCTGAAGGTAAGGAAGGACAACTGGCTCCAACACCTCGGAGATGTAGCGCTGGCTGTTTAAAGTACCGGCAATGCGTACTAGAGGAGTGCGAGAGTGATATCCAATACCGCCCCATACCATAATACCCGGTGCAGGACCAGTGTGGCGATGCATAACGCAGCTGTTCAGCATCCTCTCTCCACGGTGTCTCCAGACTCGAATCCGACCATCGTGGTGTTGCAGACAGAAGCGTGACTCGTCAGTAAAGACAATTTCATTCCATTCTGCCGTCCACATCCTTCTTTCATCGCACCATTGGCGGCGGAAACGTCTGTGGTTCTGCGTCAAGGGTAGACGAAGCAATGGACGTCTTGCGGACAGACCACTCTGCTGTAAACGGCGTCGAATGGTACGCGCAGACACTGGATGATGCGGTACAGACTGAATGTGCTGTGCTATGGTTCGTGATGTGGCTGAGCGATCCGTCACTGCCATACGCACAATATGCCTGTCATCACGTGAAGTGGTGCACTGAGGTGGATGCGATCGAACACGTCGGTCCGTCGTACCCTCCTGCATCCAACGATCACATATCCGCATTACAGTTGTTTGGTTTCGCCCAACACGACTACCGATTTCCCTGAAAGATAATCCACAATCTCGGTAGGCCACTATCCTTCCTCTGTCGAACTCGGATACTTGATCAAAAGATGATCGCTGTTTTCTACGAGGCATAATTGATCGTTTTTTTTGAAAAAACCACAAGAAAAACACAATTGCCGTACTTGAAATCGTCGAAATCTCCAAGCCTTAAATAGCGCTTTGAAGTGGCGCCACAGGCGCGCGTGATGTGCGTCTGCGCTGAAATTCTAATCATTTGCATATCTCACCTCCGCTAATGCATGTTGTAAATTTCATATTATTTGCATGCTTCCTTCAGGGTGTTGCATTTACGGTGGCCAGCAGTGTACATCGATTCCTCTTCTCTAGAAGTTTATAGATTCTCTTCAAATATCTCCTAACGCAGTGCATACTTGTTTATACTTTCTTTGAAAGCTCGTATATATTATGCTCTTGGAGAAATTCTCATTTAATACCCTATATATTCAGCGCAGTATTTGGAAAGATGTGTAGCTTGGCCTAAAGCTAATATGGATTTTGTGATAGTTTTGAAGAGCTTTCGGATTTCGTTTAGCAAGATAGATTGAGAATATATTGCAGTAAGTAATAAGTATACCAGCAGAAACTTAAGTTCGTCAGGGTTAAATCAACTTGTTTAGATCGAAATTTATCCCAATACTAATCATTTTTCTATCGCATATTTGTTGAAGTTTGTTAAATGTGACTTTTACACCGACCCATATAAATGTTCATCATCATTGTTTTAACCAAGTGTTTTTCATGACATAAATTATTCTTTTATTAAAAATGAAAAAGTCGTGTCTGTTGTCTTTTAGCGACATGAATCACAAAATGTAATGAAATAAAGTTTATCTACTCTAAGTCATAGCCACTCAAATGGTTTTTTAACTATGTCGTGCATTTTGAACTATTGTAATTAAGTATCAGAAACATGACGTTGCTTAGAAAAATGTGTTTTTCATAGTTTTGAAAGGTAATAATACTCTTTTACCGAAAACGTTTATCGGATATGTATATTTCCAATTTCGTTCTTGTTCAATCCTTTTCCGTCACCTTGAATCTATCTTAGAATATAAAGTAGTTTGTAATATTCTCTAAATTTTAAAGCAGAACTAAATATTTTTGTCATTAGACTACCTTAATCCTTAAACGCCAATAACTGACCGTTTAAAGGAAGATTAAAACAAAAACCATACATTTATTATTTGTTATTTCTCATTTATAAGCTGTAGTTGTATAATACGTATCATTAATTTTCAAAGTAGATGGTAGGTATTTTAATTAACGTCTCACTGGAGCAACACGACGAACATTAGCAACGGTCCGGGATCAATCCCACCCGAGGACGACAGCACGTCATTTCGAACCACGAGGTCACACCTGAGCTGGCATCCTCCCCCTTAATTTTCAATTTAGGGTCATTAAGTTTCGAAACAGAAACACACAATTTATAAGCACTTAAACATAATATATCTAATTCCGAGATAATATTTGACCCTATTAGGGGTTCACACGCATATATCCGTTCTCTGGCCTGAAATCTTCCCTGCATAATTTCTGACCAGTTTTGACATTCAGGACCAGTATAAATTTTCCAAGCATTATTTCAACCAATCGATGTAGTTAGTCGTTATGTGCATTGTGAGGTAAAAACAATACTACACTGCTAGGAAATCTCTTGACACTCAAGAGGGTTAAATGTAATGAAATTTAGTTAAATAAAGAAATTATAGATTTAATTGTGCATATCAATTATTTTAATAGATTTGCGAAGCAAAATCATTTCATAAATAAAATGTCATTAAATTATAACTACTATATGAAACTAGTATGCAAATTCTTACTTTTTTGTAACTTTTGGAATTGATATTATTTTACCTATTTTAAAAAATAAGTACCAAAAATATTTTAAGAGGTCAACATCTGCAGATTATTTCCTCTCGGTTCTTACAAACAACTGCCAAATTTATTTTTAATTAAAAAAAGATTAATTGAACACAATAATGAACCACTTCCAAATTTCCAGGTGAACAGTTTTCAAGTTCAAATAAAATCTAAAGTTATAATGGTTTATCTACTATCCAAGGGACATACAATCATTAAAATAATCAAAAATTATTTTCATCCTTTCGAATATTTAATTTTTGTCATTACGGAGATATATTTCTGTGAATTTCATCTCTACGTAGCCCGGATCCCTTTCAATTTCTTCACTAGTTAACGTTCCTTATGCAAATTCCACAGGGTTGACATAAATGCAATCGTTTCGTCCAGCAACAGCCTATTAAGGTTTAATATTAGCACACAGGATTTTGCTAACATTTAAGCTGGACTTGAAATGGCCAACGGGAGGATTTGCTGAGGGAGATTGCAATGTAATCCCAATGGACTGCTTAATCATCACGCTACACAGAAACAGAAAGCTGCAGCACTGGTGCCTTAAAGACCCGTAGAGCAAGATGCACTTAACTTATTAGAATCCAGTTGAGACCGATAAGCTTACTCCGCGGGGGCATTCTGATTATAGATCGTGACAATTTGTTGTGGGTTTAGTCATTTACTGCATAATTTACAGCACATTTGCAAAGTGAAAGCCGTGACGTGTTTCTCGTATGTGAAACTTATAGTAAAGACAATAATAGGATTAGTAATTAAAATTACTGTAGGTTTACTGAATTGAAGGAGAAAGTGTTTTTAAAATTACACGGGGGAAAAAAAATATATATATATATATGCGCAAAAATGATTTTAAAAGAATATTGATAACAAATGTGAAATGTACTTTCTTTCAAATTATGAAACACTTGTTTGAAAATTGTAGAAGGGAATTGTTTCTATAATAAGAGTTCTACTTATTTAATTGCTTGAAAATTCATAACATGAAAACTTGTGAGTCGTTTATATTTCTGAGCAAGCATATTCAATACCTTTTTGTCGCAAATAGCAAGAATGAATGCTTTTAATTCCTTCGCAATTTCGATTGTAAAACTGGTGGTATAGTTTAGTTCCGATGTGTATTATTGATTAGTTTACTTTGATTGGGGTTACTCTCATGCTTTAAAACATTCCTACAGAATTCTTTAAAATAAAGTTGAGTAAAAATTCTCTCAAACTAAAAAATGCACACACTAACGTATATAAATCTCTACGTAGCAGCTAATAATATTTCAAAAGTATTTGATAATATTTAATGATTTTAAATATACATGTTTTTAAAAAACTTTACACTTCATACAATATGTAAAACTTTATGGAAGAGTAACATATATTTCTAAATGATAAACTATAGAATAGAAACAAAATTTCTATTTAAGGACTACTAATCTGCTATGCTCGTCAGATGATTATAGTCTGATATTTTTGAAATCATAGAATGATTGTCCTGTGAAATAATGAGGTAAATGTAATTTTCTTATATGATGCAATGAATTTAAATCATTTAAAAGGAAAATAGACGTTAATACTTATTATTTACAGGTAATATTTTGTGAAATTTAAATTTAATCAGTAAATGGGGAAAATAATAAATTGAAGAATAAACAAACAACCATAGGATGGGATTATAGTAATGTAGATACAAATAAATTTTTAAATGTTCTTTCTGAAGATAACCAATTAGATAAAATGTATATAGAAGTGACGGTTTTGCTAAAATTCTAAATATGCGGTATGTTTCACCCATGGTATTGAAAATTCGCTCATCCTACCGTATCAAGTTATCAAATTAAACACTATTTCCCGGGTTTAAGGGGAAATAATAACTTTATTTTGAAAAATAGTTGAATGAGTTCAATAATATTCATCTGCATTAACATTCAAAAAATTATTCAGTGGACCATCATTCTGATAGATGATATAATACCTGGACGAAAAGTACAGTGGTTTCTCTAAAAGATCAAAGTAAAAATCACGATAACTGGTAAAAAATATGCAATTGGTTTCAAATTGATTGAAGTAGCCAATGATATGAAGCCACTCCTAGGAAAATTTGTAAGAATGACACCATGTGGCTTCAGCAGCCACCAATATAAGCAGCATTATTTAGCCCAGGTAGGCCCAGAGCAAGGATAGACTTCGGTGTGCGTTTATTTGCGAAGGAACAGGACCACTACCCAAACTCACACGCGATCTGAAGCGACAGGATGGCTTGGATGATCGTCTATAGTACGCAGAAGGATGTATGATGAAGGGCTTTACGTACACCTCTTTACGTACTACGTCTTTACGTACACCTGATATTTCCATGTTTGCGTAGAGCAAACATGGAAATATCAGGTGTACGTAAAGACGTTTACATCGCGTTACAGGAAGGCACATTTAACCTAGAAAGACGGAAGATGTCAGCGTAGTCCCAAGTTCTAAAAGAGCGTTTTATGAAATTAGGTTATAATTAGGTAACGCATATGATAGATTATTCAAATTCAAAATTTATATCACACAATAACCTTGTTTTTTTTAAATTTAATTTTAGTTTCTACATTCGTTTAAGCAATCGGTGCATCTCGCTTCCCTCAAGGCGCATTTTCCTCAAACTACTTTCTTGCGATCCGGGCATGTTTTTTTAGCGGTTTCGTTTGCAGAATCTCCGCACCGTGTATTTTGATTTATTCCTGATGATCATTTTTATACTACCCGAGTCGAAACCTTTGGTTAGCTATATTATTTCCATGTGCCAGATATTGAGTACGAAGCTCTTCACATAGTGGCAGAATGAAATTTCTCTTCTCCTCTCGTGTCTTCGAAAGGGACAGGTAGTGGCACTGTACTCGTTAAGGAAGACATCTTAAGCTGACGAAGATATCTCTATGTACTCCAGTTGCAACCACGAATGCCCACAGCTGTCGAGATGAAGTTCTGAACCCCATTGTTCATCCTTAGGCAAATGTATTCGGCGATGCATTTATTTTGCAAACCACTCGATAATGTCCTTTAATATGAATTGGGCTGCAAACTCTCCCTATTGAATCACATTAAGCATGAATGGGATGCTCTTGGGAGACAAGTTGCTGCCTTCAACCATCCTCTTCAAGTAGTTTCTGCAGAATATTTTTCTAATTTATATCGAATTTTCCAATTATTCCTGAATTATGGAAACCGATGCATATGCTTCACTTTTAAAGTACCATACTACATTTATTGCCTTATAAAAAATTTATGATCGGTGGCTGAAAATATATTTGTACCACTAATCCCAGGACTTGAAAAGTAAACAGAAATTATGAAAACTCATAATTTCAGGCAACATAACAAAGGTTGTAAATAAATTAAGTTCTTAAAATTAGAAAAAGTTATTGAAATAAGATAACATGCAAATAAAAATAATAATGAGAAACTGTTGTGTTTTCTTAAACATCTTGATGTTATGAAAATGTGTAAGAGAAATTATTCATCACATTTATATCACAATTTCGATTCATATATTAACTATTAAACGTTTTTATGAAAAAATCTGCAGGAAGTAAATCGAAAACAAGCATGTAAGCAGAATACGTTAAAAAATTTATGGAAATTATTTGTTAGACATGCATTCAAAAGTTATCTCCTAAAATATACATTTGCCTGAACGAAATATGCGTTGAACATACATATAAAAGCGTATAAAATTCATCGAACTACAAATTTTGACTCAAATAATATATCATGCACAAATGTTAATATAGTTTAGAAGGCGAAAAGGCAAATTTGATAGCATCGAAAAATACAATGGAATCTATATAAATAAAGATGGAGTGTTCGTGCATTCAATATTTCCGCTTTATTTTATGTTCTTCCGTTTTAGGCCATTTTAATGCAAAATCGGTATTTTACAAGTTTTGTATCTGAGTCAATATGTGCCAACACTATCCAATCGGCTGGATATAACTTTATGAAATTTGTATACTTTGAGTACTCGCAGTAACCTAGAGACTGAACTTCACAGTGGGGCCACTATTGTCATTAGTAATCTGTCATTGCTGTCAAAATTCCTCTATGCTTTTGTCCATCTTTGGGTCTTCAAAATTCTGCTTTTAGTTTCTATTATCGGTATTTTTATTCAGTTTGTTGAACTGTTGCTACTGCAAATGCGTTTCATTACGGTATATGTCGGAATAAATTATTATGGAGTTAGATTTTAACGAATTGTTTATTTTGTGCCCAATATTGCTGAAGGCGTATGTTCACTTTTTGACGTCATATGTTGTAATAAAAGTAGAAATTATTAAAGGATTTTTGAAATTTTAACATGGGTTTCCCTTAGAAGAAAATGTTCAATTCAAATTTCCAGTTTCAAATTAAATTATTTAGTTTTATCCTAAGCTTTGCTCAATAGCTTGATAACTCAATCAATTCCACCGACACTCAATCCAGGCAGGTTCGTCGTTTCATTCAGAAACTGAATGCCTGTATTGAAAAAATATCGACAGGAATTAAATTTTAAACTGGATGTAAGAAAAGAAATGCAAATTTTAAAACGATTATTTAAACTTAGCAATATTGGACGAATATTAATTTTAGAAAATATCTGAACTAAGACTTTTAAAAAGTTATTTTTTTTGTCGTAATGGAATAAAGTCAATGTTGCCTACTTTAAGAGAAGAAGCCGTACTTTAGCAACTTATATTACCAGTTAAAAATAGTCCTACCATTTTTTAAAAATAGTCATCAGTTACTACTTTTGCTTTGTCTGTACTGAGGACATTTAATTTGAAACAAGTTCTTTGTCGTTTAAGAAGTCAGAAAATGTAACTTTAAAAAATGTATGTTTAAAAAACATTAATCATGAATATCGTATAAAATTTATTCCTTCCTTAAATGATGATGGAATTCAGAAATATCGTATGGTACCAGAGTGTCTCAAGTCAAAAGTATTGATTACGTTTCTATGAATGCAAGACCATGGAACTTGGATTTGTCATTTTTGCAATTTTAATTACTGTAACTTTACAGAAAACGAACTGATGAAGGGACATTCATTATTCACCACAAATTAAAAATTGACTTTTGCAGAAGTCACCGTATATCTCAGTTTGTAGTTTTGTCATAAACCAGGGGTGCGGCGTATATAAAATTGATTGTATTGATGGATATGGAACGGTATATATTACGTCGAAACAGTATCAAAAATTATTTTTGGACATTTAAATGACATTTGCATTTTTCTTTGAAACAGTGAAAGTGTTCGTCGCTTAATCAATTCAATTAGGGTAACGCCGGATAAAAATTATTTAATGAAATAAATTAAAATGGTATTAATTGAAATTTTTTAAAGTACTCTTCTGAGTAATTATCTGCATAAATTTTAATGAAAATTTATGCAGATATAAATATTTACTTAACGGAGACCATAAAAGTTATTAAAACTAGACATGAAAAAGCTAATATGGCTATTTGTAGAGGAAAACGCTTTAAAGAAAGATTTTAATATTTATCAAAATTATACTTTCATTTTCTTTTATTTCAATTTACCCTGGTAGAATAATCCTATTAATGATATTACTTCAGGACATGAATAGAAACTTCATCGTTTTAATATACATTACTATGTGATGCTAAATGAGCAAATTAATATCATCGCATCATGGTTATCTTCCTCAATTAAAATTAATAAGTAATGCTTATTCTCATTAATTCTCGAAATCAAGTAGACATTCAGTAAACATTAATCCACTTTAATTCCAAGTTATGACTGAAACGCGGTTTTGCTCACAGTTTTTAATCTAAGGTTTAAGCCTTTCAAGTGCCTGAGAGTTCCTTATTTTGAAACTAATTACCACGTGTTTAGTAGTTTAAGCTATAACTCTTTTCTTAATTAAGCCTCATGGGAAAATTATCGGTTTT
This sequence comes from Meta bourneti, assembly GCA_933210815.1. Classification (NCBI taxonomy): domain Eukaryota; kingdom Metazoa; phylum Arthropoda; class Arachnida; order Araneae; family Tetragnathidae; genus Meta; species Meta bourneti. Next base: position 61,641,541 of record OW119923.1, on the reverse strand, counting down.
CTTTGCTTCTGGTAAAGACGGAAACCATTTCCTTCTTTGCCAAAAACTAATGAATTGGGGATACGCATATTAGCTACTTAACAAACAGATGCGAAAGAATATAAATATTATACCAAAACAAAAATAAAATTGATGTCTAATTAAAGGCAGGGCACGAATTAATATTTATTCAGCTATCCAAAATCTCGTAGGAAAGATTACTTATTTTGAAACACCCGTTTTACCAATATTTCGGTAATTAAATATCCTTCACAGTTTTCTAAATTCAACCTGTCTTTTGTTAGCTGCTTCGCTGAGATATATGATTAAGAAAACTTATTTGTTTCTGATAGGTTTACTTTAATATGGATGAATATGCATTTACGCATATCCAAGTTTTACGAAACTAGTAAACATATTAATCTCATGAAAGATTAAATACGGCGAAGAGAAAACTGTTGAATAAAAGATAAGTTCATTGTATGTTAGTCGATATTCAAGTTTCATAAATGTAATGCCATGATCAATTTATTCAGCAAGTATGATTGGAATCCATTTCGGACGAGTGTGCTTTCTAACATTAATTAAAAAACAGTTTATATCTTGTTATATATTTATGTTATTGGTTATCAGTTGATACTTGATAAATAATCTTTAATATATCCATCAATGAAGATATTTAAATAATACTAAGAAAATCTACTCGAAAAGTTACAAAACCTAGAAGACCCGCACACAATATCTGCGCATAAATTTCCTGTTTTTATCTATGAGCGGTAGTGTCGTTCCTCGCATCGCACTTTCTACCTTATTTAAATCCATTTATAATTAATATAAGAATAGATATGCACATGTAATTTCTCTAAATGAAATAAAATTGACCAAAAATGTAAAATAGCATTTCGTACACTTCTTTCTGGGTGTTAATTCCTATTTCCATTAAAGTGCGTGGCAAAAATAGAACACTTAAGTTAAAACGATTACCTTTTGGTTATCCACTTAATTAAACAAAATTTATTTGTTCAAAAACGATTCGGTATTTTATGACATTGAAGACAATTTTCGTATTTCGCTTACTATTTCTTTAATGTTCTGACAGCTACCTGAATTTGACATCGTCTTTTCTGATCAGACTATTGAAGAATTTCATTCGAGCGGCAAGTCCTTCCCCTGAATGTCTAATGTTGCGCTATTCCACAGCTCAAGTCAAACTTATTTAAACTGAACGATAAAATTGGCGAGTGAATACAGTAACGTTTGATTTCATATTGCTCATCCGTTTGTGCCATTCGTTATCCACTTAATTAAACAAAATTTATTTGTTCAAAAACGATTCGGTATTTTATGACATTGAAGACAATTTTCGTATTTCGCTTACTATTTCTTTAATGTTCTGACAGCTACCTGAATTTGACATCGTCTTTTCTGATCAGACTATTGAAGAATTTCATTCGAGCGGCAAGTCCTTCCCCTGAATGTCTAATGTTGCGCTACTCCACAGCTCAAGTCAAACTTATTTAAACTGAACGATAAAATTGGCGAGTGAATACAGTAACGTTTGATTTCATATTGCTCATCCGTTTGTGCCATTCGTTATTATACAAATGATGTCAATTTCTGTACCACGTACGTTAGTGAAGTAAATATAGGGATTCAATCACTAACATTAACTACTTCCATTGCTTCTAGTTCTTTCCTTTTGTAATGTAGATTACAGTGATAACTTGTATGCTGTGAGACTATACATATTTGGCATGTAAACTTTTAATGTAGTAGTTCTCAATGCTTATTTTTAATCTAGTTCAAATATCTGAAAATAATTTTTAATAGTCTAAATGCTGTTGGATCTCGGGGATCTGAGAAAGTAGCAGAGCCCGTCAGGTGAATTAAGAGAGATGATTGGCGTTTTTTGAAGCACTGAGGACTCCAAAATAGATTATATATATATATATATATAAATTTATTGTTAGAACTGCGTGAATCTTTTAATAGGCTTATACCAAATTCGATAAAACTTTAATCTATTACAAACGAACATTTCGATCAAGCTTAAATTTATTCTGAAAATTTCAAATCAATACCTTACATATTTATCTTTAGATATTTATTAGTATTATTTAGTAGGAAACACTTTGCAAAGGTATTAGTTTAGCGATTTCTAAGTTTCCCACACTGCAATAAATTTGTCCTTGATACAAATTAAAATGGAGTTAAAAGATCAACCTAGAAATGTTAAATTAATTTTTTACGATATTTACTTCTATAATACGAAATATGCACTAACCCTAACACGCCTCTTTGTTTACTTACATGCGATTACTATGGGTGGCATTAATAGCTTCTGAATAATGTTTAACATTTAATCCTAAGTCACATTATATGCGCGAGAGCTTAACTTCTTTTTTACCTTGATTAAAACTGTCATTTTCTCAACATGTGGATTGTAAGAAATTCGATGAGATTTTACTCGAAAGGTTAAACTTTTTAAACTACGAATACGCTTGAAACTATAACTTTATGTTCTTTATGTGAAATTATTACAGATATCTATAAGGATAAATACAATCAAAACTAAGTTTCTTAGAGTTTAGGACAAAAGTTCAAGCTTAGGCCTAGATCACCTCGTGTGTAAACGTTTTACTATCTTGTGAGATGGCTTTTCTTTGAAGTTCAATAGAGACTGTGTTGTGGTAACAACTTTCATAACTTGGCGTATAAGTCGAATGAAATTTCAACATGTCGTTTATATTAGGGTGTAGTAATTATAAAAACTCAAATTTCAATAAAATGAAGTAGAAATTTAAAATTTCTGTAGAAAATTTCTGTTTGGTGGATTATTTTCATAGTACTCACTTTTTAGTATAGATTTTATAGTTAAAAAGAAAATCACTTTAAAGCTTCTATCATTTAAATATTTATGTTTATGAACAGAAATATAAAAACCTGTTTTGATCAATCAGGGTTGTTTTGATAGCTCAAAAACTAATTACACTAAAATAATGCAACTTAACACACTTATAAAACTCATTACCCTTATCATGAACTATAATTATAAGGATGGATTCACAAAAATTTCACCTATGGATTTAGAAACGTTCGAATCCTGCCTCATTAATGTACACATAAGAATATTATTGTAAAAACAGAAAAATAAGCTAAGCGTTGGATAATAGTTCATTTTGTATATAATAAGTTCTATTATAAGTGTACAAGTCTCATTATTGTAGAGTAATTAGTTATTGAGATATCCTGCGAACTGCAAAGCAACCATTTGTTCAAAAACATAAAAATTTAAATGATTGAAGCTTTAAAGTGAATTCCTTTTTAAACATAACATTCATACTAAAACAGTACTAAACTTCAAAAGAATCCACCAAAAAAACATACATTTTACAGGAATTTTTCTCTGAAATTGAGCTTTTAAAGACACTGCCCACTTAAAAGTTCAAGCCGAAAAATCCTATTGTCTCTTAACCAGAAGAATTGTTTTCTTCTCCGGTTGTTTGTTCATATTTTTACTGGAAATACTTCGCATAACATTCCTAAGTTTAAACGTTATGCAATACACCCACGTGCAGGGTTTTTATAACAAATAGTACAATCCAAAATATTCTTCTAGATGTGGATGTCAAGAACACAAGCTGAACACTAGTTGCAATTCCGCACGTGTAAAAGTTCCGCTTTCTTACAACATACCTAACTTCGAGAATTGCACCCCGCAGTCACATGCACTGCTCCGCACATTCCTAAGAAAGACGCACACCTCAAAATATTTCATACCTGGTGTCACCCAAAAAGAAAACTTCCGCTGAACTGAACGTGACCGAAGCGACAGAAAACATGGAAAGCGACATCGTCGTTATTCTGCGTTTCCCCTCCCACCGCCAGTGCTGCGTTTTCTATCAGACCCATCAGACACAAGACGCGCACAAAAACTCGAATATGCAAGGCATTCTGACACAACGGCCGAGCGTCAGAAACTCGGGATAAAGAGGGGAACGACGCCGGGATGACAGGCATATATTTAAAGTCCCCATCCTTTCAACCCGTGATGAAGACATGGGAAAAGGGGGAAATACTTTTACGCCCTCCCAGAAGCCCACACCCGCTCCCAGACTTGGAATTTTGATTAGCCCATCTCGTTGCAGACTGGGCCCGCCATCTTGAGATGGCGTCTTCGATAAATGAATGTAAATGAAATCAGATTTTAAAACGTCAGCGACACGAGTAGGATGGAAAGTTACAAGTTCGCGTCTCCGATTTTTGTTGGTTCTTGCGTTCGTTATTATTCTTTGGAAAACAAATAAGAGTGCGAAGGGAACGGGAATAACAAATGGTATTGTTCGCATGGGGTGATGGACGGATGGAGGATTTAGGGGTGGATTTCATGCTGGGTGCACTGATAGGTGCTTTAATCGAATGCTGATTATGTAGATTTTGTGATGGTTGCTTTTTCGTGAATGGGAATGGCTGATCATTGTTGAGTTATTTCAATTTAAGGAGTGTGTGTTTCAGACACTTGTATTAAACGAGTATTGTTATGGTAATTTATAAGTTTATTGGTGAAGCTTCTTATATCTTTTCATGTCAAAGATTGATATGAAAATTTAAAAGACGGCCGATACAATTGAGTTTACAAGTTATTTTAATCAGGACATCTTTGAGAAGTTATTTGTCAAAAGTTTGACCCTCAAGACAAGAGTCTGAAATGAAATATTCAGCGTATACTAGTTACAATAGAATTTTATACATCATAAAAATATGAGTCTAAATAAATAGTTTTTCGTGTATTGCATCTGAAAAAATAAAAAGATTTGATTTTGACGTTCCATTCATATCTAGATAGTCTGCAGTGAACAGCAAATAATTTGTTGGAAATTTCCCCTTGAGACATAAACACAACGTGATGTATACATAAATAAATGCAATTCAAGTAAAAATTTGAACAGTCATGACAATGTGAAATCATATTTTACGTTTCATTCTCATAAACAACGTATTTGTTCTTTGTATGGAAATAACTGTCGTACTTACTTAAATTGATTCGTAATATAGGGTAATTAAAATTTTCAGTTTCATGAAAAACTATTAACTTGCCATAAGAATTCCCTTTCTACTTGTATAAGCAAATTCTTTTCTAAAGCCTAAGACAAAAATTACAAAATTGAAAAAAATGCTTCCACGTCTTTCTCTTGTATCTACTTTCTACAAGTGAAAAGTACACTGTTATCTAAGAATTAAGCACAATTTTATAAATATATAATGCAAAGTAAGAAGATGCAAAAAAGTAAAGAAACGAACACTTTAGTTGCATTTTATTGAGAACGTACTCAGACTTAAACTTATTTTAGTATACTTTCATAAACCAACTGACTTTGTATAAACATGATCACGTATCAATTCATAGTTTTACATATCATTTTCTAATGTGAGAAGATACGCTACCAACTTTGATGAAGAACTCAATCTGGAACCCCCCAAAAAATACGATTATACTAACATATATAGAACACTAAATGTACTGAAAACGTCATCTACGGTGTTAGAGAAGACCTATTTTTAATGTATTATTTTCTGTACAGAACCTGCTTTAATCCAATATCGTCAGGGCAAAACAACGATTTGACGGTTTCTCAGGAGTCCATCGAGTCAATGACAGTTATCAAACTGAAGATATCTCTTGTATTAGCTATGTCATTCGACATGAATCCGATAGAGTGAATTCGGCACGCATAAGATGAACAATATCAAATTAACTAACACCAATGATCTTTCCGCTGATCTGAAATATTCTTCGGAACGACTCCAAGAATACCCTTTTAAGAAGCATGAGATCTAGATTCAATCCTTGCGTGACTACTAGGAGTAACCACATCTGGTATTAAACATAATACATCAAACTTCATCTTCAGAGATATATAAATTTCAACGCAGCTGTTTAGAAACAACACTAAGCTCTTCTTTGCTACTTTTTAATTCTCCTGATGGTTGTCTCGAGGAGGTATATGATCATTAACAAAATTTACCAGATCTTGATGGAAGAGATAGCTCGTTATTTGAAGACACCCAGACCAGATCTTGATCTCGTTATCATAACAAATCGGCAATACCTCAACAGAAGCAAAATTGGTTAGATCTTGAACGAGATATCTCGTTGAAACCACTTGGAGGGTTAAATATTCATTTTTTATGAATGAGTTTATTCTAGGAATATCTATATATGTATCTTTTTTTCCGCGGCGAATAAACCTATTCGGAAAGCCGTATCTGGTATGTGGACTGATAAAAATATTTGGAGGGCCATATCTGGCCTGGGGGACGAGTAAACCAGTCCAGAGGCCATATCTGCAGGGTGAATCTGTCCGGAGGGCAGTGTCTGGTCTGTAGGGTGGGCAAACCTGTTCCGGAGTGGGGTATTTGGTCTGCGGGTTGGGTAAACTTATCCAGAAGGCCTTATCTGGTCTGCTACAGGTTTCTACAGGTAAAGCTACAGGTTCCAACTCATATATCTTACTTATAAGATCCTTTATCTTTATGATTTATCGGTGGATGCTTCCTTACCCAACGAGGACAACTATTTCCCAAATATCACAATACTGAGAGCTGGTCAGAAAAATATAATTTTTCGCTTAAAAGATATTTTTGCTTTGAAGTTTATTATTGCTCAACAAAATATCGTTTAACGTAATATTTTTTGGTGTTTGTAATATTATTGTGTACTTAATGAGCAATTTTAATCTCTTGCACACATAAGTAAGTGTAAATTTAAATGCTGAATTGCTCTGAGAAACATCTTTTACGTAGGCAATTCATTTTTTGTTTTAGTCTTAAAATTTATATTTTGATGTATTTAAATACCTTAGTGTTCCATTTCTGTGTATATACGACGAATTTTGTAACACATTCAATATTAAATATTATTTTAAAAATGTGTTTCTTCTAATATCTAAAGTATCAACCGCATGAGCACATTTTTCGATGAATGATATGCATTTATAATCTCAACTAATCTAAAGCAAATATGTTTTCCAATTTCCAGTTTCGTACTGTAGTAATAAAGGATGTTTGTCACACACTTATAAACAAAAATATCAAAGAATAAAAAAAACGAAGTGAGCCTGCTTCCTTTATCAAGGGGAGTAAAGAGTGGGAGTCACTTTAGGAGTAGACGTTTTGGAGATTCTGTATGATATAAATTTATATTTTCTTTCTTTTTTCTCTTCCAGGAATTTTCTATTTTTCTACACTCTATTCACGGAATTTCAGAGGATTTAGATGAAATTTTTTTGACACTCAAGGACGCTGTGTATCAGCCTCATTTTTGAATGAGCTTCTACTGGATGTGTTGATATATGTATAGTCATGTTGACAGGTGCATTCACTCGAACACCATTTGCGAAAAGGTGCATAGGATTTAGATGTACATATGGAAATATAGAAAGGATTAAACGATTTTATTTATATTGTGTATTATGTTTCTGTAGTATATAGATGTTCTATGAAATTAATAAATTGTTATTATTTTTAATTATGTGTTGTTTTAGCCTCTTCATTTTGACTTACAGAAATGTGTTACGAATAAACTACAAAGAATATATTTTATCCAAGCAATATTTATTCCAAAGTGAAGATTTGAATTTATATTTTATCATATGATAATTATCCATTTAAAAATAAAAATTTGATATATGTTTTTTTGCATACGATTTTTATCGATATCTTAGTTTCTTAGTATCGGATGCTTAATTTCTTTAGTTTTAGAACAGTGATTCTCAACCTTTTTTTGATCGCGGCACACTTTTAACGATTTCAAAATTTGGCGCCACACAAAGAAAAAGATAAGTTTAAAAGTTGCTTACTTACCTATAATACACTGTGTAAAATAGTTTATGATAATAATTGTGAATGTAAAATAAAATAATATAATATGTACTACAAAAACAACAGCACGTTTATTAAGGGATTAATTACAAGGTAATAATAAGAATACTTTTAATGAGAAATCTGAGCTTGATGTTTTTTGATAGTTTCATTTATATTTGGTCGTAAAAATGACAATGCTACTCTCATATCGTCTTCTACATTTAACAGTCTCGATCTTTTTTTCGTTTTTATGTTGGTTAATACTAAAAATCCGAATTCACACAAATAAGATGTAGAAAATTGTAATAATATTTTAAAGCTTTTTTGGCTATCATGGGATAATCGCATCTAATGTTAATCCAAAATGAATTAATTGATTCTTCCGAATATTTTAAAATTAAATCTCGATTATTAGAAAGCGAAATTAGTTCTTCCTCTTCATTCAAAGTTAATTCAAATACAGAAGTATTCGTTATCACAAATGGATTACGAACCCAATCAAATTTTTGTATATCTAAATTTGGGAAATAATGAATAATTCTCTCCTCTAATGTTGTCAAATGGTCAATAACAATTTTATGAATAGTTTTATTAAAATCTTTTGGGACTGACTCAAACTTTTCCAAATTGCCTTCCTGAGCTTTATTCTTCCATAAAATTATTCGTTTTTGGAATCCCACCAGTTTATCTGTTGAGTTTAATATATTTTCTTTCGGCCCTTGCATACTTGAATTTATGTTATTAAAAATAACAAAAATGTCTGATAAGTAAGCTAGTTTAGCACACCATATTTCATCTTCCAACAAATGAACAAAATCATAATTTTTATTTTCTAAAATTTGGCGGCACACTCTAAGAATTTGGCGGCACACAAAAGTGCCGCGGCACAGTGGTTGAGAATCACTGTTTTAGAATTTAATTTATGTATTTATCTTTATTGGTATTCTTTTGCTATGTGCCAATAAGAAATATAAAACAGTGAATCAATAGATGTTCCACAAATATAACTGAATGAAAAGATAACTGGAATTTATTAACAAAAAAATTTAATAAATTTTAAACAAAAATACTAACTTTTATCACGCTTTACTGTTCTTCTGTTGCCTAAAATATTATGCAAGCAAGAACCATTGATGATTTTAATTTTTTTAGTTTAAATACTGAATTAAAACTGGAAAGTAACATTAATAAATAGCTATATTGAATATATTCCATAGCATTGTCAAAACAATTACATTAGATCTAACCACAAAGTAAATTAATGTTTTGTTATTATTAAAGTTAACTGGACAATTTATATAAACGCTAGAGCTCCAAAATCAGGATTTATAAATACAGACACAATTTAAACCAACCATCTGTATTTGGCACGTATTTAGCGGCTTAAAGATAGTAAACAAATTAGTTATTAAGCGTGATAAAATCTAGACTTAAATTATTTCTTTTCAATGATGCTTTGGTCTATTCATCAATTTCTTCCATTTTATTTCGGTAATTAACTCTATTTTTATTAACTGATTGCATCTAGAGTATTGCTTACATTGGAAAAATCCACCACAATCCAAGGGAAAGTTATTTTAATATAATAAATTTAAGAAGTACGTGTTTACAATTTTTAGTTGAGAAGTGATCAATATGTTTGCAGAACCATTCACATACTTCAAACTCCACGTTGTCTTCGAGAAATACTTTGTTCAAACGTGGGTATATAATGGTACTAAATTAATTCTGCAAATATGATGGGTTAGGGTTCCATTGCATAATTTATTTAGGAGTTTGAGTTTAATCTTCCACAAAAGCTACCATTACATATTCTGTCAATGATTGTGAATAACTGAAAGGGTTTTAAAGCCAGGCATCATGGTTCATGAAAATAACCGCAATTTTGATACAAAATTGTGAAAGGGCGCTAGAAAGATAACACTGCTCTATATTCCTTTGTACAGAATAATAATATTATAATGGTAAGCAGTGGCAGATTTAATTTTGTAAATCAACCAGAAGGATAAGGTATCCGCACAATTAATTTCATCTGAAAATTAACGCAAAATATAATATTTTCATTTATTTTGTGCTGATCCCCCAATGAGACTACAAAAATGTACCTTAATAATCCCTTATTGTTAAAAAAACTCAAAGATAAAAAGAACAAGAATAATTAGATGTAATTATACATACAGCAAATATCCTTACTTAAGCAAAATAATGTATAACAATGAAAATGTGGATTTTTCCAGTAAATCGATAGTAGCTAGGTAGTAGCAATTACAAAAATTCAACTGTGTTCCTTGCAGTCAGCATTGTCATGCTAAGATATGCAGCAAAGTATAAATCATATTTTTTAATCGGTAGGTTCCAGTCTAATTATTCCTCTATGGAAAACAATAACCGTAACGGCCAAACAAATCAAATCTATGTATAAATTACTCAGGTAAAGAGCCTCTAGTAGGCATAACGAAAAATATCAATAGGACATTCTCTTCATCCTCAAGATTAGTGACACATTACTTAGCCGATTTCATGCTGTTATGCATTTATATAAATATTAACTGGCAGCATTTATTTGAATACAGTTCACTCATTCGCCATTACTTTGTCCAAAACATAACACTTCATGCATATTTAACTACAATTTGGTCCATTTTAGGGAGTTAGTAATTAGTTCCTTAGTTTATGATAATTTTAAGTTACATGGTGGAATCTGAAACTCTCTCTTCCAAACATTAAACTTCAGCAAGTAGGAATATGATGAAACAAACTTGGTCCCTTCAGATTCCAATTTTGAAGCCTGAAATTTGTACAATTCAAATAAAAACTTATCTAATAAAACAAACATGATGCACCTGTGCATTTTACTTTAATGCAAGCTGTTGCTTTGACATTTTTGAGTGATAAATTTCAATAAAAGAAGACATGTCTCTGAAGATTCCAATTTCGATTGTATTCCAACATTGTATTTCAATACCCAATGTAAACATTTTTTAATACTTCATATAGAAGTTTCCAAACCAAAAAGAGAAAGAAGTTACTTTACTTTTTAAGGTAAATTGTTGCTTAGGAATTTTCAAGATAATAAATTTCAATAAAACAGACTTTAAACCTGTCTCTTAGGACGTCAATTTTGGGACAGGGTGTTTTAAAACAGAATAATCTAAATTAATACAAATAGAAAGCAACTAATTTTTATGGTAAATTGTTGCTTAGGAATTTTCAAGATAATAAATTTCAATAAAACAGACTTTAAACCTGTCTCTTAGGACGTCAATTTTGGAACAAGGTGTTTTAAAACAAAACAATCTAAATTAATACAAATAGAAAGCAACTAATTTTTATGGTAAAATGTTGCTTTGGAATTTTCGAGATACTAAATGTTAAAAAGAACAGACATGAACCCTAGGTCTTAAAATTCCAATTTTGAAACATGGTAATGTATATACTCCATATAAAAACTAACGCAAACTGAAAGAACCTATGCACTTTACTTTTTATCGTAAACTGTTGCTTTGGAATTTTCGAGATAATAAATTTCAAATACTTGATTGTATACCTTAAACAAAAAAATAATAGAAAATTTAAATTATTTCATAAAAGGATTATATCACACAAACGCATTTCATAGAAATTTATATTCCGTTCTAATCTTCGGAAAAAGCGAAATGGATACGATGCCTGATCAAAAAAGCCAATATCATTTGCTTTCGTGGAATCTTATCCCCTTTTCGAATAAATCGGACCTTTCTATTCGCTGAACGAAACTTTTATCTCTGAATCTCATACATAATTCATATTCTTAAGTTTGCTTTCCGCTTTCATGTCCCAAACTTTTAAGTCATTCCTTTATCATAACTGGTCCGAAATGCATCGGAATGTATTCCCTATGTATTTGCAAAGGCTGTGTCCCGAGGGTATAAGAATTGGGCCCCGAATACCAAATTGATATGTCTGCCACAAAATAATATAAGAACTCACCCTAGACCTACAATCCTGTCTAGGATTATGATTTACTTACCTTTCCAGTCTTCATTCCAGACTTTCTATGATAAGCATTTCTGTTTTAAAAGTCTAAATTGCATAAATAATATATAGCCCATTGTGTTGCTCCAGTGTGACGTTAATTGAAATACCCTACCCTACCCCATAAATAATATTTATAGGTGTCAAATCTTTTTCAATAGTAATATAGATAAGAACAGCTGCTTGAAGAATGAACACGTTCAATGTATATTGGAAACACTACAACACATATGAATAGATTTCTATAAATATTTTAACTAGCGATGGTTGGCTGGGAGTTTTATGGCATAAGGGTCATATTTGGCCAGACACAAGACATACAATATCAAGTAATAGACATGCACACACAGTGAAAGTTTTACTATCATAGAAGAGAGAAACACACTCATGGAGGAATGCACCTGACAGGAATCGAACCTGTGCCTCCTACAACTCGAAGGTTGCTAGCACAGCAGACATACCCACTGAGCCCCGATGACCTCTAACTAGCTATGGAGAGACATTTTTAGTCAAGCTAAATGTAGAAGGCCGCTGTTTCTGCGGCGGAACATGATTCCTAAAAGCATTTCGGGCTGTGGTGCCCAGGTTGGAAGAGTAACGAATTAGCAACAGGAGTGTTGCGAGTTCGAATCCAACCAAAGACCTTCCAAACAAAGGGGACTAGTGCATGTGAATCTGTCTTGGCCTCAAATGTCCTCACGTTGGCGTGGTGTAGAAGTTTGGAGAGTGGGGTGCCAGTTCAGGTGTTGTCTCGTCATCTGACCATCGTACGTGGTGTTATCCTGGGATCTTTCCCTTTTGGGATTGATCCCGAACCGTCACCAATAGCCTGTTCTGTTGCTCCAGTGTGACGTTAATTAAAATACCTACCTAAACGCATTCCGAACGTGGTGTTACTAGGCTTGTTTTTCGGAAACTATTTTAGAACTTTGCCTATAAAGAAATTCCAAAGAATTGATATATGATAGTTGATTGATCTATTCCATATTGATCATGATAGTTGATTTATCAGCGTCAATTACATTAAATGCCATACATCGTCAAAACGGTGAAAAACTTCTTTTTACGGTAACCCCGATATGAATCATGCGAGAGTGTTTGGTAGTGGAAACAAAATCGAACCCCTTCTGGTTTGCTTATTTACACTAAAAATCTCTCTCATACCCTGCTTACTATAGCGAAGCAATGTTGGAAGAACTTAACTTTTTAATGTTGCACATATTTTGATGAAATATAATATGAAATTTAATTTGAAGATTTAGGTAAAGGTGTTAGGTTATCACTCATTCGTTTTCTACTACGAACGGGAATACAGACGTATCAGCTGGCATTAGTTGAAGATAGGTAAAAATCCCGAATTCTTACCAATTTAAACTTCGTTTTTTCTAATCTCTACAGATATAAAATAAAGTTCCCAGTAATAGTCTCTGTGTTCGGTCTAATCTGGAGAATAATTGGTTGGATTTTGAAGCGGTTTTCACCATTCTATTGAATATGCAGGTTTCAATGTATAAAACATTAATCTATGGCAAATGGGGATCGAACAATGATGAATTTAGTGAAGCTAATAATAGAAAAACAGGCATTATATTCACTTAAACTGCGTAAGACACAAGAGAAAAGACACAATACCTTCTTGTTTCGGTGTCAGAGTATACACGGCGCGCGCCCGCAGTAAATACAACTGTTGTTGAATGAACTCATTTGTTTCAGGAGTTCTTTAACCCTCCGAGTGATTTCGATGAGGTATTTCATCATCAAGATATCGCCAATTTTTTTATGATGACGAGATCAAGATCTGATCGTTTTTTTCGCGATATCTCATGCATCAAGATCTGGTCAGTTTTTTCTAATACTGAGATATCTCGTCCATCAAATTCTGGTCAGTTTTTTTTTCAAATATCAAAGTATCCTGTCGATACAGCCACTATGAGGGTTAATATGCATTTAAGTATTGCATTACCATTATGAGACGCATAGCGAATACGGGAACAAGGACGCTTAAAGTGACTGGAGTTGGGACTTAAGTGGGGAATGTTCTTCTCATGGAGAACATTATGTGGCTCCTTCTCATGTCAAGATAAAATCTTTTCCCTCTGACATCAGGTGAGAAACGTCTAATATCGTCAAAATTGTATAACACCTCGGTTAAAAAGCTATTTCTGTGAATACAAAATTGTTCTCTCGCAATTCGGGGGATAGCTAGTAATTGAATAAATAACGCGAAAAGTTATTTCATAAAAATCTTGTTCACATTTTGACATGTTAGTTTTGAGGAAAATTGTGGTATATACAGAATATATATGCGAAGTTTAGATTTTCTGTTCATAAAAATCCTCAAACAGCCTTACAGGTTCACAAATAGCCTCCCAGAATCTAACTTAAAGATAAAGCAATTCAAATTTCATACAGCTCATACAAATCAACATGCATAATTGAAGGAATAAAAGGCAGGTATATTATTGGAAATTGAAACCCAAACGCTCAGCATATATTTGGAATTAAACTTACTTCCCCTGATGCTAATAGTCATACATATATTTCAAATGGTATCAATGTAGTCATCAATCATTTTTTCTCAATAAAATTCCGCTCTTTACATACACTAACTCCCCTATTCCTATGATATTGATATTTAAATTATGGAATTGATCTTTTCGAATGGTTTAAAATTCTTGATAGTTCTTCAAATATTATTATTCAATAAATGCTGTACTTAAATAGTGTGGAAGAAAGGAATAAATTGAGCAACCACTGAAATCCATTCAAAAATATTACAATTGTTCAAGTGTAATAAATACAGTAGGGACGTTCTAAGTGTATAATTTAACGTCAAGATTATTGATTAATTTAGAAATTTTGGTTATACTCTTCATTTAAACTCTACCAAAGTCTAAGCTCGTGGTAAAAATGTACAGGTAAACAAATTCTTGAACATAAAGCCTGTTACTAATTTTAAGAGCTAGTCAATAATCCACTAAGATAATTTTATTTCATTAATGGAGCTATTCCGAAAAATACACAAAAAAGCTAATTAGACAATGGAGTTAAAAAGCAATTTGAAGAAACTTATGAGCGATGCATAACCGGAACTGCTGGTGGAAAATGCTTCCAAGTACAGCTTCATGATAAATTCTTGAAAGGTGAGGCCTTTTCTAAATTTGTGTATGGTATCCACTGATATATATATATATATATATATATATATATATATATATGTCTTAAAAGTTGAATATTCTTAGAATTTAAAAGGCATAACACTACCACCGTATATTCAACATCGGATCATTTCCTTTCTTAAACAGAGAAGGCCTGTTTCTCCGGAAACAGGATTTAAGACGTATTCTCTAAAACAATGTATCAGTCTGAAAAACAAAGTTTTATCCATTTCTTAAATTAAGAAAATACAAGACATTATTTTATTTTTTCCTTTATAGTTTTAAATCGTACACTATGTACAGTGTATTACAACATTGATGATTTCGAGATTCGTAAAAATAAATTTGATGCATGTTAATTCATTAAATAATAAGCCTTATCTTTAGAAAATATCTCATTTAGTATATATATATAACAAGATTTGACATAAGTTGGTATGTTTTCTATATGTATGTTTCATATTGATACAGGTAAACGCATGTCCACAAATTAATGCAAGCTGAGATGATTCTAATAACAAGTACCTGTATACCACAAATGTAATGAATATTCCACTAACTATCTGGAATAAAATGAGAACACCCCCATGCTTCGTGGTGCTACTGTGAACAAAAGGAGTTTTAAAAAACGCTTAGAACACAATGTAGATTTTAGTTATTGCTAAAACAACATTTTGTTGCTTTGTTTAAAGGAATCTAGTAAGGAATGTGCTGGCCTCTGACTCTAATGCAGGCTTCACAACATGCAGGCATGCTTTACAAAAAGCTGTCCAAGTGTTCATGTGGCAAGGAGTCCCATTCACACTCTAGAGCACGTCTTTGCTTTTGTTCGGTTCTTGGTGATGCCGTGTAGGATGCAATCAGAATTCTGAAGGCATTATAAGCATGCTATATTGGATTGCGATCAGGTGACCTTGTTTGATACTAATAAGGTACTATCTTTAATTTTTGGACGAGTGTGTAGATGCGTTACAAGTCAATACATATCGTAACCTGTATCAAGCATTTTTATATAAACCTCAGTAAAAGGTTGGATAATGGTATACAGTACTAATTTAGGTGACCAGATATTCATGAAATACCAATTTTTATTCTAAGTAATCAGTATTTACCTTGAGCATATATAATTTTTTCTGCTCCTTTGCGTACTTGCACAATGCAATGGAAATATTTGTAACTCCTATAAATTAGAAATATGCTGAATTTTATAAAAACACAATTGTTTTACATTTCCTGGGTCTCCTCGTTCTCGAGCATCCGATACATATAGTATGGTAACGGAACACGGTCCTTCATATGTGGACCTTGTAGAAACTTGCATATATCTCTTGAAATTTTAAAACATGCCTTTGTTCTAGTTGCACTATGACTAACACTATAAACAATACATCGGCAATTCATACTGCTGACATTTTTGGAACATAGTATTCGTTTTGAAGTGTTATTTCATTACAACTTGTGAGTAGAAGATGATAGAGGAATAAAATATATTGTCAAGGAAAGAATAAACAAAAAATAAATCAATCTGGTATAACAACTACTTGACTTTAGACAAACCGGTGTGCCATGGTACACTGGATTGCTGTAAGAATGGCACTAGTGTACCTTACTGATGGTGAAACTGTTTAAATTATGTAAGATTAATTTCACTTCAATGGTTTAGCTTTGACTTTTAAAATAATTCCATGTTATATCCGTAATTTTAGCACCCCTATAAATAATTTTGAATATTATCTTTTATTACAAAGTATCGTAGATAAATTTTTCAAAAATACTTTTAAAAAGATACTTTGGTGCGTAAAAGGGTAGGTAATTACTAATATTCTTTTTCGTAAATCAATCAAAATTATGCCTATATTTGGCCGTTTTTGTGAATTTCCAAAAATACAATTTAATTTTAGTATGTCATGAAGAGTTTTTAATAATTACTTTATCTTTCCCATGAGATGAAAAGGATTTAAAAGTGTGGCACTAGTGACATAATTTCGGAAAATAGCAAAACAAAATGTTCTGCATATTGTATAACAGTTCTGTTTATTTCTTTTCCTGTTCAAATAATGGTTACAAATTGAATCCGTGCCATCGTAATTTTTTTTTATTTTCGTTTTCAAACTAAGAAATAAATTACGAATAATAGCCATCCACATATAATTCTTATTCGTGGGGGTGGTAAAAAATTTAAGAAAAACTATTTTTTCTAAATAACATTTTTGAAAATTGTCAACCGTGTAATATAAATTTATGTTAACTATCAATTTCCGAGGTTTTATATGAACGAAAAATCCTTATAAGGAAAGCATTCGACGGCCAGATTCGAAAAAAATCTGTTCAGACAAAAACAAGAAAACAGAAATTGTTATTATTGTAGATCTATATGATGTGGGGGAACAAACAATCGAGAAGGAAGGAAAAAAGTAGCCCAGTTAAAAATATAATTTTAATCATAAATATTAGTTAGAAAGATACAAACACAGAAAAAATATGCAATCGTCATAAAACTATTGTTTATTTTGACTTTTATGCATCCGATATACAAAAATTAAAAATCAAATGTTACTTAAAATTCCCATGGCAATGTAAGTGGTTCTTTTCGTTTTCACTGGTTCTGTTGCTACACTAAGAGTTTCATTTTGCTCATTTGACTAAACGTCAAAATAATCCTGTTAGAACAGTTAAAAAGACCATCATACAAATGATTTTTATATGACCATCATTCCCATCCAATTAAGACCATCGCATTTGGCTTCTATTTCTTCTCACTGAGAAGAATCTACATAATTTTAATCACAGGAGTGGAAATAAATAAATAAATAAATAAATAAATATATATATATATATATATATATATATATATATAATAAGTAAAACTACCCTAAGAATAGAATAGATTTCCCCGAGAAACAAGATGAAATAAAATATGTAAATGTTAAGTGAGCCTGCCTACTTTTTCAAGGGGAGCAAGGCCAGGTTGTCACTTAAAAATGCGATGCTTTGAGTTTTTTCTGTACTTATGTGAGGCCAGGCCGAAGAGATCAACAAAAGTTACCCCCGAAAACTCAAAGTACTACCAGAGAGAAAAAAATCATGAAAATAATACCTGTTACCAAGGTTAGGAATCAAAAGAACATAGCCAACGTAATACCTTACCAAAAGTTGCCGCCCAAGCTAGGAGAGCAAAACATTGCCAGATCCGTATTATGTAGAATAACGGATTTAAAAACGAAAGAGGGTGGCTTGGAGATAATGTGAACAAATTAGCGCAAATGAAAGGGAGGGAAGAAAGGTAAATTTTAACAAGAAAATAAAATTGTGACAAAGAGTAAAGATTGTGGGCAGTGATGAAATTGAAAGAAAAAACGAGGGAAAAAGTGAAAAAAATATAATTATATATTTTTTCTTTCAATTTCATCACTGCCCACAATCTTTACTCTTTGTCACAATTTTATTTTCTTGTTAAAATTTACCTTTCTTCCCTCCCTTTCATTTGCGCTAATTTGTTCACATTATCTCCAAGCCACCCTCTTTCGTTTTTAAATCCGTTATTCTACATAATACGGATCTGGCAATGTTTTGCTCTCCTAGCTTGGGCGGCAACTTTTGGTAAGGTATTACGTTGGCTATGTTCTTTTGATTCCTAACCTTGGTAACAGGTATTATTTTCATGATTTTTTTCTCTCTGGTAGTACTTTGAGTTTTCGGGGGTAACTTTTGTTGATCTCTTCGGCCTGGCCTCACATAAGTACAGAAAAAACTCAAAGCATCGCATTTTTAAGTGACAACCTGGCCTTGCTCCCCTTGAAAAAGTAGGCAGGCTCACTTAACATTTACATATTTTATTTCATCTTGTTTCTCGGGGAAATCTATTCTATTCTTAGGGTAGTTTTACTTATTATTTCCCTTTATTTGTTCTCTGCGGCTTTCAGCGCTGTTCATCTAAAGGGTCAATATTATTGTTGTTATTTTGCTCCATTTTTGTTCTTGTTATTATTTGCATTTTGTTTTTGTTTTTATTTGGTTTCTCCTCTTTGATTTGTGGTGATGGTCTATATATATATATATATATATATATATATAATTTCATATAATTACATCACATTTTGCTTTCATTCCTTCACTAAGAATCTATATCATTTTAACCACCTGGAGTATAAATCTATATATTTGTTCTTACGTAAACGCTGCCGTGGTAGCCTAGTTGGTAGAGTTGTGGATTGGCAAGGAAGGTTGCAAAAGCGAAACTCATTCCAACCAAGGACGTGAGGGCTTGTTATGTAAGTGGGGAAGGTGCACTTTAAATCTATCGTGGCCTCAAATGTCCTCATGTTGGAGTAGTGTGGAAGTTTGGAAAGTAGAGTATCAACTCAGGTGTTGACCTTGTCATCTGACCGTGGTTCAATGTTACGAGACCTTGTCCTCGGATCTTTCTCTTGGGATTGATCTTTTACAGTCGCAAATAGCCCCTAGTGTTGCTGTAACTACCTACCCTACGTAACACGAAAGGAGGTACCATATGAATTTGCCGCATTGCAATGAATAGATCAAATATATGATTCCCCTCAGGAATTGAATCCATCGATTGAAAATCCTCAAATCCTTTCAGCAGAATGAAAAGAAAACAAATAAGACAAGTAATTCCAATTTCGTCTTTAAAAAAATAATAAATTCTGCTGTCAAGTATTTCATTCAAAACAAAGGAAAGCATAATCCAATGACAAATAAATCCTCTGAGGAATACTTTAAAAAATAAAAAATGTTAATTTAAAAAGTACTACCGCGAAATATTTCAATCATCATGCTTTACTAGATTTCATTGAACTGATCGAAAAATTTAAAATTTTTATCCAAATTATGTAAGATTTTTCTAAGGGAAATAAAATGTGATAATTTGTGCCTCTTGGTATTGGTCATACTGTTTTCGGGATATGTGGTCAGTATCCAGAAATCTTAAACGTGCAATTGATAAGTCTTTCTACACTTCTATGTACTTTTGGCTCCTATATTAAAGTCTAGTTATAAGTCCTTGACCTTGGCATTAATTTGACGATTGTATGGGTGGAACTCTAATATCTCTGCTAACCCCTCGTCTTCCCTGATTACTAACAGGGCTGCCAAAATGAAGGTTGTTATCCTCCACAAGGGCCACGAAAAACTAAAGCCAAGCTCAAGACCGTACAGTCGACTAGATTTTAACCGGCATCTGTAGTGTGGCTGTGGGATCATAAATCATAAATCTTAGTTACGAAGATAGACCCAGACAAAAGTCTGAAATCATCCTATAACTATTATTTGTTCTTTTTATGCTACATTATACAAAAATTATAATCCTAATGTCGTTTAAGATAACCATGTTTACGTAAGTGGTTCATTTTATTTTATTAGTTCTGTCGCTATTCCCACGAGATTTAATTTGCTGATTAGACCAAATGTTAAAAAATCCACTCCATTCAATTTAGAGGAATATTAAAAATATGATGGATTTTTCTCACATTTAAAAGAACATTTTGTCTGGGATTAGTGTGTCTTATCCGCATATGAAAAGTATGGGGATTAAGCCCAACCGCTTAGACCAAATGTTAAAAAATCCACTCCATTCAATTTAGAGGAATATTAAAAATATGATGGATTTTTCTCACATTTAAAAGAACATTTTGTCTGGGATTAGTGTGTCTTATCCGCATATGAAAAGTATGGGGATTAAGCCCAACCGCTTACCAAAAACCCAAAACTCTTCCGGGACTCCTTCGCTTACGGCAGGTGGAAATGGATAAATAATGAAAAGAAGAAAAGAAACTGCAGAAGTTTGAACCACTTCTCTGTGTTTTCTATTAATATGGATCGAGAAAAGCTTTTAGCCAGCTTCGTTTCGATTTTTTTTCCTAAGTGTAGAGAAACAGTGAAAGAGGAGACAGATTAAAAAAAATTCAGTGCGAAAGGGTGACTTCTCGAAAAATAATGTTGAGAAAGGGCAGAAAAGCTCCGCGACGCTAACTTAATCTCAATGCATTGGTGAATTTTTGGACGAGATAAACCTTTTCTCTTTTCTCGGAAAAAGGGAAGATATGATTAGACTGAAATGAAAGTTGGATCATTTTGGAATATTTCGGGGTTTTTTTCATAACTCTGTGCTCTTTTAAATGTATTCATTGTTATGGATCGATACTGTGTGCTGTTTTTAACTACTTTCGCAACAGAAACTGTTTTAATTGTCTATAGAAATGAAGGTAGAAAATACATGCGTACTGAACAGTTAAGGAAAATAATGCCACCAAAAATTGAGACATTTAATTGCAATTTCGCTATATGAATAATTTCAATTCCAAAATTATTTAGTCGCCTTAAAGCATATCTTATTACCTAACACCTATTGTGAGAATTATTAAGACTTCGATGGAAAAACTAAAATTAAATAATTGGAGCACATTTATGATAAAGATTGGAGGAATTTCTTTGATAAAATTCCCAATTTTCCCAAGAAGCCATGCTTCACGGAAACTGGATGGAACTTCACTGCATGGCTAAATATTTATTTAGATTTAATTTCCTTCCTAGCCTCGACTGCGTGATATGCATGTGGTTCTGGGATTGTGGATGCAACCCCTTGAGAACTGACGGATTTTGGTGAGAAATATTTATGAAAGGTATTGGCTAGCGAGGGAGATGTTACGGCCCTACAGTCTGGTCGGCCTTTCAGAACTGCGGTTTGCTTTTGCTTCTTAAATTGTAACTTTTTCCTTTATTTTAAATGTTATGTTCCTGTATGTATTTTTGATCAATCAATGGTTTCAATGTATTTTTATATTGTTTCTACTAGGGTAATTGTGCTGTGTGTTCTAGCATCAAGTATTAAACCTTGCTAGAATTAAACTTTCGGATTCATTATATTTCTAGTTTCCAAACACAAAAAAATATAAGCTATTCATCTGCCAGTATTATATTTTAATCATATAATGTTCTAGACGCATTACGGTTGGACGTGAAATATTAGTGTGCTTGAATTATATTTAAAATATGCACATTAGTCTAAGAAATTTCTAATATATTATTGTAATGTATTTTATGTATATATACACAAAACAAGACAATAATGACACTCAAAACAAAAAATAAAATACTTTGGGTTTTGAACTAAGCTAAATTTATAATATGCTGAATTTACTCATCCCGATATGGAAATGTATTTATACATACTTTAAAAATATCTAAACAAAGTAATTTCAGGTTTTTCGATCAAATTACATTCATAAAACATCAATTGTTGAATAGAACAGATTGTGAATAATCTTATGGTTATTGATCATAAGTTAAAAAATTTCTTATAAGAATTGTAGAAACTATTGTATTTTTCTCTTAAGTGGTTGTGAAAGAACGGCATACTTGCATTTGTTGTTTGACAACGATTGCATCGAGCATCACTTTATTCCCCTCGAGGATAAAATTTTCTAAGTCAACTTTTTCTCTGGATTTAAATCAAAACAATTGTAATGTGTTTTCGAATTCGGGAAAGATGAATTCAAGCTGTGCCCACTGTAAAGTATTACATTCATAACGAAGATATAATGAGCTATTGTTAAAATCTAGGAACTATACGGCCTTCTGATCTTGGTGTTAGTTTGAATATGATAGGGATACACTCTCAACTATGGTAACCCTCATACTTCTACCCACTTACTAGGCGGATTACCAGAATAAAGGTTGGCTACCATTTCTTTCCGCCATGGAGATGAAAAACTGACACCAAGCTCAAAGTCGCACCTTCAACTGGATTTTAACCATCAACTTCTTGATGAAATTTTTAGAGGAAAGATAATAAAGGTTATAAAAGGTGAAAGCCAGAATAAAAAGGAGGGATAAATTCCTCATAAGGAGGAACAATGCAGTTTCTAGATAGATGGTCAGATCATCCTCCGTTAATACAAAAGTAGATTGAAATCCTAAATGTGTAATTGATAAGTTCCTTTCTACATTTATTAAACTATATTTGTTATCCTTTACAGGAACACTTCTATTCAATCAACTTGGTGAAATACCGGCTAAATTTCTATTATATTAACCCTTTAATGGATTTGAACAAATTTTATTCTATTGATTGACAGATAGCCGTACTATAAAGTGCCTATCAACTGGTTAACCGAAAAAATCTGCTGTACACTTGAAAGGGTAAAATCAATGCTTTTTATTTCACGTTGTAGCTACAAAAGGTTTCTATGATAGAACACAGAGAGAAAAGGTAATACTATACTTCCAGTGAATTAATGAAGGTTGCTCACAGTCCGAATTGGCATTTAAGTCACGTTGTGTCGAACTATTATGCCCGTCACATTAGACAGCTGGTTAAAATAAAAACAATGCATTCCCACAATTTGCGTCTTCAACCTTATTATAGCTTCGTGTTATCATCCGGTGCAATTCTTACGACATTGTTTCACGTATGGAAGCACTTTCCTCACGGAGTTAACTACTTTTCTACAAATGCTCTTCCCAAAAGTCACCAGCCACACTACAGCAACCGGTTAAAATCTTGTTTATTGTACGGCCTTGAGCTTGGCATTAGTTTTTCGTAGCCCTTGTGGAAAGAGGTGGTCAACAACCTTCATTTTGGCATCCCCGTTAGTAAGCAGGGAAGACGAGGGGTTAGCAGATATTAGAGTATCATCCATACAATCGTCAAATTAATGCCAAGCCCAAGACCTTACCGTCAACTAGATTTTAATCTAGCAATCAAAAGTGCATAGAAGTGTAGAAAGACTTATCAATTGCACGTTTAAGATTTCTAGATTCTGACCACATATGCAGAAAACAGTATGATCAATACCAAGAGGTACTAATTATCACAGCATTTTCCTCAGCAAATCATTAGATAATTTGGATAACAATTTTACGTTTTTCGATCAGATGAATGAAATTTAGTAAGGCATGATGATAATTGAAATATTTCGAGACAGTACGTTTTTAAATTAACTTTTTCACCTTTTAAAGAATTCCTCAGAGCATTTATTTACCATTGGATTATGCTTTCATTTGTTTTGAATGAAATACTTGACAGCACAATTTAATTTTCTTTTTGAAAGATGAAATTGAAACAACTTGGCTTATTTGTTTTCTTTTAAATCCGTTGAAAAGATTTCAGGATTTTCCATCGACATATTCGACTCCTGAGTGTAATCATATGCTTGATCAATACATGGCTATGCTACATTCATATGAAGCCTCCTTTTCATGTTACGTAGGGTAGGTAGTTGCATTTATGTCGCATTGCACCACGTTCGGACTGCGTTTAGGTAAGTATTTGAATTAACGTCACACTGGAGCAACACAATGGGCTATTCTCGATGGTTAAAGATCAATCCTGAAGAGAAAGATCCGAGGACAAGACCTAGTAATTTTGAACCACAATCAGATGACAAGGTCAACACCTGAGTTGATACTCTACTTTCCAAACATCCACACTACGCCAACATGAGGACATTTGAGGCCACGACAGATTTAGAGTGCACCAGCCCCCATGTACATAACAAGCCCTCACGTCCTTGATTGGATTGAGTGTCGCTCTTGCAACCCTCCTTACCAATCCGCAACTCTACCAACTAGTCTACTACGGCAGCGTTTACGTAAGACAACTATATAGATTTATACTCCAGGTGGTTAAAATGATATAGATTCTTAGTGAAGGAATGAAAGCAAAATGTGATGTTTTAATTGGATAGGAATGATGATCACAAAAAAAATCATGAAATTGTTTTTAAGTAACTTATAGTTCAGTCAAAAATTTAAACTTTTCAAATATGTCTAATAAAGATTAAAACGAGTGAAACAAATAATCGATAGCTATTTCGATGGAAAAAACGTACACCATCATCAGGACAGAAGTAAACAACTAGTGGTTGATAGTTATATTCCGGTTCTCGCGAGAAGTTAGTTGGGTCACGTAGTTTAGAATGAGTCTATTAGTTGAATTAGAGGAGTTTTGGAAACGTAAACAAATCCCTTCCTTAATTGGCGTCGTTAGTGCTGATTTTGGTACCGAGTTTATCATCGATTCCAAAGTTGGCGAGGGTTAAATTATGTATAATGGTCCTCACGCAAGTTTCCTTGTCTTCTGTGTGTGGTTAGTCGTTTTCCTAGATAACCTTTCACCCTTATTCAGAAATCAACTGGTCGACCGCCTTCACAAGAAGCCGCACTAGATGCAACAAATACAAATGAGGCCTTCTTTCCATGTTACTAAATAAAAATATATAGAGATTCTGTTCTAGTTGTTAAAATTATATATATATATATATATATATATATATACTTAGTGAAGAAATAAATGATAAATTCGATGTCTTAATTGGATGGGAATGTAGATCATATAAAAATGAAATTGTTATTTAAATTCGTTAAGTCTAATATATTTAATAACTTCAAAGTATGTGTAATAAAGATTGACATGTGAAAATTAGGACAGAAGTAAACAACGAGAGGTATAGTGCTATTCCCAGGAGAATACAGTTGTCACCTGGTTTTGAACTAATCAATTCGCCAAATTAGGGGACTAGTGGTAACGTAAACAAATCCCCTCTACGGTTGGCATCTTTACCGGGGATTCTGGTTATAAGTTGATTATTCAGTGTCGAAATCGACAGGGTTGGTAATTATTTGGAAAGGGCAAACATCCACGGTGATAAAAATTCATGTTTGTGCGTATGGCAACCTCCTCCTAACGGACTTTCACACCTATACAGAAATCAACTGACCCACGGTCGACTGACTTTTCCCGGGAGCCACACTATAGGTAGGTAGGTAGTTCTATCTATGTCGCAATGGAGCAACACAAATTTTAAAAAATTTTACTATCAGTTTGATTAAGGTTTCACCTATGTATCTACACTATTTGTTAACTTCGAGATGTAATACTAAATGTTTGTCTTGTCTGAAATGACAAATTATTCTAAATTTTTACCTTAAGACGAATTGATGACTCTACAATACAAAAAGGACTTAAGTTTGTGTCAGTAACAAACTGTCTTCTAAAAGGACCACCAAATCTGCCTCACCGCCTAGAGATCAGTAAGTAATCGCGGCACCTCCAACATCCGATGTACTCTGTAAAGTGTCACCAAGGAGCATGGCGGGAGACAGGGATGATCCATTCGATATTTTCTTCAAATGAGAGGGGACCAGCGAATTTGTCGTTAAAACTTCCGCAAACTAAAAATTTCCAGGATATACGTTTACAACCTTAGGCGTCCAGGGGTTTTGTCACTTGATAAATTGTTGTTTCAGCTGCGACTCATTGTTAGAGAAGGGATGATAAATACCCTCATTGCCAAGAAAGGCAGACTAAATCGATGACACAGCTTAGAAAATAGGTCAATCGACCATTTACTACCGCCCGAATCACTACTGCTTCACGGGGTATAAACATTTTGGTCTGATACCTCTGATTTTTAGGATTGTAGTTTGATGCTGAAATTGATTTTCCGCGGGGGTAGATATATTTTTGCCCGCGATACTGAAGAAGAAATGAGTTGAAGTCTAAAGCATGTAATCAAATAAGAGCTGAGCTATAAAGGGTAGATGTCTTCTAGAAATGATACAAAGTTCCTGCCATTTTTGGTTTATTCTTTAAGGTATAAAAGTATCTGTTTTAGAAAAGAATGTTATGAAAATATACACCAATAATATAAACACAATCCAACTTTGTACATCTTCGTAAAAAAATCGGTCTTCACACTGTCGTCTTTTTTTGGATACAAACTTCATGTTGAAATTGAGTTTCTGAAGGAATATTTATTCTAGATCAGACGGTAAAAAAGGAATATGACATTGAATTTAAAAAAGAAATGTGTTTGGGTTATATGTTTTGAGAGATATGGAGAATCTTATCTCAACTAAAGATTTAAGAGCCTAGAAAAAGGTTTTCTACTCAGGTCAGTGACACAATTGATTTCAGAATTTTATAATCTAAATCATTTAAACCCCTAATTTCTACTGAGGTTATCAGTGTTAGAAATGCATTCAAATGACTAATGAAGCTAAATTACATGGACTGTAACCTTATCAGAAAAGGGATTAAAAGCTTGTTTTTATCCATTTATTAAAATAATAATAATTTGATAACTTTTATTAGCCGGAAAAACTAGTACACCAACCTAACACTTGGTAGGCTTCCCACGGAAGTGTTGAACTGTATAAATGTCACGGGACATGGACTCCACTAGCTTGCGGAAGTATCTGTAGGCATTGAATCCTGCAGAGCAATCCACAATTCTTTGTACTTCCAGGTGTAAGATTGCTGAGTTCCTCAGCGCGTTGCATGGGATCCCATATGTATTCGATAACGTTGAGATCTGGTGAATTAAGTAGGAATAGCAAGACCCCAAACTCCGATCAGTATTCCTCTCATCTGAGTTTTGGGTGTCTAGACTTGTGTGGTAGCGTATAGTCCTATTAGAAGGGGCCAGAATGAACACAGGGCATGGACGGGTGTAACTTGTCTGGAAGGATGCACACATAGCGTTCACCTGTCAGAAATGTTTGTTGACGTACTATGGGTTCTATTGAATGCCAGCTAAATAAGCATCTCACCATTGGGGAGCCACAACTAAAGTGTACAATTTCCTGACATGCGGGAGACAAGACTCCCAGGGGTTTACTACACACATACATCATCCTTCCATCTCCTTGAAACAGGTGGAAACGCAATCGCCAGACCAGGCTACTCGTTTCCAGTCATCAAGTTCAGTGACTGTGTTCTAGAGCCCAGGAGAGGAGCATATATGTTTATCGAGTATTCAACAAGGGTACTCGAATTAGGCATCGGTTCTTTAAATCCATATCCTTAAGGGAACATTGTACAGTTCTCACGTTGATATCTGTTAAGGGTCCAGCATTGAATTCAGGTGTTATTTGATTTAGTGTTGCATGCCTATCGCGTGAAACGATTCTTTCCAGAGAGGGCGTTGGTAGCTCAAAGTCTTGTAAGTTCTTTCCAATTAGTACTTGAAAGGTAATACGATCAAGTTGGTATTGGGAAAAAAAGAAAAAGAATAATTCAAAATACAAATTATTTTCTGATTGGGTCCTTATAATAGCCAAGTTTATAAATTATCATAAAGGCAGATAAATAGAGGTACTGACAGACAGATAGATAGGAAAATAAATACATAGATGAACAAACATCTAGATAGATAGACAAATATTTAGATGAAGAGACATCTAGATAGATAGACAAATATTTAGACGTATAGAAACATAGGGAGTCCTGAACAACTTTTCAATCATATTTCCCTAGATATAGTAGAAAGCAATAAAAAACGATATATCTTCCCAAAAGCTCCAAGGAGGAGATCCATTCTTAAAATGAGAGCAGAAGTAGGGTAGTGGAACATGAAGTTCTGCAGCGAATCCAACAGGCTCCAGGAAAACTAAGATTGGAAAATGAAACGGGAAAAATATAGTCTGGAATCAATGAAAAGTGCAAAGAGCAAAAGCTCTATAAATCGGAAAAAAAGAGTTGGCAAAAAAGAAAAATGCTAAGAAATTCACGATAAAAATTATTCTTATAAAAGGCTCTGGGAGTTAGCAAGAACAAGAAAGGCTGCATCCGGGTCACTGAAAACAAAGTCCATAAAACATAAAGAGATGAAAATAGGTCTTTTTAAGACCGTCGAGATTCATCCGTGGATAGGCCAAGTAAATATGGATTTTTTGTTATATTAAATATTTTTAAATTTGGATATTTATTTTAAAACTAATTAGTTTTCATTTATTTTATTACATATTTTTTATTCCATTTTTTACGAACATTAACTAATTTATTTTCTTTTTAAAATAACAGTTTAACTATATTATTTTGCTGTAAAAATATTCATGCTCATATATCAGCCGTTTAATATAAGAACTAGTGAAATATTTTTGCTGTTCAATTAAAAAGTAATGGTTCATTTCGATTTGATTTTGTCCCTCTACCGTCAGTGTATGTATTTGCTCTACTTAAAAGTTAATTAGACGGACTGTTTTATTGAGATATTTTTAATTAGATATTGAGAAGTCACAATACCTCAAATTCCTCACTTTAAAACAGCTGAAATAAAATAAATTCACCGTAGATTAAAATGACTTCTTAGATAATTTTATGTATCGTACAAGTAACTTAGGCGAATTCAACAACAGAAATTTTCGAACAATTCATCTTGAAATTCAAAATAGGCGGAGCTAAGTGTCAACGTTGGGATTCAACGACCACTGCGCTTTCGCTTTTCTTCGAATTCGAATTCGTCTGCTCTTCACCAGGCGAGTTTATTCGAATCCTTCGAGTTTTGCTTGGTGTTTACGATGCTGTTCAAACATGACTTATATTTTGTACATTATTTGGAGATGTGTACCTCGTCAGTTAACGTTTCGCGTCTTTTAGAGAATTTTATTTCAGATATCGGCAAACTTTTTATTTGTACGATACGTTAGAATTTTCAAATCCGCAGTATTTTGCTTTGTGTTTACGTTGTTCAAACGGCTGATGTTTTGTACATTATTTGAAGATGCGTTCCTCGTTAGTTATGATTGTCGCAAGAGTTTTGGGTATAATTTTATTTCAGATATCGCCTATATAGATCGGCATCTTTTTATACTTGTGCGATGCATTAGGATTTTTAAATCTGTCATATTTTACTTGGTCTTAATGTTGTTCAAGCATGACTATGTTTTGTTTTCAGGATGCACAAAATTATGGAATCTATCTTTGTTTTAATAACAACGTTAATTCTTTTATTATTTACGTTCAACATATTAATGACATAATAATACATGATTATAAATGTATTTCATGTACACATAACTAAGGAATACATTTCCACACATTATTGAAAGATCAAGTTTAAATAACTCACTCACATTCAATTCATGATAAATTGTGAATTAAAGAATTATTTACCTTAGGTTCTATCTATAATTTACAATATTGCTATTGCCAACCACTGTGTTTGTAAACTTTACTTAGAATGGTTAGTATTCTGTGGTTAGCAACAAATAGTAAGATCATATGATAAATGCTGTTCATCCATAAAATATATAAACAAAATAGTTATGGTACTTAAAATTTAAGCACGTAAAAATACTTTACTGAGGAAGGAGATTACTGAGACGATTCTCAATCCAAACCATTCAGGAATTAAATGCGGTTTTATCGACACAACTTCGCAATTTATCATGTCTCCCCGGTAACAGAAAGTAAAAACCCAAAAGATAGAAACCCATTGTTTGACTCCATTCAGCGAATGATATATACGCTTCTTCTGGGGGCACATTTTTGCACAAATAACTCCCCAAATCCTTTAAATCTAGACAAGTTAATGCATCGATCTTTAACTTCAGTGGATTGCGGGCTTAACTAAACTTAGATGAACTCGTCCCCGAACCCATCTCCCTGCATTAAACCCTATTCGGAACCAAATAAATAATTGAAAGGCTTTTTCTTCGGAAGATTTCGCCTTTTTTTACAGCAAAAATCGACAAACATTCCGTAATACCTTCAAAAGTAGAGCATAACTCAAATTCTATTATTGGTGGGACGGAGCAGCCCTAATAAATCAGGATTAAAGTGGCGCTCAACAAAAGAAATGAAATCTCAGCTGGAGCCGCGGCGTCGGTTAATACATACGACTCCGGCTGTTGCCTGGCAACCATAAAAGGACACACGTCATCTATCACAGAATCTATATCACCCCGTATTAATATTTCCGGCAGATTATGAGTGGAGCGTATGTCACTTAGAAAGCGAAATGAAATAGAAAGTAGTAATAGTCCTGATCCCTAACTAAATAGATCTTCAAAAAACTGAGCTGGGAGAAATATTTGCTATTAGTGTATCCTCTAGTCGAAGAGGTTTGGGATCTAATAGTCGTTACTATGTGAGGAGAAAGTTGGGATCGGAAAAATAGAAAGCTTAATCCCAGATGATTCTGTTAAGAATAGTTTCGTTTCTTCGTTTTTATATTAATGCGAAGTTTCTTCAGACTGAAAAAGATAACGACAGCAAACCATTATTGTAAGAATACTAATGACTGTGTTCTGTCGTTTAATCGTTAGGTTTTAGTTTTCTTTACCAAATAGCATTATGACGATCAAACAGAAAATATAGATTGAGATTGAGTAGAAAGAAACAAGAAGCATGGAGGCTTATCTTGGCGATGAAACATCGTTGAAGTTATTGTTTCTTTTCCTGGCGTGCTAAAGTCGCTCACAGTGACATTGTAACTTGCAATTCCCTTTAGTTTAATTTAAACATCTGCATCTCTATTGTATATTTTAAATAGTCTC
The DNA here is from genome assembly GCA_933210815.1 of Meta bourneti. Classification (NCBI taxonomy): domain Eukaryota; kingdom Metazoa; phylum Arthropoda; class Arachnida; order Araneae; family Tetragnathidae; genus Meta; species Meta bourneti. The sequence continues at coordinate 61,610,228 of OW119923.1, read as the reverse complement.
TGCACATCGAATGAATTTATGTTGCTAAAACTGATCGGTTTATGTTAGATGGTTGGTTGGTTGGCAGCATCGCATCACAACAAGCTATTCGCGACGGTCCGGAATCCATCCCTAAGGGAAAGATCCGAGAACAAAACCTCGTCATTTTTAACCACGAATGACGAGGTCAACCCCTGAGTTGGAAGCCCACTTTCCAAACTTCCACATCACCCCAAAAGGAGGACATTTGAGGCCGCGACAGGTTTAACGTGCACCAGCCCCCACGTATACGACAATATTTTGCTTGGATTGAGTTTCGAATTCACAGCCCTCCAGTTTCTAATCCGCTACTCTACAAACTGAGATAACAAGGACCCAGTTTATGCTAAAAGTTAAAAACTAAAGTATCCTTCACACTTAGCTTTACTGATTTTTGAAGAATCTCTGCATTAATAATCTCTCCAATGGAATATATTCTGAAAAATGTTAGATACCTTCATAAATTGTGTTTGTATATAAATATCATTATTACCATACTTTGTGTAATAAATGAATGCATTTTTTGTTCAAAAATAAGTGAAGACTTATTTTCGATAGAATTTATTCTACTGTAATTTATATTTTATCAATTTAAATTTACCTTAAAATTAAATATATGCTAAAATACTTTAAAGAGCATTTTATAATGTAATTTACTTATGTTAGTGGTAATTTTTTAAAATTAGAATTACAATTTTTTGTTACTGATTGTAAATTGAACACGCTTTAACGGTTTTGTTATTTATAGGAATTACCACGTGAACAAAAATATTGTAACATAAAAACTATTTTATTCCTAGAAAACAAAGTGGCGCAAATGATTTTGTTTCAAATTATGTAACAAAGTATCGATGAATCGTAGATGAATTAATTTTTTTCCATGATTAACGTGAACGGTAATGTATTTATTTGTAACTTAAAGTGTATAAAATGGGTACTTAAAAGTTTGAATCTACATTTCGATTTAAAACTAGAAGAACAATTGATTAAAAGCACCACATTGTTCTGTCGTTAGAATCTCGTTTATGACAAAATAAATATCAGAAATAGTAGTTTTAAGGATTTTTCCTGTCTTCTGTTATAATTTAGCAAATAAATTTTAAACGCAAATTGAGTTTACTTTCTCTTCATAGACAGTTTAGGACTATCTTCTAATAGATTTTACACTTGCACATACAGCTTTACAACTGAAGTCCCTGCTTTATATTTCTTTCAGCCTGTATCTCTGATTACATGCATTATATACATACATTATTACATACTTTTTGAAAAAATGTGCTTGTCCTGATATAGTGACTCACGATCGAAATCAATATTCTTTGATGCTGATGGTTCGAATGCTCTTTCACAATTTTCAGCATCTTCTCTACAAATCATATTAAGTAAAGCTCTGATAAAAAGACGCATCGAACTAACATCCATGCCTTATATTTGTTTGTTTTAATTGGTATCTCTGATTAGATCCATTATCCACTAAAAAACTTGTGATTGTTCTGAATGTGAATCACTATCGAAAACCATATTGTTTGATGCTGATGGTTTAAATGTTCTCACTCGATTCTCAGCATCTTGTCTGCAAATCATATTAAGTAGAGCTTCGTAAAAAGATTCATCCAACTAACATCCATTCCTTGTATTTGTTTCAACCTGTATCTCTGATTAGATTCATTATCCACTTTGAAAAACTTGTGCTTGTCCTGAAACAATGACTTAGAATCGAAATCAATAATCTTTGATTCTGATCGTTCAAATGTTCACTCGATTTTCATCTTTGTAAATCATATTAAGTAGAGCTTGGATGAAAAGATGCGCCCATGGGTGATTAATAAAATAGTTGCAATAATGTTACAGCTTAATGAATATTATACTTGAGTTTTCTGGTGGTGATGCTTTTTTATAAATGTTTTAGTTCATTTCTACTTTTTGTCCTAATTTACACTATATAAACATTTCTAAAACGTTCTGTAACTAGTATTATTGAACGCTTATTGAAATGAATGTTGAGTGATTCCTTAATAAACTCCTTTGTTAAGACTTACGTTTCACATCATCGAATCTATATCTCAAAATTGGAGATCTCCACATCTAGATCTAAAATCTGGATCGTATCATTTAAGTTCAAGGCTATATCCGCCTTTATTACTTTGACTCAAGTAAAAATAAGTAGTTTTTTGCAGAAGCATTATATATTCCAAAATCACGGTTCCCAAGTGCCCAAGTTCCAACCAAGTGTCCATCACTTCCCAACAAGCATGGCAGACTTCATCAATACGTGAATAATAAGCCCACCCCAGCTACCAATTCCACTTAAAATATCGCCCAACTTGAGCAATATCGCATATAAATGAATAAGCACCGTGATATTGTTGGCGATATTGCATAATGCAGCAATTAAACCAACAGAAAATTGTGTCCTTAAGCGATTAGGGGATCAACCCTCCTGTACGTCGGACTGAGCATACAATCAAATATACATGCGTTAATAATCCATCTAATCGCTGCACCAGATTAAAGGAAACTGCGTGTCACGGTGGCGATTGGGAATATTATGTCCTTATCGCTGGCTGGTCTCAGTTAACATTTTGCGCCAGTCACACCAGATCGCTGGTGACGTGATTTAAATTCCGAGTAAATGGCTCCCAGCTAAATGGCCTATCTAACTCAAATCTTGAATGAGTTCTCAAGCAATTAGTTTAACGTATCACTAGCTGATGAAGTACGATGATGTATATTTAATAGAGAATAGCACTGAATATTCCAGGTGTTATTCAGATTTTACTTTACTTATTGTTATTCGAGTAAGTATTCCTTTACTTATCCATTCAGGTTTCGATTTGAGTTATTTCATTCATCAATGGAAATGGAATTATATACTATTGGTTCTGTTTATATTTGAAAAATATCAGAAACAAATGTTACTAACTTCCATATTATGCATACTCTACAATCATACACGCATTAAGGAATTCCAATACCACAAAAGTTATCCTCAGTTTGATATGAATTCTCAATACCGATAGTGAACACAAAATTAAAAATCAAAATTAAAAATCATCTTAATCAAAACGGACCTCTGAAGCTCAGTTGGTAGTGTGGCGGATTAGCAACCGAAGGTTTAGAAACTCGATTCAATAAAAGGACGTCGTATAATTAGGGCTGGTGCAAGTCAAATCTTTGGTAGCCTTAAATGTTGTGCGGAAGTTTAGAATGTTGAGTGTCATTTCAGGTGTTGACCTTGTCATCTAACCGTGGTTCAAAATTACGAGGTGCCGTCCTCGGATCTTTCCTTTCGGGATGATAACGGACCGTCTCCAATAGTCCGTTTTGTTGCTCCAGTGCGACATCAATTCAACTACCTCTCTACCTTCATCAAAACTTTAAACTCGTTTAAGAACAGTTCTTAGACAGTAACAAAAGATATAACCTAATAATTAAAAATTATTTTTGTTAAAAAAATCCCAATTTGCACTTAAATCGACTAAAGTTATCGGTGCATTTGCTGTAAGCAATAAATTGCGACTGTCCTAAAGTAAGAACAAATTTATCTTTATCGTGGAATATTATTGGATTATTTTTGGTACTTTTTGATGAATTGGCGTAAGATTAAAAGCCCAGCTTTATAAAAGGACAACACGCTTATTTCTGTACTAGACAAGGACATTACACATATGTACATTTACTATTTACAGAAGCAAATGAGCTTAACCTAGCGGAGCAGAAGACAACACATCCACCCTCGAGCCCAAACAGGAAGTTCCTCTTTTCCCAAGCACTTTTCTCCCACATCCCACTTTAGCCTTTCGGTTGCACCTAGGGGTGGTGATCTCACAATTATTCCTATTCACATTTTAGTAAAAGGTGACCAGGTAATAAAATACCAAAAAAAGAGGCATTGATCTTAAAGGACTTTACTAGTATGCCTGTAACTCCAAACTATATAGTAGTTGGTAGTTGGTTGTTTAACATAAACAGACTAGAAAGCTCTCCAATAATACATATAAATGCTAATTACTAGTTCTGGCAGCGTCTGCAAGGTTCAATATAATTATGCATTTATATAACTGAAACTATATAAAAGCATGCCCTTTCAATGACTGCTCAAGTGTATTAAGATCATCATTCACCTAATAAATAGTCCGCGTAGTACCATAATATCATTTAATAAGTATAAGTATTAAAGTACACATTGTTTGAATACGCCTATGTACATTTTCCCCCCAAAAGTAAACTATTCATCCCCTTCAGTAAACTCTGTCACAGCAACTTTCATATGCTCATGCTATATCTATTACTCTTTCTCGAACAACTGAAGGCCTTTCTCTGGTTGGTTGGTTAGTTCTATGATCTATTAGTCTATTATCTATTATTATTAGGTCTTAGATTAATAAACTCCCTTTGCAGGGCGAGTATTGGAACACTGCAACTAAAATTTTTCCACACAAATAGAAAATTCTACTAGTTGGCAGCAGCACGCATAAATAACGTGTCAAATCCAATGCAATATATAAGGTATTTTTATGCAAGGAAACCCTTTTGTTTCGAAGTAGCTTTTAAATAAGATATTTACTATTAATTTTTTACGTATTCTTTGCTTAATTAATGACAGTTTATGCAATATGGCATCGGTTAAATAACGGCCTCTAGTCGCGCTGCAAATGGGATCTCATTCGACCACGTGATTTGTTCAAATTTTTCATTTCGACATCAGTAGAAGGGTATACAAACAGAACAACTGTTACATGGGATCAGAAAATCTAAGGTTAAATAATGAAAGACTTCTATTCTACATCCAAGTAGAATAAATAATTGGTGTGCAATTCGGATTATTTTTTCATGGATGCTAATTAACGGTTACTGTAAATTATGAACGATATTGTGCAATATTGCGAAATTTCTCTGTCTGAAGTTGATCTAAAAAACGCTTATACCACATGTGGCTTCTACAAGAAACATGTCTTACAATCATGCAAATTCTAAAGACGTTTTTCCTGACTGAATAATGTCAAAATCTGGTGTTATTGACTGTCTCTCTTGTTTACCTCGGTAGTCCAAATGGTAGAGTCCGGACTAGCAACCAGGTTGTGGGTTCGAAACTTGATGGAAGCAAAGACTGTCGTGTATATAGGGGCTGATGCCCTTTAAACCTGTCGTGGCCTCAAATTTCCTCACATTGGCGTGGTGTGGAAGTTTAGAGAGTGGGGTGCTAGCTCAGATGTTGGTTGACCTCGTCTGACCGTGGTTCAAAATTATAAGGTGCTACCCTCGGATCTTTCCTTTCGGGATTGACTCCGTATCGTCACCAATAGCCTGTTGTGGTGCTCCAGTGTGACGTAAATTCAACAACCTACCATTCCCTTGATGTGATAAAGTGAGATTTTTTTCTGTAGGACCTCAAAGGAATGAGTCTACTCTAACAAGCCTGCGCCGATTCAACAGCTTAATCAAAACATTGTCGAAAAAATAGAACAAATCACTCAGGAAAGCTGATCAAACGTAATGAAAAAAGTGGTCGAAAGAACGTATCTTTGCAGCTTAACCAGAGAGGGTTATTTGACCGGAGTCATATTTTATAAACTGTCATTAATTGAGTAAACAATATTCAAAAAATTAATAACAATGTTTTATTTAAAAGTTTTTTCCCGAAACAAAATGAAGCACTTGCATAAAAAACGCCATGCATTTTGACCACACTTTTTAAACGACCAGAAATTAACGAAAGCTCTGCTTAGACTAATTGATTTCCATAAACTGAGAAACGAAGAAAAAATATTGATAACTTCGCAAAAATACAACTGGCTCTAAACTTGGTAATATAGCCAATAATGTGATGTCGCTCACACACATCACATGGAAATTTGTCTGAATGACAATATTTAACTTCATCCGGTAGCAATATAAAGCACATATTTGGGTGGAGGTCGATATTTCTACCCGTAAAAACGAAAAACTAAATTCGAAATTGTCATTTTATAAGTATGACTTTGGGCTATATTTGATTTTAGAATTACAAAACAGAGCTATCGGAAGACTCGACGTGGCACAAAATCAGACAGGTGTTGCAAAATGGCAAGCCTTTCGGTAGTCCACAACCTGTGGAAGCAATTTCAAGCCACAAATAGCATCTGGACGAATCAGGCGAGGGTAAGAACAGTCTCCAATGACCACCATTTACGTTTATTTGCGAGAAGGAAAAGGACCGCTACCTGAACTCACCTAAATCTGTGCTTTCTGAAGAAACAGGAAGTCTGGGATCATTGTCGGCAGTACATAGATGGATGCATGAAGAAGGAATCTAGGATTACTAAGCGTATGTAATGCCTGTTCCCTTAACCTCCCGTCACAAGTGGGCTCGTTTAAATTGGAATGCATGTCAACTGGATTGTAGACCAAATGGAGGTCCGTGCTATCCAAGGAGGAGTACAGATTTTCTTTGTAGTTATTTTGAACATATTTTATCTGGAGAGAGACTGAGGCACGATATCACCCTTCCTATGTCTACGAAAAGGAAAGGTATACTATTGACAGTGTACTCATTAGGAAGGCATATTTTTAGGTCAACGAAATGACCTCTATGTACTCCAGGAAGGCCCATTGAATGTTCACCACTATAGAGATGAAGCTATGCACCGATTCGTACGTACGTAAGCAGGTACGATTATTGACACGTTTAATTAACAAACCAATAATGCCCTTCCATATGCAATTAGCCTTTCTTGACAGTACCTTTAAACGCTCATTAGTATTGATTGGTCAACATGCTTCCCCGACATGAATCTCATTGAGCATATAGAGGACGTTCTTGAGAGAGGTGTTGCCACCCTCACCTCCCCAAAACCTACAGAAGCTTCTAAATGCCTTACGGAAGCAGTGCGAGTTCCTGCTTACAGACCTCATAAAGCACCTCAGGTCTATATGGGACAAACTGTATGACTTACCTCATATAGCCTTGTTGATTTCCTTTGAGTTAGGTATGATAAAGGTTTTCACCAAATTTTACTTAAAGGGAGGTTTAAGTTTTGAGCTATACTGATTTTCTCATTTGTTCTTTAATTTAAGGAAACCAGTGTATATAATCAAGTGTTTTGCAATTAATAAAAAACGAACGTAAAGTTATAATTAATGAATGCAAGAGGTCATGAAATTGTGTCTGCGAACACTTTTTAATATTCCATTCAAACTTATTTTATACTATTTAAATTAATTTTGTGCCTGTCTCTAAATTTGTATTTTATATTTTCTATGCAATTGGTACCATTTGATAATCTTGTTTCCCTCATCTTTATTTTAACTATTGCAAATTTTTTTAACTGTTCAATAGAACCGTTTCAATTCATGTACGTGTTTTGAGGGATCATTATTTATCTTGAAACCCCCAATTAATCATGAACATGCTTCTTTAGAATAACAATGGGCATTCTGGTGAGATTATGTATATGTATAGCATACACTGTTTTCATTCCTTACAAAACAATTTAATACTGATGATAATTTTTTTACCTCTTAGCTTCAATAATAGAGTATTATAAATGCAAATTCAGTCTGTAATACATTCCGTGTTTAGTTTCCACATAAGTCAGATATATTTCCAAGTTGAGCAACAATCGTATTTTCTTCAGTAAATGATAAGTGTGTTATATCAACGAAACTTAAGAAATGTTCTGATATGTGTTATATGTAAGATATGTTTTATGTGTTATAAAACTTTCATCCACCCAAGAGTTGTGAAAAGAATACCTTATATTAGCGTATTATTGATGACTGAAAGATCTTGAAATTTGATTCCCAAGCGTCTGGAACAAGTAAATTCTAAATATATCCGTACTGTAGATTGAGTTTACAAGCATTAAATATGTTTTACCCCATAACATTTTACAGTTATTTGGTTACTGCAGATTTATTTTATACTTTAAAAGTGCACAAAAACCTATACGTATACTAAACGAACTATTTCACTTCGATGCCCAGCATTTATAAGCCATAAGTTCCGATCTGAATAGCCTTCGTGTATCAATTATAACCGTAGTGACAAACCGTTCCATGGCAGCATAATAAAACATTTATTTAGTTATGCTGTTTTCTGGAACCTGAGTATTGCAGTTTTTCTAATCTGAATCTATAAAGTTCACACACATCTTACATTAATTTTAGAATACCTAATTATTCTCCATTCATACTGATTCCAGTAACACGATCGCTAAAGTACATAAAAATCCAAATAAACTTCTGATGAAACGCAAGCTTGATCAATGCGAAATTTTACTCTCATAACCCCGCCTGGTGTCATTAACTATATTTAAATTATTTTCTTATATGCAAAACTCTGAAATCAATAAGTACCTCAATTCAATGAATAGTACGAGTAATAAGTGATTAAAATCCCGAAGATACTTCTACATGATGTCAGAGAGCTTGTCTCTGATGTTTACCAGATTTATTTCAGTATGATTATAGTCTGTACTTTCTCCCGGCTTGAATTAACATTCCCCTACATCAAACCATATGATTTAATTAATATATTAAAAACTACTCTCGATTATAGAAATATGTTATACAGTTCTCCAAATTTAAATAACTCTTTGAGCTTATCAATGGACGAATAGCAGACTTTCAGAGTTATTAAATAATCCTTACGTTAAACTTCCAAAACGCGTCACACATGAATTATATGATTGCAGAGATCACAAATACGGATTGGTAGTACTTGCTAATTGAATTTGATTCCCTTATAAACCTTCTATTATTGCACATTCATCGAAAATAATTCCAGTTAACTATTTCTTTTAGAACAGATTAAATCAAAGCAGAATGAAGCGAGATAGCAGACGGCTAGGTCATAATGAATTCAGTGAATTTCTACGGATTTCCTCTGATTCTACTCTCTATCAGAAATAATCTAGTTATTAGGTTATAATAATTGAGCTGTAGAACACAGAGCACTTTTTTAACTATTATAACAATATGCTATTCACTAGTAGACTTCATTTTTGAAATTATAGTTTATTATCTTAATTAAAAATATTGATCCCCAATAAAAAGGCTGACTGCTTAACAGCCTTTAAGCTCTATTATTTCAATAATATTTCTAAAAATTATTACTAACTCCATTATATTGATGAAATGGACAGTATTGATCATCAAAATACTTTTGATCATCAAACGAAAGTTTTAATTTAATTAAATAAATAAATTTTGGTTTGTCACTCTACAGCAATCTTTTGATGCATGTGGGTTAATTAGACTGAAATTAAATTTGGAGAGTGACCAATTTTTTTAATAAAAGTTTGATATAAAAGTCCGATGCCACTAATAACGTTTTTCTCCAGAGTAAATTGGGGGAGATTTGTGTGATTAAACATGAAATATGAATGGACTCTAAACCCCGAAATCCTTATATTTTCGTAGATGATATTTAGCTTTAGAATTTAAAGCTACTTGTTTCTGGAGTATATCTCCTTAGTAACTCATACACAGAAATTATAGAGATGCATGGTGTTTGTTCTTGTTAAAATGAATTAGTATAATGAGTATCTCGTTAAAGTGAGTATTTTCATTATGTTATGAAAGAACGTGTAATCTGTTTTAACTATGATCTAATTTAATTGTTTGTATGTGCTTTATTACGAACATGAAGATAAAAGTGTAGGGTAAGAATCTCTATATGTTGAGTAAAACTGAACTGTAGTAGCGATGTTATGCTTAACGTAACTATTCTAAAATTAATCCAGACAGTGGGATTCGATTAAAGTAAATCATGGAGTAAGACGATGAAAACTGCATGGAAATGCAAGACCGTAATGTTATTGTAATAGGTAAGTTTGAAGCTGTAATTATATATAATGAATCGACATTCCAACGAAATAGACGGAGCATCTGGGTTGAATCGTTGTCGTTGGAGTGTTGATCACGTGGGTTTAGGAATCGACTTGGGCCAATTGACTATCGAAGCGGAAACTAGTGTTTTTAATCACACTCGATAATCGTGCTAAGCATCGATCATTTAATAACACTCTCGATAATCGTATACACTATCACAATCGTATACATACCTTTCATAACACTTCGTAGCATACCTTCCAAAGGAGCGATGGTAAGAAATTACACGCACATTCTCGATCTATTTCATTAGAAGTGTGATGCAAAAACGCTGTAGACATAGAGATTATACTAGTATTTATGTGATACATGATCGGCTGATGAAGTTCAATAGAAAGTTCGAGTATATAATTATATCTCTAAATGCATAAATACGAGAAATGTAGAAAAGTAGTAGCAATACTGTCGTTAGAATCTATTAATAACTCGAAAACCCCGAGCGCCTCAATATTATATGATACGTAGACCTCTGATGGAGTTTAAAATAAAGTTTAAAGCTGTAACATTACCTGAATACACGAATACGATGATTTTAAAGAAATTAATGGCAATAATATAGTAAGAAGCTTGTTTCAACTTCAATAAACGTCGCGGACATACAGAGCAATCACTACTATTTATGCGATATATGAAGCGTTGTTTGAATCAATAGAAAGTTTAAACTTGTAACATCTAAATGCAAGAATACGAGAGTTGTAAAAATGTAGTAGCAATACTGTCGTAAGGAGCTTACGTCAACTCCAAAAACTCTTTAGACATAGAGTACACTTGTATTGTATGCGATAACTAGACCGCTGATTGAGTTCAGTAGAACAAGCACTCCTATGCGAAGATATGATCCAAGTGAATATCGTAAGGTTCCACTCTAAATCGTGTTTACAAGAGCAAACTGTTAAGGGTGTCGATTGTAAGCTGTTTCGGCTTACAATCGATGCCTGTTTGAATACCACTTGCATCCGGCTCCGAAGACATCACTTTGAACGGAATACTCGACAGTTTGCTCAAATCAAAGGTGAAAGATGCCGCATTGTAATGTGGTGAAAGCAGTGAATAAGGTTCAGGATCCTGGCGTTCTGGATTAAGATCTCAAATATACATTAAAATGTCAAACTTTTTCAGTTCTTTTTTTATAAATTTGTCAGTTTTAATTGCATCAAAAGTAATCATCTATCTGTTGAAATTAAATTCTATATTTCTTAAACCCTCCTGGTGGTTGTATTGACGAGGCATCTCGTCATTGGCAAAACTGACCAGATCTTGTTGGACTAAATGTCTCGTCATTTGAACAAAATACGATCACAATCATTAGGAAGAAAAGTAAACAGATCTTGATGCTGTCATAAAGAAAAATCGGCAATATCTTTATAACGAGATATCTCGTCATTAGCAAATTTGGTCAGATTTTGATGGACGAGGTGTCTCTTGGAAACCTCTAGGAAGGTTAAATTATCTGTTGCTTTACCATAAGAGCCTTTCAATAGAAACATAATTTGTTTGATCATTGCTATATTATTACATACGGAGATTAAAAATGAAATGAAACTATTATAACATCAACTGATAATAGTTATTATCTTACACAAAAGCAAAATACCATTTTGTCTTTAACAGAAGAGCCTCTTCGTCGCTGAGATCTGATGTCCAAAAATTTGCAGTTTATTTTTTCTGGAATTTCTAGGTCAACGCAATTATTTTCAACTTGCTAAGATGTTCCCTCACGACCATAAAAGTAAAATTTAATGTAGAACATTACGCACGAGATGAGTTTTTAATCAAACCTGAATCAACACTAAACGCAAAAAGCTGTCAAGAACAGAGCAATTTAAAAAGAAAAGAACCAAAGCAAATGAATCGGACAAAGATCAAGAAGCTGTTCGACGAAGCAACGCAACTGCTGAGGAAACTGAGACGTGACTTGGTTTCTGAAAAAACTCTGACAAAATCGAAAAGTAAAACTAGTTTCAGTAAAGTGATGTTTTGTTAGAAGTACTCTATAAATAAAGAAAATTAGTGGTTCGAAATAAAATCTCATTAATTATTTGAGATTTTTAATCTCTACAACCTTATGTATTTTGGCATCTTTCTAGATCAAACACTATTCACAGACATGATAAAAAAATTCAACTACAAATTACAAAAAAAATTTCCATTTTTTCAAATACTTTTCCATCTACTATCGACGTGAAATTATTAATTTTGTGAATGTGTGGGAAGATATTTTAAAATAGATTACAGATTGTAGTATTCAAGCATAGTTCTCATTAGTTCTAAGTTAAAGACATCTTACATTTTTTTACTTTCCTGAAATTCATTCCTTTTATATTTAAATATATTAGAATATGAAGGAGAAAGAGAAATTAAATTCTAAATTTTAATGAGAAACGTCACCAGGTCATTAAAAACTAAGCTTCGAGACTGTTTTTTGATGTGTTGTAATTTTCTAGTGTTTTTGCTTCCTATTTCATAGCACGTAGAGAATTTCTTTTTATAGACATCTCGTAAAATATTAAAAATTACCCGGCAGAAATGTATGATTAATTTTCCTCCCCAAGTTGTCAAAAAATTAAATACATACTCCAACGATTTTTATTTCAAATTGATTAAAAAGGTTTTGTTATTTAATTGCTCACACCAAAAGTTTTTCTAGTTTTTCTCTCATCAAAATGAAGCATAAAAAATATGTAATATTGTTGAATAAGCAACTGTCTTAAGCATATAAAAATCAATTCAATTCGGAACTGTAGTCATATTATATATATTTTTTTCGCAATCAAGTTGGACCCAGTTCATATATTGTATGCTTAGAGCAGAAAGTATTTAATTGACATATTTCAGAGACACTGAATTCTTATTGTCATGATGACAGAAATATGTTGTCATATAATCCATTTGACAAATAAAGAACAATCAAAATACACGTAAAAATCCATTTAAAGGGTTTCTGTTATAAGCTGACGATATGTAAGTGTTTTTTAAAGCGAGGAGCAGCCAAAATACACATAAAATTTATTGATAAATATCACAGAATATTAAATTGTATATCAAATATGAGCAAACTCCCACTAGAAAAGGCAAAACCCTTAAATTTCTGATTAATTCTGAAAAGATGCGAAAAATATCTCAATATACATTATATATTTTTCGCCGTTTCGAAAAATTATGCACCTTTAGAAAGATTTACTGTCAAATGTAAATAAGTTCTTATAGTTATATATCAAGAATTTATATATATTATTTACAAAACTTTTGCGATAGTGTACTTTACAGATATTTTATAAGATAGAATCTTCATTAAATCCATACGAGAAGGGATGATGAGTATATTGTCAAATGGAACACGTAAACACACATCTTAGCTTGAACTAGTCAGAAACAATCTGTCTCCACCCGAGAAAAGCTCTTGGAAAGGACAAACCCTGATCGTCATACTTCCCAATCTTTCATAAATTTTATGAAGCAATATAACGAAACTATACTGAATAGACTACACAAACCCGATTATTTTATATTTCATTACGGTGTGATTTGGTACCCATTTAATGACCCTTATAACCAATTGGGTAGACATGATAAATGGAATCATATTAAGAATAATGAAATCCCATTTAATCTCCACCTACGAGTTTTGCTACTTTAATTGATTTAGTTGTTCATTCATATTATACCACAATATAGCTTAGATAATCCAACAACCTAATCAAATATTTCAAAATAAGTTGGTAATAAATGTTCGGCAGGAGCAAAAGTGAGGACCGAATTGGTCCTAATATATGTAGTCACACAAGGGAACATAATATCAAAAGTAATAATATCAAAGCTATGCCTATGCGATTTAAATGAAAGCCTGAATAATGAAGCAAATTTAGATAGATGTGTCAATATTTTGACGAGCACATTATGGATTTCCTTCTAGGATATTCATAATAGTAAGATAAGTGCCAAACAACATTTTTATCAAAAGCCACCTAACTAGTATGATGGTCATAACATTCGTCTGCCACTAAATAGGTCTTAGGTTCAAATCTCCCTTTGTAAGCGCATGAATGTGGTTATTGTCCCTCTTAAAAATTGCGGCAGCTCACCCACTGTGTGTTCCTTTAAAAGTATCCGTCAATTCCTCCCGTGTAGTGCCAAATATATCAGAAGTCGGACATTAGAAATAAATATAATAATATCTCAACAATATAATTTTGAGTACCCTTTTAACAAAACTTCATATTACGACCTGCGTGTTGTAATCAGTGTGCGATCCCGTGGGATTCTTTGCTTGAAAAGGGTCTAAAAACCCTGGGCAAAAGTTAAAATACTAACATAAGACAAAAACATAGAAAAATAAAGCACGAAAGATATAGAAATATTGGACAGATATGAAATAGGAAATGTGCATGCAAATGCTTTAATTTAGTAAAGTTGTGGATTTCAGTATATTTTCATCATTATCCCCTATATTGTGCAATCGAACCATTACCAGTTTAATGATTGAGCACATTGGGTCTAGGCTCAGTATTGATTATCAGTTTAAATCTCTAAAAAAATAACTATTCACATTTTCAGAGCAATGAAGTTTAAACAATCACAATGCTTGTACTTTTCCAGATATAAACAACTAAACATACGCTCCTGATAATGAAATAGATTATTTTATGTTTTTATTACGCAGAAAAGTTCCGAGAAATTTAAAAGTCGTGATTGAATCTGTCTCAAAGAGAAAAAGGAAACACATGAATATGCTATCCGTACGAGTTGATTCCAATCTTATAAAGCAATGCTCCATAATTCACTTTTGCAAACATTTGTTCTTCTTTATCATAAAATAATAATACTGATAATAGTTAACAGCAAAGCTAACTAACTTTATTACGAGACTTATAATAGTTAACTGCATAGTTAACGTTTTATTTCTTATTAGTTTGATCTTAAGACAACTTGAATCGATCTACAGTGGCAAAAGTCCCAAAGTTTACAATTGCATGCAGTATTATAACAAAACAAGCAAACCATTCATGCCCCTTCATATACTGTTAAATAAGTTTAGAGAAAAGTCAATACTCTTCAGAAAACTTGCTCCGAAAGAATTACTAAGTATGAAAAAATGTCTAAAAATCGGAAATGTGCTTCTCACTAAGAGCTCGATATATAACTTTTCTTTTCAATCTTTTTTTCACACAACTTCCTTTTTCCTGCAATTCCTTTTCTGTTTTGTTGAAATTTAAAAGGAGACCCAATGTTTTTCTGAGACGAAAAGCCTTTAATGCCATTCAACCGCATTGAAACAACTCTGACACTTTTCCCAGTTTTTCTCATTTCGGTGAAAGAAACTGCGCTGTAAATTACAGTGGTTTAACTCCATCGGTGGAAGGGGAAATGGTTTCGGCGACTGCAACCATTTCAGCATGAAAGCATATTTTACAAAATATATTTCTCTGTACAGATTTAAGGCTTAAGAAACTAGGAAAGCATATTTTACTATAAATACTGGGGAAAGTGTTATGCATGTCATTGAATTTCTAAAACCGCTTTGTAACATCTTATGCAACACACAATAAAGGAATATGTTTAAAGTACATTTAACTGACTTGTAAGAAATGAATATATATTTTACAATGAATGTACGGTTCATTGGGATGTATATCGTTGGCTTACATGTGAAACACAGTAAGACCAAAGCATAGTTCTGAGAAAACGAAAGGGACACAATTCTACTCACAAGTTAAGCTCAGAGTGTTTTTTTAGAAGAAATCTAACTATCATGCAAAGAAAACATAACTTAGTGGACTACTTCACTAGTCTAGAAATCATCACATTCCAATCTAGAAAAGGCAACAACTTATAACTTGAAACACTTAGTGTTACACTGGTAAGACGACGATATAATCAAATTTCTAAAATTGCTTGGTATCATCTCATACAACACACATTAAAAATATGTTTAAGATATAAAATCATCAATCAATATATATATGTATATATATTTGTTACAATGAATGATTTGTACATAATTTTAGTAAAATACAGTACATTTTAAGTAGACATAATGAGGTTATTATATAGATATCTTTAATGATACTCGGTTAGTAAGATAGCGGGCTGTTTACAAGTAGCCAAATAGTGAAAAATTAATTTGTAACATGGAAAGTTATAGATATTTGTAATTCATATAAGAAAATAACTAAACTGAGTACGGAAAATAAACATTTATTTCCATGGTAAAAATGTAATGAAGCAACATCTAACAATTTTGAGCGGAAAATTTAAACACAAATTTGAAAAATACTTACTAGTTGCTTTCACGTTTTATTTTTATGCGCATATGCGAGTATGACAATTAAAAAAACAAACATGCTTCTCGTGTGAGCATCACGTGCCTGTTAGGTAAACGTTCACAAACATAAGTTTGGTTACTTGGTTCTCGAAGTATACAGTATACATGTATGAGCACCTTACTCTTCGTTCTGCTGAAATATTCGTTATAATGGACACTTAAAGTTAAGTAACAATTCTCAGAATCTCTATACATGTTATAAGTTTTTATTAATTACTGTTTCTCAAATATGCTATCGTGTACAAGCTTTCTTTTGCTTGCTTATTAAGACTGAATAATCGAAATTATTTAATAATAGAATGATAAAATTTATAATAATACGCAGTATCACAGTATTACTTAAATTTAACCGAATCCCCTTTATTCTGTACCTGAACGATATCAATACATTTCGAGTGCAATAACTATAAATATTATTCAATATAAACGATTAATTAATATTGAATATAATAATGATACTACAATATATTAATACTACTGCAATATGTTACTAATATTAAATTGTATCACATAAATTTCGGATAGCAAATTATTGTCAGGAAAAGTCAGTTTATATCTTAGCTGGAGCCGATATTTTTTCAAAAATCTTACTTGCTTATAAGTATGCATTTATAATACAACTTAGTATTAAACCCAATGTATGGGTAGTCCATTCCATTATATAGTTTAAATGTGAATAACATAAAAATTATAGAATACATACATAAAAGTTTGTATGTAGGGTTATTTATTTATTCTGTATTTATTTACACAACCAATTTATATAATATTTATTTATTTATAGCATAATGCTTTGTTGAGAAACACATTCAACAGTAATTTCACATACTTTCAATGTCTACCCTAGAATTTCTATCAGACTTTTAGACGTGCAATTGTGTTAATACAATTTGGTTTTCATCTGTATGATAGATTGACAAGCAGTTGCAAAATAGCTTAAATGAATAATAGGTATGAAATTATAAATAGCTCTAGATTATAGATTCAGTTTTATGTATAAACCTGGTTGCATATATCACAATTTATACCATATTTACTAAGTCATTCCACAATTTATTGCTTTTATCATATGTATTCCAAATTTTTAAATTATTTACAGCATAAAAATTATCTACATTGTTCAAAATATGTGGTACAACCGTATGTGTACACTGGAATTTTCATCAGATCTTTAGACTTGTACCATTAGAGTTCGCAGAACATCCTAAACAATTTCGATTAGTTGGTACCAATAAGCTCACGGATAGATGTATAAAAACTTCACCAAATAATAAAAATAAGGTATTTATTTCCAGCGTTGTCAGACGAAAGGCGTCTTGAAAGAAAAAGAGGGGAAATTCTCAGGGATAAAAGGGGGAAAATTGAAATCCTGAGTAATTTTTGGCACTCTAGACTTGAATCGATACACCCGCAGCTGCAACTAAACATACTTGGAATAAAATTTTGACGCTTCCTCTTTGGCACTGGCTTCACGTTCTTCCCTTTCCTGGTATTCTTATTTGAGTTTTCCGTCAATATAATTTGCCTGATAGCCCACCTACTTACCATTTGCTGTAAAAAAAGAGACTCGCAGCCGTAGAAAAGAGACTCACAATGGGTTTCCTTTTCATTTCGCGATGTGAAGTTGATAGACAGGAGATCGGTTTTACATTATTCATAGGGTAAACATGACCAGAAATGAATTCTGTTTCAGAATGGTGATGGCAGTGTGCGACAGTCCTTTCAAACATGTCGTGTCTGTGAGTAGATTTATTTATAGCCGTGGTTTTTATACCCAGGAAATAATAAAGAGAGCATGTTATAATAATATATCGTCAGTGACTATTTATTGAAAACCCTATGGAAGATGAAATAACTATAATCAAAATACCGTGGGAAGAATATAACTCAAACATACACATTTGTTCAGTAAAAATACCGAAGTGTACAATGAATTAATCCAAATAGTATGCCTGATAGCCAAACTTATCATTTCCTGTAGAAGAAAGACTCACTGATGTAATAACGAGACTCAGAATGGGATACCTTTTCATTTTGTAATGTGAAGTTGATAGACAGGAGATCGGTTTTACATTACTCATGGGTAAACATGACCAGAAATCAATTATGTTTCAAGATGATGACGGCAGTGTGCGACTAAATACACATTCCGTATCTGTAAGTAATAAAAAGTAATATGTAAGTAAATAATTATGAATAAATTATACTGTTTGACGAATATAAATCAACAAAAATTTGTTAAGAAAATTTATCACATCGCATTGTGAAACAATATAAATATAACTTTCTATTTTAGAAGCTTAGTAGAAGCAGAAACCATTAATAAATCATATTTTTCTGACTTGTTCCATTTGGAATCTTGATATTTTATAATTCTTTCATTAGCTAGAATATGCATTCAACACTCCTTTTTACGAACTTCAAGGGACTACGTAAAAGACTCATGAAAATAGAAAGTTCGTAGAGAGGACATTAGCACTTTTTCTATGGTGTTTGATCTGGACTTATCTCAGAAAAATCCTGCACCTCTCATCTATCTATTAGTTCTATGGTAATTGATGGGGACTTGAGGACTCGTTAAAACGTGCGGGTATATAAAAGAAAGTTCACAAAACAACGTCGACTGTAGTATCTTTAATCCCCCTGGGTGGTTGTCTTGACGAGGTATCTCGTCATTGACAAAACTGACCTCATCTTGATAGACAAGATATTTCGTCATTAGAAGAAAATTGGCAAGATCTTTGTCTCGTGTAACGTCCCCTCATCCTGGACACGGAGCACTTGCTAGGAGGCGCTCTCTCCCGGTCTGGCTGTGCAGATGACGTACATCTACAGGAGTCGCCTCTCAAGATGACCTTGGACTGCTTTGTTTAGAATCTGAGTTGATGAAATCACAGTTGCAGATGGCGGTTGCTCTAAAAATCGCTCTGTATTATATCGCGATGCTGATGCTGATCGCGATTATATCGTTATGTTTCTCGTCTGTAAATTTTTTAATTGTAGCTTTGTAATTTGTATGTAAATATTTGTTATGTCAGTATAGAGTTATTTTGATAGAAAGTGGTCTTTTTTTATCGTTCATATGGTACAGACCAGTAGTTTGGTGGAAGTTAGTGGATGCGAAATCCGCGTTAGTTAATTTAATTTCGACGAAGCTACAGTTGAAAGGAAGATGACCGCCAACGTCTTCTAGAATATTTGTGTGGAACTCTCTCGTACACTGGCTCCTGGGACCTATGATAACTGCCAGCGCGTCTGATGAGTGGCTGTTTTAAAAGGGAAAGTGCCAACTTACCAGAGTTTCGTTGTAAATGTAAGAATCGGTGCACGCCGAAAATGCAATTGTTTTAGTTAACTGAATAGTAGTTCTTGTTTCGAGTAACATTGTGTTTAATGTCAGAAACGACCAGTTTCTGTTTAGTAAAAAAATATCAAATGATGTTTTTTGTGTGTAAATCAACCGTTCCTGGTTTGGTTTGAAGTCATCCTGACTTATTGAGTTTCAAACGTCCTGTTTCGGAATTGAGGTAGAAGTTATGACTAGATATTGTTGAAATCAATTGTTCCTTGTTTTGGCTTAGAAGTCAACCTGACTTGTTTAGTTTTGAAACGTTCCGTTTCAATTTTCGTTTTAGAAGACCTAGACTTAAGTGTCTTTTGAAGCAATCTGTTTCAAGTTTCGGTTTTAAGTCAATCCTGATTGTCATTTTAGAGTCATTCTGACTAGAGAAAAAATAGAACTTTTCAGTTCGGATTTTTTTGTATTGTTGTTTAAATACTACTAGCTGAATTACCCGGCGTTCCTCGGGTTGAAATGGTTAAATGTTGTTTAAAAAGTGAATTAGAATAATCACTTTTCTTTCACAGAAAAATGCAATCATTTAAGTTGTACGAAAAATACGTTTTAACTATTACATAACTTGTACAATATACTTCGGACGCAAATATATACACTTAATTCCTGAATATATTGTAATATGTAAAAGATTAAGACCTAAATACAAACAGAAACGAAATTCCGACGAAAAAAATGCAGAATTTTAAAAAACGAAAGATGCGCAAAGTGTCGAATTTCGACTGCCTGAGTGTATTCTGAAAAAGAGCAATTAGAAAAGAGACATTTGGAAAATATTGATAAAGGCGATAATGATTTATGAAATTTAGTAATGCTCAAATAGGACTGCAACATTTCGCTGTGTTAAATCAAATAGACAAACACAGGATTCTAAATAAAATTTGTAAAATAATAAAACATACATTCGGTTTTGCGAAATCTAAAATAACAAAATTACGCTTTAACGATTAATGAGTTGAAGTTTTTCGTGTTCCAATACAAAATGTAAATTATGAAAAATTAAATATTTTAAATATCCTTTTTTTATCAATCAAATATTCATAATATTCATGTAAAAATATAAAACTCATCATAGAAACAAAATAATGATAATTAACTTTTATTCAATAATGCACATTACACCTGTCAAATAAAGTAGGAAATACTTATACAATCAATTAAAAGTTAGATTTAATAATGCTCAAACATGACCGAAACATAGCTTTGTCCGGGTATTTATCCCAATCTTCTATTAGACAGGAAAATGCATCAAATCAATCTATAGTGTAAAATCAAAGTAATTACATTAACAGGTTTTTAAAAGTATAAGTACAGGACACACATTATAAAGCAAAATATTTTACAAATTCACTGCAATATGAATTTAACACAAAACTTGATTATACACAACATTTTTAGTCTCACCTCCGGGAGCAAGAATAAATAAATTCTTGGGTGAACCCATCCTCGAGCAACCAACATAAAGTTGTCCGTGGGAGAAACACGGTGATCTCAAATCCACTCCGCAGTACTTGATAGACTGCCCCTGCGACTTGAGGATAGTGATCGAGAACGCAAGTCTCACTGGAAACTGCAATCTCTTAAAGTCGAAAGGGAGATCCGTCGGAATGAGTGGTATCCGTGGGATAAAAACTGTTGCACCCTCTCCCTGTCTTGTCAAGATAGTCGCTTCCATTACATTGCCCAGCAGCTTCTTGACACAGCCTCGTGCATTTGCAAAGTTTTGGCGGGTCGAGGTTCCGCAGTAAAATAACTGGAGATCCCACTTTAAGTAAAAGACGATACGATGTGGTGGCAATCCAGCCGGATCAAGCGAGTTCAGGAACTCTGGCGGGAAATTGACGACCTCATCGGCATCTACTACGGTATCGATGGACTTGTATTCAGTGACCACGCCTGGTAACATGACAAGTATTTGATTGTTTATGTCGTGGACGTGTTCATTTTTAGCAGAAAGAATGGCCCTCTCTCCCAATCAGTTCAAATAGTGATAGTTTTGGGAAACAGACGGATAGACTGTATCTATCAGCTCTGCGACGAACGACACCAGATTAACAAAAATCAGATGAGAATTTAATCCTGCCAGAAGACTCGACTGCCAATCTGCCTTCTCCGATCTCCAGTAGTTTGTCTGAGAAAATTTGAGCACTGTCATCCCCCAGATGTACTCTCATGATTTGCTTCAAAGTTATCTTTCGCTCATGTTTCCACAAAAACGAATGTTTCAAACATGCGTGGATTTCATCGGCCGGCGTCGACTTCGGAATGACGGGCAGAGTTTGACGAAAGTCTCCACAGAGGAGTACCAGAGCTCCTCCCATCATGTTGTCTTTTCCTCTCAGATCTCTCAGATTGACGTCGAGGGCCTCTAGAGCTTTCTTGTGAGCCATGGTGTATTCGTCCCGTACGATTGATTTTGCAATTCTCGAGCATCTGCACCAGACCACTTGCCTTGCTTATGTTGCAGGTAGGATTTTCCTGCCTGGCGATGTCAAGTGGCAATTTAAGTGCAGAATGGACCGTTCTCCCTCCTTCCATTAACGTCGCCGCAATTCCCGAAGAAGCGATGGCAAGAGCAACTTCTCCTCGAGTCCTGACTTCGGACAGTATTATATTAATCAAGAATGTTTTCCCTGTGCCCCCAGAAGAATCTAGAAAAATGATACCACCTTGTTGTTTTGCTGCCTGATCCATGATAATTTGGTATGCGTTTTTCTGATCTCGATTCAGAAGTGGCTTCTTGTCCGCAACGTATGCATTCAGCTCTTCGACGTCGAAGTTCGTTTCTCGCACGTAATCCGTGCGAAGTACGTCTCGTCGATCTCGTACTGGTGCAGGCCGGCCCAATTGCAGTAATGTTTTATTTGTTATGGCCACACAATTGTCCTCAAGAATAACCAAAGCCTCGTTGAAAATGTTCGGACCAAACGCGATTTTTAATGTTCCCTCCGTACTTTGTCGAGTATATCCTCACTCAGGGTCTCCTTATACTTTTCCCATAAAGTTTTTGGATTCGATAGACTGCATGTCGTCAATATTATAGCAAACAGGTTTCTGATATGCTCTGGTAGGGAGATCAATTTGGCTCCTCGCAACGTGTCATCCCAGTTCTAGACTCCTTCTAGCAAACTGAACTTCTGACAGGCCTCTCTAAATGTCTGGCAGACTTCGTCGTTTACCGTTCTCATCTCTGCGAAGATCTCAGTCCTCGTACCGAGTGAAGAAGCATCCTAAGGAAATAACATTCGGCGTTGTTGGAGTAAACAGTGAACACTCGACCCAAGGCGTCACTCGCGACTGCATCATGTCCAAGGACGAGCTGGCCAACTTTTCTTCTACAGAAAACTTTCCTCTATGTATTCCACGTGTAATATCGAGGTATCTCAGGATACAACAGTCCTCGCAAAAGGATCCTGCAGTTGAAAGAATGCCGTCAAAGTCGTATTTGATCAATCACACTAGGGGCGCTCTCTGATGTGAAATATACTCTCTGACTATTTTCTAAATGTACGCTGAGGTGAACAACAGTAGGGTGTCTTTCGTGAATCGCAAAACCCAGTATTCGCCAAACTGCCTCGTTACTCCTGAGGTATCTTCCCAACTGATACCGCGTCACTTCATCGTTCGATCTCTCGTCGCTGATGCCGAAAACCGCCATATCACTACCTTTGTTGACATACTTGCGCACATATTTAATCGATTTCACACTGTTGTAGTACTCCACGTTGATGTTTGCCTGAAACATTTTCGAAAGCAGCGGCGAAAAGGGCACAACCCACCTATTGTCGATTTATATTTCTGTGTTGCTGTGTATCGTTAGTTTCGCCGTGAACCCTCCATCTTCCGGAAGCCGCCGTCTGTACAAGGGATAGAAGGTCATTTCCGGTTTGTATCTCTTTATTCAATTTTCTAGGGTATTTCTTGGTACACTCTCCGTCCCTCATACACAGAGAGATGGGATTGAGATTTCCACACGGTCCGTGGATCATGTTTTTCGTTACCACTGCAAAAAGTTCGGGTTCTTGTTCCGGGTCAGGCAATTCGGCAGATATAACGTCATCGATTTGAGTGGGCAGAATTTTTTCCGCTAACAAGTTCAAGTTGTGCAAGTGTGGCAGCCCTCGCTTTTCCCATTGAATCGTGTACATCCAGCATCTCGGCACTGCAAATACATGGCCCATTGTTATAACGTCAATCAGTTTCAAATGTTTCTGCTTAAATACTCTCGCAATCAAGTCGTGGCGCTCACTGGGTAACTGACCATTGGTAAGAACCTCCTTGATCTCCGTCCAAGCCGGATTACAGGTGAAGGTGATAAATAAGCCTGGTCTCCCGTACGTCCTCAAGTATGTCATAGCATCTTGCGTGTATTCGTGCATGTGTCTGGGACTGCCTGTAAATGTAGCTGGTAGTACGACTAAGGCATCGAGGTTTTCAAAGTTCCCGTCATTTGCCACAGCATCTCTCAGGTGAATATATTCGTCAACTCTCAGTTTACTTTGATTTAGACGAATGTAAAGGAGACGCTCACTCTCGACTTTTGCATACATATCGCCGATGAATTGATGAAACAATTGCCTTCAGTTCAATACGTGGTTCTGCTCAGTATCTCGAACCATTAATCTGTACGCATAGAAATCCATCTCTGAAACTTTCTTCCTTGTTGTTGCACCTGTTCTTGCGTTGATCAGCCTCAGATTAAAATGATATCCATCTTCACAATGGGGAAATATTACTGGGTACTGCAGAGCATTATCAGATCGATGTGTTTCCGAAATGCGCTGCAATGATTCACCTCGTCGTTGAATAACGATATCCCATTTATGAAACTCGTCGCCTGATATAACCACCGCGACTTCATCTGCTTAAATAGAGTTAAAGCACCGCTCGTGTTCGCCTGCTGGTCTTCGGTCTGGTCTTATGACTACTTTATATTCATCTGTTGGCGTACGTTCCAATGCTGTTTCAAAGGTTTTAATAAGATTATTGTGCTCATGAAACAACCTCTGTAAGTTTAACACAATCTGATGTAAGTTTAACACCTCTGATCAGTTTCCATTTGTTCGTTTTGAATAAAATGTAGTTGTAGAAATTTTGATGGTTGATCTGGCAGCGGAAGCAACGATCCCGCTCTATGGTAAATCTGCCCTTGCACCTTGAATGTCGACGGAAATCCGGGCTGTCCAACAACTGATGTGTCGCCGAATGATGTCATTTGGATACATGAGTTGTATTTTCTGATGTTAGTAAGAACATGCTTCGACTCTGACGTATCTCCTGATGTGTAATCAAAAGTTCTTGTGGAGGTGGTTCCAGTTGGCAGAGTTTAAATTTTCCATTTTTACAGCAAATACCAGTAGACTGATTTAAACGTTTTGGCTTGACAGTAACTACAAACCATTTCCATTTTCCCGATGGTAACACTTGCATGCAGCGAGGAGTCTTTATGTGAATCGTAGTGGAATTCTTCCAATGCTAAGCTAAAATGGTGCGCAGTCCGTGATCGTTTGGCTCTATCTCTCTTATCTTGTAGTCGGGTCTCACGCTGCTGTGCCGTCTCTGTTGCTCTAGATGTAGTAGCTCTATCTCTCTTATCCTGTAGTCGGGCCTCACGCTGCTGTGTCGTCTCTGTTGCTCTAGATGTAGTAGCTCTCTCTCTCGCAATCGCAAGTCTTCTATTCCTCTCCTCGGAAGTTTCTTGACTACGCTCATCTTTCATCATCTTAGCCGTTGACTGCACTTGGCCGATCGCTTTCCGCTTCCTTGAAGGCATTGCTACAGCTAAGAAATCTGTAAAAGAATACAAAGAAAAGCTATTTCATAAAATAAGCAAAAGGCACACTCTCACTGAGCAATGAAATCTATTATAGAATAAAATAAAAGGCTATTACATAAAATGTGCAAAAGGCACACTCTCACTGAGTAATGAAATCTATTAAAGAATACAATAAAAAGCTAATATAAACAGAATGGTAAAACAAATTTGAAATTTTGAAGAACTTACATCAGTTTAGGAATATCAAACTTTTAACAGAAATAAAAAATATTAATGCCTTACTTAAAAGCTGCCAATCAAAATACTCAAACACGGAATTCTAAATCATAATAAAAAATAAACTTTTATTCTTGTGTGAAAAAAGCATTAATTCTGATCCCCAATTAAACTTATTTAAAAATTAAGCAAAAGGCACACTCCAACTGAGAAATGAAATCTATTATAGAATACAATAAAAAACTAAAATTAACGAAAAACAAATTTAAAATTATGAAGTACTTACATCAGTTTAGAAATATAAATCCAAAATGTACACTATCACTGTCAAATAACGTAGGAAACACTTATACAATCAACTAAAAGAACGAAATAAAACTCAGATTCACTGAAAGATGATAAACTGGAAGACTTACCGAGTTAGCTTCGTTTAAATACGACCAGCTAAGAATCGAGTTGGTGCTGGAATGTTCTCCCAACTTTCTAGAAAGTTCTACAAAGTAAAACATTAATTCTGTTTTTATAAAAAAAGTTAAACATTAATTATGGTGCTGCCAGATACCGAGTAGCAAAATTATGCTTTTATGATCAATGAGTTTTTCGTTTGTGATTTTCGGAATAACGGTGCTTCGGTTAGAAATAAATGTAATCGGTGTAGACAAATTAAACTGAATAGATAATTTTTTTCAAAACACAGAAGGTCGATTTTGCAGAATTTTAAGAAAGAAAATCACTGGTTTCAACGGAGGATTCACATGCATCTATTGCGAACATTTTAAAATAAGTTACGCGCCTTACCTAAAAAGCTTATGAAACAGAATTCTACAAATCATTACGTATTCAATAAATTATTTAAGGAAAATTTTTCGAAATATACACAACGTTCCTTGAAAATCATCCTTGAATTCCTGAAAACCTTTTTCCTTGAATTTCCTTGCAAAAATAAACATTTAAAATATTTTTTCTTCATCAATAAAATATTTATAATTTATTTACATCATGGGAAGAACTTAAAAGTCGATTCAAATATAAATATTGTAATTTAATTTGTTTCGGAAAAAATTGTTTTTCGATCGACACTGGTAAAGCAACTAAAGCAATCAATCTATGCTCAATGTTATTTCTATGGCGATTTCGAATAGTTTTTAGCCCCTAGGGACAACAGAACGGGGTTAAGAGTTAGCCTATGCTGACCGCAGTGTTCTAAAGTATAAGTGTACCAAATTTGGTGTGGATTGGTCAAACGGTGTAGATTTGTATAGAAAATATACACTCACATACATCCTATTTTATATATTTAGATATTGTTATTTTAGAAAAATTGATGTGTCATCGTGTATTGATCATATTACAAGGAGATTTTGATAACAAGTTATGTGTATTGTACTCTAAAATACGTTTACGTTTCTAATGCAGGAATACGTTTTTAGCACTGTAATAATTGGTGAAATTCATTTAAATTTGATTTTGTGTGAAATTTTTCGAGATCATTTTAGAAAAATTCTAGTTTTGCTTTAGTGTAGAGGTATTGCACCGAACAATATTTAGTTTCAGCTGAAAACGAAAGTACTTTTGAAATGCGAATATTATCGAGTTTCTGTATTTGAATTGTCCTTTAAGTATGTTATTATCATTTGGTAATTTATTTGAGCGAGTGTCGAATTTATTTATTTCTTTTTAAAAAAAGGAAAATTGGACCAAGGTATTAGGTTTGCGAGTAGATTCGAATTCTACTATTACAAAGATGAAGACAAAAATCATCACGCCTGAAGATTATGACGAAGAATTCCTTCGAAAAAGGATTAAAACCGAACGGCTTTAGACAGAGAAAGAAGAAGAAAAACTCCAGAAGAGAAAAGAGGAATTGGTAGCCGTAGCTAAGAAAAGAAAAGAGGAAATGGAGTTTGAACTGGAAAAACTGCGTATTGAAAAGATAATCATTCCTGATAATTCAACTGAAGTACATCCGCCAAGGAGAAAATAGAATTGCATCATATAATGCAAAAGTTCGATACTAAAGAAGGCGATATTTCTCTTTATTTAGTGATGTTCGAGAGGCAAGTTTACCACATAAAACTAGATGAATCCGAGTGGGTTTCACATTTAATTGGCCTCTTGCCAAATGAAGTATCCCAAATTATAACAAGGGAACCAGAAAAGAAGGCAGAAGATTATTTACATGTGAACAATATTATTTTGAATAAATATAAACTGAGTCCTGAGAAATTCAGACAGCTGTTCGTTAAACATTAGAAACAGAACAACTAGACCTGGGAAGAATTTGTGTTGAACTCCAAAACTATTTCGAAGAATGGATAACTGGATTAGAGATAACAACCTTCAACAAATTGGTAGATCTGATGGTTATCAATCAGTCTAAAAGAAGAGTACCGGCAGAATGCCGAGAGTATTTCATGGATGAATGGAATAAGATGACGTCTACCAAAGAATTTGCTCTAAAGATGGATGAGTACGAAACCGTAACAGGTTTTAAGAAGAATTTCCGGAAATCTCCTAAACACCAAGACAGATAATTTTTAAATTAGAAACCTAGGAATTCTGAAGCATCAAAACACCATTCAAATTGGAGAAATAAAAACAAGAAAATCTGAAGGAAGTTAAAGGACAACGTACGGATTCATCGAAAGTAACACATTCGCCTGCTGCTTTTGAGAGACGACCAAGAATTCAATGCTATGCATGTCACGGTTTTGACGTTATTAAACCGAACTGTTCTAAATTGAAGAAAAGACCCGAAACTCTTCAGCGCAAATAAATATAATTGTCAGTAATACCGAAAAGGACCTGATGTGACCTCACACTTGGGAATGATGTGTAAATGGAATTCCCATGAAAATTCTTCGAGACACTGGATCGACAATCGACCTTGTTGGCCGGAACCTCATTTGTCCTGAGATGTTCACAAGTGAGAATGTTTCGGTTATTCGAGCCGTTGACAATACTCCAATCTGTTTGCCTTCAGCAGAGGTGGAGCTGCAAGGAAAGTTCGGGCATGTAATAACTAAAGCAGCAGTTGTCTGTAGTCCCTCAGACAAAGGAATATATTTGTAGGGGAATGGAACGGCTACACTTCTGGAAAAGATGAAGGTGGGTGATGTGCCATATCAGGTGAACGCCATTGAAACACGTGATCAAAGACGAATGGCTCAACAAGAGGAAGAAAAAAAAGGAAGACGAAGAAGTAATTTCAGTTCTAGAAATTGAAGCTGACATCGATATCGACGAAGATGATTTGTTCGCTTTCCCGCCGAATGAGATGGAATCTTGGGAAGGTCTTGAACCTCTGAAGATTGATTACAAGACGTTCGTTGAAAAACAAAAGGAATGCGAAAATTTGAAACCTCTGATGGAGAAGGTACTAAGTCAAGGTACTGATAAGACCACAGGTGAATACGAAATTCTCCCCAATGGTCTTCGGGTGAAAAGAAAGATTGATAAAATGGGAAAAGAAAACATTTTGCTAATGATTCCAACCCAGTATCGTGGAAAACTGATGTTGTGCCATAAAGGTACATCAGGATATTTAGGAATGACCGAAACAAAGAACATTCTTGCAAAGCATTTCTTTTGGCCTAATTGCTCCGAGTGGATGATTTTGCACGAAGTTGTGACAAATGTCAGAGAGTTGAAAAACCAAATGACAAAAAAGGCTCCGATGAAGTTGGTTCCTGTTCAAGAAATTTTTTCAAAGATCAACATTGATGCATGCGGACCACTTCCTGTTACTCCAAGTGGAAAAAGGTATCTGATAACTGCCATGTGTCTATCTTCCAGATATCCTGATGTTGTTCCCGTGGAGAATATCACTTCAACTTATGTATTGGAGGCACTCATGTAGATTTTTAGTCGGATTGGATTTCCGAGGAAAGTGCAACACGATCAGCGTATTTCATTCATGAGCGAGCTAACTACAACTTTCGTAGAGAGATTTGGAATAAAAGTGATTCGAAGTTCGGTCTATCATCCTCAAAGTAATCCTGTCGAACGTTTACACAGGACCGTCAAAAGAATTTTACGAGTCCTATGTCTTGAAGCTTGATCTGAGTGGGAGCAAACAGTCTATCCTGCCTTATTCGCCTTAAGAACAGTGACCCACGAAACTACTAGGTTCACACTTTCTTAATTGTTTCATGGTAAGAACCTATAAACCCCTTTGACTCTGTTGTTCGAACAGTGGTTGGACCAAGGAGATGACGGAGGAAATCCAGTGACCGAGTACATCTTTTCGTTGATGAACAGGATGAGACGTTGTCAAGAGCTTGTGGTGACCAAGGTAGAACAATCACAGAAGAAGAATAAGACATGGTACGATAAGAAGGCCATAAACAGAGAATTCCAGGAAGAAGATTTCGGAGGCGAATTATGTAGTTTAATTACCAGGGACGAAAGACAAATCTCAAGTACACTGCTGGCCACCGTAAATGCAACACCCTGAAGGAAGCATGCAAATAATATGAAATTTACAACATGCATTAGCGGAGGTGAGATATGCAAATGATTAGAATTTCAGCGCAGACGCACATCACGCGCGCCTGTGGCGCCACTTCAAAGCGCTATTTAAGGCTTGGAGATTTCGACGATTTCAAGTACGGCAATTGTGTTTTTCTTGTGGTTTTTTCAAAAAAACGATCAATTATGCCTCGTAGAAAACAGCGATCATCTTTTGATAAAGTATCCGAGTTCTACAGAGGAAGGATAGTGGCCTACCGAGATTGTGGATTATCTTTCAGGGAAATCGGTAGTCGTGTTGGACGAAACCAAACAACTGTAATGCGGATATGTGATCGTTGGATGCAGGAGGGTACGACGGACCGACGTGTTCGATCGCATCCACCTCAGTGCACCACTTCACGTGATGACAGGCATATTGTGCGTATGGCAGTGATGGATCGCTCAGCCACATCACGAACCATAGCACAGCACATTCAGTCTGTGCCGCATCATCCAGTGTCTGCGCGTACCATTCGACGCCGTTTACAGCAGAGTGGTCTGTCCGCAAGACGTCCATTGCTTCGTCTACCCTTGACGCAGAACCACAGACGTTTCCGCCGCCAATGGTGCGATGAAAGAAGGATGTGGACGGCAGAATGGAATGAAATTGTCTTTACTGACGAGTCACGCTTCTGTCTGCAACACCACGATGGTCGGATTCGAGTCTGGAGACACCGTGGAGAGAGGATGCTGAACAGCTGCGTTATGCACCGCCACACTGGTCCTGCACCGGGTATTATGGTATGGGGCGGTATTGGATATCACTCTCGCACTCCTCTAGTACGCATTGCCGGTACTTTAAACAGCCAGCGCTACATCTCCGAGGTGTTGGAGGCAGTTGTCCTTCCTTACCTTCAGGGCTTGCCCACAGCCATATTTCAACAGGATAATGCGCGACCACACGTGGCACGCATTGTCCAAGGGTTCTTCGTCAATCGCCAGATTGAATTGCTTCCCTGGCCAGCTCGCTCTCCGGATCTTTCGCCGATAGAAAACATGTGGTCCATGGTTGCTCAACGATTGACCCAGAATACATCCCCAGCTGCCACACCAGATCAACTTTGGCAACGTGTGGAAGCTGCTTGGTCTGCTGTACCCCAAGAACACATCCAAAGTCTTTTTGAATCAATGCCGAGGCGTGTGGCAGCGGTGATCTCCAACAATGGCGGCTACTCTGGCTACTGATTTTGGCAGGAACCACACTTCACAGAAGTCTATAAATTTAATCATTTGATACTTGGTCAACATGTTATCTACAAAATAAATTTTGTTGTGATATCTCTTGTCTTTCTTGGTGTTGCAATTTGGGTGGCCAGCAGTGTATATCATATCAATATGCTCAAGTCGTACTATAAGCAGCTGGAACATGTGAACCTTCTGGCTGAAGAAGATTGGAAGACTGTTGAAGAAGATGTGAGATCCCGTACATGGATCCTAATCCAAACATTTTTGACGTCAATGAATACGTTAACGAGAACAATCTTGAATCTAGATTGCATACAAGGGAGCTTGCACAGCTCAAGAATGTTATATGTAGATATGTAAAACGTAATAGGCAAAATTGATCTTGAAACTCACGACATTGAGTTAATTGAAGACAGATCTGTTTTCTCCAAGCCATACCGGAATTTTCTCCTAGGCAGAACGAGATTTTGAAGGGAGAAATTCAGAAGATTTTGGCTATGAAAGTCATCGAAGTGGGGTTTTCTGATTACACGTCGACAATGATTTTAGTGGAGTCGCCCGGAAAGGATCGGAGACCATGCATCGATTACCGAAATCTGAACATGGTCACGAAGACAAAGTATTTCCCTTTGCCAAACATTGAAGAAAGAGTCGAGACAGTTGCTTCTGCAAAATTTATCACCGTGATCACCGTTACAGATTCCTTGGACTAAGAATGCGTAAAGACTAGCCACTTTCGTGACTCATTTCGGAACATACAAGCCTTGAGAATGCCATTCTTGCTTAAAAACGTCCCATATGAATTCAGTAAGATGATTGCACAGCTCTTAGACGGATGCGAGTCTTGCGGTACCATATTTACTTGGCATAGCCATATTTTCTAATACCTTCTCCGAGAATATCAAGCACGTGGACACCGTGCTGCAACGAATTCAAAAAACAGGTTTGATGATCAAATTGTAAAAATGTAAGTTTGCTCAGAGTCAAGTGAAATATCTTGGGCACGTGGTGGGTCAAGAATGTCGCTCACCAGCGGAGTTAAAGATCGAGGCGATAAAGGGTTTCCCTCGACAGACGATCAAAACTGATATACGAGTTTTTCTGGGAATCTCTGGATATTACAGCCGTTATATCCCCATGTTATCGTCTGTTGCTCTACCCTTACCATATGCTCTAAAAGGAAAGGACCGAAAGGGAACCATCAGGTGGACTCTTGAGTGCGAGGAAGCTTTCTTAAAACTCAAGGAAGCTCTTGCAAGTTAATATGTGCTGTACGTCCCGCATTACCGACGGACTTTCATCCTGCAGACAGATGCTTCCGTTCGTGGAATGGGAATTGTCTTGACTCAAATTGCAGTTGACGAATCAGAACAAACGATCATCTACCTGAATAAAAGGTTCACCAGCGTAGAGCAGAAGAATGGAGTCAGTAAACGAGAATGCGCAGTAATTGTGTCTGCCCTCCTGAAATTGAGATGTTATCTCGATGGACCATATTTCGTTATTCAAACGAACCATAACCCATTAGTGTGGCTAAATGCGAACGTTAGCTCTAATGCTAGGTTAATGCGTTGGTCGTTAGCTCTGCAAACTTTTGATTTCGAGATAAAGCATTGTTCAGGCAAAAAGCATCAAAATGCCGATGCATTAAGCATACTCCACACTCTTAACGATACTGTGTATTTAAGGTATTGTAAGTACTTGACACGTATAGTCATTTTTTTGTATTATGTTATTTTTATATATATTTTTCTTGCATTCAATTTTGTTGTGTAAATTGTGCCAGTACCCTGAATTCGGTGATGTACTGATTCTGTCTGGTAGGTTGGTACTGGTCCCCCTTGTGTGAGCATTTATACTTATTATTTTTCTCATTTTTTTCTCGAACTTTTCTTCCATCGAGATCTGCAGAAAAGTTTTCCAGAAAGGGAGGAGTCTAACGTCCCGTCATCCTGGACACGGAGCACTTGCTAGGAGACGCTCTCTCCCGCCGGTCTGGCTGTGCAGATGACGTCAATCTACAGGAGTCGCCTCTCAAGATGACCTTAAACTTTTTTTAGAATCTGGGTTGAAATCAGTCGCAGATGGTGGTTGCTCTAAAAATCGCTCTGTATTATATCACGATGCTTCTTGTCTGTAAATTTTTAAACTGTAGCTTTATAATTTGTACGTAAATATTTGTTATGATAATATAGAATTATTTTGATAGAAAGTGGTCTTTTTTTATCGTTGATATGGTACACTCGTCATCATAAAAAATCGGGAATATCTTGATGAGATTGTCATTAGCAAAATTGGTCAGATTTTGATGAACGAGATATCTCGTTGAAACCCAGTATTCTTTCTGCGCGGAACGTGTTTCGTATAAGTATTCCAAACGTGACGTCACTTGTTTTCGAATATATTTCCGCACGTCACCAATAAAAATTTGAAATTGATATATGATAGTTGATTGGTCAACGCCAGTTAGGTAAAGTGCCAAACGTCGCAAAATCTGCAATAAACAACATTTTAAGGTAATCCCAATGTTTATTACAATAGAGAATTTGAGTAGAGGTAATAAAATCTTCGCATTCCGTCAGCTTTATTTGTTTGTATTAAATATCCCTCCCATAGTACATTGAAGTTTACGGAACTTTAACTTCTGAAGGGCGCACAAGCCATACATCCGTTCTAAAAGTCTGTTATCTTCCCTGCATGACTTGTAATGTGTTTTGACTTTCTTTCCGATAGAATGTTTCTTAGAATTATTTCAACCAGTAGACGTGATTATTTAGTCATTATGTGTACAGTGGAATGAAAGAGTTATACTACACTTCTCAAAAATTTCGTGACATTCAAAGTGTTAAAGTTGAACTATTTATTTACTTTTTATAACGACTTTATAACTTCTAACTTCACTACTCTGATATTAGTAGTATTCCAGAGTCTTGACATCTTATATTTGGAAAACGGGCAATTTCATCAATACATCAAGCTCATTTCTCAGTCTGTCATTTACATTAGAGTTGGTTCAAAGGGAGCCGAATTAATACAAGCTCTTCAAACTCGTCTTTACAATCGCATTTTGGTACAAGCTTCATCGAATATCTAACCAAGTGGCTATAATTTGTGTTACAGAATGAATTTGGAATTACATATGCGTATATGCATGTAATCTTCTAACTTTAGAGAATATCCTGGCAGTCACTAATTTATATGATCCTTCAACATGAATTGAATGCTGCCAAATTAGATTACACAGACCAATACGCATGTTGCAACTGATTTCTGGCCAACAGTAGCCGAAGAGCCTTTGATGATAATGGACGTATGATGACTGCAGAAGTGAATTGCATACTTACCCGTAAAGGACTATAATCAGCGAAAGCTTTGATGACCACTGGTGCACAAGGACAAGTTAGGGCGTAATGAAATCTCCTTCGCTGCACACATTTCCTTAATAAATTAATATAAACTGCAAATAATAGACAAATCTTATTAGAAGAAACTCTTAAAATACAATGCTACAGAAAGCTGCTCAACATTAAGCCATTTTCGTTCTACAATTTCTGCAGAACCATTTACGAAAAATAACATAATATTTCTTAGTTGATACTGCTTTAAATATATTAGTACATACTTAAATTTTTACGGGATCATTTACGGAAATATGCATCACAACATTTCTTTGTACAAAAAAAGTTAAATAACAAACACCTAGCCATTTTTTCCATGCATGGAAAAAATGGCTAGGTGTGGGCAAATGGACTGGTTTCTTTTTCTACTAAAATTTATAAAATAACAAAAGTTTTACTCACACAATGTAATGCTTCCAATATTTGAACTGGGTTTCTTATAAAAATGGTAACTAATTTTTATTATACTATTGTTATATATTTTTCAATCAATGATGCTAAAATTTTAGTAAAGTACCACTTGTAGTTAAGAATAATCTACATAGTCATATAATCATGATATTCTATGCATTCATATAATCATAATTTGTTTAATCATATAACATGATAATCTATGTTTTTTCTAATGCCCAGCCTATTGAAAAATATATCTGATCTATTTAGTCATAATTATGATAATCTACATAGTAATTTTATCCGGATAACCTATATCTATACATATAAAACAGAGTTGGCGTTTTCTATTTTGAGAGCGCTGTGAAATTGATTTTCCGGAAAAATTTTAATCGGTAGCCTTTGTTTTTGTCTGTATTGAAGATGCACTTTTAAAACAAGTTCTCTTTTTTCGCGTGCCACTGAATGGAATTTTCAAGAAAAATGTTGGTGAAATTCGGAAGTATCGCATCCTGGTGCAAGAGTGCCACAGGTAAAAAAGTATTTATAGGAAAACTGAGTGCAAAACTCAACGCCGTACGTCATTTTTACAAGAAATGGAATTAGGGGTTATTCATAACCACACCAAAACTCAAAATTGAC
This sequence comes from Meta bourneti, assembly GCA_933210815.1. Taxonomy (NCBI): domain Eukaryota; kingdom Metazoa; phylum Arthropoda; class Arachnida; order Araneae; family Tetragnathidae; genus Meta; species Meta bourneti. Next base: position 61,574,538 of record OW119923.1, on the reverse strand, counting down.
TTCCGTAATAGTCACCTTAGTATCACTTTTGTAAGAGGAGTGCTAAGTATGTGAAATTGATTAAAGTATGAACATGAAATGTACACTTATTTGAGTCCGAAGTATATTTTAGAAACTATTAAAATGTCAAAACGATGTTAAAAAAAAGCATTTTTCGTACACTTAAATGATGTTTGAATTTTCTTATGAAGAGAAAAGTGATTAGTCTGTTCATTTTTCAACTAACATTTAATCAATTCTAATAATTCTATAATCATGATAATCTATATAGTCATCTATATAGTCATCATGATAAAATCTATATAAACTAAACAAAACAGCAAAAAACTCGACGAACGATCAACAACAGATATAAAAAGTATTATCTACTTCAATATGTGGGTATGTTTTTATACAGATATGGTTTATGTGACGAGATAACTAAGTTGAATCAGTTGTAACCGTATAAGAAGAAAAAACGATTTTCTTAGGAAAAATTTAAGTGCCCTGAAAGTAACAGCCACGTTGAAACAGATTGTAGCTAGGCAGCAGACCAAAATGCAGTTACAATAAAACATGGGAAAGAATGCCCTTTCCGTATTTACTAGACTGCAAAGGAAAAACCGAAGTTACAAAAAATATCGACAGTAAAGAAGTATATGGTCGAGACTGTCTCAGAGACCATTGTCTGGGAAATGGTAATCTATAAGGTAAAGAAACAGTTTTAAACAATGGCAGAATAAATGTCCAGAACCACACAAAACATTCTTTGTTTTTAGAAAAGTTACATGCTGTGAATAATGAATGAAACGCATTAAGTTAAAACTCTTTTTAGATATTCAGTTTGTATATGAAAGAAAGGATGAAAACGTATCACATTTATTTTACGACATACAATGACTTGTATACTAACTACACTTAACCATAATTTTTTAAGTCACAGAAATTAATAAAAATAAATTAACGGTAATTATTTCCCGTACAGTCATATGATGATAAAAGACTAAAAACCATTCAAATTGTCTTAAAACGCGTACTTCCAAAAGCAAACCATTCAAAGCCCCAAAAGAAATGGCAAGTAAAATCATAAAAATACCAAAAATTGGTTTCAACTGCTGAACTACTATCTCTATATACACTGCTGGCTAGGCTGTGTATATAGAAAAATTGAACACCATGAACACCATCGAAATTGCAACACCATGAAGAATTAGAAATATCAAAGCCATATTTATTTTACAAATAACCTAAAACAATGGGGAGAAATGGTTAAAATTACAGCTCCTGTTGACTAGCGGAAAATACTGATTTCTTTATCAGTATTTTGTGCAACATGGATGGCAATATCTGCTGCTACACGTCCCGACAGAGTAAAAGTCTTTGTATGTATGTTAGGTGTCGGTCGGTTCATGCATCTATACGTTGCCAAAGTTCATTTGGCGTAGCCGTGGGTGATCTGTGGTCTGCCAATCGTTGGGTAATCATCGAACACTCGAGTTGGCTGTGCGACAGATATGTGAACGAAGGTTCGTGGAAGAAGTGAAACCAGATGGATATTGAGGAATTGCTGAAGATTTCATGCCAAGTTCGGCCGTGCATTGTTCTGTTGAAAAGCAGTCACAGGCAAGCCCTGAAGTTAAGGGAGGACAACAGGCTTCAAAACTTCAGAGATGAATCAGTGGCTATTGAATGTACCGTCAATGCTTATTAGACGGGGGCAGAAGTAGAATCCAATGGCGCTTTATATCATAACGCCAGGTGAAGGATCGGTATTGACAAGCATAATACAAAAGTCTGCCGTCGCGGTGCCACCAGATTCGGATGCGATCACAGTGGTGTTGTAATCAGAATCGAGATTCGTCTGAAAAGACGATGCCAGTTGTTTGTCCATGTGTTTTGTTTTACAAACGATGTCAATTTCCGTCTTGAAAAAATGTCTCGCCGTTGCAGAAGACATCAAATTGTACGTGCTGACACAGGTTGTTGTGTATCAAATTCTAATTCTTGAGCTAAGGTTCTTTATGTTGCAGTACGATGCGTAATAGCCATGCTCACAAGATGTCTGTCTTCACGTTCATTGGCTTGACGAGGTTGCTGCATTTTTTCACATTGGTCAGTTCGTCCCTCTTGCACCCACCTATTCCATATTCTTATCAGTGTAACTTGATTTCGTCCAACACAGTCGCAATCAGAAACGTGCCTGTATGCGATTTGTATATACGCTGCTGTACTAATCAGTTGCATATCCTTCCATGATTTAAGCATCGTTTACATTTTAAGGCTATTAGAAGCTTCCTTCGTTTTGCATTTTCGATGGCCAGCAGCGTATGTTTTATTACGTACGGGGCGACGGAATCGATGCTATTTATTCATTATTAAGTTGCAACAATATATAGTATGTAAACAATATAAAATCGGCAGTTAAGGGATTCATTCTCCAATTTCGAAACTTAGTTTAAATATACTCGATTTGAGCCATGGAGCTGCATAATATTGCTTAGGTTGCACGGAAGAGCTCGCCTCTCTAATTAAATTCTTCATCACTCTGATTGCAGAAGGCAATGGGAAATCCTAAAGAGGAAAATCAGCTTTGAAAAGAAAATGTGAGCGAAAGTGAAAATAGGTTTAGAAGTTAAAAATACCGAGTCTTGGTTAATGGGATTCAATTAAAGTAAGTGAACATTCAGAAGCTAATTGTCGTGACATGATTGACGTGTGCCTTTTTGCCATGCGCTTTATTGGAAGTAAGAATTAATAAGACCAGTAATAAATACAGGGAATACTACTTTAGACATTTGATTATTTTTCCTTCATTTGTAAGTATTAAATGCGTATATAGACATTCAAAATGGATTTAAATAAAGTACGAAATGCGAGCAACGACACTGCCTTGAATAAATATGAACAATAGTTATGTAACTGTAGCGTGGGTGAAGCAACTGCGAGGATCCGCTAGTTAATGATATTATTTAATATCTACCACGATCACTGGAAACTTATTAAGTTGCGTAATCAAACCGATAGTGATATTCAGATATGTAGAAACCTAATTATTCATGTAAAACAGTAAAGGAATTGAAATTTGTGACATAAGGAAAAGATCAAAAATGAAAGTAGAAATAAATTTTCTGTTGAAGTAGATAAATTAGGACTATCTGACAGACAGTTCTTTCAAAAATATAAAGAGTCTGGATTACGACTTTATTTCAAATGAATCGCATTTCATTTTCTTTATGGAACCATCCATCAATTATGCACTGAAGGGTGATTGCAGAAATCTCAAAATTTTATTTATTTGATCAGTATATACTATCAAAATCTCGTGTCCACTGTTGTAACTCATTTCTTCTTCACCTGAAATAAATAGCCACTTTTTACAAAAGTGTATTCTAGTTGAATAAACTTTAACAGAAACGTTCCAATACATTAAGCATGTCATTCAGATTTAACAATCTTTTTATACTATCAAACCAAAAATGAAAGTATGCTACGCTAAGAGTGAAGATGTTTAGTGGAAAATAGTATAGGCTGTCTTATGATCCACGCATTCTGTCACAATGTGGTGTATTTTTATCTTAGACAAATCTGCGGCCGTTGCTGTTAAGATATATTGTTACGTGAACAATATAAAAACTAAAATACAATAAGAATAAGTAAGGCGATCTAAATATATTCCTATATAAACTCACTCATCAAAGGTAGAATCCAGGGCACGTGTAAAAGTGGCAAGCTACATACAATACACCAATACGAAAGAATGTATTGATGCTATACGTAAAGAATAATGCTATGCTTTTATAATGTTCAATGTGTCTTGCAATCACTCGACAATAAGCAAGTTTCTTTCCAGTGTATATTATTCGAAATTTATCTTAATTCATCATACACCCTAAATTCGCTCAATCTTGCATAATTCCATGGATATTTTATAACAAATAAATTAATGTGATGCGTAAAAATATAGATTAAACAGGGCGTGTTTTTCTCAGAAAATTGTAATTATCGTCGTTTCGTTTGATTTGATGTACACGATTTTTTTAAGCTAAGTGTCGTTTATAATTCGTTACTTAATTCATGCCAAATACATGATACATAAAAGTCTTGACAGCAACTGTACTGCATGTATCAGTTCTTCACGTATGTAGATTTTGTAGACGTCGTTTAAGCTCAAGACATTGATGAGGATTCATCATCGCTCTTTGAAAGCAGCTATCAAATGTTATGTAAAATCAGAGTGAAATATTATGCTATCAACAGTTCAACAGTTATGCTTACTTTCCAGCTTTAAAATATGTTTAGAAACATTCAAAAATGTTTGTCTATCATGCAAATACATAGTGATTCTACATTTCTTCGGCAATTTAGCTTATTTTGAAAATTCATGCCTTATTCTTGCAACTCATTAATGCTTGGGAGAAATGATGCTAATTAAAATAATTTATTAAAACTTTCAAAACGATAATTTATTGGTGCCTCTGATACATAACGAATTTAGATCATAAATACCCCTCTGCTTTTGTACAAAGGAAAATCATGTATTTATAGTGATGTATGTACCGGTAAAATATTTAAATGCTGGATTACAATTTATATGAATTGATGATCATCGCTCGCAAATGTAAAAGCAAATTTGTATCCTCTGCGCACACGTATTTTTATATGACGTGATGCTCTCACCATCTCGTGATGGATAATTTTAATCTTATTCGATAGAGGGAATCCAATTCATCTTTCATCCGATACCATTGTTCTTGAATCCTCCAATACGTTTGATTATTATGTTATATGCAACGAGCGATTTCATGTCATCGCTCTGCATTTTTATTGCAACTATTTTTTTTCATTTTACTCATTTTTTAAAAAAAGCCTTTCCGTTAGAGATAATGTGGAAATAGTCAAAATTTTTCTTACTTCAATTGCATTTGAAAAAAATTCCTAAAATCGTAGAAAAGTAGAAAATTATTTGCATCTGCAAACAAGTCATCTTATTGTTATTTAAAAAAATAGATACATATGTAATTTTCATTGTTCTGCATTTTTTGACCTGCACTATTCTTTAATCATTGTGTATCAAAAGCTTTTCCATAAGTTGAATCTGAAAATATTCGAACAAAGCTTTTACTTACTCTAATATAATGTCTTGAAAATGAATTAACAAAATACATTTTTTTATATCTGCAAACAAACAAATTATGTTTTGTAATTGCGAGAAAAATGCAGTGAAAAATAAATGTTTATACTGTTTTGTTTGAACTTTGCACTAAACTGGATACAGGAGAATGTCCTTTTCTGGAACCTAAAAGATATCTAGATTTTCAGTGACTCTTTCCCTTGGAATTATTGAAAAGATTATGCAGTACTGAAAACCTTGTAGAGGTTCACACAATGTTGAAAAATTGGAAGAAAACAATTGAACACAATGGAATTCGTTTTTGTTAGAGAGCATTGCGGAATAGGAAAAAATGAAAGAGTGGTTGTTTTGGCAAAATTATCCACCATAAATTGGAGATGGGTCCCAATCTGAACAATCCACTTTCTGAAAGACTTTCCAGTTCTTTCAGTTTTCATTGAAAAAATTGCACAAACAATAAATACCCAGAGGAGAAATGGAATGCCAAATACCTGGGAAGTACAAAGACAGAGCTAACCATAAGTTTCTCATACGGTTGAGCACTGACTCAAAAATACGCAATTCGGGTTGAATTTGTTAGTGACACAATCATTGTAACTAATTAGTTAACTTTGTATGAAGAAATTAAATAAAACATGCATTTTATATTCATCAATACGCAAATTAGTGATAATCACTTAATAACCCTAAGAAAATTATTATGAAGAGTCACCTGAGGAAATCGAAATTGTTTATTGAGTGTTTGAAATAAGATTGATGAAATCAAAACAACGATATGAACAACTCTCTCTTGAAGGTAGGTAGTAAATTAACGTCGCACTGAATGGATTATTAGTGACGTCCGTGATCAATCCCGAAGGGAAAAATTCAAGGACACCGCCTCGAAATTGTGAACCACGGTCAGAAGACGAGAACAACACCTGAGCTGGCACCCCACTCTCCAAATTCCCGCACTTCCTTCCTTTGTCAGTCCAAAGTGAGGACATTTGAGGCCACGACAGATTTAATGTGCACCAGCCCCGGTTTACACGACGGTTTTTGGCTGGATCGAGTTTTAAATTCGCAACTCTCCGGTTGCTAATCCGTTGCTCTTCCAACAGGGCTACCGCGGCTCTAATCTTTCTTGAAACAGAACAAATTTCGAATTACTGTTAAGAAAACACGAAAACCTACTAAAATAATAATCATATGAAGAGATAAATTTTAAAAATGTTAAAATGACAGCAATAAATCTGTAATTACTATGCTTAAACTTCAATATTGATATCATTGATAACCCCTTTATATTACGTTGATATTGTGGATATTAAGAAAACACGAAAACCTACTAAAATAATAATCATATCAAAAGATACATTTTAAAAATGTTAAAATGACAGCAATAAATCTGTAATTACTATGCTTAAACTTCAATATTGATATCATTGATAACCCCTTTATATTACGTTGATATTGTGGATATTAAGAAAACACGAAAACCTACTAAAATAATAATCATATCAAAAGATACATTTTAAAAATGTTAAAATGACAGCAATAAATCTGTAATTACTATGCTTAAACTTCAATATTGATATCATTGATAACCCCTTTATATTACGTTGATATTGTGGATATTAAGAAAACACGAAAACCTACTAAAATAATAATCATATGAAAAGATAAATTTTAAAAATGTTAAAATGACAGCAATAAATCTGTAATTACTATGCTTAAACTTCAATATTGATATCATTGATAACCCCTTTATATTACGTTGATATTGTGGATATTAAGAAAACACGAAAACCTACTGAAATAATAATCATATCAAAAGATAAATTTTAAAAATGTTAAAATGACAGCAATAAATCTGTAATTACTATGCTTAAACTTCAATATTGATATCATTGATAACCCCTTTATATTACGTTGGTATTGTGGAGAGGATACAGTAAAAATCTTGGCCAAGAGCCTCCACAGCTGTCTCTTTCTTAAACATAGTTGGAGATGCGCATGTGTGAGGTGTGTAAGTCATGTTGCTGGTGTTAAACACTGCTTATTAATATTTAGTACTGCGCCGATTATCTCGTTCATGTTTTATAAAATTATTTTTAGAATATAGCTTTACGCAGTTTGGACGAGTGAACTAATGTTACTTCCTATTGTGGTTTCGTTTTATTGTTATGTAAGGAATAGAAATAATAAGGAATGAAAAGATTATTTTCTAAACATGGGAATCTAATTATACACCAACCGCACCACATACCACCGTTTTATGTTTTAGCGAATGAATAACTATGCATTTAAATAAATATTTGGAGTACGTTATCGGGATGAATATTTTGTAATGCAGTATAACCTTGATTTTCTCAGCTAAAGTGGGTTAAGGTCATCTCGGATAACCAGAATCTTGGATAATACGGACGTAATAATACAAAACAGCCCATATGAAATATAGAAAAAATTACTGTGCTACATCTTATTTCTGCTGCTACTGAAATATTCATAAAGATATTATTGAGAATAATCTATACTCGGATTTGTATATACATAAGCAAAAGTATTGAGATGATGTTACAATAGATCTGAACTCTAGTTACGTAACTTTTAAACACTCGTTCGAAAACGTCCTTCTATTTAGCGGTCTTCATTTCGGTCTTCTATTTCGCAGCACTTTCTCACCTCTTTGAACAAAGTGTCCACACTTGTGTCGTCGAAGCTTTTTGGAAGCTAATGAAAACTTTTGTATCAGATTCGGATAACATGAACACTCGGTTAATTGGAACTCGGTAATTATGATTCTACTGTTCTTTAGTCATTTACTCTGCTCATTAAATTTTTAGTTCATTTCCTTATATGAATACCTTGATAAGTGGTGCTTATATTGAGAATTAAGGAAGATAGACATTAATAATTAATGCATGAAGGAAAGAATTTTCTTCCTTTTGTTTTTCTAAACCAAGAATGACATCTAAGCTGAGCAACTCGAAACCAAGTAATTTCATCTCAAATACCCCCAGTAAAGTGTTCTTTCACCTTTTCTTTGAAGTAGCAAAACGAAAGTTAGAGTTATGGCCGAAACTTTCAACTAGGTGCCAGTTGGGAAGACTTCGAGGCCATAATTTGCAGCGTTTTCCGGCCATTGAACGTAAAGGGTCCAAATAAAAATCCCGAATTTCCTTTAAACGGTCAATATACAGTTCCAGAATTCGGTGAGAATTTCGTTTTTTTTTTTAATTCAGGGTTACCGCTGAAGTCCAATGGAAAAAATTTTGGAACATTTTATTTCTAGGCATTTGGTAATGGTCAATCAAATAATCAAATATTTGTCTGATGAGCCGGAAAGAGATAGAATCAAAGGAAAGTTAATTTAAGATGACACCGATGAAGGAAGTGACGTAAGAAATGTTAAGAAACCTGAAGTTAAAAATAACCACAAGAAACTTTCCTTCTAGTTTTGAGTAAATGGCCTTCAAAAGCCAAACTTATTAATGATCTTTCATTTTGTTTTAGTTCAAGTTCTAATTGAATTGGAGTTTGGTAAATATTACATAAATTTGACCATGTTCAACAAAGCTATGGAAAAGACCTGATAGTGCCTTATTGTTTCAAAACTTCTAATTCTAAGTTTTCCTCGTGGATGCTTTATTTCGTCTTCTTACTACTGGACACGATTGCCACAAAGCCATTTATTTGGAATTTGACTTTGGGGTTCACCTGATTGCGCTTTATGTAATTCTGGACAACCAATGAATAACGAACATTCGGAACATTGTATTGCAGCTGTAAGAGATCCGTCATAAGGTCTGTTTTACTCTATTTTATGTAATATATTTTTATTTGATACTCTTTTACTAAAGCAGAAGGGTATTGAGATCTCATTAGAGATATATGATTGAATTTCATCAGAGATAAGTGGATAAATCTCATTAGAGATACGTGTGTGTAATTGAGTCTCATCAGAGATACGTGGATAAATTTCGTCAGAGATACAAAAATAAATCTCACCAGACATGTGTGATTGAATCTAATCAGATATACTTAGCTATATCGCATCACAGATACGTATATACAGGCGGTTATCAAAATAATGGAAACACCTGTGAATAAAAGTGACATTTAAGAATGCGCTTCGTAAGCATTAAAATATAATCCTAGCTACCAGTTTTTTTAATATAAAAAGTACTATATATCATGGTAGTATGAGGTAGCTTTAGTGAAGTTGTATACGTCGTGGATTTTTGTCAAAAGCGTAAAATATCAGACCTCACAGACTTTCAAAGAGGCCAAATTGTAGGAGCCCGACTAGTTGGAGAAACTGTGACCGAAACATCCCAGCTTTTAGGCGTTTCTAGAGGTACGGTGTCTAAAGTCATGACAGCGTACACACAGCGCGGCAAGACAAGACAAGCTCGGCAAAGCAAAATAGTGGACGGAAGGAGAAGCTGAGTGAAAGAGACCGACGGGTATTGAAGCGGATTGTAATGTCTAAAAAGAAAACAACTGCAGCCAAAGTGACCGCAGAGCTCAATCAGCATCTGGATTCTCCAGTGTCAAGAATTAAAGATAGGAGGCACCTTCATGAACAGAACATTTACGGCAGAGTAGCAATTCCTAAGCCACTTGTCACAGATGTTAATGCCAAACGTCGTCTACAGTGGTGCCACAACCACAAAACCTGGTCGATTGATAAGTGGAAGACCGTTATATGGTCAGACGAATCATCTTTCACACTTTTCCTCACAACAGGACGGGTGCACGTTTGGAGGACACCTGCACAAGCGTATGATCGTGATTGTCTCCTTCCAACTGTCAAGCATGGAGGTGGATCTGTCATGGTATGGGCAGCCATGTCGTGGTTTTCTGCTGGCCCAATCGTAACCCTGAAAGGAAGGATCACTGGGGAGAAGTATAGAGAAGTTTTAGCTGACCAGGTCCATCCTATGATGAAAACTTTGTTTCCTGCAGGAGATGGAATTTTCCAGGATGATAATGCTCCTATTCATGCAGCGGGACTGGTCCAATCATGGTTTGATGAACACGAGGATGAACTGAAACATCTACCTTGGCCAGCACAATCCCCCGACCTCAATATAATCGAACCGTTATGGTCTATTTTAGAGCGTTCAATCCGGAATCGATATTCTCCACCGCGTTATCTCTCCCGGAACTTTTACAATATCTCCATGAAGAATGGTACAATATTCCTCTAAACACTATTCAGCACTTGTATTATTCGATTCCCAGGCGAATCCAAGCTGTATTACATGCCAAAGGCGGTTCTACGCCATACTAGTAAAGGATTCCTTATAAATCCAGTGTGTTTCCATTATTTTGATAACACCCTGTATATCATATCAGAGATAGGTAGATATATCATATCAGAGAATCTCATCAGAGATACCTAATTGAATCTCATCATAGATCTATTGTAATGCGATTGAACCTCTTCAGAGATATGAGCATAAAACTCATCAGCGATGCACAGATAAATCACATGAGATACAGGTGGTTGTTTCAAAAATATATATGACCGGTCGCTTTGATAAGATGATTTCTTGTATTAAGGGTAGAAATAGATACTGTAAATAAAGACCTCATTAACATAACGTAACGTAACGTAACATAGCGTAATTTTTGAGCATTAAAGATTATGGGAAACATGTGATTCGAAACTGAGCCCTAAAGCAACAGTCCAGGTGGTGAGACAAAACATACTGAAGAACACATTTTAAATCCAACTAGCATCTTATCTACCAACAGAGACGTTTGTTCTTTGGAGTTAAATATCCTAAGAAATTGTAAGAATTAAGGGAACATGTATTATTTGCTGTTTTTTCTTACGCACATTAAAAATTAAAACGAAGGGTACAAATAACAGAAAGTGAACAAATGAGTTGGACATTTGCTGAATTCCTGACATCTGCTTTGTAATTTGATGTGATTAACATTTTTTGCATTTACAGAATAACTTGCATGGAGAGTAATGAATTAATTATCCCATAGTTTCTCCCTATTAAAATAAGAGGGATTTGTAATTACTTCAAAACATTTTAATCAATAAAGTTACTGATAAACTCCCATTTCAAATTGAAACTATCTAATACAACACAATTTATTACAAGTTTCTGTCAACTAGACAATAACTGGTATTAGATTCTCACAATCCACCATGATAAAGAAAGAGCCCTTAGTTAAGTAGGAATAAATAAAAATAGGTTTAATCTAAAAAAGAACCATCATAAATTCGTATTATTAGAAACCTAATACTATTTACAAATAGGAATAGAATTTTTAAAATCTATTATAATATTAAAATTAATACTAGATAATTAAAAGAATTATTTTTCATTTCAAAGTGTCTCAAGTAATTGAGGAAACCCCTTAAAATCTAAAGAATAAGAATTCAAGGCAAAATTACACTCAGTAACGATAAATAGCATCCACGACAGAGATTAAATGCAACAGCAAAACAGAAGTCATAGTGGAACATTTTTAAATTCGAAAAAATAGCATAATTGGAATGAGAAAAAAATGCTTGATGAAACATAATTTCTGAATAAACAACATGACTGACACAAAGTGATAAGAATTCTCGAAAACTCTATAGGTCAAGAGAAAAGAAGACTGTAACTATATATCGTAGAATAAATACCACTAAATTATCTAAGCAATTTGGAAATAATGAGAAATTTAAATAAGAATGAATTGGAGATATATTAGAAAATTATAATCACTTGTTTCTGCGATCAGACAAATATAAATAGGTATGCACAAAGTTTGTTTTAACGAAGATCTTTTTGAAATTAAATCAATATAGAATAAATGTAAGAGACTTAAATTAAATCGAAAAAAAATTAATAAAAACTAACAAAACTTGATTGGATTGAAACAATATACGATACTCTTAATATGTACTGAGGAACCTAATTTCACACTTCTACTTACATTGTCACATTTGCAATGTTTTTTAATTACTTCTATAACGTTTTCAGTATCTCAAATTCTGGTATGAATATATGAAATTCTGCGATCAGGTTGTTTGGAAAAAGAATATTTGATCATTGTACCAATTGAAATCTAAAATGAAAAATGAAGCACATACAGCTCTAAGTCAAAATATTGGAATAATTGAAGAAATCAACTTTGAATGAAATTGCTTTTTATGTATCGCCGATACGATTATTTTCACAAGAGAAAACTTAATGTTGTTAAACTCTACAGCTTTCAGAACATTTTTATATACAATTATAAAATGTATAATATATTAAAATGTCAATTGACATTTGTAGAAAATCGAAAAATTAGAATAACATTTTATTGGTCCAAAATATTAGAATATTTCATGATACATACAAAGATTTGTCCAAAATTTAAAAAAAATAGTAATTCTTTAGCATTTAGAAGCATCATCCTCAACTATAAAAACAATCCGCAATAGATTTGGCTTATTAATAACAAACGGCTCAGCATTTTTTGACTAGACATGTCCATACGGATTTTACACTGGATATAAGATTCCTTTTGTTTAGTACTCCAACGAAAAAAGATCTTGTATCCAATATAAAATCCAAATAGGCATGCTTGGTCAAAAAAGAATACGTTACTTGTGCTTAACATGCAAAATTGATTGCAGGCTGCTATAAAGCTAAACTACTAGATACTAAATAATTATTATTTCCTAAATTTTATAAAAATATTTGTATGTATCATGGAATATTCGAATGTTTTGAACCAGGCAAAACTTTATTCTAATTTTTTTATTTTCTTCAAATGTCAACGTTAATTTTAATTTATGTATTTCCATAACTTTTACGAAAAAATGTTCTCCAGACTCTGAATTTAAACATTAAATTTCATGCTACGAAAGTGTTTGCATTGGCAATAAATAACAAAATCCATTGCATTCAAAGTTAAGGTCGTCGATCATTCTAATATTTTGACCTGGAGATGTACTAGAATACAAGGTGGACATTTTATTCTGTATTTAATAAGCTTTAAGAAGTACAATAAATTACTTAAAATTGTTCTTGAATATATTGTGGAAAAGCTGATACGCTACGACTTTTATTGAGTATATTTGACTTTTGAGATAAGAATCTACAATGGTCATTTTAACATTCATGATGTGTAGTGAAGAATAGTAATAAACAACGTGTATTTAGATTTAATTTTGAAATTTCTAGAGAAATTATGTCTGCTGGTCTTTGCTAGATTTTAATTAGGTATCTATAATTTTTTTTTAAATATATTTATTTTTTGTTGTCATTTTTAATAACTGTACATTTGTTTTGTTTTATTATTCGATTTACCTTTAACTAATTTTTCGCAATTTTTATTGTTCCATTGAAACTTTTTACAGGTAACAGTGATTTCGAATTCATTTAATCATTTTGAAACAAATAGTAATGATTAAAGCTGCTTGCTTTTGTTTTTAATCATGCATGCAATCTATACACATATTGTCATGTGGTGAACTGTGCAGAAATAAATAAATGAAGGAAAACAACTCAAAACCGTCATTAGACTTTGATGTCAGACGATATTTTCCCGTAACTATTTTCTCTTAAAGATTGTTGTTTGATAATGATATTGTAGAACTTCAAAGAAACATCCTGCAACTAATCATGAAACTTCAAACGATGCTTATTATTTTATGTAACGTTGGTTATTATTTTTCAATCTTTCTCTTCCACTTTCTCTTCTGTTATGCTTTGCTGTTTTCTGAGTTTATTTTCCAAATAAGCCTAATAAATGATTCCCTTCCTTTGAAATTTTAATTACTTTTTCGTAACAATATCATCAGGATATGCTATCATGATCTGATAATTTATAAAACCAACATAAACCAAGCAGAGTGCAAGAAGAATCTTCAACGCTTAATGTCTTCTGATAGAACTCCCCAGGTCAAGGAATTCCTCCTTCAATTTTCTTGAGGCACAGCCATCTGTTTTCCGTTCACACAGTTCGTTCAATGTCATCGCGGTGATGTGTTTACTCTGATAACAGCACCTAATTTACTTTGACAAGTTTTCGGATCGAGCAGATCTTCTGCAGCGCATATCACTCCCCGAACAGGGCGGCCGGGAGATTGGCAGTTCAGTGTTAAAGGCCAGATTATTCGCGTCAGCCTCTTTTTTTATATGTTCTATGGCTGTCGTATTGCGCAGTAGAAATTTATTGCGGAAAGAAATGAAAGGATACCAAGAGTCTTGTCCTTCCTAAAATAAAACTGTTAGTAAAATATATTATTTTTTATTTTCAATGACTGCTATTCCTCGTATCCTAAAGTATAAATTTATAGCAAACAGAAATGCAGTCTTTTTTATGTGCCATGGATTTTGTATTGCGCAGTTCAAATTTATTGATGAAAGAAATGAAGATACAAAGATTTTTTTATTCCTAAAAGAAAATTAATAATTATAAATATACCGTGTCTATTTTTAATGACTGTTTTGTACCTAGTATCCTACAGTATAAATTTATTGCAGAGAGAATGAGAGGTAGCCATTTATCATTCCGTCTTAAAATATTCATAAATACATGTATAACCAGCAAAATTACCGACCTCACTCGGGTTGAATTGGTTAACTATATATTGAAAGGTACCAGAAAATAATCACTTCCCTCTTTCGTAGAAAAATGCCAAATCATTTAAGTGTGAGCAAAATAATTTTTTAACACCTTTTCGACATTTTTATAATTTCTACCTACTCTGGATACAAATTCTATACATGCAAATCCATCCATATAATAAATTTCATATATATCGCACCCCTGCTAAAGGTACAAATTGGCGAAAATTTGACACTAAGGTAATTGCTACAAAAGACGATTTTGAGTGAGGATTAGGAATTCCCTTTCTTAAGTTCTATTCCTGTAAAATTGCTCAACTCAATTCGTAAAAATGACGAATCTCTACTGCGGATACTGTCTCACATAATTCACCTGCCTATATTTTTGAAATTTGCGGTACTCTTTTCGAATTTCGCTACCATTTAGGGAAAGATGACAAATTAATTTGATAAGATATTTATCACTAAGTTCGTTTTAAAAGCGAATACGTTTTTTCTTGACAATTACGTTTAGTGGCACGCGTGATAATAAGAAACTTGTTTTAAAATTTAATGTCTTCAGTAGAGATAAAGCAAAGGTAACCTATTACCATTTTTTAAAATGGTAAATCAATTTGACAGCGTTTCTTCTAAAGAAAATCATTGTTTAAAACAAACTTTCCCTATATAGGTTGCTTAAATATAGCTTCAGTTCGTAAAATAAGCCACCTTGACCATCTGCCGCTTAGCTCAGATATTTTTAATATTAACGTTCTTTCAATAATGGCAAAATTCCACTTAAAATTTGCTTTATTCTAACTTGCATGCCACTTTAAACATAATATTTTGCGGTGGTGTTGCGTGTGATGAAAAGGAATTACAATTTATTAAAATAATAAATATGTTAAACAGAAAAGAGAGAATTAAAACAAAATAAAAGTTGGCGGGAAAAAGTTCTTAAGATATAAATTCGTGATTCTTTTTATCTCTTGATCTCGCACAGTTGCCACAACTTGCAACTACAAATTAGATAGAATTTAAAAATACAAAATTAATTTGGAGCGAAAAAAAATATCACTGCGCGGGGCAAACAAACACGAGTTTCCGCTTTTTTGCAAAATATCGTTCGTCTCAAATGTTCGGAAATAGTTTATATTTTGCAAAGAAAATAAATAAGGCTCAAAATAAGAAAATATTTCAATTTAAATTCTGCAAAGATAGTTTTTTAAAAGTAATTGATTTTTCAGCAGTACTGGTGAAACAATTTAAGTAATTGCAATGTTCAATATGCATTCCAGCTTCTCCAAAACTACCAAATAATAGTTGATTTAAGTAGTTACTCAGATGTTTTAACATGAAACGTGCTTAAATACATAAGCAAAGCAATTTTAGATAATGCATTCACTAAATAAAACTATGGTATATCATAAATATTGAACATTGAATTAAAATATGCTCAATAAATCTTATGTGATACTTGTACAAACACACATGCACAAAATCAAACATAGAACTAGAAGACGGATAGACAGACTTACACAACCAAGTTCAGTCACTAAATGAATGTAAGTACTCACAGTATGCAAAGTTTCATGAAAATATATTCAACCGTTTGGACGTAGCATGGGCACACACATACAGACAGACACCAAACGCGCAAGAGACGGATTTTGCATCAGAAGGACCCAAAACGGATAGAAAACTTGAAATGGGTCGAAAGTATTCAATGTACACCCAAACACTCCATTCTTATTTATATAGATGAGCAGAATACCCCAGCATTTCTCGTTATGAATTGGTTAATTAAGTTCCGTTTTCGTTAATAAATTGTAATTACCGTTCATCCTATGTGGCTCTAATAAAGGCACACAATTGTTAAATACCCGATTTCACATATGAAAATAAATGTTATATTTAACATTTTACATTTTTATAGAATTTAAATTTTTAGTAAGAAAGAAGTCTAGAGTGCCAGTGTCACCCAGAATGCATAGAATAGTTCAGAGTTTGCATATAAATGCCTCGTATGTCATTTAAAAACAAAATCGTTTCCCAAAATTATCATACAATGATTAAAAATGTTTTTAAAACCAATTAAACCATTATTTACCTTCATTACAGTTATTGTACGAAAAACCTCAAATTCAAAATCCAGAAAGACATCTTAAAACAGATTTTAAAAAAGCTTCGAATGAAAATTACTGAATGTATCTGTTTTTTCACTGCAAAATAGATTCTTGGAATATAACGGAAACAAATTTTAAAAAACAAACGATTAAAAAATATCAAGGTTGCCATATAAGCTACCAGTTCTATTTTAAAACGTTTTGTTCTCTACAGTTTTATTCTCTTTATCGTCTGTTAAAAACATTCAATATTTTTTATATTTCGTAAAGAAAAATTAAGGCTCGAAATAAATAAACTATTATAATTTAAATTCCGAAAAAATAGTTTTTAAAAGTAACTGATTTTTCAGCAGTACTAGTCAAACAATTTAAGTAATTGCAATGCTCAATATACATTCCAGTTTATCCAAATCTACCAAATTATGGTTGATTTAAGTAGTTATTCAGATATTTTAACATGAAACTTGCTTAAATACGTAAGCAAAGCAATTTTAGATAATGCATTCGCTAAACTAAATTATGGTGTATCAAAAATAGAACATTGAATTAAAATATGTGGAATAAATCGTGTGATACTTGTACAAACACAGACACAAAATCGAAAATAGAACGGGAAGATGGACAGACAGGCTTACGCAACTAAGTTCAGTCACTGAATGTAAGTACTCACAGTATGCAAAGTTTCATGAAAATATATTCAACCGTTTGGACGTAGCACGGGTACACACATACAGACAGACACCAAACGCGCAAGAGACGGATTTTGCATCAGAAGGGTCCAAAACGGATAGAAAACTTGAAATGGGTCGAAAATATTCTATGTACGAACAAACACTCCATTCTTATTTATATACTAGATATATAGATTAGATTTTTATAAATGACTCTCGCGTCTTCTATTCTCCCAGTGAAATCTATAGCACAAAGAAAAGATAAATTACCAGATTTAGTCCCTAAATAGCTTAATTAGTTAAAGAGTACATTTTTATATTCAATAATTCCTGGATATGCCGTATTGAGCAGTCTTAATTTACTGCGGAAAGGAATGAAAGAATACCAAGAATGTTTTCATCCCTAAAATAAAATAATTAATTATAAATATATCGTGTTTATTTTCAATGACTGCTGTGCCTTTTATCCTATTGAAATTTATTTCAGAGGAATTCCAGAAAGAATGTGGAGGTTTCAATTTCTCTCTCTCTCTTTACGCCTTAAAGTACTCAGAAATATAATATATACTTATATGTATAACATATTAGTATGTTAGGTTTTATCCAATATTTGTTGTGTCTTATATTCTGCCATTGAAATCTACTGTACAATGAAAAATAATCATCAGATATCTTTTCGTATCTAAAATAGTGTTAACTAGCTAAAGTATAATATTTTTATATTCAATAATTATCTTTACATTCGTGTTGTACAATCGAAATTTATTACAGAAATTATCTTTTCATCCTAAAATAAAAATAACTAGTTATAAATATATATTTTTTATTTACAAAGACAACTATGAAATCCTATCCTACAGTGAAACTTTAGTCCAAAGAGATAAGGTTATCAGTTATCTCTTGAAATCTTAAAATACTTATAAATAATACGTATAATGTTATACATTATACGTATACACTTATACGTATAATGTAGTACATTAGTTTTTCACCCAATAACTCTCATGTCTTGTATTCTCCATTGAAATTTATTGCTCAAAGAAAAGAAAAATTACCAGATATATTTTTGTCCATAAAATAGCTTAACTAGCTGAAGTATAATATATTTATATTCAATAATTCCTGGATATGCAATATTGCGAGGTTGGAATTTATTGCGGAAAGAAATAAAGGATACCAAGAATATATTCATCTCTAAAACAAAATTACCAGTTATGAATATGTTGTTTTCTTATTGTCAATGTCTGCTGTGCCTTGTACGCTACAGTCAAAATTTATTGCAGAGAATGTGAGAATAAATATGTTGTAATATAGAAAAATGCATAATATAGTTTATTAGTTTTTATCCGATGACTCTCGTGTCTTGTATTCTGCCATTGAAATATATTGCACAAAGAAAGGAAAAACACCAGATATCTTTTCGTCTCTAAATAAACGTAACTAGTTGAAGTATAATATTTTTATATTAAGTGTTGTGTAATCGAAATTTATTACAGAAAGAAATTGTCTTTTCATCCTAAAACAAAAATGACTAGTAATAAATATATGTTTTCTCATTTACAGATTGCTGTGATTTGTATCCTGCAGTCGAAATTTATTCCAAAGAGATAAGGTTATCAGCTACCTTTCCGTCTTAAAATAATCATAAATATATTGTATACATTCTTTTATCCAATGACTCTCATGTCTATTATTCTGGCATTAAAATCTATTACACAAAGAAAAAAAAATTATCAAATATATTTTCGTCCATAAAATAGCTTAATTAGTTGAAATATTATATATTTATATTCAATAATAGCTGGATATTGCTGATATTCCACAGTCGGAATTTATTGCGGAAAGAAATAAAAGGATATCAAGAATATTTCCATCCCTCAAACAAAATCACGAGTTATAAATACGTCGTTTTCTTATTGTAAATGTCTTCTGTGCCTTGTATCCCATAATCCAAGTTTATTGCAGAGAGAAACGCAATGTTACCATTTATCTTTCCCTCTTGAGCAACTTATAAATATATCATATACTTAAAAGTACAGTAACTTAGTTTTTCTATCCATGACTCCTATGTCTAACATTCTGCAATTGAAATATATCATAAAGAAAAACAAATTTACCAGTTACTTGTTCGTATCAAAAATGGCGTAACTTGTTAAAAGTATAATGTCTATTCAACAACTGAAGCATCCGGTAGTATTGCAAAGTCGAAATTTTACATAGAAAGAAATTAAATATTACCAAGAATTAATAATTTCTGTGGCTTATATACTACAGAGTCGAAATTTATTGCCAGAGAGGAAAGCAATATTACAATTTTTTTCCGTCTTGAAATACTTATAAATATATCATATGATTATTAGTATATAATATATAAGTTTTTATCCAATGACCCTCATGTCGTATTCTGCTCTTGAAATGTATTGCACAAGGAAATTAAAAATTACTAGAAATATTCTCGTCCATAAAATTGCATTAACTAGTTAAAGTATAATATTGTAATATTCAATAGTTGCCGTTATGCCGTATTACGCAGTCAAAATTTATTGGGGGAAGAAATTGTAATGATATAAGGCATGTCTTTTCATCCCTAAGATAAAATAAATAGTTATACCTACATTGTTGTCTCTTTCCAATGACTGGTATGACTCGCATCCTTCAGTCAAAATTTATTGCAGAGAGACATGAAAGGGTACTAACACCTTTTCATTTTAAAAATTTGATAACTAATTAAAAATATATTGTTTAAATTTTTATTTTAATGTTGTGCTGTGTGCTTTTATTCTTCAGTTTAAATTTATACCAAGGGAATTACTACTTATATTATTACAATTATTATAATAGTTTTTATTCACGACTCTCGTGTCTAATAATCTGCAATTGAAATCGATTGCACAAGGAAAATGAAAAATCACCAAATAGCTTTTCGCTTCTAAATTTGAGTAACTAGTTAACGTAATGGTTTGTATTCAATAATTAACGCATCTTGTCGTATTGTGCGGTTGAATTTATTGGTTTTATTTTATTTCATATTGCCTAACAGCCCAACCACTGAACTCTTTTCGGTCTTCGACACACAAGATGAAATGGCGCCTATTGTTTAGAAAGCATCCAATGGGAAACCGCTATTACTCATAACAGAGACAATAATTAACATATATGCGTTTAAAATTGAAGTTTGAACAATGGACCTATTGGGTGTCAGAGAAATGCTGTGAACTCAATATTAGATAGGGAGTTCGAATTTTAATGCAAAAGAAAATAAAGCAATAAAGCACACATATACCAAGTACTCATCTTTAAAATAAAATAATTTGTTATGAAAGTAGTGCTTTTATTCTCAATGACTGATGTGTCTTGTATTTTATAATCGAAATACATTGTAGATAGAAATGAAAAATCCCAGATATACCCTTTCATTTAAAATTTAAAAACTGGTTAAAATTATACTATTTTTAAGATAGAATTTAACTAATTTTCAAAAAAACTACCAATTTTTTAATGTTTCCTTTAACGCATTACGCAACAAATATTGATTTATTGTTTGCACCAACAAAAGTGTTCTGTAAAACATGGAGATGACAGGTTTTATCCTGATTATTGGACTTTCACATTTATCCTGTGGAATGGTTTATACGTCACTTTTTCATCAAATATATTCCTCACTTTTGAAATTTGTTGAATAACTGGTCCTTTAAAACTACAGCTCCATACTTCTAAACATTACCGTCATTTAATATCAGTAGTCCCAATGACTTTTATTGGGAATTCTATTTAAGTACAGATAATCCGAGAGGTATAATAAAGCAGGAAATCGCACTAAATATCAACATAAAGGTAGGCACCGTTGGCTTTTCTCCAGCTTTGGTAGATTGTTTACGTAATTCTGAAAGCATATAAATGTCGTTGAAAAGCATGACATAACCATCAAGATACATAGCTTGTTTTAACACAAATTCACAAAATGCAAAATACTAAGTATAGAAAGATATTGTGAATGTGGAAGAAGTTTTGCGGTGAAGCTAATCACCACATTTATTATTTACATAAGAAATAACGATATTTCCTTTGAAAATATTATAGATAACTCCTATTCCACAATTTCCTGCCAATAACAAGAAATGCATTATCCCAAAATCTCTTGATTACAATTATTCTAAATAACCTATATATATATATATATATATATATATTATATATATATATATATATATATATATATATATATATATATATATATATATATATATGTGTGTGGTGCCCAGACTGCCACTAGAGGGCACCTCCGCGCTGATGTCATCTCCGACCACTGCGCAGCCATTCCGCGCATTGGAGGAACGCAGTCAAAAAGCGACACAGAAGGAAGACGACGAAGCTACAAGACGGACGTAGCGTTAGACTGTGCAATCTTGACGGGCGACGAGCGCCGATGGAGTTTATGATGTCTGTGCTGTGCACTTAACTTTAATTGTCTAAACCAAATTCATTGTAAATATTCATAAATCTCATTAAATTTAGTTATTCTTTAAAACTTTCGTAATGTTGTCAATCGCCCACAAACCAGCACCCCCACATCTCAGAAGCGGGATAGACGCCTAGTAAGATTCCAGACAGTATTTTCGAAAGGATATTTTAAAAAAAAAACCGAACTATGTTCTCCAGTCTCCAAGCTGCTCCTTGTTACCAAGCATCTTAAAGGTACGTGAACATTCCATAATACAAGATGATATTAAAGAAGTCAGCGTTGCATTGAAAAATTGCAAGACAGACAAAATAAAAATTTTGCATAGATTCATTTTCGAAAATGACGGCAATCGATCGAATAGAAGACACGTTAAAAAATTTTCTGGCTTTAATTTCGGAACGGATAGTGAAGAATTTGATGAGAAATTAAAAAATAAAGAAGATAGCTTTTCTCTAAACGAATTGATTGCAATATCTAGTTTGCTAAGCATTTCTTTCGAAGGCACGATTACGGAACTAGCAAAAAGAATTCTATCTATGTTATGTAACCTTGAAAGCTTCGTCGAGAACGAACGCGCCGATCTGTCTGAATCCGAATCAGAAGAAGACATACGCAAAACAAACGATTTTTCAATGCAGTGCAATGAATGTGATGTTGAAAGTGTTACTCATAACTCTCAGTGTGATTATATGCATAGTAGTAGAAATAAGATTGATGGTAATGATTTTTCTATGCAATGTGGTGAATATGATTTTAAAAGTAATACTCATGTTTCTCAGTGTGATGATGTATATACAAGTAGAAATAAGAATAATAGTAATTATGCTATTCAAAATGTCAGTATAAATTACTCTGATATCGAAAGTACCCTTACTAAGTTCAATGCAGAACCGCACGAAAATGTTTTTCATTGGATCGAACATTTCGAGAATATTTCTCAGTTGTTTTGTTTGTCAGATTTACAAAAATTTATTTTTGGCAAGAGATCGCTTAGTGGTAATGCTGCTTTGTTTGTTAGAACAGAACCAGAAATAAATTCATGGTCAAAATTGAAACAGGCCTTGATCGACGAATTCTCTTTTGAGATAAACTCTGCTAATTTACATGAACTTTTGAGTAAAAGGAAAATGAGGGATTCTGAATCCACTCAGGAATATTTTTTTAAGATGAAAGAATTGTGCAGTTGCGGAAAAATCGATGACGCTGCTTTGATGCACTATGTGATTAAAGGAATAAATGACAAACAGGAAAACAAAACTATTCTGTACGGTTGTAAAAATGTGTTTGAGTTTAAGGAAAAACTGAAAGTGTATGAAATAATGAAAGCTGATTCTGCATATGGTAAAAGTGCTTTCGACAGAAAAAATTTCGATAGAAGGAATTTCGATAGGATTAATTATGATAATAAGAATTTTGATAGAATGAAAACCAAACATGATGATCACGGAAGAATTAACTCTTTTGATAGAACAAAAAATGAGTACAGTAATAGATCTAATTCTAAAAACGATACTGTAAACAGAGATAGAGTCAAGTTTGATAGAATGAAATGCAATGGTTCAGAAAATCGTAACAATAAGATTTGTTTTAATTGTGGATCAAAAGATCATATTTCTAGATTTTGTATTCATAAATATAAGGGACTTAAATGTTTTCGATGTGGCACGTTTGGTCACAAGGCTTCGGAATGCGGAATGAATTCGAAACCAGAAGTAGCCATTTTTGATGTTGGCGTAGAATCGAAAGTAAGGAAAATGGTAATGATTAATGGTTTAAGTGTTAATTCATTGATAGATACTGGAAGTCAAGCTACTTTGATTCGTAAATCTGTTTTTGACAAATTAAATGTTAAGGAACTATGCCCGTTGAATTCTACTTTGACTGGTTTTGGAAAATGCCGTGTAAAACCGTTAGGCTATTTTAAAGGAAACATTCAAATAGATAATTTTGAGGGAGATTCAGATATATGCGTAGTAGGAAACGATGTTATGACTTATGACGCTATTATAGGACTAAATGTGTTAATGTTGGGTGAAACACTAATTAATGAAAACGGAATTACTCTGAAAAATAAATCCCAGTGTGTTGAGGAAATAAATACTTTGTCTATTTTACCAATTGATTTGTCAACTGAAGACGATGTTGATGTAAATATTGAACCTGACGTTCCAAATATCTTAAAGGATAAGGTACAACAGTTAGTTTTGAATTATGTACCACACAAAACAAAAACAACAAATGTTGAATTAAATATTTTGGTAAAAAGTAATGAACCCGTATCTCATCAGCCACGTAGGTTACCATTTTCAGAGAAAAAGATTGTCGAGACTCAAGTTACTGAATGGTTAGATCAAGGGATAGTAGAACCAAGTTCTTCAGAATATTGTAGCCCCGTTGTAATTGTAAAGAAAAAGGATGGAGCCGCTCGTGTGTGCATAGACTATAGAAGGTTAAATAAAGTTATTGTAAAGGACAGATTTCCCCTACCATTAATAGAAGATATTTTAGACCGATTGGAAGAATCACAAATTTTTAGTACTATCGATCTCAGAAATGGATTTTTCCATGTTGATGTCGCCAAGGATAGTAGAAAGTATACTTCATTCGTTACCCATGAAGGGCAGTATAATTTTCTTAAGGTTCCATTTGGTTTATGTAACTCTCCTGCCGTATTTCAGAGATATATCAACACCATTTTTCGACCATTGATTAATGATGGTATTGTTTTGCCGTATATGGACGATATAATAATTTTGTCCTCCTCACTTGAAGAAGGAATCGAACGGCTTGAACGAGTCTTAGATCTAGCTAGTGAATATGGACTGGAAATAAATTTTAAGAAATGTCAATTTTTGAAAAAGCGAATTGAATTTTTGGGCCACGTAATCGAAGTGGGTAGAATTTTTCCATCAACTCTGAAAACCAAAGCTGTTCTTAATTTTCCCGAACCAACCAATTTGAAGCAGGTTCAAAGTTTTTTGGGACTTAGTGGATATTTTAGAAAGTTCATGCCTGGATATTCTATTATCGCTAAACCTTTGAGTGATCTTTTGAAAAAGGATCGTAATTTTAAATTTGGACCAGAAGAAAGAAACTCTTTTAACCGATTGAAGGCATTGTTGGCCGAAAAGCCTGTCCTGGGAATATACAACCCTAATTATGAGACTGAATTGCATTGTGATGCGAGTTTGGAAGGGTATGGATCCATTTTGATGCATAGGTCCCCTAACGACAGAAATTTTCATCCTACCTATTTCATGAGTAGAAAAACATCTGATGCCGAAAAGAAATATTCTAGTTATGAGCTTGAGGCTCTTGCCATCATAGAAGCTTTAAAGAAATTTCGTGTATACCTTTTGGGAATTCCATTCAAAATTGTCACTGACTGTTCCGCGTTTGAAAAGACAATGGCAAAGCGAGATTTGTCCACCCGTGTAGCTCGTTGGGTTTTGTTACTACAAGAATTTAATTATGTCATTGAGCATCGACCCGGTTCTAAAATGGTTCATGTAGACGCACTTAGTAGATCTCCGATAAATATGTTTTGTATTTCAGTCGATAATATCTTACCAAAATTAAAAGCGGCTCAGGATAAAGATAACGAAATAAAAACAATTAAAGAGCTATTGAAAATTTCTAATTATGAAGATTATTGCGAAAGACATGGAATTTTGTATAAATTCGCTGATGGTAAGGAATTAGTGGTCATGCCTGAGGGTATGCAAACAGAAATAATAAGGGATGCCCATGAAAAGGGACATGTAGGAGTTAAATATACTGAAAAGAACATCGAAGAGTATTATTTCATCCCCAAGCTTAGGCAGAAGATAGAAAAAACCATAGCCAATTGTGTACATTGCATTTTAGTGAATCACAAAAAGGGAAAAAAAGGTCTTTTGCACCCCTTACAAAAAGAAGATATTCCATTAAAGACGTACCATATTGATCACTTAGGACCTTTAGAGAGCACCCATAAGAACTATAAGTACATTCTAGCCATAATCGATGCATTTACCAAGTTTGTATGGATTTATCCAACAAAAACCACTACATCTGCTGAAGTTATTGCAAAATTGGAGATTCAAAAGGATGTATTTGGGAGCCCTTCTCAAATAATCTCCGATAGAGGTACAACTTTTACATCTAGCGAGTTTGCTGATTATTGTTCTAAAGAGAACATTAAACATCATTTAATAACTACTGGATTGCCGAGGGCAAACGGACAAGTCGAGCGAATTAACCAGACGATCATATCAATTCTGGCAAAGCTATCCTTAGAAAATCCGGCCCAATGGTACAAATATACAAGTGAATTACAGCAAGCGATAAATTCGACCTATCAACGAAGCATAGATACCACACCGTTCGAATTACTTTTCGGTTCGAAGATGAATGTAAAGGGTCTGGACAAGTTCAAAGAAATGATCGAAGTTGAATTTCAAGCAAGTTTTGAAACACAAAGAGAAGAACTCAGGAAGCATGCAAAACAACAAATCTTTAAAATTCAAGAAGAAAATAAGAAGACGTACAATTTAAGAAGAAAGCAACCAAAACCTTATGCAGTTAATGATTTTATTGCCATCAAGAGAACTCAGTTTGGTCCGCACTTGAAGCTAAAACCAAAGTACCTTGGACCCTATAGAATCACCAGAATTAAAGGAGGAAATACATACGACGTTGTAAAAGAGGGATGTCATGAAGGACCCAACCTCACTACAACATGCGCTGAATTTCTTAAACCGTGGAATTGGATTTAAGGGTTTGCTAAGACGTTGAAAGAAGTTAAAGACGAAGAAGAAGTTAAAGACGAAGAAGAAGTTAAAGACGAAGAAGAAAGAAGTTAAAGACGAAGAAGAAAGACGTTAAAGACGAAAGAAATTTGAAGACGTTGAAAGAAGAAAGACGTTAAAGACGAAAGAAATTTGAAGACGTTGAAAGAAGTTAAAGACGAAAGAAGTTTGAAGAAGACGTAAGACGTTTAAAGAAAGACTAGAAACGACGTTTAAAGACGACAAATGAAGCTAGAAGACGATTTGGCTCATTTAATCATTTCCAGAGCTGAAGGACGATTCAGAGCTCTATAACAGATACATTTGCTTTACAGAGACTGACAGATTTTGGAACTTTGCTTCTGCTTTTGCCTTTTTTTGTATATTTTCAGAAACGCCTGGTGGACCAGTCGAACCCAGGATGGCCGATCTGTGGTGCCCAGACTGCCACTAGAGGGCACCTCCGCGCTGATGTCATCTCCGACCACTGCGCAGCCATTCCGCGCATTGGAGGAACGCAGTCAAAAAGCGACACAGAAGGAAGACGACGAAGCTACAAGACGGACGTAGCGTTAGACTGTGCAATGTTGACGGGCGACGAGCGCCGATGGAGTTTATGATGTCTGTGCTGTGCACTTAACTTTAATTGTCTAAACCAAATTCATTGTAAATATTCATAAATCTCATTAAATTTAGTTATTCTTTAAAACTTTCGTAATGTTGCCAATCGCCCACAAACCAGCACCCCCATATATATATATATATATAACAGATCTTATAAGCCTGCAGTCGTGGCAGGAGTGGTATAAGGCAACCGGAGAGAATGATCCATTGATATTGAGTGTAATGCAGATTCCACGAATGGAGAGGCAGAAAATTCTATAACATTTCCTTATTAATTCACTAGACGAGTAGTTACATCATGAGGTTGTTGAGGGTTTGGAGCTTGGAACGGCTCTGAGGGCTCCTTAGCCCAAGAGGCTCGTGAAAGAATAAATAGTTTACAAAAATCTCGCTAGAGGGATTAGGATTAAGAAAAATATTATTGGACCTGGGGATTTAACAAGAAAGTTCATTGGTAGAAGTCGGTGGTTTTACGAAGGAGGAATGTGATCTTACATATGCGATTTGAAAGCAGGAGAGTCCTTGGTAGGTCCAAGTTAACGAGGCGGCTTGAGTTCAAAGGTGAAAGGAGGTCGCAAGATATGTTCGTGGGAGGTCCAGTTAACGAGACGGCTTGAGTTCAAAGGTGAAAGGGATTAGCAAGATATTGACCACTTAGATAGGGAGCCAAAGACTTGGATAAAAGGGGACCGCTAAGGGGTGATCTGTAGTGAAAATTGTACTTAGAGGGTTATTTTTAGGTATATATATATATGCCAGGTAAAAATATAGGTAGGCCAGGTAGACGTGTGAGAAGACATTTCTCACTGTTCAGGGAGTTTGAGAGGGGCCTCATCATCGGCTTGAAAACCGCAGGCTGGTCGACGCGCTGTGTTGCTCGCCAGGTCGATCGTTCGGTGTGTGCCGTCAGAACATATTGGGAGCAGGGGACACGAGATGGTACCCACGTGCGGCGTACCGGGTCTGGAGCGACAAGAAATACGACGAGGCGAGAGGATCGAAGGATCGTGCGGCAAGCGTTCGTGGATCCCACAGTGACTCGTTCCACGATACAATCAGATATAGGTGTGCCAGTTGTTCCACAAACCATTTCCAGACGCATTGCGGAAGCGAATCTGCAATCCAAGCGCCCTTTTCGTGTACTGCCTTTAACACCGAAAAATCGGCGACTCCGTCTACAGTGATGCTAAGCCAGAGTGACGTGGAATGCCACAGATTGGAAAAACGTGGTGTTTAGTGATGAATCCCGGTTCGTTTTGGGGACAGATGATAACCGCGTACGGGTGTGGAGGCGCCCTGGTGAACGGTACAATTCCACCCACGCTGTCGCGCGACACACTGCCCTCACAGCAAGCGTAAAGGTCTGGGGGGCCATAGCCTATGATAACCGGTCCACTCTAATTGTGGTACGTGGAACCTTAGCGAGCCAGCGTTATGTTGATGACATTCTTCGATCCTACGTGGGACTTTTCCTAAATGGTCTTCCAGGGGCAATTTTCCAGCAAGATAATTCTCGTCCGCATACAGCTCGAGTTGCTCAAGACTTCCTACGTCATGTTCAGACTCTTCCATGGCCGGCCCGCTCATTTGGCTCATTTAATCATTTCCAGAGCTGAAGGACGATTCAGAGCTCTATAACAGATACATTTGCTTTACAGAGACTGACAGATTTTGGAACTTTGCTTCTGCTTTTGCCTTTTTTTGTATATTTTCAGAAACGCCTGGTGGACCAGTCGAACCCAGGATGGTCGATCTGTGGTGCCCAGACTGGTATCCCGCACGATGGATCGGACGCGGAGGACCTGTGGCTTGGCCTCCTCACTCACCGGACCTCAACCCACTGGACTTTTTCTTCTGGACTCACATGAAATCTTTAGTGTACCAGACGCCTGTGGACTCGGCTGAAGATCTCGTAGCGAGAATCTGTGTTGCCGCAGACCAAATTAACACAACACCAGGAATCTTCGAGAGGGTGCGCCAGTCATTCCTTCGCCGGTGTGAAGTGTGCAACGACACGCGTGGCCGCCAATTTGAGCACTTGCTGTGAGTTTTTCTCTGATCAACAAATCAGATTGTGCAACTTTTGGTATCGTTCATTCACTTTCCCAACACTGTTGTAAGTTCATGTTGAAACTCTAATTTAACTCTTTTCTGCCTCTCAAAGTGGAATGCGACCCTATGCTCCATGGTAATTATTGCTCGTTTGGATGGGTACTATATATATATATACACATGGTGTGTCTATTAAATTCCAGGACTGTACGTGTAGTTAATGAATGAAAATGCGTAGGGACGCGTCATCAATGTGGGGCGTAATCAATGAGGGGCGAAGGGGGAAAAAATGTGCAGTGATTTCGTCAGCATTTCCGGTTTAGAGAAGGTAAACGCAGGTGCTTCATTAGAGCGCGTGTCACGGTCGGTGATGGAGCAAAGAGTGAATATCAAGTTTTGTTTCAAAATTGGGAAAATGGCGAGTGAAACCTACGAGTTACTGAAAATTGCATATGGAGATGCTGCTATGTCCCGCTCCCGTACTTTCGAATGGTATGCACGCTTTCGCGGTGGCAGGGAAAGCACGGAAGATGACCAGCGCAGTGGGCGACCCACCACAAAACGAACAGAAAATGAGGTCGCAAAAGTCCGCGCTTTGGTGACTGCAGATCGTCGAAAGACCCTTAGGATGCTTGCGGACGAGTTAAATATGGGCAAAGACACGGTGCACAAGATTTTGACCGAGAATTTGGGAAAGAGGAAGATATGTTCGCGGTTTGTGCCGCATTTTTTGACAGACGATCAGAAGCAATGCAGAATGGAAGCTTGTGGGGAGTTAATCGACGCAGCTGACCGAGATCCGTCGTTTCTCAAATCGATCGTGACAGGCGACGAATCCTGGTGTTACCAGTACGATCCCGAAACAAAGAGACAGAGTGCAGAATGGAGATCACCATCTTCTCCAAGACAGAAAAAATTCCGTTTCCAGAAGTCGAAAGTCATGTTGCTTGCTTTCTTTGATGCACATGGACTGATCCATCACGAGTTTGTGCCACCTAATCAAACTGTCAACAAAGAGTACTACGAAGCTGTTTTGCATCGGTTAGTTAAACGAGTACACCGTGTGCGACCGAATATGGATAAAGGCAGCTGGCTCCTACTGCACGACAACGCGAGGCCCCACTGTGCTCTCAATGTGAAGCGCTTTTTGGCAAAACATGAAATCGTAGAGGTTAATCATCCTCCGTATTCTCCTGATTTGTCACCTCCTGACTTTTTCTTGTTCCCAAAACTTAAGACTGCTCTGAAAGGGCATCGATTTCAGGACGTACAGGACATAAAGAATAGCGTAACCGCTCAACTTCGAAGCATATCTTCAGAGGACTACGAAGTGTGTTTCCAGAATTTGTACCGCCGTGCACAAAAGTGTGTGTGTGCCGGAGGTAATTATTTTGAGGACTATTAAACGTATTTATGTTTTTTATTATTCATTCCGTTGTATTAGCCCCAGTCCTGGAATTTAATAGACACACCTTGTATATATATATATACATATATATATATATACATATATATATATATATATATATATATATATACATATATATGTATGTATGTAGTATGTATATATATACTTTTCTGTACTGTGATCACAAACACGTGTATTTACTCTTGAAATGAAAAACACTTTGCATATAGTCTAATTGTTCCATTCCAAGCCTTTTCGATTTCTGGTGTTTAAATAACAGCGTGAAAGGATAATAAATTACATTTTTATTAGCATGTGTTTTTTTACATCTTTACACGTATTATCATACTTTTGTTTTCGCAGTATCATCTAATTAATAAGACATCAATAACACATATGTTGTACTTACACTTACGCCTTTGCTTAACTCTTATTTTTATGTTGGCCACGTTTCGTTTTGTAGTTTCGTATCATTTTGGGGTAGTGATTTAGTTTACCATAAATTTGGCAACGTGATTTTCACGAAATATCTACCACCTTCTGATAAGTTCTATCAAATTATATATACAATATAGTACAATTATGGACCATCGACCTATTCTTTTCATTATTTATGAAAAATATGCAGCCAAAGTACTAGAGATTGGAATTCCAATTATATTTACACGAAACTAAATGTCATCCATTATAAGAGGAAAATTGTGTTATAAGTACGTTAGTAAAATGCTTTTAGTCCGCTTTCACAAAAAACATTCTCTGCATAGTATTTCACTTATTATGTGTATGCATGCGATGTTACTAGTTCATTCAGGTACACTTCTTTTAATGATAAATCAGTAGTAAGTTTTATTTATCTCTCCTTGCTTTAACTAGAATACAAACTATTTCTCTGCCGGAAAGAAGATAGTATTGCAAAAAAAGGAAAAAGTATAAAATTTAATCTGTTAAAAGGGTATCATCAGTTTTAGAGGATATGGTCTGATCGGTAAGAACAGTCATTGGTAAGATGACAAAAAATACACATCATAAGTGAACATAGATTTTCAGCGTCTTTGGTAACATTTTGTATTTTTGAAGCGGGCAAAAAATAGTTTTTCAGCTAGTGAATGAATTTTTGTGTTGAAAAACGACGGCATAACGAAACTCGTGGTAGTTAAATATTTAGTTAAAACAAAGAAACTTCACACAGTTCTTTTAGACTAGAAGAGCTTATTAAAAGGTAAATTACAGTGGTATGAGAAATATATTTCGTTATACGTAATGTACATTTGTTTAACAAATATTCGTGGACTAAAATAATATACCTCTCTTCGTTTTACTTTAATGCCACCCGTTTACATATTTATTCTACTTTTTTAACTTGCAATGGGTATTTTGAACATGGATTTTTTAACTGATATCAAACCTGTATACTTGTTCTTCATGAATATACATTCATGTCCATAAGTTAAGCATAATTCTTAAAATGCGAAAAAATTCCAGTAATTTTTCAAAATCACTTGTGGAGAATTGTGTGACAAAGGTAAAACATTGTGCATATGCGAAACAGTTCAGTCAACGCCGCCATGTGCAAAGCACCGGCACTTGTCGGAACGAGTACAAAACGGGTACAAAATTTCGCAATTGCTGTGGTACGGAATATTGTTAACAATCAATAAGGACGAAAGATGTCAACATGTTTGTCAAGTGACGAAATATTGGAATGCTGGAATCTAGTCGATCCCAAACCGAAGAGTCTCGAATTCTGAATGTGCCTCAGTGTGTGATCTCCAGACTGTGGCAGAGGTTTAAAACCACTGCACCCGGAGACCAGCACTAGGTCGGCCAAGGGTAACAACCGTTCGGCAAGACCAATATTTGGTGATAACTGCGTGACGTCAGAGGAACCGTTCTGCCAGACAACTGGGATCAGCCCTGACAGCCACCACAGGAGTCATGGTTTCGAGAAAAACTGTTTACAGTAGACTCAGACACGTTGGTCTCTATGCCAGATGACCAGCAGTTTGCACCCCCTTGACGTCTGCACAGAAACGAGCGCGTTTACAGTGGAGTTTGGAACATCGGCAGTGGAGTCGACAACAGTGGGGCAATGTCATGTTCAGTGACGAGACCAAATTTAGTCTGCAAACTGATTCTCGTCGTACCACGATCTGGGGAGAACGTGGAACGAGTTTTCACCCAATAAACATTTCGGAAAGACATCGTTTTCCTTCAGGGGAGTCATGGTCTGGGCAGGCATCATGCTGGACAACCGCACAGACCTCCACATCTTTGACACGGGGTCTGTTACCGGTCAAAGATACAGAGCCGAAGTCCTTGATCCTACCGTTCGCCTGTTTCGAGGTGCTATCGGTACTGGTTTCATATTCATGGATGATAACATGCCTCCTCACCGTGCAGCCGTGGTCGAAGCCTTCCTCCAAAGTGAAGATATCCACCGCATGCAGTGGTTTGCCAACTCTCCTGATCTGAATCCTATAGAGCATGTGTGTTATATGCTCGGGAGACATATTGCAACCCTCCTCCCCACCAAGCTCAGTTCCGGAGTTGAAAACTGCTCTCCGTGAGGCTTGGAACTCTTTGAGCACACAACTCATCCATACCCTCATCGAAAGTATGGGAAATAGTTGTGTAGCATGCGTGGCTACCAGAGGTTCCCACACATCGTATTAAACTTCAGCATCACATTGTTTCAATTATTTTGTTTCATTAAAGTTTATACTTTCAACCCTTTCAACCCAATTTTTCTTTCAACCCTTTTCTTTGGATAATATAATAGAAGTTTGCATTGTTTGCATTATTATCCTTGTTATGCATTATTTTCCTCTTCTATAATCCTATTACACCCGCATACCGCGTTTCCTTCCATTCTGATGTAGATTTTCTGAAATATTCACATAAACAGCAATTATACTTAACTTTTGGACATGAGTTTTGAATGAATGTACATTCATGTATGATGAATTCTGTGTGTTTTGTGTGCTCTTGAATAACATATTGGTATTAGCAATATTTTATATACATTATGTTTGCACATTTGTACATTACTTTTGCAGGGTTTATCTAAATGTACACTACATTTTTTGCATGTATAAATTAAACTGATTATAAATGTTATTTGACCGATTAAATTTCCTCCAAAACTTATTTGAAACATATTACTTACGAATTTCGTTTTCACAGAGTACCCCAAGATATATGTATATATTATACTAAATGTAATTTGCACTACAGATAATACATTTACATTTTTGTTCATAACAGATTGGTCAATTTCAATCCAAATTGGATTGATTCCATCCGATCAAAAGTGAATAAATGCTGTGAAATAATAAAAATGTGAAATAATACACTACCAGTGGCACAACACCCTAATCCTTCTTCCTCCTTCTCACCAATCGCCGAAGAATACTAAGAAATCTATTCCTTGACTGCGTGAGCCATGCTCGATTAGCTCGTAATGCTAACTAACGTCAAAATATTTGACAGTTACTGTGGAATGGACATAGTGTGGAATATTGATTCAATGAATGTGATTTGATAACTGTAGGATGAAATTTATAAATTACACATTTAGGACTTAAAAATACACTTGGAAGACTTTTGGACTTGCACTAGATGATCTAGCCATATATCCAGAAACATTATGATCTATTCCCATGAGTCACTATGGATGAGAAAGCCTTGACAATATTCTATATTCATCAGCATGTTGCTAACAATATTTAGATATATTTTGCAAATTTTCCAATAGTCTAATCCAGATTCATTAAAACATCGGGATAGTGCAGTTATTTAGGTAGTATTTTTCTATCGTTTCATGTAGTCTAAAAAATTATATGAGTTCAAAAACAAGTTTCACAAAGTTCACACAAATCATATTTTGATATTAACATCATTATTGCACCAGATGTACATACGTTTTGTATTTTTAACTTAACTTTTTATAATATATTTTCACTTTACATCTTTTTTCTAATAATCAATTTGCTGATTGATTACTCCATTATTCGTTATAAATGAAATACTTGACAAGGCAACTTAAATTTATTTTGACCAAGGAAATGCAAATTTGAAACCACTAATCGAAATTCAAATCTGGTGCATAAGTTTATTTTGCGTCCTCAGATTTAGTTTGAGAGCAGTACATGATGCATGATGCTGTTGCCAAATAATAAATATACGTTTTGCTATAGTTTGAGTGACTTTTCATGTAACATGTTTTAGCTGAACACAGCTTCTTTGTCTTTCCGGTAAGGGACACCGATGGAGAATGGAGCTTGTATTTGTTTCGTCTTTGTCTACTGCTTTTATATATTCCTGTAATTGTAATAAAACGTGGTTCCTTAAACCACCTTGGCCTTCGTTTATGAGAAACCCACATACACATAATGTTAGATGGTCATTTCTTTCCCAGAACGCAAGTCAATATTTTAAATTTCAATCTGAGCAATCTATGCTTAAATATAATTATTCTCATACACCAATCTCTTCGTATTTTGCATTCTTGAACTGCTTAACAGGAGCCAATGGTGGAGCAAATAATATTGGTGTCATCGCATTGTATTAAGGACTTCCACTGCAATTACAAATTAAGATCAACCATTGAGAGATTCCGAGCATGCGTCATTGGGCATCCACAGCAATTTGCAGAGGAAAGCAGTAATGATTGTCCTCCACCAAGCAGTAACGGGATTGGCTGCGGCAGAAATCTTGTGTAATATTGCTAAGCTTGTCGGCCGGCAGTGAATTAACTTTGCATAAATTGTGTCACCCCCTGGAAAGCCGCGTCTAACCCAGGATTCAAATCCTTTGTTTGGTTGGAACAGACCTTTGGTCGCGCCGGGTGCTTCTCATCTATTGGCAGCTTTGTTGGAGTTAGTCAGACAGGTGCAGTCGCACGCATTTTTCTATCTGTAAATAGACGTGTATGTGTGTCCTTAAGGAAACTAAAGTACACAAATACATCCTTAAGTTTCCTAAAATGTTTTAATGTAAAATGCAAATAGAAATGTTTCAATAGCATAAAATATATCTGTATACTTAAAGGTACAGAATATGTATAAATAATTGTATATTTAATACCAGTAAACTTTCCAAATGCATTCTTAGTAACATGCAAAGTTAATATACATTCTAGGATAATATATATAAAATTATATTCTATATATAAAATTAAACTATGACACCAATCATATATATATATATATTGATAAATGAATAACTTAATAATATAATTATACCTTACATATTTTTATGATAGTTTATTTTGTAACGGGTGTATAATTGAATATTACTTAGTCTTTCTGTGATGAGTACCTTTCGCTTTCCATCTCTATGTATACTAATATTAAAAAAACACCTATCATTAAAAATATTTTCAAATGAATTGTGAAAAAAATAAATGAACTTAATAACAGATTTATTTATCTGACTGCAATAAGTTACGTGTCACAGTTAATTTCATGTTTAATTCTGCGCATTCCAGAAACATAACAGTCACCGGTATAAACTACACATATTTCTGTTACTTATCAAATCAGATCATGAACGCAATTCTACTCAAACACATATTTTAGAAATTAATCATGTTTATCTTAAGCAATTAAATAACATGCAACCTATTACAATCATAACATTGATGTACTGGTTACTTAAAAGTTATTGAAAAAATTATCTTACATACCAATTTCTTTCTGAAACTACAGTTTAATGGAATAAATGGTCTTTTAACAAAACCCTTCGATGCAGAAGAAAAACTTCTCAAGGTGTACTTGTCAAATTATTGTCTTAAAAATGTTCATGGAAGTAGAAAGGTTCTCCAAGAAAGAAAGTTTCTTTCAGTGAATGTCAAATCTAATTATATACAAGAAATAGTTCTTGATTTTGACATCTGAAGTTAACGCTTATCCTTTGAAACAATGTCCTAGATTACGGCACAAGATCCAAACATGATAAAGCTAACAATATCCTAGAATGTATATTAACTTTGCATGTTACTAAGAATGCATTTGGAAAGTTTACTGGTATTGAATATACAATTATTTATACATATAATTTAGTAGACTCATATTTTTCTTTCATAGAAACCTTCTTTGTACATTATGATATGTGCTTTAACCCTCTGGATACGGGGACCATCCCAACCGGCCGAAAGTTTCAAGTCCCCTCGTTACGAAAGACTCGGATTCTTTCAGGCCTCAAACTCCTGAAGAATCGCCGAAGCCCATTACGATTTCCATCCCCTATTTTCTGTGCCACAAAGAGACCCGCGCGTGAATAGCCTTATCTCCCCGTTGACAAAGATGCCAGGGTTATCGACGGGGAGTCTCACAAATTGTTTATCCTCGAGCATCTAGTCTGTGAGAGGTAGAGTAAATGAAAAGAGATACACTTAAAAAGTCGCTGCCACCCTTTCAATTTACCCGGGAAGAATCTGTCCCTTCCAGGCATACCCATGACCCGACAATAGAAACCTGCACATTAGGTGATAATGGGACGACGCATATTCCCTCTCCTCCTGGGGGAAAGCATTGGAAAGGCCGTTTCGGCCGGTTTCAGTAAGTTGCCTGTAAAGCCGTTGGGCCGGCTGCCGTAACCAAAGAAGGAAACGATATTCTGCCCCGTCGTATGCAGAGGGTTAATACATTTATTTCATAAAAGTTTTTCCTGTAATTCTGTCTCCAATTTATCTACACTAATTTAATTACAAATCCAAGTCTTAGGACTATCCGGTTCCTGTCAGGTAAAAATTCAGCCTCATTAGTCTTGCTACTTTCCAATAATGTTCAAGATCCTTTGTTTGATAGTTAACCCTATAAGCGTTAAGAAATTTCCCGGAAAGGAAGTATAGCTTTTACCCCACAACACTCACTAAATAACCCCATCAATTGGTTGAAAGAAATCTAGAATGTTCCTTAGATATTGTCACACAGGGTCAAACCTCAGCAATCCGCCCCTCTCTTGAAAAACACGATAAACTAAACCGTCCTTAATAAGTGTTTTGCTGTAATTTTAGTGAAAATTTTAAAATACGTGCATGATTCATAAGGTACTTTTTACAGCCACAAAAACCTCACGTTGTTGACTTCCGAACAAAAATTATTATCAAAACCAAATTAACCCTAAGCATCACGAAATTTCCGATTATTGTATTAGTGCTTTTTCTCCACAACATAAATAACGACAAAATAACCACATATAATGGTTTAAAGACTCCTTAGGAAAATGCTATTGAATCAAACCAATTAGGAACTCTGGAATCAATACGAAACTCTGAATTTCAACCACTCATAACTCATCAGAGATTCGTCTAAAATAAAAGTATTTCTGTGAATCCTGGCTGTTTGATTCAGAAAATCGGAATCTGCTATCAAAAATAGGGGCTCACCCTTTAAAAAACAATTGAGTCAATACAAATTTTAATATTGATACCGACCCTTATGCTAATAAAATGCATTTTTTTATTTATAGTCCAAGTCTAATAACACGTTTTCTTTGCTTGTGTAAATCCAGGGACAGGAACAAGAGATGTTCATATACTTTTTTGACCGTCTGAAACACATTTTCATTAAAATATTTCGTCACCGGTGTTTGAAGGAGGAATCTGTTCCTCACATAGATCCTTTCCTTGGGAATGAGATTACATTTTACTTTTACACAACTGACATTCAAAGAATACCATACCCATACCTCAGCATGCTTTTATTATGCAAAATCAGCAAGCTGTTATATATTGATTTGAAGAGAATTTGGGTTGAGAATTTGAATTGTACCTATCTTATTATTCAATACCACTAAAATAAATATCCATAAATGAGTATGAATGCAAGAAATTATAATAAATGGAATTATAAAGGCAATGAATCTTAAAACTAAGAACCTCTTGGACTCTAGCATTTGCTCTTAAATTAAAATATATAAGTATAAGGGTCAGGATTCCCACTAATTCACCTTTTTACATCATCCCTTTGAATATAACTTTTTATCCTACTGGATGTTTTATGCCAACCAATTTGTAAAACCTATTTATTTGTAGTTTATGAAAGACACAAAAATGAAATGGACATCAAACCAAATGTTTTCATTCCTTATTTCGAGGTCTTAAAAGTTTGTAGTTTCACTTAAAATATTCTACAAATAAATGTCACTCATATTTCTTTTTACATTATAGCGATCTCTCAGTATTAGATTAGATATTATTAGAAATGCATTAAGTTCAGTCGTATTATTAGTTTTTATGTTACCCCTAGAATCTTATTTAAAATTCAGTTTATAAAAATGTAGTCTTATCTGTCCAAACAAGATAAATGTGCTTTAATTCATGAGAAAATAGTCCTATAAATTATATTCAGTATACCTGAATACCACATCCCTCCTTGATCATATTCAAGAAATTTAATAACATTTTAATGAGAAAGATATATTTTGAATGCTTTTATGAAAATATTCATATTTCGTTTAAACCAATACTATTACACGGAGGATGTAAATTTTTAAAGTAAGACTTTATTTAATAAGTATTTTAATGAAACTAGTCAAGTGGTATAAGCAATTTCAAAAGAGTTGCTATTTAAATGGATTTCAACGAAACTATCTTCAAAATACATTAACCTTTCAGGAATTTCAGAAATGTAATGTTTGTAACTTCAAACTAAACAGAGCAAAATATTTTTCAAGAATATTTACGCATTTCTTTCTTTTTTTCATTTTTATCCTTTTCAAGTTGTTGCTTTGGGTGAAGCCAACAAAGAACGTTTTATGTGGTCTGAGACGTATTTGCCTGACATGAACAGTGAAGTATAATGGAAATGTTTTCTTACATTTATTTTCTGAAGTAGAACATCTAACTTAGGTTTCAGTGAATCAAAATATATTTTACTGAAACTAACATTAAAAAACCGATTCCCTGAAACGAAGTAACTACACTGCTGGCCACCCAAATTGCAACACCAAGAAAGACAAGAGATATCACAACAAAATTTATTTTGTAGATAACATGTTGACCAAGTATCAAATGATTAAATTTATAGACTTCTGTGAAGCGTGGTTCCTGCCAAAATCAGTAGCCAGAGTAGCCGCCATTGTGGAGATCACCGCTGCCACACGCCTCGGCATTGATTCAAAGAGACTTTGGATGTGTTCTTGGGGTACAGCAGACCAAGCAGCTTCCACACGTTGCCAAAGTTGATCTGGTGTGGCAGCTGGGGATGTATTCTGGGTCAATCGTTGAGCAACCATGGACCACATGTTTTCTATCGGCGAAAGATCCGGAGAGCGAGCTGGCCAGGGAAGCAATTCAATCTGGCGATTGACGAAGAACCCTTGGACAATGCGTGCCACGTGTGGTCGCGCATTATCCTGTTGAAATATGGCTGTGGGCAAGCCCTGAAGGTAAGGAAGGACAACTGGCTCCAACACCTCGGAGATGTAGCGCTGGCTGTTTAAAGTACCGGCAATGCGTACTACAGGAGTGCGAGAGTGATATCCAATACCGCCCCATACCATAATACCCGGTGCAGGACCAGTGTGGCGGTGCATAACGCAGCTGTTCAGCATCCTCTCTCCACGGTGTCTCCAGACTTGAATCCGACCATCGTGGTGTTGCAGACAGAAGCGTGACTCGTCAGTAAAGACAATTTCATTCCATTCTGCCGCCCACATCCTTCTTTCATCGCACCATTGGCGGCGGAAACGTCTGTGGTTCTGCGTCAAGGGTAGACGAAGCAATGGACGTCTTGCGGACAGACCACTCTGCTGTAAACGGCGTCGAATGGTACGCGCAGACACTGGATGATGCGGTACAGACTGAATGTGCTGTGCTATGGTTCGTGATGTGGCTGAGCGATCCGTCACTGCCATACGCACAATATGCCTGTCATCACGTGAAGTGGTGCACTGAGGTGGATGCGATCGAACACGTCGGTCCGTCGTACCCTCCTGCATCCAACGATCACATATCCGCATTACAGTTGTTTGGTTACGTCCAACACGACTACCGATTTCCCTGAAAGATAATCCACAATCTCGGTAGGCCACTATCCTTCCTCTGTCGAACTCGGATACTTGATCAAAAGATGATCGCTGTTTTCTACGAGGCATAATTGATCGTTTTTTTTGAAAAAACCACAAGAAAAACACAATTGCCGTACTTGAAATCGTCGAAATCTCCAAGCCTTAAATAGCGCTTTGAAGTGGCGCCACAGGCGCGCGTGATGTGCGTCTGCGCTGAAATTCTAATCATTTGCATATCTCACCTCCGCTAATGCATGTTGTAAATTTCATATTATTTGCATGCTTCCTTCAGGGTGTTGCATTTACGGTGGCCAGCAGTGTATATATATATATGTAATTCTTAAACCTGTAAGTTTAGATATATTCTGAAAATTTTATTCCTTTTAAAATCCAATTTATTGAATTGTAATCTATTTCAAAGTTTAATCAAACCGTGGATATAAAATATAATAATGTTTATAAAAACTGCAACACCATGAAGGAATGTTAATAATAATTTCAAACAGAGTAGCAGAGGATGCAATGCAAATGAAATTCAACTGATTAGCATTGAAGAGTGATAGCGCATGCCTGAGCTCAGCAGCACTCTGAACTGTTGTACTAAGAGTATAAATATAGTGCTATTTAGACATAAGAAGTGTACTGTGCTAACCGAGCTGAACTAACACCAATACACACTCCCGTGCCTAGTGTCGTAAGACACTACTAGTTTAAATAAGCGTGGTTGGGATGAATAGAACATGCCACAGAGGAGGAAGTCTATCCAGAATGTTAGAGCATATTACATCTATGCATTTTTACATCTACAGGGTGATTCTACGATCATGGGACAAACTTCAGGACATAGAACACAACGAAACAAACACTTTTCCCCATAGAATGTATGGTCACAAGTGCAGCGGTTGGCCGCTAGAGAGCGCAGTCAAACGCTTGTATAAAAGCGTTACGTCGGCGATGCGAGGCCTGCATCAGGTGTGACATTTTGAACAGCTTCTGTAATTATGCATTTGCGTTGTACTTACCGACTGATGTTTGTACATGTCGTTTCATTTCCATGTATTTTGTACATGTCATTTCTTTCTTACCCGCTGTTCCTTGTACTTATCTTTAATTTATGCAAATCTAATTGTATTATTTTGTTTTGTCAAGCAGTTATTGATGTTTATTTGACATTAAAGCGTGGTTTCCATATTTCATGCCTCTTCTTTCCAACTTGCGTCGGACCGTGTGTTTGTGCCGAAATGGAAAGCGCCCTTTAGCGACCATACATTCTATGGTGAAAAGTTTGTTTCGTTGTGTTCTATCACCCCCTGAAGTTTGTCCCATGACCGTAGAATCACCCTGCATACATTATTGCATTGTTACATCTACATATAATTACATCTACCATACTATATTACACTATACATGCAAAATAAGTTAATTTCGTGAGATAATCAAGTCCTGATGAGTCTATGAATCTCACCATGCCAATAATTTTGACCTTCGAGAACTTGTCGCAAGCAATATTCCCTAGCCATGCGATTTTAAGGTGGTCGGTAGGTGTTTTCATATGCCATAATGTTGTAAGAGGGCAGACTGTGATATAGTGCAGAAGAGTGCCGATTTCACCACAGGAGCAATTTTCCTAATTGAGTTTTTAAAAATCGTTATGTAAGATGGAAATGGAGATGAGTGTCTCTGCCGTGGTTCAACTTGCTGATTTCAGTGACCTCATCGTTTTTTCCAGGAATCACTATGCATCTTCAATGATAAAGGTCGCATATAAACAAATGACATAATTTGAAGGAGGACGAACGATTGGCCTGAGTAAAGGTCGATTTTCGTAACAAGACATTGCTGCTTTTGCGGGATATAACGTCACCGCAGTGATGCGTGTATAGAATCAGAGGACTGAAGAGAAGTAGATGCATTGAAAATTCGGCAGTGTTATTCGGTACAAAAATTTAAAAAATATATGGCACAAAATGTTACATCACGGGATGACGAGCATATAGTTCTCATGGCAGAAATGAACCGTTCAGTTTCATCGCAAGTGTGAGCACAACGGCGGAGCACTACTACAGGCGTAGCATTGTCTGCTTCATTTCAATGCCATGACGTTTGGCAGCTCGTGAGGCTTCCCAATATACTGATTTTTCAGGTCATAATTGTTGCATCGTTCTGAAAATTTAACCGTTTGTTTACATAA
This sequence comes from Meta bourneti, assembly GCA_933210815.1. Taxonomy (NCBI): domain Eukaryota; kingdom Metazoa; phylum Arthropoda; class Arachnida; order Araneae; family Tetragnathidae; genus Meta; species Meta bourneti. The sequence continues at coordinate 61,531,575 of OW119923.1, read as the reverse complement.
TGTGTGATAAAAGTTTTGTTCTGATTGCATTATTCTTTCATGATGTTGCAATTTTTCTCAAACAGTTGCGTACACAGAAAAAAATGAAAAACTTTCAAAGCAACGACCTAATCAAGATCGACAATGACCATTTCGGTAAAGCAAGACATCCCCCATTATCATGAAAGAAGAAAGTTACAAGAAGAAAAGCGAGTTTAAATATGTTGCTCTAGAATAGTGCTGCCGCTATTCACTTTTTTAACTAAGCCTTTCCAGGCCGCATGTAAAGGTGGGAAAGCACTAGTGTGTTCGACAAACGTAAATATGGATAAGGCTTCTCTGATGTTGAGCTCGAGAATGGACCTAGTATGATTGGACTATTTTCGCTTGTTTGAAATCAAACTGGTAAGAAAATCTCCAACGGTGTTGAGAGAAGGCAGATTTGGGCATTTCCTTATTTTTTGACACAACGTATGTGTACTTGCAATCGGTATTCAAAGCTCGTTAAGTTTGACCAACATCACCCATACCGCATGTGGAGGGTGTATGATATATTTCCCAACCAACACTATTCTAGAACAAAATATTTAAACTAACATTTCTTCTTGTGACTCGTTTCTGTCCTTATGATGGTGGATGTCTTATGATGGTGACGGTGGGAAAAGATCGTCAATGGCTATTTCGGCCATTGACGATCTTTTCTAAATTTTTAATATTGATTAGTCGTAGTTGTGAAGATTTTTCACCAAGGTTTTCATCTGTTTATCTACAGTAGTATACATGTTTTTCTTAATGAAAAATTGAAAAAAGGACAATAACCTTTTATTTGGTGTAACTAGATCAATTGTTTTGATAGGAGAAATTTAAAATGTGCTTTAGCATAAATGATGTAATTTGCTTAGAATATTAAGATTTCCAAGTTTCTATAATATAAATATTATATTATGGTTTTTTATACAGGGTAAATTAAACAATGCAACTAAAAACTTACATATCCCAAGGACAACCGATAGATATTACGTGCCTTGTTTACCTAACAAGAGGGAACAAACACGGTTAACCCTTAGACCACACAGAACATCGGTAACCTACTTAAAAGGTGAAAAAATATTTCTACGGAAAAAATTCAATTCTTATGTACCTACAGAACCTTCTCAGAAGTTGTTGAGAAAGTGTAATCAATCTTTCAGATATATCGGCTTTTTTTGCTTCCGTAAAAAGAAAAGGTAAAAGAACATATCGGAGAAGCAGAGTTCATTACAAGGCTCCAAGATACAGCAAAAGTCACGCTCAAACAACAACTATCTAATCAACAGTTTTCGGATCTTCTCTGCAAGTTTCCAGGGGAAGTTGTATCTCTCTCCCTGCTTCCAGCTTTTTTCTTACATACTTTTTTAGAAAATTCTTCTTTATTAACACATGTTTCCTAGTCAGAGAATTTCCCTCCTTAGAAAAAAGATGTGAGTTTATTTTACAAACAACGCAGAATAAGCTGAGCAGCTGGGAATATTTTAACTGAATAAATGAACATGCATTGGCGAAGGAGACTGTCTAATGGCTTAAAATCATCTGGCAACATTACATTAGTATTACAACAAACATTATTTACGATATAATAAAGCATTTAAACAATTTTAATATTCAGTATCTTGTTCCTATTTTAGCAGTTTAAACTGTAAACTAGCAGTGTTATTGACCACTTTTATGTCTACGTATTAAAGGGACAGTTCTTATATAATCTTAGTCCTTAACTTTTTAATCTATTCAACGGAATCTATCATTTATGATTTCTTAGTCGTAAAATAAAAAAGTTGAGTTGTACTACCATAAATGCACACTTTAACGGTGTGTTTTATGGAAATTATCTAATATGGAACCTTAGTAGTTCTTATAGTGTGTAAATTAATATGCGAAAGTTCATTAATATTTGTTCTGGAACAATGGTTCTCAACTTTTTACGATGGATTTCTTGATTTTAAAGTTGATTAAACCACTGAAACGGAAGTAGGACTGTGTGGAAAGCTTTGTTATTAGTGAAAAAACATACTTTTGTAAACTATTAAAGTGGAGACATCGTACTGTTCCTCAAAAAAATACGAGTCCATGTTTACTTTAAGAGCCAGAAAAACTGGTATAAATGTCTACAGGAAATGAACGGGTGTAACGTATCAGAAGAACGCACACTTGTCATTTACCTGTCAAAAACCTTTGCAGATGTACCATTGAATGCCAGATAAACAAACCCCATACCATTACAAAGCCACTACCAATCTGTAAAATCCCCTGTTGACATGTGGAATCCATGCCTTCATGTTCTAAACACACGGATTCTTCTATCTGCCCGAAACAGTTCGAGACCTGACTCGTTAGATCAGGCTGCACGATTCCAGTTATCATTAGTCACGTTCAACCTAGAGTATTTTTCGGTCACACTACTGTCGTAAGTTTTAGGTTTTGCCAGAATTCTTGTAGTCACAAGTAGATTTCATGTATTACCATACGCTTGAAATGGTATGGTAATGCATGAAAATCTAAACTACTATTTTACTTACGAAATACTGTGACCCATCTCACGAGCTCCAACTATTAAACCTCGTTGAAAATAGTTTAAATCATTATAATTTGTCATTCTCACGGCTGAAACAGCTCTATATGCCTGTGCAGATATTATCGCCTTATATATGCACTGCTAGAGGCAATTCATGATATGGAAAGGTGGCATTGCTATTCATTTCCCATAGGTTCATCTGTAGCAGTTTCTCTAGCACTGCAGTGTACTAATTTTGAATAGTGACCCACTATTATATTGATGATACATTAAAAAAACTAATTTCACGCTTAAAATACAATAACAAGTATTATACCGTTAATATTTCTTTCGACTACACATCTGTATATGGATTAACGCTGTTGATAAGATTTGGATTTAAATTTTTAACGGTTATTTCAAATTTAAAAGACTGAACTCTTAATGCTTTTGAAAATGCCTCCATTCACATATAGTATACAAAACTTTTAAATAGAATAATTAGGAGAATTGGTTAAATGAAATTTTAAAAAAATGGTTTAATTAATAGTTATTTTTTATGTAATGAGTTTAGCACTGTATATATATTTTTAAATATGAGATGGAGATTAATATTTGTATAGCATAGATTACTTAAGAAAATATTTTTAATCTTGCGGAAACTATATGGGCATAGGAATAAATTCTCAAATTAAAATACGTCTTGCGAATTTTAATTACACAGTGCTTTAAAAATTTGTTTTAAATTATCTAAATATTTTTATATAATATGATGCGTCCGAAAAAGTGCCACTCTAATTCCACTCCAAACTTTTAAGTTTTGCTGGAAACATCGACGTTAAAAGAATTTAATGACTGACTAAAAGATCCTAAGATAAGTCAACACCTACAAAGTACCAAACTATAGTATATACAAGAAGATAAATTGTGAGACAAACTAGTATTTATTATAGTTATTTTCCATAAAATACACAAGAGCATTTGAATTTCTCAGGTAGTCCTTAATAAAACAGACGAGATATAGTAATATAAATTTACTCTCCTTTCTTTGTAGTTGACAGACATGTAGAGTTATGTGTATATTTTACATATAATCCAATTCCAGATGTGTTATTGTACCTTTTTGTTAGTAACTGAGCATAATTTCGTCTTTAAAGTATACCTAAACCAGTCACTGAATCCGAATAGTAAAAGCTTTCACTTTTCACTATTAACCTAAGTATGAAGTTTTATAAAATTGTAATATAGGATAGGTAACGGGATAAATCAGTAATACACTGACATTAAACTCAAAACACAAAATGCAATTTGCTATAGAATAAAAAAGGAAATGAGTAAATCATTTAGTTGAAAAAGGTTAAAGCATTTAAAATGTTGGTGGTAGTAATGAATTATTTGTATAAAATAATAGTAAAAATATAACTTTATGGAATTCTGTACTTTTCACGCCTATATTTATCAACATATAAAATCTAAATAAGAACGTATAATGAAATTCTTCCGCAATCTAATTACAAAACGCAGTAAGAGAGAGAAATATCTTGAAAATAGAAATTAAAGCAGAAAAGAAAATTTGGGTCAAAACCCCGAAAATAGATTTAGAGGTAAAATAATATGGAATCAATCTTTTGAACAAATGAATGAAATGCAATTGAAGCTGACGTTCAAAAGCTAATTGTGGTAAATTGAGTGAGGTGTGAACTTTATACCATACCACTTAATTAGAAATAAGAATTAACCCCAGTATTAGGACATTTGAAACTGTAAACAAAGTGCTCTTTGATGTTTTTGATTTATATTATCTCATTTAGATGTATGAAATGTGCATATTGATGCTTATACTCGTTATAAATGGATTTAACGTAATAAATGGTACTCGTTATAAATGGTATATAATGTGAGTAGCGTCATTGCTATCAGTAGATATTAGCAATTAAGAATCTTTAGTGTCAATGCTATGAGTGGGTCTGATAGTATAGATATATGAATTCAAATACATAGATATATTTCGGGAGGAAGCATGTGGCGATTTGCATAACCTAGGATAGTTAGAAGAAAACTGATGTATATTCAAATTTTGGAAGCGCGACGTCATGGACTCTGACATAGGAGTGAATTCTCTCACAGGAATTCGTCTGCAACCTCATTCTCTGCATGTAAACACGATGCGAAGCCTGCATCATTGTTCAAGGAGGGCATACAGTCTACAAAGGACCGCGTCCCCTTTTTTAAGTTTTCACAAATACCCTTCTATCTCGTGACTCGTGACACCCAGTGCAATGCCACCACCTCAAACTTATTCGTGGTTCGTTTCTGTTCTTATTATTGTCTTGTCTTTACTCATCCGGTAGCGCCGGATGTACCTCTTGCATAATTTTACCACATCCAGATAGTTCCACTGCAAAGTAGTAGCTGAAATCCGTACTGTCCTTAAGTTTGGCACGCCAGTGTATATACATAAATAATTGAGTATTCGTATACAATTAAATTTAATGCAATATCTATATCTACCTCTCTCTCTCTTATATATATATATATATATATATATATATATATATATATATATATATATATATATATTTTTTTTTTTTTTTTTTTTTTTTTCTATACAAATCTACACCGTTTGACCAGTCCACACCAAATTTGGTACACTTATACTTTGGTCGGCATAGGCCAACTCTTAACCCCCGTTCTATTGCCCTAGGGGCTAAAAACTATTCGAAATCGACATAGAAATAACATTGAGCATAGATTGATTGCTTTAGGCAGCTATGGTTGCTTTACCAGTGTTGATTGAAAAACAATTTTTTCCGAAACAAATTAATTTACAATATTTATGTTTGAACTGACTTTTTTGTTCTTCCCATGATGTAGAAAAATTATAGATATTTTATTGATGAAGAAAGAATATTTTAAAATATTTATTTTTGCAAGGAAATTAAAGGAAAGGTTTTCAGGAGTTCAAGGATTATTTTCAAGGAAAGTTGGTGTATATTTCGTCCAACTTTACTTAAATAATTTATTGAATACGTAATGATTTGTAGAATTCTGTTGCATAAGCTTTTTAGGTAAAGCGTGTAATTTATTTTAAAATGTTCGGAATAGTTACATGTGAATCCTCCGTTGGAAGCAGTGATTTTCTTTCTTAAAAATTCTGTAAAATCAACCTTCTACTTTTTGAAAAAATTTTATCTATTCAGTTTAATTTGTCTACACCGATTGCATTTATTTCTGACCCAAGCACCGTTATTCCGAAAAGCACAAACGAAAAACTCATTGATCATGAAAGCGTAATTTCGCTACTCGGTATCTGGCAGCACCAGAATTAATGTTTACTTTTTTTATAAAACTTTGTAGAACTTTCTAGAAAGATGGGAAACGGAAACTTCCTTGGTCTCATGATGGAGAACATTCCAGCACCACTCGTTTCTTAGTTGATATTATTTAAAGGAAGCTAACTCGGTAAGTCTTCCAGTTTATCATCTTTCAGTGAATTTGATAGTTTTAATTCGCTCTTTTAGTTGATTGTATAAGTGTTTCCTACTTTATTTGAAAGTGATAGTGTACATTTTGGATTTATACTTCTAAACTGATGTAAGTACTACATAATTTTAAATTTGTTTTATCGTTAATTTTAGCTTTTTATTGTATTCCATTATAGATTTCATTTCTCAGTGAGAGTGTGCCTTTTGCTTAATTTTTTAAATAAGTTTAATGAGGGATCAGAATTAATGCTTTTTTCACACAAGAATAAAAGTTTATTTTTTAGTATGATTTAGAATTCTGTGTTTGAGTATTGTGATTGACAGCTTTTAAGTAAGGCATTAATATTTTTTATTTTTGTTAAAAGTTTGAAATTCCTAAACTGATATAAGTACTTCAAAATTTTAAATTTGTTTTACCATTCAGTTTATATTAGCTTTTTATTGAATTCTATAATAGATTTCATTGCTCAGTGAGAGTGTGCCTTTTGCTTATTTCATGAAATAGCTTTCCTTTGTATTCTTTTACAGATTTCTTTGCTGTAGCAATGCCTTCAAGGAAGCGGAAGGCGATCGGCCAAGTGCAGTCAACGGCTAAGATGATGAAAGATCGTTAATTTTAGCTTTTAGTGTAGTCAAGAAACTTCCGAGGAGAGGAACAGAAGACTTGCGATTGCGAGAGAGAGAGCTATTGATCTAGAGCAACAGAGACGGCACAGCAGCGTAAGGCCCGACTACAGAATAAGAGAGATAGAAAGCTACAACCTTTAGAGAAACAAAGACGGCACAACAGCGACAGGCCCGACTACAGGATAAGAGAGATAGAGCCAAACGATCACGGACTGCGAGCCATTTTAGCTTAGCATTGGAAGAATTTCATTACGATTCACATAAAGACTACTCGCTGCATGCAAGTGTTACCATCGGGAAAATGGAAATGGTTTGTAGTTACTGTCAAGCCAAAAAGTTTAAATCAGAGTCTACTGGTATTTCTGTAAAAATGGAAAAGTTAAACTCTGCCAACTGGAACCACCACCACAAGACCTTTTGACTTACACATCAGGAGATACGTCAGAGTCGAAGCATTTTCTTAGTAACATCAGAAAATACAACTCATGTATCCAAATGACATCATTCGGCGCCACATCAGTTGTTGGACAGCCCGGATTTCTATCGTCATTCAAAGTGCAAGGGCAGATTTACCATAGAGCGGGATCGTTGCTTCCGCTGTCAGATCAACCACCAAAATTTCTACAACTATATTTTATTCAAAACGAACAAATGGAAACTGATCAGAGGTGCGCCTACATCTCGGGAACAAGACGTCAGATTGTGTTAAACTTACAGATAATGTTTCATGAGCACAATAATCTTATTAAAACGTTTGAAACAGCATCGGAACGTATGCCAACAGATGAATATAAAGTAGTCATAAGAGCAGACCGAAGATCAGCAGACGAACACGAGCGGCGCTTTAACTCTCGTCAAGCAGATGAAGTCGCTGTGGTTATATCAGGCGATGAGTTTCACCAACGGGATATCGTTATTCAACGACGAGGTGAATCATTGCAGCGCATTTCGGATACACGTCGATCTTATGATGCTCTGCAGTACTAAGTAATATTTCCCCATTGTGAAGATGGATATCATTTTAATCTGAGGCAGATGAACCCAAGAACAGGTGAAACAACCACCAAGAAAGTTTCAGCATTGGATTTCTATGCGTACAGATTAATGGTTCAAGATACTGAGCAGAACCGCGTATTGAACTGCAGCAATTGTTTCATCAGTTCATCGTCGATATGTACGCAAAGTCGAGAGTGAGCGTCTCCTCTACATTCGCCTAAATCAACGTAAACTGAGAGTTGACGAATATATTCACCTGAGAGATGCTGTGGCAAATGACGGGAACGTTGAAAACATCGGTGCCTTAGTCATACTACCAGCTACATTTACATGCAGTCCCAAATATATGCACGAATACACGCAAGATGCTATGATGTACGTGAGGACGTACGGGAGACCAGACTTATCACCTTCACCTGAAATCCCACTTGGACGGAGATCAAGGATGTTCTTACCAATGGTCAATTACCCAGTGAGCGCCACGACTTGGTCTTTAGCAGAGATGAGAACAGTGAACGACGAAGTATGCCAGACATTTAGAGAGGCCTGTCAAAAGTTGGGTTTGCTGGAAGGAGACCAGAACTGGGATGACACGTTGCGAGAAGCCGAATTGATCTCCCTACCAGAGCAAATCAGAAACATGTTTGCTATAATATTGACTACATGCAGTCCATCGAATCCAAACACTTTATATGAAAAGATAAGGAGGCCCTAAGTGAAGATATACTCGCCAAAGTACGGAGCGAAACACCGACATTAGAAATTGTGTTTGGTCCGGACATTTTCAACGAGGCTTTGGTTATTCTTGAGGACAAATGTGTGGCCATGACAAATAAAACATTACTGCAATTGGGCCGGCCTGCACCAGTACGAGATCGACGAGACGTACTTCGCGCGGATTACGTGCGAGAAACGAACTACGACGTCGAAGAGCTGAGTGCATGCATCGCGGACAAGAAGTCACTTCTGAATCGAGATCAGAAAAACGCATACCAAATTATCATGAATCAGGCAGCAAAACAACAAGGTGGTATCATTTTTCTAGATTCTTCTGGGGGCACAGGGAAAACATTCTTGATTAATATAATACTGTCCGAAATCAGGACTCGGGGAGAAGTTGCTCTTGCCATCGCTTCTTCGGGAATTGCAGCGACGTTAATGGAAGGAGGGAGAACGGTCCATTCTGCACTTAAATTGCCACTTGACATCGCCAGCAGGAAAATTCTACCTGCAACATAAGCAAGGCAAGTGGTCTGGTGCAGATGCTCGAGAATTGCAAAATCAATCGTACGGGACGAATGCACCATGGCTCACAAGAAAGCTCTAGAGGCCCTCGACGTCAATCTGAGAGATCTGAGAGGAAAAGACAACATGATGGGAGGAGCTCTGGTACTCCTCTGTGGAGACTTTCGTCAAACTCTGCCCGTCATTCCGAAGTCGACGCCGGCCGATGAGATCCACGCATGTTTGAAACATTCGTTTTTGTTGAGACATGTGCGAAAGATAAATTTGAAGCAAAACATGAGAGTACATCTGAGGGATGAGAGTGCTCAAAATTTCTCAGACAAACTACTGGAGATCGGAGAAGGCAGATTGGCAGTCGAGTCTTCTTGCAAGATTAAATTCCCATCCGATTTATGTAATCTGGTGTCGTCCGTCGCAGAACTGATAGATGCAGTCTATCCGTTTGTTTCCCAAAACTATCACAATTTGAACTGATTGCGAGAGAGGGCCATTCTTTCTGCTAAAAATGAAGACGTTCGCGACATAAACAATCAAATACTTGTCATGTTGCCAGGCGTGGTCACTGAATACAAGTCCATCGATACCGTAGTAGATGCCGATGAGGTCGTCAATTTCCCGCCAGAGTTGCTGAACTCGCTTGATCCGGCTGGATTGCCACCATATCGTATCGTCTTTTACTTAAAGTGGGATCTCCAGTTATTTTACTGCGGAACCTCGACCCGCCAAAACTTTGCAACGGCACTAGGCTGTGTGTCAAGAAGCTGCTGTGCAATGTAATGGAAACGACTATCTTGACAGGAAAGAGAAAGGGTGCAATAGTTTTTATCCCACGGATACCACTCATTCCGACGGATCTCTCTTTCGACTTTAAGATATTGCAGTTTCCAGTGAGACTTGCGTTCTCGATCACGATCAACAAGTCGCAGGGGCAGTCTATCAAGTACTGCGGAGTGGATTTGAGATCGCCGTGTTTCTCCCACGGACAACTTTATATTTGTTGCTCGAGGGTGGGTTCACCCAAGAATTTATTTATTCTTGCTCCCGGAGGTGAAACTAAAAATGTTGTGTATATTCAAGTTTTGTGTTAAATTCATATTGCAGTGAATTTGTAAAATATTTTGCTTTATAATGTGTGTCCTGTCCTTATACTTTTAAAAACCTGTTAATGTAATTACTTTGATTTTACACTATAGATTGATTTGATGTATTTTCCTGTCTAATAGAAGATTGGGATAAATACCTGGGCAAAGCTATGTTTCGGTCATGTTTGAGCAGTATTAAATCTAACTTTTAATTGATTGTATAAGTATTTCCTACTTTATTTGACAGGTGTAATGTGCATTATTGAATTAAAGTTCATTATTATTATTTTATTTCTATGATGAGTTTTATATTTTTACATGAATATTATGAATATTGATTGATAAAAAAAGGGTATTTCAAATATTTCATTTTTCATAATTTACATTTTGTAATGGAACACGAAGAACTTCAACTCATTAATCATGAAAGCGTAATTTTGTTATTTTGAAACCAGAATTAATGTTTTATTACTTTACTAGTAGAATTACCCGGCGTTGCTCGGGTTGAAATCGTCAAATGTTCTTTCACAGAAAAATGCAATCATTTAAGTTGTACGGAAAATACTTTTTAACTTTTTCATAGCTTCTACAATATACTTCGGACGCAAATATATACATTTAATTCCTGAATATATTGCAATATGTAAAAGATTAAGACATAAATAAAAACGAACGAAATTCGGACGAAAAAAATGCGTTCTACAAAGTTTTATAAAAAGTAAACATTAATTCTGGTGCTTCCAGATACTGAGTAGCAAAATTATGCTTTTATGATCAATGAGTTTTTCGTTCGTGCTTTTGGGAATAACTGTGCTTGGGTTAGAAATAAATGCAATCGGTGTAGACAAATTAAACTGAATAGATAAAATTTTTTCAAAAAGTAGAAGGTTGATTTTACAGAATTTTTAAGAAAGAAAATCACTGCTTCGAACGGAGGATTCACATGTAACTATTCCGAACATTTTAAAATAAATTACACGCTTTACTTAAAAAGCTTATGCAACAGAATTCTACAAATCATTACGTATTCAATAAATTATTTAAGTAAAGTTGGACGAAATATACACCAACTTTCCTTGAAAATCATCCTTGAACTCCTGAAAACCTTTCCTTTAATTTCCTTGCAAAAATAAATATTTTAAAATATTCTTTCTTCATCAATAAAATATCTATAATTTATCTACATCATGGGAAGAACTAAAAAGTCAATTCAAACATAAATATTGTTATTTAATTTGTTTCGGAAAAAAATGTTTTTCTATCAACACTGGTAAAGCAACCATAGCAACTAAAGCAATCAATCTATGCTCAATGTTATTTCTACGGCGATTTCGAATAGTTTTAGGCCCCTAGGGCCAATAGAACGGGGTTAAGAGTTAGCCTATGCTGACCGCAGTGTTCTAAAGTATAAGTGTACCAAATTTGGTGTGGATTGGTCGAACGGTGTAGATTTGTATAGAAAATACACACACACACATCCTATTTTATAAATATACGAAGATAAATTTGATTTAAAATCCCGTGTTTGTCTATTTGAGTTAACACAACGAAATGTTGTAGTCATATTTGAGCATTACTAAATTTCATAAATCATTATCGTCTTTATCAATATTTTTCAAATTTCTTTTTTCGAATTGCTCTACTTCAGAATACACTCAGGTAGTCGAAATTCGACACTGCGCATCTTTCGTTCAGTAGAATTCTGCATTTTTCGTCGGAATTTTGTTTCTGTTTGTATTTATGTCTTAATCTTTTGCATGTTGCAATATATTCAGGAATTTAATGTATTATATATTTGCGTCCGAAGTATATTGTAGAAGCTATGAAAAAGTTAAAACGTATTTTCCGTACAACTTATATGATTGCATTTTTCTGTGAAAAAGTGATTATTCCAATTCACTTTTCAAGCAAAATTTAACCATTTCAACCCCGAGCAACGCCAGGTAATTCAGCTAGTAATTTATATAACTATGAATTACAAGAAGGAAGTTTCTGCAAAAAATAAATTTCCCCAATAATAAAGTTAGTCTTAAAAGACCGGAAGCCACAAATAATTATACGATGAGGTAGATATTCCGTACAGATGGAACCCTAAAGGGCCCTATCCAGTTACATTATAGTATATTTTCATTAACTGAATAAGAATATATCAGAGCTGGCCATCTTCCAACTCTGATGGAAGAGAGTTATCGTTCCTTGCGAGTCTAGTGAAAATGCTGACTAAAATAATAACCACGTAAGGAAATGTTACATCCGCATCAAGCTCAAACATATTGGAAAGGTTAAAAATGAGTGTGGCATAAAAGCAAAACATCCGTTTATTAGTGACAAATTTCTTCCACATGACAAACTTCTTCCCCGAGTAATATTTTTTATTAGATGTTGGCGAGGATTGAAAAATATGATTACGTTTAGAGCACTATTACGTTCACTGCGGTGTGGGGCACCCATAAAAGATAACAGATGGTCAAAATAAATATAAAGCATGCCCCGACTTCCCCCTTGTTCTTCTACTGCTGCAGGAAAGGCTGCAGATCCATAGAAGAGTGAAAAAGTGAGCAGCACATCCTTTTGGAAATTTCATCCCTATCACGTCCCGCAATCACTGTTAGCTGAAGTAAAACAGGGCGCGAAAAAAGAAGGCAAAAAAGGACAGAGAAGGAGAGATAGCGCCCCAAGTTTTCCTAACTTTGGAATTGCATTGTCTACTGAGATAGTACTTTTGAAGTATAGAAGACAGGAGGGGTAAAAAAGGAAGGAATTATTGGAGAAAGAAAGCGCACAAGGGAAGGAGAATACATGTATAAAAAGCCCCTTCGTGCTGTAGTTAATATTTTTCTTCCTTGCTTTTTGAAAATGCTTCTCCAGTCATTGTGGCAAGAAGAAGCGAATGTGAATAAGAAAGATTTTTAGTTCCATCTTTATAACGCGAGTTCCCTATTTTTATGACTTGGATGTTCTGTGTTTGTAATAAAAACCGTGTTATATACTTCTGAGAGTACTCCTCGTGTCGTTTTAAAAGTTTGCTGTAAAAATGGAAATTCTGCAACGTAGACGATTTTTCGACTTCAACCTTCATTATGTTTTGCCGCGAACATACTTCGATGTGATCAATGCTCAACTTCGTGATGGCAGTTCTTTTATATAGTTTTATTAAATATCTCCACGGACGATAAAAATGGAAATAAAATGCTTTTGTACGCGATTCTTGATGGATTCTATGAGACTTTTGTATGCAGAATAAATCGATTTTTAAGGTTTTGCACTTTTCACGCATCCTTATCAAGTGATACCTGAATATAAAGGATAAGGATTTCAAAACGAATAATCAGCACAGATTGAAAACAAGAGGTTCACAACAAATTACAAATCTGTCTATTTTAATATATATTCTATAGCTATAAAAATTTAGCCTAATATATATCATCAACTAATACAAGAATTACGTAACTCGAAAAACATTGTATTTTGAGTTATATTTAAATTTGTAAAGTTGAGTTCATACAGAATACAATTTAAAACTAGGTAACTTTTTCCACCTCTTGAGCTCTATCGGCTAATGAAAATGTAGGTATATTTGAAACCCTTCCATATATATATGAAGTTGTTTTCTCCCTTTTCCAAAATCAAAATATTGAGTTACCTACTTCTCTTGCATTCAGATGGCGATGTATTTCTATTCTGATACTTTTAGGTTTTCGATAGGAATAGTTATGACAAATTCGGTAATTTTTGTATTAAAAGTGTATATTAATGTGTAAGTAATTATGTAAATAATGTGTGAGTAATTATGTAAATAATGTGTAAGTAATTATGTAAATAATGTGTGAGTAATTATGTAAATAATGTGTGAGTAATTATGTAAATAATGTGTAAGTGATTCTGTAAATAATGTGTAAGTAATTATGTATGTTTTCAGTACTTTATGTATTATTAAGTGAAAATACAGATTGTCTCTACAAGCTCTATAGGTTATCTTTCTCAACAACCTCATTCTTACCAGAAGTTCTAGTCATACATCCAGTGACTCACTTTATCTTCATCGTATTGTATTCACATAGCTATTTTTAGATGTTAAATCAATGAACCATACGTTTCTATTCTCCGAAAATAATCAGTTACCCAAAAGTGTTTTCAGTTCCTCATCATTTGCACACGTTTTCTTTAATATCGATGGCATGGATTCTTAAAAAAATTTCTTACTAATTTGTCTGACTCTTTTCGTACATTCAGTATTCATCCATGGATGATTGAGTTACATTCGCCCCTAAAATTTTATACGAATACTAATTTAAGTAATTTCTTTAATATTGATTATACCTAACACCTTATTATTCTATTCCTTATTTTGTCTAACGCATATTTTACAGTCTTAGGGCATTCAGTGTTCATCCATGGTTAAGGTATTTACATTCGCTCGTTGAATTTTGCCCGAATCTTAAGACCCGCATAACCACAATTTGCCTAATATGTCACATATTCCACCAAAATGGTATTTTAAATGCTTTTATACTTTTAAATGTACCAACATTTGTCCATTAAATAGATTTTAAAGAATAGCCAAGCAATTGTTTGGTTATGAGTACATTAATCTATCTTTAAAGGGTCAAAACAGATTTGTTCAGCTGTGTTTCTAAGAACACACAAAAGCTTAAATTTAATAAAGTATTCTTAGAAGATTCATGTGGCTGGAAATGTTGTTTCACTTCTGTTCGAGCACATCCTTCTTAGATAACGACTAAAAACAAAACTCATTTTTACAATGTTCGAAGGATTTGATTAATGTCCATTCATTGGATGAAAAAAATAAAATTATTTTTATAAGAAAATGGAACTATTCAAAATCGTAATTTGATTAGATAAAACTTTTTCGTTAGATATAGTTGCACAAATTTGAAAAGTAAATAATCAAATAAGCATACTCCTATTGCCATTTAAAGTAAAATTGCACACCATCAACTTTATACATTTAAAATATTGGGTTTAAATGTAAATCAAAATAGTTTACAAGCCTTAAAACATGATAATAGGGTGATTTGATTAATCAATTCAAATTAATTGTTTACTTGATCATCCTCGTGTATAGTTTGCGATATGGTCTAAAATAAATGAACTTGAACGTATTTTTGATGCAAACACGGACCTTCATTTCTCTCTGTCCTTAGCAATTACACATTTTAAGATTGTGTCCTTCGCTGTAATCAATATATGAAATAAACCAACCAAAACACAAATAAAGATCCTAAGTGATATTCCTTCATGAAAAACATTCCAAGAACTTTTCCAAGCAAAAATAGAGCAACAAAGACCTTAAAAGCAAAGTATAATTTTCTCATTTTTGAGCTTTCCGTTTCTAAGCCTTAAAACCAGAGCATAGCACTCTCTAATGCATTTCGATTTTCTAGAGTAGAGGGTTTTTGAAATATGTTCTAATAATGTTTGCCATTTCTAACTAAAATATTTTTTTCATGATACCGGAGTTTAGGCACTTTTTCATTATAATCATAAATTCGTTTAGTTCCTGCTTTTAACGTTTGATGTATGCGCACGATATCATTTGAATGCAACTGCCTTCGTTATTATTTGAATTCAAAAGACTTTAATAAAAACTGACAGATTACATAGTTTAAATTGGATGAATGTTAAGCTGATACCTTTTGAATTAGATTAGACCGCAATATCTCATTTTTATTTTGGAGAACCTTTTAATTTTCAAATAAACCTGTATATAAACAAATATGAGCGCGTAATGAAGAGTGTTTAATGTTCTTCAATAAATCTATTCATTAATGAAAAGTTATGATTCCATCTGTTTTATTTTGTATATGTATGTGATGAAATTTTTATGCATTCCTTAAAGATTTATTTTTCTATAGCCGGGGGAATATCAAGCACTACATGATTATAACTTTATTTACTTAAATCAAATAATTTTAAAATAAATTGTATTATTTATTGAAATCTATGTGCTTTTGTATCTACCAGAATTCAACACTAAAATATATAAATATTAAAAATAATTTTTTATTGAAGATAGTAATTCCTTCTGTGAATATTTTTTGACATATGTTCATTGCCTAACAATTCAATCGAAAATTTATATGAACGAATTTTACAAATTATTAAAGTTTAGAAAGCATTTAATAAAATATGTAAACAAAAGTATTAAAATGTTGGAAGATTAATGTTAAAACTTGAAGTAACTTCCCAATTTAGAAAAAAAGTGATACACGTAAGCCATTATTGTAATGATGTTTTACAGATTGACAATAAACTATTTTTAAATATTAAATAACATTCAAGTTTGAAAAGTGGAAATTAAACTATGACCTTTAATTTTTCGTGGCGTACTGAACAAATTATAAAGGAAAATATGGAATCCAGGTCAGATTTTACTTTCTTCGATCAATGAATTTGCACTTCAGTTAATGTTGACTTTTTGATTAAGTACAACTATTTCAAATGATTGAAAATACTCTCGATATAATATACCGTTCGACAGTAAACAGAAAATGACTACCAAACATCATTAATAGTTATAAGAGTGATTTCGTACCCCCAGAATCGTGGACAGGCAGGAAATGGTAACGTATCATGTATAGTGACGAATCCCGCTTCTAGCTTGAGGCTGATATGTTCACCTATTCGTATGTGGCGGAGACTCGACCGGAGCCACCATTCTCAGTTTACTGTTTGTAACTGCTGTAGCTCCATGCGTAATGGTGAGGGGATTCATCACGACAGTCGATTCCCTCTAGTCGTTGTACTAGGTAGTTTGACAGTGCAGCGTATTACGTATCATGTTTAGTGACAAATCCCTCTTCTAGCTTAGGGCAGATGATCATCGCTTTTGTGTGTGATGGAGACTCGATTGACGCTAACATTCTCAGTTCACTGTTTGTAACTGATGTAACTCCTTACATAATGGTGCGGGGATTCATCACTTATGACAGCCGATTCCTTCTAGTCGTTGTACTAGGTAGTTTGACAAAACAGCGGTATTTCCAACAGATCCCGCAACCTGCTGTTTTTCTTTCATTTCACGTGGGCAAGGGGTTATTTACCAGGCCCATAATACCTGACCAAAGAGTGACTGGCTCGCATCTCCCAATAGTGCTTCTGTGGTGTTAAAACCCTTCCTTGTTCAGCTATACCCAGAGCTCTCTCCCATTGAGCATGTACAGGATATGCTAGACAGTCAATTGTACCCCCCGCCGGATAGATGTGGAGCAGCAGATGCAGAATATTTGGCATAATTTTCCACAGGATAGAACAAGGACCTCATTTGACTCCATACCACAACGAATATTGTCATTTTTTGTCACCAGAGGAGGTTTTACAATTTTCTAATTTAGGAACTTGCGATGTAATTGTACAATAATATAGATAGCTCTAGATTTGATTTTGAGATAATTTCTTTATCTCTTCATGTACATGACACATGCTAAGTTTTATTCCGATCGAACACAGCATTCTAGGTGTTTCATTTTATTTCAAACAGTAAATATTTTTTAATTATTAAAGTATTATAATCATGCTATACAGAAATTTGTTTATAATTTCTAAAGTGCATAAATGTTTAGACAAATAACTTTCAGTTACAAAACACTCTGATTTCTAGGTCAGATTGGAAATATTTCACAAATAAAGAGCGAAATTGAATGGATGTATGAAAGAATCCTTTCATCTGAAACAAATAGTTTCTATACGGGTAAATTTGTTTGACACAAAGTAAGAATGAAAGAATCCAACTTACATCTTCTTTCTTCTCTCTAAATGGATTAATCTCAAACGCAAGAGCGAGTTAGATTCCTCTTAAGGGAATAGCTCTCATCCACTTATCTTCAATAGACAAAGATTAATGATGATTCGTAAGATCCTGATTGATTGCGTATTATCTATAAATATTTATACTAATGGTTCTAGCTATTTTTAATGCATATGTGCAACTCTGAAGTAATCATTAGACCAAAGTATCATTAGAATATAAAATGAAATTTTTATATCGAAAGGATTGGTTTCAAGAAAAGTTCCATGCATAAAATAAAAGCTTTCAATGCTAAAACGTTATGATATGAAAACCTACCAATGAGAAAATCTCACTAGAAAATCTCACCAACGAAAGATGAGAAGTTTCCTTGTACCTAGAAAGACGGAAGGGGCCAATTTGGCCCCTGGCTCTTATAGAACGTTAGATGATATTATACAGCTTATATTTTAGGTTTTCAAATGATAGATAGTAAGTATTAGAATATATACTAAATTCAAATTGAAAATTGACACACTGACCCCCCTGCTTTTAATATATTTTATTTTGTTCATTCATTGAAGCAATCAGTACATTTTACTTCTCTCGATGAGCATTTCCCACATACTGCCTTTTTGGAATTCGTGCAGCTATTTTTTGTGTGATTTCCCATGCAAAACATCCATACTCTGCATTCCAATCTTTTATTGGTAACATCTTCTTTTATAACTAACTGCGACAAAATATGAGTATTTGCTGCATTAATTTTAGATGCCACATATGGAGTACGAAGTTTTTCACAAAGCTGTAGGATGAAATTTCTCCTGCTAAGTTTCTTCTTTCCCGTCACTTTCTTTTACAAAACTCAAGCATTGGCCAGATATGTCTAAAATATTAAAAACTGCTTGCATATTCCACGACGAGATCCCGATTTTGTAGTGAACAAGCGTACCATTTGGTCTACAATATCGACGCCGTACTTAGTCTGGTTATAAAAATTAGTTTCTAGTGTCTTCTCATTATTATCGATGGTAACAGTGGGATGAACAGAACTTAATAACAGAACGTTTTTGTTCATCTCTCCCTGATAAGCAGTAAGCGTTATATATCAGCCTTTTCTGAACGATATCGTGGAATGGAGAGGTTGTTTTCCTAACTTTCCTGTTGGGGCACCTCTCTGTTTTTTTCTTCTCAGTGTTCAAAAAGTCTCTCAAAATGCACAAGGCTTGTGCATTTTGATTTCAATTGCTCGCACAACTTTAAGGATGTAAAATAGTTCTGTGTGTGCGTGGTTATTTTCTCCCTTTTTCCAAATAACATTCAGTGAAAGTATGACGCCATTTTCATGCACAGCTTGATTTACGGGCCGATTGCTATTTGCTCCAGTGTAAGGATATATTTGGTTGAGGATATATTTGGTGTCCACACAAACAAGCAACCAAAATAAAATTTAATGCCAAATTTGTCCGGTTTGCTTGGTATATATTGAATGAAAGGACATCTTGATTTAGTTGTCAACAACTGCTCAACTACTATAAGATTCGCTTCAACATTCGTTTAAAACAAGCAGCGCTGTTTTCAGGGCTATGAAGGGATATTGCTGATGCTAGAGCAAATTTATCAGTTTAAGACGAACTGATTTTTCTGATTTGAGATTGAATCTGAGGAATCTCAGATTTTCCTTGAAATGGTCTCTTGTCAGTCTGAGAAGAAAGGGTGGATCCCAAACAGTTGGCCATAAAATATTTAGGGGGTGTTCTTTGCCTCATACACTCCTCTCGCATACATTATTGAAAATGAAGCTTCGAGTTCCTCCAAAGGCCCTGACCACGTATTTTTGCCTAAGAGACGATGAGCAACAGATTCTGTGTATTTCTGGATATGACGAATCATTGTATTACTAAAGATCAGACGCCAAGCACTGTCTTCGCAAATGTTTCTTTTAGCATACGAGGTCGGTCCCTGCCCTGCGTTTCCCGTAACGCATTTTGGATTCCATGACGTCGTGGAGTCACAGAATGTTCTATCACATGCCAAATTGCATTGTCTACAGAAGTTTCTTTGAATCCGACAGGCAGTAGACCATAAAAATAGAGAATTTAGGACAACGTTTCCGTCCATGGCTTTTGAACATATTGCTGGTACTCCCATCTACTTGCACTTGCAGATTAGTTCTAGATGTAGAAGACTGTGGATTTGTTTCAGAATTATCATGGAGATTTACTTACTTTGAATGTTTCGTTTTCTTTTGACAATGAATTGGGCACTACGTTTTGAGTTGATTTGCGAATTCATTTATGATATTTTATGCTGGTTACTTCTCTGTTGCACCCACATCCATGCTTTTGTGGATTTTTCGTTTATAGAAGAAGGTGATAGCTAGTTTCAGTTTCAGCATCATTAGAACTGCTATTTTTCTACCTTTATTAGACGAAAAATAGTCTTCGCTTTCAGAACTGTTAGTTTCACCGAATCTATTTCATCTAAGCCTTCTAATTCTCTCAAAATTATCTTCGTACGTGAGCCCACGTCTTCGAGCCATCTTTTTCTTTCTCAATCAAAATAGTAACTAATCCGTATGTTCCTATTTAATATGCCATCGATAAAAGCATTAGGCATTGCAGTTGTATAGTCTAAAAATTGTGGCTCTGCTGACAGTGTGGCCAATCACTACTAAATCTCATTCATTGTGTTACTAATATTTGCTCACAGCTGGGGAGGGCTTTTAATGCTTGTAAACAGGATGTAGAGGGGAAGACAAAATAAAATTATTTTCAATGTCCTTACAAGGTAATCGTAGCCATCAATCAGGAAAAATTTCGCACTTTCACTGCGAAATGCGATAGAGGCCATTTTGGACCATTCCCGTATTTCCAAGTATATGACTCATTATCTCCGCTTCTTTGACAGCTAAGCCAAAGTTATTATATACACATTAAGTATGAGCTAAATAATTAAAAGTCATGGAATATCAACTTATTCAATCCATGGGCAAGGGAGTTACAGGGCTGGAAACAATGCGAGGAGTCCGAAAGACCTCTTCCATTTTCCTAGTGTTAAATATCAAGGCCTCAGATATAATATACAGCATACATAGTTGAATGTTAAGTCTTGAGTTAAAGAGATCCATTACTAGATAAATGAAAAACATTTCTGATTTTAAGCAATGAAATGTTGCTTTCGGGATTGTCGAAAGTTTGGAATTAAAACAATTTGAACCTTGGATTTCAAAAAATGAATGATAAGATCATTCCTCCAAACTACATGTAATGCGCTTAAACTTTGGCGATTTCAACATTGTTTTCGCTACTCTATTGAAATGCGCTTCTACACTGTCTCACTATATATTATACCGCTTAATGAGGTGATCAAATACTAAATCGGTAGACAAGTCAGTTTTCACAGGGCGGTCACGTGACTACAAATCCAAAAATCAGTTACACTTTTTGAAGCTCCACTTAATAAATCTTGGTCCCCTTAATAAGCAATGTCCATTTTACTTATATTTCATATGACCCTTGAATCATAAAACCCAACAAAACAACGCGTACCATACATAACTTCCATGTAAAGCAAAAATAATATTATTCTTAAAGAAAATAAAATGCGTAGCTCTTATAACAGGAAAAAGGGATTTCGCAGAAGAAATACAACTGCCTTTAAATGAGAAAAATTAGGTATCGCAGTCTTCCACATTTAACTATACACTTGATTCCTAAATACACTTTATAAAAAGTTATTTTCTTGAACTTACTTGTCTATTGGACAGAAAGTAAGTGGGATTTGGTATCATTGCTCATTATTTTCAGAAATACAAACCTGTGAAGAGGGTACGTTTGCCCAAATCAAAGGTTAGTAATTCGGAAATTTGATCCAAAAATGGATGATTTAGTATATACTTATCCATTCCATGCATCCATCTTAAAATTAATTTCGTAAATAACAGCGTTATTTATTTGATATTATATTTGTTCTATTTATTATCTAACTTCTTAACCCTATCTTAATATAAACATTACAATGCTTCGGATCTTACGCCATTTTCAGTTCTAGATGTTTACTTTGGATATCATACAACATACATTTGATAACACAGCATACAAAGAAATAGCGAGCATCATGATAATTTGTCACGGATACAAAAAGCAACATTCCCGCAAAACTTCGCTAGATTTATAAAGAACTCGTTTCAAAAACCAATTGCAAGGGCTGAGAGACCCATAGAAATATCCTATATGTGTCAAGTTCATGATATTTTTTGACAAATGACTTCCGTTGAATTTGAAAAGGACAACGCTCAATGTTATGATGGATTCACTTTGCTTAAACGGAAGTAGAAGACAGAAAAAAAGGCTGAATCAAAAGCGTTTTATATCAATAAAAAAACTTCAGAAAAGCATAGTATATGTGCGATCCTCTCTCAATTCCTCTCTCTCTGCAAGCATGGATTTTTTTGAGAATGTTGAAAACTATGTTTTAAAGCAGAATGCGACTGAAAAATACTTTGTCTATCATCGTATTCAAACAGCTGTATAAAGAAAACGTCAAACACGATTGTAGCATAAAGTTTTCATAGCGCATTTAGTTTACAGTACAATCTGAAAGTAACAAAACTGAAATATGGTCTTTCAAAAGCAACATATACCCTAAAAAAGTAATGTCGAGTGCAGCAGTACATAAATACCGTATTTCAAGATAAATAAAACTCATAGGAAGAGTTATTCTTATTATACTAGTATGTATCAGCGATTTCCAACCATTTTTATATATTGGCACGCAAACTAATGGACGGTACAAAATTGTTGGGATCGAGGTTAATGGAAGTCATCTGGTCATGGTAATTGCCTTGTCTGCCAAACATGGAATTACATCATGGTTGTATTTTCTTCGTAATTTTAAATAACGTTGGAATTAATATACCCTATACCTTGTCATTTCCTTCTATATAGAATTATTTTCTATTTAAATTTTATTAATACCAACTTACGGCCTAACGTATCGATTAACTTATAAAAAGTCCAAGCTTGTTGTTGAATGGAACCGTTTTGCAAACAATGGCTGGTCTGTTGACAGTCCTCTATTGACTAAGGGAATTGATTTGTTGCTGTTGAAGTCATCACTGTAACCGTCGATTATTAAAATTATGCGGCATACCAAATATATATTTTTTGCAGATCTGGCAAAAACAATAAGTAAATTTTCATTAATAAATAATAGTAATTGTCTACCCTTTTTTGCTCCAATGTGTGACTTAAAATAATCTTTTCGAAACAATTTATATATATAATAAAAAGTAGTACTTAAAATTATTTAAAACAATTTTTATTTCTATTTTCCTCTTGTATATTTAATACCTAATGAGATATCTAAGCTTGGCGTAGTTTTTGAATGTCTTGTTCTATACCGACAGTTGTACTTTTAAATGTCTCTTAAATTTCCAGCTGCGATCTATTTTTTTATTTCGCATGTGCATTTGAATATGCTACAGCGAAGGTGTTAGCTTTCCTTCTATTGTTCCAGAAGTCAGATCTATTTTTGTTCTGAGTTATTCGTTGTGGAAAAGCTTGATAGATTCGCACAAATATGACATTTAGAAAGGAAGCTTACACGATTCAAGCCGTTTCGCCATCAGTAAGGCACACTCGTTGAAAATTTTTGATATATAGTACTGTACCAGCACAATACATTGTCGAAAGCAATGTTATGCAAATAGGAAGCAGTGAATTTGTTTTAGAACCTATTCAGTTAAAAACACTTTTTTTTCATAATAGGGTCATTTCATATGAAATGTACAAAATAAGAAAAGGAAACTGCCACCACATAGTGACAAAGGTTTATGAAATTTGATACACAGGGGTTTGTTTAGTTCATGAATAAATAAGTATATACAAAATATGATGGTTCAAAATTTACCTTAGTAATCTTTCGAGAGGACCTTCCATCTACTGGAATAAAAAAAGAATTAAACGAACTAGTACTTTAAAGTACCTAGGACTTACATTAGACGAGAAGCTAAATTGGGCAGCTCATGTACAGACTTTAGGACAAAAAGCCATGTTCCAATTTCAAATGCTACAAAGAATAGCTGGAACGAGATGGGGAATAGGGCAGAAATTTCGAAAGCTGCTGTACAAAACAGTGACAGAAAGAATGTTGAGTCATGGTGCAGTGGTCTGGGGTCATAACCCAACTCAACGAACTATAAGAAAGCTTAATGGGATACAACGAAAATTTCTGATCTCAATTACAGGCAGTTACAGAACAGCACCCACTTTGGCCCTTCAAACAATTGCGGGAATTCCACCACTACATCTTTCACTTCAAAAAGAAGCAGTGTGCGTCAAAATGAGAATGAGAATAAGTACAAAGCTTGGAAATGCAAATTATGACAAAGATGACTACGAGGAAAGGGCAATAGGTTGGTCTGTACATCCAGCTAAAACTCTTTCATATGACAGAATAAACCCAGCAGTGGGAGTACCTCACTCCGGCATAAGCTACTTCACCGATGGCTCCAAAATGGAAAATAGAGTGGGAAGTGCTTTTTGTTCTATGCAAGGAGGGCGTATAACCCAGCAATGGTTCACGAGAATGCAAGACAGCAACTCCGTTTTCCAGGCGGAACTGTATGGGATTTTAGCAGCCATAAAAGCGGCAGAAGCAAGAGCAGATAAAAATGTAAAGATCTGGTCAGACAGCCGAGCTGGTCTCCTGGCACTTAGAAATCCAAAAACGCCGAGTCCACTGGCACGAAGAATACAATGTTTATTAAATAACAACAAGGAAATTTGTCTAGGCTGGATTAAAGCCCATGCGGGCCATGAAGGAAACGAAGAAGCAGATAGGTTAGCAAAAGAGGCAACCACAACGGAGTGCATTGATGAAGGGGTGAAATGGCCCAGAAGTCATTGCAGGAGGGAAACCACTAGCTGGCTACTTGGTGCATGGCAGAAAGAATGGGATGAAGGAGAAACAGGTAGGATGGTACATGATGTGTTGCCTAGAGTGTCACTAAAATCGGCAAGTTGGACCAGGGAAGAGACACTCTTCTTCACAGGGCATGGTCCGTTCCCATCCTACCTAACGAGGTTTAAAAAAATCAGTTCAGAAAATTGCTCCTGTGGTGAAATCGGCACACCTCTACATTACATTACAGTCTGCCCCCTTACAGCATCATGGCATATGAGGACGCCTGCCGACCACCTTCAAATCGCATGGCTCAGGAACATTGCTACTACCAAGGGCTCGAGGATCAAAATTATTAACATGATGAGATTCATTGAGAATCATCAGGACTTGATCATCCAAAGAGACTGAAAAACCTACTTTTTTTCTTCTCTCATGTTGTATATATGTATATAGTGTAACTTAGTATAATATAGATGTAATTACTGTATAGATATAATAATGTATAAATGTAACGTGCTCTAAATTCTGGATAGACATGTCACCTCGGTGGCATGCTCTATTCATCCCAACCACATTTATTTAAACTGGTACAGTGTCTCACGACACTAGGCACGGGAATGTGAGTTGGTGTTAGTTAGTTAGTTAGTTAGGTTCAAAATTTAACATTTAGATTGTTTCAGGCATTTAAACAACTTACAACTTCGAAGAGCAGTTGAGCAATCGCTTAATGTTGTATGTTCTGTTCCTCAAAAATTACTTAACGTTTACAAAAGTATTTTACATTTTGCGAAAAATATCTTTTTAATATATATGGTAAGAATAACTTTTAACATAATATTTAATAGCAAAATCCCTTGAATTGCCAGTTTTGACTTAATTAAACATTTCTATGGGATAATGGTATCGTTCAAATTCATTCTAATTTATAGCGCAAGGTAAGACAAATTGTTTTATTAATGTTTGGAGAAGTCACTTTTTACTTCCTGTACCTTCAAAATAGCTTCCAAAATTACCAAAATGATAATTTCCCCCTCTAAATAGGCATAAAAATTTAAATAACAGAAAACTTTGACAAGAACATTTTTTATAGTAATGCTTTTTAAAATGTCTAATACTTGCAAAAAATGTGAGGGTTTCCTTTTCAGGCCTAAAACAACAGAATAAATATAAAAATACAATGCTTTGGGCTCAATTCAGCAAATTTATTAAAACCCTTTTGCACTCCAATGGACTGGATGTTAGGGTTTTATGGTGCAAGGTCCAAAAGCGGACAAGCTGCGTCATGCACTCCAATGATGTTCTCTTCCAGTTGCTTCTTCTAAATTACTAAGAAATCTTTTTGTTTTGGACTTCACTTTCATCAGTCCTTATATTGATATAATCTCTTACAGTCTGGCAGATGTCATCAGAATTGTGAAAGGTTTGATCTGATGCAATAATATTGTCGTTAATTTTCTTGCCGTGTCTTGTAATAGGCTTTTCAAGAACTCCACGCGCAGTTTTAATATTTATTACTTTCCCTGTTAAATATATTGTAGTGGAAAACTCTCTTATTCTCATATTTTATTTCTCGAGACTACGGTTCTTAGAAATAAGAGTTAGAATTTGAATATTTTCTGTATGGAATATTGTTTCTACAAATTTGACCTTCAGCTATTTTATTAAGCTATGAAAATCTCCTTTCTGTAGGCCACACATGCATTATCAATTTTATTGAGGTTTATTTGCAAAACAGAATCCAGATTTACTCTTACAGTTGAATTATTTGTTTGTCATTTCTTTTCCCATAATGCTTTCTCGTTGACGGTGAGGACTGAGTCTTGTTGCAAGCCGCGTACTCACTAGTTAACAGTAACATGTAATGTAAGACCGCATACTCACCAGTGAAGTGTAACATGTAATGTAAAGACAAGTACTCACTAGTGAACTGTAATATATAATGTAAAACCACGTACTCAGTAATGAACTGTAAGCGTGTAATGTAACCAAATTCTCCAGTGTAGATGAACAGGTCGCGCGAAGACCTCTACAATGATCAAGGATCAAGGCTATCTGACCGGTTATTGGTTTTAGCGCCGGAGACAAAGGGGCACCCAACACAATCGTGGACGCTGAAAGGAGCTTTTCTCTAGAGAGCTCGTTGCCTCGAGCCGAGCATTATCCTTTCTACACACTACATCACTATGGATGCCTTTGATTTCAAAATCCCCTTATTGGAATCTATTCAAGATAGACATCCGGAGGTAAAGTCAGCTACTTTTGCCAATTTGAATGGATACTTCGAGTACAATGTTCTAAGCAACAATCAAATGAATATATGAATTTATCTAAAAAGCTACTCAGATAAAATGGAACTCCTAGTGATTATTTGGGCAGTTTCTGAGCGGTGTACTGAAAGTGTTCTTGCACACAGTCAAGAAAAAATAGGGGTGCCCAACTTAAAACAATAACAGTCACAACAATTTAAAACTATAATAGTCACAACTTAAAACAGCAATAATTTAAAACAATAATAACTTAAAACAACAACTTAATAGCAACAATAACAGTAACAACAGTAACAACTAAAAACAACAATAACAATAGCAACAATAACAGTAACAACTAAAAACAAAACATTAACAGTCTCTACTTACCTAAAGTGTGACTCCTAGTGATTATCAGGGCAGCTCTGAGTAGTGTACTGAACGTGATCTTGCACGTAGTTAGGAATAATAGGGGGTGTCCAATTTAAAGCAATAACAGTCAGAGATAAAGTAGCTTAGAATAGTAATATATAGTAACATATTTTTGGTATTTAAAATTTATGGTGATTTATGAGCATGTGAGAGATTAATCAAACATTCTTTTGAAATTCTAAGGGATTCACACGCATATATATTTTCTAAAGTCTTTCCTGGATGACTTCTAACTAGTTTTGACCTCTTTGGGCCAATAGAATCATTCCTATGAGTCTTCAAACCACTAAATGTGGTTATTTAGTCATGCAGTGTTATGGGCAAAAGCAATAATACACTACTTGGAAATTTCATGAGACTAAGGTTTAATTTTGTTATAATAATAATTTTTATTCCTAAGTCAATAATTTGAGTCTTGCAGTTGTAATACCTACTTATGAATCATGTACGTATTTTTAAAATTTTCCCTAAAGTTATAGAAAAGCACTCATTAAGGACAGTTTAGTTTATCATGATTTCAGAAGAGACGGATTTCATAGGTTTGCAGGTGGGCGGCAATATCTTAGGAATATCCCTTGTAATTATATTAATCTAGTATAAATATTAACATTTAATTTATGAATTAATTACAAGTGATTGTTCAAGTGTCTATTATTTTATTTTGAGAAATAACTGTGGTATACTTTTTAGTCAAAGTATCAAAGAAAGATTGTTGGCTATAAAAATTATTTGTCTCACACGATCCTCACAATTATACACATATTTTTAAATTATTAACAGTAAATATGATATCCGGATAAATTTAAATAATATAAGCAACATAAGAATTATAAATAACACTTATGTTATTCTTGATTGACAGTGAATGGCGTTAATGTTTGTTTGCTCTTGATTTTTTTAGATTAAACTGTGTTTCAAAGATGCAAAACTTAGGGCAGATGCATGTAGACTCGACGAAAATGAAACCTTCTGTTTTTAACTATTCAATAATTTCTTTCCCTATTTCTGTTAATAAAATGTGGCAATTACACCACTATAATGCAACGAAGAGGTCCAAACAATTTTAATTTGACACTATCAAGAAGATTCAATTCTCTTAAATCTGAAGCCTTATATTTTGTCTATTTTCAATTTTAGATAGTTACTTGTCTTCAGTTTATGACAATTTATTCTTTGTAAACATAACAAATCGTGCCGTAAAATTTCCCAATTAGAAAAATTGGCACTATTACATGCAGGAAATTTACTCCAGATCAAATGATATTGTCTACTTCCAAAAGAAGAAAATTGGATTCTCTCTCTTTTGCTTTTCTAAAATAGATATAAAAGACCTCAAAGTCTCCTTTCTCTCCGGACCATCATAGGAAGCATTGATTCTTTACGAAGCAATGAATATTTTCCCTAATACTATAACAATTTCGGATTGAGTGCATCCATTAGGCCCTTTTAGCCTACCAAAATACATTTTCCTACATAGTTTCTTTGATACTTCGAAATTAAATACATTCAATAAAATTGCTATTAAGTATCCAGTACTAAACTGCATTATCGGAGCCGGTCTTAAAGTATGTTCGATCAATACCTCTGAATTATCCACCATGTCTAATCACCTACAGGAAGAGCTATTTAGGCACAAGTTGAAGATTATGAAACCAAAAGACAAATAGTGGTGGATAAAACTAATTAGCGTGTTGAGAGGACTTTAAGTAGTTTCAAGGATGTTGGAATTAAAGACTTGTTAGCTTAGAAAAATGCGTTGTAAAGAGAAATTGCTTTTAAAATTAGGGGAAATGGTTACTCACTTAAACTAATGCTTGTTCTTGAAATTTTATCAGTTAGAGAGAATTATTTTGCTATTTTAAGATACTATTTTGGCAACTACTATTTTATATACTAAATCTATTTATAAATATCGAGTAAGAGTTTAAAAGCTTTATTATAGCACACATTCCATTCTCATTTCTTGGCTTAGAGTTCTGACTTCGAAACAAATATATTTAGTACAAATGTATTGAATATTTTTATCTTTGAATAAAAATATCTTCCTTGAAATAAACATTTCAATCTTTTCCTTAAAATATCTAAAAAGTATCGCCTAAAATATAATTTTAACGCTACAGAGACAAAAAATTATGTAAAATATTCTATCATTTACCAAGGAAGTGATATTGAGTATAATTTGGTGTTTGGTTTCCTTAAATAAATACATATTTCGTTTCTTAGCGATTTTTTCCAATTTCTTGTTGAAATATGCAAGTATCTAAGATATTTGAAATAGTAATTCTATGTAATATCTCAGTTTTTATTACATAATTGTAATATAAATGTTGAAACTTTTTACAGTAATTTTCACAATTGCATAAATGGTATAAAACAAACTAATTTCGTATAAGGTTAAGTTCAGGGTTTAACCTCATCATCTGACCGTAGTCAAAATTACGAGGATCTTTTTTTTGGAATGATTCCGGACCATTGCCAATTCCGTCGCCCGTTGTGTTACTCCAATGTTACGTAAATTTAACCAACTACCTACCTTATAAAGTTGAATGTTGAGCCCTTCTCTATGCAAGTACATGCAGATCAATGTCTACCAATACATATACATGTATCCACATATATGGAGAAAGGATGTATTACAATATTGACACCTAAATCTTTTTATATATCACCTGCTTCGAAAAAAGTATATCCCAATCTTGAAGCTTTTCTATTGTAGTTGCATTTAAACTTTTTATTGACAGCAGATCATATGACACACATATTCTGGTGTCAATAATAAAAAGTTTGACTGAATATAAGGTAAAGATGCATTGTATGGAAGGTTCGCTTCTGCGGGCAATTTTGGAGTTAATTTTAGTGATAAGTTTTATATCGTGTTTCATAGCTTTCAGTAGAACTTGGAATTAGTTACAAATTTTCACTTGATGATAAACCGTCTCTTACAATATAATTTACCATGCATAAACAAGTGAGATAAAGATCATTAACAGACTAAAGTATATAGAATAGTGATTAAAGTGTTATGCTTACAGCCTTCGCTTCATGAGAACTGAATGAAATCCCACAGCTTTCTCTCACAATAAGACTTCTTTGAAACAAACTAAGAATAAAAATATTTCTGTATAAGTTTCCAAGTAAACTTATCGTTTCTTTTACAAGTTCTCATCTCTCCTACGTACTCAGTAAAAGTATCAAACGTAGGTTTTGGAAAATATATTTTGTCTTTTTCGTACCAATGTGTGTGATTGATGATTGTTTACATTTAATAAAACTTTTCCTGAAAAATAACTGCTTACGTTATTTACTACGAACTCAAATTATCTCAAAATATAAAAATTGAGATCAATAACTCCATATTAGCTGATGCGATTTCATACAAAACATTATGGTTTACCGACCATGGGGTCTTTAACACCACAGAGACACTAATGTGATCGCTCAGATTTTATTCATAACTATTAAATTTAATTGTCGCTTAAGCAACTAAAATATGAATTGCAATACAACTATTTCAAACCAAGTTGGTCCTGAGGGGCATATTTCCTTTAGATGTGTACGGGCTACACGGCCCCGAGGTACTCTCGTGATCTTTTCTTTTCCCATTGGGTTTATTGGGTTTAGAAAACACAGGGGTCACGCTCCCGGGAAACTCAAGTGATCTTTTTTACTTTCACACCACTACACTATTTCCCAATCCCTCTTTTATTTCCTTTCACATTTCTTTATTTGAAGTTGCTTGTCTTTGGTATACAGCCTGGCCAAATATGTCCCTTGCTCCATAAAACCTAAAAACAATCAACCAACCAACCTAAGTAGTTCATGTTCCCTGTTGTTAATCCTCAGCTCTCGTTTGAATGATATATTAGATCAAAAAGGTATCCGTATAACTCCGTGTAAATTTGGTCCCTTGACTCTCAGTCAAACAAAAGTGTCATTGGACTTGGAATGTAATGCCTACTGCAAATGAATGAAACAAATGACAGGTACTTTACTTTACATCATTCGCCACTGGCTTCAAATACTTCTATATTCTATTACTAAAATTCTTGAGTCTACTGCACATAAATGTGCATTTTATTTGCATAAGTGTACGTCTTCATATCTACTGATAAATTATTCATATTATTTCCAAAATTTCAAGTAGCAACACCCAATTTTATGTTCATTAAGAAATTTGTCATATAAATATTACGCTAAATATAAATTTTTAAGCAAGTCGGAGCGTAATTGCTAGAAATATAAGATAATAACCATTTCGGGTCGTCAATATTTAGAATTTTAAAAATTTGGTCTTGCGTTGAATGTTTTAGTATGTTCCCCAATCTGCACTGTATTCTTCAATTTATTGAACTTTAAGGTTTTATTTTCATTCAAAAAATGCCTATTTCAGTAAAACATTAAGAATTATTTAAAAAATGTCCGGATTAGAATTATTTTAAATTACTAATTCGATTGAATATAAATAATTGCCAAGAAGCAAAAAAATGCTAAAAATGCTTTATTTTGGTTAATATATTTTATTTAATAGTTTACATGTCAATAAGAGCTATAGCGATCGTTCTTATTTATTACTTCTTGGATCCTCAGAGGCATAGAATCAGTTTAACTGCACACTGGGTCTTAATCATGATCAAGGCGCAGTGTGCAGTTAAATTGATTCTATGCCTCTGAGGGATCCAAGAAGTAATAAATGAGAACTATCACTATAAATTATTGAAATGTATTTTCAAGTTACAAGGGTCTTTCGTTTTTTTTTTGGAAATATGTACAAACATGTTTCCAAAACTTTAAACTCAATTTCTGAAGGACCATTTTTCAATATGATGCTTTGTTCAAACAATAATAACACAATAATGAATTGATCAATTACAATTATTTGTGAAACATTGTAATTTTAAGGTGTATGCATACACGAACATTTTTTTTTAATTTGGACTTTAAAAATCCAGTTTTTCCAGAATAGGTCATTGGTTTATGCTTAAACTCATTTTAGTTTGAAAATTCTGATTAAGCTAATCATTAATTGTCGAATTTAGATATAATTAGCTAATTAGCATGTTTTTTAACAGTGATATCTCAAATTCTAATGTGTTCAGAAAGACAATTCCTGTTGTAAATTATTCCTAATATTATTCTTCATGTTTTGACCCTCCATCAATTTGCTAGAGGGATTATGTCCCTTATTACAATTTTTTTCACGTAGGAAGTCTAAAAAATCAAGATTTTTCAGGAATTGCAACATTTAAAAATCAACTAAAGATTCATTTCTTAACCAATAACTTCGACTGAGGGTCAAGACATCCACTGTATTATATAGATTATAATGACACAAAAGTAATTACAATAGTTCAATTCATTGTTGAGTTATCACTGTTCGAAAGAAGCATTCTATTGCAAAAACATAGTTATTCAGAAATCGAGCGTAAAGTTTTGGAAACGTATTTATCTATGGTGACAGTACCTAACCCAAAACCTTGTAATTTGAAAACTATTTCGAATATATACAAGATCCTGGTATCGTTTGAAAGCTAACGGGTTGGACAATATTTTGAATTATTAAAAAATAGATTGATATTTTGGTCAATTTTCGTGATTTCTAGTGTATACATACACCTTCATGATACAGAAAAAAGCAGTGGATAATTGAATCATCAGAGTTATTAGTTAATAAATGAATCTGTAGTTGATTTTTAAATGTTAAAATTACTTAAAAATCGTGACTTTTTTTACAAACAATTATAAAAGCCTATTTCCTCTAGCAACTTGATTGAGGGTCAAAACATAAAGAATAATATTATAGGAATAATTTCCAAGAGGAATATTCTTTCTGAACACATTAGAATTTGAGATATCATTGTTCTGCAAATTGCAATTAGTTAATGCAAATTAGTTAATATTATCTAAATTAGAAAATTATTGATTAACTTTTTTCACATTGAAATTATTTTAAGCATAAACCAATGACCTATGGTAAAAAAAAACTGGTTTTAAAGTCAAAATTATAAAAACCTAGCGTATACATACACCTTAAATGTGTATTAAAGAGAAACTTGAGTTGCTGACTTGGAAGAAACAGTTGTTTTTTGGTAAGCTTCGACCGGATTCGTGAAGTCCGATAATTTTACCTTTTAATAGTTAGTCTAATTAACTCGCCATTTGACCTTGAAATATCGTTACTAGTGTGGTTGGTGTTTAGAAACTGAAAATTTGCATAGAGAAAAAATTTCGCCAAAGTCAAAATTCCATTTTAGGACGTCCCCCAAAACACGTCACAATTAAGCAGTTTGAAGGACTATCTCAAAAATTACCGATAGGAATGAACTAAAATTTTGCACACCTAGGTTTGAGTTACCATTGCATTAAAAATCTATACACTGTTTTCGATTCAATATTTTTCAATTATTAATTAAATAGTAATAATTGGAAAATATTGATTTGACTAAACTAATAAGTCATACATTTTGTTCGTACTCTTGTTAATATAACACAATAATTATTTTTATCACCTGATTATTTGAAAGGCATAAGAAAAAAACTGAAACACGCATTTAACATTAGAAACTCTGAATTTCAATAACTCATAACTCATCAAATATATGACCAAATAAAATATATTTTATATAAATTCGCACTATTTATTCCAAAAACCAAAGTCTGTAATCATAAATATGGGTCACGCTTTCAAAATTGAGTTGATACAAAATTTAATATGAAGACGAATGCAAATAAAATTCATATATATTTATAGTAGAATTATTCAAAGTCAAATGGCACTTTTGGTGTGATTGTACGACTCAAGGGACATGAATAACAAGAGGTGTCTGGATACATTTTTGACCACTGTACATATATCTTTTATTACTATCAATTTGAATTTCGTTACTTGCGTAAATTCAATTTGATTGTAATACTTTATCATCATACACATGTTAATACAGACCACTTAATTTCTACAAGTGAAAGTGTAACTTCGAATTTGAGCCGTTCGAAGGGATCTTGGAGCGACATACCAGAGTCAACACAGAACTTATGCGAACTTTGTGACATAAACAAGGCAAGAAAACAGTGCTGACAGAACGAGTTTCACTTAATAAAATAGTTATCTGAAGTGAAGAAACGAATACTCATTACGAAATGTGCCACTTTCGCTCTCTTCTGGTAGCTGGTAATCGCTTCGAACGTGTGATGAGTTCTTCGCTTTATTGCCTATTAAGGGGCTGTTAATTTGCAAGGTACTGGGCATTACGAGTGGTTAAGTTGCAAGCGGCGATGGATAAAAAAGGGGGCTAATTTATTTTCCCCATATATTCGCCCAAGTAGATGTTACTTTAAAACCCTATTTGGATTTAATGGCAAATCTGCGTTTATACTTGCAACATAATTCATGAGAAGCAGCTTAAGCGGCGAATAGCAAAATGGAAATGGTTTCTCACTTGCAGGCACTTACGATATCAGACCCCTACTTTGTTTCTATTGCTTTCATCTTTGGATAAGAAAATCGAAATTAAACTAACGTTGTTTTCAAAGTTAAGATGGAAATGAATCATTTATAAATTCATCTAATTATACAATTCTGGAGGGGATTTAATAAAGAAAGTCAACACTTCTAAATCACTGTTATCTCACAAGTAGAAATTCAAGTATCCTTTTTTTTAAGTACAGCAAGTTAGTTTTTTGTTGTAAATTATACATTAAACATTACAAAAATGTGTATTCATAAAGCAATTTGATAGAACTTGAGATTGAGTCGACATTGATATTTATGTAAATTTCCGTCGATAGTGATAGTAAAATGTAGGCTGTATCCTTACAAAATAGTATACAAGAAACTTGACGAACTCTATTTATTTTATGAGTCATGAATCTTCTGGTGTACATTTTTCCGAATTGGGAAATCATTTCGGCTTCATTATTTTGAAGATCCGTAGATACATTTCTTTAACAAGATTTTTACAGCCTCCTATATAAGAAAATTTATTTTCTTTACGTTTCTTGTATTGATTTTAAAGCTTCCACAGTCATATCACCAAAAGCTGTAAATTATTTTTTGTCAAACCTATAAAAGAATGCATGCAACACTTGATACGAATAGATTTTTTAAACTGTATAATTCTTCTCAGTTGATATACTTTTTAATGATTCCAATTCACTAAGTAATCTATTTCAATTAAGTGTTTTGTTTTATCTCCTATCTAGGCTATGTTTGTGTATGTCTTTTTCCTTGAATTTTTTTAATCAAACGCTTTTGTTCTCTGTAGGTGGATATTTTGTATAAAGAAAGAACCATATAAAAATGGAATCAAATAATATCTAAAATTTAAATATGGTACTCATGAAAAATACAAATTTAGAAATTTATGTAAATATTTATGCAGTTTTCTGTCCGATATCTGAGGTAAAATCAAGTCTGCATCCTTATTAAATGGTTTGACAGAAACTTTACAAAATCTATTTAATAAATGAAAAGTAATAATATCTAAAACTCAAATCTGTACTTATGAAATACTAATGATGAATTTTGCAACGTTTTACCATACCATTAAATATACAAATTACATTCCAATTTTCCTCAACATAAAAATGTATAATATAAAATCCACACACATCCATCACATAAGAGTTACTGAAAACTAAAGGAAAGCATAATGATATAGTAATTGAGACATGGAATTATTGTTAATAAAAATACCTTTACTGAAGAGCCTGCAGAAAACATCTTGTACATTTTGTTAATGATTTTTGATACATTTCTTTAACTGATTCCTACAAATGTATGCTACTGCAGTTGCATTATTATGAAATAAATTCGTTTACAAACAGGGAAATGTAATTTTAGAATTGATCCTAGGAAATTTTCAATTTGTTACACTAGCCTTCATTAAAAGGTTAGCCATAACTGATAGTCACGAGATTCCTGAGAAATATTGCTTTTATACTCCACAGTACACACATAATGACTAAAAAATTACATCTATAGGTCAAGAAGGTTAAAACTGGTTCGTAATCATGGCAAAGACTGCAGGATGCAGAATGGATAGATGTGTGTGAACCCCTCAGATGGTTAATTTACACTGCTCACCTTATATCTCGGAACTTTTGTAAAAAGAATGTTTGTTTTGGTATTATTTATTTAGAATTACTTTCAAAATAATTTCAGCACCTTTTACGCTCTAAAATCACTAGATTATTGCTTGACGTGAAGCTTAAATTCTGTCATAGTATTTATTCGATGTCAAAAACTAAAGCCTCACACTTTTAACCTAATCCCAAATCGGGATGGCTTTTCTGGGCAGTAAGCTTTTCTTTTTTGTCGAAATCCAGGAGCTATTCTTCAAATAACAACGATGTGTCAACACTTTTAAAGCACCGATGTTGGTGACTTCCTATAACATGTGTTCTACTCGTGTACAGTCCCCTATTTTTCCCTTCGGGATTATTCCCGAACTATGATCAATAGACCGTTGTATTGCTCCAATGGGACATAAATTCAACTACCAACCAACCTATAACGGGAAAATTTTGTACGAGACAAACTTAAAATGAAATTATTTATTTTCAGTTCTGAAAATGTAGTAGATTAAGTGATTTTGACAGTCTCTGAATGAAGGTTAATTTAACACTGGATCCATTGTTGTAAATGTAGCTTTAATTCTAGCTTCACATTACTTTGACAAATTGTTTCTCATGTTTATATGATGGTGTTTGATACGTTTAACATTAATTTTTACCCTGTACTATATTTCTCGTTGAGAGAATTCGGCTGAAACTACTGTTTCTGCATCTCAGACTTAAATGGCCACCTGAATATCGACAAATTTTTAAGTGAAGATTCTTTTACCGCTTTTCGATATCTGGTTCTCAAATATTTTACAATAATTGGATTTCGTTTGACACTTTTTTCCTCGAATGAATCAGAATGTTTTATTTATTTATTTAAATTTTATTTTCTGTATGTGGACAGGTGCACCATTTATCAATGTATATCCATTTCTCTCTGTTTTATACTTTATATTTATTTTCAATAGCATGTTTTATGTAATGAATATTTTGTATGATTTGAGTTCTATAAGCTTCGTGTAGTACATCTGGGGAGAGTGGAGATACATTCGGTTTTAATTTTTTCAATTGTATTACCAAAGTATAAGTAGTCACTCAAAGAAGTTGTATGGTACGTAATTAATATGGTAAAACGGTAAGCGAGACGGTTCCATAACATACCAAAATAACAATGTCTTTAAGGTTGGTTGGTTGGTGCTTATGTCTCAAGGGTCATAATAGATGAAGCTCACTAAACACAAGACAAATAATGTCAAGTAAATGGATATACAACCAAGGAAAGTTTTGCTGAAACAGAAGAGGGAATACACCAGGGAAAGTTACAGGAATCGAACCTGCCCCGCCTAACTTCCAGGTTGCTAGTGCAGTGATCAGACCCACTGATCCTTGGCAACCTCAATGACTTTATGGAACAAAAATATGCTTTACGAAATTTTCTTTTCAGATGGTATTATTCGTACTAAAGTTAGATTTATTTGTATGCTTAAGTAATAAACACTAATTTAACCTGAAAGATAGATTAAAAATTCGTATTTACTATAAAATTATCAGGTACCTTATTTATCGAAACTAATTAGAAAGTGAAGGGAGGTGATTAATCCATACTTATCTTTTCATACTAAAGAGTCCTCTTTGAAACAATCGACTATTTTCATTTTCGTAAGACTACAAGTCCACCCTTTAGACTTTATAATCACAACCAATGATAACTATAATCTTCATTTAGCTCTCATCGTAGAAGGAAATGCTAGCTCTATCAATCCGAGTGAAAATTCGTTCCCCTCGCAAATACACCATTACTCCTAGAAGGAACTAATCTCCTACTCAAACATCATCATATCCCGCAAATGCGAAGGCTTTAATCAGATGCAGGAGTATCCTCAGAGACACGGAAAAAGAAGTAGCCTAAGATTATGTTTAATGACATTAACTAGTAATTAACGCTGTTATTTGAAGCCTGAAACAGCATTGCATAATTAAATATGTGGTGACATTTCCCAGCATCACCAAAACAAAAATCCCTGCAAGTATCATTACACTTAAATGTTTAATAAGTAGAACACGATTTTCACTCGAGAGGAGTGGGGAGATAAGTACTTTTCCTTTAAACCTCTAAAGGTGTGTTAGAAAATAAAGCTCAAATGTGCGTACTCAATCATCTGTATTACAAATGTTTGGAAGTCTGAGTTTGTTTTAAATCCTTATATTTTATTTATAATGCACTTTGAATGCATTGAGATTGCTAGTGCTGCTGTAAACTTTTCTCGTCACAGTAGTTATACCAAAGAAAGGGACTTGTGCATCGTAGACTATCAGAGCGTCAGAGTCAGAGTAAATAAAAGACTCAAAAAGGTATTTAGCTAAATGTTGTACTGTTAGAAATGTATTCAACTGGTATCTTTTTTACAATAAAGTATCCTAAAGAAAAGGACTTGTGAATCGTAGACTATCAGACTAGAAATGACACAAAGTGCATAAGACTACAAAGGGCGTTCAGTAAAATGCACTTTAAATTTATTGATTCAACTGGTGTTTCGTTTTTGAAGGGAGTACCGTTTTAATACCGTAATTTAATAATTTTATTAAACTAATAAATATCATGCTTATCTTTGATTTGGTTACATTTCAGACTTATTAGTAAAATTATTGTTGGTACGTTCAACACGCATCAGAAACATTTTCTTCAAATCGTTTTGAAAATTTAAGCCAATTTTGACACACGTTTTGATAGTAAATAATGAATACTTTTAATAAAAATTCTATACTAGGATCTAAATAGAGAAGAGAGAATAAAGTCGCCAAGGTGTTCGGGTCCCCAGAACTTTGCTCCACGTCCTGATAGAATGGACTCCAGAAATGTGAGAGTGCTACAATTGGGATTAAATTAATTAATTAAGATTTAAATTCATTGGTTTTTAGTAAATAATTTAAAATAATTTAATTAGTGTCTACATTCATCATTGCGAACTTTTAAATATTGAATCATAGCGAACTTTTAAATATTGAATCATAGCGAAATTTTAAATATTGAATTAGTGATGTGACGAAGAGAATTTACTGAATAGTTTGAAAGATATATTTAAACCAATTAACAAATTTTTAACTCAAAGCACTAAAATATGCTATTTGTAAAGAACAAAATTACATGTAGGAATTGTATAGAAACTATGTCATTCATTATCTATGTTCATAAATCATGAGTATCCCAATTCTCAATCCTATAAAATCATAATTCTGTTATTGATGGTTGGTTGGTTTTGGGGATTTTATGGCGCAAGGGCCATACTTGACCATTCTGCGCCAGACGCGACATACAAAATCAAGTAATAGATACACACACAATGAAAGTTTTACTGACACAGAAGAGAGAAATACATCCAGGGAGGAATGCAGGAATTGAACCTGCAACGCCTACAACTCGAAGGTTGCTAGCGCAGTGGGCGTACCCACTGAGCCACGACGGCCCCAAATTCTGTCATTGAAACTGATCAATTTGCTGTATATTCTGAACGGAATGTAATTGCTGCTAGATTCACTGGAGAACATTTGGATTGTTTCAGGCTAAATTAACACAAATGATTTTGCCACTACTCATAGAAGCTTATTAAATTGTTTGGGCTCAGAATAAATCGTTATTTAAGGTTTACATAGATAAACTCATGGTATGGCATGACCATGGCTCAATTATGCAGCTAATTGCTCTGCAGTATTCTCATCTCCCGGCTCTCCTCTCTCTTGCCATAGATGGCCAGCACGTTTCAGCAATTAATTTCGAGGGTGGCAGAGTATGTATGCCTCGATTCGCCATTACATATTTTCATACCCTGGATATTGTCCACCTGCTAGCGTTTCTGAAAGCCAGTGTCTGTTAATGTCGTATATTGTTTTAGGGGATTCTAAGCGGGGGGGGGGGTGTTTTAGTAGTTTTAAATTGAGTTGCCTGTCACTATCTTTACGATACGTGCATATCAAATGTATTCTGAATGGCATTGAATTGTTTATTAATGTCACGTATATTGCTTCACAGGACTCAAAGTGTATATGAGATTCAAGAGATTTCCGAGTAGTATAGTTTGCTTTTCCCAAATGCAATGACAACATAACTTCATCTATTGGTACGAGTAATCCTAAAAAAGATTCTATTGGTCAAAAAGGTCAAAAACTAGCTAAAAGTCATGCAAGGAAGTTTACAGGTTGGATCTATGCGTGTGTACCCCTCAGAGGATTAAATGTCCCAACTTCTAATCTTGATATGTAAATCAAGTTTGCTTTCGGACATCACAACTGAACTGCTGTCCTAATGCTTAGTTAATAATATTTTCAAAAATTATGCTTATAAATTATCTTTTCGAAATTGATTATAGACTGATACATCATTATCCTCAACTATAGCAAGCTGCAAACTAAAATACTAGAAAAATAATAAAATAATTACATGAAACGAGAACAAAAGTTTTCGATTAATGATAAAAACCAATAATTTCGTGCAAATTTAAAAAACTTTAATTTGCATCAACATTTATTCTCACCTATAACAAAATTCTCAAATATAAGTTTAATAAGAACACAAATTAAAAGATGTATTAAGCAATATCATTTTCAAATTCATACATGTATTAATAATATACAGAGTGCGCCTTTCTGTAAGAATATAACAAAAGGACAAATGATTGATTATCATTTCGCAATATACATCAAAAGATAATATATATTAAACTTAACAGGAGTGCACTCAAAGATCAGAGTTCAATAACTAATTATGAATCTGAAGATATTTCGCTGCTGATTTCGGGAACGTTATCTGAATCAGTCACCAGAAATCAAATCCCTTTTTTTAAATAGTATTTTATCATTTCCAACTTAAATTACTATCGGTTCAATTTAATCTGTTTTTCTCTGAATCATTTTCCTGGACATAATTGGGTGTCATTAAAATCGCCATATTTAATGATTGAAATAAAAAACAGAAAAATTATCCCCTTATCTGAAAAGAAATGACTGAATGAATGTAAAAATATTCTTTTAAATGAGTTCCAGTACAGTTTCAAAATTACATAAATGTCACATTGCATTCTTTCAATAGATAACGTAATATAAGTACGAGTAATATGAGTTCTTTTCATCACGAATACTTTTTATCTCATCTCCATGTAATTGGACATTTTATTCCTCTCTCAAATATTATATTATTTTTCTAATTACATAAAAACTCATGTGATTTATTAGAAACTATGGTTCTTAAATCAGAAATTCATTTGAGAGCACTAAACGGATATTCAATTGTAAGGTTATATTGCGAACTGCTTTTTATATGTGAAAGTATTATTCAGTTATACTATTTTTAACTTACAACATTTGAATTCCAGAGTTTCGCTTTTTAAATTTTGCATATCTAGTACATCATTTTATAAAGAGGCTAATGCTTGTTTATAAAAATGATATACTTACGTGTGATAACTAGAAAGACACACTTCTAATGCAATTATTATTTCTATACACTAAACATATATCCATAAAAATGTAACACATAAAATTATGGTTAATTTTCATGTAAGGAAGTTGTTAAGTTACTTATTAGTAAAGAAAATAAACAATTATTTCTGAAAAAGAGGGATTTGTGAACTTGATGTTTGAAGCGGTTTTTTTCAAATCCCCATTTTGAAGAGACTTGTTCCTGAGTAGTTGAATGGAGGAACACTCCATGCACCATCATTGACAACAACCTTATACCATGCTTCATATTTAACTTCTTTTCTTGTTCCTGTCTTAAACATTTTTATCTTCGATTTTTTAAGACTTTGTAACAGATCTGACCGAGCGGTGTACTAGATGTTACTGTGGTGAACACTGAGAGGAACGCGATCTTGCCGTAAATATAATTTATTATATACATAACATACCAAGAACGTCGCACCGTCCACTTCAAATATCTGTTCTCCGTTAAACTTAAAAAACTACAATCGCCTCATTTATTTATTGTCCTTCATTTGAGGCCACTCACTTCTGTACTTCCCAGCATTTTATATGTTTATTGAATTTTGATTAATTTATATCTTTATCTACTAGTCATTAATTTCATCAGTCTTCATATGGAATGACAGAGCGAACGTGATGTGAATCACATAGACGCCATCACCTCACTCATCGCTTTTTATCTTTCTACATTACTCAGACTTTCTTACCACATTTTTTATCCATTATTGTTTTTAATTATATCTCATGACCTTTTTAATTTTCAAATAAGATGGGGATAACTCATCTTAGTCATTCCTGTGTGAAGAGAATTTTTAGCCTTTATAATTTGTTTTAAAGGGATCACAC
Source organism: Meta bourneti (assembly GCA_933210815.1). Classification (NCBI taxonomy): domain Eukaryota; kingdom Metazoa; phylum Arthropoda; class Arachnida; order Araneae; family Tetragnathidae; genus Meta; species Meta bourneti. The sequence goes on along the minus strand of OW119923.1, from coordinate 61,488,922 downwards.
ATGTTTTATACATCTCATCTTTTAACTAAAGCATTTCTATGTGTTTTAAACTGCATCACTTCATCAATATTTAATCAACATTATTATCAATTCATTTTAATGTTTTTTATTATAAGTTTTTATATATTTAATTTGTTAATGCGTCTTATTGTAGAATAATAATTTTTTTATACTTACCTATATTTTATCATCCTTTTGATGTTACTAAATGGTTGTTATTTGGGTATTTCGTTACGTCTATTTTAATTGAATTAAATTTCGTCTTGCGTTTGGTTAACCATTTTTAGATCTTGCACCATAAAACCCAAATCAACCAATCAACCCTAGTTGAACTGCCCAAGTTACGTGCTCTCACGTTTTAATGCATTTGAGAAATGTCTATTTGTTGGAATCAGTGTATGGTCACCTAGATGAATTAGCACATCTGTGGTGTAATAAGGCTACAAATCATAAACATCATACTCATTAAAACAAATGTATCGATCAAATATATGTGCCTTCAATCCCTTTTGCCATTTAAACTTTTATAATTTATCTACAAAGTTAAGATTGCATATACATGGGTATTGTACCTATTACAGAAGCTTTCAACCTATCGTCGACAGCTCTTGGCTTGTAATGTTTTTGTTCAACCTGATATGAAAGATCTTATTCCTTGATTTCACGAAACATAGAGTTATAGTCTAATAGATCTAGTGAACGAGTCAAATCAGGCTATCAGACATGGAACAATACTGTGCCAAAGCTTAGGATTCAACTCTGTGGTCTAGGAAGAGATTATCAGCGATAGTTGTCAACATATACATAGCATGTATAGTAATTAATGTAACGTACATTAATTACTATACATGCTATACACTACATTACTATATATGCATAATACTATGCATGTTCCACCCAATATTTAGTATTGAAACTTCATTCAGCAGAATACCCACAAACATCAAGAAATCCTTACTGGATACTAGACAGAATCAATCTACCATGCATGAATAAATATTAACTAGCGTGCCCGAGCGAGAATTCTCGCATGAACAATTCCACCCCACCCCATCCGTTGTAAGGGTGAAAGATGTAAGCGAATTTCTTATATCCAAAATAACCAAAAAGTTTATTCAATCACTATTTACAACACTTCCTCCTTGAGATCACTGTTAGCGTTGTTCCAACCATTTGTGTAAAGCACGTAATTCTTCCGCCAAAAGGCCTAATAAGGTTATCTTAACTCTCTAGAATTCCCAAAAATTGTTAAATTTTATCTTTCCAATTTTTTTTCAAATCTTAACCTCGAGGAACATGCGTGGTTTAATATGCTTATATCATCAAATCACATATTCATAAATTATTGATATTATGGAAAGAAATGAAAAATCAGTTCAATACATAAATAAATAATTCTCGCGTATAAGAGACGTAAAAGGGATCTATACTACAGAAATAATATAGATGATGAAAAAATTGTCTTCCGAGTAATACTAGTAAAATAATTTCATTGTAAAAGTTGTTTTCCATCAATATTGGTAAAACAAACTGGTTTTCCGAGTAATACTAGTAACAATTTTATTGGAAAAGTTGTTTTTCCATCAATACTGGTAAAACAAACTGAGTTGCGTACCGCAATCGTTTTACACTCAATGTTATTCCTATGGGGATTTCGATTTGTTTTTAGTCCCCCTCCGCACACCTTGGAGAAATAGAACGGATTCGTCAGTGCTCCGGGAAATTATCTTTCTTTTGATACCTCACTTCATTCTTCCTTGGAGTAAATACGGTAATTTTGTCTCGACGAGGAATATCGTCCTAAGCAAATTTGATTATATCTAGATGGACGATGTATCTTGTACATAGCAAAATTATTTATGATTTGAACAATTCGAATCTCTAACATTTTATTTATGATAATTTGCAATAATAAATAATACTCAAACTTATTTATCTGGGTATTTCTTAAAATTATTTGTAAACACACTTGCCAACAGTTCAAAACTAAAAGGTTGAAATGAGATAAATCTCGCACGATTTAAACCTTTTCACCATCCGTAAGATCCAACCAGGTGTTTGCTTCCTTATCTGACCCTGGATCAAAATTATGAAGTGTTTTCCTCAGATTTTTCCTTCGGTATTGATTCCTGATCATCGTAAGTAGCTTGTTGTTACTCCAGTGTGACAAACTCACCTACTTTAAGGCATACTAGTGCCATACTTACAGCGTACTGATTGAAAATTCCTGCTCTAGAGTCATTTTTCACTACACGAGGGCTAATTAGATCAGGACCTAGATCTTATAGACAATGGGAATCTTATAGGAAAAAATGAAATCCGAATCATTACGAACATCCATGTCATGACCGAATTTCGGACTCCGCCTGTTAAACCACGGAAATGCCAGAGTTAACAGCTCAGGTAACCTGTATAGAGCAAGCCCCATGTTATTAGAGGCTTTTTCTGTCAAGCTAATTGTAAACGACTGTAATGTTTCTACGGCGGAATGTGTTCCCTGTCCGTATTCAGTACTGGGTAACCAGTAGTAGTCTTTCAGTGGTTTGTTTCTTTACACTGAAAATCTATATCATAGACAAAGCAAAAGTAATAGTCACTTGTCTTATTTTTCGAATACGATTTCAGCATTCACCAATAAAAATTCCAAAGAAATAATTCATATCTGATAGTTTATTTATCCACATCTATTATATTAAACGCAAAGTGGCGATAAATTACATTTTAAAGTAACCCGATAAGTGCCACAAGCTAGCATTCGGGAAGAGGAAGAAAAATCTGCACTTTCCGTCTGGTTTGTTTACACTGCAAATCCCTTTCAGACTATCAAATAAAAAATATTGGTATAAACTTCATAGACAGTTATTCACATGCCTGTCAAACGACCGAAGGCACAAAATTTATAGTGATTACCTATTCCAAAGAGATTTATAGCACTCTAAATATACTTTTAATGGCACATTTCATTTTACGACTGCCTTCTCAATTCCAGCCTCGACAATACCTTCCAACAAACAACAAAGACAGATGTTTTTTTTCAACAAGATTTAAACTATCAGCCACATCAATAGCCCTCGACACTCACCTTCCCCATCGTCCTCTTCATCAACAAGAAAACAGCAACGAAAAACTACCATGAAAACAAGAGTCTACCAAAAGAAAAAGGATCAACTAAAAATCTAACCTACTATACGGGACAAAAAGAGCAGATGAAAAAGAGTAAAAGAAAAAAAAACTGTTGAAGGCGTCTCGAACGAAGGCAGTGGGACGTTGTTGATTATTTGTGTGTGTTTGTTTATTTCCTTTTTTATCTCTCTTCGGGTGCAATGTCGAAGAATTTGTCTTCGATTTTCTGCGCCGGGACTAATGGAGACAGACTATTGATCCCCAAGAGGAGAAAGAGCAAACGTCGAAAAGCATCGAGAAAATCTGTCACGATCAGATGTAGATCCGAAATCCTAGTTTTTAGAGAGGTTCCCTTCGACAGCTTGGACTAACTCCGTTGTCATGAGGATGTAATAACAAACCTTACTTGATCATGGGGGAAGAGTTGTCTGACGTGGTTAGAGAGTGATTCGGGGCAGACGTCTTGGAATCAATCTTTGGGCTTTCGGTAGCGGTATCGCTGGGAATTGGGTAGGGGGGGGCGAAAGATTACCTTCTTTATATCTGTTGTCATGTGTAACCTCCGGAAGACCACAATTTTATGGGCTGTACGTGTTTTTTAAAGTGTTTCCTACAACCCTTCATGTTTTTGTGGGTGCATGATGTGAAAATAGTACTTCTTATGCGTGCTTATTTATTTTTGTGGGTAATATTTTATACTGGTAGATCCGCGCTTAGAATCTGCGATCTATATCTTCAAAATTTTTATGTCCATCGATAGCACAATGAGATTAGCATCTTATATCTCATTTAAAACGAAGCATCTACATGTGTGCACATTTCATACCTCCTAATGAAATAAAATTAATCAATAATATAAAGTAATATTTAATACTTTTTAATGGTGCTAATTTTTATTTCCAATCAAGTGCATGGTAAAAATTTTGCACCTCACTCAGGGGGTGTTACCACAATTAGCTTCTGAACGTCCATTTCAAATGCATCCCATCCACTTGTGCAAAAGCGATTGATGTTTTTTTACCTTTAAACACATTTTCAGGTTCGCTCAGATTTTCCCTCCTCTGTGCTCATTTATATCTCCCAGATTTCTCATTGCCTTCCCTAATCAGACTGGAGGAATTTCATTAGAGTGGCTAGAACTCTTCCATGCAGTTCTAGCAATCTTATGCAACTCCTAGCTCATAATAAGTATTTTTTTTTAACTCTGTAAAATTAGCGAATTAATCTCGTAGCAGTTGCTTTCTATTGTGTTTATCCGTTTGTTGTCATTCGTTAATATACCAATAATGCCGATTTGTATGCCACGTACGTTAGTTCCAGTGTATATGTGCATGTGGACCCCTCAAAGGATTAATAAAATGTATTTGTCGTTACTAAATTTCAAAACATTGTGATAATGAATTGAGGATTATGGTCTCACTGATTGGGTATCCGAGAGTAACAGAATCTAAAATGAGAAGAGAGCAAGCTACAAGCATATCATGAGAATATTTCACTATCATCAATTCTGAAATTTGTAAAGGTTAGTTCACAGGCCTCTGAGACAGGAATCCACCGACGTTGAATTAATGAGTATATGTCTGGGAACCCGATCAAAAAATGAAAAGCGATAATACATAAGAAATGGTATGGAGATATATTCATATATAAACAGGGCCGCCACATATATAAACAGGGGCATTAAAACTAAAGTATTCCTACTTAAAAGAGCAAATTATGCAGCTCATACTGCAGAAAAAATTGGGCGCCCATGGATTATCTCGCGATTTATCGAACAAAAGAAAAGCATTTATTACATTTGTCGTTACAAAATTAAAGAAAATTCTGTCACAAAATGGTGGTAGGAAGGATTCCATTTCTGTTTGCAAGCGTGGTTGCGCTGTTGTAGATTTATCACTCCGGATCTCCATTACAATGTCCGCTCACGAAATATTATCATATTTTGCTAAAGCATGCTACAACAACGAAGGTTTATTCAAGATACCATATTCATATTCGATGATGAGCCTCCCTATATTAGCCATTGCACCCAAAGATTACGAAGATAGTACTATACAGACGAATGGGTCATCAGTCATTATTTCCAGACATCTAGACCCCCTTCTACACTTTTGAAAAATCAGGAGTATCGGAAAAGATGTTAAACTTTGCCAGATTCAAAAGACAGCATTGTGTGATAGATATTCCAGAAGACGCATTATGTTCTGTTATATCAATTGTTCTTCGTGTGAATATTATTTACGACAACACGGGAGGACACATTGAAAAATTGTAAATCCCTACATAATGCTCCTTAGAACTCGCGCGGGAGACCCAAGTAAGTATTATTTCATTTTAAGGCCATAATACGTGGCAAGCCGAGATCCAGTATATTGAGAATCAACTTGCTAAATACTTAGCTGACAGGTATCGTATGCTCTAATAATACAAATAGAATATGATTTGTTATTTTGTTATTTAACCCTTTGAGCATTATACGATTTCCGAGAAATGTATTGATTTTCCTCACAACACACATAATGATTAAACAATCCCATCTATTGCTTGACAAAATCTTAGGAAAGATTATATTGAACACGAAAGTCCAAACTGGTAAGAAGTCATACATAGAACACTGCAAATTTCAAAACGGATATATGGGGGTAAATTCCTCAGAAAAATATTGTAATCAATGTTAAAGTGTGCAAATTTTTAAAAGTCATAACAAACATTTGTACTAACAAAATATGATACTAACAAATTTTGTAGAAATAATTCCATACAATATTAAAATATAAAAACTGTTTTACTATGTGGGCTAGAAAATTAGATCCACTAAGCATTATAAATCCTACTCTAAAATATCAAAACACACATTCGGATGTACAAAAATAACATCTACATTTTAATTTCATGATACTGCATTCTAATATTCACGAATGCGATCACAAAAGCATCAATGTAAAGTAATACACTTATGTGCATTATTCCATTATTTCTTATAAATGATAATCTTGGAGCTTTGAATGTATTATAAATACTTAGGCAATCATGAGTTATGTGCTGTATAAATTAAAACAGGATACTTCTAACAGCAAGAGACAGTCTCAATTACGATATCCTTGAATCGGGTGCACTAAGTATATCATTTCTCCTCTCGGCCTATCAATATTTTCTGGATTACCGATTCGTATCCGTGAAAATAAGAACCACCTTTCCTAACTAGTTTGTTCAGTATGAAGTCTGTTTCTGCAAACAACTCGTACTAATAAGCCAAGAACTTTTCACTTCGGGAGCCAAGTTCAGAGGTATTAGCCAAAGTAGTCGTAAAAGGAGAAGCAATTTAGAGTTTTGACTCCGTGTTCTATTTAGATTCAAAAGATCTCAAAGATTTTAAGAACTTTTAAGGCAAGAGTTTCTAAGTATGTTTCACGAATTTAAAATTTATGGAGAAATCTAGATTTCTATATTTACGCAATGTAGTATACCTCGTTCCCTTAAAATGCCATACTTTTCAAATCATATTAAGAATGCATTAGCATAATGGCAGGACTTACACATTAAGTAAGAAGTTTTTACATGTTTTGGTAATATGACATATATGCATACAGTAATGTAACATAATATTTCGTAATAAAATAATACAAGTTGTTTTTACATGATATATTTTTATTAATAAACTAGCTGAATTACCCGGCGTTGCTCGGGTTGAAATGGTTAAATGTTGCTTGAAAAGTGAATTAGAATAATCACTTTTCTTTCACAGAAAAATGCAATCATTTAAGTTGTACGGAAAATACGTTTTAACTTTTTCATAACTTCTACTATATACTTCGGACGCAAATATATGCATTTAATTCCTGAATATATTGCAATATCTAAAAGATTAAGACATAAATACGAACAGAAACGAAATTCCGACGAAAAAATGCAGAATTCTAAAAAACGAATGATGCGCAGTGTCGAATTTCGACTGCCTGAGTGTATTCTGAAACAGAGCAATTCGAAAAAAGATATTTGAAAATATTGATAAAGACGATAATGAAATTTAGTAATGCTCAAATATGACTGCAACATTTCGCTGTGTTAACTCAAATAGACAAACACGGGATGCTAAATCAAATTTATAAAATAATAAAAATTAATTCTGGTTTCCCAAATCTAAAATAACAAAATTACGCTTTTATGATTAATGAGTTGAAGTTTTTCGTGTTTCATTACAAAATGTAAATTATGAATAATGAAATATTTTAAATATCCTTTTTTTATCAAACAAATATTCATGTAAAAATATAAAATTCATATAGAAATAAAATAATAAACTTTAATTCAATAATGCACATTACACCTGTCAAATAAAGTAGGAAATACTTATACAATCAACTAAAAGTTAGATTTAGTAATGCTCAAACAACGGCAACATAGCTTTGCCCGGGTATTTATCCCAATCTTCTATTGGACAGGAAAAGGAATGAAATCAATGTATAGTGTAAAATCAAAGTAATTATATTAACAGGTTCTAAAAGTATAAGTACAGTACACGCATTATAAAGTAAAATATTTTACAAATTCACTGCAATATAAATTTAACACAAAACTTGATTATACACAACATTTTTAGTTTCACCTCCGGGAGCAAGAATAAATAAATTCTTGGGTGAACCCACCCTCGAGCAACCAACATAAAGTTGTCCGTGGGAGAAACACGGCGATCTCAAATCCACTCCGCAGTACTTGATAGACTGCCCCTGCGACTTGTTGATCGTGATCGAGAACGCAAGTCTTACTGGAAACTGCAATCTCTTAAAGTCGAAAGGGAGATCCGTCGGAATGAGTGGTATCCGTGGGATAAAAACTGTTGCACCCTCTCCCTTTCCTGTCAAGATAGTCGCTTCCATTACATTGCCCAGCAGCTTCTTGACACACAGCCTCGTGCCGTTGCAAAGTTTTGGCGGGTCGAGGTTCCGCAGTAAAATAACCGGAGATCCCACTTTAAGTAAAAGACGATGTGGTGGCAATCCAGCCGGATCAAGCGAGTTCAGGAACTCTGGCGGGAAATTGACGACCTCATCGGCATCTACTACGGTATTGATGGACTTGTATTCAGTGACCACGCCTGGTAACATGACAAGTATTTGATTGTTTATGTCGTGGACGTCTTCATTTTTAGCAGAAAGAATGGCCCTCTCTCGCAACCAGTTCAAATCGTGATAGTTTTGGGAAACAGACGGATAGACTGCATCTATCAGCTCTGAGACGGACGACACCAGATTACAAAAATCGGATGGGAATTTAATCTTGCCAGAAGACTCGACTGCCAATCTGCCTTCTCCGATCTCCAGGAGTTTGTCTGAGAAAATTTGAGCACTCTCATCCCCCAGATGTACTCTCATGTTTTGCTTCAAAGTTATCTTTCGCACATGTCTCCACAAAAACGAATGTTTCAAACATGCATGGATCTCATCGGCCGGCGTCGACTTCGGGATGACGGGCAGAGTTTGACGAAAGTCTCCACAGAGGAGTACCAGAGCTCCTCCCATCAGGTTGTCGTTTCCTCTCAGATCTCTCAGAGTGACGTCGAGGGCCTCGAGAGCTTTCTTGTGAGCCATGGTGCATTCGTCCCACACGATTAATTTGCAAGTCTCGAGCACCTGCGCCCGACCACTTGCCTTGCTTATGTTGCAGGTAGGATTTTCCTGCCTGGCGATGTCAAGTGGCAACTTAAGTGCAGAATGGGCCGTCCTCCCTCCTTCCATTAACGTCGCCGCAATTCCCGAAGAGGCGATGGCAAGAGCAACTTCTCCCCGAGTCCTGATTTCGGCCAGTATTATATTAATCAAGAATGTTTTCCCTGTGCCCCCAGAAGCATCAAGAAAAATGATACCACCTTGTTGTTTTGCTGCCTGATCCATGATAATTTGGTATGCGTTTTTCTGATCTCGATTCAGAAGTGGCTTCTTGTCCGCGACGTATGCACTCAGCTCTTCGACGTCGTAGTTCGTTTCTCGCACGTAATCTGCGCGAAGTACGTCTCGTCGATCTCTTACTGGTGCAGGCAGGCCCAATTGCAGTAATGTTTTATTTGTCATGGCCACACATTTGTCCTCAAGAATAACCAAAGCCTCGTTGAAAATGTCCGGACCAAACGCGATTTCTAATGTCGGGGTTTCCCTCCGGACTTTGGCGAGTATATCCTCACTCAGGGCCTCCTTATACTTTTCCCATAAAGTGTTTGGATTCGATGGACTGCATGTAGTCAATATTATAGCAAACAGGTTTCTGATTTGCTCTGGTAGGGAGATCAATTCGGCTTCTCGCAACGTGTCATCCCAGTGCTGGTCTCCTTCCAGCAAACCCAACTTCTGACAGGCCTCTCTAAATGTCTGGCATACTTCGTCGTTTACCGTTCTCATCTCTGCGAAAGATCTAGGTCCTCGTACCGAGTGAAGAAGCATCCTAAGGAAATAGCATTCGGCGTTGTTGGGGTGAACAGTGTACACTCGACCCAAGGCGTCACTCGCGACTGCATCATGTCCAGGGACGGGCTGGCCAACTTTTCTCCTACAGAAAATTTTCCTCGACGCATTCCACGTGTAATATCGAGGTATCTCAGGATACAACAAAGTCCTCGCAAAAGGATCCTGCTGACACAGTTGAAAGAATGCCGTCAAAGTCGTGTTTGGTGGCTGATCAATCACTCTAGGGGCGCTCTCTGTTGTGAAATAAACTCTCTGACCATTTTCTAAATGGACGCTGAGGTGAACAACAGTAGGGTGTCTTTCGTGAATCGAAAAACCCAGTATTCGCCAAACTGCCTCGTTACTGCTGAGGTATCTTCCCAATTGATACCGCGTCACTTCATCGTTCGATCTCTCGTCGCTGATACCGAAAACAGCCATATCACTACCTTTGTTGACATACTTGCACACATATTTAATCGATTTCACACTGTTGCAGTACTCCACGTTGATGTGTGCCCGAAACATTTTCGACAGCAGCGGCGAAAAGGGCACAACCCACCTATTGTCGATTTCTATTTCCGTGTTGCTGCGTATCGTTAGTTTCGCCGTGAACCCTCCATCTTCCGGAGCCCGCCGTCTGTACAGGGGATAGCCGTCATTTCCAGTTTGTGTCTCTTTAATGAATTTTCTAGGGTATTTCTTGGTACACTTTCCGTCCTTCATACACGGAGAAATGGGATTGAGATTTCCACACGGTCCGTGGATCATGTTTTTCGTTACCACTTCAAAAAGTTCGGGATCTTGTTCCGGGTCTGGCAACTCGGCAGATATAACGTCATCGATTTGAGTGGGCTGAATTTTGTCCGCTAACCAGATCAAATTGTGCGAGTGTGGCAGCCCTCTTTTTTGCCATTCAATCGTATACATCCAGCATCTCGGCACTCCAAATACATGGCCCTTTGTTATAACGTCAATCAGTTTCAACTGCTTCTGTTTAAATACTCTCGCAATCAAGTCGTGGCGCTCACTGGGTAATTGACCATTGGTAAGAACCTCCTTGATCTCCGTCCAAGTGGGATTGCAGGTGAAGGTGATAAATAAGTCTGGTCTCCCGTACGTCCTCACGTACGTCATAGCATCTTGTGTGTATTCGTGCATGTGTCTGGGACTGCCTGTAAATGTAGCTGGTAGTATGACTAAGGCACCGAGGTTTTCAACGTTCCCGTCATTTGCCACAGCATCTCTCAGGTGAATATATTCGTCAACTCTCAGTTTACGTTGATTTAGACGAATGTAAAGGAGACGTTCACTCTCGACTTTAGCGTACATATCGACGATGAACTGATGAAACAATTGCCTGCAGTTCAATACGTGGTTCTGCCCAGTATCTCGAACCATTAATCTGTACGCATAGAAATCCATCGCTGAAACTTTCTTGCTCGTTGTTTCACCTGTTCTTGGGTTGATCTGCCTCAGATTAAATTGATATCCATCTTCACCATGGGGGAATATTACTGGGTACTGCAGAGCATCGTAAGATCGATGTGTTTCCGAAATACGCTGCAATGATTCACCTCGTCGTTGAATAACGATATCCCGTTGATGAAACTCATCTCCTGAACCACCGCGACTTCATCTGCTTGAGGAGAGTTAAAGCGCCGCTCGTGTTCGCCTGCTGGTCTTCGGTCTGCTCTTATGACTACTTTATATTCATCTGTTGGCATATGTTCCAATGCTGTTTCAAACGTTTTAATAAGATTATTGTGCTCATGAAACATCCTCTGTAAGTTTAACACAATCTGACGTCTTGTTCCCGAGATGTAGGCGCACCTCTGATCAGTTTCCATTTGTTCGTTTTGAATAAAATATAGTTGTAGAAATTTTGGTGGTTGATCTGGCAGCGGAAGCAACGATCCCGCTCTATGGTAAACCTGCCCTTGCACCTTGAATGTCGACGGAAATCCGGGCTGTCCAACAACTGATGTGCCGCCGAATGATGTCATTTGGAAACATGAGTTGTATTTTCTGATGTTACTTAGAAAATGCTTCGACTCTGACGTATCTCCTGATGTGTAAGTCAAAAGGTCTTGTGGTGGTGGTTCCAGTTGGCAAAGTTTAACTTTTCCATTTTTGCAGCAAATACCAGTAGACTCTGATTTAAACTTTTTGGCTTGACAGTAAGTACAAACCATTTCCATTTTCCCGATCGTAACACTTGCATGCATCGAGTAGTCTTTATGTGAATCGTAGTGAAATCCTTCCAGTGCTAAGCTAAAGTGGCTCGCAGTCCGTGATCGTTTGGCTCTATCTCTCTTATCCTGTAGTCGGGCCTCTCGCTGCTGTGCCGTCTCTGTTGCTCTAGATGTAGTAGCTCTATCTCTCTTATCCTGTAGTCGGGCCTCACGCTGCTGTGCAGTCTCTGTTGCTCTTGATGTAGTAGCTCTATCTCTCTTATCCTGTAGTCGGGCCTCTCGCTGCTGTGCCGTCTCTGTTGTTCTAGATGTAGTAGCTCTATCTCTCTTATCCTGTAGTCGGGCCTCACGCTGCTGTGCCGTCTCTGTTGCTCTAGATGTAGTGGCTGTCTCTTTCATATCCTGTAGTCGGGCCTCACGCTGCTGTGCCGTCTCTGTTGCTCTAGATGTAGTTGCTCTATCTCTCTTATCCTGTAGTAGGGTCTCACGCTGTTGTGCCGTCTTTGTTGCTCTAGATGTAGTAGCTCTCTCTCTCGCAATCGCAAGTCTTCTATTCCTCTCCTCGGAAGTTTCTTGTCTACGCTCATTTTTCATCATCTTAGCCGTTGACTGCACTTGGCCGATTGCCTTCCGCTTCCTTGGAGGCATTGCTACAGCAAAGAAATCTGTAAAAGAATACAAAAAGCTATTTCATAAAATAAGCAAAAGGCACACTCTCACTGAGCAATGAAATCTATTATAGAATACAAAGAAAAGCTATTTCATAAAATTAGCAAAAGGCACACTATCACAGAGCAGTGAAATCTGTCATTAAAAAGTTATTTCATAAAATAAGCAAAAGGCACACTCACTGAACAATGAAATCTATTATAGAATACAATAAAAAACTAATATAAACTGAATGGTAAAACAAATTTAAAATTGTGAAGTACTTACATCAGTTTAGGAGAATATCAAACTTTTAACACAAATAAAAAAAATTAATGCCTTACTTAAAAGCTGTCAATCAAAATATTCAAACACAGAATTCTAAATCATGTTAAAAATAAACTTTTATTCTGGTGTAAAAAAAGCATTAATTCTGATCCCATTAAACTTATTTAAAAAATTAAGCAAAAGGCACATCTCACTGAGCAATGAAATCTATTATAGAATACAATAAAAAGCTAAAATTAACGAAAAAACGAATTTAAAATTATGTAGTACTTACATCCGTTTAGAAATATAAATCCAAAATGTACACTATCACTGTCGAATAAAGTAGGAAACACTTATACAATCAAAAGAGCGAAATAAAACTGCCAGATTCACTGAAAGATGATAAACTGGAAGACTTACCGAGTTAGCTTCCTTTAAATACGACCAGCTAAGAATCGAGTGGGTGCTGGAATGTTCTCCACCATGAGTCCAATTAAGTTTCCGTTTCCCCAACTTTCTAGAAAGTTCTACAAAGTTTTATAAAAAAAGTAAACATTAATTCTGGTGCTGCCAGATACCGAGTAGCAAAATTACGCTTTTATGATCAATGAGTTTTTCGTTTGTGCTTTTCGGAATAACGGTGCTTGGTTTAGAAATAAATATAATCGGTGTAGACAAATTAAACTGAATAGATAAAATTTTTTCAAAAAGCAGAAGGTCGATTTTACAGAATTTTTCAGAAAGAAAATCACTGCTTTCAACGGAGGATTCACATGTATCTATTCCGGACATTTTAAAATAAGTTACACGCCTTACCTAAAAAGCCTCGTGAAACAGAATTCTACAAATCATTACGTATTCGATAAATTATTTAAGGAAAGTTGGTCGAAATACACACCAACTTTCCTTGAAAATAATCCTTGAACTCCTGAAAACCTTTCCTTGAATTTCCTTGCAAACATAAATATTTTAAAATATTCTTTCCCCCTTCATCAATAAAATATCTATAATTTATTTACATCATGGGAAGAACTAAAAAGTCAGTTCAAACATAAATACTGTAATTTAATTTGTTTCGGAAAAAATTGTTTTTCGATCAACAGTGGTAAAGCAACCATCGCTGCCTAAAGCAATCAATCTATGCTCAATGTTATTTCTATTGCGATTTCGAATAGTTTTTAGCCCCCCAGGGCCAATAGAACGGGGGTTAAGAGTTAGCCTATGCTGACCGCAGTGTTCTAAATTATAAGTGTACCAAATTTGGTGTGGATTGGTCAAACGGTGTAGATTTGTATAGAAAATATACCCACATACACACACACACACATCCTATTTTATATATATAGATTTATCCTTCATAAAACATAAAAACAAGCACACAATATGGAAAAATAACCAAGTTAAAGAAGTTTGTTTTTACTTGATTAATTTCATTTGGTGCACATTAGCGCACTCTTACTAAATAATATTTCGAATAGCAAAAGAGAAAATAAAACGAAGAATTATCATAATAGTACGATTTATGCACATAATAGTTAATACTTTCTTTTACAGTTGAATTTAGGTAAACACAAAATCACACAATAATTAAATTGATTGCTTTCAATTAGAAGACAATAGATGAAATAAAAGAAAATCATAGCTAATTCCCAATTTTTTCATAATCTCCCTACAGTCATTTATTCCAAAATTTAATCTCACTCGTTTTGGTTGATTAATTTCTGCTGCATTTTGAAAATACCAAATTGATTATGTATTGCGTCTTATTTAATTTTTCTTCTTTTTCCCCCATGTTATTGTACCACTTAATTAAAAGATTTTGTTCCAATTTAATGTTCGGAATTTAGAAATAATTAATATGGTCAATTATTCTGTGAAACAAAAGGTCATTCATTAAATTCAGATTCACTTTCTTAATAATTGCATATTTTCTTTCTTAATTACTCAGCAAGAACAAATAATTAACGAAAGCTCAATTGCCCTTATATGAATGAAATTAGATTATCATCTTATAAAGCATAAAGCATTGTAAAATAATGTCATTTTTATCGAAAACTAGCGATGTAGCGTTATATAACAACTACAACTAACGAATCATTAAACCGTTGGTTTTATTAATTTGTTTATCATTACATTAAAAGGTTAAGTGAGAAGTTTTAAAGCTGTTGTAAATTTGATTGTTGGGTTTCATTTTGTTTCAAGAAATTTTTAAAACCATTTTCAATTTTATTGTCAATTTATTTCAGTTTGTTTAAAGAAGTTTTAAAACTATTTTTATTTTGTGTTCAAGTTATTATTTATTAAGTATTAAGTTATTGTGTTTTAAATTATTTAAGTTGAGTCAATTCTTTTCTACAATTGTAATACTATTATGCCCTATGCCATAATTATAACATGCTTGATAAAATTGTTTAAATAAAACAACTTTGTTTATTTCTGGTAATTGATCATAACAATTCATCATGATGAAGACAGCTTACATCCTGGAGTAATTGTGTCCTCCAACAAGACTTGTTGAACATGATTGCAGTCATCAATTCGAATTCAGAGTGAAATTATATGTACTTTTTTCTTTAGTTCCATTAAAAGCGCTTCGATTATCTATGCCTGTTTTCTAAACTTTGTTGGTCTTGGTAGCCCGATTGGAAGAGTAGCGGATTAGCGAACGGAGAGTTGCAAGTTTGAAACTAGATCCCACAGATCATCATGTACGTGGGGGACTGGTGCATGTTAAATATTATGTCGTGGCCTGAAAGGTCCTCACGTTGGGGTGGCGTGGAAATTTGGAAAGTGAGGTGCCAGCGCAAGTGTTCGCCTCATCATCTGACCGTAGTTCAAAATTACGAGGTGTTCTCCTCGATCGTTCCCTTCAGGATTGATCCCGGACCGTCGCTAATGGCCCGTTGTGTTGATCCAGTGTGACTTTGCTTTGTCAACCAATCCTTGAGATCCAAGCGCTTTCTTTGAAATGTACAGGTACTCGGAGGAAAAATGGCTTAGCCTAAACACAATCCATTGCTGATATTCTTAGACTTACCTTGAAACATTTTCAAGAAAAATGTTTTGAAGAAAGGGGTTCATTTAATGAAATAATAAATATCTTTTAAAATGTTTAAAGGATTAAATTTATAGACTTGCTTATATTTCATCTTAATTTGATTTTTAGTTTTGTTCTCAACCTTTAAGAATAGTTTAACACTATTTCCACATGGATAATGTTAATGCCTGAGATATCCAGATTAAGGTACAGTAGACCCATAATCTGGACTTCATAAGTAGACTTTGAAATACACTACAATAGATCGCAAAATAGATTTTTAAATTTTAGCGTTAAATATTAATTGTTATCAAACTCAGTGGATAGCACAAAGAATTTTCAATTACCATTATTTTTGGCGGAGTTTCATATACAACGTATAACATAACGAGATAAGTATATTAAGTATACTACAGAAAACGCATTTCTCTCCGATTGAAATTTTTTGACATTCTTCTGATTCCAAATGATTCCTGCTCATCAGATTTTAATTGTTTTCTTTGAGAACCTTTTGAATAATCCTTGCAAAATGCCTTGTATATATCTAAGTTCAAATGAGAAATTCATCATGCTTCCAAATTTTGACATTTTGTTTTTAACTGTTGCTTAACCTATGTTTTTTTGCAAATGTGCTTACATGTGTCGAAAGAAACAGTTACCAAATGAGGTTGATTTGATTTATAGGTATACAAACTATTATATGTAAATCAAAATTTTGATAATGAATGGAAAATTAATACGCATATGACCTATCTCAATTTGTGCTTATTTATCAAAATTATTGACCACGTTTTATATAACTTCCGCGCAACTTAAAATTTTTGAAAGACTAAACTCCATACATAGACTTTTTAGTAGAAAACAAACATTCTGTAAAATTCTATAACATAGTATAAGAACTGTAAAAAGTGATTATGAAAATACTCTTTCCGCAATCTTTCGAAAAATGTCTACATTTTATCTCCAAACATCATGCAACAAAGACGAAACTATTTGTATTGGTTTCGTCGCAAACGCGATATTAAATTCGTGAATATACAAGCTTACTTTTGATATTTTCCGAACAATTTTTGAAAAAGTAAAAAGGTTTTGTCCAAGAACTTTTTGATACGCTTTGCTTACTTTTTAATCGAAATATCTTCGAGCTTCGAGAAACAGGTTCGAACAGTTTGTAGCAAAACTGTTCATTATAAAATCTAGTTTGTAGAATAAATATTTGTTTTTAAATATTGATAGTTTTTGAGTAAAGTCAGTTCGAGAGTTCGAAAATATTCCGGTTTTAGAATTTGAAATGCTTGTCTCCTAAACTAAAAACCTAGCTATAAATAGTGTGCATATAATTTGTATCCTTTGAAAGCCAGCCAAAGATACACTGATGTTCATTGAAAATGCAGCACGAATAAAGAGTTTTTGGATTGGCCGGAAATTTGGCAGACAGGTTGTTTATCACGGCAAATACAAAAAAAGAATATAAATCAGCTGAACATGCAAATAGGATGAGCGGGCAATACATGCTGAAATGTGATTCGAAAGATAAAAGGCCTCCAAAAAGTTAATCTCAAACATTGTGTCCCGGAATTCGATTGGTATTACTCTGCTAGTACATAAACATGCCTCTTGGCAAAACGAGAGAACATTATGAACAGTTGACGACGCTTGAGAGGAAGACTTATTGAGCTGAGATACATAAGTGGCTTATTATGTGACATTGCCGCACACAATGGGCGAAATGCTAAAACAGTTAAGCGTACTCGGAGACAATGGACAATAGAAGGTACTGCGCATCGTCGCAAGGGATTTGTAGCATATATGGGTATGTAGATAGTTAAATTAACGCCACACTGGAGCAACACAGCCGGCTATGGGCGACTATCCGGGATCAATTCCGAAGGATCTGATCCGAGGACAATGCCTCGTAATTTTGAATCACGGTCATAATATGAGGGTAACACCTGAGCTGGCACCCCAAACTTCCATATAAAGTCAACGTGAGGACATTTGAGGCCCCGATAGATTTAACGTACACCAGCTGTAGGTAGCATATATGGCTGTCAGAAAGGGAAGATAAACACTTCCTACGGATGGCGTGGACAATGGTAAGCGATATCCACAACGTTAGAACAATTATAGAGAATGTTGACAAGTCAGACTATGTCTGCCAGTACCATTTGACGACTATTGCTATATCGAATGATCGTAGCTCGGCGTTCTTTACAGTAACTTTATTTAAGTATACCATAGACGTCAGCAGCTTCAATGGTGCAAAGAACGAGGACACTGGAACGCTGAATGGGAGTAAATCAGGTTTTCTCACGAGTCTAGACAGTCTCGTGACCCATGATGCTCGGATCCTTGTTCTCAGATACAGTAGGAAATGACATCTGGAAGGTTGCATTACAAAATCATAGTTGTCCTACTCTAAGCACAATGATTTAAGTGTGTATTTCGTTTCATTCAAGCTCTTGCCTTGAGCGGATCACAGTGATCTATGAACAGTCCGTGGTATATCACAGATGTCTAGGAACCAGAAGTCCTACCCTTCATGCAGACCCTCCCTGAAACTATCTTTCAACAAGACTATGTTCGTATACATGTACCTGAATTGCCCAACGTTTCTCCTATCAGCAACACGAACCTCTTCTTCCTTTGCCTTCTCGGTCACCCGATTTCTCTCCATTGAACGCACATGTGGATATGATAGCTGAAAAATAGATCGGTATGTATGTACCCGCAGTTCTAAATGACGAATTGTGGATGCGTGTTAAATCTGCTTGGGACGACTTCACGCAAATAGCCATACATAATCTTTATTGGTCAATGTCATGTAGTAGCCAGCAGTTAGAACCGCTAAAGATGGACACACAAAATATTAATTTGGCATATTCTTTTTGACTCAGTTCTGTAATTTCAATCAGATAAAGATTGCACCATATAATCACCATCAAGTATCGCTCAAATGATTGTCATTGTTGCAACACATGCATTAGTGTTGCATTTTCAATGAGTAGCAGAATTAACAAAATCGACCTATTTACTAAAAGATTTTATTTTTTCAATTAAGAAAGGATCCTAATAATTTTAAACAAGTGTTCATAATATACGCAACAAATTTTAATATTTACGGAATTTTAAAATTTTTAATTTGTGTGTTACTTTTCCCCAAAAAGGAGTGATATAATTCTGTTTGGGATAAGGTCCTGGATTTTTGAAATATAGTAGGGCCGCGGTGGCCCGGTTGGAAGAGTAACGAACTAGCAACCGAAGGGTTGCGAGTTCGAATCCAGCCAAACACCGTCGTGTACAAAGGGGGCTGGTGCACGTTAAATCTGTCGTGGCCCCAAACGTCCTCACGTTGGCGTGGTGTGGAAGTTTGGAGAGTGGGGTGCCAGCTCAGGTGTTGCCTCGTCATCTGACCGTGGTTCAAAATTACGTGGTGTTGTCCTCGGATCTTTCCCTCTGGGATTGATCCCGGACCGTCACCAATAGCCCGTTGTGTTGCTCCAGTGTGACGTTAATTGAAAATACCAAAAATACCAAATACCGAAATATAGTAATTTCAGTAAACCGAATGTACCCTTATCTTAGTTGGAGATTTTAAAGAAAATCTCAAGGAATCAGAAAGTATGATGTAAAAAAATCTAAAACTAAAATCCGTAATAAAAAATTTGATAATGCTAATCCAAACGAATTTCTCAACATAAAAATTGAACGGATCGTTTAACCTCTACGTATAGTACTAGTCTGGTACTGATTTTTGCTCGTACTTATGAATATTAAGTTATTCCAAGTATGCTATACCATTCTTCAGTTTTTGCATACTCATACTGTCAGCTGTATGATAGTGTGTGTGTGTGAAAGGGGATTCAAAACAACGTATAAACCTTATTTAAATTTTCTTTTAGAAAACGTTATTCGGGGGGGGGGGGGGGTAGAACACTGTGTGTTCTAGGAAAAAAGCAATGTCTCGTGACGCTCATATGGTTAAGGAATATCTCAGGAAATCAGAAATTATAATGTAAAAACCAAAAGATTAGCATCCATAAAAAATATTTTATATTTTTATACAGTCAGATTCTTCAACTTAAAACTTAAAGCAGATAGTGTGATATCTACGCGCAGTCAGTCTTGTACAGACTTGCACTCGTAATTACAAAGATGCAGTTATTTTAAGTATGCTTACCTTTCTACAGTTTTCACGTACTCATGCTGTGTGCTGTAGAATATTTTTTCCAATGGCAGACAGAAAAATACAAAATACATAATACAAATAACAAAAGTATGCACAAAAATTGATGAAAACGATAGCACAAGAGAAATAGAAATATTTGCTGCAAATCAGTCCTCTAGCCTTCCAGTAATCAGCCGCAGAGGTCTTGACTAGAGAGCTTAGTACAAATTTGAATGTGGCAGATATCAATTTCTTGGGATTTGAAACAAAGGGGAGCAGCAGGGGCTATGTAGAATTTTTGGGTGGTAGAGATGTGTAGCCAAACAATCGTGACCAGTTATAAGTCGGGGTTATTGCTACAACTTCTGTCTATATAGCAATACGAACGCAAAGTAATGACGTGAACTTCTTTCTCATCCGGCCTTCCGAAGCTACCCCACTATAGTGTCATGGACTGAGACGCGCCCACAAGAACTGGGACAAGTCCAGGCTAACACTGATGACTCCAAAACGGCATCAGGAGTAGGAGCTGCATTTTGTCACCACCTTACCACATTAGTGACAAGAAATGGAGCAGCCGACTACTAGATGAGTGTAGTGTGTTCCAGGTCGAAGCCTTGAAAATTAGGGAAGCCCTAAAATCACTTCAGGTTTTCAGTTCAGCTGCACTCTACACTGACAGTCAATCAGCCATCAAAGCGATTGCAAATAAGACCCACAAAATTCTCATCGTCCGTGAAAATTCCAGGACATCCTCTTCAACTCTTTCTATTTCCTTCTTTTGGATTAAAACCCATATCGGACAGGAGGGAAACAAGGAAGTAGACTCCCTTGCTACAACTATAGAAAGCTAAGCTCCCTTTCTATAGAAATATGGTAACTGGAGCATACAGGACGATCCCTTTTTGAGGTGCTTCCCTTAGTATCCTATCGCACTGCCAACCGAGACAGGAGGCTAATTATGTTTTTCATGGGCCATGGAACTTTTCAACCGGCCTTTCCTTTTCCGTTTCAGGCAAAGCGAAGCAGAACTCTATTTTTGTGGTGCAGTGGAATCCCCACTCCACTATGCTACCCGATGTTCCGCCAAGTCCAAATTTCACGTGCGCTGTCGTGAAAGTGGGCCGGACAGCGCTTGAAGAAAAATTGTATTTGGCCACCGAGAGGCAAAGAAGCAAATCTGTGGACTAATATATTTCCTACTGAAGCATTGACATGGAATAGCAATAATAAAGTACTTAAAAACAACCTTTTTATTATTTTCTTTCATTTGTTTAGCTACTGAAAATATGGAAAGCTAGTTCCAGTGGGCAATCTCTTCTGCGAAAGGGGTTGTAATACCACAGTGGTGAATTTAATCGAAATCCACATTTTGTAATTTAAATTATTTACCTGTTTATTTTTAATTACTATTTTTTGTTTTTGCTTTTTAATAAAGTTCTGAGGAGTGCCCTTCAAACTGATAAGTCCCTTAAAAGGACAGGCTCGAGACCCTTCTGGTGAGTTTCTCGTTACAACATCTGTCCTTGGGACATCTGGGATTTGTTGTGTATGGTCAATAAGCAAAGGTTTACTTGAGTTTCTAGTTATTAGTTCTTGGTAGAAAAGGTTCTTTTATTTTTTTCTTGATGTACATTTTTATGCAAATATGCGAGATGCTTGGAATCTGAACAGTTTCAGAAACCCTCTTTGCCAAGTAATCCGCTTATTCATTACCATAGACTCCACAGTGTGCTAGTAGCGTAGTATTTTGTAGAGCATATAGCTTCAATAGCTGCTTTTCTGTTGTATAAGAAAGAAAGGAGATTCAAAACAACAAATAAGCGTTATTCAAGTTTAATTCTCTAAACGTCACTCATGCAAAACCATTTCAGAGCCATAGAATTGGCACCATCTCTGACTTTTCTTTAAAAAATGTAACGACTTCCAAAAACATGTGGTCAAATAAAATTCATTTAAAATAGTGGGTCAAATAAAATATATTACAGGAGGAATTCGCCAATAAATATTTATGAGCTCGATTTTTGCCTAATATAAGATGCAAGTAAAATATTTTGGAGTAAGAAGTATTTTTACATAAATGAGAATATTTATCGATGTAATAAAAAATAGTTTTCATGGGTATTTTTTCATAATAATATGAGCAAAGTGCTAAATTCAGAGCAAGAAGTGCATTTAATATAGGGCTTTGAATGATATAATGCTTCTGAAATATCTTTTATTAGATGTAGAAAGCCATGTAAGTGCAATGGTTTGGAAATCTGTCTAAACTACACCTAAATCAAAACTATAATGCATGATAACTACATAATAATCTAACTACAATTTATGTCAATAACGGCTTCCATACATTCGAGGGAACTGGGTCAAGAGAGTGCCGTAACATATTTTCAATCCTCTAAGAAAAAAATATGAGTTTTATTAAGTCCTTCTGAATGCCGTGAAAATGTTTACCAATTTATTATTATTCTTCACGTGTTCTGAACAGTAAACAAGCATTACTTTAAAATAGCAATGTCATAAATTTCATAATTATTTTAGCACGAATGGAATAGCAAAATTCTATGACTTGATTTTATCATGAGCTTAAAAATAGAAACAAAAATAGTATTTTTCGCAACATTTATTTCAAAATCGTCATTAAAAATAGTAACGTATTAGGCTATTGAAGCATTGTGCAAGTTCTAATTATTGTAGTATGCATATAAATAGTGTATTAGCTGTTAGACAGGCAGTAAATGAATTAATAAGTAAATCAGATAGTTTGTAGGAGTGTAGTTAATAATTTCAAATTCATTCAAAGTTCAAGTTTTATAGAACTTTTAGGAAAAAAATATCTACATATGAAACTGGAAACAAAAATCTAAATTATATTTACATCACTCGCTTTGATGCCCATTGTTCCTCTCATTTTTTCCAGCTGCTATTTTTTCGTGAATCATTCTTATGAATTTTCTACTTATACGTGAATCGCATTATTACGAATTTTCTACTTTTATGTGAATCACATTCTCATGAATTTCCTATTTTTATGCGAATTTCATTGCTATGAATTTTCTACTTTTACGTGACAAGTTGTATTTCAACATAACCTGTCTGTGTATATAACGAAACTCCTTAGATCCCTATTGAAAACGGGTCGCGGTGGCCCGGTTGGAAGAGTAACGGATTAGAAACTGGAGGGTTGCGAGTTAGAATCCAGCCATACACCGTCGTGTACAAAGGGGGATGGTGCACGTTAAATCTGTCGTGGCCTCAAATGTCCTCACTTTGGCTTGGTGTGGAAATTTGAAGAGTGGGGTGCCAGCTCAGGTGCTGCCTAGTCATCTGACCGTGGTTCAAAATTACGTGGTGTTGTCCTCGAATCTTTCCCTTTGGGATTAATCCCAGACCATCACCAATAGCACCTTGTGACGTGCTCCGGTGTGACTTTAATTAAAATACCTACCTACCTTATTGAAAAGACAATGATTCGATGAAATTTCTTTAATATTCCCCCGTGTTTATGCCCAATTTCTATTGGTTGCCGTATGTAGACGGCGCTATGTGATTTTACAATAGAGGTAAAGAATGACAATGAGGTCGGAGCCATAAACCTCTACCAGCACATTAGTAATTTCAATCAGACCACGAGTACAAGAAGTTTTTGGACCGCAATAGATGAAGTTCGACACTTTTAGAATAAAAAATAAGTATAAATAAAGTTTTTTTATGCTGCTTGATTCTTATTGTAGAATATAGTCCACTTCTAGAGATATTAATGTTCCGGTAATATATTGTACCCCATAATACCGTAGTTAAGAATACTCATGCTAAAAATAATAGCGAAAAGTATAAAGTACTTTCTATATACGTAGTAAAGAATTGTAATTGAGTGGTGTTACCTCTCTGATCCTTGGATCAATAAGTTGTGAGTTAAATTGTTTCGTGTGCATGATGTTCGAACTGATTAGAAATCCACTTTTTTATTTATATGCTCTTGTCTAATTAAAACTTATGTAGCAAAAATTTTAGCATAGCAAGCAGCACACCCAAAGCGCTACATGCGGAACTCAAACAACTGCAGGTTTTTATACATAATTCAGCTCTTGCAAGCTATACTCATCAGTAAATTTAAAAATCGGAAGTAATAACAACAATGTCTGGACTTTTGAAGAGAAAAAAAAGCATAAAACAGGATCCGGTATTCTACCGTCTTAAGGTTAAATAAAAAAACTTCAGGTGTTAAAGTGTCAAACCCGAAAGCTGTCTCCATGGGTCGTGTGGAGCTTGACTTTGTCGGGGTTAACAGAAATAAAAAAGAAACGAATCTCAATTTAAAGAGTAGTTAGTCGGGGTTCACGACTTTTTACTTCAGTATTTTTCTTCTGAAAGGAAGTAACGATAAGGACTTTTAAAAGACTTTTGACTTATCTGCTCGTTTTGCGGGATTCTTATCTTCTCTAAGTGGTTTTTCTTGGAAACCTCAAATGCCTTTGAAACTTTCGCAGACAATATTTTTTTATTTTATATTTATCGTTAACCTGTGTTACGGGTTAACCATGATGCCTTCAGGAAAGTCGGTTTTTCTGACTAAGAGTACTTAAGTCTATACAAATACTCTAAAATTGAAAAATCAATGTTTTCAGAAATAAAAGTAGACAAATGGGAGAAGTAATCTGCCATTAAATCTGGCACTAAAAACTTTAGAATGCAATTTTTTTACACAAAAAATAAATTTGTTCTTGAAAGAAACCAAGCCTACAACTGATTAAAGAAAACCTGAACAATATATATTGCGTATTTTACAATTAGTCTTATTAATTAACCCTTGCTGTGATAAAATATGATTTTATTTTATTTGCATTGACTTTCAACAGTCATTATTCCATACTCTTTAACTATCTGTCTAT
The DNA here is from genome assembly GCA_933210815.1 of Meta bourneti. Lineage (NCBI taxonomy): Eukaryota > Metazoa > Arthropoda > Arachnida > Araneae > Tetragnathidae > Meta > Meta bourneti. The sequence continues at coordinate 61,464,152 of OW119923.1, read as the reverse complement.
GATTGACGATTAATTTATCTGGAGTAACCAACTGTTACCAACTGATCAATTCAACATTTTTTGGTAAATCTCAAAACATTGACTCATCTCAATTTGATATGCATCCCTCCCCCGTACCGTTTTAACATAAAACTTATCGTTATCAACTCAGTTAAAGAGAACTTTACGCTTTTGGAAAAAGCAATGTAGAGTCTTTTTTCTACACCCCTTAACTTGATTTACCAGTCAATATCAGAAACTTAGAGAACTATCAAAATGATATTTTTATGAAGTAAAAGTATTTTTAAACTGTTATCATCATAGTATTTTATAAGGGGAGTGGTGGCAGTTACAAGGAAATTTAGTGCGAGACATATTATTATTACAACAAACAACATATTTATTTGAAAACATTCAACGAACACAGCGCTACAGGAATAAAACTGATACTCGAATATTCGTACTGCGAAGTTTGTTTTCTTATTCGGCTACGTTGCCACTTGAGTTTTTAGAAATTTATTACATTTTACCTTCATAATAATAATTGTACATAAATTATGAACCTTACATTCGGCCCCGCTCAATGCAAAATTCAGATAGTAAATTTTAAATTGAAGCGTTCAAATTAAATTAACACAATGTTTTAGTAAGGCTATTGTCCAAATCTTTTGGGTGGTCGACGGTTGTGACGAAAGAGATAGCAGTTCGATTCGTGGTCAGAATGGTCAGGAACATGGGGGTAGTCATCTACTGATTCCTCCTCCGAGCTGTCATCTTCCTCGATGACTGGTGCATCTCGCTTGTAATATGCACGAAGATGTTGCACATGAACAACCTTTAAAAATTTATTTTGAGATGTCGTAGACTTGATCTCGTAGCATACGGCCCCGACTGGACGGGCAATTTCAAATGGTCCTTTGAATATTGGCGAGAGTTTATGATCGCGTTGTTTCGGCCAGTCGTATAACACGAGATCTCCAGGTTTAACCACTTAAAGCACGAGTTTTTTTCGGAAAAACTGGTAAAAAATTATCGAGATTTTTTTTTGACAGAAAATTATATAGGCATAGTGTAAGTTATTTTTTGCGATTTCAATTGCGGGGGTGGGGTAAAAGTTATAAAAAAATTATGATACAAACAAAGTGTAAACGATTTTATTACATGTTTATTTTGAATTTCAAAATATTTATAATAATAAAATATTAACTTCAGATTCACTTCCATCACTCAAGAGATCATCACTTTCATCGCTGAAACTTTCTGATAAATTGGCATATTCAAAATCGTCACAGTAGCTCATTATCAGATAACTTTTTCTAAACAAGTTATAAAAACACTTAGTAAAAATTAATTTATGGTTAACTGTTTACTTTTATGATATTTAACGTAATAAAAATAGATATATTACCTTTTAGACACCTAACAACTGCTTTATAACAAAGAATTCCTAACAAACTTATAGCTAATCATCAAAATGCACCACTTGGTTTACACAAAAAAAATGGTGCATAGTGATGCCATCTACGGTAAATAAGTTTAATATCCATCTATAAATAAGTGGTAAATCATATATGATAAATAAGTTTATGCCATCTTTGGTATAAGTTTAATCTAGCCTATCTATTTTTACTAGAACGGAAGAGCGCCCGTGTGAGACACGGGCATGTGCAAATTTGCCAGTAACTTTCGCCCGTGTCAAACACGGGTAAATGCGTTAAGTGGTTAAATGAATGGGGTTGGCGACGGAGATCAAACCTACGTTTGTTATCCAAATGAGTTTCGTACACATTATTTGCGGCTTCGGCCCTGCCTAAGTTAGAAGGTCAAGCTGATCTTCGCGTGAAGTGTCATCGATGAAACTTACAATGTTGAAGTTCACGGGGAAGGCGTGGTTCGTATCCGCGAAGCAAATAAAATGGGGATTTCTTTGTGGAATTTTGTCTCGTGGTGTTGATTGCCAGTAAAACGTCCCATTTTTCGGGATTTTTGTCAATCATTCTTGAATTGTAGCGTTTCCCTGTGGTGCATTTAATAACATCGTCCATCTGGTCAATCGGGTGCGGATCAATCTTAGTGATGGCATTAATCGTGCGTGAAAAATCTACTACAACTCTTCTTGGGGTGCTTTCATGGAAGGGATGCTCCACAATGAAAGCGATGCTCCACAATGAAAGCAGGGGCAGCGTAAGGTGAGTTGGAAGGGCGACAAATTCCTAGTTTTATCCATTTCTGAATTTGAAAGTTCATAAACTGTCGATCGGGCTCCGTTAGGCGATACGGTCGGCACCTAATAGGTTTATTATGTTGCAATTCTATTTTGAATTCCACATATGAACATAGTCCAATGTTGTTGTCATCAGAATAAAAGACGTCGGCAAAATTTCTAATTACTGCATTGAGTTGAGTTTCTTGTTTCGTAGATAGCCCTGTAGATTTAGGGATGAGTTTTGTTTGAAGATGGAGTACATTTGGCGTTGCTGCTGGTAAAACAACATCATCTAATGGTGGTAATGAGAGTTTGCTGGAGGTTATGCAGTTAATGCTAGGTTTCGATGCATGAATACATTCGTACAGCTGGAGTGCAGATGGTGTAGAAATACATAATGAGCCGTTAGGGTCGTAAGTGCATCTAGCTTGGACTTGTTGTTGCCAGTCGAATCCTAAGCTCAGTGAGAATGGAAGTTGGGCGCAAATTCCAACCTTGGGCATCAGGTTATCAATGTTGCCAACATTAATGTTTAATAAAATCCAACCTAAGGGTTTTACTTCGTGGTCAACAACCTGGAACTCTCCATCAGTCCATGGGTGAATAACAGCATCAACTGGAACGCAAGATTGTTGAATGACGGTGATATCTGCGCATGGATTACATAGGGCTTGAATTTCGGTATTATTGTTAATTGTAATAGGTATTAGTGCACGCTTATTTGTATGAGTTGTAATACAGTTTATAGAATGGGCATCATTCGAATTGGAGGGAGATGATCTTGTCAAGTTGCGATTGGTGTTACGACGTGAGTCTGAAGTATTTGAACCTGTGGCGCAGAGTGGTGAGTTATTACTGGCACTAGTTTTATTTCTAGAAGACGGGGGAGCACTGTTCGTTTGGCTGATAGTTTCTTGGAAGGGGCGTGATGTATTTCTTGGTTGTGCTATTGGTGAACCTCGTTGAGGAGGCGGTAAACTGCACATAAATGATGCATGACCTTTGTGTCCACATCGCCAACAAGTAATATCTTTAACATTATCAGTTGCGGGGTTGTATTTTCGAAGCTGCTCAATATGTGCGTTAGAAGACCTTGGCTGAGACTTCGATAATGAGCGCCATTCGTTTGACTGGCGTGACTTGTTCTCTTGCTTTACACTTCGAATTGCATCAAGTGCTGTTGCCCTGTCATTTAATTGTTCGACGGTGTTGGAATTTTGGGTGGCTAAAACAATCTGCCATTTTTCTTCTGTAATATCACCAATGATCATGGAAATACGGTCGGGTTGTGGTATTGTTAAAGGCGCTTTCTCAAAAAGAACATCTTTTGCATGTATATATATATATATTCTACTAATGTTTTATTGCTTTTTAGCTTGCGATCACTTAGTGTGCCAAAAACTCTTGCATGGTGATCCGCCTTTTGAATCGTGATGCGAGGGCAGTTTTCCATGCAGTCCAATTATAACATTTTCCTTGAGTTAACTGCCAATTTTTTGCTGATCCGGCGAGGTGTGAGATGGCATTCGATAATTTCAATTCATCAGTCCAATTTGCCAAAGTTTAAATTCTCTCAATCTCTTTCAACCACTCGAGGGCATTATCGATGATATCTCCCCGAAATATTTGAATTGAATTTGCAGTGTCATTTGTTGACGTTATTTGAATTATATTTGGCGTATTTATTTGCCTATCCAATAATTGTTTTTGAGCTTCCATGAACATGGCAAGAATTGCAGCAATATTGGGATCTATTTGAGAAGGAGGTGCGGTGGAGGTTGGCGATTACTTAAAAGTTCAACCTGCTTCTGTAGATGTTGAATTTGTTGTAATACATCTGCGGCGTCCGAAAGTGCATTTTCACTATCACTTTCATCATCATTATTTGACTGCATTCGAAGAATGGCGAGTTCATCTAATTTTCCATCTTTTTATATTGTCTTCCACAATGCGCGTGATTAAATTATCCTTATTTCCATTGAGCGAAAGTTTTCTCAAACGTAACTCAGATTTCAACTGAGCGATGGTCAACTGGCTGAGTTCTTGAGCGCTTAAAGCGCACAACGCAGTGTTTACATCTGTTGACATTCCGCGAAAATTGTTCCGTTAAACTGCACGACTCACCTCGGATAGAAGGTAGCGATTTGCGTTTGGGCGACGGGAACAGGGTGAAAAAAGCTCGGCGAGAACTTTCTTGGCGATCCTTGGTGAAGAACAGGCCTGGCCAACCCAAATGGTTTCACGGGCCACTTTGATGACGAGTAACATTACAGCGGGCCGCACTTTAGGTAAGCATGCTTTTAAAAAATATAATACAAATACAAAATGAATAAAATTTTATTATTATACTATGATTCAAATATAATGAACTCTTCGAGTCTTAATTAATGAGATATTTGTTTATCCTTTCCTTCACTTAATTTTTGTAAATCTATATTTATGTTCGACGTTGCACATCGTAGCTAGTTTTCTAAATTGGCATCACTTAATGAAGCACGTGATGAACTCTTTGTAAATTTCATCTTCGAAAAAAATATTTTACAAACATATGTGGATCCAAAAGCACTTACAACTCGTTGTGCAAAATATCTTAAGTTGGAATATCTCTCGGATGAAATTATTATTTCTAAGTTGGCACTCAAATAACAATTTCTTATTTAAAGCTTTGATGAAATTACAAGTATCGATTATTAAATTATCTTGCCCTTGCAAGTCCTTATTTAGCTGATTAAGTATTTCTGTTATATCCACTAAAAAAACAGGTCTAACAACCAATAATCATCACTTAATTCAGGAACATATTCTTGTTTCTCGTTCATAAACATATCTATCCTCCCCTAAATTAAAAATCTTTTTAAGTATTTTCCACGACTTAGCCATCTAACATTGGTAAAATATACGATATCACCATATTCAGAAGATAATTCGCTAAGGAATTCTTTGAATTGCCGATGCTAAAGAGCATGTCAACGAATGTAATTTACTATTTTTAGAACTACTTTCATAACGTGATTCATGGATAATAATCAACATAAATTTTAAATTTTGTTGATGTATAAAACAGTGACTAATGAAAATATCATTGGTTTTAATGCCTCTGCAATCCAGCTTATCCATAAGTAATTTTACTGCTCTCTTATTTTTACCTACCAAAGCAGGTGCTCCATCTGTTGTTAATCCTGAAAGAGCCTCAAAATTTAAGCTATTTTCGGCTAAACATTTTTCAATCGCCTGGAAAACGTCTTCTCCTCTAGTTGTGTCTTTTAAATGTAAAAGATTTAACATTTCTTCTGTCACTTGGAATGAATGATTCACACCGCGAATTTATAAATATCGCAAGTTGAGATGTGTCTGATATATCTGTACTTTCATCAAATGCCGAAGAATATGCTTTGAATTGGTTAATTTTATCTCGCAAAGTTACTACGATTTCAGCTGAAATGTCATCAATGCGACGACATATAGTTTGGCGTGAAAGACTGATACTTGGAAATAATTTCCTTTTATCAGGCAAAACAAACTGCTTCCAAACAGTCCTTCACCAGTTCACCATCCGAAAATGGTTTCATTTTCTTTGCAATCAACATGGCAACAGAATAACTTGCTTTGACAATGGTGGATGGTTGTTGTAATAATGAATCAAACATCGTTTGCTGAGCTTTCAGATGCGATTTAAGCGCAGTTAACTTAAAACATTTTACTTCTTTACTGAAATTTACATATTCAATATGTTTTGTCTCATGATGCCTTTTAATGTTATGTTCCTTAAATACAGCGACTCTACAAATTAAATACATTAATTTTGAATTCTGCATTGTGAAAAATAATCTTTTTCCCAACGATCATTAAATTTCCTGTTTTCATCAACAACTTTTCTTTTCTTTGAATTCATCCTTGTTATGGACCAAAAAAAAATTCAAATAAATGTTAGTTGGAGAATATTAGTATATTACACAGAGCAAAAAAAATTACTTTTTTAAGTAAATTTAGAATTTTTGTTTTCTAATTATGTAAAAATCAGGGCTTCGAACCGTATTTTTTTCCATTCCGGTTTTCGTTCTATTAACCAAAATTTTTGAAATTCGGTTCTGTTCCGGTTTGCGCCATCAATAGTACGTAAGCCCGTTTAAACCGGTTTACGTATATTCGAACAGTTTTTTCTCTCCGATTGCAATTCGATTTACATTAAAATGTTGTCATCTAGGGTGTCTAGGGGTCATTAAAGTCTTTTAAAGTGATCTTTTTAAAATTTTCAAAAAATTAATTTGTGAAATAAATTATCATGAATTAAATTTATAAAAATCCCCTGTACCTTAGATTTGCTTACCAAGAACTCAACCTATAGCGGAAAATATTTGCACTTAACCTGATAATCACTTTATGTAAATTATAAAGTACGTAATACTTTTATTATAAATTATTATTGATTATAAAGTTCATAATCCTTTTTGAATTCTCGCAGGGAACGTGTCGAAAGAAAGAACTGTCAATGTTTTATGCCAGTTAGTGGATTCTGCGGAATTTTGCTTACAATGCAATAAATAGTCCTTGAAAGCGCACGCAGTCAGCTACTCTTTGCTATATTTGAGCGGCAGATAAAAGAGAGTTTGAAAGTCTTTAAGTTAAAAATTTGTGTCTGACCGAAATAAGTATAAATTAACTGAAAACCGGTACAAAAAAATAACGTTTTCGATTTCGATTCGGGTTCAGAGGTGGACTATTTTTGGGGTTCGGTTTACGGTTAAAGAACCGCAATTTTTCAATTTTTTCGATTCAGTTCCGGTTCGAAGCCCTGGTAAAAATACCAATATTTAATAACTTTTTTAAACTTAATGCAAATAGTGATCACTTGAAACTTTATAACTTTTATCAATTTAACATTTTATTAAATTCTTATTAATTTTAAAATTTACCTGCATTAGTAAAAATATACTCACTTGAATAAATTTCAAACTTTCTTTGGGTGTCTTCAGATGTCACTTTTATTCAACTATCAGCACCACACACAAAAAACTTTGTAAACACGTCAGTAAGTCAAAAACAAACCTGACACATAAACAGATTCACTTGAAATAATAACTTCGTGCAGTGGATAACGAAACGATGACGGACCCAAACGTGTCTAGACTAGTGTCTCCAGCCAGCCTTGACTGCCGGCTTCCATACACAACCAAGATTACCCCTTGGAGAAATTAACACTTACTGGCGCAATTTATATTCCATTTTTTACGTGGTTTTTCTATCGTTAATTTAAAATTTAATTTTTTATCGTTATTTCAAATATTAATTAATTTAATATTTTTTGTGTACATGCAACGAAAAACAAAAGTTTCAATAGAAATATAAAATCGCCCGGCGGGCCGCACAATTTAACGTGACGGGCCGCTTGTTGGTCAGGCCTGGTGAAGAACGTACGGAGTTAGGCTGAGCGACGTAACTTCGGCTTCGAAAGTTAAGCTTAACGAGTTAGGCTTAGCAACGACATGCGATGTTTTTAATTTCCATGAGAAAATTTGAAATAAAGTTGTTTTTCTGTACCGACTGTGCCATATAAGGGGGAGTGGTGGCAGTTACAAGGAAATTTAGTGCGAGACATTATTATTACAACAAATTTATTCGAAAACACTTACTCAACGAACACAGCGCTACAGGAATAAAACATACTCGAATATTCGTACTGCGAAGTTTGTTTTCTTATTCGGCTACGTTGCCACTTGAGTTTTTAGAAACTTATTACATTTTACTTTCATAATAATAATTAATAATAATTGTACATAAATTATGAACCTTACATTTTAATATTCCGGAACAACAAGTGAATCACATGTTCATATTAATGACTCTACTTGATTCTAACACAACACTGTGAAATGCCCACATTCACCAAAACAAAATAGTGCAATTTATTATACTTTTGAATGTCAAATTCTTAAAATGAGTATTAGAATTGTTTTTTAAATGTATGTAAAATATCACACAAATATAACTGAATTGAAAAATAATTTTTTCTATTTTTCTATTAAAGCTTTTAATTTGAAGAATGCATTTACTTAGGCTGCAGTTTGGCAAGAGAACTCTTCAACCTTGAAACCCTGACTTGAGACAGCTTCGACAGTTATTTTCTGACTTGATATCAAAACTACCCTGTTGAAATCGAAGAATTAAGATATAGATGTAAACATTTCAAACTCTTCTCAACGTATGGACGAAATTACAAAAACTTTGCTTTTTTATGAAATAAATTATATTTATGAACTTGCAAAAATAATTTCGATGTTTCAATATTTTGATCCAATTAACAAAATACTAAAAAGTTTATCTATGTGAACTTTCGCTATACTCTTCACTCTTACTTTCAATCTAAGTGTTTTCTATCAAAATTACATGTAACAGTGAACGACAAAATCGCTTAGTAGAAAATTTAGTTTCTAGACGAATAATTTATGCATAGTTAGGCAGTATATATTAGATTCTAGGGAAGAGTTGGATCTTAATTTATGCGAGTTCAATTTGAAGACACTTCCGTTCGAACTTATTAAGTTATTAATTAAGTAATTAATAACTTATTAATTATTAATAAGTACGAAAATTAAGTTATTTCCATCTCAGTTTCCTCAGATCCATATTGTCTGTATATACAAATTAATGAAACTGATAACAAAGAATGAACCATCGACGTGAAATCAGAGACGTAACTAGGCTAGTTTCCACCCGGGGCAAGAACTCGCCTTGGCGCCCCCCCCACCGACCAATCAAACCAAAACCCTCCCCTACAATACCTGATATCGCCCCACCACACAAAAAATAATTCCACTTGTTCAAATTTTTTTTATTTAACTTAGATGATAAATGCTTGATTTCAAAGGTAAATAGATTAATTTGCAGTAATTTCATTTTTAGTACAAGATAAAATACCTAATTAATTCTAAGATATTTCATTGACAAATAATCTAAGAGTAGCATGTTTGGTATATTCTTTCACACTTATAATCGCTGCAAATGAAATGAAAAGGTTTTATCAAATGATATCGGGATATGTGTGGGCTGAATCAAAATCAACAGACTGTTGCTTTAGAATAGGATATTTAATTATGATAAATACAGAGGCTGTTCGGACATTTTTTGAACGATTTTGATGAGCTGTAAAAAAATTGTATGCTGCGAAATAGTTTTATTTTCGCAACAGTTAAATAGTTAAAGTATAATTTATCGTCTGCCAACTAGAGTTTTGTTTTCTTTCAAAAGGGCGCTTTTAAATAAGCAATGGTTGGTAGGCTATGTGTTTCCGTTTCGATGGAAGTGTTCTAATATCTTCACCAAATGTTGTGAGCAGGCCGGACACAGAGTGAAGAAATACATCCAAATATCAAGGTTTTTAAAGGCTATCTAATTTATTAACATTAATATAAATATTTACAAAAATGAGCAGCCAAGCTCTACGCATTTTACATTGAGTTCTGAGATCTTATTCAAGTTAAAGTAATGATTACGCAAGCAATCTTATATGGCGGAAAGAGAAGTTATGGCGCCTAGCGTCAACCGCATAAATAAACAAATCGTTTGAAAGCAGAACTACGGCGCCTATCTTTAAGCATTGTTTATATCTTTACCATAATTTATAGCTTATACAATATTTTCAACACTTATGTTTCCGCTCTTTCGGAAGTGAATTATGCTTATTCAATTATTCAAAAACACTGCAATGGTTTTCGATATCTAAAGGTACGAAAAGTAATATTAATGAGAAAGGAAAAAACGTAAAAGTGGAAAAATACTTCCAAATACGTATCCAAAAAAGAGAATTTCTGAGAATATTTGTTAGGTAAAATCTTTAATTTTAAAAGAGGATCCGACAAGTCAAAGGACTATTACAAAGTCATTAAAATGTTAAGTTTCAACTGTAAATAAAATAATTAACAGTGATTTGAATCTTAAAAAGGCCAAAAAATACAATGTTCATCGTCTATCTCCACGACATATTGCAGAACTCACTGCAGAATTCTTTATGAGAAGCATTTAGCTGGAAAAAGATGGAAAAATGCTGTGACAATAGACGAGGCGTGGGTGTATTTAAATGATTGCAATAAAAAAGAACAATTTATTATCATAAAAGAAGAGAAAAATCTTAAAACGTGGTTCAACTTGGTAACTTTAACGTGAGAACTTTCTCTAAGAGATTTATGATTGTTGCCAGTTTTGCATATAATGGAAAATTAAAAGTAAAAAAAGGGGGGAAATGTAAAAATCAACTCCCACATATTATCAAGAATATATTTTATCCCCAATATTCAAAAAATAAATACCATATATTTACCCACAGTGCCAACAATCAGTAGAACTGCATCAGGATAACGGAAGCAGCCACACATCTAAATCGACTATTAAATTCTTGGAAAAAATGGAACAAGAAACTGGTATCAACTCAATACTCTTTACTGATATTCCTGCTAAATCTCCAGATGTTTCACCCATGGACTTTTGTGCTTTTATAAAGGGCATTATCAAAACGTTGACTGAAAACCATTCAAGGATTTTGGAAAACTAAAACAAGAATTAGGAATAACAGATTTTACTCAAGTTATTATCTTGAGTATTATACTTAGACATTTTACACAATCTCTTATTCTATTGACAAAATGCGAAAAAAAAGTAATCTAAACACAGAAAGCTTGAACTAAAACTTAACTTTATAGGCTTTTTCGGCTGCAAACATTTTTACAATGTCCTCAAAAGATAGCTTTGAAGCTAACTTGTGCTCTCTATTGATATGATGCTTAGGTTGGTTAGTCATTGTTGTCCTCTTAAGTTTCTGAGGTAATTTTTTATGATCTTTAGTTTGCTGAAACTCCTTTCATTTGAGGCGACTGAGACTGGTATTGTGAGGAAAATTCTCAACGCTGTCGTTATATTGGTGGACTCGTCTTCAAGTCCGTTCTTGTATATTAACGTCAGAAGACCTGATGGTGTAGCCGTTTTCATATTAGGGCTTAAATCCAAGGCATGATACTTAAAATTCTCCACTTCTATCGCCAGCTAGTCCTTGTCTAAGTCTTCTTTATAGTATGTGGTAGCTAACTTAAGTGCCTGGTTCTTCAATTCTCCATTCATTGTTTCAAACCAAGCTCCATTGAGGAAACCAAATAAACTATTCACGTTTTGAATGACTTGAAACCTTTGCCTCAGTTCATTCAGAATCCGATATATTATTTGTATAATCAATAATCTGAACTTTTTTCTTCTGAGAATTCATAGCTTTCAACTTCGCTCTTCTCATCAAACATCCGCTACTTCCTCCTCCGTACTTTAAAATGAGGATCTAGGTTAAGCTTTCCTGCTATTTCTTCACACATTCTGCATTTGGCTCTTTTTATAGTTTTTGTAGTCTACTAATAAGTTTTTCTCTTCATTTTTTATCATACGTAAATATCTATAGTAAAAAATACTCGGCCAATTTAGTGCCCCCCCAAATCCGGCGCCCGGGGCACATGTCCCGTTTGACACCCCCCTAGTTACGTCTCTGCGTGAAATATAAGTAGACTGAGCATTGCTATCGAGAGAAGCTTATAAAAGTGCGACCAACATGTCAACTAGTATTCACGAGATTTCTCTGTAAAAATTGACGGCTGACCGATTTGGCATTTTATCGCCTGGTTTGGTGACATAACATCCTATGAGAGGGTAGATGTGTGAATACTCATAAAGAAGGGGGTTTGATCAGGCACATTTGCGTTTAAATTATTTTCAACTATAAGATCATAAGTAATTTGTCCCTTAGAAAAATTTATTTACTTATTAAACTTTAGATGATGCTTAATATTATACATGAAAATTTTTATAAAATTTCAAATTATTATGAAATTAGAGGTTTTAAACACAAATGCAGAAATAGCTATTCCTATAATTTAAATTTATTTAAGATTCCCTAAGATTTGTTTCCTTAAAAAGGGTATAAGGGGAGGTACCGATATCAAATATTGGATTAAATAACAGAAAAAATTCAGATTTCGATTTTAATTTTATAGGGAAAATATGCTTTGAAATAAATTAAAAAATGACAGATTCAATAAACTTGCGTTGCATAATTATTATGCATAAAGTTTAAAAAATAGTAAAACATTGGTAAAGCTCCAAAGTTAGCTATATTGCTTCTAAGAACTTTCCACATAGAGAACTAATAATGTCCACATATATACTCCCTACAATCCAGTACTTTATAAATACAAAAGATAACTAATACACTATGTTCTTATAAATTTTATTTATTGTCACATTCAAATTATATAACTAGCAATCGATATATATGAAACTTTGGAACATGTATTAAGTACATCACATATAAAACATAAAAAAAGTATTTAACTTAAAATGCTGAAATAATTTTAACAAAACATCTCTTTTTGAATTTTCTTTTTTCATCTATGGAACACACATTTTTTAATTTCTCCTTTCTTTATATATGGGAAAACTAATAAATAGAATGTAATAAAAGTTCAAAATTCACACAAATGGAATAAAGGGATTTTCAACAGGTGTTTACACATCTTTAATACAGTATTATATTATCAAAAAAATATAACATTGTAAAGTTACACATTACTCTAACACAAAATTATTATGAAGCATTCGAGAGGCACTGCGCTAAAATGTTTTGCTTCTCGAAAAATTATCACAAATTCAACGCTTTAAAATACTAGTTTTTCCCAAAGTAAGAAAATTACATAAATTTTAAAAATTTCTTTTAATAGAAGAACATGTCTTGTGTATGCATTCACTTTCACCACGTGTTTTAATTTATTCAATATGCTATATTTATAGAAGAAAAAATCAAAAAGTTCTCTTTTATATTCAAGAAGGATTATTCGCTAAAGCATTTAATTTTGCTGTCGAATGTTTTTTTATCACTGTCGTGCTTATATCGCGAACTGCAAAAAACAATATCAGACAGAAATGTTTTCAGAAATTGCTCGAAGTTATCTAACTTTATTCAATTCATCACAAAAAAGCAAGAAAAACAGAAACAGTTCGGAATTGGAAAAGAATTAATTTTTATCATTTGTTTTATTTATACTATATGAAAAGCAAAATCAGGGGTGTCAAGCAGATGTTTTCGAAAAGTACACCTTCCAGCTGCGCTGATTGTTTAGAATTAGGTCGAAAGAAGTTAAATTTTGTCATCTGTTTTATGGCTATTTTTTATTTTCATATTTTTATTTCAATAATAAGCTGTATTGCATTTTTCCTTTTTGTTGGACGCTAAGTTTTGTGTAAAAGAAACAATACCTCAAAATAGCTATGCAATACTTTTTCAATATGTGTTCACACATTTCGTATGTTTCCCATCGAAAACGACATATTTAAAAAAAATTCAGAAGAAAGTTATATTTAGGAATGAAACCCTTTCGAAAAACACAATAGTTCTGTTGTTAAATTAGAAGATTTCACATACTATTTTAAAACATCATAAAAAGTTAACTAAATAACATAATTGTTTCACATTTATGCAGCTGTGTGATGCTTTAACGATGTTTTAACTAATCAATTTTATGTTGTACATAATACTCGAACTTCAAATTTCATCTTTTATTTATTTATTCCACATTCTTCAACAGATGGGTTGATGCAAACATTTTTGCTCAGTAAGAAATAAAATCCTAAATACATATTTAAGTTTATCATTTCGTAACAATATTTATTGTATAACACTAGCATACTAGACAAAATAGTAATCCAAGTTGGCGTAAAAAATCATCGCCAAGACAGAAAATGATTCAACACAATTTTTTAAAGTTCGATTTATTATTTTAATTATTTATGCTTTTATCGACTCACAGTTTACACAAACATCAACGAAATAAATTATTTTATTTTAAGCATTATTCCGGATATGCATTGATCACAAATAGGAAATGTTTATTCATAGAACTAGAAATGTTAGCGAGTATATTAATTCCAAATAAATCTACTTTTATTAAACAGTAATACTAAGACACTTCATTCTATATAAATGCTTTTATAAATACAATTAAATCTCTCACCTGTGAAACATTTCCACCTTTATTAAATTTGAAATTACGTCCATTTGTACAGCAGAATAGAATCATTTTGAGCTTCCACTTTCAATGTATTTGCTATGGAAGAAGGGATGAGCTAACTATAAGCGAATGGGAGAAAACAGTCTTAGGATCACATTACTACTAGTTTTGATAACATGATCCCCTTATGCATATGAAAAGGTTACTATAACTCACTCTACTTTTTATATCTACTCAATGAAGAGAACCATATTTTATATCTTTATGAAATGCTATTCACGCAATCATTTCAAGTTTAAATGATAACCAATGAATTTTTTTCGTTTTAGATTTTTTAACCTTTATAAATAAACGTACTTTAAGCGTTGAAATAGAAGTGAATCATAGAGATAAAATAAATAGAATGGCTTTCGTCTAACGGGTGGTTACATACACTAGGATTGATTTTCGTTTACATGGAAATATTTCTGCAAATCTCAATTGTTCCCACTCATATCAGACTCGGTACTCTAAAGTTGTTTTATTACTGGTTAAAATGTTTCTCCAATCATCTTAAAGTCAATTCAAAACAAATGAACTGTTTTGAATTTGCGATTAATCTTTTTTCATAACCATTTGCATTTGAGTAATAAAACACATCACTTCATCTAGCTTAACATATCTTTTTTTTATTTTCATTTATAGAATTAAATGACTGTCGCCTATCATTTTCCTCCAAACGCAAAACGTTCGTTATCTTTTTAAGTCTTTAGATACGATGCCAAATAAAAAATTTCTGGCCCCATTATGAAGAGTTGATATAAAGGCAAAAATACTTCATACGCATTTCTTAAGCTCATATAACAACTTTTACTAAGCAACGTATAATAAAATAACTTGTAGTTCTTTAAAATGCTTATATATTTGGCTTTGAAACTTGCAAATTTAATTCTTTCATTGTTATCCTATGACCCTCTTCTAATCAGAGCTGCCTATTTGCTCCAACTTCTGGTAGTCAGTCCACTGATGTCACAAATCTCGCATAATCCCCACCATGGTGGGTATAGAGGAATAGACAACCTTTTAATGTTCCATTATCCTTGATTGAACCTAAGGTCATAGGGTTAAGGATTCGGTAAACAGACCGGCTTTGTTTTCGATTGATTAAATTATCATTCTCATCTCTCCACACATAAAAATAAAAAATCAAATTTTATACTTACCGCCTTACATGCAAACTACATAAACCTTCAAAGCAGTGTCAGAGTAGATGCATACCAATACAATTTACTTGATATAATAATCTGAAATAAACATCATCAAAAGCATAGGCTCAGACATGGCTACTGTTCCAAAATATGTTTGACTCGTTTCGACTGCACATTATTACCTGGTAATTTTCCTCGATAATTGCATACTAATTACTTTAATGATCTGCCTTCAGAGAAATATCCAACTTTTAAATTAAGCAAACAACTTTCGGTCTCTGAAGCACTAATCGAGCTCGCCTTGAGACTCGTTGAAAAATTTCTTTGGCAAATAGCTTTAAGCAAATCCAATAATCTTTAAGATAATTACCAAACGTCGCACATATAGAAAAATTCGACGTAAAACACATAAGTGATAATTAAATACATTATGAGAGTTCCAAGATTTAAATATTTCTTTCCCAGTATTTGTAGATTTAACTTTTACCATAATTGATAATTGAAACAAAATTGCCTTATTAATGTCTACATTTTGTAAATCCCCAAAGAAACCTGTTTCTTGTTTTCCAATTTCTCAGAAATCAGACGCTGTTTATTTTAAATATATTTTGTCCATGTATGAATTGTAAAGCACTAAAAAATCTTAAAGGACATGGAATAACAAATTCTATCAAAAAAGGTAGTTCCTAATTAGTTTTGTTTAGATGCTTGATATTTTTTAGTTGACATAAATACCGTTTACTTACTTGAATTGGTTGAAGTATTTTTGGATTTTGCCTGATGTTGCTCATATATATATGAATACTTAATCATCAATATTTATACTGTTTTTATGAATCTCAACATTCATATTTCATTCCCGACTTCTCTGCTATTATTGCTATTTTGTATACACCAGAAAACAAAATTGACCTGATCAAATATTTGTCCTATATAACTATGACTTTGAACCAAAATGAAGTATATTAAGATTTTTCTTGAGAAAAAATTACATTACTGTTGTTTAAAGAGAAATATTATTATTATAATATAAGTATATATGTGTGTGTTTGTGCGGACTTTTGGTCCATTGAAGTGAATTCTGGGTACCTTAATCGAACATAGAAATACGTACAGCGGAATTATATATCACGTATCATTTTTTCGTTTCAGGCACGGTATGATGACCTAGAAGCCCCCAAATGACACTCGGTAAACAATTCCCTAGTAAACGCTATTAGAATTCTTTAGTTTATAAATGCTTCTCTATACGTTCCAAAATATTTTTGGTGTAGGAAACGGATTTGACATTATGAAAATATTTATAATCAAACTAGAAAAGATTCGGTTGAATTTATTCAGTTCAGATTTGAATGAATGCATCAAGGGGGAAAGAATCGTCGACAGTAAAGAAATTCCTTCAAGTCGCCTCGCCCCTTTAATTTCTAGAAATTTATGAATGGAGATTTTATCGTTCTTACAGATTTCATTTCCTAAAATATCTTTCCCAAAGCACCTTTTTTTTCAAATTTTTTAGTTAGTTGAATTTACATCGCACTGGAGCAACATAAGAGGCTATTCAATTTTTTTACAAACCAATTCAATCTTTTTATCTGTTCCAATATAAATAACTGAAGTAGGTCGTATTTTGGAAAACGAGATGTACAAAACCACTATTAAGTTTAAAATATTTTTACAAGCTTATAAAACAGAATTCTAAAATTTCCTAGGCAATTCTTTCCAAAAGTAGCCTTAAATGTAATAGGACTGATGACAGACGACTTAAACCCTGTTGTCTAATAGGGATACACAGTGAAGCATATTTCAGAAACAATATAAAATACTTTGAACTATGAAAAAACTCTTAAATATATTAGATTTAGAAGGATGCTTTATAAGATCTGCATGTTGTATCTCCTACAAATCATAAATCCTCAGAACATTGGTTTGTTCCTCCTTCATATTCTTTATATCCCGAAAAGTGCCCTCGAATGTCGTTACATTCATTTTAAAGGTTCAAGACTACACCAGACTTAATTTTAGAAGCACCCAAGTTCTGAAATCTCAGAAACTACTTCCCATAATATTTTGGATAGTATAAGTGTCTGTAGGACAGACAGCTCCGTAGTAAACAAGGGTTGACCGCTGTGCGACTTGAAAAACTTTTGGATTTT
The DNA here is from genome assembly GCA_933210815.1 of Meta bourneti. Taxonomy (NCBI): domain Eukaryota; kingdom Metazoa; phylum Arthropoda; class Arachnida; order Araneae; family Tetragnathidae; genus Meta; species Meta bourneti. The sequence goes on along the minus strand of OW119923.1, from coordinate 61,446,595 downwards.
GTTTAGGTTTCACCTCGACCAGGTGGAATAGTAACACATGTTATGTGCTTAGAAATGTTATTAAAATATTCCTTTAATAGAAGTCTTTTTTATGAAATATGTAAACTTTTTATGATATAAATCTTACAAATGCGAGTGAAAGCAAGACTATTAGCCTAAAATTTTGAGAAATCCAAAATTGTTTAGAGTCCATTACACTTTTTAATTTGCTTTTCAATGTAGGTTACACCCTGTCCTACCATTCCTCTTCCGAGGCCATAGTAACATCAATTGTACAAAATCTGTCGTTAAGTTCTGTGCGTGATATGCACACACAGAAATTAACGACAATTGAAGCTATATCAGATGCAATTATATTCTGAGAAAGAGTGAAGACCGCCACCTCCTGATATCCTGCCCAAGAATCATCCCGATTATGCCCATGTAAGTGCCACTCTCCTTTATTTCTTTGAGGTAATAAGTTTGATGTTTGTTTACACGCATATATCTGTTCTACAAACTGCAGTCTAAACACATACGAACATCCTGGCCTATAGAATCTTTCCTGGATTCTTTCAGCAAATAGAGAATTCACATTACTTTTCCTCTCAAGAGGGCATTATGGGTCTTGTGGATTCGGCCACTAGAGGATCCCTTGGACATGAGGAAAGAAGAAAAAGTAGACTTTAGGAAAAGACCAGAAACCGGAAGGTTGGAAAAAAGTGTTCCGTTATACGGAGGTGACTCCATATGGAGATGTCAACTGGTGCAATGATTGGTTGGTTGTTATAGGGGTTTATGGCGCAAGGGCCATATTTGGACTTTCTGCGCCAGACATAAGACATCAATATCAAGTAATCGACATACACACAATGAAAGTTTTTACTGACACAGAAGAGATAAATACACCCAGGGAGGAATATACCTGACAGGAATCGAACCTGCGCCGCCTACGAACTCCAAGGTTGCTAGCTCAGTGGACATACCCACTGAACTCCGACTGCCCCGACTAGTGAAGTGAATAATTAGGCATATAAAAATATAAAGTGGCCTTAATTAAGATTCAATAAATATAATAGGCTGACTAGTCTATCAGCATCATGCCTCAGATTAAAAAACAATAGCTCTTGGTTTTTTTTTGTCTTTTTTTAGTAGCCTTCAATTTTATTGGCATCATCGTTATTGATTATTTCAATTTATATGGATTCACGTTTATTGTAATACTAGCAAAATTACCCGACCTCACTCGGGTTAAATCGGTTCACTATAGATTGAAAATGACCATAAAATAATCACTTTCCCCTTTCATAGAAAAATGCCATATCATTTAAGTGTGAGTAAAATAATTTTTAACGCCTTTTCGATATTTTTATAATTTCTACAACCTACTTTGGTCACAAATTTTATACACACATATCCATTCAAGAAATACATTTCAAATACGTATATGGCACCCCTGCTAAAGGTGCAAACTGACGAAAAGTGACCGACATTAAGGTAACTACTACAAAGGACGATTTTGAGGGGGATTAGGAATTCCCTTTCTTAAGTTCCTTTTTTGTAAAATTGCTCAACTCATTTCTTAAAAATGATGAATCTACGTCTAATACTCTTGCACTCATAATTTACCTGCCAATATGTTCTGCTTTGTGGCACTCTTGCACAGGGCTTGCGACATTTTCGAATTTCGCTATCATTAAGGGAAAGACGACAAATTATATAATTTTGATAAGATATTTATCACTGAGTTTGTTTAAAAGCGAATGTGTTTTTTCTTGAAAATTCTGTTTTGTAGCACGTGCAATAATGAAAATAACTTGTTTTAAATTTGAATGTCTTCGGTAAAGACAAAATCACTATTTTTTAGTGGTAAATCGATTTGACAGCTTTTCTTTTGAAGAAAATCATTGTTTTAAACAAACTTCCTTTATAAGTTGCTTAAATATAGCTTCAATTATTAAAATAAGCCACCTTGAACTTCGGCCGCTATATAAATAATTTTAATACTTCAAAAGTACTCGTTTCGATATTTTTAACATCAACGTTCTTTCAATAATGGCAAAAATCCAATTAAAATTTACTTTTTTATATGCTGTTTTAAATAGAATACTTTGCGGTGGTGTTGCGTGTGATGAAAAGGAAAAGCAATAAATTAAAATAATAAGTACTTAAAACAGAAAACAACTTAAAACAGCGAAATAAAACAAAATAAAAGTTGGCGGGAAAAAAGTTGTTCTAAAGATATTAATTCATGATTGTGTCTGATCTCTTGATCTTGCACAGTTGCCACAACAACTAAAAATCAGACAAACTTTAAAAATACGAAATTATTCCGAGTTAAAAAAGCCGTTTCCGTAAAGTTTCCGTTTCGTTGCAAAATATCGTTTGTCCCAAATATTCGGGGATATAGTTCATATTTAGCAAAGAAAATTAACAAGGATCAAAATATAAAAACATTTAAATTTAAATTCCGTAAAAATGGTTTTTGAAAAAATAATTGATTTTTCTAGTACAGGTTAAAATAATCCAAGTAATTACAATGCTCAATATACGTTCCAGCTACTCCCAAACTACCAAATTATGTTGATTTAAGTATAGTTAGTTAGATGTTTTATCATTAAACTTGCCTAAATATATAAGCAAAGGAATTTCAAGTAACATATTCACTAAATTAAAACATGGTTTATCAAATATTGAGCATTCCATTAAAAGATGTTGAATAAATTGAATGTGATAGTTGTACAAACATACAGACACACACAAAATTGGACATAGAACGGGTAGACGGACAGACAAACGCAACTAAGTTTAGTCACTTAATGAATGTAAGTACTCACACTGCTAAGTTTCATGAAAATATATTCAACCGTTTGGACGTGGTACGAGCACACACATACAGACAGACATCAAACGCGCAAGAGACAAATTTTCCATTGCATAGGCCCAAAACTGGTAGAAAACTTGAAATCTGTTGAAAATATTCAATGTACAAACACTCAATTTCTATTTATATAAATATCATGCTAGTGTAACTAATTATACTTAACTTTTTTAATTGAACAGGGGTAAAAATTGTATTGCAACAATTCCTTTTCAGCTTAGAATTCCATTTTGCTTTAAAAAATAATCAACTGTTTCTTAAAATTGGTATGTTGTACAGTATTTTAATGCCTTGAGGTCAATTTTGTTGTGATCAAGAAAACAAGATTAAAATAATATCTCATCAGTTTTATTGAAACATGTTATGTAGACCAGTGCATCCAAATCTATTTGACTTAAAAATCCCGAACTACTTCACTTTCTCTCAAAGTTCTGAACTGTAGAATTTGAATTGAAAGATTTCGATCAGTCACCGGGAGATGGCAGCATTGAACTGAAAATCATTCTAATAGACGTAAAATTTAATGATCAACTCGAAATTCCTCATTTCCAAAGACGGTCCTGGGGCTAAGAAAAGCATCCGAAAGCATTTAGATAATTTACTTCCATCGCGAAATTGCATACTAATGACGGAGTAAATATTCAAATCTTCCGACTCTGGGCCTGGAACATGATTGCTTTCAAGTACAGAATTTCTATTTTTTACCTTTGGGAAATAATATCAGAAAATCGTTCATATTTATTTCGGATAGGTTGGGAATAAGAAAGTAAACATGGTCCGTTTCCTAACTGAACATTTAAGCAAGGTTGTATTCGAACGATATATTTAATCGAATAAAGTGTGAGATGTTTCGAAAAGAATAATATTTTCATACCATTCCTTGATTGGTGCAAGGAATAAGCAGGGCTTAGATGATTCAAAGTAATTTCTAAAACGAATTTATAAAAGTAAATTTCGTTCTGAAATTTAGTTTCGGTGTTGTGATTTTAAATTTAGTTATTTCGTAGCAGGCCGACTTTTCATTAATTTCAAAATAAGTTTAAAAGGATAAGATCAGTAAATCTGAAGTACTATACCTATGTTTAGAATGACATTAAAGCCTAATTCAAAATTATAGCTCATTATAAATATAATCAGCTACCATTTAGAAAGTGAAAAACAAACGAATTGCCATTAGTTAAAAAAACGAATAATAAAGATATTAAAAACAAAAATTGTCTAAAAATATCTGATCCGAAAAAGTCCACTCCAAGATCTATTCTTGAACAAAGCATTAGGAAGGTTACTTTTCCCTTTCGAACATACTACTTAAGTATTCTAGTATTCTCCGCCTTTTCACATGCCCTCGAAAGGCTTAATTGACAAAGTGAGTGGTGACAACACTGATGAAAGACAACACATTTAAACTTGAGTTTCCTAGAAGTGCTTTTTAATTTTGAACCTGAAGATAGTGGACTTAAAAAATTTCCGAAATAACCATTGATTTTTTGTATCTTTATTAGTCGTTTTTGAAACTTTATAATTTACATACGAGGTTTGTCTAAAAAGTATCCGACCTTGAATTTTCCTGCATACGGTAATGATGCTAGAGCGGTGCCACTGTGCACAGTGGAAGAAGACAACTTAATGCGCATGCTTGAATTTTTTCTCCGTGTTCGAGTGTGTCAGTCGCTGCCTGCTGGCCGCTGAATAAGGTGCTGTTATAAGTGTTCGTCGGATTTTTGATTTCTCTCAAGATGACTGAACGAGTTGAGCAAAGATACTGCATCAAATTTTGTCAAAAGCTTGGCGATTCGCAAAGCGAAACAATTCGTAAAATTCAGCAAGTTTTTGGAGACGATGCTATGGGCGTAACACAAGTGAAGGAGTGGTTTAACCGATTCAAAAATGACCGCACATCGGTGGAGAGTGATCAGCGTCTTGGGAGGCCTCAAACCGCTCGGAATGCAGCTGTTGTTGAGAGGGTGGAAAATCTGGTAAAAGGAGATCGTCGTTTGACCGTACGAGAGATTGCCGAAGAGGTTGGGATCAGTAAAGATTCCGCACATGCAATTTTGCGTGATGATTTGAACATGCGCAGAGTGGCTGCAAAATTTGTGCCCAAGCTGCTGTCGGCACAACAAAAAGAACTCCGTCTTGAGATTGCACAGGACCTTCTGGACACTACCAACACTGATCCTCAGTTTCTGAACACCGTGATTACTGGAGATGAGTCATGGGTATACGGGTACGACCCAGAAACAAAAGCACAGTCGTCGCAATGGAAGCATCCCGAGTCTCCAAGGCCGAAAAAAGCGCGACAGGTGCGAAGCAAAATCAAGGTGATGCTAACTGTGTTCTTTGATATCTGTGGAATTGTGCATCACGAATACGCACCGGAAGGACAAACAGTGACAAAAGAGTACTATCAACAAGTTCTACGCCGACTCAGAGATGCAGTTCGGCGCAAAAGACCACACCTCTGGACGACGAAAAACTGGCAGTTGCATCATGACAATGCTCCGGCTCATTCGTCACACCTGATCCAGACTTTCTTGGCGAAACACGGAATTCCAGTCGTCTCCCAACCTCCCTACTCTCCAGATATGGCTCCTTGCGACTTTTGGTTGTTTCTGAAATTAAAGATGCCGTTGAAAGGATCCCGTTTTGAGAGTAGAGAAGAGATAATGCAGAACGCGACAACGGAGATGAACACCATTCCAAAAGAAGCCTTCCAGGAGTGTTTTCGGCAGTGGAAGGATCGGTGGGCTAAGTGTGTGAAGGCGCAAGGGGCCTACTTTGAAGGGGATTAGGGTCCCAATTTCGTCACTTAAGTAATATATTTTTCCTGGCCAAAGGTCGGATACTTTTTAGACAGCCCTCGTATATTTGGTTATAAGATTCAAACGGCACCCATTTTAAAAAGTGCAATATTAAATAACTTGTGAATTGTAAAATTATAAGAATTTAAATAGGTGACTCAATTTATGGAGTAATTTGTTAGTAATTTTTGTACGTTGCAACAAATTAAATATCTACGTGTAAATGATGCATTATTCCACCATGCTTCTAACCATTACACTGCACTGGTTAAAAGATATGCTGTAGTTTTCCCACCATGGCTTCTAACAAGTTTTAGACTTTTTGACCTATTAAATTCTTCCTAGGATTCTTTCAGCCAATAGATGTGGCTATTTAGTCAGAAAGTGTCATATATTAGTATACTCACAGTCCGAATAACATATTTAAGCAGAATACTACTCGGAAATCTCATGACTCTCAGAAAATGATTTAAGCTAATCTGGTTCATTGAAATTATAGAGAACAGTAAATGCTATAGTGCACTTGAGAAATTGAGAAACAAGAAGACTAAGAAATCCAAAGCAATTGTTATGTAATAAGAGTCTCATCTAAAAAACATCACATGACTTCTATTTTTACTTTCTCTAATAAAAGACTTATACCTTGTCGGTCACGAAAATCACGGAGATTTATTTGTCTATCGATTTTATGACAGATGTATCACATGTTTCAAACAATATTAGTGCGTTGTGTGAATGTTTGTAAGTAAAATATAAAAATATTATTGGTAACGAGAATCGATGCGCAATTTTCAAAATATTCATGACTCAGAAAATTATATAAACCAAAAATTAAAGTGATTCCTAAACCCTTCATTTTTGGTAATGATAATCCTTATTAAAGTGAAAGGGTTTTTACGGAATGAAAATTTGCATTATTTCTTCATTCTCTTTTGGATAAGTAAAATTATGACACTTTATGACGATTACATAAATTTTCAACGCTATTAGAAAAAATTTAATTTTTCTTTAAAAAGGTTTTATTAAATGATTAATTTTTCACTTATACTCCCAGGCTGATTTCTATTTTACCAATTTTAACAGAATATGATCAATAAGGTTTGGTTGGTTGGTAGGTGGTTGGTTTTATAGCGCAAGGCCATTTCTAGTCAAGCTGCGCCAAGCAACGAAGTAAATGTACAAACACGCAAGGAAAGTCTTTACTAACACAGAAGAGAGGAACACACACCCAGGAAGTAATCAAACCTCATTGAAATTCGAAAATTATTGATTCTTACACATATCTACCTACCAAGTTAAAAATCCCCTCTGAAGTATTGTTTTAAACGAAATATTCCTAAAAGTCATTTGTTTTTCTCTATAACAGGAAAGATCAATCTTTTATAATGTATATTTTCTTAGTAAGATTCTCAACCAAAATTCATTCTGGCGAAATTTATATTATATCTACACTTTTATTTGAACAACTTATAAACAAGTAAAGCTATTTAAATTCCTCAAAGCGTAATAAATCTCGTAAACACTTTACCTAAAACATTCTTAAGAGTTAAATTTGCTCTTACTTTATTTTTAAAAAAGCAACATATATCTAAATATTTTTGTACACTTAATCTGAAAAAACTCAACTTAAAATTTATCCTCCCTTCCCTGAACACTCAGACTTCAACCTAAATAATCGGAACGAAACACGCATTTTTTAAACAATACCAAATATTTTTTCACCTCACAATACTTCACGGCATTCTATTTTTAAAGTAATTAATTCTGCATTCTGTTCTTCAATTCTTCGGCATGCCAGTCCCTTCCTTGCCAGATTCCAGACGGCTGATTAAACGAGGTGGTCTGCTGTGGCCTGGGGAACACTTTCCAGTAATGAAAGCCGCTATGCGGAATCACCTTTTTTAATTGATCGCTGCCCATTACTTGGAGGAAAACGATACGCCTTTTAATGAAGATTAATTAGAGCTCTTGTCGGAGTGAAAAAGAATGGGAGAGTAAAGAGGAAGGGTTTGTTATTTATCGTTGCCTTTTGAGGTCCCTTTGCTTTTGGAGGAGAGGGACTGATATACGACCTGGTTTCGAATTCTTCATATTGGTTCGAAGGGTCTTGGAAGAATTGTTAATTATTTGAGGATGTTTGTTGGTTTTAATTACTTTTGAATGTCATGAATTGGTTTGCTAAATGAGAAAGGCAATGAAATTCCAGAGAACCTTTCCAATGAATACTTTCTGTGTTTGTGTTAGATTTATAGTTGCAAGTCTCAATAACAGTAACGTTTTTGTTTATGTTTGTTTCTACTGTTTTTCCTTTCTTCGTAACTTTTGGTATTATTGATATTTCTAAATTGTATACGTTTCAGTCGTTGCATTAACCCTCCAAGTGGTTTTAACGAGACATCTCGTTCAAGATCTGGTTAATTTTCATAAAACTGCCCAATTAAGAGGGAAATGAAGATCCATGTAAGAAAAACAAATTGTTCCCTGCCTATAACTGGTGGCAGATTAAAACAGGTTTAAGCATCAGAGACTGGCCACCACAGGTTGGTTTTCGAAGCGAAGATAAACCACCAGGAGGGTTAATATTACATTGGCATTCACACCCTGCTGGTAAAGGGAACACAGGACAGTTAAATGCTCAAATATCAAATATCAATGGATCTCAATTATACCTTGCTTATGGAAGTACACTCGTGATTTCAACACAGCTCTCAGTTTCACACAATGGACAACCTATCAATTTGTGATAATATCTATTCGATTCAGCTATTGCTGAATTCTGGGGTTTGCTTGTGGTGAACTTTGCCACCACTACAAAAATTAACTTACAATACTGAAGTATATACAACAATCTCCACAATGAGATAATTTTGGGAAGAGAATGTTGCACTGTCTTTCACTCGTCTTACTAACCCATAAAATATTTATTAAAATGTCTTCGATTTAGTTGCCTATTTTAACTATTGAAACTATATGAGCAAAAATTTGTGTAAGTGAAATAATATACCTTGTCAGTTTTCTGTCCGAAACATAATTCAGTATCAAAATTATTTCTACAAGAGCGAAATAACTCAATATAACATATTTTATTCGTCAGCAAATTAATGCTTTCTTCGTGCTAATAGGAAAATCAAAAATATCTCTCAAATGAATTTTTTAAATAACTCATTTTAAATTTATAAATTACTCATTTATAAATTACGTGATTTAATTCGAAAAAAGAATGAAACGCATTCATTGACAAAATGTGCAAAATTGTATCATAAATTATTCATTAAAAAAATCTTATGGAATTCGTAAAATAGTTTAGTAGAAGAGAAACATCAAAGCGCTCTCTTTTTCAAGTATATACTCTTGAAGGAAAATAATTCGGACTCTTCATTTTATTCGGAATATAATTTTTTAATTTCTTTCCAAATTTTTCAATTTTAATAGTTTTCTTTGAAGTTTTCGCAATTTTAGCAGTTTGTGAATTTGTGTAATATATATATTGTACATAATTTACATCCATTTACTTTGTTTAAGTGACTTTTTCAATTCATAGTTCTTCCTTCGTTAACTCAAAATGACTCAGAATGACATGCAAATGATTAGAACTGCAGTGTATATGCAAATCATGTGCGCCTGTACCTTCCCCAGTAAATACTATAAAAAGGAGAATATAGAACCAAGTTTAAGTATTGGATTTTCGTTTTCTGGCTATTTCTATTTATAGGAAACTTAATTATGCCAAGTCAAAAAATACGGCAGTCATATGAGCACGTTTCAGAGTTTGACAGAGGAAAAATTATGAGCTATCGAGACTGTAAAATTCTTCCGACAAAATGGTGCTCGTGTTGGATGAAATCAAGCCACAGTAATGCGCATAGGAATCGGTGGATGCAGGAAGGACAAACTAACCGACTTGAACGATTGTAGCAGCCTCGTCACATTATGGAACGAGAGGACATACATCTTGGGCGCATGGCTATTGTGGATCGTACTACAACATCAAGTACTCTAGCTCAAGAATTAGGGTATGATGCACAAAAATCTGAGTCAGCACGTACAATTCGACGTCGTCTCCAACAGCGGGAGGTTTTTTTAAGACGTCCATTGCTGCGACTGCCTTTGACTCGAACCACACGCATCTGTGGCTGCAATAGTGAGTAGAACGCCACACATGGACAAACGAATGGCATGACATCGTCTTTTCAGACAAATCTTGATTCTGTCTACGGTGGTAGCATCCGAGTCGGGTGGAAAAAAGTAGACAGACTGCATAGGTCTTGCATTATGCATCCCCATACCGTTTCGTCAACGTTATGGTATGGGGCGTCATTGGATTCTACCTTAGAACCTGAATAGTACGCATTGCTGGTACACTCAACAGCATACTGTCTGGTTTGTTGTTTACACTGAAAATCCCTTTCATTTACTATGGAAGAAGGAATGCGCAAACTATGCGTTCGTCAGAGAAGAGAGTCTAAGGATCATGTGACTACTGGTTTTGATCACATAATCCAGGGTACACATAAAGGTTAGCACAACTCATTCTATTTTTATGTGCCCTCTATGAGTTCATTCGCAGGGTACATAATTACTCATACAAAGGCATCACAGTATGTATTATACGAGAGCATTTGGATAGCGCAAGAAAAATTTCATATTTCATCTAGTTTGTTTACTCTGAAATTTCTTCTCATACATTTCATTACATTTCAGGCATAGAGATATTTCGAAAAAGTTCACATTCTTTTAATCAAAATTTTGCTGTGTCATGAGTTTTTCCATAACTGAGAAATTAGTTTAGATCATAAACCCTCAATTTCAACTAGCAAGCTCCAAAACGCTTTAGACTTTCATCCTACTTTTTAAACTGCATTGAAACTTTATTTCACACAGATTAAAGCAAAAAGCATTCAAAGTTAATTATATGTACCCTTTACAAAAGAAATCACAATGGAGACAACTCTGAAGAGATTCATGGTGAGAATTAACAGCTTTATTTATGATCGAAGTAATCAAAATTGCCGACATCATCAAAATATTTCGCGTCTGCTAACAATTACAGCAACAATAAAATGAAAAGAAACGCTATTAGCTAAAAAGTAACTGCACTTCGCACAAGTCATAACGTAAATATTCATAAATTCAGTAGAGAAAAAATTTGAATATTTTAAACTTTTTAAATTCCCGTATAAATCTTTAAATTTAAATACTTTAGAGCTGATATGGATAATTAATGACTAGAACTTAGAAAAATCCACAAAGGATGTTTTGAAACTTTTCGTTGGTTTTATTGGCACTGTTAAAATTTAATTCTGGTTGTTTGTAAAAGAATATAAGCTTTCATCCCACTTCAAAGGCTCCGAAAATATTGCTCAAATTAATTCTGTTTTGAACTAAAAACAAATGCAAAATAGAGGACTTAGTCATAACAAGTGAATTTATTACTCAAAGTAAAAAGTGGAGGTCTTTCTGAAAAATTCTTTCCCCCAAACACAAAATTTAATTATACTTTACATTTAAAAGACTTTATGTGACTATACTGCAAACTTTTTACGGCTTCATCCTAATCTGTATACTCTTGGCTGTATTCCAACCATTAATATAACGAACCTGTAATTTCTTGCTGATCACGCTTTTTACGCAGTCTGAAATGCATTAATCTAACGTCGTGATTCAAATGAAGCGTACTATTTCCATTACACCTTGTCCACAAGTCTGGCTTGAACATGAAAGAAACACGAGGAGCACCAACAAGAATTTTAATATTTTACTTTATGCAAGCGTGACTTGGTTGTGCAAAAAAATATAAGTATGTTTCAAACTCCTATGCTGACTCTTACTTTTTCCACATTTATATTACAGTCATCTATAAGTTAATGTTTGCACAGATGTAATTTTTTAAATTTTTAGTACAAACGTGTATAAATATTTTTCCGTATCGCAACCACGCTGGCTAGATTAGTGAGTTTGGCTCAGTAAAAATAATTAGTCTGGGGTAGATTTTCGCAGACTTCGCGCTCTAGGACTGTTTTAATTTTATGGCTGTCTAATATTTTTTACCCACTTCATTTGAGCTTTTTTACTCGTTTTAATCCTATGTAACAGGGGAGTGTTAATCGAAGATAAGCGTTGCAAATGCGGAATAAATCGAGTGGAATTCTTAAATTAGACTGAGAGTGAGTGGATGTGTGTTTTTAAAACAAGCTGTGTGCTTTTTCGTTTTTTTTATTTATTGTTATTAAAGGAAACATTTTCTCACTCAGCCTCTCCTGAAGCGGAAAAAATGACAATAAATTACGAGGTTTTTCGTTTTCTTCAGGGGAACGAGACTTTTCGAAGCTTTTCCGTGTGTGTTCTTATCTTGGCCTCACTCTACTCTTTAATGCGCAGCAGGGAGAATAAATGCGTTTTTAGAATGGGTTAATAAAATGAGCGAATAAGAAGTGGGGGCTGAAAAAAATGTTTTTATTCGAATTCATAACGCATCGTTACTCTTACGAAAAACATTTGGAGAAAGGATTTGCATTTAAAACAGAACTACACAACTGATTATGACGCACGCTATAAATATCTTTTATTTTTTTTACATCAACTTTTAAAAGAGAAAAACATTTCCAAGAACTGAAAAGCCGCTCATTTGTATTTTTCAAATTGTACTTAATAAAACGGGACTATGACTATCTATAAATAATTAAAAAGCGCTTTAAGATTTTTTCACTTTGACAATGAGACTATATTTGTTAAACATTTCTTCGACAATAAAAACAGAATTGAGATTAAAACAAGAAAATCAAAAGTATTTAAATAAGAGAAAATTGGCAGTTTTCTAGTTACCAAAATAAGAGTTCTAAAATAGGTAGATATTCGAAAAGTATAATTGTAAATTTTTAAATTCCATACTTTGTTTTTCAGTGAGAAAAACTAGATTTTCAAAGTGAAAGGATTGGCTGGTAATCGTTATTCTATTCAACATAAAATTTAGCTTAAAGCAAAAACTCAGTAACTGACAAAAACATATTTTACATTACAGCAGTTTAAAGACTAACTATTAGTTTTTAGGTGGAAAAAAGCTATAAGCATTTTTGTAGCCTTATATTTTTATTAAACAGATTAAAATACCTTCATTTCATTAACAAAATCTCTTAAGTTCGGTTTTTTTTTTGGTTTATGAGGTTTTAACATTATCTGGTTACAATTTTGCTTACTAAACTTGCTTCAAAAGCTTCTAAGTCTGCATCAGTTATTAAGTCTATGTTGCCGAATTTTTAACCCTCGTATGTCATAACTGGTCTATAATTCAACACCTAGTTTCTCGTTATTTCTGATTTTTTTTATTTCAAGACTTATGAGGTTTTGATAGTAAAATGACGATATGACAATGTATTTCTCATGATTTTGAAGAAAACGAGCATTTGGTATCCGAAAAAATGTCAGTCAATGAGTTTCTGCTCTAAGCCAATGATATGTGTATCATTTTTCTATAAATAGAAAAATGATAAATAGACATATAGTCTAGTCAGAAAGCAGACGGAAGTGAGGCTTAAAATATAGTAAATCAGTTAAAATATATGATTATATGTTGATATTCAACATTATAACAGTAATATGATAAAGTGTAAAAGAATTTAAGATTTGCCTAAACAAATAAAAGTGCACCTTTAGTTGTTTGTATAAAACAGTCAATTATGTAATTGGGTATACATGAAAACCTCAGACAATAACTAGGATTTTGTATTCAACAAATCAAAAACTGTGATAATCATTCTTTAAAAAGTAAAAATGCTTGTAGAAAAAGTATGTTTATCTAAGCAACTACGTATAATAGACAGGTTATTTTTCTTTTCCTCAATCAAAATTATCCGTCATGGTTCGGATTGAATTAATTCAATGTTGATTGAAAAGTGAGCTCAGAAAAATTTCTTCTCTCTTTCATATAAAAATGCAACTCGCATTTTTAAGTGTCCAGAAAATAGTTTTAATAACTCTATTTTTAATATTTTTCAAGCTTTTACAGTTAATTTGGTACTCATGTATTTTTTTCATTTATTCATGACCCTCGGCTCTATGTTCGAATCACGAGCGTGGCATGGCTGCTCGCTATGATTTGGAATCCACTTTAAACCGTAGGAAGCAATTCAATTAACATTTGTGCAACAAAAAAGTGCTGTAGAATGACATATCAAACCATGAAAACTATGTATATTTCATACAATATTCATACAATCCATTATACTTACAATTCTTAATTTCATTAACAATGTTCTAATAGATGTATGAAAATAAATTTGGTACAATTCTTATTGACTAATCAAGACTAAACATACCTTTCGGGCACAACAATTTGATTAAGTAATGCCACAAAATGAAAAAGAAACCTTGCGTTGAAATAAAACGTCTAAAGTACAGAAAAAATTACTTTACCGTTTTTGAAAATGAAACTTCACAGTTTTCAATAAAATTTGAGCAGATAAATTAGTTGCTAAAGAATATTTCCTTTTAAATAGCAAAATTAACGACCTCGTTACTACGAGTGATAACGATTTTTAAACTTTTCAAAAACCATGGTTCAAAAATTTTCTAAAACAAATCTATGTAAATAAGAATGGAGTGTTTGTACAGTGAATATTTTTAACCCATTTCAAGTTTGCTATCCGTTTTGGGCCCTTCTGATCCTAAATCCGTCTCTTGTGCGTTTGGTGTCAGTCTATCCATCTCTCTGTCTCTTTGTCTGTATGTGTGTGTCCATGCTATGTTCAAACGGTTGAATATATTTTCTTGAAGCTTTGCATACTGTGAGTACTTACATTCATTTAGTGACTGAACTTGGTTGCGTTAGTCTGTCTGTCCATCTTTCCGTTGTATGTCTGATTTTGTGTCTGTGTGTTTGCACAATTATCACATAAAATTTGTCAAACATATGTTAATGCAGTGATCTATATTTCATACATGGTATTTTAGTTTAGTGAATACATTATTTTACATTCCTTTGCTTACATATTTAGACGAGTTTCATGCTAAAACTCTGAGTAACTATACTTAAATCAACCGTAATTTGATAATTGTGGAGTAGCTGGAAGGTACATTGAGCATTGCAATTACTTGGATTGTTTTACCAGTGCTGCTGAAAAATCAATTATTTCCCGAAAAATTATTTTTATGGAATTTAAACTCTAATACTTTTGTATTTTGAGCCTTATTTTTTCTTTACGAAATATGAAAAATTCTGAATATTTGAGACAGACGATAAGAGAATAAAACGTTAGAAACAAAATATACAGAACAAGACTTTTTAAAATAGGACTGGTAGCTAATGTGACAACCTTGGTATTTTTTTAATCGTTTGTTTTTTTAATTTGTGTCCGTTATATTCCAAGAATCTATTTTGTTGTGAAAAAACAGATACATTCATTACTTTTCGTTTGAAGCTTTTTGAAAACTGTTTTAAGATGTATTTCTGGATTTTCAGTTTGATGTTTTACGTTCAATAACTGTAATTAAAGTAAGTGATTTAATTAGTTTTAAAAACATTTTTAATCATTGTATGATAATGTTTGGGGAACGCTTTTGTTTTTAAATGACATACAAGGCATTTATATGGCGAAATTTCTACTAGTATATGCATTCTGGGTAACATTGGCACACTAGAGACTTTCTTTCTTACTAAAAATTTAAATTCTACGACATTCTCGTACATAAATGTAAAATGTCAAATATGACATTTATTTACATTTGTAAAATTGTGTATTTAACAATTGTGTACCTTTATTAGAGTGTGGTAGTTGTTATATGTTATGAATAGAAATTTCAATTTATTAACGAAAGTGGAAGTTAGTTAACCAATTCAACCCGAGTAACGCCAGGTAATTCTGCTAGTCAAAAGAATAACAATGGTAAGAGAAAGTTCCAAATGTTTTCATTAATGTCAGTGGTGTCCAGTTTTTACAATGGCTCACCATTTTAACCCATTTAAGTCATAAGTAAATATAATGCCATGTATATGTTACTGTGAAAGACCGATATCTGGCAAATGCCGATATTCTCCGGTGAATGTCAACATTCACATAGTCGCTTGGTGTATGTCCGAAATATGTGCTAAATATCATTATTTCTCACTTACAACGGCAAATATCGGCATTCAGCATGCACTGATGGTGAATATTGAATAAAAATATTTTTGTTACGTTAAGGCAAAAATGCAACTTTTTAAATCATACTTTATTATTAAAACGTATTATGATATATGTCAAAATAGGAGAAAGTTTAAGTAACAGCACATGTAAATAAACTGTTGAACCTAAAACGAACAGTACATTCTAAATGAGAAAAAAAATAATACCAATAATAAACTTACACATAAATTATGGGATTAACGTTATACAATCTTATTTATTGCAACAACTTAACTGAAGGCGGAGAGGCCTCTCTGGCTGTGGCCTCTCCGCCTTTTTTGCTTCACGTTTCAACCCCCACCAACGTTTATCTGTGCTTGTCGACATACACCGGCGATGGTCCGAATGTATAAGAAAATAACCAAATATTCGGTCTTTCACCGACGTATTTAGTATGTATATCGACGTTCACCGGAGAATATTGACATTCTCTAATTTCGGTCTTTCACGGTAACATGTATTACAACTATAATAAACATACTCAAGAGAATATTCATAAAAGTAAGATAAATCATGTAACAAACACCGACATGACGCAGCAGAAAGTAGGATTCTCGTAATTTTTTAATATTAATAAAAAGAATAATAAAATTAAAGTTCCCAGTTTGCCAGCTATTAACCAATTTCACTATAGTTTCCAGTTTTCTCTTTGACTCACCATATAAATTTGTTCAAGGTGATAAATACCTATTATGCAGATTTGTATATCAACTTTAAAAAGATTTAAAAATATTCATGAACTAAGATGAATTCTAGGAAAAACAAGCAAAGATGACACGATGCAACAGAAAGCATGGTTCTCGTAATGTTCTAATACTAATACAAAAATAATAAAATTGAGATATAGCTCTGAGTTTACCAACTGTATCAACCAATTTCACTGTGGAGTCCGGTTTTCACTTTGACTAATCATATAACCCATTCAACATGATAGTTACCTTTAATGCATGTATGTATTACAACTATGATACGTATACGCAAGGGAAAGATCAAACGCTTGAGATAAATTCTTTTGACCAACAATCAAATATGACACGATGTGGCAGAAAGCAGGTCTCTTGCAATTTTTTAATACTAATAAAAGAATAGTAACATTGAGAAAGTCCCGTGTTTACTAACTGCGTCAACCTGGTGTCCGGTTTAAACTTTGAATCACCATATAAACCCGTTCAAAGTTATAGCTACCTATAGAGAGAGTGCATGTTTATATTACAACTATGATAAGTATACCCAAGAGAATGTTAGTATATGTGAGATAAATTCTTTGATGAAAAGGCAAACATGACATGTTGCAGCAAAAAGCAGGACTCTAGCAATTTTCTCAGAAGTTCAATAAGTCCACTACTTTTTGTTTCCTGGGCCTCTGCCTTGATTGATACTGAAGAAAAAGCAACGGAGCAATCTGCTGTATAACCTCTCCTACTGGAAAGAGAAAAACCTATTTTTGTAGATTTTTACGAGTTTTCTTTTTGCCAGCTGCAGATGCTCATCTTCGGGCTCAATCCATCCGAAAATTTTGAAGTTTTATATAAATTGCAGCATCTGGGTTATTTATTGGTTGTCGTAAAACTTAAGAACCGAAATGTACAGCTCACACATGTTTGGTAGTATACCGCCAGGATCTATTAAGAGAAACAATGGCTTATGGTGCTGGACAAGGTTACTGCGTGCATTTAGTGACATAGAAAGTAAATGAATCGTGAAGTAAGACAGTAAAAAGTAAAATCCATACAGTTAAAAGTATTATCTGTCATGCTTTAAATATAGTGTGAGAAGGATTAAAGCATGTACGAATTATTTTACTCTGTTAAGAAAATTAATCTCAAATAAAAAGTTATTAGCTAAATATTCAAAATTTCATTTTTAGCATTTCAGATTTTCATATCACAATTGATATACGTAAAATGAGTTACTAAGTAACATAATAAGTTATTGGCACTAAGTACTCGATATACGTAATAAGTTATCAAGTAAGTAGGTGATGTACTTAAAAGTTATTGCCACTAAGATGCCTAAGAAAGATTGCTACGATTAAAAATTCATTAAAATGTAAGGAAGGTATATGTATTTTAGAAAATTTAAGAATTATGCATGCTAAATTACCTAATTGCTATACTCTGCATTTTGTCGAACGTTATTTTGCTGTGATATCAATGATTTCCCAGTGGTATGATTAGGCCTTTGAATTCCGTCTTCCAAAGTAATTTCAGTAGAATTAAAGTGATGAATTTTAGAAAAGGAATAGCACAAAATAACGTGTACATTTTATGAAGAAAATCATTTCCACAAATACTTAACGATTAAATTAATCTGTTTTATTTAAAATATATTTTTATATTTTCTCTTTTCTATGTTATTATTTTGTAGAAATTTGGAGGACTACTGAATAAATGAGTTGAAATAATAAACACACATTCTTTACTTTCATACACTACTGTTTCTGAAAATTGCAACACTATGAAGGAATCATGGAAATTAAATGAAACTTGTAGGAAATGCAAAACAGGTAAGTATATGCAAATGATTAGAATTATAAAGCGATCACGCATGTGTGGGCCGAGAAACATCCTCTAAATTTCCAAATGAGCAGTGTATAAAAAGCACTGTAAAGGTGCGTTAAAATGTGTGTATTGTCGTTTGACTGCAACAAATGATTGATTAGAAGTCAATATGCCTCGCCAAAAACGCAGAGTGCTATAAGAGCAATTAACGGAGTTCCAACATGGCCGCATAATAGGCCTCCGCGAGGGTGGACTTTCGCATCGTGAAATCGCCACTCGCACGGGTCGTAATGCCACAACAGTGATGCGTGTGTGGAAGAGATGGACCATGGAGAACCGGACAAGTCGAAACCCCGGCAGTGGGCCACGCAATATGATGTCACCACGGGACGACAGACACCTCATGCGCATGGCGGTGACGGACCGTACAGCGTCCTCTCGTGCGTTGGCACAACATTGGAGCATATCATGAGCGATCCCGCCTACTCCAAATTGTGGGGACCCTGAACAGCGGGCGCTACATCAGGGAAGTTGTGGAGCCTGAGGTCCTACCTCTCCTGCAACGTATTCCCGGAGCTGCATTTCAACAAGACAATTAACGTCCACATGTTTTTTTCGGAATGTACAAGCCTTTTTCAGTGCCCGACAGGTTCCGCTTCTTCCATGGTCTGCACGTTCCCCGGATATGTAGCCCCTTGAGCATATCTGGGATTGCAACGGACGGCGACTCGCTCGTACCCCTCGTTGGGCAGAGAGTACGGCTGAAATTTGGCATCAGAGGCCATCTGGAATGCCATTCCTCAGCATGACATTCAGAATCTGTATGATTCGATGCCACGACGTGTACAGACTCTCATCGCTGCGCGTGGCGGCTGCACAAGTTATTCATTTTCGGCATTATTTGTGTTTTATTGCACTGTAAATTTGATCGTTTATTTAAACCACTATAAGTCATACGTGGAATAAATTTCATTTATGTCTGATGATTCTTTCATAGTGTTCCAATTTTCACAAACAGTAGTGTATTATGCATTTTCTAATAGTTAAAGGATGAGCATACGTAGGTCTGTAATTGTTTGAATTGCTTTGTAGTATGATTTATGATGTATTTAAAATAATTAATTTTTTTATCACAAAATAATTTTTTCTATAATAGTTCTTTATTTTAATCATTACTCCTTAAGCATAGATTGTAACTTATTATTTAATTTAATTAATGATTATTAATTACTCTTTTTCTTAGAAAATGTAATATACTTCTAGATAAATGTGGATTAAAAAAGAAATATATTTTACTTTATAAACGTTTAATGAATGATTATAATAAGAAATTAAAGGTCTTTTTAGTTTAATCCGCAGGACAATTCAGAATCTAAATACCAACGAATTTTAACGACTTGTCATAAGTGTATTTTGCTTGTCATATATTATTTTTTGAACTAGATTTTAAATTGCTAATTCTTATTATTAAGTACAATTTTTATTAAGAAACATTAGTGCATTTTCATAACACTTAGAAAATGCCTAGAATTTTATTTTGTACATTTACATGTTGATCAAATTCTAATAGCAGTGATTTTAAATTTTTTTAAATTTTTAGGGTATCCTTCTTTTTCTTTGTTTACGTTCGAAACAGCTCTTAGTTACATGGACTTCCGTATACTAAATCTACCAATCTCCCTCTTTATTTATTTCTTCATTTAGTTTCCATTAACCCCCTTGAAACCAATGTGTCATAACATCTTTTGTAAGAATTGAACCAATGCCTGAGTTTAAATAATTGCTAATTGAACACTAATCCATTAATTGCATTTTTATAGCTATTAATTGGACTACTCTTTTGTTGTTTTTTTCTGTTTTAGCTATTTGAGAAATAGCTATTGTTTTCGACGGGGTCAAGTTTAACCAGCCATTCGAAAAAAACGCTTGAGATAAAGAACCGTACGAATAGGAGAAATATGTTGTAACGAATGGATTAAGCTCAGACCTGGGAAACTGTACAGTCTTCAAAATATTTCTATCAGGACTGCGGAACAGATACGGCCCTTTGGACCGGTTTACCCAGCCCGCAGACCATATCCTCCGTCCAGACAAGATTACCCACCCCTCAGGTCAGATATGACCTTCAAAACATTTTGTTAAGCTCTCAGACCAGATACGGCCTCCTGGCAGTCCTACGCGGCCCGCAGACCAGGTGCTACCCTCCAGACAGAATCGCAAACTAGATACAACTCGAAATGTTTTTATCAGTTCCATACACGAGATACGGCCCTCCGGATCAGTTTTACCAACCCGCAGGTCAAATACTGCCCTCAAAATAGGTTTTCCGACCCACTTGCCAGATATGGCCCTACGAAAAGTTTTTCCCTTCTCAGTTCAGTTCAGAAGCAAGGCACTTTTAACATTTCTCCATAAGAATCAACTAATTCAAAGCAGTGCTACGGAGATCACAACTTCCTACTGTGAATAGGAAATGATGGCAAAGAAGTGTAAAATTCTTTGCTCTGGTTATTAAATTATTTTTCTATTAGTTTTCTGATGCATGTATTCGCTGTATGGAAATGTTATCGCATAGCTGTCTCTTCTTGCAGTATTCCACATCCAGCAACTTCCATGTGCTCAGCTTAAAATTATTATGTTATCGTCTTGTCTTGTACTATTCTATGTCAATGGAAATTTACTGTAGACATAAAGTACAATTTTAATTAAAAGACACATGTGTAAAAGAAATGTAACGGGTCTTGTGTTTGTTACTGTTTATACAATAACGCAATTATAACTGAACTCGAAATTACTAATCAAGGTCAATCGTATTTTCAGGGCTTTTAAAATCTTTAATTCCCATGTATTTTGATTCATTCTGTGCTACAATCAAAATTACAATATTGTTTTTCTAACTTCTTTCCTTCAAAGAGCGAACGCGTGCAGAAAGTCCGCATAGCGTCCTTTGAATAGAGAAACCTTTCATGAACTTCGAGTATATCAAGTTTGAATAACCAACTGTGAAGAGATTTAAATGTTATGATAAAGAAGTTTCACATTTTTTCATAGGAATATTTAAAGAATTGTAACAGAGTAAGTTTCTTACATATCATCGATGATCGTTTTAACGAATTCTGATATAATGAACTCTCACTAATAAGCGAACTTTCATCAAGTCCCATTCAACCATCACAAGATAAATTGTATTATCTTTTAAACAAATTTTGTCTTGCTTCCTTGGGGTTCGTAAAGAGGAACGTCAAACGTATGTATTTTTAAGCTAAAAATCATTGCAGTTATAGTGTAACTTTAAAATTCAAGGAATGCTGTTCCCGTCGTCAACTAATTATAAATAGGTATGTGAATGAATTTGAAGCAAAGTTAAAAATACATAAAGATGAACTGAGTAACATAATAATGGTTTTTATGCAATTTCATTTTTATGATAAACATGGTGATTGTCTTAAACCTTGATCATAGCTTAGATAGCAAGCAAATATTTCTCCAAACATACAGTGTAGTTAGTAGAGCTTTATTTTCAAGAAATGACGAGAAAAAGACAAAAACCATTAAAAACACACACCGCGATTCAAAATTTTAAGAATATTAATGACAACCTAAACTTCCGACAGTAAACGAACCTTTTACCATACCATTTCACAACACAACTATCGCTACGTGCCCAAGAGAGCTCCGTAATTACGCATACAATATTCCTCCGGCCGAAACGCGTCACCATATGAAGATATCTGATTCGGCGGATGCCAGTTTTAAGTAGTTGGATGATAGTTTCCACACACACACACACACACGAGAGATTCGCCTTCTCAAGAAGCAAGACACCACAACTCGCAGACATTTTTCGCGGACTGCGGTTGACAGTTAATGAAGTGAGTGCAAACCAGAGAATGCTAATGGAACGTGCTCCTCGACGTAGTTAACCGGAACAATGTAATTATCATAAATTTCCGAGGTTTAGTTTTAACGTCTGGGGACGTTTAAGTTCTCAGGAAAAGGGCTGGAATTGTCGACTTAATAGGCGAGTGGACCTCTGCTACCTGTGCTGTGGGTGATCTCGCCAGATTAAGACCACGGAATGTGAAGAAAGGAGGGACATGGACGCGAGGCTGTAAGGAATACGCAATTTCCTGTCATGCTTCAGCAGGAGATTGCGAGATGTAATAGTGTCCCACTTTAGATAAATGAGGAACTCATTATAGAAAGTCTTGGGAAGAGCTGCAAAAGAGTGAACTCTGTGTTGTAAAAGTGACGGATTGAGTTTGGAAACACTCTCGCATAAAGAGTAAAATTATACAACTGCCCATTTATGAATATAAACTACATACATTTCAAAGTATAAACTCTAATGTTTCATTTAATAGAAATTTAAACGATGTAGTAAAAGTTATTTATGATATAACTTAAAATTTTATTAAAGTAAACAATAAAACTTTTACTAATCAAATATTCTTTATTAATCGTCATCAAGGCAATATTGGTGTAAGTGTGGGAAGTATTTTACATAAAAATCCTTTCTAGAAATTATACCATGCTTCAGCTAGAGATAATATGATGCAATTTGCCCACTTTGGATAAAGGAGAAAGTTTTGGGAAGATCTGTAGAAGAGTGAACGCTGAGTTATAATTGGATGGGTTGAGTTTGAAACACGATGGCGTGTAAAGTAAAATTACACAAATGTTATTTCATGAATATCTTCTATTATACATACATTTCAAACTATAAACTCTAAGGTTTCATTCAACAGAAATCTAATCAATAACGTAGTAGTGTGAATTGTAAAAGTTATTCCATCTATTGTTAAAAGTTATAATCTAAAATTGTCATGAAAGTCCAACTAATCTAATCATCTTTGGGGGAAGCGTAAGATGTGGGAAGTATTGTAAATAAAAATTATTTTAGAAATTATGTCATGTTTCAGAAGGAAGTTATGGGAGATTTAATAGTGGCCTACTTTAGATAAATGATAAACTCATTGTAGAAAAAAGCTGCAAAAGTGTGAACTCTGTGTTATAAGAGTGATAGATTGAGTTTGGAAACACTCGCGCATGTACAGTAAAATTAAACTACTGTCTATTTATAAATATACTCTACATGCATTTCAAATTATAAACTCTTTCTTTCATTCAACTAAAATTTAAACAAAAATGTAATAATGTGAATAATAAAATATATTCATTCTATCGTAAAAATTGTTATGAAAGTCTTAATAAGCAAATCATATTTGCATAAAAGTATTTTACATAAGAATGTTTTTTATAAATTGGGCCACGCTTTTGCAGTAAACCTTTATGTACCTTTGTAAAAGTGATGCATTGAGTTTTGCAATGCTCGAGCATAGAGTAAAATCACACAAATATCCATTCATGAACATACTTTACATACCTTTCAAACTCTAAACTCTAAAGTTTTATTCAACGAAAATTCAAGCAATAGATTGAGTAATAATGGTAGCATTAAATGGTATTTAATCCATAGTTTGAATTGTTATTAAAGTGCACACGAAACATTTTACTAGTAAAATTATCTTTATTAATCATCGCTGAGTCATATTTGGTGTATGATATGGAAGTATTTTTCAATTAAAAAATCATTTTTGAAACTATGCCATGCTTCCGTAGGAGATTGCGAAATGTATTAGTGTCCCACTTTAAATAAATGAGATACTAATTATATGAATTGGTATTCTCACGTAAAGTAGCACAACTAACTGTTCTCATTACTCTTACAAATGAGCATGCTCTACGTGCATTTAAATATCTAAATTAAAAGCAAAAACTAAGCAACAAAGTATTGATATGACCGGTGAAAAGTATTAGCTAACCTTTCAGTGGAGATATTGATACTGTTATAAGAGTAAACAGTAAGCACGTTTACTTATACTCAGACCTTCTACTTTATGCACCGTTAATGCCAATTTATTGTACCCTATGCGGAATATTTTAAATTAAAAATTATTTGGGAATAAATTAAATTCTGAGATGGTTCAGTGGGATAAATTTCTTCTTCTTCTAAATGTAGTCATAAATTTATACGTTTATGTGCATACACAATTCTGCTATGTTTGTTTTTCTCCTTCTATGCTGAGTGTTACGTATAATACAAAACATACTCGTATAATACAAAACATTCGATAATATCCTTGTAAGTGTTGATCTTACAGTAAATGCTATTATTTGAAAAATTATACTCGATTATATATATATATATATATATACACTTTTGCTATGTCTATGAAAGGAATTTCAGTGTAAACAAACACCCAAAGGTTTTACTTCTGATTACCTAGTACTGAATGCGTACAGGAAACCCTTTCAACATCAAAAACACTAGTACCATCTACATTCAGCTTTAGAGAAAGAGCAGTACATATGGAAGGTATTTAATTTTAAATCAAGCTTTTTGTTATTTCATAAGCCAGTGAATGGAATTTTCCAGAAGTGTATTTATCAGCTTAAAAAATTAATCATGAATATCGCCCAAATTAATTTGCTATCTTTCAGTTAATGAAGGCAAACTTCGGAAATATGGCATCCCTGATTCAAATGAGCCACAAGTCAAAATACTTTTAGGAAAACTGACTGCAAAACTATTTACCGTAGATTCGTCATTTCAACCCTAATAGCCGGGTATTATTCTGCCAGTTTTTAATATGTATTTTTACAAACTTGTTCATAATCTTTACATAATCCGAATTAGATGCGGAAATACTAAAATAAACATTTTGAATCGAAAGCACTTTTTATACTCTTTATATTTAAAATTCGTGAATAACATCTGCAACTTTTGAAATAAGCAGTAAATATTGTGTAAAATATGTTCTCCATTTCGAGACACCTTTATCCATAAATATAGAACCTAAAACACAATACTTCATTCCTTATAGGTAGTTATCCATTTGAAATCCTCGGACGAGTCAGCCAAGAAAGAAGAACATTAGTTTTCTTGCCTTTAATGGTATTTCCACCACCAGTCCGTGGCTCCCAATGAACCCGTGAATGACAGCCACTGGAGCATGCTCCAGCGGCCACCCTTTTCTTATCGGTACACCGGAAGAAAGATGGAGGAGAGCGCTTTTCGTGACCGATATTCGAGTCAGTGACCACGAATGACCACACAGTGGCTGTCCGGAATAATAATGTTTCCCGTACCCAGGTGGTTCTGCGGACGGGAACCGGCGACAATTATGATCTACCACATTACATACATCCCTGGGCTTGTAACAGGTGGGGATGACCAGGCGTTGAATTGGACAGCTGACAGCTATTGTCCGGGGTCGATCATTGGAATGTTCGCGTTGTGGGAATACTGTAAGCAGCTGGATATTCCTGAAATCTAGGCAATGTTCAATCTATTATGAAGAAGAATGAATGAAGATTTCTTAGGAAGAAAACATTCAAATATGAATGAGGAGTGAGAAAAACTTACAAAAGAAGGTTCTTTAATTTTATTCTCTATGTAACATTTTCGGCACTTTGCCAAATGCACGAATCTGCGAAATTGTGTCAAAAAACCTGGGTAAGTGTTCGGCGTTAGGAAGCATAAATACTCAGTGACAGTTTAGATATCAATTTAGGTTGTTCAGATAACAATTTAGGTTGTTTCATGCTATATTTTTGGCATATCCTGGAACATCGAATAATTGCCTGGAAAATGCATTTATAAGAAACTATCCTCAATTGCCAGTTCGTGGTATGATGTTTTGTACCATTATTTTTAAATAAATTTTATCTCTCTTTAGTAAACATTCTAATTACACAACTAATGTCAACATTCGTACATTCATTTTTATTCGAAAATTGCGTTAATTGCAAAATGACATAAACATATCTTTACTACCATGCCAAAGGCGAATATCTGCATTTTGACGAATTTCACCTAACTGCACTTTTTTTAGGTTTTATACTATGACAAGGCCACGAATTATCTTGGATTCTTAGTGTAAATGCTGATTTTTATTAAAAAACAACCTTTGAGTCGTAACTCGACTTTTCCCGAAGCATCTAACTTTGAACGTTTTTTGTAGAAATTTCAATTTGGCAGATACGCGCTTTTGGCGTGGTGGTAACGATATTAATTAACCCTCTGAACCTCATGAGTTTTCCGAATAGTGTAACGTTGCTTTTCTCCACTTTATGACGAAATAACTGTATCTAATGGTTGAAAAAATCCTAGGAAGGATTTTATTGGTGAAGTAGGTCAAAACTGATTAGAAGTCATACAGGGATGACTGTAGGTTGCAGAACGGATATATGCGTATGAACCCCTCAGAGGGTCAGTCAGCCTCAGAGGTCTAGTCATGCAGAAGTTAATTAATGATAGTTAAAAGAATCTATAGGTTCTTTTTAATGAGTTCGTCAATAAGGAACTTAAGGAGTAAACACATATTAAAGAAATACATATATAAACTAATAGAAAAGGAATTTTATATATATGGAAATCACATTTCAAATATTATTTACTTTTCTATATTTCTGGGTTTTTCTGTTAACAGTTTATGAAAGAAAGGCTCCATGCATTTCTTTTGTGTGGCAAGTCAGTAAAACAAGAAAATTTTGTATTAGCTAACTATTCGATATCAAAGTTTCGTATTTCACTACGATATTTTAATGACTGTAATTATAGTCTCTGGCACTTATTTTCAAACAGCAATTGAAATCAAAAAGTTGACTATCAAAAGGGAAACGGATATCAGAATTTTCCCACGGGGAAAAGCTCCCAAAGCTAAGTTCATCGTAAATCATTGCTTGATTTTTAATCCAGTTATTTCAAATATCACTTGTTTACAACCATTTTGAAACTATTATATTGAATATTATTTTACTGTTTACTGATTACTTTTAGGATCCAAATTATTTCGCGTTTCCTGGGATCTACTAAAGATTATTTCATTAACATCTACAAAGTTCTCTCAGTAAATGTTTTTAGATTGCAAACTTGAAAATTTATTTCTCATACTTCAATTTCATTCATAATATTGATACAAATTTTTATCGTGCCACTCCAGGTTATGTTAGACATCTTGTCTCTCATTTACATTTTGCATTCCATAAGTAGAAGCAATTTTGCTTATTCAACTGTTAACATCAACCTAATATACTTCCTTTTTTTTCTTAAGTAAACCCTTACCTATAATAATATTATACACAATCAGTATTCTATACATTCAAAAGTGTTAAAATTTTAAATAATTTTATTCTTATATATTACATCTGCGTGCGTTTGGAGAGACCTGCAAGCCTTAAATGCATAAATAAGTAAATATTAGTAAATAGAAGAGATATTTCTTATTACAAAAAAGTACAAGTTATATGAGTATACACAGCATGAACGTGTCCCTAAAGTATTTTTTGTCGTAACTATCAACATAATTTTTTCGGTAAAAAACAAGCACATCAAAATACCCAGAAGTACTAAAGAATATCACTAATAAAGTACCCAGAAGTATTAAAGAATAATCTCTTCCCAAAGGGTGAGATGATACGTGATATTTTTATCAACGATCCTAATATAAAGTACACATAATTTATTTCCTCTCTGATCCTCCTCGCTGTAAACAGAATAATCTCTTGTGCGTTAAACCAGTAATGTAATCCATTATAATTGTATTTATTGACTAATATATCTGTGTTGAATATGCTAGATATAATCTACCCTTGCTTCTGGTAAATATATATTAAATATACATGAATTATCTCTTTACGTTCATTTATCTTTTACATCAATCATGTCAGAACTATATATTTTACAATGTATGAAATAAACATGTAAATCTAATTTACTTTCTATTCTCACAGTACGTTAGTGTTGACTTACAAATATACTTACTAAGTGACACACATACATAATTTAATTTTATATGTGAAATGTGAAATAATGTATTCTAAAAACGTTCTGGCCAATATTAAAATACCTAATTAACTCCCATAAACTCCAGAATACATATACACATTTCCTAAAAGATATACATGTATTCTATCAAAGGAAATAAGCAATACAATTAAATTTACAAGTAATACAAGAGTTAATTATTCTAAGAAATAAATTGTAAACAATCCATAAGACATGATATTAACTAAAATAATTAACTTTTATATTGTAATAATTAATTTTAAGTAGCGTGAAACATTTTAATTGACTGTAGTAACTTTCACTGGCTCTCTTCAAATTATTGAAAATATTTTAAGATACAACACACTCTTAGCAATCGTAATCGGCTTTTATAGTTCATTAGACGTGCTTAAAATTCCAAACTTAATTAAATAAATTATGATTTCTTCTGTAATCAAAGTCCTCTCGCTATTGTGATAAAATATCTGTTATTTCAGGAAACTCTTTATGAAAGAAATCATTTTGTGTGGGGATATTACCACAAACAATTTTAAGCTTCTATACATAATACTTTATAATTACAGACTATTACGAACGAAACGTAATTACAATTGAATACGCAACGTTTCCGATGTATTCAGGTGTTTCATAATTATTGCGTTAAGAATGCTGAGATAACATTAATATTTTTACAGAAATACTAATGTTTATTCCATTAATTAAAAGATAGCCCAGTCAAAGAGGTAAAGCATTTCCCATTTAATTCTAAAAGAGATGAATGAATAGAAAACAAACGGAAATAATTTCATTCATAAATAGAATTAAGTACTACTGTATGAGTAGGATTTCAAACCTCTGCTTTACATAGAAAACAAGCAATTAATTTTAAAGTGGTAGATTATAATCCTTCTAAGAGGGTCAGTATCTTTTAAAACCACAGACACATGTTATTCACATAGATAAACTTGTTCTTTACATGGTAAACAGCTATATGACTAGATGTGAAGCTGTTTTCCTTTTGTATATAAACGACTACACCTATAGAATAGTGGTAAGACCAGGACTGCCACAGGGGACTAACAGACAACTTTTGTTACTATTTTTCAACAAAAGTTGTCTTTGCAACAAGGGGGGTATCTTCTATAGCAAAATCATCTCAAAAGCTTTTATTTTCAAATATTTAGTGCTTTTCGAAAAATATGGTACTTTTTTTAATTCGCCAAAGGTCAACGGAAATTTAGTTTTTTAACAAATTGCGAAAGGGAAAGAATTGGGGAGGACGATTTTCCAAGTGACACAAATTTCGAAGTCTTGGCACCAAGCCGTGGCAAC
Organism: Meta bourneti; assembly: GCA_933210815.1. Lineage (NCBI taxonomy): Eukaryota > Metazoa > Arthropoda > Arachnida > Araneae > Tetragnathidae > Meta > Meta bourneti. The sequence continues at coordinate 61,417,112 of OW119923.1, read as the reverse complement.
CATAACATAAAAACATCGGAATCTGTGATTGCTATATTATCATAAAGACCTTATTAAAATATTTAGTTTCTAAATTTTAAATTTAAATTCTTTGGCGAAATATTCAACGTCTGTTTCATACTTAACACATTCATTTTATTCAAGCCGATTAATTTTGTGACAACTAAACGAACAACTATAATTGCAAGTAAAATAGGGTTTAAGAGGAGACCTTTTGTTATTTTTTAAAATATATGCTACTAATGCTATTTATTCATTAGTGCTTTGACTGTGGCAGTTCTGTAAGATATGTGCAAGTTTAAACATATATAAAGAAATATGTGATCTACACCAGTGGTTCCAAACATTAGAGTCCAGGGTCTCCTTTGAAAATCGAAACTTTTCGGGAACCCCTTGAATGTATAAAATTAAGTGAGGTATATCTAGACATGATTAATCCTAATTTTTGACCTTAATATAAGGCGTAAAATATTTAGATCTATGTTAAATAGTTTATAGAATGTTAAAACTTAACATTATGTATTAGTGATGACAATTTAAAAATCTCAAACAAAAAATTAGAATTCCGAAATAAAATAAATCGTAAATATATTTATTAAGATGCAATTAAATTAAAAAGTACTCTCAACTTACAAAATTATAATCTTAAAGGAAGATCAAAATAACCGTAATCTTAATGTGAACAATGTAGCTGGTTTTTTTTTGGAAATTCCCTCAAAAGTGTTTGGTTTAATTCCTAATAATTTCAATATTGTCCATTCTCAATTTCAAATTTATTTTTTCTTAGATTCCAAATACGTGAGCTGTAAGAATGCAGTTTCCCACAAGTACGTTGCGGGAAATACAGTTAAGCACTTCAAGTCTTTTCTTGAGAGTTCAGAATAGTCAGTCATTACTCATTGAGATAACCAAAAGTCAGTTGTCTTTGTGCAAACTTAAATTTCAATGATCTCAGTTGAAAGATCTGTAAAAGAATCATGTAGCATAAGAACGTGTGGTTGATTGCCCATCAACAAATAAACTATTATCTACATACACCACGACTGCAGTCCAGCCATAACTTTAAAAAATGAATTTCTAGTTATATGTAAAAAGTGTAAATACATACATCTGCTTTCTGCAAAATTTCCAAAACTATAGATTTCAAGAGAGGGTAGTTTTGCAGCGTGCAGAAGCATGTATTAAGTCTTTCTGACATAAAACTAGAAATTAATTTTTTTGTGCAGTGTCACTTTTCGTTAGGAAATGCGATGTCTAAAAGTGAGTTGTAGTATTGATTGTAACCGTTGTTGGCTTCATTTGGTTTAAATAAATTGATCACTTACCCGTCCACACACATTACACAAAGGGGTATGAGTTCAATTTATTTCAAACAAAATGAAGTGATCCCATTGCACACGGGATATGGGATAAATTTATTCCTAACAAAATAAAGTGATCTCTTTATTTGGGGATATATGTAATAAATTTATTCCAAAAAATAAAGCGAATGATGCTGACAATCAATGTTCTAATCCGTCTAATCACACCTAATCGCACCTTCTAAAGAAAAGTGACACAACTCAAAAAAGTGAATTTTACTGAAAAGAAGGAGAAAGTTGGGAATATATATATTTTACTTCTCAATTCAAATTTGCAGAATTACGCTATACCTATATTAAATATTTCTAGTATATTTTCTGATTTGAGATCTTTTATTTAAGTTGATCGTTCAATTACGCTAATACACCTGATTAATCTCACATCTGTTTATCGCTAACATAAGATAAAAGTTGTAAGCATTGAGAATCCTTACCTCAAGTAGTTGTTAAAAGTGATTAAGTTTCCTTTAATGGCTCTTGACGTTCCCTTCTACCAATAAATTAGTGAGTACCTGGCAAATGTTTTGGAAAAACTACTTGTCTTTCCTTCTTTTTCGTAAGTTAATGGATTATTCAAACCAATACGGAAACCATCCTCTACCCCAAAACGTTAGCAAAGGCAATTCAAAAGTTTCTCCTTTCAAAAAGGGAGGTGTTTGAAGTGATTTCTGTCAAAGCATCGAACAAAATTCCTCTAATTTGAACATATACAACGGATTTGGTACGTGTTATTCTATCCACTAGAACATATTCCATCGTCTGTGGGCTTCGTTTGTTCTACTGTTTTTAAAAATTTGTAACGCCTGAGTCCGTTGGGCTTTTCGGTACGATTTCTCAAGGGAACAAATCAGTGTCTATAGAGATCATAAGTGTGTGGTAATAACACAATGTGATCATAACTTGGTCTGCTTTGCAGAATACAGCTATGAACATTTTTAATGTTTTATTTCAGAAAGCCAGCAATAAATAAAAACAAATCAGTGTCTACAGATAAGTTCGTATAGTAATAATACAACATGATCATCAGGAGTTTGAGCTTGTTCTGTGGTTATAAAGTGGGATTTCTAATCCCCCCCATTTGAGTAAGTCAAAATATATAAAATAACAAATTATACTGTCTTTACTAAGTACAAAAATAGCATATGATCATAGAGATGTTCTGTCCTGTCTTGTTGCAGAGTAATTACAGGCATTTGTAATGTTCAATTTCTGTAAATCAACGATAACAAAAGCAAATTATGTTTAACAATTATGTAATAATACGATTTGATCATGGGGAGGTGTTTAGGCCTGTATCCTGGTTAGATAGTGTTATTTCTGATGTTTGATTCGAGCAAGCCGAATATCCATAAGAACAATCGTGGTTATAGATTATTATAAGTATGATAACAGCACATGATAATGAGGTGTTCTGCTCTATTTTGTTACAAAATAGTTACTGTCACTTCAAAAACTTGATTTCAGTAAGAAAACACCATGCCACCCAAAATAACGACCATTAAAATTGTAATTTAATTTCATGTAAGAAACATAAGTGCCACTAATTTTATATTAATTTATATTAAACTAATTTTAAAAATATTTTTATGTCCAAGCTCTCAGAACGAGACATAAATTGGCAAAATAAATTATTCGAAAAATAAAGCAAAAATAGTCCTCCATGTGGTTTCGACGAGATATCTCGTCCATCAAAATCTGAGCAATTTTGTTAATGACTGGATATCTCGTCATCAAGATATTGCTGAATTTTTTATGGTAACGAGATCAAGATATGGTAATTTTTCTTCTATTGGTGAGATATCCCGTACATAAAGATCTGGTCAGTTTTGCTAATGACGAGGTACCTCGTAGTGGTAACCAACAGGAAGGTTAAGAATGAAAAAAGTATCCGACTGAGTAGTTCATTTGTTCGTAGCGTTTATAATTTTTAGGTATTCGTGGTTTGAAGATGCAGACGATTTAAATTTCTACTAGATAAAACAAGGAGGTTCATAATTTCCAAAATATGCTGGGAATGAACCGAATATTCCTATCCTATTGATTTTAAGTAGACATCAAATGTAGTAATCAAGTAAACGGAGTATATATAGTCGCTAACAAAATTGCATGGAGTTGTCACAGACCCATAGTGTTTGCTATATAAAAAATTAGTGAGACTCAAAGCAATGAATGAACGTATTTAATTTTAATTGAGTTTAGTTTTATAAACATTATTCATGTAAAATCACTTCAGCTCCATCGAATTGGAGTAACTAACTTTTTATCTCGCTTCGGAGCATAAAATGATGATTGTTATTTGGCTAACAGACTTAACTTTCATAGATTATTTATATATGCTATTAGACATTCAGTTTTAACTGAATGTAGATTCTGCTACATAAAATCTTGAAATTTTCCCCAGATTTTGCTACAAATATGTACTTTCCAAAAAGCATAGTATGACGTTTTATATTTTTGCACTTTGTAATTAGTGAGATAGTACATTTGTAAGTGACTTTCTGAATATTGTCTGTTTTAATTTTGATATTCTCATTGTTGCCATAAATTTGTTTAATGCCTGTTGTCTACAAGATCTGAATTTTGGCATTTTATCTAGCTCGCTTTGATTCAAAATAATCTATTTTCTCAATAGGTAATGTCCTCATATGTTTTTTTACCTATTGAGCCTATTACCTATAAGATGTGTGGAATATTCATTGTTTGCCCAAAACTAGCTTCAATACATAATATCTTGTATAAAGCTCCAATTGCTGATTATTCTCCCAGCATATTCTAAATGTTTCTAAGTAACCACAATAGGTCATAATAAGTATAGCTCAAGAAGTTTTTGTGAAAATTTCAAAGAATATTTACTTAGAACTGTTGCAGTTTTATGCTAACAATATCTATTATTTCCTAACAAAAATAACAACGATAACAAAATGTTGATAATGTGTGGCAGTTTACTGATTTGGTTGGCTGGTTTAGTTTTTATGGCGCAATGGCCATATATGGCCAAACAGCCAAACCCAAGGCAGACAACGGAAAGTAAATGGACATACACACAGGGAAAGTCTTACTGATACAGAAGAGAAAATTCCTCCAGGGCGGAATCGAACTTGCTCCACCTGCAAGTCGCAGTTACCGATTCGGATTTGATTTTAAATATTCTAGTATTTATAATAGGTAAATATTTTAAGGAAAAACAATCATATAAATTAGTAATACTATACCTATTTTAACATTTTAGAAATGATTATGAATTTTTATAAATCCTTAGAGCCTTATAGGCTCAATACAAAAATTAGTTAAAGTTTTAACATGCAGAATAGTATGAAACAGTTCAACCAATAAACTGGTTTCGTATAGAGATTAAAGTATCAGTTTTATATTAATGTATTCCATTCTATGAGTTTAAAACGAAAATATTTTCTCCCGATTAATGGTTATCTTTCATCCATTAGTATCTTGGACTATCCAGTCTTTTACTTATGTATTCGTAATTTGAATGTTGTCTAGGATTAAAATATATTAAATGAATTAGTAAATAAGTTTTTGCATGTGTATTCCAGATTAAAAAGTTGATTGCTAAATAACATGTGTTGCACTCACAAAAGCATTTTTGATTATTTTTCAGGGACTGTTATTCAATAATTTGTATTCCATCCTAATCATCCAAACTCATTTAAAAATTGTACTTACCCCACGACTTCAAGAGTATCTTCTAAAGTTTTTTAATTAAACATCTGATTCGGAAAACAGGAAAGACACACACACACTAAACTATTTTGCTGTTGAAATTCAATTAAAGTGTTGCATCGAAAATGTGTATGTCGATCGGTAATCTTTAAAATGTATTTCAGTATATACATATTCTTAATATCTACAATGTTGTTTGGTAAGTAAAAATGTTCAAGTGCCCGTAAGTAACTTTATCTTTGAATTCATTACCAAACTTTTTAAAAATTCAACTGTAAACTAAATTTATAAAATGTAAATCACATATATTTCTATATATTTAATAAATTATTTTCATTTATTTATTATCTTATTAAATTAATTGGTTACGTGCTCTTAAATTTTTGTATTCTACCACAAAAATTTCAATTCAAATAGGTTACAAATCACATACCAAGACCAATACTATTTTACTTTTCACAAAATTCATTAATTTTCATTTTCCATTAAAGTTATTTACTTTTCACAAAATGTTTAAATTTACTTTCTTTGTTGAAAGTTTCAATTATTTAGCTGCATTGGCTTATAATATAAATAAACATTTAGAATAATTTTCTGAAAAACGAAAAGATGTCCGATTTTGGTATTTCAAATAAAGCATCAGTTATATTGGAAACATTTGGTAAAAGCGATTATACTAATCAAGTTAAGCATAATGCATTTCTTTACAATTTGTGTTTACCACTTTAATCAATGTTGAATTTCTTATATTATAAATCAACTCCTGGAGCAACTACTTATTCATTAGATTTCAAATTTGGATGATCTTTCTTAACCATTTAGGAAGCATAAATCACACCTGGATTATTTTTGACTTCATGAAAAGGAAAAGTGTCACCAACAAATGAGACAAATAAGTATACACGAAGAAAAAGTACTACTTCCTTAAATACTTTAATGCATTTTACATATCTACAAAAACTCAAATGTTTTGCTTTTTCAACGCATTAATATGTTTCCTATGAAATTGAAATATTTGCATACATATGTAGATCGAGAACATTGAAGTTAGATACAATGATACCCGTACTTTACAAATTTTTCTCCATGTAATAAATCGAGATTAACAACGTTTACAACAATCTAAATAAACTAATTAAGAGGAAATGAGAGGTTTGTGATGGTTTTGTATATTACACAGAGCACCAGCCACTGTAAACTATCGGATCATATTTTTAAACTATCTAGATTCAATAAATGCGACATAAAATTAGCACAACTGAAACGCTATCACACAGCGCTTTGGGCTCAAGATTCAAAATAGTGAGGCATTCTCTGTCACCATAAACTTTTCCATTATTCGTCAAATCAAATAACTTATAATAATACACCTTTACCTTGAAATTTAAGAGTTTAATTCAAACATAACTGATTCCAATCTTTCTAAAACTCTGTGCAATCCATCTATGTATTTCAAGCATGAAATCCAAAATGAAATTGATCAACATTCTTTTATGTTTGACTAATTTAATACTTGTAAGATTTTAAAAAGGCATGGACGTATTGACAGACAAAATGCGGTTGCATTAATTTTTCTTCAATACTGCATTGTTTAAACTACGAGTACATAACACGTCCGTGAATGAAAGCCATCACATATTTGAATGCTAAGATTATATTTTAAAACTAATTTAAGGACGGTATTCTAAGCCTTCGAATAGATTTAAATGTGAGCAAATAATGACTTAGCACTTCCACTCGTCTCAAAGCCTCTTCACTTCAATAGCAACTTAATTTTAAAACCATTGCTTGAAATGTTTCTATTTTAAGTGGATAATGGACTTTCAAAATCGATTTATTGATTTTAGCGTTAAAGATCTTTCGATTTCAAACTCTGTAGATAGCAAAAGTAGTTATCCAATTAATTGATTTCCTTGATTTTTTATAATGCTTGCAATCTGTAGCATACAACTTATAATAATCTAAGTGCAAATAAGAAATTCATCATGCTCCAAATTTCGAAATTTGGGTTTAAAATGTTACTTAACCTATGCTGCTTTGCAAATTTTTAGGTGTTTTAATATAATTTTTTTGCTTTACAGTTGAGAGTGATACACTTATCAAATGGAGTTAATTTGATTTATATGTGTACAAACTATTATGGTGGATTAAAATATTGAAATATATGGAAAACTAATGTGTATATTAACTGTGATTTTTTACAAATTTATGAAATTTTGCATCAAACTTTGTGTATAGGAATTTTAGTAAAAAACAATCTGTACAAATTTATAACAATCGAATAATAATTGCAAAGGTCTTTTGAAAGTCCATTGTCCCCTTAATTTTCCAAAACCAGTCTTTCAAAATCTTAGTTCCCTTGAAAACTCTTCCAATATGAAGAGAATAAGCATCGAAGATATTCGAAGTCTATATTCAATTGCAAACGTTATTACTACTAAATTATGAATATATCATCTAAGTCACAACTTAATATTCTTCATTAATAGAAACTTTTTATTAGCATTATTTCTAATTTATGATATGAAGCTTGATATTAGTGAGCAAAGTATATTATGTCAAAATAAATCCAAGACGAATTATATTTATTATGTTAGTCTATATATAATGACAAATCAACAAATATTAATAGACGATAACGAAAAACAAAGGAATAGTACAATGAATTTCTGTTTAAAATCATTTAGGAATGGAATAATCTACTGATTTGTTTTTAAAATTCTAATCTTGAATTATATAAAAAATAACCGTCTGTGAAATACAATCTATATTAATAAATTTGTACATCTACGTGTTCTACATGACAATATAAAACTTTCAAGCCAGTGAGAGTGAATTTTCTGTTTAATTTCTACATTTAAAACTTAAAATCTAAATCATTACAATTGGTGTGAGGGTTTATTGATAATGGCAGTGTATTTGTTTTTCTCTTTAACTACGCTTGCACATACATCCAAGAGTTAAATCGAAAACTTGAAAATTGCTTAGATACACGACTAACGATGCAAGGTCTATTTCATAAAATCCTTGCTTTTAAACTATAGAAACATTAACAGATGTGACTGGGATGGGACTTAGAAATAAATTACAAGACATGGTATAGTGCATAGTTTAATAGGTCACCAGGAATGCTAGATTGAGAAGACAATTCCATATAGAGACGATACTTAACTAAAGTACTTAGGAACCACGTGATCTTGAAAATTAAGTTGGATAATATTTCAACAACAGATCGTCAATATATCCACTCATACATTTGCAAGATAAAATTGGCTTTACTCTATGTGTAACGATTTACAAATAACGCATTTCTAAACAGAATAAGAAGGTTGAAGATGTGAAAAAGTCATCCATAAAAAATTTACTTATCAATGTTTGGAAAAAACGGAAATACATGAAAATACAAAGAATATGAAATTACGAAACACACAAGAGCAAGTTTAGCATATTCGTGTAAAATACGTGTGAATTCAATACTTCTTAAAAAAGATGATAATTTAAAAATTTAGAAAAAAATATGTGAATTCTTATCATTAGCATGCATTTAATGTTATAAAATAATTCGATGAACAAATGATTCTATGATCCAAAAATTAGAAGAAAAATCTTGTTACACTACGATTTAATTTAATTTGAAATCATAAATTTCAAATTAAATTAATTATTAATTTCATTATATTATTATTATTTCAAATATAACTATATTAAAATAATAGTAAATATATTGAATTCGCGAAGAAACTTACAACTCATTTTCTTATAAAATTTATAAAAATTTATTATAGTTTATGTATGCAAACAAGTCGATAAGCAATATTAAAACAACTAGACACAATATATCCTGATAATAACATTATCACTCCAAATTATATTAATTTAAAATAAGTAGTTTTAGAAACATAGATAGTTTTGAGTAGAACATTTAAAACATTAAACTTATTAATTTATTTAAAATGTAAATGTTTCGCTTTGCATAGTGTCAAAACGGAAACTTTTAACAAAATGAAAATTATAAAATGTTCTGTTTCTCTGCAATGAGATTTTTGATAGAATTAATGTTTGTATACTTAAACCTATAAAACAACAAAATTGGTTAGACTCAAGAACAAGGCACCATCGCCAATTAGAGATAATTTCCATTGCTAATTGGTGATAATTTGGAAATATGGTAACCTGTCGTAGGACTATCCAAATAAATGTTTGACAACGAAAATTTTAGTTGCCAATTTGGCGATGGGCTTATCCCGTGTTCTTGAGTTTTACCCAAAAATTTATCAACATCGAAGGTATTAACTTCAAGAACCAGTGCACTGTCTTGCAAAGTGATGCATAACAACGGGTTTTAAATATTCAAAGCAGGTGAAATTTGCTTAATAGATCTCAACAGTAGATTTTACAATTATATACAGAGAAGGCCTCACAAGATTAGTTGTGAATGCATAGATAATCAAACTTTATGTATTGGCACATAATATCACCGTCTATCTGATACTTTCTCCAGTTAGGGATTTGTTCAGGCTCTCAAGTATCATGATTACACAATCCTGCACATTTCATACCAACTATATTATCAGAGACATTCTCTTTTTACAAATATTTTACACTAGACCACTACGTGTATGGAATAAAACATATATATATATATTTATATATATATATATATATGTTTTATGTATATATTTTATCGTTTTTCATAAAGATTATTTTATATACGAATCGTCCTAGGACAACTTTGTATAACGTGTGCACTTTGAAACTCTCTGGTATGCAGAGGTAAATAAACAGCATTACATCTTTTAATATTTATATACTAAATATGATCAATTTACTGAATACAAACGACAAATTTTTAATCGATAAAATATTAGATTCAGGGTAGTGTGTAGTTTAGTCTTATGATGAAAATACATCATATTCGATAAGGAAGTTCTACAAATATTTTTCTTATGTTTATGCACAACTAAAATAATCTCAGACTTTCAATAAAATTTATATCTTCTAACAGTTTTTATAGAACTTAATTATACGATAATGTATCTAGTTTATCCTAAATAAAATGGAAGTTTAAATTAATCCATAGCTAAGTACATCGATAGACAGAACGCATATATAGGCAAACTAAGTCACCTTCATATCACGATAGTGACACTATTATTAAATAGTTCTATCTCTCGATATAGATTGATAACTCAGAAAACTAAATGATTATTTTCTTAATTTAAAAAAAATTATTCACTAAACCTTGCAAAAACGCATCTGCTACTTCAACACGAAACTAATAAATTCAAGTTTATCATGAGACCTGCATATTTCAGCAAATTTCAAAGTGCAAAATTGGATTACAACCAATCCACAACTTTTTCTAATTGCACTGATGCAATTATCGCATCAGAAGCGACACATACAACAAAAAGACTTGAGTGTTTTCTCTGTAAATCGTCTCTACTTGAGTATTGTAGTGTGGCACCAGCGTTTGAGCTGACCAAGGATTGCGGGAATCGGGTCAGATTGCCCATCCACATTCCAGATCCAATCCGGTTCTCGTCCAAGGTTATAACTGGTGTAATATCGTTACCAGAGGCACTTGTTCGGGTAGAGTATCTTTCGATGTTAGGCCCAGTCGAGCGGACACCGAAGGCTAAAATAGTGGAATGGCTCTGAGAAACAGAAGGAATAATCAATATTACTTCTGATCTAAACAGATTTTCGTAGCAATACACTTGCTACGAAATAGGTACAACACAAAATGGAAAGTAATGCATATACTAAGCCAAAATAGAGGGTCTAGACTGAATGAACTGTTAGTTATCATTAGTTTTCAAATTGTCGAGGTTCTCCATATTTTTCCGGTTTTATTTTTACTTTTACTAAAATTTATGTGGTCCCAATATGGTGCTAAATGGGTAACAGAAATTGGAAAGTGTCTACCAACAGGCCCAAATCCTCTACTAATCCTACTGGGATTTCAGAGATTAAATTATAAGCTGAGCCTCTACATTTTCCATAGAAACAAGAGCATTTTTACTCCTGATACGAACTAGGAGCAACATAAAATGGAAAATAATGCACATAGTCAAAATAGAGGAGGCTACAATGAATAACTATCATTTATGATTAGTTTTCAAATTATCGAGGTTCTCGATACCGCGTTTAATTTTTACTTCTCCTAGGATGTATTTACCCCCTGGGCGATTCTAAATGGGTGACAAAGATAGGCAAATGTCTACCAACGGCCTGGAACGTCTGCAAGCTATATTGGGACGCCAGAGATAGAATTATGAGTTGAGCCTCTACATTTGCCATATGATCAACAACATTTTTAATCCAGCATGAAATAAGTGCAACATAAAATAGAAAAGCTCTGAGTAAGATGTATGTGCCCCTGGGTCTACGAACAGGCCTGGAACCTCTCCAAGCTCTTTTGGGATACCAGAGAAAAAAGATGAGCTGAGTCTACTTTTTCCAGAGAATCCAACATTATTACTCCTGCTGTAAAATAAGTGCATCATAAAATGGAAAATGCACATGCCAAGTCAAAATAGAGGTGGCTAGATTGAATGAACTGTAAGTCATGATTCGTTTGCAAATTGTCATCGCTTCACACAAGAATAGACAACTAAGAAAATGACATCAAAATACATAATATCCATACAAAATACTCAATTTGTGAAAAATGACACTAAAAGTGAATACAATTTACGATTATAATACAAAGGGTGTTTACACAATTTAGAAAACGATTTTAGAAATCGATGCAAATTAGTGATTTAAATTAAAATATTTCTCAAATGTTCCATCTAATCTGAGTTTTTGCTCTGAAGTATCGAACTACATCTGGGTTTGTTAATAAATTTCCTTACTAGCTTTTTAACTGCAAAATGCGAATATTTCTCTTCGGAGATAGTCTAAATTCATTCAAACATTGTTAACCTCCGTTTGTCTTTAAAAACAAAAAAATTACAAATTAATTAAAATAAAGATTAATTTATTTTCACGTAATATTCCTTTGCAAGAAAAAGTTATTGGAATATTTTATTTTAAAATTGTTCCAAAAATTTTAAACCATTAAACTTCATGTTCCAGACTGCATCTAATTGTTCAATTGATTTTTTAATAATGATAAGACTAATATATTTTTCTCACAGTTTGTATATAGATAAGTAAAATATTTGAGTTTTACAATTTTAAATTACGTATTAAATGAAGATGTTCTTTGAAAGTTGAAATATTTACAGCTTCAAAAATGAGGGGAAAAGTTTCGATTTCTTAGAACAGTTAAGAAGAAACCAAGTTAACCTAATAAATTTTATTAAATAACTATTTCCTTCACAATGTAAATATTTTAAACGGAAAAAATTTATTAACTATCTTATTTTTGAAAAATTGTAGAGTAAAAGTATAGACTTACATAGGATATTCACTCAAGTGAATCGTAATGTGAGCTGTCTTTCGGGGACGGGAAACGCTAAAATAAAACGCAGATATAAATGTATGTATTAAGTGATGGATTAACTAATTACAATTTTTAAGATTGGATTCTAAGTTTTGAAATAAGTTTTGTAAACTAATTTTGAAACAGATTTTAACCCCATAAGCTGAATTACACAAATCTCACTGAAGCTCCTTTATATGATTAGATATTAAATTATATGTGCAAATTATTAGGTAACAAAACAGTAACACACAAATATTACTACACTAATTTACACTAAATGATTCTCAGACGTCAATAACTTTAACTATTCTGTAGAAAATAACGTTAATTATTTTCATCAAATTCTACTTGTAATTTGGTGATATATTTTATGCAAACTTCAAAAATACTCTTTTTTGTCATTTTTCAGAATGAAAAAGAGGACTTTTTCTCAGTAAGCGCGTGTAAGTGTATCAAAGTAAAAACCAATCCTCGTTTTAACGAATCAGCTTACAAGAAGAAAATCGAAAAATATTATGTTTAGTAAATGGGAATTGGTGAGAATATTTAAAAAATGAGGATGACTTTTTGCACACAACAGAGTCATACGAAAATGTGTTTTAGAAAATTATGGAAATAGTTCCTAATTGGAAGATCGTCATCTGACAGCAGTTCAAAATTACGAGGCATTGTCCTTGGATTTTTCCCTTTGGTATTGATCCCGGACCGTCACCAGTAGCCCGTTGCTACAGCGTGACGTTAATTAATTACATACTTAATTGAAAGAAACAATACAGCAGTTAACATAATTGGCAATCAAAACTGCTTGCTGATATGAATGTCATTATTAACCCTCCTGGTGATTGTCTTGATGAGATATTTCGTCATTAGCAAAACTGACCAGATCTTGATGGATGAGATATCTCGTCATTTGAAGTAAACTGTCCAATTCTTGTTCTCATCACCATCAAATAATCGGCAATATTTTGATGACGAGATATCTTGGCATTATGAAAATTGGCCAAATCTTGATAGACGAAGTAGCTGGTCGAAACCACGTGGAGGATTCATGAATAAATTTTGTCAGTTCTGAACAAAATTTCTAAATGTCGCACTAAATTGGTGTAGTATCTTCCACCGAGCATTGACTGTTCTTTGGCTTTAATAACAAAAAATAATAATTTTGCCTTGATAATGCCTAAAATCAATTATAACGTGCTTTTAGTAACACAAAACAAAAAACACCAAAGGCAATTACTTTTTAATTTTATTTGGTTCGTAAAGAGGGATGTTATAAACATTGCGTCTTAGAAAATTAGATCAAAATCAATATAAATAAGAATAATCTAAAACTTCTTTAGAAAATGGGGTTAAAATGTGCATAAATTCCATTACACTTGGCTCCATTAGATGAAATTTCGTATGATAGTGCAAATTGAGTAGAAAAAAGAGATTGACCGTAAAAATTCATTCATTGAAACTAATTTTTAAACTGTTTTTGAAGAGTATCCAACATTTAATAGATTTTCTTGTGATCAATCGATTTTAATACATGATTTTTAAAGATTTCAACGAAAATTTTTATAAGATACACAAATTCCTTAAGTTAAAATGTGTAGTTTAAATGAAATATCCAATACCTGATAAATCTAATGCTACGGTTTGAGCCCTCTGTCATGAATCCGGTGCTGCATGATGACAGGATCCACCGCTTTCAATATTGATGAGCACAATTGGATGTGAATGTTTCACTGTTATGTATTCCAGACCTATAAGTATCGAAAAGAATATTGAAATCATATTTTACCTTAGAGCAGATGTTTTCAAACTGCGGAGAAAAGGGGAAGTTTCAAAATATTTTAAACTGTATACAGGATTGTTTCAAATGATTAATAGGATTTTTAAGTCATATAACCTCACTCGTTCATGTCAATCATGTAACGAAATAGAAGATCTCAAATTTTGAAATACTTGAATAATGAACTCCCTCACCGCTCGGCGATGTAGTGGGGATGTCTGGGTGTTGATCACATGGACACCCTTATCACCTGACCTTATAATCTGTGATTGTTTCCTTTTGGGGTTTGCTAAAGTCACTGCTTGCATGCCTTTACTTCCAGAAACATTGTATGAATTCCAGGAACGCATTGTTGCTGCTTTGAGGACCTACAAGTGTGTGGGCCGAACTTGTCTTCCCCATCGACATGTGTCGTGTAAGAAGAACACACATCGAACATTTGAAGTATTATGATTAAAATTTGGACAATTTCTAGTTATTTTCTTGTAGTACTCATTATTTCATGTGTAATGCTTTGCTAAATACAGTGTTTTAAAATACGATGAATCATTTGTTATAGCCCCTTATAAACAAGTTTTAATTTTACTTTGTTAACGAAAAAATATATACTAATATGAAACATTTTTTTTAAACCAAATTGTTCTGATAGTTTGAAAAATATAGCATCTTATTTTATCTCATTCACTTAAGTATAACTCAAATAACTAATATGTAAAATGTTTAAAATTTTCTCTATTGATTAAATGTCACGTATAGAAAAGTTAATTTTAAAAATATGCAACATGTATCAAACAGTGAGCGTAGAGCGATAAACAAACCCACCATATGTCAGGTTCTCACTTACATCCTTATAGTTAATCGGCAAAGATCGGAGATCAAATTGGCAAAATAGCCACACACATTCAGAGTTTATAGAAATATATCAAAATCTCTATCTCGTAACATATAAAGATTTCAATGAGAGCCTACTGGTTGGTTGGCTTGTAACTTTACGATTATTTGTTTTTACTACAGTTATTTTGAATGGGGAATATATTGATCGGAATGGTGAGGTATACTACATACTATACTAAAATGATGTTGCTAAAATTTAGGGAGTAAAAACTTTCTGTCTGCAAATTTGCTATTTTAAATGCTTGGGGAACATACATGGATTGAAATAGCAAAAGTCATGCTAAGTTTAATGTCACAAGATTTAATTACAAAATACTTTACGAAAGTAGTTTAAAATACCACTTCCACTTCATGTATTAAACCTAATTGTTTTTTAGTGTACTCTCGGCGACCAGAGAAGCTAATTGTCTTCTAAATTTTTCTTCGTTCTTCTCTTAGCAAATTACTGATGTATTTCAGAAGAATGATGAGCTCTCCTGCATTTTCATTAATAGTATTTTTAGCTCCGTAACTTAAATCAAGCTTAATTCAGCCAAACGGTGAAATTGACAATAAACTCCATGTAATAAATTTCCTTTGTTTACATCTGTTTGCGCTCCAATACATAGTACGGCTTTGGTAAGCAGGCAGATGACCCTGAGTGAGTCCATTTCTAGAAAAGTTCTAAGCTTTCCAGAGGAAAGGCCGGCCATATGCAAAAACATGCATGGCTACCAGATACAACGACAAACTCAAAGCCAAATTACAAGCTAGATACGAAAATTATGAATCGTATTGTTTTCGTCTGAACCTTTCACTTCATTTACTGAACAGACATGTTCATAACCAGATTCGATTGTCAACTTACCAGAGCAAAACTATATAAAAAATGTCGATTTCTGCGCCCTTTACTTTAGTGTGAAATATATACATTATTCAACTACGGACATACTAATGGTAATACAATGCAACTAAACTGCTACTGCTACTGCTACATGCTTTGCAAAACTCTCTACTAGTATTAAAGATTAAATGCCTGGACAACCTTGTTGAGTACCTCTGAGTTGTGTGCCCCTGGACATGGAGAGTGTGCTTCGGAGCGAGTGCAATGAGTGCAACGAGTGCAAAGAATGCAACGAATGCAGCGAATGTAACGATGTCTTCTCGTGGTAGACCGAGCTTCTAGTGTCCGAAGACTCCGACGACGTTGTTGAAGAGTAACGTGGACTCTCGGGACTTGTTGAGCGAGGAGACGATGATAGGTCCGACGGTTCCTAAATAATACAATCATTTAGGTTATCATATTGATACTTTAATACAATACGATAGTATTTCAATCATCAAATGAATGCGTAATGAAAAGAGAACATTGTGGATACCTAATGAATTTCAAATAGATATTAGATTTACAATTTCAATCAACTCTTCGAAATATTTTTGATTGTCTTAACCCTCCTGGTGGCTTACTTCCATACGATCAAACTGCCCTGTAGTGACCCCCTGGTGCAAAAATCTGTTCAAAACTGTCGTCAGTTCAGGGCAAGAGATAATTTTTTTCTACTTGGATCTTCATTCCCATTGGAGTAATAGGACGGGTTTGTCTCCATGGGATATCTCGTGCTTTGCAAAATCAACCAGATTCTCGACGAGATATGCGAGCAATTGTTTTACAAAAACAATATCAGGAGAACAAAACTTTTCGAGGCCGAACCGAAACATTTTGGAGGGGGTTTTTATGAGGAGGATAGTGCTACGGCACCATACTTGCTAAAAGAAGTTGCATTTTAATGTGTACCAGACATGTTTGGTTTTTGGCCACTCTCCATCAAAATCTTAATTATATCGTACTTATGGACCTTACGTGGATATCTCGTTGTGTACTATATTACCTCAATATACCTGAATGATTATTATTGAAACTGTTCATTGATATCCAGTGTTCATTTTCTGTGCACACAAATCAGCTTTCGGAAGGTTATTCATCTAGCTTTCAAGACAAACAAGAAAATATAGATAAGTGCCCAATTTCAATAATTTCATTATTCGGAATTGTTGATTATTCGTATTCACATTCATGTTCTAAGCTTAAGGAACAATGGGTGATTAGAAAATATACACAGTTTAAAATGTATTCAGTAACTTTTATATGTAAGGAAAACATTTTTACTTATCAAATCAGTTTTTCGGATGAACATAAACACAGATTTTAGAACTGAAAGGTCCAAAAGACTTTGCAGAAACACGTCAGTTTTGTTCCTCTTACAGTAGAGGATTTCCTGTCTTCGTTTAACAATGATTCCTCAGTAGATCTCGGTAAAAGAGCGAAGAGAAAGTATACACGCACTCACAAATGTAATACGAGTTCATTTAATTGTTTTCTCTACTTGCTCTAAATAGCTCATTGGTTTCTCCAGTGTTAAATTAATTACCTTCCTCTACTCGCTCTAAGCTGGGTATTTGAAACACTGTATTTCCAACACTCGGGTCGAAAGGATTATAGATGAGAGAAAATATAATGTTTATTGATGTGAAATTAAAGATATAGTAGAAATGTGATTGTTCTGACAGATCAATCAGACGATTAATTGGCTTTATAGTGTCATCTAATCAATATTAGTAATCAAGGTCAGTTTTGTTACAGAAATATTCATCAAATCATAAAACCTAAATATTTACTTAAAATTTTAAAAAATATAGCCTGTTTCTCAGTCTTCGCATTAAACCAATTATATCATTATGCGGTCTTCGTCACACTACTGTCAGTTTTTACTGTTTGATGGCTAATTAGACCAGGTCCTACAGCTTAAAACGGATTAAAAGCCACAATGGTCATCCATGCCGAGATTGGTATTTTGAACCTATCGAACGAAGGGATCAGTGTTAATCACTTGGCGACCAGATCAGTGTAAATTCTTAGAGTCTGACTTTGAGTAATATTTTATGTTTTAACTTCCCCCGCCTCTCTCTTAGTAACATATGTCATAGGCAAACATATATACGTGGTGTTTTCAAAACTTCCAGCCAAATGAAATCATATTCACAAAGGCATATATGTCCGCAAGAGCCACCCAGTTGGATATGCCTGACAGCATTGTTGGAAGCGCTGCAGTTGGCCGTCATTTTAGACGCTGCCTTCGTACGAGTAACATGTGGCATTCCACGAATGCTAAAATATCTGTCATGCACCTAACATATACTAGCATGTGAACTGTGAGATGGTATCATGATCGATACCTGGACAGACGTGTCAGGTATCGATCATGATAATCATCAAAAGTTTGCGCGTTTTCACCAGACTTCGTGTGAATCTGAAACATTGTACGGAATGTTGTTGGAAACTACAGTAAAAGGTAAAACTAATTGGAATACTGTTCAGATATTTGAAGTCTTTCATTTCCGCACCTTAGTGCATCTTCTAGTAAAAACGGGTGACGCTTGTGGTCATACATTTCTGTGTGAGTGGAGTTTTAACTTGTGTTCCCTACTTCCCTTAACCCTCCAAGTAGTTTCGACGAGGTATCTCGTCAATCAAGATGTGACCAATTTTGCTACTGACTAGATATCTCGTCATCAAGATAATGCCATTTTTTATGATGACAAGATCAAGATCTAGTCAATTTTCTTATAATGACGAGATACCTCATTGAGACAACCACCAAGAAAGTTAAAGTTCGTACATGAAATTTTGAAACAGTCTACATATCTCATTACTTTTAAAAATTTTAAACATTAAACAAGAATTTAAATCTATCATCTACAGAGAAGAACAAAATTGGATAACCTGCCTTTATTTTTACCTTAGGCTCTGCAAGGCACTTATTCTTTTGGTTCTCATCGGATCTTTCGGCAACAGCAGCCGTCATTGTTGCATGGATATTATTCACTGACCCAACATTGTCCTTCACTGGGCCTTCTTCTGTAAATGACATGTATATCAAAGGATCTATAGATCTACTTTTCATAATATTTTACATCACTATATCAAAACCTCTACAGAATCATGAACTTCAAATGTCTTAGATCTGTGAAAAATATAAAAATTACTAAAATAGCTAGGAATAATCAAATACTCACTAAGAATTTAGTGAATACGCTACTTTATTTAAAAATATTTACCCTAATAATATAATTAACTTATTCAAGCAAATATCACATGCAAAGCTCTTCGCTGAGTTTCTGAAACAACGTTAGCAAGATTCCGAAAGGGACAATGATTTTATATGTGTATTTTTTATTGTTTTTCTTGTTGTACCTATAAATGCAGTAACGGTATATCTATATGTCAACGGTTGTATCTATATGTCAAGTTGCAATTCGTAATAAAAAAGCATAAAAACAATCGTCTGATAAACAGAAAAATAATCATATGATGAACTAAAAAATCTTCTGGGTCGAAAGAATGCTAGTATAAAATAGAAAAAAATATTCTTATCTAGGTTTAAATTCAATTTATGTTACTAAAGGTACTTTTATAACAGAATTAATTTGATGTGATGAAACTCGAGGATTCAAACTTTTTTTCACTCCTATCGAAGTTATCTCCTAAGAATTAGGAAACACATTTTAACCAGAAGCACTAGAAATTAGAAGGCTTCTAAACAGTTTTATTGTTCCATATTCACTTCAGAAGAGATGATGGAACTATTTATCTTTAGTACTTAATGCTGAAGGAAAATATTTGGCATTCACAATTTTATTATGAGTTTGTAGGAAACATTTTAGGATACATGCTCTTAAGAAGAAAATCTCAACCACACATCTAAATCCAGTCAGGTTTTGCTAACGAATATCCACGAAATCTTATCTTGAAAAACGATTAAATTAAAAATTTATAATTGAAAATGTATGCTTTAACATGTGGATGTCGATTTAATGTAATGTATGTGAATAAAATATGTCGTTTAGTATAAACTAAAATGTATTCTTTGTTGAAAATCCTTGCTCCTGCTACAGAGGAATCATTAAAATTCTCATAAAACATTATCAGATTGTGATAATTGGTATAGGTCAATACAGATTACAAATGAAACTGGCAGAGAAAAATTCCAGTCTGAATACTTTTGCATTGAGAAGTACTTAAGCTTGTTTCATTTTTTAGTTATATTTTATACTATATTGAAAATTCTTTTGAAGTCTAGGAAAACATGTATCTTATCAATATAGCTATTCAATTTTTAATAATTTACAACTCGAGTAATTCATATACTTCTATTATATTTCATTCATTCTAATTCATTAGGCAAATAAAGTGATAAAACATAAAAAAAAGCATGAGAAATAGAGGTTTCAAGTAGATAGAAACATATCTAAGTTTTCATATATTCAAATTATCTAAATTACTCTCCAAATCAAAGAATAGAATTATAAATATAACCTGCTTCAATTAAACACAAAGAAACTGCTAGTTACAGGTTAGAATCATGATCTAAGCAATTTAATGCAAGTTATTTCCATTTTAAGCATCCCATTTGTTTACAGCCTTTTAAAAAGTTAGAAAGCATTTAAAGTGTTTTAGAAGCTAATACAATTTCAAATAAAGAATCATAGTTATGATATTAAATGTAATATACGTCAAAGCTAACTTTTGCAAAAAAAAGTGCTCAAATTGCATAAAGAATCTTCCTTAGAAGTTCCCCATAAAAATTTCCACAAAAGTCTGAAAAGTTAGTCAACTATAAAAAAGGATGATTACATTTCTTTGATTAAAAATAGTTTTTATGAAAGAACAAAAATATTGAAGCACATTGTTCATTTGAATTCGGTGAATCATACTACATTTAAATAAAAATTTTAATAGGCCTAAGTTTTTTGCAACAAAATGTGACAAATGCTCTGAAATTCGTATATTCTAAAGCTTACAAGTGAAGTACACTAAGTCAAAATATTTTCGAGAGTTTCTTAGCTTTCCTAGACCAAGAATGGGATGATCTTTAGACTGATAAAATCCACTGAGTCATTTTTTTTCTTTTTGCATAAAGGGGAAATTTGTTTTTCAAGAAACACACTTAGTGAGTATAGCATAGTGAGTAGAATTTTCCCCCTTTGTTTTATCATAATTAAGATCTTTGACTAGTGTGTTTAACTTGTAAGTCAATAATATGTGTGTCACTTGCAGTTTCAGAATGTTTAAAATTGTTACATAAACACCATCAGTTTTCTTTAGATTTGATATAGTAGCCCATTTTGATGCAGTAACATAGTTCAACAGGTGTAGATAGATGTGTATAGAGAATGAAGTATAATTTTACATATTAAATAAATGTATACTTTTTCTTCAATTTATATCATTCCGTAAAAATGTTGTTACCATAACATCCTCGATCGAAGCTAAGAGACCTTGTTCTACTGTAATCACTTCTTGCAGTATCTTCCCAGGTGAGCGTGCGGGGTTGTTGCTGCTCAGCCTGCAGTTAAAAATAATAAAAAAGATCTTTCAAAAGAATAAGACTGTCACATAAAGATACAGAAGTTGATTGATTCATTATGTAAAAAGCATACCAAATCATATCAAATCCCTTCTAGGTTTTATGGTAAAATTATCATATCCGGAAGCTGACACCAATCAGGAAACTTAAAACATTATACAATAAATTCGTATGCTTATTTTTGCCCATGAAAACATTTTTATTTCAAACGGAGCGATTACAAATATTACTTTAAATTAAAGTACAATTAAAATAAAAACATAATACACAAAGAATGATACAAGAGCAGCTACAAAAAAGTTTATAAGCCCAAATGGTCCCTGGCTTCCCAGAAGCAATTGAAAAATACGAAATGGCAATTGTCCATGGTCATACAGTTTTTACGTAAAGGCGGCCCTTTTCCCAAACGAACTTACTGTCTCTTTCACGAGAAATGCATCTACCAGTACGTCTGAGTGGTGGCGGTAGCTATAGGAATGGGGCTCGTTCATTTTGAGTAGGGGTAACTGTCGTAGATGTCCTAAGTTTATTATTTTTTGGCCAATGTTGGCGGTGAAAAGATATAGTTTACTAGTAGATCTCGGCAACAAGCAAAAATCAGCAACTTTATTTCCAATATATCATTAAGTGCGGCAATGTTAAAAACTTAGGAATGCATTACTTAAGCATCCTTTATATAAAATGGGATAGGGTCCTTTTTTACGGCAACAGATAGGCAGTTCTCATGGTAGACAGACAGTAGAACCTTATAAGTAGTCCGGCTGTACAAATAAGGTACTACTGATGATAATATTGATGGCCAATAGATGAGATCTGCCTTCTTATCAGAGTAGGTATAACCCACTATATAGGTCTGAATGCAACAGCCTAAATTAAATTTTGTACCTGAATCTCTTTGAGTTGAACGTGCTCCTGTACCGTTTCGTTCTGAACACCGACTGACACAGGGGCAGTTTGCTTCGGTTCTGGTTGAATTAGAAGGCGATTGCAGGTGTCATCCCTCACCTGCTCTTGAGCTGCCTGGAGTTGAGCAATCGGGATGATGACTGAAAGAACGTTGTTCATGAAACGAATAAGTAAACTAATGTAAAACATTAACAGTATTTTTCATTCAGCATGTAAAAATTAAAACACGAAAAAAATCAGAACGTTTAACCTGCAAGGCGTTCCCGCGCATATATCCGTTCTGATATCTACAGTTTTCCCTGCGTGGGACTTCTACCAGTTTTGACCTTGATGAACAGAATGTTTCTTATGATTTTTCAGTCACTGGATGAGATTATTCAGTCATTAAAAAGATATAGGGTAGAAGCAATACTGTAATACAGAGAAATCTTATCTAGGGATATAGTTACGTGTCAATACGGTCGAAAAGAGAAACAGTTATCCAGTGTCACAGTAGTTAAAAAATATCACTATTATTTATTGCATAAACTTATCTATAAATTGAACTAATAATATGGAAGCCATAGTGAAATAAATTCAGCTTTCAAATATCTCAAAACTGTTTGAATGCGACCTGAACCAGTCTGGTAACTCTGATTCAACCGCTTAATCGTAGATAAAGAATTCGTTTATTGCACTTAACATACACACATTGATTATATTGCACAACAAGTATTAAAGTATTTTAGTTTTTAATATTCATATCTAGTGGTGTTAATCACAAAAACTTTTTTTTAGATAATTTAAGTACTATTTCTGCAGTTGTAGTGATCCATCCTTCTTACAATTAATTTTGTTGAATTCTAACGAGTTGTGTTGTACATATTTTTTGCTATTTCCCGATCAGTTTAACTCAATCAATAGGGCACTGCAAGGGCGAATTTGTGAAACTCTTCTTACCTGGTGCACCACTGGGGAAGGTCTCATATTGCTCTTCACATACATCCACACATTCTAGGCACAATTCGTTTGTATAGACCAAACATTCACTTCAGACGCACCCTGACCAATAGACTGATTGGTCAGCATTATATCATATATTATGAATCCCATTTTTGGATCTATTGTATCACATTATGAATCCCATTTCTGAATTCAGAAAAAAGTCATTGTATCTAAGATTTCTATAAACTTTTTGTACTATTGTAATATTTAACCCTCTGAAGGTTCATACGTAATCCGTTCTTCAACCTGCATTCTTCCCTGCATGACTTTTAACTACTTTTCACTTTCTTGACCGATAGAATTTTTCCTAGGATTCTTTTAATCAATACATATGATTATTTATTCATTACGTATGTTTTGCAGACTATTACTACACTAAATTTCGAGAGGATCTGAGTTAATATTCGTATCTCTTAAGACATGCGGAAAAATTAGATTCGTCACTCGAAACAATATCTTACTTTCTGATGTCAGGAGGGAGCACTTCCTCCATATACAACAGACGCAGCAAATGCAAGATACGACGAAGGACACGCCTCCCAGTATGGAGGATACAAGCCACATCCGATTATCCGCACGACGTTGCTTTTCCGCCGCAGACATCGTTACAGCTGCACTTGTGGTCACTTCCACTACAAAATAGAGAACACAGATTTAATAAACAATGATAAAAATGATGATATTTTGAAAAGTTCTTTTCATAAGCATTTTATAACGATTTGGAGAAAAAGAAGTACATATCACTGTTATCATTCCGGGCTTCTTACCGCGAAGAGGAAACCTGTGTTTATCCTTGTGAGGATTTACCGGTTTAGAGTTCTCCATTGGAAGTTGATCAGTTTCTTAAACGCACAGAATCACTGCAGGATTTTTTTACTGGACACCTGATGGTTATTTGGGAACTGTGTTTATGTTGTGTTGTTGTTAAAAAGTCCCGTCAGTAAAAGATCAGAGTATCGATAATTTACAGTTTCCATTCTAATTATAGTGATCTCCCTTTGGGAGTTGATAAGTTTTTAAACCCACAGAATCACTACTGGGTTTTATAGTTGAACTCCTGGCGGTTATTTAGGAACTGTGCTTATGTTGTTGCTATAAAGTCCCAGCCATGACTAGGATATCGATAATTTTGCAGATATTACCTTTTCACGTTATATGTTTTAGTGCTGGGTTCAGCCATACTAGGGTGAGTCTGGGAAGTAAGTAACGCAGGTGGAGTGAGAGTTTGTGATAGGACACTCTAGGACATAGTGCATTGGTGTTCTCTCTAACCCACAGCAACATTGTTGGACTGAGATAATCCGAATCTATGGAGATAACTGAGGAATGGGCCATAGCCCTTTAAATACTGTACTAAACGTCTATCTTTGGTTTGGGCATCCGTGGAAGTATTTGGGAAGGGATCGTATGTTGAGTGATATTTGAAATAACAAAGCTATATTTTATGTAGGACTTCATTTACTAAATTGACCAGGCGTGTCTTCTAAAAATTTAGGTCAAATTAAAAACGTTCTTTATTCGTATCCTATTAATTTATATTGTCTTGCACTTTAGCTTTTTATACGTAATATTACCTAAACTAGTCTTTCGTTTATTCATTATCGTAATGTTTACCATTTCAGTTCAGCAAATTTTTTTGCACTCTTGTCATCTTTAAGTATTACTTTGGGATCCAGACCAGCGTATGAATTCCAACAATTATTTGAATGTTGATAGGGCACACATGAACTTAAATTCAAAATGCAGAAATATTTGGTGATCGAAAAGCTAATGTTATATTATGTCTAACATTTCAAATGATCATGATTATTTTATTCCTTAATAAGTTTGGCTAAACAGTTTTTAGTTAATCTTCTGGCTAAAAATCTTATAACTTTTCTAGTACTTCAGTGTACTTACGAACAGTAATCAATGATCACTGTTACGAAATTTTATTTTCATCCGTAACTTTAATTTAAATTATGTAGTAAATAGTTCTTCACTATTATATAATACAATCTCAAGTATGGGTTACCTCGTCAAACTAAGAAAGGTACGATATATTTCAATTCTTTCACTTTTTATGTTATTTATTTTGTATACGTTCGCTTTATTATTGTTTATAAATGTTTTCATTTCACCTCAATTTTTATTTCATTTGAACTACGCGACAACTCGCTACATATAATGATGACTCAGACTTTGTTGTTAAAAATGCATTTCATTAATTAATAATTTTAACTTTATTCAAACCATGTAACAGACCGCAATAATCACCTTTTGCACTCTTTGTTGCAACTGTCATAACGTTTTCTGTGAAGGCACTTTCACCGATAGCGTTGTAGGCAGCTATGAAAAAATCATACTGAGTGCCTGGCTCCAATCCGGTTATTGTGTAAGAAGAAGTATTCGTAGGAGCCTCTCTATAGAAATAAATTGACGAATCCGATTTCTTGTAACGGATTCGAAAGTTTTGTTCTGCGCCTCCGTCGAATCCTGCAGACCAGACTAACGTGATAGAATCTGTTGCCTCGTTTACAGATTTCAGATCTTTGGGTGGCTCTGGAGCTCCTGAAAGAGTAAGAATGTATAACAGTATGAAGAGAAGCAATACAAGGAATAAGGGGATACATTTTAACACATATTCAAAGAGTAAAAAAGATATGGTCAATTTTGCTAATGACGAGATACCTCGTCGAGACAAAACTGCTCTATTACTCCTAGTGGGAATGAGGATCCAAGAAGGAAAAACAAATTGTCTAGAACTAGTGAACAAATTGTCCTTGTCTAGAACAGGAGATAGTTTGGAAAAGGTTTTGTATTAGAGGCTGGCCACTACAAGGTGGTTTTCTACGCGAAGTTAAACCACCAGGAGGGTTAAACGAAACAGCCTGTGGTTATTTGCATAACAGAGGATGTTCAGTAGAAAGCTGGTGCATATTCAAATTTTGGAATCATGACGCCAGAGGCTCTAACATAGGAATGCATTCTGCTACCGCAGGAACTCATCCGCAACCTCATTATCTGTCTACAAACGTCTGTATAAATGCTACAGCAATAAATTACCTCACATTCTTGATATCTCGCAAAACATCCTGGACTGTCATTCCATATTAATTTGGTTCAAGACTGAACCATACTTCTCTGGCAAGACTTAGAAACGGGAACACAAGATCTATGACTTTTGTGACAGGAGTTAAAAACTTTCCAACTCCTGCCCATGCTCCTCAACCCTTTCAACTCCTTCCCGCGTTTAAATTGTGTATTGGGGTCTGTTGAACAACTCTTGGGGGGAAAGGAATTGATCACTGTGCGACTTACGAAGCATGGTCTTTTAGACTTAGTTGAAATTCTACCTTGACCACAGAGATTAGTAACAAGAAAATTCTGGTATTAGAATTATAAGTGCGAGTTAACCCTCCTGGTGTTTAAAAGGTAATTCGTCATTATCAAAACTGACCAGTTCTTGATGGACGAGATATCTCGTATTTAGAAAAAAACTGACCAGATCGTGATCTCGACATCATCAGAAAATCGGAAATATCTTGGCGACGAGAAACCTGGTCATTAGCAAAATTGGCCAGATCTTGATGGATGAGACCTCTCGTCGAAACCACTTGGAGGGTTAATGAAATATTACTCAACAAGAGAAAGTTCACATGCATTGATTATCTCACTAAGTAATATTTAAAAAACAGTAAAACAACAAACTTTTTGTCATAATGTCACATTCACTTAATAAATACATTTATCCATCTTACAAATTTGCAATTTGTACCAACCTTTTTTTGCTACGGTGAATTTTACAAAATCATAACCGAGATGGTTCCTGGCTACGCACGTGTACTCCCCCAAATCTTCCTGCCTCACCCTCTTGATGGTAAGAACGCTGCACCACTGCAAGTCTCCTGTCTTGGCAGCTTGGATGTCGTAGCGACCGATATCCAAACCTTGTATGATGACTGTGCTGTTGAAGGACCAGACGAAACTGATGTTCCCGTCACCCTCGGCTATACAACGCAACTCTATAGTTGATTTCAGTTCCGCTGCTAATTTTGTGCTTAATAAATTTTTCATGATGGTTGGTTTATCTGAAACAGAGAATATAAGTTTTGAGTTTTCATTTGATGTGAGGATACTATTTAATACGTATTACACAAGCGTATACATACTTATTAGAAACTAGCAGATTCAGACATAGCATCTGCCCAAAAATTTATTAGTTGCTCATGTCTATTGATGGCAGTGTCATTACTCATATTTCATACTTTATTTAAACCCATTTGTAGTGCATTGAAGCATCGATATGCACACTACATGTCCAAATAAATAAAATTAGTCAAAAATATAAAGCGACATTCTGGTTACCGCAATTTTTTCATTTTCATGGTGTTAATTCTTATTCTCGACATTTGTGTTTACCATTCCCGATTCCCAAGATAAAAAGTTCACACCTCAGTCATGTTACCACAATCATCATCTGAGCAACCACTTCCCAATTGCGATTCGATATTTTTTAATCTCTAAGCCTACTTTTGGGTTGTCTCAGATTATCTTCTCTGTGCTAATATATATCTTCCTGATTTCGCATTGCCTTCTGTAATCGAACTGATAAAGAACTTTATTAGAATTCTTCCGTGCAATATTATGCAGTTCCTAGCTCAAATTAAGCACACTTAAACTTTTCTGCAAAAATGACGAATTAATCTCGTATCTAATCTGCTTTTCTACTCATTTGTCAAGTTCATAAAATCTTGTAAATTCAGTTAAATTGTTTTCCACTGTTTCTTTGCTAAATCAACTTACTTCTGTAAGCCCCGTGTTGTACTTCTGTGGTGCACGGGGAGTTTGCTTTTGTTCAATAAAAAAAATCTCGTAACTGGATTTTATATTGTTTATATTCGTTTGCCTCCGTTTGCCAAAATATAAATCACGTCGATTTCTGTGCTACGTACTTTAGAGAAATCTATACATATAGATACCGTAGTAAGCTATACCTTTATAAGCGGCTCTTTAATTTTTAATAGTTACCTAACCATATTATAAGGTAAATTGATTACATTAGAGACCATTTCAGTATACAGAGTAACTGCATCTTTCAAGACGACTTGTAATTGAGTGAACATGAAAATTTCTGTAGTTAGTTTATGCTGTTTTAATGCTTTAAATGTTCAATAATAGCGTGTTTAAAATTACTACAGGTAGAAAAATGGTTGAACAAATGTTGCGGTCCAACTTGACTCATCAGGGTAAGGGAATGCAACCCAGGAACAGCCCAGATCTTTATCCTGTAGAGAAATGTTAGAACCAAGCCGTCTTCAATTGACCTAATGAATCGTTGATTTAAGAACACAATAACTCTAGTGTCCGAAGCCACAAACCAACATTTGACTATCTTCTGAAATAAATCTTGTATACACCCCAACATTGTTGTCAACTGTCATTGGGCCTAGTGGTGGTTCAACAAAATATTTGACACCACTTGGTGCATAATTCATTTTGTTTATCATTTAAAATGGTGAAATATCACTATATATAAGGGCATCTGATTACTTTTTGGCCATAAATGAGGATATACCAAATCCGTGTTTTGCTTATAATGTTTGTAAATGATCATTTTGGTTTATTTTAAGCCTTCCGTTCAAGTGACTTACTTCCCTTTGTCTTAAAAAAATTATAAAATATATTTTGTTTTGATTTCTGTAAGTGATAATTGTTCATATCCTCTATTGAAACGTACAAAATGGGTAATATAGTAACACTCACAAAGTGATTAACATTTCTGTACAACCAGACGCTGTAATAGTCTTATCCCGACTCTTACAAAATGTAACAAAAACAAGCAAATCTAAATGTTTAACTGAAGTTTTAAGCCACTTACAAAGAACGATCAAACTTGTTGTTTTGACATTCGCTTCCAAAATGCCGTTGTACGCTTCGCATTCATAAATCCCTGAATCTTGCTTTGATACATTAAAAAGAGTGAGCAAAGATTTCCCATTCTCGGTAAATTGCTGGTTTTCCTTCAGGATAACGTTTCCCCCTTGCATGCTCCATCGGATCATGTCCGGCGTAATTGGATTGGCTGCGATGCTGCACTCGAAATAAGCATTGTCTCCTTCAGCGACCACTACAGCCTTGGAAATGTTGATGACTGTGGCAGGATCTGTAACATACCAAATATTGTTATTGAAATTCGAATGAAACATAGCCTAAGCTCAATCCAGGCACTCAAAATTCTAACACAAAATGATGGTATGTAAATCAAATTGGACAAAATATTACTACGCATTTAAATATTTTCGGCTTCGAGTAGGATCCTATATGAACAACTATGGTAAAGAGCATGCGGTTAGGGAAGCCAAATCAGACGCCAACTCCGATGTGCCAATGAGTATCCCCTACCCCTGTCTCTGATATCACACACATTTAATATAAAATCAGTTGCTAAATTGTGAACCTACTGTAAATCAGCAAAAACTGGTCGCAGGAGATAAGCCTCTATAAGCTCTTATTTAGTCTTTGTACACATAAAACTAGATAAACTATACAATTTTTCTTATTTATTACGGAGTGCTATATCAGAATCATCAGCCGGAGTGCTATATCAGGTCTTCAGTCACTTGGTAGTACTCCCTTAGCTGCAAGTGGAGTCGATCATTTTTTAGAACACATAGTAGACATTTGTAATAATTATTTTAGAACATAAAAGGATTGTAGAAAATAATGGAATATTTTATTTTTTTCTAGGTTCCCTAATTTGATTGTGAAAATGTCCATGTTTTCCGTGGACAGCGTGTTGTGTACCCTTTTTAGGAACAACTGGTTTAGAATGTTATTAAGTTTAGTTTGCGATTAAATCTATTAAAATGTATCTAATAGTGTGTATCACAATTGTAGTTTGGTTACTTATAGTATCATTTAGTCTAACCCATATAGTGTGTATCACAATTGTAGTTTGTTACTTATAGTATCATTTAGTCTAACCCATATAATATAAAACTCACAAGTTGAAGGTATTAGGAATATACATCACTTATTCATGTTTTAATCATACATGTAACATTGAATAATTTTGTTACATATGAACGACAACGAGAAATAGAGCTCAATCGTTGGATAAAATAAAAAGCACTGTCCAATAAACGACAACAATAAATAATATAAGAATATACATATATGAATCTCCATGCGCTAATATTTCAAGGTAGATTTTTGCGAAATAACGCTAGAATCTGTCTTGCTACTTTATAAACATTATTTTTTTATGAATGAATATCGTCTATAGGCATATCTAGTATCCTTATCTGCCCTACTGGTCTGTTAAACGTATCTGGTTTGTTTGCCTGATAAAAACACATGGATGTCCGTATCTGGTCTACGGGCCTAATAAAAAATATTTGGATGACCTTATTCAAAGGTCGCAAAATATTTAATTATATATTTAAGCTAAATGCTCATTTGATACCCCCGTTCTGGTCTATATAAATATAATTCAAAGTTTTTAAATATAAGAGTTTGACAAAAAACACTAATATTCAATGCATTTAATCATTTAAATGAGCTAATTAAAAAGGAAATTAAGTTTCCATTAGCTTAAAAGTCACCGTAAATCGTCATGTGAAATCTTCATCGAACGAAAATTAAAGATTTTGCAAAAAAGCACTTCGATTTATTATGGATGATGTAAAATCCAAACTAATGTATGCAATGTTACTGCTGACTAAAATTAAACCTATTATAATAAAACTTTAATACAGGAAAACCCCGAATCCTCTATGAGAAACCATGGAGAATGGAAGATCCATACCGGAAAAATTATGAAAATAAATCAAGAAAACGTAAGACCCAAAATGGATTTATTCAAAAACTTCTAGAAATTAAAAATATTTTGAGTTTTGAAATAATGGATAACCATTACTGAAACTTAGAAATCCTCTGGAAATATTCAATTTTGCAGTAAAACTTGACATTACTAAAACTATATATAAGAAAGATACTGCATACACACACACCAGATGTTTTGAGATGTCCTGCCCTGGAAACTATCGGAATTACGTACCTAGGAGATGAATGATAACACATTTATTCGGATGGTTCCCAATTTGACTAGCGTGGGTGCTGGAGTTTTTTCAAAGTCGTTTGACGTCTATGCTTGAGCAGGAAATGTCGTTACAGCCTTTGATTGTGAGATCATGGATATCTCTTAAGAAGTTGCTAGTCCTTCAGCATAAATTTGAAAAAGTAGTGCTGTCAGACTCTCAAGCAGTTATCCAATGAATCACAGCTGTTATTTAATATTCTCTGTTGCCAAGAACTGCTGCAGTCCTTAACGTAAAAACCGCCAAACTGTTTTGCACGATTGAGGCCACGGTAATCTTTATGGAAATAAGAAAGCATACTCCCTCTCTAAAAAGAGTGCGAAATTACTACAGCAACCAAATGACGAGACTTTCTTTATAAAAACAAAACTGTTTCTATGACACTCCATGACATCAAATTCCAGCACGATCTTAAAATAGAGCAAATACAAAATGCTGGAAAAGTGAATATCTCAAGAATGTACCTGCCAAGCAGCAGCCAGTTGAGGCTTTCAGCCTAGTAACAGGACATGACTGCCTCACCGCTCATTTGCCACTTAGGCATCTACACCGAGCCTTGCTATCCCCTCTGTAATTCTGGAGAAGTAATGGACAGAAACCACCAGTTTCAATGAAGAACCCTCTAGGAACTTTCTGAGGTGTCTCAGTATTGGGAAGCAAGAGAACTTTTAGGGCAATGACTTCGGTCTTTTCTTCATTATTTCTCTGGATATGTTATAATTTTTTTAATCTTTCTACTGTCATTGCTCGTTGTTTGTCTTTGTGCGTTATACTTAATTTTCTTTCTATTGCTTGTAGCAATGTTGTGCCCTAGCCATTGGAAATATAGGAGCGAACAACAATTGTGATAAAAAAAAGACCGAAAAACATCGATCGAAATATGAACTCACACCACTTTAACTTTCCTTTCGACGTTCCATCTTTTTCTTTTTTGATTTAATTTTGCTTCGATTTTCCCTTTCCACACCCGCTTTGAAATATAGAACCGGAACATAAATCCGATACGACCAGGGAATGCATTTATGATGGAAGCGGAAACATTTTTTTATTTAGTTGCTCATTGGGTTTTGTCGGTAACACGGCGCTCTAATGGAGAAAAAGGTTTCAAAAAGTTTTCTAAACAGTTTAATCATGTATTGAATGCACCTCCAGGAGACATTTTTTTTCACAAAACAAATCTGTGTTCATGACACCACCTAGAATGTTTTTTCTAAATCTTTCGCTAATGTGGTTTGAGATTTATCCTGTTCATAGTCCACTTTCAATCTGCGCTTAAGGGTATCATGTAGTAAAAACTATATAAAAGGATTTTTTAGAGAAATTTTTTTATGATGTCAAAAAATACAGAATAAAAAAAGCAGTAAAATATTTCTTATATATGAAGTTAATATCCGAAAAATATTTCTGTGGTGTAGAATTTTTTTCACAAATCAAATATGTGCTCATGAGACAGACTGGAACGGATTTTCTAAATCTTCCGCTAATTTGGTTCGGAATTTATCCTGTTTATAGTCCACTGTCAATCTACATATGTTGCATTTGAAGGTATTGGTATCATGTAGTAAAAACCATATTAAAGGGGTGTTTTATACAGAAAAATTTATGTCAAAAAATATAAAGTATAAAACAGTAAAACTAGTATATTTCTAATAAATGAAAGTTAATAGCAGAAAAATAGTCTGCAATAAAAAAGTTGTTCTCGTTTCTGTGTGATTTATGTTCAACTTTTTAAACGTGTTTGGACTCATGGTCTGCTTAACCAAACCTTGAAATAAATAACAACATTTGAAAAATGACTCAAAATCCTATTTTTTATTTTCTAAAGCCGAAATTGATTGAAATGTGGAATGTAGAATATTTATCCTCCACCAAAAATTAAACCATTTTCCATAACTTTTTCACATTTCAAACATAAACACTACAATAAAAGAAGTTGTTCTCGTTTCTGTATGTGATTTATGTTCAACTTTTTAAACGTGTTTGGACTCATGGTCTGCTTAACCAAACCTTGAAATAAATAACAACATTTGAAAAATGACTCAAAATCCTATTTTTTATTTTCTAAAGCCGAAATTGATTGAAATGTGGAATGTAGAATATTTTTATCCTCCACCAAAAATTAAACCATTTTCCATAACTTTTTCACATTTCAAACATGTTGTTAGTGCTACCTATTTCAATGGCACCAAGTCTACTAGCCCCATGAGACTAGAGGCCCTCAAAAACCATCTAAAGGTGGTAAATAAGCTGATCTGAAGGACATCCCAAACAGGAGCTGATGTGCTCTGGCTTCGCCAGAACACGTCAGTCACACACCTGAGCATATGTCGAAGTATAAACACTTACATTGTACATTGAGAATAATCGTGGCGTTCGATGTTCCTTCCTCATTCTCTGCCATACAGACGTAGGTACCGGCATCTTTCCGCACTATATTTATGATGTAGAGTACAGACCCGGAAGACATCACCCTATGCACATGATCATCCATCTCGGAAACAGGTGGTATCAAAGTAGAATCCTTTGTCCATGAGAACCAAGCGACATTAGGGTACGCATTCACACTCACGTTAATTGTGGCATTCATGCCTTCGATGACGTCTACCCGTTGATAAGGATCTGGAAATTCGGGTTTATCTGCAACAAATGACCAAGCATTAAAATGTGTTGACTAATATTCCTATGTATTGATTGAATAAACTTATGTTTCGACTAGTGTGTTTGATTTCAAGGATTCGCTTTCAAATGAAGGACCCACTGTGGCTCAGAGGGTTTGAGCTCACCGCCGCGTTAGTAATCTGTTGTTTTTGGCGGCGCAGGTTCGATTCGTTAACGTACCCTGGATATATTTCTCTCTTCTGTACCAGTAAAACTTTCTTTGTGTTTGTATGTCCATTACTTGACACTGTCTTGTTTGGCATAGCATGGCCCTTGCGCCGTAAAAAATCCCAAACCAAATCCGTTTACAAATTAATAGCCCCTGTGTCTCAGTGTGTTAGTAACCTACTATTATTTAAGGTGGCGCACGTTTGATTCCTATAACTTACTCTGGGTGCAATTATCTTTTCTGTCAGTAAAATTTTTGTTTTGTGCGTTGTGTTTGTTTCTATACTTGAAGTTGTCTGTCTTGTATTTAGAGCAGATTGGCCAAACATGACCCTTAAGCTATAAAAGCCCAATCCAATCAACCACTTATAAATTGTTGTCAAATAATGGACAAGGAAAGTTTCACTGGTACAGATACGTCACCAATAACCCGTTGTGTTGCTCCAGTGCGACGTTAATTAAATACCTACCTACCTACTAATACACATCGGGGGGGGGGGGGTATTTCAATTAACGTCACACTGGAGCAACACAATGGGCTATTGGTGACGGTCCGGGATCAATCCCAAAGGGAAAGATCCGAGGACAACACCACGTAAAATACACATCGGATACTTCCCTTCGGCATTCATTCCAGATCACCACCGAGGGCCGCGGTGGCCCGGTTGGAAGAGTAACGGACTTGCAACCGAAGGGTTGCGAGTTCGAATCCAGCCAAACACCGTCGTGTACAAAGGGGGCTGGTGCACGTTAAATCTGTCGTGGCCTCAAATGTCCTCACGTTGGCGTGGTGTGGAAGTTTGGAGAGTGGGGTGCCAGCTCAGGTGTTGCCTCGTCATCTGACCGTGGTTCAAAATTACGTGGTGTTGTCCTCGGATCTTTCCCTTTGGGATTGATCCCGGACCGTCACCAATAGCCCATTGTGTTGCTCCAGTGTGACGTTAATTGAAATTCCCCCCCCCCATATTCCCATAATGCATTTCTATTCGTTTGAAAATGAGTTGCTATTTAAGAATAAAATATCTATTTTCCGTCCAAACAATATCGGGTGGGAGGGGAGGGAGGGTATTTCCATTAACGTCACACTAGAGCTACACAATGGGCTATTGGTGACGGTCCGGGATCAATCCCAAAGGGAAAGATCCGAGGACAACACCACGTAATTTTGAACCACGGTCAGATGACGAGGCAACACCTGAGCTGGCACCCCACTCTCCAAACTTCCACACCACACCAACGTGAGGACATTTGAGGCCACGACAGATTTAACGTGCACCAGCCCCCTTTGTACACGACGGTGTTTGGCTGGATTCGAACTCGCAACCCTTCGGTTGCTAGTCCGTTACTCTTCCAACCGGGCCACCGCGGCCCTCCAAACAATATCGGGAGGCGATAGCCCAGTTGGTAGAATCGGGATTAGAAACAGGAGAGTTGTGAGCTTGAAACTCGATCCAAGTAAAGATCTTCGAGTTCATGAGGGACCAGTACACATTAAATCTGTCGTGGTCCCAAATGTTCTCACGTTGGCAAGGGGTGAAAGTTTGGTGAGTGTTGTCCTTAACTGACCGTGGTTCGATATAACTAGGTATTGTCCTCGGATTTTTCCCTTCTAGATCAATCCCGGACAGTCGTCAATAACCAGGTTTGTTTCTCCAGTGGAACGAAAATTTAACTACCTACCTATCAGACAATGGTGTACTTTGAGCTTTCATTACTAAACATTTTACTTCTATTTTTAAAATTGTGAGATTGTCTTAGTAGGTAGGTAGCTTAATTTAATTCACACTAAAGCCACATCGGGTTATTGGGAGTTTTCTTAATATTTAAAAAATATAAAACTGTACAGTTTTACAAGCGGTTTACAATCATAATTATGGTTGATAATACTAGTAGTTTTAGTTCATTAATATTTATTTCTTAATTTAGGATGTATTTTTTGTGTAATTTCAAAAACTAGTATTGGAAAGTGGATACAATAAAAATTTTTTTGAAGTATTATGAACCTAAGTTATTTTACGGTCTTATATGAAGTATTAGCAATAAAAAATATTTTTAAAAAGAGCACACATAAGTAAATGCGAACTTTTAGAAATGCTCCAATAAATATTAATGCGAAAGATAAGAACAAAAATGCCTTAATTATATTTATATCTCTTAAAGATAAGAAATATAATTGGCCAAATTTTTCTTCTTTCGCAACATTTTTATTCCTACAAAGGAATGATTTTAAAGTATTTGGTTTCGCGTAAGTATATAAATTGATTAAATTGAGCCAGAGTGAGCATTGTTCAAGATACTTACGCCGTACTCTTAGTGTAACATTGTTGGTAACTGCTGGCAGATCATCGCTTTTTGCTTTGCATTCAAAGATGGAATTATCATCGGATGTTTGCACTGTGAAGGCGAGGATACTGCGAGTTGAGATAGCACCAAATTCAGCACTCAGAGTTTCTTCCACGTGATCGCGTACATGTCTTCCGTCTCTCTTCCATGATATACGGGCCAAAGGGTTACTGCTACTAGATGTGCACATAAGCGTTACCTAAAGGAGGATATATAACTTTATAAGGTATATTTCTATGTTAACTGGTAAAATATGTTTTATACACAGAGTGGCCAAATTATAAGACATCATACTATTAACGAATTGGTCCTTTAACTCTGGTCGCAGCCGTAATTCTTCAACACATACATTCTGCTGGGACCGTTGCGCAGAGACATTGGCCTATGCTGCCAAAGCAGCCATTAGTTGGTTCAGCTTGGGTGGCCAGTGTTTCTAGGTTTCGAATGGATCTCTCCGCCTCGATTCGTTCAGGTGGCCTGTTACTTCTTTCACCCAGCTTTGACCGCCAACCGTTGCACTTATTGTTTGAAATTTTTCTTTCGCTAAACTGCTGTTCTCTCTCGAAATACTATTGAACGATAAAAGCTAAAGATGCTAGCAGTTTTCGAAACATTGGAACCGGCTTTTCTTTCTCCCACGATCATGCCTCGTTTGAAGTCATCTTTGGTATTACTCTTATAGGAAATATAAAAGTAGACTGAGCAATAGTAACCTTTTATGTGACCAGGATCATGTGACCAAAGCTAGTAGTAACGTGACCTTTAGACTACTTTCGTCTGTGCATCGAAAAGAATATCCATCATCTGATTGGTCCACGGGACGGGAGAAGACGCCCATCCAATGATTCATCATCCGATTGGTCAGCGCGACGTAGTTGTGGATTTTGGCGATTTCCACATTTTAGTCACCACTCTATAGAAATGCGCATTCACACACTACCCATTCATAAGATGTTATTTCGTCAAATAAGCTGATGAGATGCCGAATAGACCAACCACGTCAATTTTTTAAAGAGCCGTTATGTAACTACTAGTCGACATGTTGATCACACTTTTTGAAGTTCCTTTCAATAGCAATACTCAGTCTACTTATATTTCACTTCTATGGTCTTTCCAAGTTCAAACTAACTGAACTGATTAACAGTTCTATTGATAGCGAGCCTTTATAGGCTTCCCGTTACTGTTACATCAGGAGCCACTTACGGACACGTTCAAGTTAGAATTTGGGTGTCCAACAGTTTGGCCACTCATTGTAGACTACAAGAGTTCCAAATAGGCTTCGAGTCCTCTTGGAACAGAAATTTTTATTCGATAGAAATTTTATTCAGATATATTAGTGATAGAAATATTTGCCTTTATATTATTTCTCAACATAGACTATTGACATTAGGGAATTTAGAAAGTCGTAAAAGTGCGTTTGTGGGTGCGTTCACTGAACATAAAACTTGTCTGTTATTAAAACAAGGGCTGCTACCTATTGGAAATGTCTTCAGCAGTCCCTTAGGTAGTTTCGCTTTTAGAACACTTAGGATTTTAGCAGGGAAGTTGCGCAGACCAAAGAGAAGGTCATGAATGAAATAATGTAATCTTGCCCCATTCACAATACTATTCCATTGCAAAGAAGATAGTTCATAGTATTCGCTTGCCATTTGAGACAAATGCGATCCCATAATA
This sequence comes from Meta bourneti, assembly GCA_933210815.1. Classification (NCBI taxonomy): domain Eukaryota; kingdom Metazoa; phylum Arthropoda; class Arachnida; order Araneae; family Tetragnathidae; genus Meta; species Meta bourneti. Next base: position 61,378,749 of record OW119923.1, on the reverse strand, counting down.
ACCATTAGAAAGTATATGTTTTAATTACACCAATGATAAATTTAAACAAATAAGATTGCAACCACATATTTGTGTGGTAAAAATATGAAAACTTTAAAAATTACTGGGACCGTAGTAATTGTTTCGATATGAAATTTGAAGATTTGGTTTCGCACTTGCCCCATCCAACTTCATTATTATTATTGAATGGATGATGTAACTCAGAATTTGTACCTAGTTTTAAAGGCTCTTAAACTACAAGGGTGAGTCAAGAATTATCCGCAATTGAGGTGTAAAATTTATTTCTATAAAAATACATATTTTTAAATGTACGTCTTTGCTTTTCAATACACTTATTCCTTCTTCGCAGAAGCTAACCGTATATGCACCGCTTTCTTAAGTTCTTGGGGATAGAGGTGAATGACTAATTTACAAATGATTTGCTACTTCAGAAGTCACTCGTATTTGTTAAATCCTCCAAGTGGTTTCCACGAGATATCTCGTTCATCAAGATCTGGTCAGCTTTTCTAATATGACGAGATACCTCGTCGAGACATACACCAAGAGGGTTAACAGAATCATGTAAGATGCTCTTTCATAGATGTCTTTAGCTGTTAATGCAGATGTTCAAATCATTCATCAGTAAGACTTGCTCGACAATTTTATAATTTTTCAATCGAAAATCAATCAAACAAAAAGCTGAGAGCCATTGTTAACGACCTTTGAACCGACTTATGAACTTCAAATATATACAGCATTGATAAAACAAAAATCTTGTCCAGAGATGTACACTAAAATGACAGTCGTTTTCAAAAATACAGCTGCACTAAGTAGAATTATTGGCTTACCCAATACAATGTATACATATTTAGTTTATAACATTTTGACAGTCTTTAATGGATGGGCAAATTAGATCTTAATTCGATCGAATCGCACCCCCTGCCGCAATACCACTTAACACACACAAAGAATCTATCTTTACGTGTAGAAAGACTAAATACATCCTTCTACATTTTTTCAAACCTGTCATAACTGTAGATTTTTGTAGAAGGTAGTTGAGGCTCCATTAGAGAGCTGTTGTGGCAGATTTTAAGCATATTTAAGCATATATTTAATCTTTTTATGCATAAAAATAGAGATTTTTGGAGTTATAGTGATTATGCCGGTGTACAATATAGAGATTATGTTTTTGCATACGACTGATTTCTCTTGATTTTAAGTTGATTGTTTTGTTATTGATAGATAATTAAAAAGGCATTCCGTATTCTATACATGCCACATAAGCCATTGTTTTCAGTTTTGCTTTTATTTAAACTTCCAACGTTTTGAATGAAAGGTTCATCAGTCTAGTTTCAATGAATTTTGACTAAATGGAGTTCAAATATTTTGGATGAGTAACGCATATCCTTTGGGTACACGAAATCGGAAATGTTGAAATCGGAGTGTTATGAAAGTGTAAACACTAGACACACAAATCTCTACTTGATACATTATAGAGTCAGCGTTTTGTTAGAAATAAAATCAAATTTATGAATTTGCAAAATTAATTCGACACTTTATTGCATTGATCACTTTCTAATAAGAACATCAAAGTTTTCTGTTTCAATTTATCGACCTCACATTAAAATAAGTTTTCACTCTTACCTCATCTCCAACTTTTGGATCACAAGGATTTACAGCGATGGACACATTCACAGGTGCAACTGAAAATAATGTATATATAACTGTATAGTACATAGCAATATAACTTTTGAATAAATCTCTAGTATTATTACGCCTCTAGTACTATTACCATTGTAAAACAACGCTATTTGAAGTAAATTTGAGAATTTTCGAAATATTATTTAAGATTTATCTCGAAAACTGTAGTGTTAACCTGAGCCCTGACCCAAACCTTTTTAGTATGAAGATTTCATCATTTTATCAGTAAAAAAGTCCTGAAATATATTTAAATTTCAAATGAATTAATTGTAATCTGTGTGTAAGTAATACAAAAATCTCTGTGACGCTTCGTTTGTTTGATCACTGTATGGTCATTCCTTTGCTAAGGAATAATTAAACCTAAAATTATGTATTACAGAATTCCTATAAGACAGACACTTTTTTCATCATCCCAATTAAAAGTACTATTGTAGAGAAGCTGAGCATGAGAACCATTGTAACTCAAACTCAATTCCCTTTCCTGTTCATGTTTTGATTGCCTGTCCTGTCTTTAATCATCAAGATGTTAAAATATTTTTAAAGTACAATTCTGAATTTATAAGATTTGGTTGGGTAAAACTCCTATTCAAACCGTTTCGCATTTTTACGTACTGTTTGGTTTTTAAGAGTCATCTAATTTTTTTTAATTTCAAATAACTAATCGTCTACTTTTCGAATGTTTTAGAATTCAGTTCTTCCAATTTCATACTTTCAAAATTGTGTGCCATGTAAATTAAATTTTTATACTTTTGTATTATTTTAGCCTTTAGCGTAAGACTGCTAAGATTGTTTAATTTTATATTCTTACATCAGGGGCGCAGCTGGTTTTTATTACCTTGCGCCATGAAATCCAATCCAATCCCATCGAACTTAATCATATTATTATTTTGTTTATTAGTGGTATTTCTAAATTGATAATTTAAAAAGTTATTAAGAAATATTTTTTACACTCTCCCACCTTTAAGCAGAAAATATTATTTGTTCAATTCAATTCCAAAACAAACTTGATTTTTCGAGACATAGTGAGTTCAATAAATTACAATTCTTCAATCATACATATTAATATACAATTGCATTAGTTAAATAACATCGTGGAACCCAAATTCCATTTAAAAGGGCTGAGTGATACGCACATTTCCAAAAATTAAGGATAGTACTAAATTCGCATCAAGGAAGGTCCCCTGATCTCAATCCAATTGAATATGCTTTAGATGCTCTCGGAAATCGTATTGCAAGCTACAAAACACCATCAAGGATCTCATAAGAGCAAGAATGTTGTCAAGTGTACGAATCGGACTCCTTTCCACAGGACCCCTTGAATAGCCTTTTTGAAAGCATGTCAGCACTTTGTGAGACCTACATTTATGTCAGAGGCCAGCACATTTGTCATTAGTTTGTTTTCAACAAAGCAAAACATGGTTTTTTGCTTTAACTAAAACCTACAATGTGTTCATCTAAGCAAATTTTTTTCATTACTTTAGTTCCCAGTAGCATAACGAGGCTATGTTCTTATTTTATTCCACATAGCTTATGGAATATTAATTTGTCATTTGAGGTACTTCTGTGTTGGTACTTGGTAAGAGATTCATCTCTTTAAGTGTCCTAAATTTTAGGCCATGTGTGTACTATCTCGTCTACTTTATGGTATAACTAGCAGAATAACCCTGTGTTCCCTGGTTGAATTGGTTAATTAATTTCCGTTTTCGCTAATAAATTGTAATTCCTATTCATCCCATGTAACAACTACCACACTCTAATAAAGGCACACAATTTCATAAATGTAAATAAATATCATATTTAACATTTTACATTTTTGTAGAATTTAAATTTATAGTAAGAAAGAAAGTCTCTAGAGTGCCAATGTTACCCAGAATGCCTAGAATAGTTCAGAGTAAGTATGAATATAAATGACTAGTATGTCATTTAAAAACAAAAGCGTTTCCCAAAATTATCATACAATTAAAAATGTTTTTAAAACTAATTAAACCATTATTTACCTTCATTACAGTTATTGAACAAAAAACATCAAATTCAAAATCCAGAAATACATATTAAAACAGATTTTAAAAAGGCTTCGAACGAAAAGCAATGAATGTATCTGTTTTTTCACAAAATATATTCTTGGAATATAAAGGACACAAATTTAAAAAGGCAAAAGATTAAAAATGTACCATGGTTGTCATATTAGCTACCAGAGCTATTTTAAAACGTTTCGTTCTATATAGTTTTATTCTCTTTATCGTCTATCCCAAATATTCATATTTTTTTTATATTTCGTAAAGAAAAAATAAGACTCGAAATAAATAAATAAACTATTAGAATTTAAATTCCGTAAAAAATAGTTTTGGAAAATAATTGATATTTCAGCAGCACTGGTAAAACAATCCAAGTAATTGCAATGCTCATTATACCTCCCAACTATTCCAAAACTATCCAATTATGATTGATTTAAGTATAGTTTTACTCAGGTGTTTTAACATGAAAATTGCCTAAATATGTAAGCAAAGAAATCTTAAATAATGCATTCATTAAATTAACATGTGATGCATCAAATATAAAACATTAAATTAAAATATGTTGAATGAATCTGATGTGATACTTGCAGACACTTGTACACACAGACCCAAAATCGAACATAGAACGGGAAGACGGACAGACAGACTTACGCAACTAAGCTCAGTCACTAAATGAATGTAAGAACTCACAGTATGCAAAATTTCATGAAAATATATTCAACCGTTTGAACGTAGTACGGGCACACACATACAGACAGACAGATGAACAGACAGACACCAAACGCGCAAGAGACGGATTTTGCATCAGACGGGTTCAAAACGGATAGAAAACTTGAAATGGGTCGAAAATATTCGATGTAAAAACAAACACTCTATTCTTATCTTTATAGATTATTTAATTGTAAAGATCTTGAATTTCGTTTATGAGAAACGCACTTTTAATCTTTGAAAAACACATTTAAAACATTGAAAAGTGTGTTCAGGCTATATCTGTACGCAGTACTTGTTGTTTACAGTATTATATATACATACATATATCAACAAAATTATACATTTTTTCATTTCCCTGTGTAAAATTCAGTTTCAAACTGCAGCTTGAAAATTACTTACAGTATACAAGAAGCTTGATGAATGCTACCAGTGGAAGCTTAGTGGCAGAGTTGTTAGCTTCGCATTTGTACATCATACCATTGTCGCTGGGTTCAACTTGTATCACCAGCTCACTGGAGACACCACTACCAGTCTTTACGGTCGGAGTATTGATCTGGAGTAGTGAGAAATGAAGTAGCTCTAGATATTCGCATTTAGAGCTGCAAGTAACATCTTGAAATACTTCAAAAATTACATGCTTTGAATACGTTAGGGATCAATGCAATTTTGATACTTGTCACAGAAAAATCGCTCACATGCTGCTAAATAATTTAATTATCAGTCATTTTGTAACTTCAAATTATTGCATATGCATGCATAACTATAATTGTCGGTGTACCATTGTTTATAATTCCTCAATTTTACATTGTCTTCAGCACATTATTGTTAAAACTGATTGCATTTACGTTATTATGCTCTCTATTACATTTTTCATTTAATAATTATCATTAGATTTATTTGCGTTTGTTTTTATTTGCATTATGCACTTTAATATTATCAGCATTTATTATTATTGTTGCTATAAACATCTTTGCTTATAGGATTGTCGGGATTTATAACTTATAATTGCAATGTTGTTAATTTAACTTCCAACTACACAGTATACTCTTGTTTTTAAATCGACATGCTATTGTTTTACTACACAATTACTGTTATCATTATTTATTTTTGTATTGTTGATATTTATCATTTCATTAAATATTCAAGTTCCGTTGTGCTCTTTTTATATTAGAATAATAACTGATGTACTTGCATTATTGTTATTTTTTTTTATTTACATCTTATCTAAAACCAGCTTTTACTTCTAATTAAGAATCAATCATATTTTTTTTAGGATTGTTGAGAGAAAAATCTATCATTTTGTGCAACCATTTCACTTTAATTAAAGATTAATCTGATTCAGGATTAATTGAAGAAATTGAACAAGATAAAAATCCATTAAGTTTTAAATTCTTCTACATTAAATCTTGAGTTAGATTAATAGAAATAATAAGTATCCTAAAGAAGAGGCTCATACTAGTTTACTTTCTACTGTACTTAAAGAAAAACAAAAGTTTTTTTAAACTTTTCTCATGCTACATCGCAGAACAAGCATGCAATAAAATGTAATTCTCTTCATAAAACTATGCAATACTTTAAAAGGTCAAAGGTTACCTTGCATAATGCACCAGATATATACAGAAGAAATATCATGTGATTTTAAAGTGCGTTTATAATTTAAGACTTTGTAAGCATACATTGAAAACAAAAATAGTGCTTTTGAATTTACAGCTTCGTAATTTTCCCCCGCTGGATTCAGAAAGCTTAGTTTGTACTCGTTTGCTTCAACATGAACCAAGTGAAGATTTTAAATTTTGAATTACACAATTTTAAGCAAAAATTAATATTTTTGTACGAATATGCTAATGTTATTTAAATTCACGTTTCATAAAATTTTAAACTGAAACATATTTAACCCTCAACTGGTATAATGGGTGTCTGACACCACGAGTAAATACTTTGAGCTGTGGAACTCACTATTTATATTCTAATGTAATGCAGAAAGTAATTTGGATAGAGCTTTTTTCAAAAACTGTAAGTTTTGATCACATCCAAAGAGTAATAGGAATCCATTCGTATCAGCTAGGTTGCCCCCATGGTTCCCACTTATGTCCGGTATCATGGTTCCGGAGCCCTGGGTCTGAGAGGGCCCAGGAAATTTGAAAATTTTTGAATTATAATGTTTAATGATTTTCTAAGTTCAAAATTTACAAATATTTTCATTGTGTTTATAATAAGAAAAGTGTACAACCGGCGTATAAAGGTAGACAGTAAGATGGATTTGAACATTAGCATGCATTAACACCAAAATCAAGTGTTAATTATTTTTTTGGTATGGCAGAGAAATGGAACATTAAGTCAAGTGTTTATTGTTTGTAATGTCAGTCACATTTATCTGATAATGACATATTGCTGTTCAATACAATGACGTAAGAGGAATTTATCAATTTATTCTGAAAAGGAAACTAGGAATATCTTCGTGAATAATGTTTGTTACAATATGTGAGAAACTTCGATGGTAATGAAAGTGAGGTTAATAACATATTATATGATAATTTTAAATAATGCACTCATATAGGCATATCTTAAAAATACACCCTAATTTTGAAGTTGCGTCGTTGTTCATCCGGGACAGTGATGTGTCATTTCTTGTTTTATTTGTGATTAGTACGAAGAAAACATGTAATTGTTCAGTTTCAAAACTGGATAAAATAAAAGCCCTGAAAAATAACTGGTTAAACAATATCAATATAAAAGAAAAAAGAGACTGTCACGCCAAAACATAGAACTAAGAAACAAATCCAAAATTGTGGCTTAAACATGTAACGCTTATTTGCCAAGAGAAAGATTTATACAATTGTTTAAGTTAAACATTGATAATTTTTTTCTGTTTCATGGCACCCATCATCTAAACTAGTGATGGGGATTGTCATCTAAACTGGTGCTGGAGTGCAGATGATCTGGAGGCCTGGTTTTACCACTTGCCAGTAAATCAAGAGGAGTTTGTGCATAAGGTCAAGAGCCAATCTGAAGGTTTCTGAATGCAGCGGGTTGGGGTGAGTGTGGTGATGGATAGTACAATAATAATTACATGCCGCCACGGATGATAGCGTACCTCCCTGTCACCTCTGTACCACTTGAGCAGCGCGGGTGGGTTGCCCCCCAGGGCCACGCAGTTGAAGGTGCGTAGCTGTCCCACCCGCAAGGGCGAGCCTTCCTCGTAGCCCAGGATGGTCGGTGGCTGAGGGGGATCTGCTAGAGATACATTCCTTGCTTTATGGAAATCAAGAAACACATTCACTCAAAGCAAATGCCAACGTTTTCAGCATTTCACTAAGCTCAGTCGAGACCTGAATGCGGTTGATGAATCGCTTTTATTTATTTTTTGTCTATATTTGGGTTGTTCCAGAAAGAAATGTGAAAGTAACCATTAAGAGAAAAAAACGCGATTTTAATTGTTCACCGAATTAATTAAACACAATTGTTGGAAATTTACACACAACAGTTTACTTTCAAAGGTAGTGTATAAAGCAATTCAATGAAAGTATTTTTTGGAATACTTAATTTGTAACGTCCTTACTCATTCTCGGCTACATTGGTTACCGTGGACGGTATTGCCACGCGCTCTTAAGCCACCAGGTGGCACTTTCCATTTTCTGCTTACTCGCACTTCAATGGATGGTCTACAATGAATTGCTCGTACTGTGAATTGCTATAGTAATGCACATTATGAGTTCGCAATGTGAATTACTACTGCAATGCACGTTACGAATGCGCAATGTGAATTGAAATTGCAATGCACCTTACAAGAGCGTACTGAGAATTTCTATCACAATTCATATTACGAATACTTCCAAATCTCTGAAGCCCCGTGATGTTATTGTCTTCGTCTTATTACTACCATAGCTACACTCTTTGCCATTCAGTCTTCCTACTGCAAGGCACCACTCAGTTGCTCATGGCAACAACAAAACACCAATCTAGTTGCAACAATCCATTGAACGACCACGCATTCGACAGTAAAACCATGATCTTAATACAGTTTTCATGACCTCTCACAAACGTCAGTCAGGCAATTAGTGTAAGCATCTGTTAAATTCAGAGTTGCTAAATTTAAAAGAGCAATACTTTGGGGAATTACCAACCACTAGGATATCTAACTTGCAAATACAAGAAAACAATTAAAAGTATATAAAGCTATTCAGTGGATCTCATTTAATGTGGAATAAAGTTGCCCTCTTCACACATGCTTTGCTACATGGTTAAACCATACAGCAATTAATACCATTGACAAAATTGACAATTGCTCGGAATCCACAATTTGATGTATCTTTAACGCGATTGTGTGTGTTTTATACACTACATTTCTTTTAAAATCAGTTTGTGTTTAATTCGTTAATTATCCGTTAAATTATTTACTTTGGCGATAATTTTCCTCTAGTCCTTTTTATTCTACCTACGAAGCCAAAAGAATTATATACAGTAATACACAAAGCCATATTACAAAAAAATAGCATTATTCCGTAGCTTATAAAATTTTAAACAGCTACATAAATTTTAGTAAACTTTGGAACTAATTACTTGAACCAAAGTAAAATCACACATTCAGATTCCACTGAACACTTAGATTAAATCAACTACACATATAAACGCTGCATTTTAATTTTATACTTATGAGTAATAATACATATTCATGCATTTAATATAAATTATAACAAACAGCTCAAAAAAGATTTGCAAAACATAATACTTAAAGCTAAAATTTGAAGGTTCTTAATAAATTAAAACTACTGAATATAATTATTTTCTTGGCATATTTAAACATACTTAACGACATTCACCTTCCATGACCATAATTAGACTTGCTTTCTCAATTAATTCTAATTCGGTAGATGAAAAATGCTAAAATATATGAAGGATTATTTCCAAGAGAAATCCAATAACTGAGAAAATACAAATTAACGTGAAACCACATGTGTTTTATCTGAAAACCCAGCTGACGCTATAAGTATTTTAAAGCAATACGTGGTTCACATTTTCTGGAAAATCCATATTAGCTGTAAATATTTAGTGTTATTCAAGACCTAATTTCACGTTCCTCAACAGACACATGATGCAAAAGAAAAATGTGTTGCATTGATAAGAAAAATGTGTTGCATTGATAAGAAAAATGTTTAGATCGATATATACTTAATTTTCAAAAAAGACATACTCAGAAATACATTTCTTTCGGATCGAAGTGAATTAAATTAGTTTGCAGGTATACTTTCAAACGTGTATTTGTAGTAACGTAATTACTAAGCATAATATATGTACGAAAACATTTTTTCCATGATATCCATTGTTTACTCAGAAACTTTAGATTTGTGACAAAATAGTTCAGTATAGCAGTGCCATAATCAGCTATTTAGTCTCGAAATTATTTTTACTTATTCAAATGGCCCATTTCGAACAAAATGGCCCAATTTGGTGGACCCGAAGTATTTGCATTACTGCGAAATCATAGCTAAGCTTATCTACGTTTCATGGGGATTAAAGCCAAATCTAGTGAACAATTCCTCTATCACGTAATAAAGGGTAACACGTGCACGGCATACTTGCCAATTTGAATGAGATGGTTTTGTACTCTGTTTCTGAACAGAAATGGAGTCAGTACGAAACTGTACAGAAATACAGTTATTTTTGCTGTTTCTGTACAGAAACGGAGCTTGGCTTAGGCAAGCCACTTATTGGTATAATACCAGTCTTATTGTTATAATATCAGACCTACAACATTAAATAGGCTGAAATACGTAGCCTCCCGACATGTTTTCTGTACTGAATCAGAGTACGCATGTATTCGTAGGTTGATTTGACGCATTTCCAATCATTATGTGGCTTATCATACTCCTCTATGGGGAAAACCTTCGTGAGTAGAAAAAACATCTTAACTTACGACACACCTATTAAATTAAAATGCAATATAGCGTTTTAGCTTCTTTATGTAAGATGTATAAGAATTATGTATATAAATAAATAATAAACAGGTATATATTATTCGTTAAAACAATGTTATACTTTATAAATGTTAAATTATATTATTTCCTTTCAATATCGTCCATTGAGTGCATACTGCTAAATAAAGTTTATTATTTCTTGGCAATTCTCAACGTTAAGAAAACAAATTCTACAAAATCTTAGCAATCATATCGCTCGCTTCTTTATTAATTAATTATAAGTTTGTAAAAAGACTACAATTTATACACACTTCTCTGATCTAATACCATCACTTAAACTCAATAATGTTACCAAAAAAATCAAGCACAGTTCATTGATATTGATACAGGAAAACAATAAGTGCAACTGCCAATTAAGTTCGTAGTACAGGATTTTAATTTAATATTTCTCATAAATTTTAAAGCCCATCAAACACTAATACTCACAAGTTACAGACAGCTTATGAGTCCGGAAGGTCTTTTTTCGAACAGGTGGATTTTCGGCGTAGCATGTAAATACTTTCGAATCTGGATCCTGTGGGTAAAGAAGTGAAAGAACTCTTTTTGTCAGTAGATACCTTTTTATACACTAAGTATTTTTATTTAACATTAAAATTTGAACGCCCAAACTCCTATTTTTAATTTAAATATATGACCGTAAATATTAATAATTCTGTAACTCATAAGTAATTTAAAGGTAAGATTACATCAAACACTGAATTTTCCTACATTTTTGAGGTATGTTTCTGCAGATGTCTATCACTTTATATATGCTCTGGCAAACGCAACCAATGACGTGCATAGGTCTATGTATTTTACATAGACTCGTCTGTACAAGGTTTTCTGGCACTTCAGTGTAGGTAGCATAGTAATCTCGTTCAATTGGCCTGTGAAAGCCATTTAATGTAAAGTAGCTATAAAGCTAATTATAGCAATCGCTAGTGTTTTTTGTGGGTGCTGGTACCTCTTGTTTCTTTATGAAAGTGTAGTATCTTGGCATGCTGCTCTAAAGCAATATCAGGATGTCTCTTATAAGATACTTTTTCTGTAAAGCTAAGTTGTTTTTGAAAAAGGAACGTGCTTTCTGTAAGTACGAGTATTCAGGACTTGACGTCACTTGATTCGTTTTATGAACGCGATTTCAGCTCGTCGCCAATAAAAATTCCAAAGAATAAATTCCGAATTGATGTAGGATAGTCGACGCTAATTAGATCGATTGTCAAATGTCGTTGAAAAAGCGATAAATCGCATTTTTAGGTAACCGTGATATGTATCACGGTATTGTGTAACAAGAAGTAAAATCTCCGTTTTCCTTCTGGTTCGTTTGTTTATATTGAAAATCTCTCGCAGAATTAATCATAAATTTAATATATTTTTCTTAGGTTAGATTTTTTTGTTTAAATGGAAACGTGTCCGATAAGTGAAAACAAAGTCCATGCTTTAAAAAGTATTGCTCTATGAAATCTGGATCAAATTGGTCCACACGGAGATAATTAACGTCAAATGTCGCCAGAACGACGATAAATTAAATTGAAATCTGTTGAAAATGATAAAATTCTTGCAAATTCTCTAAAATGCAGGAAATATTTTTTCTTCCGGTATTTCGTTTATGTTCATGCTGGAAAGCTGTATCGTTCATTTAAAGTCCAGACACCTCTATTTAGACTGAAATATTGTTTCCTAAAACGGATGTGATGAATAAATGAATCATTGATTTATAATGAAATTAATCATTGAAAGAATAAGTAACTGTATTGTTATTGGAAATCATCAGACACTAGATGCTGCGGGAAAGGACTGCTTCAACACAAATCAGTTTGAAAGGATGTGCTGACATCAGAGCATAAATAATTCCGCTTCAAATCAGAAAATGCAAAGTGACTTTCAATTCCTCGCTACTTTTTTTACTCCGTTCAAAGTGGCATCGCGCTGTATCCTTTTTATGCTTTCGCTTTCGATGGGATTGTGGCGTCTCTTGACAGAAAGAACGCATGTAAAATATTTCCGGAAACGCCCAGTACCCAATCACTGAAGAGGATCTTGCTCCAATCAGATAACAGAGCGATGCATCCTATAGCCAGGAGGGATTCTTTCCGTAAAAGAAGATGGTAGGCTGTAGGACCATCACTCTAACTCTAACAGATGCGATATACGTGACGAAAGCTCTTTACCATGGTACATCAGATAGCGCCAATGCCATTCAAGACTTATGGATACACTTTCACTATTCTACCTCCCCCTCCGAGTCTCTTAATGTAATACGGTACGTCAGGTTACCATGGTAACGATGTTCCTTCTCCAGTCTATAGAAAACGTAGGAGAAGAATAAGAATCCTAAGCACCTGGACGTGATGCGACATAACCGAATAGGTGACTTGCTTAGCACTTTGAAAAATGATGGAAAATGCCTTCGGCCTTTATTTTCATGCGATTTATTTTCACAATTTATGACTTGTTATGCTGAGACATATCTGTCGATGTGAGATTAAAATGGAAAATTCACCCTAAATTCTTTTCATATCACTTTCGAATATGTCTATTACTCGTATTAATAGGGAATATTCATATAATTCTACCCACGAAATCCTTCTATTTCTCAGGAAACTAAAAAAATACAAATATCTCTTTATGGTCTCCTATTTTTAAATTAATTGAAATTGTATAGTAAAAGTTCTCATTTATAATAATGTATTATAAAGTTGATCAATTATCGTTTTTCGGTAAGTGGAAATACATGCTGATATTTCAATGGACGTTGCTATCGAAGCGAATTATAGGCTATACAGGTTCGATTTCTGTAACGTACCCTGGGTGTGTTTCTCTCTTTTCCGTCAGCAAAACTTTCCTTGTGTGTGTTCATTATTTAATATCTCCTGTCGTGTGTTTGACTCAGAATGGCCAAAATATGGCTCATAGTGCTATAAAACCCAACCAACCTGGTCTGAACCTCCAGGTTAACGAAAGTCATGGTAATTTACCTTGGTTGTCACGCACATTGACGTGAAACAGTAGATTGAGCATTGCTTTTGAGAAAAGCTTAGAAAGGTATGACTAATATGTCGCCTAATAGTCACGTGACCGTTCTGTGAAAAATTGACTGTGGTCTCTAAAATCATTGTGGTTGTTTTTCATCTTGTTTTAAATAGTGTTGTTATCACTTATGTATAACCTTTTCCATCCTTATGATTTTTCTCGTCATCTGACCGTGGTTCAAAATTATAAGGTGATGTCCTCAGAACTTTCCCCTGAATCCCTGACCGTCACCAATAGACCATTAAATAGCTCAAGTGGGATGTAAATCCTCAATTACCTACTTACCTATCATATGGTTTTGCGGTAAATATGATTTTTTTCCCTCTTTCGATTTCATTAATAGCAGCCTAAGTCCAGATGTAACGATTAACTTTTAAAAAATTCAAACCATATTATTATGCGATACCGTTTTGTAAACAATGCCAGGTTTGTTGGTCTTTCGGCAAACAGTTATTGACTAAAGGAATCGCTCTTGATGCCTCAGAGAATAAACGGACTGGCAAGACTAAATTGATTTCTGAAACATTCCTAACGCCCATGCTCAGATAACAATTTGAACGCACTAACAAAATAAACAATAATTGTTCACCTGACAGGATTCTTGGCTTAGAGAACTAACCATTTAAGCCACGCAAGTGCAAGTTATGAAGAAATGGTTTTGTAATGATAGAACTCTCAACACATATTATGATTTGATAATAGTGTGTAAATGCACGGGAGTCACGTTTCATTGTTCATTTTTCGATACTTATGAAAGAAAACGTAATTTATGTCACCTGTTTTCAGTTTCAGTTGGTAAAATGATTAATAGTGACATTGAAAAATTCTAATCTTTCTCAAGATATAGAAATCGTTCTACAACTCACTTAACCATGCGTTTAGTGAGTAAGGTACATGCCGTATGACATAACCATTAAAAATGCATGTTTGTAAAAATGTATGTCCGAGAATTATGGTATTGTGTGTACATAAACAAAAAAATATCATTTTGCTGTAACTACTTAATGCTTTTTCATAGATATTTCATTTCTGTCACTTCTTTTTTTTTCAATGATTGCACCACCCCTTATGAAAGCCGATTTGTAAAGTTCTCTCAATACTAAAAACGTGCAAAACAGACTAAACTAATTTCTATAACGAGTGTCTCTATGTAACCGGCACCAGTCATCGACCGAGAACGTATCAAAATTGACGCGAGACTAAACGAAACCTCCAAACCAAAATGATTTTAACACTAAATTACTCTACTCATTTTGTTAGATCAATACTTGACTGCTTCGTTTTCCCAAAAAGGTCGACAACGGGAACTTTCCACAACTGCGTAGAAAGCATTGATTAGGGTTGCATTTATCGCATAAGGTCGGATAAGATTTGAAAAATAATCCTCAATTTAGAAATTCATGCAAATTTCCTTAACTGCTAAGATAATTCTATTAATTATTTAATTTGATGTAAACTTCCCATGGAACTTCAACAAATGTGATTTGAGTTGTTAATAAGAGGGATTTTCAGTGTAAACAAACAAACCAGACGGAAGATGGAGAGTTTACTTCCTGTTATCCAATGTTCTCATGTGATACATATAGGTGTTACTTTAAAATGTAATTTACCTCAGTTTTGGACATGTTTCTCGTTTAATCTCATTGGCACTGACCAATTTATAATAAATCAATTCGGAATTCCTATTGGAGACTTGCTGAAATTATATTTAAAAAATAAGCTAAGTGAAACACCACTTCCGAAATACTAACAAGAAGCACATTCCACCACGAAAACACAATTGCCAACTACATTTAGCTTGCCAGAAAGTCTCTCATACGAGAGAGGTTTTAAGTGTAAATAAATCAGATGGAAAGTTAAGATTTTACTTACACATATATATATGTATAGTACCCATCCAGACGAGCAATAATTACCATGGAACATAGGGTCGCATTCCACTCTGAGAGGCAGAAAGAGTAAAGTCGAAACGCGTCGAGCATGAACAAGTCATCGTCTCTGACGTCGCACACTTTTCCAACACAATCCGGCACTTTTTGAATGCCACATATCCCGCACGATGGATCGGACGTGGCGGATCTGTGGCTTGGCCTCCTCGCTCACCGGACCTCAACCCACTGGACTTTTTCTTCTGAGGGCTCATGAAATCTTTAGTGTACCAGACGCCTGTGGAATCGGCTGAAGATCTCGTAGCGAGAATCGGTGTTGCCGCAGACCAAATTAACACCAGGAATCTTCGAGAGGGTGCGCCAGTCATTCCTTCGCCGGTGTGAACTGTGCAACGACATGCGTGGCCGCCACTTCGAGCACTTGCTGTGAGTTTTTCTCTGATCAATAAATCAGATTGTATAACTTTTTGTATCGTTCATTCGCTTTCCAAACACTGTTGTAAGTTCATGTTGAAATTCTAATTTTACTCTTTTCTGCCTGCCTCTCAGAGTGGAATGCTACCCTACGTTCCATGGTAATTATTGCTCGTCTGGATGGGTACTAACACCCCTCTTATTTAGTAAAAACAATTTAGACTCACCCTGTATATATATATATATATATATATATATATAAATAAATTTATATTTTAAATTTATCCCTTGAAGTTTTTATTGACGAAATGCTAAATTCGTATTCGATAAAAAAAAAAAGCCAAGTGAAGTCACGTTCGGAATACGTACAGGAAAAGTATGGAATACTTACAGTTCCGCCGCAGATGCTACAGCTACCTATATTTAGCTTGATAGAAAGTGTCTAATATAGATTGTGAAATCAAGTCATTGTAAGCGAGGAGTTGAGAGGCATAGTTTTACTAAAATTGAAGGTTGTTCAAATCAACAATGATGCATTTGAAACACAAATCACGAACGGAAGTATGTCTGCATTAAAAGTAAAAGCCTTGATTGCTTTCAAAAAACGTTCTTCGCATTTCCTCATATTTCAGTCAACTATTATATATAACAAAAGAATCTTCAATTTCCCTCCAGATTTAGAAATAAGTGCTCAATTCTGTATTTAAAAGAGCACTTCTCACGAATAGCTCTGACATTATAATGATATATAATTACTTTAAGTGTAGTAAGTGCTCAAAATGCATAATCCATCTTTTTTTCCTTGTGAGAGTCAGATCAATTATTTGAGCTATTAACGGGATGAGTCTTATTTATGTCCAAAAAACATAATCTAGTCGCGTAGGTTTCTGCATCGTCTTTTATGTAGCATATGCTTTATGATACATTATTCTTGTTTGGATTCTGCAGGGAGCGTATTAAAATCTTGTTGTCATGTTAATTGGATTGTTTTTTAGCTTAGAATTATTATTAATTTGTCTTTAATAATACTAAATTTTGAACTCAAGTAGCTTTATCACATAAATATAAATCTCAATTATGGTAATTGTGGAGAAGCTATATCAAGTATCTCTCATCTGAGTTTTCCCCGTTTTGGAAACGCATTAGTGTAATTATATTTTAATAGCAAAATTTTGACCATTGAATAGAAATGGAAAATAGCTTCGTTTGGTTTTCAAGCAAAGTAATGTGTGGATCTTTATTCAAAGATCACATGATTCGTTTCTGGGTTAGACAACAAATTGTATATGCCAAAATGCGAAATAAATTCTGAATGTTCTGTCACTTATTTCATATTGCAATGCTTGCAACATGACTCCCATAAGCTGTGCTAATCCGAATTCGGTGATGCCTTTACGTTATTATTAACTTAAATGATATCGATATACATATTGCAAAAATAAAAATAATAATAGTGGCGCCACCTATAACCATTTGAAATGCTGTGTAAAATCTTATCTCGATCTAGTTCTCTTTGTTAGAGGAATTTGTCTCGTTTTCCTTCGTTATTATAATTCACCATTGGATAACATTTTTACAATATTCAGCTTTAATAAATGAATGAAATTATCTTTTTCCCAAAACATTTGCATAAACTTTCACTGGCTTTTTGAAAACCATTCTTATTCTGTCGTGCTAATCAGAAAGGTTATACTCCAAATTTGGTCTTTGGGACTAATGGTTGCAAAAATGCTGGTTATATAAATATCAGTTAAAGGGCGCACTCAATCAGCACTTGGTTCAGTGATTAAACTGCTAACTAGTGTTTTGAAATAAATTTCAGGTACTATTTCTTTACCATGAGAGTTGCTCTAGACGCAGTCTTCCTCTGGCTGTTGCTGTAGGAACAGACCTTATCCTATTTTCCAAAGGGATGCTCGAAGAAATGTATTCAAGCTTTTCACATTGGTGCACTTGATGGTAAATTGTAAATACATTAGTTAAGATCTCGTTTAGTAAACTACCTCTGTCCATCGCCAACATTCACGAAAAACAAGAAAAATTAGTCAAGGTAAATTAAAAATGTTTAAAGAGGTCCCGAATCATTCCCTACTCAAAATAAAAGCGCCTGTGGTGAAACTCAAGAGAGAACACGGTACCGACCCATCGCCAAATTTGGCTACTGAAACTTCCGTCCACAAGCGGCTATTTTGGATAGGCATATGCCAGGTTACCGTGTTCTTGACTCTAAACAAGCCATGTTTATACAGCGATCGTCACCACCCACACTTGATGTTGGGAGATGTTCTCATGGTAGACAGATAGTTCTTATATAGACAGCACGAAATAATCCTCAACACGAAAAGACCGAACTTGGAGATATTGGCCCTTTTGACTAGCATGGTATTGTTGTACTTAAATTAATATTATGAACTGAACATTACTCTACAAACTCTACAGTATATGTAATGAATGTGAAACTGAAGAATTTACCTGCCTGGTGAGCGTGATGGTCAGGTTTGAGGTAGTAACCCATCCATCCTGCATCCTGCCTGTGACAGACTCGCCGCCGATCACTCGGGATCCGTCCACCACCCACGTGATCTCTGAGGGGGGATTGCTAATTTCGGTTGAGCAGGTCAATGTGACTGTGTCTCCCCTTTTGGCTTGCAAAGGTCCGACCAACTTCACATTGGATGGAGGAACTGAAAGAAATTATTTTTATTAAATCTGTCTCCGTGATTCTTTTAATGGCACTTGTAAAAATGCTAGTTCCTTACTAATAAATTGTGTACTGCCCCACAAGGCTACAGAAAGTTTTATGAAGTAGGGAAAACTCATCGAAATGGGATATTGACTGTCATCTTTTCTAGCGTGTTTGGGCAAACCAGTATAAGTCAAAAATTGTTCAAATTGAGATAAATAAACGAGTACATGTAAAAAAATTATCTTTCATTTGGTCAAATTAGTATTAGTCAAAAATTAAAAAGAGCTTAGATACAAATGCTGGTAGAAATGATTAAATTGATTCATAATGGGTATGTAAAAATACATTCAATAAAACTAAATCTGAAAATTTTAATTTTCTGACTTATACCGTTTTGCCCAAACCTTAACCCTAGTTTTTATGTAATTGATCATAAGATCTGGAAGTTATGTAAGTAGAAGCCGTCTATTACCTGACAACAGTAAGTTCAGTAGATAGGTCAGTATGTTTTCCTAAGTCTGAATTATTTGATTATAGCGAGTCATATTTCGTGCAAATATTAAATATATACCTCCCCTAAACGGGAGGAGAAAATATTAAAATATTACCAATGAACAACCAAATAAAATGTTTAAAAATCAGTCACCCCAGACACTGCAAGTCCTAGGCCTATAACCCCTTTCAGCCTCTTACTAATTTTTGTATAGTTGGAACCCCAAACAAAAGGAACCCCAACAAAATATTATAAATGCACCGGATAATATCTGAAACCAAATATGAAGTTTCTCAATCTCTTTTATTCCGTCAATTGGCCGCTTTATCCTGTGGAAGCAAAATCAGATGTTCTTTGGGTCTTAATAATTTTATATCTAAGGCGTGGTCCCCTCAAACATGATAATTTCTGCATAACCTCTAGTATATTCTCTGTGTTTTCATCCTACTATAATGTATTTATTTATATTTTGTACTATCTTCCATTTTCAGGTTACGTTCATCCTATAATGACGATATAATCTAAATATTGGACTGTAAAGGTGTACGGCCTGTAGGGCAAAACGTTATGGCAGTTCGAGGTTGTCGAATGAAGATAAATGTCTGTCTTTACAATCATGATTTTTCAAAAGAAGTATGGAATAAATGTATCTTATTCTTTGATTAACTCAAAGAAATTTAAACAGAACAAAAATAGTCAGTTGAAACAGTCATGTTTAGGAGTTGAAAATCAAGACGAGTATGACAACGCATATTAGTTCGTTGTGAAAAATGACGTCCGTTAAAAAACAATTTTATCGCTGGTGATGCAATTTTTCACAATTTGTTACGTAATTAATACAAATTAGGGTTGAAACGGGAAACAACATTTATTTAATTAAATAAGTACTATAAAGCATTACTAGAAATTTTGAATCTATAGATACCTTTTAGTTTTTAATAAATAGAAAAAGTGGATATTTGTTATGAAATATTTGATTAATATTTTTAGCTTCTGGTTAAAATCGAGTTCCCTGTAAGCGTTTTTCTGTTTCTGGGCAGCTCCTTTGTAAAACTAGTAGTGAATCCCGTAGTTATTAGGGATGTTAAGCGAATCACTGAACTGCTATTCAATCACTGATACTTTTGAATCACAGTTCTTATCTGTTACTGAATCATCAAAATAGCAGTGATTTGGTAGCAATGATTGAGAATGATTCAGTAGCAGTGATTTGATAGCAGTGATTGAGAATATCTGTGATTCAGTAGCAGTGATTGAGGGCTAAGTGATATCAGCTGATATCATTTAACCCCTATCTGTGATTGCGATCGGTGACTGTCTAGTATTGATAATTCGGTAGCAGTGAAAACTGTTACTGAGTATTAGTGATTTGGTAGGCCTAATGGGTGGTAATCTTTTGACGTTGTAAGCCGCGACGTTAACGATTTAGCAGTAGGGTACTTACGGTGTGTGCAACAAAATGTCTTAAATCACAAAAATCAGCATCCCACCCAGGGCCGTGGTAGCCCGGTTGGAAGAGTAACGGATTGGAAACTGGAGGGTTGCGAGTTCGAATCCAGCCAAACACCGTCGTGTACAAAGGGGGCTGGTGCACGTTAAATCTATCGTGGCCTCAAATGTCCTCACTTTGGCGTGGTGTGGAAGTTTGGAGAGTAGGGTGTCAGCTCAGGTGTGACCTCGTCATCTGACCGTGGTTCAAAATTACGTGTTGTCCTTGGACGGTCCGGGATCGTGTTGATCCCGGACCGTCTCCAATAACCCGTTGTGTTGCTCCAGTGTGACGTTAATTGAATACCTACTTACCCCTTCCACCCCAATCAGATTCAGTCACAGTCTAGAATCACAGATATTCTTCGATAGCAGTCACAGAACTGTTACGGTGAAATCACCGTTAGTAACGTCCCTACTTACAATGTACACTGAGCTTGACGGAAGCCGCTATGGGCTCTTCGATTTCATTGCTGGAAGCCTCGCAGCGATAGACACCGTTGTTGTCGGACGCGTCCACGCGGAATGTGTGGATGTTGGTTGTCACGTGACCCCTGACCGTGTACGTGGCGTCCACTTGCACGTTCCCTCGCTTCCAGATGAGCTGGGGTGGGGGGTTGCCACCACGTGTGATGCATGCTAAGGTCAGTGTGTCGCCGGATGTCACGACATCCCCTTCGATGTAACCCTCAATTTGAGGAATACCCGGAGCATCTAGAAATACAAGAAACTTGATTAGTCAGAGAAACTGAAATGTGTGCAAGGGCCCAATTGTTACAATTCAGATGCCAAGGGCCACAATACATAAACAATAGGCCCCAATAAATAGAAGAGTTCCTAGTCTACGGTGATTTTTAAGATAGGTCTCAAAACTTAAAAAGACTGTTGTAAAATAATAGTTTCATATATTTTATTTATATTTCAATTTTCAAATTTATTTATTAATTTGTATTTTCTCCCTTATCGTATTTTTATCTTGCAAAGAAGCATTTTCTAATTGGGTAATTGCCCAAAATGTACGTCTCTATAGTTGAAGTGGAAATCCACTTCTTTCCATCCATCCTTTTCTAAAATCCATCTTTCTAACTATAAATTTTCTAAGAATCGCTCTAATTGTCTCTTCGATATTTTGTGACATTCATTCTGAAAATCAACTTTCCCTTTTTCCCACCAAACCTCCCCTTCACAAAACAACTCAGACCCGAAATTTACAATCGTAATGTAGTCGAAGAAGTGGTTTTTAAAGCTAGTTAACTGAAATCTGTAGAAAAAGCGTAGCATTGGTAACTGGAGATGCCGAGATTAGATAGAAAGCAAAAAAAATCTAGTGTTCAGCTGTAGAAAACCTTATAAGTGAACTCTATTCACCTCTTTGTGTCTTTTCCTCAAAGATAGTAAAATGCAAATCGGTTTTAGCCTTAAGTTAAAAAAGGAGTCAAAATTTCGCTCAACCATAGCAACTCTACAGGTGATCCAAATGCTTTCTTAAAACTTGAGGTCGTCTCACAAAGACGGTAAATGAGAGAAGGTTAAAACAGGTTTAAAGAGACACAATGCTCATAGTGTCTGGACTGAATGCTAGGCCTCAATAGAAAGCATGGGGTAGGGGAGAAGAATCTGTGTTCAAGGTACCACAGCTCATGACAAACGGCATTAACACATCATAGTAAAAAAAACATTTGAGATTGAAAGGGTGGAGCATTGGCAGTCTCTGGTTGCTTTTTGCGTTAGGTAGGTAGCTAACGTCATACTGGAGCAACAAAACGGGCTATTGCAACGGTCCGGAATCAACCCCGAAGGGAAATATTCGAGGACAACACCTCGTAATTTTGAACTACAGTCATATGACAAGATTAACACTTGACCTGGCACCCCACTGTCCAAACTTCCACACCATACCAACGTGAGGACATTTGAGACCATGACGCGCACCAACCCCACGTGTACGTCAATCCTTTGTTGGATCGAGTTTCGAACTCGCAACTCTCGGATTGCTAATCCGCTACTCTTCTAACCAGGCTACAGCTGCCCTCTTTTTGCGTTTAAATTCAAGGAAGTTAAAATAGAAATTGACGTCTCACCCAGATTTATATAAACAAAATCATCGCTTTTGCTTCAAATTTTATCGATTTTTATTATTTTTTGCCACCGAATTTTAAATTTTTTCGTGAGGAATGCCGAACTTCTGAACTTCAATGAACGCTACACTCTGATCAGTAGCCAACAATTCCTGAAATTACCTTTAGAGGAGGAAGTATGTCACTCTGACAGATACACCGACCTTCTCAGGAAATAGACGGAGCATGTGGGTGAAGTCGTCTTAAGATCTCAGAAGGGTAAGTCACGTGAGCTTATAAAACAACTTGGGTTGATTGGCTACCGATGCGCAGACTAATGTTTATAATCACTCTGAATAATCACATTAACCAATGAATAATTTATCTCACATTAGGATTCATGCTTTTACCCACAACCAAGGGAAAGATCTTAAAACCTAGCGACTGGAAAAAATAGCATGAAGCTGCACACATACACGGTTTATTTCATTAATAGGTCGATGGACAGATAGGATCATCCACCCCATTTGGAAAACTTACATGAGTAAATTCGACTTAACCCTCCACACCACAAGTGGTTTCGAAGAGATATCTCGTTCATCAAGATCTGACTAATTTCGCTAATGACGAGATACCTCGTTCATTAAGTCTGGTCAGTTTTGCTAATGAACCTGGTCGAGACAACCCCCAGGAGGATCAACTAATCAAATGAAGCTTGACGTCAACTCATCAACCAACTTAAGTGACTTTGAACAGTTAAAAAATGTCTCAAGCGGCAGCCTCATCAAGATACTGTTCATGATATTTTGGTTAACGAAATTAACTTAAAATCCGAGGGCATTAATTAACTCCATCTGAGCACTAAGAGACAAGTGTGTTTCCTTAGCGAACAAAAGAGGTTTAAAGTGGTACTTACGAAGCACATTAATGGCAACTGAGCACCTGAGATACCTCTCGAGGGCTGGGTGGCGAGCTTCGCAGGAATAGATAGCACCATTGTCGTCCACCCGAGGGTAGAGTGTGATTGAGCTGGTCGTCGTATAACGACGGTGTTTGTCTTCGTCGAAAGACATCTCGGCGTCCTCTGAAAACGAAATGCATGGATTAATAATCAAGAACCAGAATCTCCTTTGGTAAATGACAGATCTTAGAGTTATATAGATTTAAAATAATTTAAAAAGGCACAGAGGAAAACTAAATTAAAAAACAAAAGCTAAATTTTTCAGGAACTGATTTTCAAAAATTTAGACTCATATTTCATTATAGGAAAGCAATTTTTGTGAGATTTTTCTGCAAGCTAAATACAGTTGGCTGTAGTGTTCTGCAGCGGAACGTGTTTCCTGGGTGTATTTCGAATGTGAAATCATTTTGCTTGTTTTTCGAATACGGTCTTAGTACTTCGCCAAGAAAAATTCCAAAAATGAATTCCGAATTAATTTTGGACAGTTGATTGAACAACGCCGATGTGAGGTCAACGCCAAAGGTCACCAAAACGGAGCTGAACTCCATTTTAAAGTAACCCCAATATGTAGCATGTGAGTCCATTAAAATCTCCGCTTCCCATCTGATTTGTTTGTGTATAATAAAAATCCCTCCTATAGTCTAATTCTTTTAAATCGGTTTGGGTATTACCAACCACACTGATATTGCCATTAATATATTATATTAACAGCATCCGATATCAATTAATTGCATATCCCTTAACCGTATTTCTGTTGTTTTTCTTCTGTATACGTTCATTTTATATAAGAAAATAATACGATTTTGTGAATTTTTTTAATTTACAATTCATGTTCCAGTATTAAACAATATGTTCATGTTAGGAAATGAAAATAAAGTAACAACAGATTGTATGAGCATGCGCGTTCATGGTCCTTGTTAGCTTGGAATTGGACTGCTTGGTTTTTCCGAATTATCATTTTATTTTCACTTTAAAACTGACAAAATTGGTTTATTCTCTCTTGCGGTTTGGCTTCATCAAACGTAGTCTGAATGCAAGGAGATGATTCAATATATATATATATATATATATATATATATATATATATATATATATATATATATATATTGAATATACAACACAACAGATGATATTAGTTTTTTGAAAGTGCAATAAATATTACGACACTGATATAGAAATGTACAAAAATATGATTTAAAACACGAGGGAAGTGATACTAAACTTTATGCACATTTTTTAAATCTGTTGTTTGTCACCATTTAATTAAAAAACTAGAAACTATACCATCCGATTTTAAAAACAAAGATTGTATCATAGATTAAACAAAGATCATCATACATTGTCGTGAGAGAAAATGGAACACACATAAGGCAATGATGAAGTGGCACAACTATGTTCATGTAGTTACTTCTTGAATTTGTGCAAATGATCAAATCCAGAAATGTCATTGAAACCTTTCATATATGTGAGAAGATGGCGCACTTTCAAGGCAAGAAAATATGCTCATTTTTTTATTTTTAGAATTTATATAAGAAATAGCTTGCTTCAACCCTTTTTGGACCACGAAGTCCTAGGTAACTCGAAATACTTCAGAGAATAAATCGGTGGCATGATCAAATTGTCTTAATAAAGTAGGAAATTTAATTGTTTAGAAAGTTAAAAAATTTGTTTACAGAAGGCTAATGATATATCTCACCAAAATAATTATTTTTGAACAATCGAATGCCAATTGAAATACTCTAATACGTCTTCTTACGGAAAATTAAACAGACATCAATGCGTCCGTCATCTTATGCAAGCAATAGATGCGTCATCTCTCACAAATATCAGGGAACGACGATACACTCATCCGTTTGATAGCAAAAATGGCAATATGATCGATATTTTATTATTTACTTCTAAGTGTATCTAACTATTCCTCAATGGGAACAAACAACTGAAATAAAGAAAGGTGTGATAAAGTCACATACATGTTTTAAAATTACAAGAGGAATATTTTTTGAACTTACTATTCTTAAAATGATGGTAAATGCTGTGACTTAAATTAGAACGCAGCACAATTTTCACCCCTAAATCTTCTGAAGCTACTAAATACAAAAGAAAAATAATTTCGATAATTGCTCATTCAACATCCGAGATATAGCTATTGCGCCATCTCCCCCATTGCGCCATCTATTCCTTACTTACCTACAGATGCTAGGTGTAACTGGAATCGCTGAACCAGCAGCGGGACATAATTAACCATTATCTATTTTTGCACCACACAGTATATGAGGAAGTTAGTTTTAACAGTAAGTGCAAGACCAGCAACTGGATCAACCTGAAAGGGGTAGTAAAGTTGCACGAGGCTAGTTGGTTAGTTCTGAAAATAACAAAACATGCACATCGTGAACGTTTCAGGGGGACACTGTGTATCTTGATCATAGACACACACAGGCCACACGTGATGATTCTGACGTAGATTGCATTACAGAACATGAAGACATACACATCTAGCGATATGCTGTGGCCTACCCAACCAACAAAATCCATCTGTCATATTTATCCAAAATGACTCCTCCCGTCAGCGATTGAATAAGGGAGGTCTAGTGTCATTCCCTTCATCGTTTGCCTTTTACTGAAAATAGTCATGCGACACTTCTGTAATGTAGTGCTAAACGTCAAGGATATAATTATAAGAGAAAGTCACCATATCCTGTAAACTTCTCATCTTTCACAAAGATAGTTTTCCAGAATGCAATTCAGGCTACAGCCTGCCAGCAACTATTCGTCAAATTTTAATTGTCTGTCCAGTTTTCAATCTTAGATAAGGATTTTTCAAAAGCATAGTTTTAAATTTACTAGATTTTATCGGAGAAAAAAACTTGATTTTTAATAGTTTTTTTAACTTACTTACCATTGATTTTTTAAATCTCATCCGGCTTTTAATCCATCATGACACACATCTACCACAATTTTCAAAATTTTCTGTTTTAAATTGAATTTCTAGATTTAACTCTTTTTTAAGAGTTGTCATTTTTTCCATTACACTACCTCTTTTTTAAATCCTGCGTTTGGCATTTTCCCCTCGATGTATTTCTCTCTTTTGTGTTAGTAACACTTTCCTTCTGTGTGTATGCCCATTACTTGATGTTAGCTGTCATGTGTTTGGCGCAGTTTCGCTAAACATGGCCCTTGCGCCATACAAATTCAAGCAACCTGTGGATGAGGCAGTTTGTCCATTTATGGAGCTAAAATTCAAATTCCCAATCTAATCTTGAGAAGCCACTTTTAAATTTGGATATTGATCGAATCGAGGTACGACACAGTGTAGATCGGCTTCAGAATTGGACGTATATTCGTGAGAGCCATGGGTTTCCCACACCTGGAGTTACGTTTTGAACTGCCATTATCACAAATATGTTTTTCATTTTTATAAGGCTCAATGACTGATAACTGCTATGTCGCTAAAATTCTAGAATTATAAATTCAATCCTCTCTACTGATTATCTCGTTTGGTATTCTGTCTCGGCATTTTGTCTCCAAAATTTATTTACGTAAATTTTAACTATCATATTATTTATTTAAAATTTAGTTTATCTTACTCATAATTTAAAAACTAGAAAGGCCCTCCGTTGCACACTACCTGAAATGGCTTACTTTTAAATGCAAGTGCTTTTTCCTCCAATGCCAGCTTATGTATCGTATGACCTTTCAGGAATTAATTGCGGATAACGTGGCAGTCAACATAGGAGGTGCTGCTACTTTCGCACCTACTATGCACTGGGTAGATATGCCTTCCTGGAGAACTTTTGGGAACCTGGCCCGCATTTAAATATTGTCTTGAAGAAATTGGGAAGCGCTTCAAGCAGCCAACCTGATTTTCGCACGTATGAGAATCGTAACCAAGCACATGAGTCTACCAGTTTCTTAAGAGCGACACCTTTTGCAATTGTTAAAATACAAAATGAAATAATTTATGATAAAAACTCTCAAGCATCATCCGTGTTTATTGCTGGTTCTGAAAAGTTTTGGACATATAGTCACATCAAATGACTATAAGAACCCATTTTACCTCAACGAATTTGTTACGTCATGAAGTGTTTGGATCTTGTACACTGACAACTCGACCTACGACAGTTCCATTAATTAAGACACGAGGGGACAAAAAGTAACATTTGTCGCAACATAACCGTCTTATCTCAAAAATGAATTCGTAACTCGTATTCAGCATAACTGTAGTTCTCTGGAAATAAGTAGCTTCTCAATTAACAGAAAAAATATTGCCACACGCGAGTGAATATGCATGCCCCCTTCAAATTTCGCTCACGTTTTTGCGAGGAAGGGTAATTCTTTTCTCCTCCATGCCACTACAATTTTATAGCCCTAATTTAGGTTTCGCCTCAAGCACGAGTCGGCAGTGACCTCGAATGAATTACAAAAAACAATTGTTGAAGCATCGTGCGTATCATTAACGCGTAAAAAATAACAACAGCGTCAGAGCCTAACTCTCAGCAGACATACTCACTTAAATATTATTTAAATTAGTTCCCGTCCGGAAGTGAGGGGCGTTCTACGAGGGGTCCCCCCCGAGGGGAATGTAAATGCAAAGAAGTACGTGTTTAGCCATTCAATGCCTAGCATTTTCGCTTGTTGATAATTTTGTCTCGCTAAAGTTAGCAGAGACAGCGAGAAACGCACACAGGCGTAGAGAGGGCCTTCTTTAATTATTCAAGTTCTGCACGCTTTGCGACGGATGCAACATAAATTACAGGACAATGTTTTGACGAGTTTAAAAGTTGCTGGGGAGTTCTCTCTTTCCTGAGGGCGCAATTTCATGTTTCGCAGTGATGACATATTAGGGAGGTTTCGTCGCGAGTTTGTCACGGCACTGATATTAAAATGCTGCTTGTCGTAAATGGAGATACTGTCATCAACTTGGTGATAACGAAACAGGAACCTTGGGATAAAACAAGACGGCTCCCTTCTGTTGGGGTGCTGAAATAAGTGGAAGCCTTCAGATCTTAAAGACGTCTCTATTTCTCCGAAACATGCGCTTCCATTTATTCAAGCAAGGCAAAGAATCATTGTTCTTAAGCTTAAATATGATGTGCATTCCATTAAAATAATAAGTATATGTACGAAGCATGTAATTACATCATGAATATTACATTTCTACCAGGAGGAAAGAGGGGACATTTTGCAATCATACAAAATATCCTAAACAGATATGTATCAAAATATTTTAAGGTTAGATCAACAGATGAAAACCTTAATCAAATTGATTACAATAAGTTAAAACCTTCAAAAGAAGGACTAGTAAAGGTTAATACTTAGAAAAGATGGTCAATGGCCGCATGTACAAGATTAGTTAAAAAAGTGAGTTGAGGCAACACTATTCTAGAACAATATTTAAACACGCGTTTCTTCTTGTGACTTACTCCTGCCCTGATGATGGTGATCTTTTTCCTCCACCAAAATGGCCATTGACGATCATTTCTAAGTCTTAATTCTCCTGGTGATTGCCTCGTCTTGGTATCTCGTCATTGACAAAACTGACCAGTTCTTGATGGATGACACACACACACACCTCGTCATTAGAAAAAACTGATTACATCTTGACCTCTTCATCATTAAAAAATTGGCAATACCTTGACCTCTTCATCATTAAAAAATTGGCAATATCTTGATGACGAGATATATTGTTGTTAGCAAAATAGGTCAGATATTGATGAATGAGATATCTCGTCAAACAACTTGGAGGGTTAATCTTCATTAGTCCTTCTTTTAAAAGTTTTTCATTATTTACTTATTTTAAGATTGTTCAATTTTTTTTCGAATATAAATTTCATAATTGATATTACTAAAATTATGTTACAAAAGAAACATTGCCTAGATTCTATTAGAACTGTTTTTTAAGAAAAAGTATCAGTGTAATGGGAAGATTATTTTGGGAGATATTCACAGTCTTTTGATCAAACAGACATTGCACATAAGTAGAAAGACGTAATGTTCTAGAGTGGAACAAGGGTGTCGTGAACTAGGGATTGATTGAAAGCAGATTTGCTTTAGAAAGAGTAGAACTGCTCAAAATCTCCACTTTGGCCAAAAAGACAAAACGAAAATATTTTTTCTTTCACTTGATGCTTTTAGTAGGATCTTTTAATTCAAATAGAGATGTCTCGTTAATATTTTGCATATTTCCACTGCTAATATCTTATAATGATTGAAATAAGGCTGTTATGAAGAAATATTCTGAATGTTAATAAAAATAAGCGCCATTTTCTTATGCAAGTTTCTAGCCAATGCATATTGTTTATACTTATCAGGATTGTCAGTAGTAGCTCGTAGCAACCCGCAAATTGTAGTATTTATAGCTGCATTTAAAATTTTTCCTTCTTAAATATATGTTAGTTATGTATATTTTGGTTTAACTTTTGTTATATATAATTATTTATAATTATTTTAAATATTTCATTGTATTTTATTATAATTGACTATGTTTACACTGCACTAGGCGCTGCAATCACCTATAATGGTAAAAAAAATGAAGATTTTTCCATTCGTCAGATTACTGGAAACTTAATTGTATACAGTAAAATATTTTAGAAAATTGGTATAACTAAAATTACTTAATTCTTTTTTTCCTATGTGCCTTTCCATTATGTATCCTCTTTTCTTTCTACAAGTAAATCTTTATGTATTTTCTTTTCTCTCTGTATGCAATCTTTAAATGAGCTATGGTAACCCATAACTCCTTTCTTTCTATACGTATTATTTAAATGTCTTAGGGTGACCCATACTCGATCCCAGCTTCCATAAATCGTTTATAAATGGGGTTTTTAAATTTCGAAGAACTTAAGAGAACTGAAATCATTTCTTGCTATTCTTCAAAAAAACGTTTTTGGCTTTTCAAATTGCCCTGCGATGTGATATTTTAGATTTCGTAAACTTGAATATTTATTTATTTTATAGCTTTGTTAAGTATAATTATACCAGAGAGCATAACTATATGAAACCAAACATTAGTTTGGATTGGTTTTTATGGTACAAGGCACAAAATAAGATAAACTGCTCCAAACTCAAGCTTAAATTAAAACCAAAAACATGTATCAAGAATAAATTGATTGCAAAAAGGTTGTAGATCCCCCTTA
This sequence comes from Meta bourneti, assembly GCA_933210815.1. Taxonomy (NCBI): domain Eukaryota; kingdom Metazoa; phylum Arthropoda; class Arachnida; order Araneae; family Tetragnathidae; genus Meta; species Meta bourneti. Next base: position 61,348,235 of record OW119923.1, on the reverse strand, counting down.
AAATTGAAAATAAGTAATAAAACCAATCGTAAAAAGCAGAATAAAAACCATATTCAAACAACATAAAAACAATGAATAAAATTGAAATATTTTGATTAAAATAGTATAAAAATAATAAATATAAGTTCAAATATGTCGATCGACTCCATTACAAATAGTAAATTGGTTGAATTAATTTTTTTATATAAATGATTAATATAGAATTGATTGTCAGTTTTATAATTACGAGATATCTCATTCATCAAGATCTAGTCTGGTTATGATGCGATACCTCGTCAAGACAACCATCAGTAGGGTAATAGTCTGTCTGAAGTATTCATTTTATAGTGCACGAGAAAGTATAATTGTATCCCCTTATGTTCAAGTATTTTACCTACATTTAACAGTAACTAGTGGTACTGTGGACTCCCTCTTAACCGGCCACCTTTTAACCGGCCGCCACGAGTTTGAGACGATGATGACTCACAGACCTGTCGTGACACGTCTCTAGCAGCTTTCAAAAGAGCAATGCACACAAAGAAACAAAAGGAAATCGACGATTACTTTTAGAGCTTATTTTTTTATATTTACAGTACAGTACTATGCTAAATGTGAGATTTAACGGCCTGTTTAGTAAGTCCTAATATGTATACTGCAATTATGTACTTTAAATACAGTAGCCTACACATGTGTTTAGTTTTTCCCAACGAAGGAAGCTCTTCCAGGGTAAGTTTTCTTAATTATACATATATTACAATACAGTAGGCTATATACTTAGTTTTATACTAATAAAAACGATTTTGGGAGTGTATTTTAATGCTATTAATGGAACGACGGTTTAACCGGAGAAATCGTTATCCAGTCTGGGTGCCGGTCCCGAAGTGGCCGGTTAATAGGGAGTCCACTGTATTCAATAAAAATGCCTATAGCCCCAAAATAACATGCTATTTTAAAACAATTTATTAAACGTTTAACGATTCTTTGGTTCATTTATAAATCCTAATGATCCGAATGAAGTCCATTGATTTTTTTATAAAAAAACATCGTGTGATAAATTACAGCTCTTTTCATGGGCTATTTCTGGTAAAACTTCTAGCAATTTATTATCAGACCAGGTAAAGGGTTTTAAAAGTACACTCTAGTAGCATTTGAAGTCAATTTAATCAATCTGTAGATCGTTTGCTTTTTCTCTTAAAGTTAAAAGATGGTTAGAAGCTAGACAGCGATTTGAAATAAGTAACCATAAATCAAACAGGTTATTCACTGCAAGGATCAATACACATTCTCATTTTACCGCTTATATTTAGTTTTGACACTGGCCAAGCTAAATTAAACAATTAAACGAGTAAAGAATTATGGTAGCCTGAGCATAATTATGCTTTAATAATTTCCACTCTCTCTCTCTCTCTCTCTAGAAAGCATTTACAACTATTTAAAACTACTCTTTTCTTCTGAATTTAAATATTAATATCCTTTAAAATGGAAAAGCATATATTTGATCTATAAATATGAGTAGCTCTCTATGGAGATGGACTATAAAGAAAAAAATATCAGTAATCTGCTCTTAAATCTGAAGAATTATATTAGCCTGTCAGCTAACAAAAAATGCATAAAGCTAAAAATATCTATATTAATCAGGATAAGAAAATAAATATTTAGATATTCAATGAGATAGAGCGTATTTCTATTTAAAATTTTCAAAAATTATTCTTATAATCCCTCATAAATTACTCCACATTGAAACCCTAATGACATGGGATTACATTTTTATTTTAATAAGGTATTTACTTTTAACTCATAGAGTTTTGTTAAAAGTTAACGATAGAAAGTGGACAAAAATTAATTAAACCTAAGCATTCATTCATTCATTATTTTATCACAAAAAGTATTAAAAGCCTGTAAATAAAAGGTCATTCTTACAATACCCTTTATTAAGTCTATAACAACTTAAATGCACCAGTTTAATTTTCATTATGGGTACATAGATAGTTTGAGTTTTCTGGAGTAAAGCCATCATTAATTGTATGATATATTAATAAATGGAATAAGAATAAATTCATCTGAACACAGTGCGATTGGTTGGGTTTTTATTCCGCAAGGGCCATATTTGACCGAGATGTGCCAAACCGCGGCTAGTAAATGTGCATACACATCAAAAACGTTTGCTGACAAATAACAGAGGAATACACCCAGGGAGGAATCGAACCTGTGTCGGTAGCTAGGTGAGCAAACTCACTGAGCCCTTCCGACTCCCGAACACTACTTAAGTAATCAAAAATGCATTATTATATGAGCTTATTGATATTCAACAATGGCAGTATAGGAAATTTCAGATTAAATTCCGTTAAATATGTATTGCAAAATGCTGAGATAATAATGAATTGCCGGATCGGATAGCTTTAATATACTGCCATTAACTTCAATCAGATTTGAGAATGCAGTGTATCTATTTAAATACATTAAACGTTTGCATATTTCTCCATGATTATAGCATCAGTCATAGACAAATCATATTATACTATTCATGTTGTATCTGTAACGATATATCAGATGACGGCTCTAATTCTTAGATAAAGGGCATATAGAAGTATTTAAAAACCAGAGGTTTTTTAAACATTTTTATGGTTGTGATCACAGAAAGTTCCATGAGAAACATTCTCCTCTCGAATAACAAAAATGCAACTGTTACCACAATGTCTAAAAAATTATCTTATGGAAATAAAAGAAATTGTCAGTTGATAAAACATTGGCATTAAATTTGATAATTAAAACCGTTTGCAAATGTTTGACAAAGGTAATGAAAATAAATTATTGCCTAAATGAACAGCGTAACCCGAAACTATTTAAAATCGGCATTGTTTTCCATTGTCACTTTGTCGTCTAAAACATCCATAAATACCAGATAATTTGTCAAAATATAACATAGACAGCTAAAAGAAGTAATAGGCACATAGGTAGCAAAATTTATAGGGAGGTAGGTAGTTAATTAACTTCGCACTGGAGCAACAAAACGGGCTATTGGCAAACAAAAAGAGCACCCGCCCCGTGTACACGATAGTCTTCTGCTGGATTGAGTTTCGAACTCACAACTCTCCGGCTGCTAATCCGTTGCTCTTCCAACTGGGCTACCGGGTTTTTTTTATATCCGATCTCTTTAAAACTATATTTTTATTTTAATGTTTCCAACAATTTTAAGAAGTCAATTCAACTATAATGCATGTATTTAATCATAATTATTGAATGCATATTACTCACCATCGAACAATTCATTGTCGTTTTTGTACCAGATGAGTTGAGTTGGAGGCTTGCTTCCCACTGCTTTGCAGTACAGGACGACTTTATCACCTTGCCGAACTTCAATGTTGTTGCCAGCCGGAAGATCATTGATCGATAGTGCTTGAGGAGGAACTGCAGAAGGAAAACCAAAGTCACTTTCAAGTCAATTCCAAATACTGCATTATCAATAAGTTATTTTAAATCTTGTAATATAAAACGTTTCAATTTACCCAAATTCGGTTATTTTAGTCGCTTCAGTAACTTTAAAAAAAAATTGCTCATTACTCAAGGAGAACATTGATTATTAACGCACTGAATAACCAGTTCAATTTTTAATCTGAAACCTCTGTAAATTATGAAATATGAAATAGAAGGCAAAGAAAGATTAAATAAGCTTAAGATAAAAAATTTGAGCTATTCAACAAATGAAATAAAGATATATAGCAAAGGATTTGCTCAGAAAAATTGTTTTCTACGTAAATTCAGTGTTTAACATTAAGAAACCTCAATTGGCTTTGATTATCTGCATAAACATGTACTAACAAAAATACTTATACTGTTATAGGTACTCTATAATGCATTGGGTTTTTCTGGTTTTAATGTTTAAAGAATTCTAAAATTAGGTAGCAGTATTTGACTTACTTTTCCACAGGTATATCTTTAAATAGTTTCATTTTATTTCAGTATATTTTTCATAGGTTAATATAGTCTTTTTTGCGATCTTAAAAGAAAAACTTATTTATTTCAAACACAATTATTTTCTATAGTAATTCAGGGTAGTAACAACTTTTCATTTATTTCTAAGTATGTTTTTTATTTCAAAATGCCTTTAAACGAATTATACAATAAGTAAATAAACTTTTTTCCATTCTTGTAGTCTACCGAAAACATTTAAGTAAACATCTAACTGTAACCGCAGATGCTTGTGGTATAGAGTCAAAAGTAGTCGCATTAATGAACAGTTTAAAAAAGTTAAACGCTGCTGCAGATGACGTCAAATTGTACGTGACACAAGCTATTGTGCAACACACGCCAACATGGGTGTTGTTGGCTCACATGATTTGCATATACGCTGCAATACTAATCGTGTGCCTATCCTTCCATGATCTACGTATGTATATTTCAAGGGTATTGGATGTTGCAGTTTTGATGGCCAGTTTCGGTCGTTCATGGTGTTGCTGCAGTTTTGATGGCCAGAAGTATATCAGCGATACATGAGGTTTGATAAAGTGGTCGAAATTTATTGAATTAAGTTAATAAATTATAGAAAAGTGGTTATAAAAAGTCTCCTGAATTCCACAAATCTCTTTAATTATAACAGTACTTAAAGTAAATGTTAGTCAGTCGTAACTGTATGACCAATGCTGCCAATGCGATTGAAGGGATTATTGCTATTGTAATTAATAATATTAATACTGTATGTACAAAAATCGTTAACATTATGTTATGAAGCAGGGTTATGTTATGAAATTTTATTATGTTATGAAAGCCCAAAACTTTTTCGTATACAAAAATACACTTGATTTAGAAAGGATATGCCTAGAAGATTTATAAACAGCTGCCCCCATTAAATGAACATTTCTTTCTTCTAAATTCAGTCTAAAGTTTAGAATAAGTTTTGTGATTAATTATCCCATTTAGAACGAGGCATACGTAGCAGACAGATTCAGTTCACTAAATGTTCACAACAAAAGCAGGAAGGAAATCTTTCTTGTTGAAAACAAAATTGTACTCCAGAAAATATACTTTTCAACTTGTAAAGTTGAGAAACTCACATCCATTTCTTCTTACTCCTCCAAGTTTTGGATTAAAAATGTGTTCAATTTGTTTCTGAAAAGCTGAAGGGCAAAACAAGCCACGTTGAACAAAACTTCAATGCTTACATTTTTGGACAAATTTTGACTTTCATTGCAAGATTAGGAATCTGTTTTATGCTTAAAGCGCTCTGACAGAAGTTTTGACGTAAGGATTAAAAAAATTGTTATTTGGCAATTCATGTGACAGTTGACTGTAAAATCTAATTTCAAATCTTTCTTTTTATGAATTTTGAATTTCGTTGAACCATATGTCCGCACTGAGCTCGCCCAAACAGTAATCAAGTTTGTAGTGAAAATTCAATAGCATATCCATATCAGCAAACTTTTTCTGACGGATTTCATGAAATAGAAATATAAGCTAAAGTGCATACTGATACGAAGCTAAAAGAGCAGAACTGAATCTGGTATTAAAAAACTGTTTTCAATTATACATGCTGAAGTGTGTAATTTACGGTACTTCAGTAGTTTGTCTATTTTAAATTTAAACAATGTAATATTTATAATGAAACATGAATAAATAATTGTTCAAGGTACATTTTAAAATTACAAATTATATTTTAATTTGATAGGTACATAAATTTCAGATCTTAGTTGCGCAGATACAAGATGGGCTTTATGAAATTATTAAGGAATACTGACAAACATTTTGGTATCCATCAATATAAATTATTTCCAAATAGTGACAATTCAAACTGAATCAAACGCACTTTTTGGTTTTACAAATTTAAACGTAATTCAATATATAATTGTCCAACTTGCGATCCTAAAGTAGTGTATATTGAAATGTTTCAGTTCTGATTCCACACCCTTTCTGGTTATATTAAATTTTCAATAAAATCCTACACGAAATTCTTATGTGATAATGTATTTATAATTTATAATAAATTTCATTCTCAAACAAATAATAATTAAACGCACTTTTTATAATCGACTTTTATTTGTGTCTTAAAAAGAGCAGTTTATCGACATTACCAATAATAAGATTTATAAATTGGTTTAGAAGGCTCTAGGGTGAATTTCAATACTATATTGTACCTTGTGATATCTTGACAAATAAACAAAAATTATTTTATTTTATCTTACACTAATTACATAGATTTTACATCTTCCATTTTCTTACAGCCTTCAGTCTTTGTTTTTAATCGAGTACAATACCAAACAGAAAATAGTTTATACATTAGTGCATTAACTTTGATGTGATTTCGAAAACTCAGAATTATTTAGATATTCACTCTCAATGACCTACGTATAAGATAACCAAAAACGTTGACGCCTTTTCCTATTAAAATTTAAAAAACGGTATAATTATTGAATGATGATTAACAAAAGTGATTTTACTCATAAAAATACCCACCATCACATTCAACAAGTTTCCCAATGTGATACAAGCTCGTGTTTTCTGTTTCTGCTAGATGTATTGTCTTTTTAATCACAAAACGTAGCCACGTCTTCGATTTTATCTCTGCTTCATTTCTAAAGTCTTCTTTGCATGTAGTTGTCCAGAGCAAGAAAAAGGTGGTAATCACATGGGGAAAAGATAGAGGATTAAGACAGATACGGCAATCATTCCCATTCTAAAGAGCTAACCAAATTTGGGGTAATTTCCACTGTATGTAGCTTGGCATTGTTCTGAAAGAACCTCACTTTTTTCTGTTTACTATTGCTGGTTGTTTGTGAATGAACGCATCGTGCACACATTTGAATTGACTTGTGCAGACTTCAGACGAATGCTTTAACTTAGATAGAAGCACGATACCGACAGAAGTCCATCATACACAAAGCAGGAGCAGCTTCTTAGAATGGAATGGAGCCTTAGCAGAATGAGATTGGTTGGTCAGTTTTGTGTCTATGGCGCAAGGACCATATTTGATCAGCTGAGCAAAGTTTGCTTTTTGGTTACCTGATATAAATGCGCTTTCCTTTTCCCTAGATTTAGTTTCTTGTCCTGTCAATACGAGTTTTAAATATTAGTACATTAGAAAATTCAATTTTTGTAGTCATGCGATTTAGATGACAAGATTTTAAAGTTCCAGTATCATCTACATTATTTTCTCTGAGCTTAACTGTGTTTCATAAATATATTAGCAAACCAACTTTCTACAAAATCCTATATTGACTGAATGCTTTATATTTGCCTGGAGTCAATTTGTTTATTCTTCAATATAAGTCTAAAATAGGGCAGTAAAGATAGCCAAAGGGAATATGATTTACACTTGGATTTTACAAGTCCTAATGAGAGGCGATACTTACTCCCATTCGAAAAAAGTGAACAGCTCTTTTTTAATGACCCAGAAGCGTAATTGCTTTCATGGGGGATTCTTTGAGGGACCAGGCATTTGGATTGCAACCTTTTCTAAAGAGCGTAGTCAAAAACTAATGTCCCCAGCGCTAACAGGCAATTTAGCATCGCATAAGATATCCAATTACTCGGAAGGAGCAGTATTCACTAAAACGATTGCGCCGCTGGCTGGCAGGAGAGGCTTTTTGTATTTTTGCTCTTGAAAACTTTATTTACATCTTCACCGGTCTCCTTAAAATATTTCTTATTCTTGTTTCAGGCAGATGTGTGCTCACTTTATGGTTTTATTTTCCTATCTGGAACTTTTGCTTTTATCTCTTAACGGCTTCGCTTCTTTCCAAGTGGCATGTTCCTGATTTCTAAAGTTAATTACGTATTTGATACTTCAACCGAAAAGTTCTGGAATTCATACGTAGTATTGATTTCGTTTTCCCCTTGATGGTTTCAACTGTTATTGTTATTGACTTCTTTTAAATCTGGAAAATAGTCAAATTTCTTTATTAACGGCCGGTCAAGTTTTGGATAAAAAAAAAAGTTTTTTAAACTTGTCTTAACCCTCTGAGTATCATGATATTTACGAGTAATGTAGCATTGCTTTTGTCCCACAACATACTTAATGACAAAATATTACATCTATTGGGGTGAAGGAATCCAAGAATTCTTTCAACTTTTAGAAAGATTATATTAGTATCGAAATCCTTTAGTAAGATTTTGTTGGTCATTTTCTTAGAATAGAATCCTTTGATTCTATAGTTTTTTCCTTAGAATAAAATCATTTGGAAATATTCTATTGCTCATTTCCCTAGAATGGAACACTTTGGAGATATTCTATTGCTCCTTTCCTCATAATAAAATCATTTGAAAATATTCTATTTCATTTAAAATATTTTATTCATTTCCTTGCAATATAATCCCTTGAAAGGATTGTACTTGCCATTTAATTAGAATATATTTCTTCAAAAAGATTCTATTTCTCTTTTCTTATAATATAATCCTTTGGAAATATTCTATTAGACAAAAAGATTAAAACTATTTAAAAGTCAGTAAGCCATCTGTAGGTTGCTAGGTGGAGTTATGCATCTAAACCCCTAAGAAGGATAAAAAAATTATAACTTTAGTTAAATTTAAGTATCACTCTGTATTTAAAAATTTAAAAATAAAAAGAATTTCGGCAACAATAACCTTAATATGAGTTTTATGCATGAGTATTAAAAGCATTTATACACTTTGAATGGGAGCCTTTTTCCGTCAAGCTAAATGCAAGTAGTGGTTTTTGGTGGTGGAACGTGGTTCCTTTTCGTATTCCGAACTTGAAGTCACTTGGCTTATTTTGCGAATGCGATTTCGTTACGTTGCCAATAGAAAACTCAAAATAATTAATTCTGAATTGATACATGATAGTTAATTGATCAATGGCATTCGATTAAACAGCAAACATAGTCAAAACGGTGATAAGCAATTTTTATAACCCCAATATGTATCATACGAGAGTATTTGGGAAACGGAATGTAAATCTCAAGCTGAATTCAAATCTGAAGCGCAAAGTGCAAAGCGGCACATGCAGACCAATCAGAGGCATCAAAAGTTGAAATAATTTCTACTTTAAGAGGAACAGCGCTCGCGACGATACCTCTGATCGGTCTGTGCACTTTTTGCTTCCTATTTAACTTCAGCTTCAGTCTTATTTGCTTACACAGAAATTCCCTCTCATATAAGCATTTATACACATGCATATAAAAGGCACTACATTTTTTTCTGTACGTGTATTACAGTATCATCAATTTCTAAAATTCTGTATACTATGTACACTTGGGGCAGTTTTCAGTTTATAAAAATTTTAAAACACTAATAGAAGCATTCACATTCGAACAAATTTGTTTTACGAATATGTCATATTTACATTTTGGCAAGCTGGTGTGAAACAGTGCAACTTTTGTCTGCCAAAAAGTACTCCATAGTAGAGTTGGGTTACACTGATTTATATACTATCGTAATTTAATTTTTGTAGTGGTAGCTAAGTTCGCCATAATACTCCCCCTCCAGAATTTAGCGGTATCCGAATTCGATAGATGTCTCCACTAGTTGAGTGATTGCTATTTGCGTGGCACCGTGAGATCACTGCTGTACTTTCTTATGATTGGTCAAGCTCCTGTGTTGCCTTTAGCAGCCGAATGTGAATCACCTTGTGAAGAGAAGGCTGAGCAGCAAGGAAAGGAGTGAAGCCGTGATAGGAATATGAGCAGTGTCTGCTATCACAGAGCCTCAGACGTTTGTTGAAAGTGATTAGCATCACATTGGCAATTCAACTATTCATCGTGTTCCATCTATCGAAGTTTATGAAGTTTGCGTGTTCAAATCACGGCAATAGAAAATTTTATGTACATCCATCATTAAACACATGCATACACGTATTTTTGAGAATTGACAAAATTCGACCACCGCTTACACCTCCTTATTCTGGACCGCATTTAGTTATAAGTCGTGCGGATAAGAATTTCGTTGTTAATTTAAATGGGAAAAACACTACTGTATCTATTGATCGTTTGATACCCGCATATACACTTTCTGATGATTTACAGCCACTGAAAGTATCTTCACATTTAGATCTGACAAACGAGCCATCCAAGCAACAAACAGTAGATCATAAAGCTTCTGCACCTGCCATAAAACCTAGGATTACAAAATCAGGCAGACACGTTCACTTTACAAAGAAATTAGTTATGAGCATGTAATTTAGGGAAAATCCATGTCACATGTTTAAACATTTTTGTACCACATATATTGTATTTTTCTTTCATTCGATGCACATATTTTTTCATGTAACATTTTACTGTATTTTTCTATCATTACTTGTACAAGATTTTTTTTATTTCATAGTCAATTATCGTATCATTGTCAATTACTTTGTAAATATTCCTATGAATTATGTATCGTTCCCTTCGTCACTAGAGGGATACACTATAGTGATTCACTCCCTCCTGATTGAGGAGCGGTGCTGCAAGATGCTCGTGTGTATGACGTCACACGATAATATATAATGCCGAGCGGAAACTTAATATTTTCTCTTTCGCTAGGCACGTCGGCTCACTTCCTATTTTGTCATCTCTGAATAAATTCCATGTTGGTTTATTTCCAAGCATTTCCTTTCATCAGCATTCACCACACTAGATCACGTCCGGGTCACCAATTTGGCAAGCTGGTGTGAAACAGTGCAACTTTTGTCTACCAAAAAGTACTCCATGGTAGAGTTGGGTTACACTTCTATATATACTATTGTATCGTAAGTTAATTTTTGTAGTGTAACTAAGTACGCCGCAACATCATTGATTGATGAACTTAAAAATCAATATACTGTACATTATATTTCTACTTCAACTACAAATACGTTCTATGAAACTTTCTGCCTGTCATCTGTATTATAAAATAACTAGCAGAATTACCCGGCGATTCTCGGGTTGAATTGGTTAAATGTTGATTCTATTTCATAGAAAAATGCAAGTATCATTTGAATGTACAGAAAATATTTTTAACATCATTTTAACTTTTTCATAGCTTCTACAATTTACTTCGTACGCAAATATGTATACATAATATATCCATCCATATAATCCATTTCATATTCATCACACTCTTGCTGTAAGACAAACTACAAAAGCTTTCTGAGATGACTTCAGAAGTTGATTTTGAGTTTTGGAGTGATCACGAATGGCAATTAAGTTCATTTTCAGTAAAAGTGAGGAACTTTCAGCGTGTAGTCTTGCACTCAGTTTTCTAATCAATATTTATTATTTGTGGTACCCTTGCACCATGGGTTCGATGTTTTCGATTTACATTATCATTGTGAGAGGATGGCAAATTAAACTGTTACGGCATTCGTGGTTAATTTATTTTGAGGCACACATTTTTTTGAAAATTCTATTCAGCCGCACGTGGAATAACGGAGCTTGTTTTTAAAACAAATGTCATCAGCGTAGACAAAGCAAACTCAATCGATTACACTTTTTACAAAATCACTGCTTTCAATGAATGTTTCACAGGTACCTAAGTTGTATACGAACAGTTTCAACTTCAAGTAAGCAACCTTCAACCTTCTGCCACTTAAGACAAAAAGTTTCAATTTTTCAATAGTCCTAGTTTACATAGTTCCTTGCTATATTAATCCAAGACCTTTTTTCAATTGAGATACTCAGTTTCTATATGGAAACCACATGTACCTATTTAGAATGATAGATGTAGGTACTTGACTATGGAGTACAACTTTCAATAATACCCATGAAACGTGAAAAACAATGTAAATTAAATTAATTTGAATTGTCTTGCAATGAAAATATGTCAAAATTTAGAAATATCTTTGAATTACAACGTATGGCTACCCGTTTTGATTTAACTTAACACATCTTATTTTAGAATAACTTTATTTTAACTTTACCAGTTATTTTAAAATAAGAAGTTGTACACCTTACTTACAAAGGTTCCATTTATTTTTATGAAACAGAATTCTACAAACTATAACGTATTTAACCATAGACTTAAGGAAAGTTCGTCGAAATATACATATACTACCAAGAAATTACCCATGTCTAGTGGCATTTAGCAAAAAATAAATATAATTCATTACCATTTAACTCCTAAATAATATATCTGTTATATGGAGAGTAATGGAGCACATAAATACAAACAGAAACGGAATTCTGGTCATTGAAAAATGTTGAATTCTGAAAAAGGAAAGATCTGAGCTAGCGTGTCGAATTTCGGCGTCATGAGAATATTCTGAAATATTGAAATTCAAAAAATACGCTTGAAAAATATTGATAGACAATAGTGAATTATTTACAAAAAGAACACAAATTTACAAAACTTAGAAATGCTCAAATATGACCGCAATATTTCTGTCTTAACTCAAATACACAAACACGGAATTATAAATCTAATTTATAATATAAAACATTAATTCTGGCGTTGCCAGTTACCGAATTGCAAAATTACGCTTTTATGATCAATTAGTTTTTGTTTTTGCTTTTCGTGTTCCATTACAAAATGCAAGTTGTGTAAAATTAAGTATTTTAAATATCCATTTTTCACCATACAAATATTCCTAAATTATTTATATTGTGGAAAGAGATAAAAAATCAGTTCAAACATAATTAGAATTTTAAATTGTTTAAATATAACATTTCGGAAAAAAGTGTTTTTCGATCAATACTGGTAAAATAAACTGAGTTGTGTACCGCAATCGTTTTTTATGCTCAATGTTTTTCCTATGGCAATTTCGAATTGATTTAGCCTACTCTGCACAGCTAGGTTAAAGAGAATGGGGTTAACATGTAGCTTGCATTACTCGCAGGGTTTCAAAGTATAAGTGTACCAAATTTAGTGTGGATTGGTCAAACGGTGTAGATTTGTAAAGATAACGTATAGACAGACGCCAACTCTGCTTTATATGTATAGATTAAGAGCACCATATATTAAATATACGTTGATTTCTATTTTCATTTTTTAAAAATAGTCCAAATTACAATAATGACCTTTACTTTAAGTAATTATTTGTACAATTATTTCTTAATGACCTTTATGATTATACTCACTTACCAATTAGCTTAATAGATATTTTCAGATACGTTAGTACTGACCTCACTCTTCTCTAAAATAAGTCAGTAAACTCCTTTCATCTTTAAGATAATTTTATATATCCAGCGAAAATTTCTCTATGTAAAGCGATGTTTATGTAAAACAAGACAAATTATACTCCAAATTTAAAAGTAGAAACAAATATTCTAGGTCTTGAACGTTAATTAAGCGTTTGATACTATTTCAATCAATTATACTTTAACAAATTGTTTCGTTAGAATTTCAACACAAAAAGATTTCTGACATTAGAAAAATTTGTATTTTTAAAGCATGTGTATGAAAAGGCCGTCCAAAAACCTTGAATAGTAAAGAATTTTGGTAAGAACATAATAAGTACTAAACAAAGTAAAAATATTAAAAGTTTTTATCTTTTATTTAATAAAGAAACTTATATGATAAAATGGAACCCTAGTTTTATTTTCATATAATTGAAAGAGTCAACAGAAAGACATTTTGTATGAGTTCCTTTATAAAAAAAATTAGACTTATCTTCCCCAGACAGCTATCTGCATTTCAGATGACCACAAACTTTGCCAAAAATCAATATTAACGATAGAAACCAACTAAGGATTTTAACCTACATATTTCTCGCAGCTATGAAATAATGGGTTTCATCCACTAAATCTAATTTGCACTGAGCTGTTAAACTCCAAAAAAAGAAGGTAATTATGCAAATTTCTTTCAACCTTCTACATACAAGGTTTTTAGTCTCGAGCGATTATCTGAGTTTTTTCTGGGTGTCACTTTTTTATCCCCAAGTTAATTTCCTTCCCACATCTTAAGATAAATTGATCGAAAAAATATAATGTAGATAGCATTAATTGAGTTTTTTCTCCTCAGATACCCAACCCATTTGTGAAATTTAAGCGTTTTTATCACGAGATGTCTGATACAAACATTTTTTTAATCAGTGAAACTACCACGCGGTTCTTATAACTTTTTTCTTGTTTTAAATATTTGTCGATTAAGTATTTTTTTCTTTGTAGTGAGAAGATTAGATGTTCTTCGCCCTGGAGATATGTAAGCTTTTGGTTTTGGTTCCCTCGGTAGAAACAAATGCGTATTTTTACGATACTGTGTGTACTCAGATATTAAAGTTTTAGGGGAAATAGAATTCAGTGTAGTGGTTTTGTTTTTTATTACTTTATTTATTGTAGATACACTTTGGCAAAAAATTATAGTAAGAACCGTATTATTTAAAAGGAAACTTGAGAGTAAAAGTATTTGGTCACTAAAGCAGATAAGACTTTCTTTTTAATTTACCCTGGAGAAATTTTATTAATTTCCATCATACATTCCATAAAATAACTCATAAATAACTTATTTTGGAACTTCATTCTTGTATTACATAACAGAAATAGCCGTTATTTTATTATATCAAAGGTTTCGTTTGGCTTCTCTTCGTCCATTTTCTGCTTTCTAGGGAAAAAACGACTAGCAATTATGGCTTAAGCTGAATTCCGAACCACTAGGAACATCCATTTTTGGACTGGGATTTGAATCCAGAACTAGTTGAACGAAGAGCCAGAATGTTTAACAGAATAAATGTTATTAAAAGAGTACAAATGGGACAGATTTTGTATCATATAATAAATATTATTAAAAGAATAAAAGTGGTCTACTTGCATTAACCTCCTCGTATGCTAAGTGCACTCAGTATTCTTAAAATTATACATGATACTCGTACGAAGTTCAGTGTCTAAAATTACAATGGTCCAAATTGACCAATTACAGCACCCTCTACCAAATTCAAACTTGCCAACAAACATTCCTATGCGAACATTGTTTACCTTTGTGATTACTAATTCATTGTAAAGTTTGTACAGGAAGTTTTGAAACACCTCATACAAAATCATATTTATAATAGCTATTAAATGCCATTTATATGCATAGGCTATTTTATGAATTCTTATAAAATAAAATTAATTGCATAAAGTGTTATAAAATAAATTCAATTTTAAAATGTTGACTATTAGTTATATTTTGTTTTGACAGCAAAATAACAAGAGGAAATGATTGAGGATTGAAAAGTATTGAGTCATCTAAGGTAGGGTAAGTTTATTCTGACAGTTTCCAACACAAAATCGAACCAGAGAAATACTTGTTGCAACAGGACACGCCTGTGTAGATGCTGAAAATTAAAGCGAAACTACAAGCTCTTTGTGCTCAGTACCTTCGAGAGCATTACCTAGGTGACACCGAATCATTTGATGTCAAAAATAAAAGTGACTGGAAATGCACATATTCTTTTCCATACTTCCCCTTTTGCACGAGTATTTTCATGGCTATTCTATAACTTGTAAAATAATCAAGGAGGAAATTTCTAATATTCTGAACCTAAGATAAAACATTTCGAAAAAACTTGTCTTACATTTATGTTTAATTAATGTTTTTATTTCCTTTCCTTTTGATTCAACTGAAATTCTCTTTCAATAATTATCTAAGAATTTTTGTCTATGTTTATATGTTAAAGGCAATGGCGACCTTTTGATTCGTCACTGGCCACGATTGTTTTGCTTGATAACTTCATCGTATCAGAGTTCTACCCGACTCCTTCAGTATGCTCTATGACCTCAGTGTGGAATTCGATAGGTTCTATATCTCCAGCTGTACTCTTTTCTCTTAAATTTTATGAACAATACTGGGAGGTATATGCTGGGAGCGTATAGGTTTTAAGATTTTCTCTCCATCTTACAGCCTTCTTCTGTATTCTTGTATTTGTTTTTGTATACATTGTTTTGGCAATTTGTTCCATTGTAACTCCCTATTGGAAATAAAAGAATGTTTTTATGTTAGGTCAATCCATTCTGTCAAGGCTAACCAAAAGTATATTCTCGCCGATCGATACACCGGAGTTATCCGCTTTATCATTGAACTCATTGAGAAAAAGGATGGCGATTCCTCGGCTCAAAGCGATATTACGCTGAACATTTCGAAGACCATTGTTCACGGTTTTGGATTGCCAGATTACTTATTACCTCCGAAGATGGAGTTATTTTAGAGCCGGTCACTCAAGATGGTCCTCATTTCGTCAATAGAATTACCAATCCTTAATTTGACGTTAAATAATCTAACATGAATTAGATTTTTAGGAAAGTTGTCACTTATATATACACAATCTAATTTCAGAAGCAAGCCCTCCCACATATACATTTGCTGCTGATCAGTAGTCATGAAGACAAGATGTGTAACCCAAAAGAACTAACTAGACACGACCTGGTCTCAGTTAAAATTCTCAATAACGATACGGAGTTCCGAGAAGGGGTACTAATTGGATGATTCATAACATATGTGGGGAACTGAATCCAGATGCGACACACATGGTCAATAAGAATGGACACTTGAAGTGTCCCTTCGTTTTCCTAAGCCTTTCCAAGATATGGCATCTCTAGAGGACGATGAGAAGCCAAAGTCTTGACGTCGTTACGACTTCAGGTTGGATCAGCGCAATCCAAAAATTTCGGATGAACACGTCGTCTATCGAAAGGACATCAATATTCACCGAGTAATAAGAGATAACCGTCATGTGGTTCCTTACAACGCTAACTAGCGGTTTTTTCGGAGAAGCGATCAAACGTGCTTATCGAATCATCGCCCACAAATTGAACTCAGAAGCAAGAGAAGGCAGAAATTTCCCCTACTGGGTGGCAACGATTCAGCGTGGAAGATATTGACGAACAACTAGATATGAAAACTAGCTAATCCAAGAAGTCCTAAATGCTGATGAGTCAACTACTCTTGAAGAACGCAAACTGGTTTCTTAATGGAAGTCAAATCGATATTGTTGACACTATCCTACGGTCAATCGAAACAAACCCTGAATCTAGATGCTTCTTCTTGGATGAACCAGGTGTCACCATCAAGATCTTTATCTCGAAGATCCTTTATCACGACCTTCGTGACCTAAATCACAATATCAAATGCAATGCCTTCACCTGAATTGCGTCAATTCTGCTGCCTGATGGACGAACTTCTTGCAAGATCTTTGGACTGAAGGTGTCGCTGATATCAGAATCAATTTTGGGTATAAAACTTGGATCAGCTAAAGCCACCCAAATTTCCAAAGTTGACTTTTTACTAATAGATGAATCGTCTATGCAGCCAAACTACGGACTGCTTATCATGCAACCGCTGCTTCGCGCAATTAGAAATCCGAATTAGCCGTTATGAGCAAAAATTGTAGTCCTGAGAGATTTTCTTTAGTGTCGGCTTGTTCAGCCCCGTGCCAACCGTAGTGAATTACTATACCTATCATCCAAAAGAAGCTATCTCTGACTACAATTACACTGCTGGCCACCCAAATTGCAACACCAAGAAAGACAAGAGATATCACAACAAAATTTATTTTGTAGATAACATGTTGACCAAGTATCAAATGATTAAATTTATAGACTTCTGTGAAGTGTGGTTCCTGCCAAAATCAGTAGCCAGAGTAGCCGCCATTGTTGGAGATCACCGCTGCCACACGCCTCGGCATTGATTCAAAGAGACTTTGGATGTGTTCTTGGGGTACAGCAGACCAAGCAGCTTCCACACGTTGCCAAAGTTGATCTGGTGTGGCAGCTGGGGATGTATTCTGGGTCAATCGTTGAGCAACCATGGACCACATGTTTTCTATCGGCGAAAGATCCGGAGAGCGATCTGGCCAGGGAAGCAATTCAATCTGGCGATTGACGAAGAACCCTTGGACAATGCGTGCCACGTGTGGTCGCGCATTATCCTGTTGAAATATGGCTGTGGGCAAGCCCTGAAGGTAAGGAAGGACAACTGGCTCCAACACCTTGGAGATGTAGCGCTGGCTGTTTAAAGTACCGGCAATGCGTACTAGAGGAGTGCGAGAGTGATATCCAATACCGCCCCATACCATAATACCCGGTGCAGGACCAGTGTGGCGGTGCATAACGCAGCTGTTCAGCATCCTCTCTCCACGGTGTCTCCAGACTCGAATCCGACCATCGTGGTGTTGCAGACAGAAGCGTGACTCGTCAGTAAAGACAATTTCATTCCATTCTGCCGTCCACATCCTTCTTACATCGCACCATTGGCGGCGGAAACGTCTGTGGTTCTGCGTCAAGGATAGACGAAGCAATGGACGTCTTGCGGACAGACCACTCTGCTGTAAACGGCGTCGAATGGTACGCGCAGACACTGGATGATACGGTACAGATTGAATGTGCTGTGCTATGGTTCGTGATGTGGCTGAGCGATCCGTCACTGCCATACGCACAATATGCTTGTCATCACGTGAAGTGGTGCACTGAGGTGGATGCGATCGAACACGTCGGTTCGTCGTACCCTCCTGCATCCAACGATCACATATCCGCATTACAGTTGTTTGGTTTCGTCCAACACGACTACCGATTTCCCTGAAAGATAATCCACAATCTCGGTAGGCCACTATCCTTCCTCTGTCGAACTCGGATACTTGATCAAAAGATGATCGCTGTTTTCTACGAGGCATAATTGATCGTTTTTTTGAAAAAACCACAAGGAAAACACAATTGCCGTACTTGAAATCGTCGAAATCTCCAAGCCTTAAATAGCGCTTTGAAGTGGCGCCACAGGCGCGCGTGATGTGCGTCTGCGCTGAAATTCTAATCATTTGCATATCTCACCTCCGCTAATGCATGTTGTAAATTTCATATTATTTGCATGCTTCCTTCAGGGTGTTGCATTTACGGTGGCCAGCAGTGTATTTTTCGGTGAAGAAGAGTATACGTGTCGACCCAGAAAAAAGTTATTAGAATATATCTTCTTGAGGTCGGGAACGGAGAACTTCAGATCAATGCCATGGACGAAATTGAAATACCGTAAGACTTCCTTTCTAATAGAGATCTCAAAGATCAAATCTTGCCGAAATCAAGTCTTGCATCGAAAATTGCCGAATCTAGCAAATTTAAATGCTTCTATGAAAAAATGAAGAACTGGAGTATACTCGAGCCATTGAACAAAGACGTCAGTAAGATCAACGCCAAGATTATTGAGACCTGGACTACCTGGAGACTGCAAAGTCTATGAGGGCTACGATATGGTCGAGGAGAAGGAGAGCTCCAATTCACGCCAGAATTCCTAAACTCTATTGACATTGCCAATTTGCCGTCGCATGAGCTGAACCTGGAGAGCACAATTATCATGCTGCTGTGCTACTTGAATGTCTCAGAAGGACTCTGCAGTGGAACAAGGTTGATTATAACCGAACTCTTCAACAACATCATCAAGGTTAAGATAATCGCTGGAGAACAATCTGATCAAGAAGTACACGTTCCACGAATCTCCCAAAGGTCAACTTGGATGTACAATGCAACGACATCAGTTTCTTATAGGACCAGCAATTTCTATGACCGTGTATAAAGCCTATCCTAGGCTAAAACTTCGAGTTCGTTGGTGTCGACCTATGGTCATCTCTTTCATATGCGGAATACTGTACGATGTTTTTTCCAGAGTCAAGAGACGAAGCTTTTTGAAAATACTCCAGCCACCAGAGAATCTACGTTATACTCATGATGTTACATGGAAAGAAATTTTGAGCACCGTGAAAGTTAACCCAAATATACCGTTTATGGAACTTGAATATAAAGAAAGCAGTGGTACCCCAACCACACGCAAGCCTTCAACACCTCAGACGAATACAGAAGAGAACTTGAAGAATCCCATCGTAATAGTTATATATTAAGGTAGTATTGGATGCATAATTTATCAATAATTAATAATTATGTTGAGCGCGTTTTGTATGTTACATATAGAAAATAATAAAACTTCGATTCAAAAATTCTTACTTTGATGAACGAAAAGCTGACCACTCATCTTTGTTTTGATGTTGATTTTTAATTTGTCACTGATACGTCTTGTATTATTTATCGGATGATTTTGTCTTAGCATTACAATCTTTAGAAATAACAGAACAAATAATAAAAATTTTATACACAATATATATATCACTCAACCCCTCTTTATAGAGCGAAGATCGTTGTTCCTGCTAGCTTTGTCCTTATGTTAGGAAAGTACGTGGTGTTTTTATGTAAGGGTCCCATTTTCTTTTGGGTAATAACTTTTAAATAAAACACTTTTAACTTATTCTGTTTTACATATTATTTATTCAATTAATGACATTACCAACAGAATTATCATTATTTGGACATCAGCTAAATAACTGCCCCTGGCTGCACTGCAAATTTTTTACCACATCTTCCATTAGGTTTGAGTACTCTTCCGGAGGGATTTATTCAATTTCTTCCCGAATATTTTTTGATGCTGTAGGCTTGCTAGCGTAGGCTCGTCCATTAAGTGCCCCATTGAAAAAATCCAACTTGGTCAAATCAGCAAATCAGAGGAACGAGGAGGGCATTCAGCATCACCAGATATTGACATTATTCGGCCAGAAAATGCGTTTCAGAATTCGCATGGTTGCACGACCTGTATTACATGCTGTTCCATTTTGTTAAAACCACGTGTACTGCAAACCTTATCTATCAATTTCAGGCTGAAAGAAATTTTGCAATATTGCACAGTGCCATTTACAATTGACTGTAACCATATTTTCGTTAGCATCCTCGAAAACACTGATACAACTATGCCTTCACTCGAAATTTGCAATTACCAATAATTGGTTTGTTGGGTTTTATGGTACAAGAAGTATATTTGACCAATCTTCTCCAAACAATGTCAAGTAAATGGACATACACCAGCAAACAACAGCTTTGCTGACACAGAAGAGAGAAATACACAGGGAGGAATCGAACCTGCGCAGCCTACAACTCAAAAGTTGCTAGTTCAGTGGCGAACCTACTGAGACACGGTGACTTAATTCCATTAATTTAGTAAATAAGTAAATAATATGTAATAAATTAAATTCTAAATAATATTTTATTTAAAATTTATTCCGAAACAAAATGGTGTCTACATAAAAACACCCTGTACATCCACATTCTTTTTTATTCTAACATACTATTTCATCCCGCTTTGTTTGTTCCGAACAAGCCAATTCATGCACAATGAGTTTCTTCAAGAATAGATTCCAAACGCAGGTATTTTCTCTCTGACATCAACTCCCGGATTCATCCATCTGAAAAACTGTCCATTCCTCGATATTCAGTCAACGCATGTGATATCCTTTTTACAAGCTGAAGCTTTCTTTCAGATGGAAATGTACGCCACACGAAAAAGATTTCTGAGTTGAGTCCTGAGAACGCAAATGTATTTCCTCTTTTTTCCAGTAGGAGGAAGAAGACCTGGAGAAACTGCGTCACTCTAGACATTCCAAAACCAATTTTCGTGTTTTTCTATTTCCTTCTAATATTCCCTATTTCCACAACTTATTCCATGAGGGATACATATATCTTTACGGCTAAAGATACCAAAAAGGACGAAAAAACGCAATCGTCTTTAAAAGCTGAAACTAGTCAAATGGATAGAATTAAATTTTCTCTGCTTTATTCTCAACGATAGGAGAGCACTTAGGCACTAAATCTAGGGATGTGGAATTTTTGGATCAATAAATGGAAGAGTGGAGCCTGAATTTTCCAAGCGTGACTGAAATATGATATATGGTATCGCCTTGCTCTTAGGTGTTTCCAGAAAAAACTGCCCTTTTTTACTGGGAAAAATTATTTCGTGGTTTTGCAGCTATTATATGGATGATCAAAAGCAGACCCATTTACTACCAATGTAGAAAAATGAGGCTGGTAATATCTACATTTATGAATGATCTTGCGTAAATTGCGTTGTTGGGTGTTGCCAGGTTACACTTCAAGTAAGGTTGGGTAAAGCCTAGTGCTTTTAATAGAAGTGAATAAAAAAATTCTGGAAACTAGTTCAATATTTCTTTTACATAATTCAATTATAATTCGAATCAAAATAAATTTTACGTTAGCGCGATTTCAAATGTTTCAGTATATTTCAAATATGTTATTCAAAGAAATGATACACCACATTTTATAATTTCATTTGATGTTTTTAATTTCATGGTTGGGTTTTACTTGTCATCTTTATTGTCTTTCTAATTGGAAAAGCATTTAAATTTCTATATGAAATAAAATCTACTTTTCTATTGAAAACTCTCTTAGAAGCACCAATCTCTGGAATTTTCCGGTAGGCCAGTCCGCCATAATGGTAAACAATATTCTTAAACTTAATCTATTTCGACATAAACAGTCATTCTTTAAGCACTTACTAAGCAATCAAAAGAGCGTCATTATCCAATTACTTTCATGTGGTATTTCATTAGCATAATGTTTCGTTTTATTTTGCTGCTGAAGTTCACTTATAATATCTTATTTACTATTTCTATTCATTGGAAACTAGTTCATATGCTGAAATAAAGCGACTGATAAGTTTTTCCAAAATACTTGTGATTGACCATGATCGGTTAAAATAAATTATTTCTGGTCACAGTTTGAAACCACAGGAAATATTTTTCGGTGTGTCCTAAATAGCTTACAATATTCTTTCATTCTTAATTTTCACTGCAACAAATTTGTAAGGTAAATATATAGGATTTTTGTAATGTCGTCTAGGGAATTTATATTATTTTGAATAATAAACGAGAACAGCAGGACAATAAGACGAAGCACATACATTTATCGACGGACACGAAAACAACGTCTATCAGTCTGTCATTTCTTAATCCAACACCGTCTCAATTTACATCTGTACATTTACTATTTACATCTGTACATCTGTAATTACAGTCAACTTGCTCGCTAGCGTAAGTTCTTACATCTTCAAATGTATTTAATTATCTACTAGGACAAGTAGATCAGTGAGAAATGGATGAATATTCAAAATTACACACAATATATCCTCACCAATAATAAAAAGCTTCCAAATAGAAATTTTAATGTATTTCTAGAAAATAAAAAGGAACGATCAATCTCTTCTAATGAAATTATCGGTATTAAAAACTAGAGAAGCTTACGGAATATTTTCTAACAAAGTGTTTTTATTTTTCATTACTATTTTACCTGTTAATGTATTCTTATTTATTGTTATATAATGTACGTAACAAATACAATACTTTTTGCCTAATTCACAGAAATTTATCGACGGTAAAAAATCTACACGTTCCCAAATGGTACGAATTACATAAGTCTGTAAAAAGATAAATTTTTCAAATGGCTGAGAGGTACACCGCAAATACTGAAATGTGTAGTTACAGCAGGAATTCAAACAAAAGAATTGTTAAAAAAATAATTTATTTAGAAATTAAAATACTGGACAAAACGTTTTCATTGCCCACTCTTAAGAAAGTTTTATTTAGGGTGTTTTATGATTTCAGGAGACTTGGATTATTCTCCTTAATTAATAACACCTAATAAATGTGATAAATACTCAATGTACTTGTTTTGATTCTTTAATTTCTTAATTTGATTTATCAACTTGTTCGATGAATTCTTAATAGATAATTGTGACTTTATAAAAATCATTTTATTTATAAAATCCCCAAACCAATGAAATGTAAAAATTGTATTCTTATTTTGTTGTAAAAACACCAGCTATCAATTTATTTTCATTTTTCTACCTCGTAAATGAAATATTTAAAAGAAGCAGTCAATGGTCAAGGTGACTAAATATTAGAAAGATAATTTAATCAGATATAAATAATCGAACATTATAAAAATAAATTGGAAAAATCAGACCTAAGGGGAAAATCTAAGCTGCATGAAGCTAGAAGAGAGTAAAGCATGTGCGAAGCGACAAGCAGGTTATGGGAACATAGCAATATCATGAAACTTAGGGGTTAGATCATAGAGTTCTGTGAATACGATGACATTCAATTAATAAAAAGTGTTGAACAATGATAGGGAGAACAACGTGGGAAAGAGTTGAGAACAATCGTTCTACAAAGATAATACAGGCAGAGCAAAACTTTCCGACCCGAACCGAAACTTTTCCCCACCCCTTGAGGTGTGTTCTAAAAGAAAAGCGAACGCTATGGGCTCACTCTTGCTGGAACACTGAAAGAAGAAGGACCTTTATTCTAAACTGCATCGTACTTAGGGACCTTAAGTTGATATATCGTAGTGCATTACATTACCTCAATGTTTCTCCATCGATGTTATTAAACTCGTTAAATGTTCGCAGGTGTTCATTTTCTGAGCTCACAAATCAGCTTTTGGATTATTCTTCTAGCCTTTCGAGACAAACGGGAAAGCATGGTAAAGCACCCACTTTCAATGATTTCATTATTCAGACTTAGTTCGTTATCTTATTCACAATTCGTGAGCACATCTGATCTTTGTTCTAACCTTAAAGAACGAAAAGGTTCTTACGAGACTTCGATCCAAAATGAATGACGATTATAAATAGAGGGCATTAACCCTCCAAATGGTTTCGGCGAGATAACTCGTTCACCAAGATCTGACCAATTTTGCTAAAGACGCGATATCTCGTCATCATGATATTGCTGACTTTTTAAGATAACGAGATCAAGACCAGGTCAGTTTCCTTTTAATGACGAGTTATCTCGTCCATCCATACCTCCATCACCGATCTTCCGTCCATCACCAATTTTTCTAATGACAAGATATCCCGTCATCGAGATATTGCCAATTTTTTTATGATGACGAGATCAAGATATGGTCAGTTTTTTTCTAATGACGTGACATCTCGTCCATCAAGATATGGTCAGTTTTGATATTGAGGAGAAATCTCATCATCAAGATACTGTCGATTTTTTAATGATGACAATATCAAGATCTGGTCTGTTTTGTTTTTTATCACGAGATATCTCGTCCATCAAGATATGGTCAGTTTTGATATTGAGGAGAAATCTCATCATCAAGATACTGTCGATTTTTTAATGATGACAATATCAAGATCTGGTCTGTTTTGTTTTTTATCACGAGAGTTACAAACATACATTTAGTTACAAACATACCAACAGATATTCTTATTAAACATTCTCGCCTTTCAGCCATCATAATACATCCCCAATAAAATCTCAGCACCATATAACAATGAAAAGATTACGACGCATTTAATCAGTACGCGATTAGACTCTACTACACCATATACGTCGCTCGTGAAACTAAATTAAATACCATTTCAATCTCCGAGCATACACGCGTGCCTGCGAAATGATTTCGTCGCCCGGGTTTCTTATTTAATTCCGCCGCCTGCGCCAGGATTTTAATGGAAGATTTCTGTCCCGCCTAACGCTCATCTATGGGTACAGCAATTCGGTACCCGGAACCTTATAAATAAAGATATTAAAGCACACAGAAAAGATGTTACCCCGCAGTCGCAACTAACTATTCTTCCGCAGCCATTTCCAAAAATTAACTTGGAGGGCGTTCTGGGCCATAACAATATTTCGAGGGTAAAGCTGCAGCTCATAAAGGAGTTACTGCTGGGGATGTGTTCTTGCTGCTGGCATATTGTTGGGGGAGCAAATCCCGGCTCCTCTTTCCGATAAATTGAGCAGAAATGATTGTGTTCTGATGCTTCGTTATTATATTCAATGATCGAAATCTGAAATGCGCATCGATCGGGAGGGGTGGTGTATTTCGGTGCCAAGGTTAAAGAAAAGTCAAAGTGAAATTGTGTTTGGAATTCGAGTTTTCTCGGTGCTCCTTTAGTGATGGATTCCGCTAGTCGGAGATTAATATTACGAGCCTTGAACTAGTGGTAAACGTTTAACCCTCCAAGTGGCTTCAACGAGATATCTCGTCCATCAAGTCCGCTAATGACGAAAGATCTCGTCATTATCGTATAGATTATCGTATCAAGATATTGCCAATTTTTTTATGACAACGATATCAAGATCTGGATAGTTTTCTTCTAATGACGAGATATCTCGTCCTTCAAGATCTGGTATGTTTTGCTAATAATGACGAGATACCTCGTCGAGACAACCTGGAATGTTAAAGTATCCAAAACTGGTTAGAAGTCATGCAAGGAAGACTGCAAGTTGCAGAACGAATATGAGTATGAATTCTTCAGAGGATTAAAAGCTTATTTGTAAAATGGACCTAACTCCATTTTTTGAAAACATTCTAATCTTTATCCTCAGATTTCTGCTGATCATCGAATAAAACTATCGGATTTAATGTTCCAATTGAAACCTCCATGAGCAATACATATAAGTATCAGTACCCAAAAATACTATTTAATGAATATTTTTTGAAGCAGTAGTTTTTGATTGTTTTTTGATAAATATTATTTGAAACCTCTTTTGAATGCAAGTTCCTTAATTAGAAGTGAAGATATTTGGGAATTCGTTTGTTATTGGAACATTGTAAAAATATCATAATTAAGAATGTTGTATTAGCTGTAAACTTTTTACGGTGCACGTTTTAAAGCCCATTCGTCAAACATTATTTCCAATTTTATACAACATAATTTTGACTTTTCAAAACAGATTTGACAGTGTCACGATAATATAACCCTCTGAGGGGTTCACATTTTCTTACCTTTAGTACATTCATTAAACAAATTCTAATAGTTTACTTTAAGTATTAGTAATGCATTTTTCTAATAATTGTAATTTTTTGTGCAACATGTTTGCAGTTTTGGAAGATGATCTATAAAATTCTTACCAATAAACTCAGAAATATGTTTTTAATTTTTATAGCATACATCAACATTTATAGAAAACTAAATTTAATTACTTTCTCGATTTTAGAAAACTATCTTTAAATTATTCAAACACCTAATATGCAAATTACAAACATTTTTTGTTTAAATCCATACATTTTTATTTCAAATCCTTAGAAAATAAAACTTGAAAGTTCATATTGGGGAAGTGTCTATGATTGAATCGAAAACAAAACATACAATTAATGTAATATTACTATGTCATAACATAATGTATGATTAAAATAGTAGAAAGAAGGCAACTTTATAGAAACAATGATATATGTATACTATATTTAAATCATAATTTCAATTTTAATACCAGTCTACATTTTCCGTAATGTGTTTAATGGAGAATTTTCATAAACGAAATTGAGATGGTTGAAGTAATATTTTGTAGACGCCCTTTTAACCAGTATTTACATATCTTTTCATTCTATTTATTTCACACTTCTTTACTTGCAAGTGTAAAAAGGTAAAATTATACTTATTCTTATATTCAGAGCTTGCAATTCACTTGAAATTCGTTCAAATTTGAGACACAATACTTATTCAGAACTTTGACACAGTAAGGTTCCACAACAAAAAGAATCTATGCACTGACTATATTTTTATAGATAATCTATTCCCTATGCATTACGTATATCAATTGTTATCTGTAACTCAAAATATAAGTGAAAGTTTTTAAGTGAAAATGTTTAATAAAATAAAAGCTTAATATATTGTTACAGATATTGAAATGATGAGAAGGAAAATAGTTTCTAAATAAATAGATAAATAATTTAATAAAGGCAGTGGAATATATATAGCAAACATAAAGCACAACGCATAGTAATGATAAAGCTATGCTTAAAACCTATACATGTTAAGTGCAGTGCATTAACGTGATAGTGCAATTTTACAGTGCAAAACCATGCACAAAAAACAGTGTTTAAGAAAGCACTTCTAGAAGCTAGCTCATTGATTCCTAATATTGCTAAGCCTGATAAAAAACATTAATGAATAACATCTATGACAGAACGTCAAAAAACTTACCGCAGTTGCTTTGGCTAGCTGTAAGGAATCGAAAGTCATAAGGGAGACTTTAGAAAAGTCAACATGATATGTACTTTAAAACTTCTGCTCTCAATTTTTCACTAAATTTATCTAAATCTCACGTTTTACTAATCTATCCCATTAGCCTAATTTCCTGCATTTATTGTTTCGTGAACAATTATTGGCCTAATTTACTGTATTTAAGGATATTTTTTCAACGAATACTAGAAATTTCTAATTAGTTACGAAAACTATTTTGTCTTGTATTGTTAACAAACGTTTTATGTAAACTTCAAATATAGAAAAAGAAAGGTATATTTGCTTTGATTCAAAACCATTCTCTGTACACTGATTTTAAATTGAGAGCAGAAAATATTGCATGATTTAGAGAAACAATGCTGCATATTCCAGACGTTATAATATAGAAACATGTTTTGTAATTTTGTCGCTGCTTTCTTTACATTTGAATTTGGGTTTATTGCAGAAATTGCCACAAGTGCAAATAATTGTAAACAAAGTGCTCTATGCATTGGTTCAAAAGTAAAAAATATAAAGAAAAAATAATAGCATTCTCATCTCTTAGTTTACAAAATGTAAGAAGTTCACTTTTTAGTTATTGATTTCAGTTTTGCAAAACCAACTGACTCAGATCATAATAGTATTTTAGAAAATATTGATCAGTGTTGGTTTTAAGTCAACATTGTATTAATTTAAGATGTAAATATGCTTAACACGAAAAAAGTCAACTTGGATGGAAACAAATGTTCTGTAGATATTGACAAAAATTTAATTTCATTTCAAAAGTGATTCAACTTAAGGACATTTTACGAGATGATCCATTTCAGAATATCATTGCATGAATACAGAAAAATTCTATTTTTAGAAATACGGAAAGTATGCAATTTTTTTGTCGAATATTTAAAACTTAAATTGTTTGTCAACTCATCTAATCAAGTTTTAAACAATTAGTTGAAAATAACTTTGACTTTAATTGCTAGTTGCTTTTAGAAATATTTTATTAAGTTATGCAATATAGCATGAAAAGTAAACAATCATACCTATTATAATTAGCAGATATGAGGTGTTCATTTGTAATAGATTAAAATCTATCACAGTAAAACACAAAAACGAGACTGATATTTTAATCCACATTGAAAAGCACACAAAATATAAAACATTCAGGAAAAAATATTTTATGATTGTAACTGCTTACAAAAATCAAAAATTCCTTATAATAAAATTAATTAGATCAAGGAAAAGTGAAATTGGATATCAAAATTAATGGATCGAAGATAAAAATTAAATTAAAGGTAAAAACAAACATCAGAAGTTCACTGAATTCAAATTATTTTTCGCAAATTGTATTTTTTATCTAAAAAAGCAAAAGTTCTTCCTCAGTAACGAAAAAAATTGTGAATACACCTCTGAAAAAAGTCGTTTTTAGAACACTAAATACAGATATTCACACAAAAAACTTCACAATAAATGTTTTATTTATACCTGTTTTCAAAAATCTTTATATTTGCTACAAAAATATCACACTATGTCAAAAGAAAGCTAAGATATAAATAATATTTAAAAAGTCAACTTTTGACTTTCAAAACCTTTAAGCTTCAATTTTATAATAATATTAAATTTTATGTTTGCAACAAATAATCAATATGAAAACTATCACCATTCTAAATACACTCAGCATTTGTTTTTACGTATGGGCGAAAGCTGAAATATGAAATCAAAATACCTCATAGAACTGCATGACTTTAAAGCTTTTTCTGAATGTTCAAACAGTAATTGCTTTTTTCTTAAATAACTGTAAATTTTGGTATTATCAGCAAGTGTGTGAAATATAATTTTTAAAAGCACTTTTTTCTTTTTAAGGTGCTCGATTACAATATAAGTAATGTTATCATTATTGAAGCAGAATTTACTATCCCAAAATTTCAAACACGCTTTCAGAAATGAGTGTTTATTTTGTTCATATACTTTTCTACTTTTCAACCTACAAAAATTTAAAATATATATTCCGATATCTTCATCTGAAGATGACGTAAATAAAATTTTCCAATGTTGATTAACTTTTTTCGTTTACATAAACTTGTTCACATTGCATATTTTTGTGAATAATGCTAAGTTCTCAATTCACAGCCAGCTCGGTAAATTTAATTTTCTATATGCAAATACTGTAATTGTATAATTCAAACCATTTACATTTAAAATTAATTTACTTCATATATACTTAAACTTAGAGGTAATACACTTTCATCATTGTTAACTTATAATCTTACTAATTACATTTCCTCATTCACTGAATGTGAATTTAGCTAATGTATGACTTAAAAACCATATAAAACCATATCATTTTGCACTTAAATGTCTTAATACATTTGATTCTCCAAATATATGCGATAGCTGATTTTTAAACGACGCTTTAAGCTTTCGTAATAATTACCTCGAATTTTATTATTTGATTACAGTACCATTTTATCTGAAAATACAAATAATATGCAAGCATGTTTATACTACCCGAGTCTATCAACATTGCAATACATGCATTTTAAGTGTATATCAACATTGCTGTATCAACATGTGTGTATCAACATCAACACAACACTGCTTTAATATATGAATCATACATAATCCATTTTAATCATATTATTATGATTAAAACATACAAATAAATTTAATGTATATACATGAGAGGGAATGTGAGAATAAAAATACCATACTTTTTTAAAAATATAAGTAATAAAATTTATTTTATCGTTAAAGTTGCTCAAATATCATTTTCATGATAAAATACAGTTTCTCAATTCGTTTTTCTTACCCAGTACGAAAGCATCTTTGGTCCATTGCTCAGTTCCGGCTTTGTTGGCCACATGACATTCGAACTCAACATTTTGACCTTCGGCTACTTCTGTGTCGTTTGGACGAGCTCGAATGTATTGTTGTTGGCAGTGAATACCTGAAAGTGAATAGATTGTTAATTTTTAACCTATTAAATTCATTACAATGTTTTAACAATATATCGAAGAAAAAATTTGTAACCAATGGTGTTATACCCTTCTAGCTCACTTTTGTATAATAAATAAAGGTCATATCCATAAATTTCAAAAGAATATGTACATGCATGTATAAGGTGCATATAATCCGGTCATCTGATAAAAATCTCAATGGAGAAAATAATGTAATATGTATTAAAATCATGAAACCATACTCTGCTTAATAAATCAAAATTTTATACCTATGCAACTCAACATGGTCATAAGCATAAATTCTTAGCATCCATAATCGCATAAATTACAAAATTGTGACCGTAATGAAAATATAATGTGTGTATTGTGGTTATGTGGTGGAAACCAAGTCACCTAAAACTATCTAGAGTACTTTAGATAAAAGCTAGCAACAACCCTCCAACTCTAAAAGCAACTAAGCGATAGTTGAAGCAATTCCAAGAAACTGGTTGCGTACCGCACTTTAATTCAGGATTGTGTCTTTGGCTCCAAGAAGCATGATTTATATAGGAAATACTCAATTGGCGGTAGTCCGTTTAGCTTCAACCAATGGTGTTTCAAGGGAGGGAAGTAAAAGATGAAGTTCACTAGAAGAGTCGGTGACGATCGACTACTTACAGGACTTGTTACCACAAATTATCGTCATTTGAAAAAACTCAACTGGAATAGTATTTTTTTCAAACTGTTGTAACATTACTTTTTGTTCATTGTACTCTCGACTTCTATAGCTTACATCGATAAACATTTTACCTGATCTTCAACAAAAAACAAATTCAAATTATTATAAGATGTTTCATAAAATAAATTCCAAATATGTTTAAATGCTATATCTTTTTTATTATTATTGAACAAAAGCAAACTCCCCGTGCACCACAGAAGTACAACACGGGGCTTACAGAAGTAAATTGATTTAACAAAGAAACAGTGGAAAACAATTTAACTAAAATTACAAGATTTTATGAACTTGACAAATGAGTAGAAAAGCAGATTAAGTAATTAGTTTTTTATTTTTAGTAATGTGGACTGGGGTACGATACCATGTAACAATCCAATGGTTAATGAATTGATACATTTTTCCAGATAACTAGAGAAACTGAAAAGTGAATGGCATGTATGGTAAATGGAAAGATAAAAATGTTAATGTGACTTCGACGATTGTGAGGGATAGTGTTGTATTGTGGTGGAAGTCATTCAGGGTGGGGTATAGCATACCAAAAATTACATCAAGAAGACATGTCTATATCAAAGTACAGAATCTAAATGAGAACAAACGGTTTTTGTTTGTTCAGACATAGATTCATCAATTGCCATCGATGAATTAAGTCTGACATGTTTATAGTGACCATTTACTGCAATTGTAATCTAAACTTCAAAAGTAATTAAACTGTTCTTTGATGCATCCTAAGATAAGACTCCAGATTATGTTCCAGTTTACTTAATCAATCAGATTCGTACATTGAGTACAATAATTTCAAGAGAAATTTTTAAAGGTGACTTATAACGACTGAAGTAGTTCTTATTGAACCTCCTCATACTAAAATACTGGAAACTTCAAAAATAATGGTATTTAAATTTGAAAACAGTTCTCAATGAAAGCTACTACTGAGATGTTATGAGCAACGGATGATACACACAGAGAAATGTTGCTTAATATAAAAGGAGTGTTATTAGGAAGACTATGTTCAGTGGGAAAAATACAAATAATGGTCTTATGAGAACATGCTGACTTAACTAACACTACTATCCTTTCGTGTATTTAAGACCCAATGTACCTTCTACCAGTATAAGTTGGCAATGACAGAAGAATTACGTTTAAAACAATTCGTATTGTTAATCTTATTCACGTAAGAGAGGCAATCCTCCATGCATGAAAAGTTTCACCAAGAATTTGGAACCAATTTAAGGAAGCAGAATTAAAAATTACAATCATTTATAAATATCTATATTCACAATACTGATTTCATATCTTTTACGTTTACATCTTATTTTATATAATAATGTTTAAAAACTAATTTAATATTGAAGTTCAGATTAATACACCAACTGGCCTACTAGCTCATGGTCCCAATTACACGGATTGATAAAATTTGCTGCTTATAATTGAGTCAGTTTCGCACTATTATTCCCTCAAATTAAATTGTCTTACAGAATTCAACCAAAGGGGATTTAATTAATATGAAAGTTAAGACGGTCAAAAAAACATGGACTTCCTTTAAATTATGTTACAGTACTAGCAGAATTACCCTGCGTTACTTGGATTGAATTGGTTAACTAACTTCCGCTTTCATTAATAAATTGTAATTCCTATTCATCACATGTAACAACTACCACACTAATGAAGATAAACAATTGTTAAATATACAATTTCACAAATGTAAATAAATGTCATATTTAACATTTTACATTTTTGTAGAATTTAAATTTTTAGTGAGACAAGTGTCTCTAGAGTGTGCCAATGTTACCCAGAATGCATAGAATAGTTCAGAGTATGCATATAAATGCCTTGTATGTCATTTAAAAGCAAAAGCGTTTCCCAAAATTATCATACAATGATAATTGTATGATAATTTTGATAATTGTATGATAATTATTAAAAATGTTTTTAAAACTAATTAAAACATTACTTACTTTGATTAGTTATTCAACGAAAAGCATCAAATTGAAAATGCAGAAATACATCTTAAAACAGATTTTGAAAAAAAGCTTCGAACGAAAACTAATGAATGTATCTGTTTTTTCACTACAAAACACATTCTTGGAATATAACGAACACAAATTGAAAAAAGGCAAAAGATTAAAAGGTTCCAAGGTTGCCATATTAGCTACCAGTAATATTTTAAAAGGTCTTGTTCTGTATATTTTATTTATAATCTTTTATTCTCCTTATCGTCTTTCCCAAATATTCAGAATTTTTTGTATTTAGTAAAGAAAAAATAAGACTTAAAATAAATAAAAAGTATTAGAATTTAAATTCCGTAAAAGTAGTTTTTGGAAAAATAATTGATTTTTCACAGCACTGATAAAACAATCCAAATAATTTCAATGCTCAATATACCTTCCAGCTACTCCAAAACTACCAAATTATGTTTGATTTAAGTATAGTTACTCAGTTGTTTTAACATGAAACTTGCCTAATAGGTAAGCAAAGAAATTTTAAATAATGTATTGACTAAACTAAAATATGGTGTATCAAATCAAATATAGAATATTGCATTAAAATATTTTAAATAAATTTTATGTGATACTTGTACAAACACACAAACACGAAATCAAACATGGAACGGGAAGACGGACAGATAGGATAAAGCAACTAAGTTCAGTCACTAAATGAATGTAAGTATCCACAGTATGCAAAGTTTCATTAAAATGTATTCAACCGTTTGGACACGTAGTACTGGCACACACAGACAACAAACGTGCAAGAGACGGATTTTGCAACAGGACCCAAAACGGATTAGAAAACTTGAAATGGGTTGAAAATATTCAATGAACAAACACTCTATTCTTATTTATATAGATAAGTTTAAATTTCATACAAATTGCACACCTCCAAAAGGGCTTTCTCTTTAGCTGCGTCGTGTGATAGGCTTGTTCTTGCGCATAGTAAGAAAAAATAGGGGCAGCCGAAAGACAGGGGCAGTATGTCTCTAACTGAAAATAACCTTGATCAGCCAATAAGTTTTCCGATATTATAAATTCTAATCTCACATTTTTGTGGGTTTTATTTGAGATTGTAATAATACATATGAATCTGAATACATTTTAAAAAATTTAGATTATAATATTCAAAAATCTCTCATCAGGGGCTTAGATGTATTCAGGGGAAATGCCCATGGGTCTCAAATGCTTCCCGAAGTAATTTTGTAATTCAAAAGCTATCAAATACACATACTAAAGGTCTAGTTATATTGATGAAAATCGAAGTTTCGTAAATCACAAAGGTAAAATATACGTCGGAATATGTCAATAGTCGGAAATCAGTCGAAAAATCATAAAATTCAATGCTCGTTTAACATGACGGAATTTAAGAAATTAATTTTCCGAGTTCTCTAAATGCCACCATCCAAATTATTTTCTTAATTAATGCTTGATGAAGGCAGTTCTTTTGGAAATTCAAGTGTTTTTAGAAGAAGGGTGGCTTGCTGAGGTTTGCACGTGAGCAGCTAATACCTCAGGAATGTTACTACCGTGTGGTATACTTTCTCCCAACAGTTCTTTCTGTTATTACCGCTTAATCCCGATCAAGCTACAAAGCATTGTTAGAAGGTATTTTTAGCAAAATGGTTATCTGGGTATATGTGGCCACCAATAATAATTAAGCTAGCTTAGTGTGCTTTCACAGAAATTCAGAATGTTGTAGCACACTGAAGCGGAATAACAAGTGGCAACTACTCAAACCTAAATATCGACTGTACGAAAAGAATACATTGTTTCAAATCTTTTGTTGCAATACTATAGTCACGACAACCTTACTTTCAAGATCTGACCACTTTCCTACCCAAACCAAGCACCGAATTGCTTCCCTTTCTCATTTGTGCCAAAGGTCTTCCAAGTTAGCACTTCACTTAATAGGGCTGACGCGTAATCTGCAGGACAATTCCGTCTGACACGTCGTTCATTTTCGTACCCTTTCTCAACTTACTTAATGCGCTCGCAGTGTAGACATCATTTCCCCACAACGACGAAGGAGACTTCTGGTGTTCCCTGTGGTTCCATTTTAGGTCATTATGGAACGATGATTGTCACGTGTGTTCTCAGGATAAGTGGAAGATGCATAAGCGAGTTAAATTTTATTGGATTGAAAGGTGTTCATCTTGGGAATTATCCCTATTAGCTTTCTGCGATGGATACGAATGTAATCAGGAAATTAGTTGAGGTTGAACATTTACAATCGTATTGACGATATGAATCAATACCTCTCTTAACGTAAATTTCTAAAAGTGGTTTATTTGAATACATTGATCTCTACATGACATTTAGAGAACTTAAAATGTCCTCATGTGCGTCTATAACGCTATTTATTTTAACTATTATGTATTTGCGACTTTTATACATGTTCCGTTAAAAGGTATTTTCTATATTAAATTGGAAGGGCTATTGTAATTTTTAAAAATTTCGAAATTGGAATCGTTAATCCACTATTCAAGAGGTCGTGTTTTCTTAAACGTTCAGGTATCACGCACTCTTTAAAAAAGCTGAAAATATTTTGATCCTCTTGAATATTTTGTTTTTAATTTTTTTCCCTTTACAGTATATATTACTGTGTCAGTTTTAAGTTTCCGACCATTAAGAATTGCAAGACTACTTGACTAGTACTCTATTGTCTTGACTCTATTTTTATCTCAGATTCTCCAACACAGCCAGGTTAGGGTTGATTCAAGTACGGTAAAAAGCATTGGTGTTCAGCCTTTTTAGTGTGAAACTTCCATAATGTTTACTACTATGTTTACAATGACTTTACAAAAAGTTTTACGAAGGTTTGTTTATTCATATTTTATAATACCCTTGCCTGCAGAATCATACAGACATAAATCGTAAAGACAGCCAGGCAAAGTGTTTCATTCACTAAGTCAGTGTAAATATTCAAAGTTTACAAGCTTTCGTTAAAATATCATCACCCATTTGGATAAAGTACTGGCATGAACATATACAGAGCAATATCTTAAGAAAATTCTTTATATTCTGTTCTAAAATTCGTCGCTTCTTTTAATAAGTATATTTATCATATATGCTATGGTTTCAGTTATTACTATAGATGTATACATATCAATTTTAATTTAAATTGCAGTATTTTTAGAAAAATACACATGTTCACGAATATGTCATTAGAAAAAAATCGCCATTCTTAAACATATTCAATGTTTTCAATTAGGTAACTTGATTCAACTTGAAAATTTATAAGATTAATTTAAGGTTTTAAAGATTGAAATATCTGGTGAACATTTTAATAAGAAAATAAATGTTTATGTTTTAATTCATTTAAAAAATACTTTAATGGAATTAAAAATAAATCTTAAGCGTTCAAACTACTCAACAAAATACGGTATGTTGGATTAAGTATTACAGTATTATAAACTACTTTGACAGCAAATTCCATTTATTTCT
This sequence comes from Meta bourneti, assembly GCA_933210815.1. Taxonomy (NCBI): domain Eukaryota; kingdom Metazoa; phylum Arthropoda; class Arachnida; order Araneae; family Tetragnathidae; genus Meta; species Meta bourneti. The sequence continues at coordinate 61,311,513 of OW119923.1, read as the reverse complement.
GTTTAGTTATACATTCTTTGTAAACAGAGGGTTTTATCTCAACGTTAACTTTAACTGAATTCTTGGTAAAACACATTCAAAATATTTGTAACCTCAATTTACATTTAAAAAAAATATTGAATTTATAACGAATATCGTATTTTTATTTCGTAAAAAATAAATTCAAATTACGAAATACAAAATGAATCACTAATTGCTTAGTAACCTTTATACTTACATTCATCAAAGTAGAAATTTTAAATCGTGAATAATAAACTTTCATTTTAAGCATTAAGTATTAAATGCACTCGCAAACATATGTTTTATTTCACGATACCTAAACGAAATGCACCTTGAAGACAACGTTTTAAAATCCATTCAGTGCTTGCATGTTTAAACGAAATCTCTAAATTTAATTGCCTGAATTCCAAAGGGCATTCAAATCAAGTGAGCGATTCGACTTCCTAGTTCGGGGTTTGAATCAAGAACCGAGCTGCAGAACTGAACGGATGAACTTTGAATTATTCAGCGCTCTTAGAGTGGAATCCTCTCTCCCCAAAACACACGTTAATGCAAATGGCGGAAAGACGTGAAGACCCGAACACTATTTTATTTATAATCGATGAGCGTAACTGATGAAGTGCTGACGTAATTTGTCATCTCCAAGCCTTGGCCGAATTTCTACCGCAACTAATTGAAAGTAGTGGTCCAAAGTTATGTAGATTTATTATCCGCCATTAGTAAAGAATATAATCAGCTTTGTGGAGCGTGAAGTCAAGCAATTTAAATATGCATGATTACAGACCAAGATACAAGTTTATATTTGGTTCTCGTTCTAATTAGGGATGTGTTTTCGAAAAAGTTGAGTGGTCTCTTTTTCAAAGCGGATACTAATTTTTTGGTTTTTGTAGTATACAACTGAACATAGTTTTGGAATTGAAATATTTCGTTGCTTTAGTCAGTTATTAAATATAAAGATACGTTGCGAACGAACTTTTTATTTTATTTTATTAGAATATTTTTCATGTCACTTAAAATTTATGCAGCAAACAAATCGCTATTACTTAAATGCATAATACAAAGATATGATATACATTTATGGCAGCCTTCAAACAGGTTTGGATGGATGTTTAATTAGAATTTTAAAATGATTAAGCTATTATTATTAATAGTATTTCTCTAAGCTTTTGTTATTGCAAGCTATTATAATTGTTAATATTAAGCTTTTTAGCTTTGACTGTTATTTTAAAAGCTATTTTCTTTGCATCTAGTCAATTTATTCTTACTCTAAATAATTTACATTAGTGACACAGAAGGGTCAGTAAATCAATACGATCCAAGCACTGCAATAATAACGGGGAGATCAGGTTTTAGCTTCGAAATTTTTAAATTTATACTGTTATCAGAAGATAATTCAATTCATTTTCAGAAAATATAAACTTTCTATTAATGAGGGCAAAATTATTTAAATTAATAAACACTTTTCAAGATACTTAACAATTGCATTAATCAAAATTAAAAACATATTAACCAAATGTAAGAGTTAAGTAGCATTACAAAACAAGTACAGAACCAGAACATGTATAATATGTAATGAGGAATGAACTCAATTCTTTCAATGACAGCTATACCATCATGTAATTAAATACGCAACTTTCCATTAATGTGTAATGGACACGCAAACAGCAATTTTCAGAAAATTAAAGAATAATTGGATGAAATAAAAAGGATATATCACTGTGGGAAAACAAAAATAAAGGATTTAAATTCTTAGCTGTAGTTAACAAAATAGCCAAAATCCTACGAAAATTCAGACGATCAAAATAATTTTCAAACAGACCAACAAATACATCTCAGATAATATCCCCAACAATACTTTCAAATCAATGCAAAAAAAGTCATTCGGATTTTCGAATAATTCCACCTTTTCAATTTAAATCAACATTACTTTTATTTTCATGCAACTAAAGAAACATAAACAGTATTTTCTTTGAAAATAAAAACTTTTCAAAGGCATCTTATTCAAGACATTAATTCAATTTCCTTTCTTTCGTTGATAGTCTTCAACACTCTTCTTTCTCTACTTTAGAATACTTTTCATAAAGATGCTCAGTTATTACAAAAAAGGTATCATTCTCTTCCGAATCGTGTTTGAAGTACAATAATACGAAAGACGATGATTTCATGGATTCGAAAATACAAATGAAACGTGGGTATTTTTGTAGTGAGTGAATTGAACAATATGTGAGTATGGTGTGTGTGTTAGAATGTTGAAAGAACTCAATGCACTGTTATTGTTACGTGTCTTCTTTTTATATCAATGTTTTTTTGAACAGTTATTCATCTATTCGGTTTCCACGATCTAATAACCGCTTTCGTTGTTTAATATGAACAATTTCTGTTATTTTTTATCTGAATTGAATTACATTATGACTTTTTTACAATGTATTTATTAAACTCTGATGAATAAATAATGTTTATTAATGTGATAATATATGTGTAGATACTTTTACATTATTTTTAAAAAATTTTAATTATTCGTTCAGGTTTTAGTTATTTCTTTTGCCAGTTACTTCTGCTAGCTTGAACAAATACGAAATAAATCAAACGAATTTAATAACATTATTTCAAGCATTTTATGCTTCAAATATGTTTTAAAAATAACAAAGCTATATTCTTCAAGCAAGAACAATTTTCTATTGAATTAATTTTCATGTGAAACAAATAAGCAAGCGCTATCATTTTGAATAATAAAGTTTTCACAAAATAAAAGTAATTTAGTATCCAATTTACTTTTTACAAGAATCATTACTCCATTTATTAACACTATATTATTTATTAAGAAAATACTTTTTACACTATTTTAGATACTATATTAATAAATATAGTTGAGTGCTAACAATGTTTGAAAATGTGCGAGAGCAATATTAATTTTTATAAAAATAAATATAAAATAATAAATATATTATTTTCAGTGATTTCTCTATCCCAAAATAACAATTGGATTTCACAAAATATTTAACTCAAACACTGATTTATGTTAAAATATTTACATAAATATTATTAGTTGCTTGCAATTAAATTTAATTATAACAAATTTAAATAATATGTATAACTACTGTACGAATAAGTGCTTTTAAATGTCTAAAAATGATACGAAAAGAAATTTAGCAAGAACATTTTCACCACTTAAAATTGGATAATGAGCAGAATTTTAGTGTCAAATCGGTTAATCAGTCAGCCGAATAAAACAAACCGATGTATAGAGTTTCCAGATTTCCTCGCAAAAATTTAGATTGGAAATAACTACCATTATGCAATGGTTTTCGTTTACGTGTAAAAAGTCTACATCTGTTAAAATCTTTTCTATGAAAAAAATGTCACTCTGTTAATAAATTAAGGTTACAACCAGTATAGCTTAGTAATATAGTTAACTTTGTAATATAGTTCTTAAACAGAAGCATCACTTGTGTCCTCACATAAATTCCCGGAGATGTCATGGTACCCCACAAATCAATACAAAAGCTATAGAAATAGTTTTTCAGGAACCTTAAACCTTAAAAAGACATTTTCAAAGACAATAACCAAATTATTTCAAAAGTCTTATATTTGCAAAGATTGCTCGCAAATTAGAAAGATTTCTTTCTTAACAATGGTTTTCATAATAAAAGTTATTTAAATTATTACGAACTTGAATTAATACAAACCTTTCAAAATTCAGTAATTTTATCTGCAAGACGCAGAACTCATTCCCCAAAACTACACACAAAGTTTTCAACAGCTCCATTCATACAAAGGTGAAAACTGTTATAAACTATTACGATATTGGTTATAAATCTCTGAAAATTGGTTTGTTACATTATTATGCTGTTACATTATTATTTGTTTGTTACATTATTATTTATGCACAAATCTCTGTCCTGGGATTCTCCATAATGGGAAATCACTCTTTGACTTTTGACCATTCTTTAGTTTCTGTTAGATCGTTATGTTACTGATACTTATGCAATAACTTTTGGAAATTAAATTCAAAATATTTCGCAATTAGATTCGTTTATTCCGTTAAAATACAGCAGAAATATAATCCTTCACTAAATTAACTAATTACTCGAACGCGACTCATCACTTCGTTAACCTGATAGCCAATTTTAATTTTCAATTATTCTTATTATTATTACCTATTATTAAATACTAAGAATTATTGCTCATAAAATAATTGATTTAACAAAAATTAGTCATTCTTAATTTTAAAAATAATAACTCATACGCAATAATAACGCTTATACTAAGGAATAATTTATTACTAAGAATGTTTTAAATAAATTTTATTAAGCAATAGTTATAATTTTTATTATTTGGAATACAAATAACTTAAATTCTTAATAAATAACAAAGGCCAAATTTTCTTCACCCGATGTTCAGCTTGTAAGTGCGACAAATTTTTAATAAATAACAAAAAATTATTCTCTTTTTAATAAGGTAAAAAAACATTTATTATTCTCGATGAACAGCAAAGATGAAACTTTTTCACATTTATCGATTAGTTTATAACTTGCCTGAGACATACAAGAATAATAAAGTTAGAAACCCGACACACACACATGTATAAGTACTACTAATTATTTAATAAAGACAAAGTTTTATTCACACTTTGTTTGACTTTTAAGTGGTACTAATTTTTAATTAATAAGTAACAATAACTAATTTTATTTATAATATTTTTATTTATAAGATTACAAATAGTTACTATTCTCAGTAAATAATAAGACAACGATTTTCTTCACTCTAAGTTATAACTTAGCAATGTGACATACAAGTACTATGAACACGCCGGAAACCCAGACATGTGTTCCTGTTAAACGTCTGGCTTTCCCACAGAGACCCATAACCCTCAAACACATGCGCACGCTCATCATCTCCCCAAAAATTTATAATCCTTGAAAATGTTTTCAATTAAGCGCGAGAAGCTCTTTTAACGAAATGAAGACACCGGAGCACGTGCTAGATTAATTCCAAAGCTTCCTTCCCAGCCCCTTGAGTCTTGGGATGAGGAGGAGCAAATCTATTTTGGGAATCAACTCGTCCCCTCCTCTTTCAACCCACCCCAGTAGACGTGAAGTACGGCATTGGCTACCGTCTGAAACCCGGTGCGGCGGATGAGATGCTGCAGGAGCGAGATTGGTTGGCAGAGATGTGAATGCGGCGCGCTCAACTGAGGGAGCTTTCGATGCTCAAAAGGATCATCTGCTTCGGCGATGCTTTGAAGGAAAGGGGTCGTTATGTTTAGGAAGAATATTTGGTTTCAGACATTACAGGGGAAGAGATACTGCTAATTTATATTTAGGTGTAAGTGAATATTTTACATGAATTGATTTTTAAATGTGAAGGATTCGTGTTTAGTATCGCCTAAATAATTAAGATGGATGTAATATGACGACTATTTAAAGGTTTGGTTTGTCTCCACGGACATTTTTTGAAGTACGAGGGCTAATTAGACCAGGTACTTAGAGGAATGAGATGTATATGCTTGGATGAATATTAACTTTGGAAAATAATAGTGCAGTATTAATTATTAATTCGATGAAGTCCAAAATAATTAATAAGGGTTGATTATTTTAATTTAAAGAGGCATTCAAGATTCATATTTAGTATCGTCAAAATAATTGAGGTGGATACAATATGGCTACTTGAAAGTTTGATTTGTCGCTCTAAGGTCATTTTTACAACACGAGAGCTAATTAGACCAGGCAAAGGAGTGATAGTGTATATGCTTAGATTAATAATTAACTTTACAAATGATAGGATGGTATTAATTCATAATTCGATACGTCAGAAATAATTAATAAGGGTCAATTATTTTAATTTAAATAGGAATGAGATTCATATTTAGCATCATCAAAATAACTGAGGTGGACATAATATGGCTGAGATTTAAAAGTTTGGTTTGTCGTTCTACGATCATTTTTACTACACGACAGCTGATTAGACCGGACAATTAATATAATGGAGATGCTTGTGTTTAGGTTGCTATTTGTTTTTACAAATTATGGGATAGGGCTAATTTATAATTCTGTACAAACAATAATAATTATTCTTGCGGAACGCAAAGAAATCAGTATTTTGTGTAGCCAATGGGCGACAATAACTGCTGCTACTCTCACAGAAAAAGGCTTTGTATGTGTGTTTGGGGTACGTCAGTCCATGCTGCTTCCACACGATGCCGAAATTCATCAGACGTAGCCGTGGGTGATTTAAGGTGAGCCAGTCGCTGGACGATCATCGACCAGACGTGTTTGATGAGTGACAGATCTTGTCAAAGAGTGGGCCATGGCAGAAATGAAACTTGGTGGACACTGAGGAATTGTTGTGGTTGCATGCTATATGCGTTTGAGCATTGTCCTTTTGAAAACTGGTCGCAAGAAAGCATTGAAGATAAAGGAGGATAACAGGCGCCCAAACTTCAGAGATGTAGTGGTGGCTGTTGAGTGAAAAGTCAATGCATACTAGAAGGGTTCGAGAGCAGAACCCAATGGCGCCCCATACCATGACTCAAGGTATGTCGAACCGGTATGACGATGCATAGAGCAAGAGTCGTATAGTCTGTCGCAGAGGTGCAGTAGACAGAATCGATATTCGTCTAAAAAGACGATGCCATGCTATTCGTTTGTCCATGTGCGGCGTACTAAGAACCATTTCAACCGCAGATATTGTGGTGTAGAGTCGAAGGTAGTCACAACAATGGACGCCTTGAAAATATTTCCTGTTGCTTTAGATGACTTCGAATCGTACGTGTAGACACAGGTTGTGCAACACACCCTAATTCTTGAGCTAGGGTTATTGATGTAGCAGTGCAATTCATAGCAGCCATGCGCACACGAGATCTGTTCTCTCGTCCGGTGGTTTTACGAGGCTCCTGTAATATTTTATATCGGTCAGTTTGTCCCTTCTGCATTCGCCGATTCCATATTCTCATCAATGGGGCTTGATTTCCTTCAACAGCAGTACAGATTCCTCAGAAGGATAATCTGAAGTCTCCATAAGCCAGATTTTCCTCTGTCAATCTCAGAAACACTGTCAAATTTTTCGACCAGCTTTCTATACGTAGAAACACCGAGAAAAATCAATTTCAATACTTCAAAATGGCTTTCTGCTCTCCCTTTTTATTCTGCCTACAGGGTTCGTTACTGTTGCGCATGATTTGCATATTCGATTCAGAGCTAATCAGTTACGTATTCTTCCATGATCAGCATCGTGCGAATTTCAAGGCTATGGATGCTTCCTTTCATGGTTTTGCAGTTTTGATGGCTAGCAGTGTAGTTCAGTTTGTCTCTCTACGGACATTTTTTTGTAATTCGTGGGCTGATTAGATAGCACAATTTAAAGGAATGAAATGTGTTTTTAGATTAATATATGCTTCTATATAATATTAGGGGGAGAGATAATTTAAATTTATAATTTGATGTAATTCAAAAATAATTCATGAAGATTTATATTTAAATATAAAGTTAGGTAGGTATTTAATTAACGTCGCACTGGAGCAACACAACGGGAAATAGGTGACGGTCCGTGATCAATCCCGAAGGAAAAGATCCAAGAACAAGGCCTCGTAATTTCGAAACACGATCAGATGATTTAAATGTAAAGAGAAATGCAGGATTCCTAATTAGTGTAGTTTAAATAATTAAGGTGAATATTTTGCGACGACTATTTAAAAGTTAGGTTTGTCACTCTACGGTCAATTTTGCTTCACGAGAGTTAATTAGTCCGGACAATTCAGAGAAATAAGATGTTTATGTTTAGTTTATTATATTTTTAGAAATCATAGGATAATATTAATTCATAATTCGATAAGTCAAAAATAATTCAAATTGGTTGATTTTCTAGTTTATAGAGGCATGCAGGATTCACATACTCACACATATTTAATATCTGTGAAATAATTAATGTGGGTATGATGTGCTGACTATTTAAAAAAAGTGAAACTACTATAAGTAAAACTAAAAAACTTACCAATACTAAACTTTTTCACTAATATTAGTAATAAAATTAATTCCATGCACTATTTGCAGTGAGAGTTAGGTTCTGCTGAGATATTTTTCATCTCTGACCCCCCACCCCCATTTTTGTTCTTAGAAATCTTTCTTCATTTCCGTTAAAAAATATTTTTTCATTTGAAATTTTCAGATTGAATAGGATTCATTTTAGACATTAAATGCAGTGTTTTTTAAACTTTGACTGAATGTTTTTAATTTATTATGGTTCATTTTTCGGAAATTAATTTTGATACTATATAGAATTTGTAACACGAAGCTTTTGTCTATTCTTCCAAAATACAATCAAATGATAAGAATGAATTTTTACATTTACAGAAATTCAATTCAGTGCTTTTAATCTTTTAATGTTAACGGAAATATCGAACAGAAACATTAACTGCAGAAACATCTCAAATGCAGTTAATTTACGAGTTTGCTCTGTATTGGAAAACAGACGAATTATTTCATATAAAGTGATCATTAAAACAAGAGTTGAAGCATATGTAAACACGTTTCCCGATTAATAATTGCTGATTGGTTCAATAGACAATCCAACTTTCAGAAGCGTATGTACATTGAATAATTAAAGTTTTAGAACACACTGCATTCCATAGCATTATTACGAAATGAATTAATGATTAATGAATACATTTTAATATTTGATCAGTAGAGAAGACAGGAATTTTTTATTCCTCTGACACGTTGTTGGATAAAATCGTTATACCATGTTTTTGAACGGATACTAACTTCGGCCGAATGGCATATTTTATGAAATTGAATAGAAAGTTTAAGGTGGATTAAATGTGAGTGAATATTAAATGGTTTGAATTTGTGCGTATTATCTAAATACCAATAATATTAGATTGATTTTTAAGTTTGATATTATTTATATATCAGTTGAAGTATTCATTCACAGAAATATTTATTTTAATGCGATTGTATATGTATGGGTCAACTTATAGATGTAATTCAAAAGTTGATGACACAGATCTAAATATTTCTTGATAAAAGAAAAACCTTTATGTATAATTAGTAGCACAATCATTTTAATTGATTTTATGGGTGTGATAAGATTTAATGAAGATATGTATTATGCATAAATATGGAAATGCATGTAGTCCCTAAATTAGCTTGAATATAAAGATATGAGAAGGAGACTGCACTATTCGCACACAGATTCTATATATATAGTCAGTTTATTTGAATTTATATCTTTTGTAATATATTATCCTATACATCTTTTACATTAATGAATAAAAAGTATTTTATCAATATTCTTGCCAATTTTTCAGATTAAACTAAAGGAAAATATCTCTTAGCAGGTATTTCCAAATAAAATAAGTTTATTCATAAATTGATGAAGTAATTATAAACTTTTATATAAGTGTTACTATTTTTTATGAGGTTCTATGTCTATCTCTTTTAAAAAGAACTTAGTGAACAAATTAAAACTAGTTTATTAACAGAGAGAGACTAGTATTTCTATATTATTTACTAAAATCTCATTTGCATGAAGAATGTTTTATGTATTAAAATAACGAGTGACAGTTTCTGAACATTTAAAATGGATACCAAAAGAATTGTACTATTCAAATAAAAAGTATTCCTTTCAAGTAAAATTTGATAATGGCTATTGTAAAAATTGTAAGTGATTTAACAAATTATCTCAAAAAACGAAAAGTACGTTTTTCTAAAACAAAAGTCACAAATTTTGTGTTTGAAGTGTTCGTTTGACGGCGACTTTAAAACTTGAGTTTCAATCAGAAAAATTCATATAATTTTCCATAAACAGTTTAAAGAAACTATCCATAAACTTTAAACTAACTTCCTTACTCGTCGTAATCTATAGTTCTTTAAGTTTATCATTTTCCAGTAACTGCAAAAATAGCTAATAAATTAAAATATTGTATTTGTTTCTCAACAGTTCTATGAAAACAAATCATTAAAAGAGCCCTTTTAAAAAGACATTTTCTACAAAGTTTTATTGGTCCATTACATTCTGTTATGAATCAAATATAAACTTAACTCCCGAGAAGGAAATCTGTAATGGTCAATTGAGCACTCATATATTGTATATTAATAGCAACTACAAATATTTTTCTGTTTTGGAGTTCCCTGGAGAACCCTAAAACATCCCAAGACACCCTACAGACGATTACGTGCAAAATTTATTTATTCGCTTGATATTCCATGTCTTTCGTGCCGCTTTTTGTAACCCCAAAATAAAGTAAGAATTATCTATAGACTGATTAAAGTAATAGAAAGAAAAAGTTCTCTGAACTTCTTTAATTATTTTTAAACAAGCTTGTCTTGTTCCATTCAACCCAGAAAAAGTTGAGTTTAGAAAAATATCTGGTAGGAATCTGAATAAAAGGAACTTTTCAGCAATTTCATAATGATCTGGCAAGGAACAGACATCTGACGAGTTTTCAAATCCCGATAACTGTTCTTAAGAATGATTCCAACAAGGGAAAAAGTATTTGACGCAGTTTCAAATAACAGATATGCAGAAACTTTTCGGTTTGCAGTTTCAAAATTCCTTTGATTATAATAATGGGGATGTCGTCATATTAAAATTTCTTCGAACTTCTTATATCGCTAACTAAAGCTAAAATGATGCGTTTAATATTTAAAATAGTTATTTATACCAGTTTTTTATTCTTTTAGGTATGTTGAAATTGCACATATCAAATCATAAACTCTAAATTAAACACCAAAAGCATTACATATAATATAAAGGACATTAACTATAAGAAGTCTCTCACTTTTTCTTTTAACAATATCATTTAAAACACCCGGTTAAATTTTAATGAATGAGAATAATTTATTTATACATAAATCATTAAGTCTTTATTTTATATACTACTTACGTTGCATTTGGAACAGACTTCCTTTACTAGAATTTTGGTTAGTTTAAATGTGAATAAAACTCGTGTTCCAATTAAAAACTAGAAGCCATATTTAGTGCGAAATCATTATATTTTGATAAATCTTTCTAAGGGAAAATTAAAAACTATTAAAGGATTTATTAAAGGATTTATATAAAAGGGGATTAGGATGAGAACACTTCTAAGTTTAAATTTTTTTGTGTTATTTTATTTTTGACGTGTTTTTAATTGCTATTGAACACAAAGAATAAAAATTATTTTCAAGCTGAAAAAATATTCAAAACTTCAGCTATTACGTGTTAGTCTACAATTTAATGACATTTGGAAAAGAATAAAGGATTTGAAAAACGTTGAAATAATATTAACATAACGGAATTGTTAATATTATTTCAACATAAATATTTTAAAATATTTCAGAGTCAGCGCCTGAATTTAAATCAAATAACTTTTCCCAAGTTCAAAATAGAATATAGCAATCATGGAAATAGTGTCACCATTCAAACTAATGCAAGGATCTATTTATAGTTGTATGGTAACGACAAGATCAAACATCCCGCGATCTCTTTCACCGATCAAATGCAGATGGAAATAACACAAATTCATATTTTAAAAATAAATTTAAGTTGTGCTGTGAGCAGTAAGTTCATAACGAACGATAAGGCACCATCGCAGCTTATATAACGAGTAAAGGAATCCTTAGAGGAAAATCGCGAAAGGTGAAAAGAGAACAGAGAGAAGGTTTATTTATTAATTACATCCGAAATGATTGGATTATTCTGATGTTTTGATAAATTTTATATAACTTATTGAAAATTTGTAAACGCTACTAAACCATTAGTGGCGACATATCAGGAAATAGAATATTTTAATGACCATTAATCTCCACAGGTTTCTAGAGGCGTGCTTTTTTTAAATATGTTTTCAGTATACTAAAAGTGTAATATATTAGTTTCTTTCCATAGTATTAAATTATATTTCTGTATTGATACTGTTTATTTAACAAATATTTGTCATACATTTTGGTGCTATGGCATGGTTTGCATAGCAGGGGTTATGGGGGTTGCAAGGAGAGGATCTATAATACTCCCTAGTCACCTTAGCACCTCATCTTTATTTGACACACATAAAATTGCGTGTCAGATAAAGGTGTTAAATTCTATGTAAGCTACGATCAAGCGCTTAAAATCTAAAATTGAAAATATTAATAAAATCTTTAAAATTATAATATTTGTGTTCCTTATATAAATAGAAAAAAATTATTGGAAGGTGTTTTTATCTTTATATGACATAGATAATATTTAAAACTTGTACACATTTTGTAGCTCGAAAGCAGTTGCCGTAGAACAAATTTAAGAAATTCAGCGTCAAACGTATTGCAAACGAACGTAAAATCTGCTGTCGTGATTTAAAGTCACATGCGTGGCTATAAATAATATTTTCGAAAAACCAACAGATTGGGAAAATGTTACTGGTAATGCAAAGCAATGATTAACTGTCTCATTTCCATAAAATTAATTTCTACCATAGTTCTCTCGGATCAACAATTTCCGTCAAAATTAAAACAAGAATTTTAATTTAAAACAGGTCAGTAAATGTTTCCTAAGCCCTCTTTTCTAAATAAATCTTTCTAAACAGTTTCCAAAAAGGTAGAAATTCTTAAGCTCAATGTCAGATAAGTGCGAATATAAACACATCTTTTCTGATACGTCTCTTCTTAATCGTAGACTTCAGAGATTATGTTCCTGCCTCCAGAATTTTAATCCACGTCTTGTCTGTTCTACATAGCCCAAATCATTTGTGCAGATTATATGAAATATATGAATGTATTTTTATATAAATACTGATAAGGTTACATAACGATTCATATCAGATAAAGAATGACATTTTAAATCTCGCTACAATGAAATGTCTCCTCTCATCTCATATATGTTATTAATGTTCCTCTATTGGTATACATAAATTCGTATTTTCCCTACATTCAACGATTTCCAACATAGGCGGTTTGGTATGGTGCAGATAAATTTTAGCATGTCGATTATGTACTCTTCTGTATCGAAATTTTTTCTGACCGTGAATTGAAAAACTTTCTCAAGCTTTTATTTAGAAGTCTAGAAGTGAAATAAATCTCTTCTCGCAAATTATCCGGTAAAAGACACTTTAACCTTTTGGGGCTGTCACTTTAACCAGGGACTTGAGACGTCTGACGTCCCATCTCTTAGATTAGGTTAAGACTAGGTAAATAAATATATCTATTCCAGATATATTAAAGCTCTGAGGGGTTCACACTCATATATCCGTTCTGCAATCTGCAATCTTCACTGCATGACTTCTAACCAGTTTTGACTTTCCTGATTAATAGAATCTTTCAACTAATAGATGTTTTTTTAGTCAATACGTGTGTTGTGGGGGAAATGGTGCACTACTCGGAAATCTCTTTACGCTCAGAGGGTTAAGGCAGCTAAGGTATATACGTAAATATACCCTAAGGAGGACTGTAAGTGGTAAGTGAAATGCAATGGGTTCTATCTTCTGTAAATAAACTGAAAATTCTAAACTTACGTGCAAAATACATACATATAAGGAGGTAAATCTTCACCCAAGTCCTTTTTAGAATTTTGTTCTCTTCAAAAGGTTTAAAACATGTTTTTGGAATGCTTATTATTTGTTCAACATTGAAGTAAAGTTGGTTTTGTTAACTAAGAATTATACAAATCTCAATTTATTTTTTAGTAATGAATAATTTAAAATAACTGATGGGCGTTAGGTACTTTTAAGCCTTGTGTCATTTGCAATGTCCTAGTATTTCACAAATAGTTTATTCTGACATTTATTTTTCTTTTGTTTTTTATTAAATTTAACTGCTTGATTCCTATACTTTTACAAAACGTTCAGTTTGCGACACACGAAATCAGGAGTATACAAAATCTTCTCACTTTAGTCAATTACTTAGTCAGGCGTATTCAATTTTGTCAATCGTTTTTCTGTACCTCTTTTCACCAGGCTGCAAATTTCAAGCAGCATTCTTAAGTTAATTAAGATAAGTTTAAGTTGAATTGAAATTGTGTGTGTGTGTGTGTGTGTGTGTGTGTGTGTGTGTGTGTGTGTGTGTGTGTGTGTGTGTGTGTGTGTGTGTGTGTGTGTGTGTGTGTGTGTGTGTGTGTGTGTGTGTGTGTGTGTGTGTGTGTGTGTGTGTGTGTGTGTGTGTGTGTGTGTGTGTGTGTGTGTGTGTGTGTGTGTGTGTGTGTGTGTGTGTGTGTGTGTGTGTGTGTGTGTGTGTGTGTGTGTGTGTGTGTGTGTGTGTGTGTGTGTGTGTGTGTGTGTGTGTGTGTGTGTGTGTGTGTGTGTGTGTGTGTGTGTGTGTGTGTGTGTGTGTGTGTGTGTGTGTGTGTGTGTGTGTGTGTGTGTGTGTGTGTGTGTGTGTGTGTGTGTGTGTGTGTGTGTGTGTGTGTGTGTGTGTGTGTGTGTGTGTGTGTGTGTGTGTGTGTGTGTGTGTGTGTGTGTGTGTGTGTGTGTGTGTGTGTGTGTGTGTGTGTGTGTGTGTGTGTGTGTGTGTGTGTGTGTGTGTGTGTGTGTGTGTGTGTGTGTGTGTGTGTGTGTGTGTGTGTGTGTGTGTGTGTGTGTGTGTGTGTGTGTGTGTGTGTGTGTGTGTGTGTGTGTGTGTGTGTGTGTGTGTGTGTGTGTGTGTGTGTGTGTGTGTGTGTGTGTGTGTGTGTGTGTGTGTGTGTGTGTGTGTGTGTGTGTGTGTGTGTGGTTTCATGGAATTTATATTATACATAAAAACATAGGAAAGAACCAACTGACTTAAAATACCATCAGTTCTGTTTGTGCTTGTACTGTTGACCCTCTATGGGGTTTCGACAAGATATCTCGCCCATCAATATCTGATCAATTTTTCTAATGAATTTTGTGTGTGTGTGTGTGTGTGTGTGGTTTCATGGAATTTATATTATACATAAAAACATAGGAAAGAACCAACTGACTTAAAATACCATCAGTTCTGTTTGTGCTTGTACTGTTGACCCTCTATGGGGTTTCGACAAGATATCTCGCCCATCAATATCTGATCAATTTTTCTAATGACGAGATATCTTGTCGTCAAGATATTGCCGATTTTTTGATGATGACAAGGTCAAGATCTGGTCAACTTTTTGAAAATGACGAGATTTTTCGTCCATCAAGGTCTTATCACTTTTGCTAATGAAGAGAGACCTCGTCGAGACAACCACCATGAGGGTTAAACAATGAATTCAATAAAAATAAAATTATTACATAAAATATTGTAGCTATGCATACAAAGTGCTATAGACTCATACATAATTTTGTTTTGTATATTATAGACTCATGTACATTATATATCTAGTGTTAAGGAAGGAAGGCTAAAATTACTTGAAACGTTTAGTGATATCTAGAAACACACTTTTAAGTATTTTTTCCTTCATTTGATTAAACTTTTTGCACGAATATTTCAGATATTATTTCATTTATTACATACGTTGCATAAGCAATCAAATAAATTGTGATGGGATAGATTTTTTTCCTATTAGAGAGCTCTTTACACAGGCTTTAATTCTTACATTATTGACCAGAATTTCTGTAAATTAAATTTGCTGTGCTTCTTTTAATTTCACACTTATCCTAATCTTCATTTTTTTCATCGTAAAACAAAGAGTTTATATGTGTAATTGATTTGAAGAATTTATACCTGAGAGTCGAAAAAAATTAATATCAAACTGCTACAAAACAATGGAAGTATTGAAAGTAGCCATCATATGCGAAACAATTCAACCTACTTTTTAAGTATTTTTCATAAAAAATATCAGAATTAAATCGTGTTACTGTCAAAATAAGATTTAAACTTTTAACTTACATTGGTTAATTTTTGTTAATTGGCTACACATTGGTTAATTTTTTATTTAACTTTTATTCCGATAATTGTAAATAAGTATATTCCATGAAGAAACGTTTACAGTTAAAAGACCTGCAACCACACCTAAAAACCAATCAATATCAATATTTTTTGAGCAAACTCAAACAACTCAATATTTATTTTATTGTAGTGTATACAATCCATTAAATTTTAATATACAAATGTATTGGTTTATACAAAAATCAGTTTTTAAGAATATTTAATATTGAACTTTTATCATTTTAACGTATTTAATATACTTTATATAACAGCTTCAAGTCTTGTATTGACCAATTTTGAAAACAAAATGCTAATCAATATGAATTTATACATTCATGAAGATATTTTTAGTTCTATTAAATCAATTGTAGATACGATCCTCGTTAACTTTCAATTTCATCTTAAATCTGTTGAGTATTTTGAGAATGAGATGTTTTAACAGAAAAATTCAGCTAAATACAACTGTTAGGCCCGTAACACCTAATAATATCATACCCAAATCCATAAGTTTTATTAAAATTTTGAAACATGTTTATTAAATTATTATTTAGCACATTTTCATGTCAAAACTGCACATGGAATTATTTATACTAGCTACTATGTACAGTGACAATTCCCATCTACAAAATAGGCGTTGAACAATATAATCTACAGTAACACATGATGTGGTTACATAGCCAAAATATCAATATCTATTTGGCCTTTAATAAAATGTACTTTTTGGTACAAATTTTTAATTATGCCAGAACATTTAGAAATTATTCACAGAATTAGTTAAAAATTACCTTTTTTGTTACCTAGAAAGTAGTGCAATCTTTTTTAATTGATTGTTATTTTACTCTATAAATATCAACAATTTCAAGAACTCAACCATTAAATATTTTGTTTCCCAAATTTCATGAAACAACATTTTTAATCACGAGTTAACTTAGACAGATTATAATAATAATATTTTCCCTGACTTAAATATAACATAATGTCAAATGAAATAAGTATTCCCCTCCATATTCCGTTATCCAGTGCCTCACTTATGTTGTACACTAAAATCAATATATTAGTCTTATACAGCCAGTTCCCACCTGAAATCAATATAATCTAAATTGAAATTTAACTGAGAATTTATCAGTCACTTTTCTTGAATAAAGTCTTTTTTCGTTTACAACACGTTTCAACGCACAAATATGCAAGATAAAATATTGTTAAAGCAATTTTGACTAAATAATTCTAAGTTGAAACAGCTATAATTCAAGTATATATTGATACATTTTCTCAGACTGAATTAGTAAAAGATCAGCGTTTATGGATATGTTTCACAGTGCACATATTTTAAACCAAAAGTGTTTGAAAAGTATCCAACATCAATACTATCAGAAACAAAAAAAAGATTTTTCTAAACTATTCTATCGGTTAGTTAAGAATGAACAATTGAAAAAATAATTAATATCATTAATAAATAATAATAACATAAAATAACACACATATTACAGGAAGAAATAATTAAAAGAAAACTCTTCCATAAACAAAATTATTTTGAAACTTCGTGAGCAAATAAAAAAGTGTTTACTAAATTTAAGTAAAGATCCCTACCAAAGAATACTTATTATTATTAATTATATAATAAAGTTCTTCCCTTGTAAACCGATTATATCATGCAAGGCCTCAATGTTCATAAAAGAGGTCAGATAACACCTGAGGATTCAAAATAAATCAGTTAGTCATGGGACTCACCTTTAAACAGGCAGCTGATAAAAAAGAACACTTGAACAATGCAGATCCAGCACATCGTGGTGGTGAATCCTGAGCTTTTATACACTCGCGTATGAACTTGAGAGAGACAGAATTGAATAAAAGGGGGCAGTGTTTGAGCAAACAATTCAATCCCAGCTAACAGGCGAGATAAAAAAGACGTGACCCGAAAAGATGCAGTCGACAGCTCCGAGTTGAGCACACTTCTACGAACAGCGACGAACTTGTAGAAAACATCCCTCTCCTCTCCGTTCGTCGGCTCACGAGCACCATTCGAAAAATTAAAGCACCCTCACTCGACCCCCGACCAAAGTCAACGATGGTGGCAGGCTGCTGCAGCTGGGACGATGCGGGGAGAGATTTTCCATCACCATGGTGGCCACCGTGATTCTATAAATAGCCCTTTTCGCGCTTAAATAGGGAAAGGTGCTTTCCCAAATGGTGGTAAGGGGGTTGCAGTCGAAAGTGCTTTTCTCCAACAATTGGTCTTAATGGCGAACGACGGTGGCAGACTGCTGCTGCAACATGGTTTGAAGTTCAGGCGAGAGTCGTCACCAGGGCACAATCTCCCGCTGCGGTAATGTTATTTGGACGGAGGGTGGTTGAAGCGATGGTGGTGTCCTTTATCTCCTGGTGGAAGAGGTCGGAGGCGGCGATCGGGGGTCGGTGCTGATAGAGATGATGATGCCCGTTTTGGGGGTCAGTCCGGCGGTTCATCTGTCGCTTCCCTGTGACCGACTAAGCAGGGGTAGATAACAGGGACATTCTTGCTGCTGCGTCGATCGGTGGCACCAGCGATCGATATTTCGGCAGCTGCGCAGAAGTGGCCGGGGGGGTGCTGTGGGTCCTTTACAGCGCCGCTGCCGAGTCCACGTAATACGTTAACGTTATTTTTTGCGCTCTGCTCAGCGCTGTTCTTTTCTTCTTTCGCTTGCCGTATATGAGACAATTTATCACGTGGAACTCAGTTCTATTTCGTTTTACCGTGGCACAGACACCGTGTGTGTGTGCTTTTTCATTATTATTTTCGGGAAATTTTTTTTCTTTTTCTTCTTCCTTTGGTACACATTATCAAAATCACCTCTGATTTTTATGAATGCCGCAGTGGGCGCGATAAGCGTTCAGAGAGGTGTAAGTGGAATTGATCATTCTTGATTTCGAATTCCGATCTCGATGCAAAATAGGAGGAATCTGAATATCTGTTTGGGCGAGGAAGAAAAGTGACCCAGATCCTAACCGTCACGAAGCAATGATATTTTATTTGATTGGAGGAAATGGCGTTGTTGGTTTTACAAATAATAATTAAATTATTCTCGTAACAAAGTTTAAATACTTACTAAAGTTTAAAGTTAAAGCTTTTTTATTGGTATTTTTTAATATGCCA
This sequence comes from Meta bourneti, assembly GCA_933210815.1. NCBI lineage: Eukaryota > Metazoa > Arthropoda > Arachnida > Araneae > Tetragnathidae > Meta > Meta bourneti. The sequence continues at coordinate 61,292,577 of OW119923.1, read as the reverse complement.
AAAATAAATTCGAATAAAATCATTTCAACATTGCCAATCACGAAGCGAAGAAATTTTGAAGTTGAGTTTTAAAATTTTACACACATGAATATTCATATTAAACATACATTTTAATAAAATTCATGCAAAAAAATTAGTTGTTTGTTTGACTGCATATATTGTGAGTGCTTATTTAGTAATCTACTTATAAATTATCAAGTAGGGTAAAAGTAGGTAGGTAAAAGAAAAACTGTTATTAGCATGCATTAAAGAAGAATACAATTATGGTAATTTGATGGGAATAAATATGATTATAATTGTTTATTAGGAGGCTCTAAGAATAAATTTAAATAAACTCATCATTTCAAAAAATAATATTACTCTAATATACTATACTAATACTCTATTATATTACAAAAAAATTAAAACAATTGATTTTTTTCATAACATCAATAAAATAGTCCCATGTCATCTATTAACATTAAAAATGTTTACATTAGGAATTAGAACAATCATTGAAAGGGTACTCAGAACGGATTGAATAATACTTCAAAATTAATTTTATGTTTACTTAAATCAAGGATATATCTAGCAATTACCATGCTGAAACTGATAAATCAAATTTTAAATATTCGATACCAAAAAACATAAACAGTGAACCTTTTGTTCTAAAAACAAATTATTATAAAATCTCATGCAGGGATTTTTAGGTATGTAAAAGTATAACATATGTTTATTTCCAATTCTTGATTAGATCTTTGCATACACTTTCTTATTATGTAAGCTCTTTAATTTAAAAATTTAATTTTAAAAACTCATCTTCAGACAGTAGCTCTTTTCCACAAACACGAAAATAACTTTTGCCATAATTTTGAGAACAGAATAAAAAATGTAAAGGTCATGTTACGTTACTTAGGAGGCTTACAATGCATCAATTCAATATACTTGTCAGAATTTAACCTATAAATGCTACAGTGCACTAGAACTTTTGAAATTGTCTAACATAGCCACCAAACATCTAAATTTGAAATACATTCTAAAGTGTTATACAAGATTTGACTTTTTCGACATTGTTAATTGGTATGTTCCAATCATCTGGTACAATTAATTATACTTAAATAAAAACAATTTCGTAAGCTGACAATAGGATACCACCATTACAATATGTGCAATCCTTACTCAACAGAAGTATGCGTTTTGCAGTTGACAAACGGTATTGCAGCACTGCTCAATATTAGTCATATTAGTTCTTTAGATTAAAATTATGTACAACCCCAAGGATCAGCTGAGTTAATCTAATATTTTTGCAAGATCATAGATAGTAATTGTGCATGTCCAGATCGGCATATGGGGTATACAGACATAATTTTCGATCTTTTTACAAATTGTTTTAACTACTCAAAATTAAATTTAACTACTTTGGAAAATTGATCATCCTAGTAGTAATACAGTTTTTAGGTTTTCCTCAAACAAATGGCTAAATTATGTATTTTTTAATTTTGAAAAAATTTTAATTTGCTAAAATTTTGTGATGGTAATCTTAACTTTTTTTTATAGCAAAAATTTATTCAATACAAAAATACCTATATTTCGTACAGAGGCATAAAGATCCAAGTACAGATAGATTCGAAAATTATAAACCTCTACCTCAACACTCTGAATCACTCATTCCACTTTCATAGATTTATAAAATTTCCATTTTTCTGTCATTTTTTCAATTCATTAGCGATAATTCAATATCTATGTAATGTACAGTGATTAATTTGTTTTCAATTACCATGATTACATTTATTAACGATTGATCTAAGTTAATTTTCCTTTTCCAATTAAATTTTTAAACACTCAGTTCCACTATCAGTTTGCTGTAGAAGATTCTTTTACTCATGATTGACTTTAATTGACAACTTAAGAAATAATCTATTAAAGAAGATAGTGATGAGATCGATTTTGATGATTTTTCAATGATTGATCCAAGTTTAGTTAATTTTCAAATTAAATTTTTATTCAATCATTTTCGCTTACAGCTTTCTGCTGAAGATTCTTTCAGGTCGTAAATTCTGTTGCTGTTAACTTTAGATGTAATCTATTCAAGAGAATCATGCTGAGATTTGTTTTTCGATGATTGATTTGTTAAGTTGATTTAAATTTCCAATTAAATTTTTTAATCAATTTATTTCGCTTCCAGTTTTCTGTGGAAGATTCTTTCAGGTCATTAATGCTACAACCTTCAACTTTATCAGTAATCTATTCGAGAGGATCATGATAAAGTTTAGTAACTATTTCTTTGCGTACTTTAAATGTTTTAATTAATTTATCTACCAAGTCTCCCAATTTACGCAGTAGTGACAACATCCGCTTTACAAAGATGATTCAAAATGTATCGTTGACTTCTTAATTTCCTAGTGAAAATGCAATCTACCCATCATTCTACAAATCATAAATTGGTCAAATATCGAGCATTTTTATCGTTATAAAGTTTTCAAAATAAACTTTAATAAAACAAATTTAAATTACATACGATGAAACTGGAATTATCTTGAAAAAATGTGCTTGACGATAATCTCAAATTTCATTGGTGATGATTAAATCTTGACTACACAGCATTTTGTTGAACTTAATATTAATTTTAGCCTTCTATATTAAAAGACTTTCAGTACAAAACAATCCAATTTTAGAAAATACGAAAATAAAATTTTTGGAGTTCAGAAATAAAATGGAAACAGAAACCTTGCTTCATCTAAAAGCGAGTGATTCTTTGCCCATATATGATCCCTTGTTTAAAAATCTAAAAGAACGTAGCTTATAGACGGTCTTCGACACTGCAAAACCCTGAAAGAACTAGTGTAAAAGACCAATAGAATATAAAAAGAACGTAATGTGCATTCAACATATTTCTATAATGGTTAATTAGACTATGAAACTGAAACAAAATGTATAGCACACATTATTTTCCACCCTTATAAACGAATATTGAAATGCAGTCTGAAAACAAAACTTAAAAACTTTTCTTCCACCAAGATCAATTTCTTAGATTGCGACCCGAAATGTTGAGAACATTTGGCAAGCAAACAACTTATCTTAACGTGATACATTTCTTAGAAAATTGCGTTAGGGGAAACAAACAAATGGATTTTATATTTTTTTAGTGCTGGAAAATCAATTGCTCATTGATTTTTCGTAGCAGAACGTTATATAGAAATAAAATGTATAAATAAATCCTTCAAACTTCAAATCCATTTTATGTAGAGAAATATATTCAATATACTGCATTAACACTCTGAGGGGTTCAAACGCATAACCCATACGCTACAGAACAGTTTTGACCTTTACAAATAGAACCTTTCCTAGGATCCTTTCAACCAATTGATGTGGTTATTTAGTCGTTGTAATGGGTTGTGGAGGTAAAGCAATACTTCGCTACTCGCAAATCTGGTGATGATCAGAAGTTTAAGAGATGATCTGCAAAAGGAACATATCTTCATTATTTGAAAAATATATAATATGTCATTATACATCTCATTTTGTGAGTTATGAGTCATTATATGTGTTATGTTATTTATTGTGTGTGTTATATAAGTCATTATATGTGTTGTTATGTTATTTACTGTGTGTTATACGAGTCATATGTGCTATTATGTTATTTATTTATTGTGTGTTATATGAGTAGTCATTTTGTGTGTTGTGGTGAAAAGGCAATTCTACACTATTCTTAAATCTCGTAACGCTCGGAAGGTTTATGAATACATTCAAAAGTTAAAATACATTACTCAAATTGAATTATTTACTCTCATTTGTAGTACAGAGTCTTGTTGACATTTAATACTAAATCTATATCACAAATAACAATAGGCAAAATATATTTAACATTCATAATCAGAATTTATTCAAATCATCATTAAAATATGAATAGAAATGTGTCTCACACCCCTGTTCCTTATACTTTCTGAATAATTTGTTTAAATGTATTTGGTTTCATACTCACTTCTACCCTGATGAATTATAATGAATCCTGGGGGGGATTTCAATTAACGTCACACTAGAGCAACACAACGGGCCATTGGTGACGGTCCGGGATCAATCCCGAAGGGAAAGATCCGAGGACAACACCACGTAATTTTGAACCACGGTCAGATGACGAGGCAACACCTGAGCTGGCACCCCACTCTCCAAACTTCCACACCACGCCAACGTGAGGACATTTGAGGTCACGACAGATTTAACGTGCGCCAGCCCCCTTTGTACACGACGGTGTTTTGGCTGGATTCGAACTCGCAACCCTTCGGTTGCTAGTTCGTTACTCTTCCAACCGGGCCACCGCGGCCCAATGAATCCTGGTAAATAATAGGTCTATGTAGATAAACTCCCCTTCTACGACTTATTTTATTCTCAGTCTCTACCCACAATAATTAGTTTATTGACTGAAGTTTTGTTCAGTACATTTCCTTGTCTCATCAGTACAAATAACCTTAACTCGATTGTGAATGTCTTAAAGTTTATTCGCTAACATAAATTTATATACACATGGATATCAAATTCTTAAGCTATAAATAAATCTGTTAGCTTTAGAGATTCATATTTTCATGCATCTAAAGACGAGATTTTATAGGTTAGAGTTGAATAATTTTGAATCAATGAGATTTGAGAACAATTTAGATGATAAATGGATTAATCGCTCGAGTTGTCCTTTTGGCTAATGTACAAATTGAATTTAATGCAAATTAATAGCTGCAATTTGATAATAACATGCAAGTTACAATTTAGTTGCTATGAATAATATTCTTAATTTCAAAACCTAAAACACGACGGTTAAAACTTTATTGCTGTTATTAAATGTATTTATTGCACTAGTAGCTGTTATAGTTTTGTGCTTAGAGACAGAACGTACCAACCTTTTTTTACCTTATTGTCATCAATTATATTAATATAGTTTTCTGTTCAACTCTGACCCTAGACATTTTGTAATGCAGCGCCAAGAACTCAAATTTTTGATATTATCATATGATTACTAATTCCCAGAGAAAACCTTCCCTCGTTTCACAATCACTCCTTATTTATGTCTTCGCTTTTTGGCAGTACGTACCTTTGTGAACAATTATTTTCAAGGATGCAGTACGTGAAAAGAAATGAGAAAATTACATCAAACTTTTCTGACGAGCACCTTGAGAACTCACTAATTCCAACCACTTCCATCAATCCAGACATTGATGCAGTTGTTTCACAAAAGCAAGGTCAAACATCCCACTAGTTTTATGTTTATTTGCTCTCTTTTTTCGACGCTATAATACAAAATATGTAAAAATAAAAGACATTTTGTTACTTTTTATGCATTAATTATATAATATTTAAAATGTAGGTCAAGACAAATTCCTCTTCACTCAATACGACCCAGGCAAGTCAAATTGTTGGACATCCCTGAACTAAAGATCAACTTAAAATTTATTTTATTCTAAGAGAATTTGATGCTATTAGGAACTCGATGTCACTTTTTCTCTTTCAAACATTCATTCTTTTGCATACATGAAATCATCAAAATCCACTTTACAATTTTTCAATTACCATATGTGTGTGAGGTCAGTAACATATATTCCTTAAGAATTTAAGCATTCTAGATAGTTCAAACCTCCATTAAAAACAATGAATATTTTGCAATCATTAATAGAAAGTAACAAGTAATAAATTTGAAGTTTGTATTTATAAGTCGTGGGTGTTCTTTTGCTGTATTGTTATTACTTGCAAATATTTTAATCTTTAACATCCATGCAAGACATCTCTTCGTAAGCTTATTTTTATTTTGGAAGAATAATTTGTCAGAGCATCTTATTTAAACTCTAATGAGTTCTTTCCATTCCAATTTAAGATTCTTTTTATTTTTTCAAGTCTTCTAAGATTTACTTGTGACTTCGAAACAGAGCTGATAAAGATTAAAAACAGAAAATAACTTTTATTTGAAAAAAGGAATGGATATCATTCTTCTTTTTTAAATTATTTCAAATTAATCAACATAATACGTAAATTTATCTTGATTACGTTAGAGACTTTCGATTACTTAAAAAATGAAATAAATTAGTGAAATTCTTTCGAAGAGATATCGAAACTGGAAATATATTTGAAATAAACTATCAATAGTCATTTCCAATTCAGACGTCATTTTTCAAAGGAAAACACGCATAAATTACACAACATATAGAAAATGCTCAGTACAAATTCATTCTGGTCTTCAATAAATATACTAATTTATGTCCGTATTGGGATCCATGTTAACTAGTAGTCAGTTGGGTATCATCATATTTCATTGTTCTTGTAATGCGACAAATTGTTTGTTATGGAGTTGCTTGGGTATTTTTCTCCTGACTAACTATATTCACTGAAAATGCTGCAGTTTTCTCTAACTAAAGTAGCCTTCAGTTATTTTATTGCTCTATTATTGATGATAGTAGAAATTTATTTGCTATTGTTATAGATGAGTCCGGTGCATTGACATCGACTTTACGATGTCTTCTGTAAACATGAAAAGAAATATACGTAAAAAGATTTTTAGAAAACAGGAACAATTTATTGTGAGCCACATAACTTAATTAAAATATCTCGAAAACAGTCCAGATGTTACTCATCCCAGAACCTAAGAACACGATGTCCTCCAAACTATCTGTTCTTCAAGCAAGCAAGACATATGTTTGAATCAGCAAGGTGGTATCCGTGCAAGTATATTTATTTATAAATAAAAGGCGTTTGAGAATTAATCCATTAGCCTTCTTGCTTCCCAATCACTCTGGACAGTTCCATTAAACCCATTAAGTGCAGTACACTTGTCTAAATGTTCGGCATTGATTGGTCGTCCAGAAAATTCCATCAAGTATAGTTTTATAATGAAGTTAATTCAATCATTTAACATCAAAGAGACGAAGCAGCGCTGTGATAGATTTAGCATTAACCAGGATGTATCATGAGAAGGTCTATCACTTATTTAGGACCACGAGTAGATCTATCACTTTACATCCCTGAATGTGGCGTATTGTAGCTTTGAAAGAAAAAGTGGAAACTTTTCTTTTCAAGACATAATGTCATTCGGACCTTTCTGAAAGATATAAGGTCATACGGCTCCTGTTGAAAAAGAAAAAGGTACCAATGTACACCAGTGAAATATATTCATGCTAAATAGAAGGGATGTAATCGGACGATCAGCTTCTGTTGATGTTTAATTCGCCGATAAAAAATCAACTCCCAAAGGCATCAAGTGGAGGAATCATCATCGCTCAAGAATTTGCAAAACGGAATTTGTAACTCTGGTTCGACGAAGCTAAAGAGGAGTACTATGAAGTGACTTGCTTAGACAGTTATAGAAATCAATTTAATCAAGGAAGGTACATATAATCGGCTTACAAGTGAAACACACTAAGTCCTTGCTCCTGTTAAGTCTAAGCTCCTGTTGAAAAAGAAAAAGGTACCAATGTACACCAGTGAAATATATTCATGCTAAATAGAAAGGATGTAATCGGACGATTAGCTTCTGTTGATGTTTAATTCGCCGATAAAACATAACTCCCAAAGGCATCAAGTGGAGGAATCATCATCGCTCAAGAATTTGCAAAACGGAATTTGTAACTCCGGTTCGACGAACCTAAAGAGGAGTACTATGAAGTGACTTGCTTAGACAGTTATAGAAATCAGTTTAATCAAGGAAGGTACATATAATCGGCTTACAAGTGAAACACACTAAGTCGAAAATTAAAGTTCTAAGAAAACGAAGGAGAAAAATCTACTCCCCAAGCTGTACCCACTAAGTGTAAGTCACTCTCAAGAAAAATCTAATCTTCATTCAAAGAAGCAATATATTAGTGCCCTTCACCAGTCACAATGATGTCTCATGATCTAATATGAAATAGAAGGACTTACGCCATGACTACGTGATCCAATACAAAATATGACTTAAGTCATTGTGACTATAAGAAATTGGGAGGAAACAAACAACCACAATAATTGACTATGGGATAAGTGGGCTTGCTGGCTTTGGCATTTATTCAAGTACTGTATGTGCTATTGTATAAAAATCCATTGGTTCTGAGGGCCAATAGAGAATACATAAAAAAATTTTTTTCTTACTTTTTAATGTATCTTAACTTAGAAGAGAAATATTTAATAGATATTCTTTTGAGAAATATTCAATGTTTCAAAAATAATTATTTGTATGTAATTATTTCGAGCTATAAAGCAATAGTTTTATACTCGCAGTGTACTTACTATTCATCATACTGAAATATAATATGTAAATTTATAAAGTGCATATCAATACTGGTGTCGCTGTATATACTACAAAATAGAAGGACTTACGTCACTGTATCTGCATGAAATTGGGAGGGTAAAACAACCAGAATTGGCATTGGTTAGAGCACTGATTATGAGGCTGGGTTCTATTCAGGTGGAGCCGACAAGAAAAGTGTGGAATTTCAGGGGGAAAGGGGAACGGGTCTTGAGAACGCCTGGAGTGCATGACCTGTGATGCACGTGCTCATCAATGAACCCAATAATTAAAGCATCACCTCCCGAGACCCATAGCATCGTTCTTGGAACATCGGTTAGAATCAGCACCCAGATGCTACAGACCAAAGTCGGTGAACTCCACGCTCCTAAAATCTCGCCATCAATTCAACTTTTACACATCACAACACATATTTACCTATGTGACATTCCTACTCTGTAATCAATGATATGAAATATTGACTTCTGGTTGAACTATAGATTTACTCTATGTATTATATCAAATTATTATTATAGTATAAGTTATATGTTATATGTCACCTACCTATTATAGCAAGACTTACATCATGACGTCAAGTGATCGTCTATGTGTGTATAAAAATTAGATGGAGTCAAACAACCACAATAATTGACAATGGGATGATGACAAGACTTGCTGGTATTGATCAGAACGTTGGTTATGACTGTATTTCATTGAGGATGGAACCGGAGAGAGGAAAAACTTGGAATTTCTCGGAGGGAAATCTTGCGAACGCCGAGAGTGCATGATCTGTTAGGAACGTGCTCATAGATGATTCTAAAAGTTAAAGCAGTATCTCCTGAGCCCTGTGTCATCATCCCTGCAGAATCGCACCCAGAATGATCTGCACCCCTGCGACCCATGCCAAAGACACAAAGTCTTTGTGTACCAGTTTCCTAAAAAGGTCTCATCAATTCACCATTGACCCGTCACGACACATTTCCACCTCAGTGACATCCCTACTGTGCAATCATTGATATGTAATGTGGATTGCTGTTGGACTAAATTCTTGAATGATTACTTTTTACAGCTCTATTGAATGTAAATTACACAAGAGATTTTCCTTAGTGTTATAGAGAAATTTTATGTGTACATAATTTTGAATTGAATAAATAAAAATAAACTTTCAACTCTTCACAACGCATATATACCTATTTGACAACCAGTCAAAATTCATTCATTAATATTCTGACTTAGAAAAGATAAAACATATCTTGAAAATTTTGACTTGGTGTGTTTCACTTGTAGTACTTTACTGATTCCTACTATTCTGACTGACGTTTAGAACTGTCAATTTATATGAGATTTGAATAAGCTGATTCTAAGTTTCATACTTTATGTCAGTATACAATCAATTTAATAACTCTTTGAGGAAAATAATTATTTGAATATAATAAAAACTAGTTTTAGGGTACTCATAATATCAATGTAAGTGTATCGAAGTGAGACAGAGTACATATATTTTTATACAGTTTCTCTTCTTTCAAGAATAGAGGCAATCTCCTTGAAAACCTTAGTCTGAGAACTCAAATTTTACGACTAAAAATGAAGCTATCTCGCGTAGATAAATTCTCTATGTTGACAAGTAAGGCCGAAATGTGAAGCAGTAAATGCCAAGTACTCGTCGTAAATTTCTTTAGATAGTTTCTTTTTTCATGTTTAACAAGTGGAACAGCAAATCTCCGAAAGGGCAAGGTTATTCTTAGTCTTTTTATAAATATCTATAAACTTAGATTAATTTCGAATGAATAAATTCAATGTTTTTCAGATATGCCACTTTTTGACATAATTCTATAATAATTTAATGATATGGTTTTCTATAATACAATGAAATATATTTTATAATATAATAAAATACTTTTTTTATGAATAGAACTAACGATTTCTGCCGCAATAAAATGTCTGAGGAGGTTTTAAAACTATTCAAAATATACAACCAGTGAATCAAATGGGTGAATTCTTGAAAGTGCGATTATTGGTAACTTCTTAAATATACCATTCTATAATACTATTTTTCTTATATTATCCTATAACAAATAATAAAAAATCATCAGATCCCATTTTATTAAACATATTTACCTTCTAAATTCTTAATTTACAAAAATGGCTAATGTTCGATATTTTGCATCTTTGCTACCATCTTTAAAGAATGTTTTACAATGTTATCAAATAGATCTAACTAGATTTGAAAAATATAATTTAAATTATAATTATTTCTATCTTGCATGATCTTTATTTAACAAGCTAAAACATTTTCACAGGACAAATAAATGTCAATGCAATAATCTAGAACGTCTACTGGTATATAATAATCTGCTGAGAGCAAAATACCACATTTTACCAAACGATAGTATTTAAAACCAAAAATTATTATTTATATTTTATCTGATGATAATTATTCATTTAAAGGAACAAATTTGATGTACGTTTTGCTAATGATTTAAAAATCATTAGCATCATCATTAAAAACATTAAAAAAAATTGTTATGTTTAAATTTATGTATTTATCTTTTTATATTCTTTTTCTGTTTCTCAACTGGAAGGAGATGAAAACAATGAATAGAGTTTCACAAATATGCAGTACGAAAATATTCTTAAAATTTACTAATGTTTAATTAAGTTATGTTAATTATGTTTAAATAAAAATTATTACCTTTTAAACACACATTCTACTGCCAAAGAACTATTAACATGCAAGAACGAACTTACAAATATCTCTCTCAAATAAATTCTTCAATCAACTCATATACTTAACGGTTAATATGCCTGATACTGCAGGGGATATTTCTTGCCATAGAACAATCTCGGGGCGAAAAAAATTAGTTTGAGAAATATGCTAAAAGACTTTTAATTCATGACTATCTTTTAAATAAGTAACTTGATTAAGTGTTCAAGGGTGAATCATCTACTTATAAAGACGTAATACTTATTATCGAAATGGAAATGCAAACGTGAGCTATTATTTTTAAAAGTTGCATCGAAAGATACGCTAATGGTATTTCATTTATCCCCCAACTGGTCTTATGACAACACAATTACATAAATGCATGGGCTCACTCATTATCTATGACAAGCGAAAACATTAAACTCTAAATCTCGAACCTTAACATTAGCCGGTGCACCTCGGAATTCCCCAACTTTCTGGAATGATAAAGAGAATTGCCATTTGCTTTTGACAGCTGCGAATTTTCACGCAGCATAAAGCCGTGTCATATCGATTCTTTTTACCCACCTCAGGAAGATTCTGCCCTTTCATAAAGGATAATGATTGCTGAAAAACTGTTTCCTTTGTGTCAGTTAATCTTGGTCCCCATAAGAAAAGGGTATGTGTTTTTGATTCTCTTTTCTTAATGCTCTTAGCGATTTTGTTCCGATCATACGGAGAGGAAGGTATGATTTTCATTATCAGTTTATCGTACATAATCTTGCAGTTTGTTTAATTTCTTAAGAATTCCAAAAGCTTTCTGACATTTCGAATATTTCATTTAGTTTATTCCATTAAATGCTTAATGTAAAAGTGACATCTCAATTACTGGATTTATCCTTTTGAAAATTCTGCTTAAACCTGTTTCAAAAAAGAATTTTGTTCTTAAAAAATCAGAAAAGAACCTTCTGAGCTATTGAGAAAACTGAAGAGTCAGCTTTCGGATTTAGATAGCACGTTTATACTTTTTGCTTTTAGAAATGAAACCACCCGTAGATTTCAGAGGTCTTACTTCTTGGTTCGTATTTGTGCTTATGTAAGTAGTTTTAAATGAAAATTGTGTTTGCTGTTTTGATAAGAATGCGTTTTTGATTAGGTTGTATTGGACTTGGTTAAGTTTAATTTAATATTTAAGCACTTTATTTGAAATTTGGTGGATGTCATTCAATTGAGTTGGCCTTCATTTATCTTTTTCTTGAAATCACATGAAGTTTTATTTTAAAAACCATTTCCAGGTATAAATAATATTGAATGCAGCAAAGCGCTATTTCCTGTCTCACATATTGGCTTTAACCGACCATTTTAGTAATTGGGATTGATCCAGTACCGTCGTCAATAGTCCATTGCCGTTACTCCTGTTCGATGTAAATTCAACTATCTATCTACCCTACTAGACAAAAGCAGCATACTAAAAATTCTACTTTCTGAAAGATACAATCACTAAACCTTCAACACAGTTATGCATATTATTATGCACCGTTGTGCTAACAGTTACGCATACTTTTAGAAGTTAAGCAAACTTCGCTATGAGGAAGAACACACGTCGAATAGGGTAATGTTTGATCAGACGCTATTTCTTCGTTTAGAAAAGTTTACTCTTTGTTAGATGTCTGTAGGAGTGAATAAAATAAGTAAATTTTGTACATTGTGATTTAGATGGGAACTTATGGAGATACTCTTTAAATAGGAATAATAACGCGCAAGAGTTTTTTTAACTAATTTTTATTTAATTACTTATATTACAAATTATATTTCAAGAACACCTTTTTTCTTTATCATAAGCTCCCTTGATTTTCTAAAATGCATCAGCTGTGATATCTAAGCCCATTATCCAACATTTGACTCACACCTATAAGCTCCGGCAATAAAACAAATAAATTATCTTAAAGGTGAAATATTTCAGTTGTCTTGCATTACGTGTCCGATCGTTCAAAGTTCATACATTAGAACATATTTAAGTATCAAGAACGATTCTTTCATGTTAGGAGATAGCTCAAATCTTCCCCTTTTTATTATTATTGAACACAAAGCAAACTCCCGTGTACCATAAAAGTATGACATGGGGCTTGCAGAAATAAGTTAATTAATCAAAGAAACAGTAGAATATAAAATTTAACTAAAATTACAAGATTTGGTGAACTTAACAGTTGAAAAGAAAAGCAGATTAGTTCTAACGAAAACATTGAGTTGCATGACCATGCTTTACTCAATCTTCTCAAATCGTTTTGAAGGCACATTCTGGAATTACCAAATGCAAAACAACTGACAAGTAAATTATCTACATCTTGAGTCTGCTTTTTTGAACAATCGTCAGATCATTAGTGCGAAGATTAAACCTATATTGGTATTTAGAAAACCTTTCATGGCCAGATAAAAATTGCGTAATTTTAAAGTTTGTGAAGAAAAATAATTCTGAGTTCAATCTATGCTGAATAGTAGGAAAAAAATTTTAGTGTGGTCAGCCTTCTTAGACAAGACATACTCTTCGTTCCACACTGTAATAAGCTTGTCATAATATACGGTATTCAAGTAACACTTAGAAATGGTAACATGTACATCAACTGCTAAATTAACTGTCTTTGGCCAAAAAATCAGCTCTTTCCTCATTTCGTAAATCCCTTGATGTCCACACACATGAGCAAAGAAAATCTCAATTCCACTATTCTAAGAGAACGATAACTTATTGTTAAAAGTGTTTCAACAACTAGTTTTTCTGTGCTCGTACAATTGTTCAGTAAATGTAGAGAAGAGGAAAAGAAAATCACTTCAAAATAAGGTACTTAGTACAATTATTTCCATTTACTTTAAACCACTTAACTACTAGATTAATGCAAAGTAATTCTGCTTGAAAGATAGTGCATTCATTCCGGATACGATGGTTTTAAAAGCCGTATTCGAAATTGTCTTCAAATAAAACATAAGCAAGGACAACTTTTTTTGTTCATCTTACTACCGTCCGTAAAACAGACTTTCTGAAAAATCTTTTCCACGTTCTTCTCGTATTTGATGAAATTGATTCTAGAACAGCCAGATGAGGAATGTTGCAAAGTGGCAATTTTCCATCAACGCAATCCATCGAAAAGTCATTTTAAATGGAATACAAGTCATTCGTATACTCAATTTCCAAGTCTGGCAGTGGGACTCAATTATAGCAAAGATCTTCGTAACTTAATGCTCTATAACCTCTAACAATACGCAGAAGAATTATCTGTTGAATCTTCCTCAACCTGCTTCGGTTGGTCTTAGTCTTCAATGCCTGTCCCCAGATCCCAGAAGCATAAGCTATTAAAGGCACATACCCTGTTTGTATATAACTTTTAAGACTTCATAACTTTCTCCAAATGAATTTTTGGCAATACGATACAGACCAATAAGAAGTTTTTCGTATTTATTAGAAACATATTCTATATGCTTCTTCCGCTTGAGTTTTCTGTCCCGGAAAACACAAAGGACTTAAATTCGTCAACAAATTCAAGAGTCGATTCCTCAAGGGTTAAAGGTGAAATAGCATCATCATCCAATTTTCCACCAACAATCACGGCTTTACTCTTGGAAGGGTTGAATTCAAGTTTGTGAATATTTGACCACTGGGAAATAAAGTTTAGCACAGATTGTGCAAGCGAGATGATTTTTAAGAAGCATTCCTTGAAAAATCAGCGTTCTTTCCCTTTGAGAGGTTTTCAGTGTAAACAAACAAACCATACGCAAAACGGAGAGTAGTAGTTTATTGCCATTAAGGCGAAGTTCGGAGGATATATAATTGGTGTTAAACATCCAACTATTATACATCAATTCGAAATTTATTTTTATAGCTGAAATCGTATTCGAAAAACAAAGCAAGTGACATCTTGTTCGGAATACGTACAGAAAGCAAGTTCTGCCACAGAAACACCAACCCTACCTACATTTAGTTTGACACGAAAATCCTATCAAACAGGCAGCTAAAGACATTAACTGAGGTAACTAAGATTTTGCAGAATTACTTGTACCTACCAATGACGACTTTTCCCCACTCAGGTTAAAAGGGAAAAATATGTATCTGTACTTTTCGATTCACCCTACTAATCACTTTTATGAAAGGGATTTTCAGTGTAACAAACAAACCAGACAGAATCTTTACTTCCGCTACCCAAATACTCTCGCACTGTACATGTCTGGTTTACCTTAAAATGTATCTTATGGCCGTTTTGGCGTCGTTTGGTGTTCAATCTAATTGGCATTGACGAGTCACCTATCATATATCAATTCGGAATTAATTCTTTGGAATTTTTGTTGGTTACGTACTGAAATCGTATTTGAAAAGCATGTAAAATACCGTCATGTCTGAAATACGTAGATGAAGCACTACCTTTAGCTTGACAGAACAAGTCTCTTATATACCAGTATACGCGCCCCTATAGGGAAGGGTAATTTGCCGTTACCATCGTACCGGGCTAAGGAAATGGGGAGAAAGTTTTTGCATTGTATTATGAATCTGTTTTTTATAGTTTCAAAGTAATAAACCTCTCTGTGGTATTTGTAACCACACAGTTGTGCAGTAAATGTTCAAAGGAAAAGATAACAAAAATCAGATATACGTATAATGCAAATTTAGTCCTTGGTTCGTTGGGGTTTTATGGAGCAAGGGCCACGTTTGACCATGCTGTGCCAAACACGACAGACAATGCCAAATATTGGGCATACACGCACAGGGAAAGTTTAACTGACACAAAAGAGGTAGAAAGAATTCTGAATTACGCTGCAGCCTGCTGGGGCACAAACCCAAAATGCCAGAACTTTAGACACCTTGCCACTGTTACCAGAGCTTACAGAACCACCTCCACAGACGCAGTTCTTGTACTGGCCGGTCTAGAACCAATAGACCTCCTGGCAGCAAGGGAAGGGGATAAGGCTCTTGTTATCAGACTCGACAGACCGGCCACAGAATGTGGTCTCCCCTGGTTCCCAATTCGAAACGAAAACCCCCAGCCTTCATAGTAATCCAATACACAACAAATACACATTCATTACCCCAAGTCTCCCAGCAACACGCTACCAGATCTACACAGATGGGTCTAAAATCCAGGATGGAATCACCACCCCCTTTTTGTGTGTTCTTGTACAACAGAAAGAGCTTTGAGTAGGCACTTAGACTGCACAATTCACTTTTCAAGCTGAGTTACTTGCCATCAATGCAGCTTCATCCTTGACACTTTTAAACTTTAAAATTGCTCAAAAAACACGTGCATTTTGTCGGACAGTCTGTCCAGCGAGACTCTCTTGATCAACCTTCTCACGACTAACCCGATGGCACTGGGAATACATTCCATCATTGAAACGGCAACTTCATAGATGTATATATATATCTTTTGGGTCAGAGGTCATTGCGGTGTTGAAGGAAACGAAGCAGCAGATCATCTTGCTAGAAGAACCACCGGTAATGCGTCAATTCACCTACACCCCTTCCTTCTCCTGGCATCTCATCTGAAGAGGTCCCTCCAGCTAGCATCCATAAACAGCTGGCAAGAGATGTCTAAACTTCACTAAAGGTCAGAGAACATTTGGGTTCTACCCCAAGGTCTGCACGAAGCTCCTCATCTTCACCCCTTGAGATCACACACTATTACACGGGTCACGGCCCGTTCCTGCAATATTTATTTCGAATGAATATTTATTGCAGTGATTTCTGCATCTGTATCATGGAAGTAGACCCTAACCACTATGTTACCACCTGTCCAATCACATCTCATCTCCACATCAAGGGACTAGCTACACAGCACTATGACGCCTGGCGTAAACACCTGTCTGTTCACTCCTTACTACAAAGAAAAATCATACAAATCGTGCGATTTGTGGCAACCAGGGAGTTTGAGATGAAGCAACCGGTTTAAATTCAGTCATATTTTTATGTTCAAAATATTTCTTGGGTCTAAACTCTTTTCCACCAAGAATAACAACTCTTAAATTCAGTCTTTTGCCTCTAAAACCCTCAGAGAAAAATTTATTTAGAGCAGCACCTGGTGTACATTTCATAACTCAAAATTTCTGCTTTTCATCACAAAAATTTATTCCTCATCCTCATCTAATCATCTAACACGTTGTGGGAAATTGTTTTTTACAGTAAACCCTTCGTAGGGTCGGTATCCCATGATGGAGTTGGGTTGACACAGAAGAGAGAAATACATCCAGGATAGCTTAAGGAATCAAACCTGCCTACCACTGGTAGATTGCAAGCGTTGTGAGCAAATCCATTGAGTCAAGGTGACTGCTTGAGTACTTGGAAAGTAGCATTTCATGAGAGGCCAGTCATATCACTTCGTATTGGGTCCATGAGTAAGAGGCATCCAATTATCGATGCAAGCATACTGATGTACGTTGTTTTGGATTGCGGAGTGAATACAGCCTCACAGCAGCTGTTATGTTTTCATTAGCAACTCCATGCGCTGGATGCATGTCATCCGTCTCAGAAATTGTATATGTCACTTCATATTACTAGTATGTATTCAATTAACGAATGCGACTGCAAGCGCAGAGTCGGTAGTACCTACATGTGTTCTCAACTACAGCGCACAGCGCAGCCAAACGAACCATTAGAACCGAAGGGTGATATTAAGAGTCATATATTCAAGCTCGAAAATGATTTTCCCTGGTGCTTTCCATCTTGAATATCATGAGCTGGAATAGTTTCTTGCGATATATATAATAAGTAAAGCTACCCTAAGATGGTGATGGTCCATATATATATATATATATATATTTCTCAGTTTTCTAAATTTGTGTGAAATGATAAATAGCATCATAACACATAAATACAAAGGAAAGAATTTTTAAGAGCACTGCATATGATATAAAACTGTAGCATGATACAATAAAAATGGCAATAATATGTGACAAGAGTTCAGAAAAAAAGAATAACTCAGAAAAAAATTAAGGCCTATGGATTTAATATGGAATGTGATCTCCCCTGACGTGTACACACATATCACAACGTGTTTTAGTGCAGGCAATAATGTTGTCAACCACAGTTTGGGAACTAAATTCCACTCCTCCAGCAATGCGGTCTTCAGGGCATTTATATCTCTAGGAGGAGGATGTCTCCATGCAACTGCTTTTCCAAGGTAGTCCCATAAGTTTTCTATCGGGTTCAGATCAGGAGATTTTGCTGGCCTCGGTATTCGCTCAATGGCTTCACTTTCAAAGAATTCGTCAACGAGGTTTGCTCGATGTGGACGAGCATTATCGTCCATAAATAAAAAGTCATATCCATATGCACCTCTGAAAAGTCTTACACAAAGTTCTAAGACCTCATCCCGATATCTCTGGCCGGTCACAGATCCGCTGTTGAAAACGTGTAGGGGCATACGTCCATCGATCATTATTCCTCCCCATACCATCACACCTGCACTACCTAAACGGTCACGTTCCATAATGTTCGAAGGAATATTTTGCGTTCCTGACTCCCTCCAGATGTAAACACGTTGAGAATCAGATGTTAAACTAAACCTCGACTCATCAGTAAAGATAACAAGGGTTCATAAGTGTTCACTCCAGTTCTGATGTTCTTTGCACCAATTAAAGCGATCCCTCTTTTGTTGTGAAGACAGTGAAATAGTACATACTCTTGGCTTTCTGACATAAAGGCCTTTTTCATTAAGCCTTCTGTATACAGTTTGCAATGGTACAGCAGTTCCAGTGGCGGCTGCAACCTGATATATATATATATATATATATATATATATATATATATATATATATATTTGCTTTTTATTTGGTGTTTTGGCTTTTTAACCATTTGGCTATTTGCTTGTCTGCATTTTCGACCTTTTATAGTTTTGCTGGTCTGTATTTCTGTTACTTTACGTTTTTATGTTTGTATGTTTGATTTTTAATATTTTGTAAGTTTGATTGTTTATTATATATATAATAAACAATCAAACGTATAAATTATAAAAGTCATCTATTAATTCTATTAACAAGAATCGGACTCTGTTAATTTATTAAAAGGCTGTAATTGAACACTATCTTTGTTTTTTATCTTTTTGAGCAGTAATAGAACTATCTTTGTTTTTTATCTTTTTTAGAACACTATTATTTTTGTGTAATTGAACACTTTTCACCGCGGCACTCTGGTTATACTTTTGACTTACTGGATTTATGATTCTTAACTAACTGTGATATATAGTATAATTTTATGGGCGTTATAAATGGCATTTGCTGGCGATCCTCATGCGAGTTGCGGTGGGTTGTTTTCAATTTGAAGTTTGTTAATGTGGGTAATATTTTACTCTCTTCTATAGTTTGTATGATTTTGTGTTGTGCTCGTCTTTGGTATATATCTTTGCATATTCCGTATTGTCTAGACTTCTGTCTGTTTGACCTTTTTGCCTGTTTTTCTTTTCTAATTTTGCCTATCTACTTGTGGTATTTGGGGGTATGTGGAGGATACTTTTGGTGAACCGCCGCCCACACGGAGAAAGCACCATATTGTGTTGATTGGTACAGGCTCCACCCTGATGATCCCCAACACTTCACACACACACACACATATATATATATATATATATATATATATATATATATATATATATATATATATATATATATATATATATATATATATATATATATATATATATATATATATATATATAAGAAGATGTGTTGGTGGATCAGGGCGTCATCAGGAATTATATATATATAATCCCTCTCTCCAACTGACATATCTAACCCCACCTGTAACCACCTCTCCGATTACTCTAACCTCGAGCTAACCAACCCTAACCGAAAACCCATATCTTAAATCACCCCAAGGACAAGGTCGTAAGATGCGCCCGTTTCGTTACTTTACCTTCACCCAAGCTGGTTTCCCCGGTCTCTCATAGGGAAGTTAGCTAGGTGGACGTGGCGTATATCCAAGCTCCGTACATTCCATCGGCCCATGTATGCTGTACACAATCCTGTTATCGTATTAATAAATGTTCTTCAATTGGATCAATTGGTAGTTCATAGTCACGACTATGAACTATTCTGGGTTATACTATTCTGGGATTCAGACTCGTCATAGTCACGACTACTAACGAATAATCCTCTTTTTCTGGGATTACTCGTTAGTATTCGTCTCCTATTTCTGGGATTACTACAGAAGCCGGTAGGATAGTTTCCTACATAAAAAACGTAAAGCTTAAGCCTGGCCTCCCAGCTTTAGGCCTAAAAATCCGGACGTAGAAGCGTACCTTCCCTCCTCACTTGATCTAGAAGGTAGCAAGAGAATCCCACCAGGAATGTCCACAATGCAGGAGTTATCAAATAAACTTCTGGTGCTATGATTTACGTATATGCAAAGGTATATATCCTGAAAATTGCAGGAGGATCGTCATGTACCATCGATCGTATGAGAGATGAATAATCGTACCCTTTATTTTCTGTGTTTGTTTGTCTGTCAGAGCTCTGATGTTAGCATTGCATAATTAGTTCTAATGTACATTGAATTTTAATTGAAAAGTTATACTTTTTATATATTTTTTTCATTTATTGTAATATTTTCACTATTGACCCTTATTTCCTTAATGTGCATCCAGCACATTAACTGTTGCTATATTTTGTGAAAGATAGTTGCCCTAATCAATCAGTATTAATTAAGGTAATTGTTTTGTGCAAATTTGGATTTGATTGAGTTTAGTTGTGTGTACCTTGATTTATAAGTTTCATGATATTAAGGTCAGGAAAAATGGCAGACCCAAATAGGGAAAATAGTGTTAAGGTGATCAACGTGCAGCAGAGTAGCACGGAAATTGTAGATAACAGATTGGAGATGGTAGAGCCGCAGTGGCCTGCCCCAACAGAACCCTTCATAATTAATTTTGACCCTGAGGGAGGAATGATATTCAATTCCTGGCTAATACATTTCAATCAAAAATGTGAAAAAAGCAATAAGGAAGACATCTGGAAGATCACTAATATACATAAATTTTTAAAGGGTAGTTCAATAGCGGAATATGTTAACTCTTGTTTGAGAATTAGGAATTGGGAGGAATTGTGTTCCATATTGGAGGAAAAAATTTTAGATCCGACCGATTCATCACTATGTGACTACGATCCTTACATACGACCAAAAGGAAAACGTGACCAAGTACTTTCATAAAAAGCTTGATTGTGGGAGGAGTATAGGTTTATCGAGTCAAATGTTGTTGGAAGGATTGACGGATGGTCTCCCTTCCGATATGAAACAATTGATGATAGTTAATCCCCCGACAAACCCCACAGAATGGCTTAACTTAGCTATTAAATCATGTAAAGTCCGTGAAAAAACAAGTCGCAAGTCCACTTCAGATGACTCAATACAAAGGCAACCTAATTATTTTAGGTCAAGTCAACCTAGTTATAATAGACCAAATCAACCTAATTATTACAGGCCAAATCAATCTAACTATGGATCGCACAATTTTAGATTTAATCATCCGGACTGATTTCAGAGACCCGTACATTTTCACACAGACTCAGCTACCCTCACCTCCTTGTAGAACTTGTGAAAGTAGAGCGGTATTCAATGCTTTTCATTGGACACAGACAGGCTCATTCAAAAATCAAAGCTCGAATAGTGTACTACACCAATTAATAGCACACAAGGAATACACAGGGTAATAGGTACATCTATGGAAAACAAACAATACATGACAACTATTTGTAACCGGTTATTACTTAAAACCCAATGTAAATTTAACTGTACCTGTACATTAAAATGAACAGTTAAGTTTATCGATACTTATTGATACTGGTTCAACTATATCCATTATTCCAAGAAAACTTATCCACAAATTACCTCTAAAATTATTAATACAAAATTGTCCAGATGTTTATGTGCAACAAACACACGGTAACTTTGTCATCAGGGAGAAATTAATTTTGACATTGACTATTGGAAATATTATTAATGAGATCATATTTTACATTATTGATAATGAACTTCCTTACATTATTAGGACTCAATGACTGTGCTTGCTTTAAATTGCACATTGATACAATCTGCAGAAGAGTTTTTCAAAATGGTACTTGTCTGAACAATAAGTATTATTCCAATGCACAATATTTATCTTTGCATATTAATAACATTATAAGTCCAACAAATAATGAGACAGGAAGTGGTTTGTACAAATTACTAAGGGAATTCCAACACACTTTTTTCTGCAGATAAGTATGCTGTTGGTTGTATACGAATGGAACCTCAAAGAGTCATATTGAAGTCTGAATTACCCATCTCCCTTAGACCATATAGAGTTTTCCCTAAGGAAGAAAATGAAATTAAAAGCCAAATAGAACAACTTTTAAAGGTAAATATCATTAAGAAAAAGTTCCAGTCCTTACTGTGCACCTGTAATCTTAGCACTTAAAAAAACGAAGGAAAGACTCGTTTGTGCATAGATTTTCGAAAATGAAATAATATTACAAAAAATTATAAAGAACCCCTTCCAAGAATAGATGTTATTTTGGATAAACTAAATTCTGCTAGTGTTTCCAACTTTAGACCTTGCTTCAGCATATTGGCATGTGCCCATACATCCTAACGATACCGAAAAATTAGCTTTGGACACTAATTTTGGGCTTTATGAATGGTGCCGCCTACATTTTGGATGGAAAAATGCACCAATTGTGTTTCAAAAAACCATTCGTAGAATTTTGGCAAAACATAAAGTTGACTTTACCTTAAATTATTTCGATGATATTATTATTTTCTCTGCTTCTGAAGAACACTTAGTCCACCTCAGGACACTCTTTCAAATATGAACAGGCAAAATTATAATTTATTGAAATTTGCACAATGTACTTTTGTACAAAGTAAAATAAATTTTCTACGCTGTGAAATTCAAGCTGGTCAAATTGGACCAGATAACACAAATGTTGAAGTCATTAGAAACCTACAATGTCCTAGGAATGTAAAGGAATTGCAGAGATTTTTGGGTAGCATAAATGTATATAATAAATTCATAGGAAATTATGCTAAAATCAGAGTTCCTCTAAACAAATTATTAAAATAAGACACAGTGTGGAATTGGACTGAGGATTGACAGGAAGCATTCCAAATGTTAAAAGATGTCTTGATGTCCAAGCCTATTTTAAAATTATTTAATCCTAATTACTCATGTGATGTTTGTCAATGCCTCGACCGAAGCAATTGGTGTCATTTTTAAACAAGAAGGACCGGATGGTGTGCTTCACCCAATATCCTTTCATTCCAGACAATTAAGAGATTACGAAAAAAACTATGCTATCAGAGCTCGAATGTTTAGCAATTATAGATTCTCTTAATGAATTTCATCATTATGTCCATGGTTCCAAATTTACAATTCGTACTGATGGCTTAGAAATGTGAAACATCTTACAGGAAGACTATTCAGATGGTCTCTTAAACTTAGCATGTATGATTGCGAAATAAAATATCTGAAAGGCTCCACCAAAGTAGAAGCTGACATGCTATCCAGAAACCCTATTTCCCATTTCCTTCATCATAAAGTTCAGATCTCTCATTTATTAGACTTAAGGATCATAAAAGAGCATCAACAAGCTGAGGTGTACAATGATAAAAGATATAAAGAAATAACGTTATTATAATATATAAAAAGGGTTTTAAGAAAATCGTTGTACCAACAAACTTCAGA
This sequence comes from Meta bourneti, assembly GCA_933210815.1. NCBI lineage: Eukaryota > Metazoa > Arthropoda > Arachnida > Araneae > Tetragnathidae > Meta > Meta bourneti. Next base: position 61,268,987 of record OW119923.1, on the reverse strand, counting down.
AGGAAAATATCGGAAGATACACTTAACCAGTTTGGTCATCCAGGTGTACAAAAAATGCTAAATTTAATCACTCCAGAATATTATTGGCCGTATATTAAGTTGGATGTTAACAATTTTGTTAAACATTGTGAAACATGTCAGCTTAATAAGAAAAGTCATCAAAAAAGATATGGATTATTATCTTCATTGCCTCCCGTTGAGAATCCTTTTGACATAGCTTCAATATATACTGTTGGTGAGTTTAACTATTATAATTCAACAAAAAATATACACATTGTCATAGATCATGCCGCTCGTTACATTTGGACTTTCGCGTCTAAAAATGAGAACACTGAAACTTACACTAACTGTTTAAAACAAATCTTTCAAGTTCAAACACCTAAGAAATTTCTCAGAGATAGAAATGATGCCTTCGTCGAGATTCAGAAAATTTCTTAGAAATTATGATATTAAACAACTTTTAACTTCTCATCACCCTCAAACCAATGGGAAAACGGAACGCGTTAATCAATCTATTGTCACTAGACTTAAATGTAAATGAAAGTTAATTGTTAAATGTAAATAAAAGTTAATGAAACATCAACCAAAATTGATTGGACTAAATTTCTAGAACAAGTAACACTGGAATATAACAATATCCCTCATTCAATCACCCAATTCCCCCCTGCTTATCTGATGTATGGAATATTACCTTACATTCCACCTTTGGAAGGTGAGAAATATTACACAGCTGTTGAAGAGGCTAGGAAATTGGCATTGACAAGAACTATAGACTTTCCCTAGAAAAATAAAATCCATTATGACACACGATTTCTCCCAGCTCCTTTTAACCCAGGTGATGTTAAATATGAAGAATTCATTACCCCAATACACGTAAATTATCTTCACCATTTTCTGGGCCTTACACCATTCTTACAAAAACTTCTAATGTGAATTTCGAAATTAATAGACCCAGTTCAAACAAAAAAAATCATCCGAAATTGTGCATGTTAGTAAATTAAGGTATTTTTACCCTCCTGAGAATTTCAAACTATTTCATGAATATTAAGCATACAATGATAGGTCGAAGAAATAGTGAACCTTAGCAAAGGGGAAGGTTCCTAATCTGAACTTGGCCATATCTCGGATTTAAGTTGTTTTCTTCCCCAGCTCCTTGTCATCATTTCCTTTGTAACCTCTGTAGAGACAATTGGTGGGGGTTTTACTTTCTTTCAAAGATAGTTTCAGAAGACTCTTACAAAAAATTATTCAAAACATATTTATACCCATTTCTCCACTGGGAATTTCGTGGGAGAATGGAGGGAGATCTTTTAAACAACTGGAGAGTATGACCTGTGATGCACGTGCTCATTATCGATGAATCAAGAATGAAAATGGCACCTCCCGAGACACATAGCATCGTCCCAAAAGCATCGGAGCCGTGATCTATAACAGCCTAGTTCAAAAGCCAGAGACATAGCCAGTGAGTACCACTCTCTTAAAAAGACTTGCCATCAATTCACCTTTGACCCCCTCAAAACACATGTCCACCTCTTTGACACTCCTTCTATGAAACTAATGTATAACATAGACCGTTGTTGGGTTGAACGCTTCAATGATCACTGTTTAGATTTCTCTATTGAACATAAATTATTACACACAAAAGATTTTTCTTAGTGTTATTGAGAAACATAATATTTTGTACATTTAGCAGAGAATAATAAAAACTCCTTTTAATTTTTCACAACGACAGTACGTACCTGACAGTGCACAATCTTAAAACATTGTCAGAATTTTTATAAGCCTTTTATGAAAATTTCGCATGTTTACTATCCCAATTTTTTAGTATTGTCAGTACTATAATTATAGAAAAGAGGCGGAAGAAATATAGTGAGAACCCTACTCTTCTCAGTTGGGAAATATAACGGTGCTGTGTCTTGAGGCACTTTCCAATTTTGATAGGAGTACGAAATAAAAGAAGTCTCAGTCTTCAAAATCCTAAATCTAACTTGACGCTCAAAACAGCCAAATAAAATCCTAAACAAATAAAACACAGTTGAAATGAAAAGAAAATATCAAAAACAGATCAACATTCCTCGACAATTCTTCGTCACGAACACTTTTGACTTTTAAAAAATATTTATGCGAAGGGAGTTTATTTTCTCATTATTTTAGGAAGAAATAGTTGATCTATTTAAAAAAACACTGAAATTTAGTTTATTCACCAAATCTTAATATGTTTTACAAGACTTTTTACGTTAACTTTAATAGTACATATGCTTTCTCTCTCTATCCCTCTCTCTCTCTCTCTCTTAGTTTTCTTTTCTATTCTTTGTTAGAAATAGTACTTTTTCTTCATTTAATTAAAAATTCATGTCCTTATTGAATAATATTATAATTCTCAAAAAGGACATGAATTATCATATAAGGACCTTATTGTGTCCTTTTTGAGAGATATTAAATTATATTATCTGTAGAACAATCTCATTTCATCTAACTGAACACACAAAGTTGCAAATATATCTATAAAAGTCACCTAAAAAGTTCATATAAAGTGAAATAGAAGTATATAATTAATTTTTATTTGATAAATATGATGGATAAATTACATTTATGTACAGTATAAAAACGCAAAACAATTAAAGGCAATAGAAAAACAACGTTCGTTTGAAAAATCACTTGTATTAACAGAACACTTTTGTACGAAGTAACAATTACAATAACCTTTCACACAAACTTTGCGATACTAAAGCGTCGTGAATATACTTTCAATTATTCTTTCCATATATACATGTAAACTGGTGAGAACTGGTTTTTGCTTGTTCGTGCACAAATTTATTAACATTCTAGACAATCAATTACTTTACAAAACTAATGTCAAGTTACAGGTAATTTCTTTTGCACAAGTATTGTATTAGATGCAAAATTTTCAAACATGAAGAAGAAAGTTAAGAAAAAAGACGCATGATTTCATTAAATGTTTTTATTTTGAATTCTTATTAATGTCAATGCAGTACCATGAGTAACATTGTTTTCCATCAAGTCACTGAAAAAAAAGCATCGGTTGGAGTGGCCATTGCCTTTCATGGTCACTTTTGCTGTATGTGTGAAACATAATACAACTTCGTTTTTCAAAAAGTACTCCATAGTGGAGAGAGACTGCATTGTAAGTTAATCTTTACAGTGAAGAGCGAGCATTTGGTGGCTAAGCTCACCACAATACTTTCTCTCTAAAATTTAGCAGTGACTAGATTCGATAGATGCAACTACTATTGGATAGATTACCAAATGCGTGAGACCGTAACAGTTGTATTAATATCAAAGGTGTACTTCAGTATGCTTGGTCATGCAATGGAAAAATGTAACTGGTTGGTAGGTAGTTGATTAACGTCGCACTGGAGCGACTGGCAAAGGGCTATTGGTGACGGTCCGGGAAAGATCCGAAGAAAACACCTAAAAATTTTCAACCACGGTCAGATGACGAGGTCAACACTTGAGTTGGCACCCCACTCTCCAAATTTCCACACCACGTCAACGTAAGGACATTTGAATCCACGACAGATTTTAACGTGCACCAGCCAAGTGTACACGACGGTCTTTGACAGGACATAGTTTCAAACTCTAATTCGTTACTCATCCAATTAGACTACCACGATTCTAGATTGTCCTGTATTGCCTTTGCAGCCTAATGTGAGAAAACTGGGTAGCAAAGAAGAATGAATCCTTGATCTTATTTTTTAACCATCATTTATATTGAACTTTTAGATTTATACCAATTCTTAATGGGGTATCTGTCTTTAAACTTCCGCTTTTTCTTTCAAATCCACCCGCAAGAAAACAACACGAAATGAATTCTTTATCGCTCAGATAGGGAGCATTCGATCAGGATCCTGTGGGAGTCATTCCGCCCTCGCAAAAGGCGAAAATGGAGCTTTCCAAACATAGACGCATTCGTCAAATCATTTCCAGGCGATTTACTGCTTCAAAAAACTCAGCGGCCTATCGATTTTATGGCATTTAAAAGCCATTTTCCTCGATTCGACTGATATTCCAAATGGTTACTTTAAAGCCGTTGGCATTGTGGAGTTTTTCAAATATCTTGCGTAGAATATAGGATTATTGTTGGGAGAGTATGTAAATAAAGTGTTTCTATTTTGATTAGAATCGATGTACGTGCTATTTTAAAGTTTTCCTGTGTTGTGTCAAAATATTTCGTAAAATTGCGTTTGACTATAATAGCATTTGAGTTTATTACTTATTTGTTTCTTCCAGTGGGATTATTTTATGATTCATTTTAGGAGGTGGGCTATATAAATGCCCTAATTCGATTTCACAGTGGAAATAGAGAAAATGTTCTAGATGCAATATCATCGTTTTTTGTGATGCATTGTCATATCATTTTAATCCATTTCTATTTTATCTTATCTTGTAGTGGTTAAATTAATATATAATTTCTAGATAGCATAAACTCGGTTCAGTCAGACAATCGTGTACACTTGGGCTGGTGCACATTAAAATCTGTCGTAGAATCAAATGTCCTTACGTTGACGTGGGGTGGAAGTTTGGAGAGTGGGGTGCCAGCTCAGATGTTCTCGTCATCTGGCCGTGGTTCAAAATTACGAGACGTTGTCTTTGGATCTTTCCCTTCAAGATTGATCCCGTACAGTTGCCAATAGCCCGTTGTGTTGCTCCAGTGCGACGTTTGTTAACTACCCTACCTACCTACTTAGATTACATAAAACAATTCCAATTTCGGGGTTGGTTGAGGCGGGTTTTGAAACGCAGGAGCCACATACTGCGCCAAACAATGGCAAATAAATAAACATACACATAATAAAAGCTTTACTAACACGGACGAGAGAAATACACACAGGAAGGAATCGAACCTTGCATCCTAGTCCAGGTAGATGCCGCCTTGGCTAGTGGGCTTGCTCACTGCGCTAGCAGTCTGCGAGTTGTAGGTGATGTAGGTTCGATTCGTATTACTGCCCTTGATGTATTTCGCTCTTCTGTATCAGTAAAAACTTTTCCTTGCGTGTGTATGTCCATATACTTGATGGATAAAACATTGCTTGAAGCAGTTTAGCCAGATCTGGCCTATACACCATTAAAAAGGCCAGCATAGGCCAGGGAGCTATCAAAATTATAATCTTGTGAATATATCTTCGTAATTATAATAGAGAGATAATATAAGATTTTGTCACAAAGTTTGCAATAAAAATATATTGAAAATTTCTCTTAGCACTAAATTTCTTACTGTACTCAGTTTTTAAATCCTTAAATGAGGGTTTAAAAAACTGAGTACTGAACACTTTCCTAAAACTAGTACACATTTTTTCTTTTGACATTTTCGCAGAGGAAACACGAAAGATTGTTGACGATTATGGATGAGATTACTCGACGGAAGAGAGACATGCTGCATATATAGCTATCTAATATTGGACAGCTCTAGATAGCACTCAATAAACTGTTAATTGCTTAGCCTCATGAGGCATCAGATACATGTATACATATGCAGTTTTTAACAATTATTAACTTTTAAGATTAACAATTGTTGAAAAAACTTTAACAGCCTTTTTGACTAACACGGGAGAACTGTGAACAAATTTTAAAAACCTATTCGGAGTACCGTATCTAGTCTACGAGTCTGATAAACCTGCTCGGAGGGCCGTATCTGGTCTGCTTGGCTGATAAAACTATTTTCTACTCCTTTATTCCTTTACACTACGGCGCTTTTATTCCGCTATCTGAATACGGGACGATTGTTGTCCCGGCCGTAATCAAAAGGTTAAGCGTACATATTTTTTCTTAAGCGTTTGTGTTTTTCTTAAGCATACGTGTTTTTTTCTTACTTCGTACATGTTTTTTCTTACGCGTATATGTTTTCCTTGTGGATGCTACCAGACTTCAACCGAAACAACGCAATATCGTAAATCTATATAATTAAAAATTGAATGTTTTTATATTGAATATATTTGCCCCAATTCATTCAAGTTATTTATCTGTTTTCGGCCATTCTAAAGCAAAATCCGTGGTTTCCCGTTTGGTGTCGGTATGTGTGTGCCCACCCTACGTCCAAAAGGCTAGATATATTTTCATGAAACTTCGCATACTATGAGTACTTGCAATAACTTAGTGACCTGATTTAATTGCAACCATCCATCTAATTATTTGTCCTCTCGTTTAATGTAGGGGCCGCGGTGGCCCGGTTGGAAGAGTAACGGATTAGCAACCGGAGGGTTTCGAGTTCGAATCCAGTCAAATATCGTCGTGTACAAAGGGGCTGGTGCACGTTAAATCTGTCGTGGCCTCAAATGTCCTCACGTTGGCGTGGTGTGGAATTTTGGAGAGTGGGATTCCAGCTCAGGTGTTGCATCGTCATCTGACCGAGATTCAAAATTACGTGGTGTTGTCCTCCTCCCCTTTGGGATTGATCCCGGACCGTCACCAATAGCCCGTTGTGTTTCTCCGGTGTGGCGTTAATTAAAATACCTACCCGTTTAATGTACGTTTTGGGATGTATGTTTGTGAAAATATCGCATGTAGTTTATACTTTCATAAAAATATTACATTTTTATGAAACGTTTTTCAACTCAGTGAACACATTTAAATTTTCTTTGTATGCATTTCTAGGCAAGTCTCATGCTAAACCAGGTGAATACCCACACTTAAATCAAACTTAAGTTGACAGTTTTGTAGAAGCTGGGGTGTAAATCGAGCACTGCGATTACTCGGAATCCTCAAGAAAAAAATGCAATGAAATTGAAATATAAAGGTAAGATAATGTAAACTGCGATAAGAACAAATTGTAAATAATTGGGTACACAAAAAAAACAATATGATATTATTAATTTCAATTACTCTTTGTGGCTTTTGACAGAACAGGACCTTTAATGTTATTATAATTTTGATTACATCAAGTGAATCAGATCAGAGAGAAGGTTGTAAAAATCACAAACTTGACAGTCCATTCTTTTACGAATAAACTACGAGTTCTCTGTATTGAGACTGCTGTCGTATCTCTTAGCGATGGAAAACGTGAAAATTATGGCGTGATATATCATCTTATGTCAACTCGCATGCTTCCTCCCCGGAAGCTCGTAATTTGAGAACCAATTTTTTTCCGCCATTTTGCAGAGACATCACGCCTATAAGCCTTACGCGCTCACGAGAATAAAATGAACTGAAGTGAAGCAGGAGAAAGAGGGGGAATCGGCGCGGTCATCAATCACAAAGATTCGTGCAGCATGAAAAAGAGTACGTATCTGAACATGAAAAAATGTAGAATTCTTAGCAAATCGTAAATTTATCGCGAAGCACTGATATTTGCTATTCTTATTTGAGTGTCACCATGGAATCCAATGCAAGAAATTCAATCAGTATTCGGAACAGCTACATAGCAATGTGTCCTTGGATATAAATTTCAATAGTTACTATGTAAAAGAAAGATGAACAGATAAACTAGAAAATCTTTAGAGTACGATTTTAAATCCAGAAATATTACTAATATCCAGTCGCATAGCGATCATTGAAGCCTGACATCTAATAAAAAAAATTAAAATTCGGTCATAAAAAATAATTAAAAATTGTATAAACCTGAAGACCGAAACGACAATATTTGACCTGAGGAAGAGATCAATTTCTATTTTAACGCCCTTGACATTTATTATAAAAGCGATGCTGCTGATGAAGCTATGAGCGAAAATGTGCTGATGTCTCGTACTCTCAACCTCAAATGGTTTCTTACTATGATTGGGTTAATAACGTTTGCATGCTCAAAGAGCAACTTCAACACACTCTTCTCTCCTACGCCATGTTTTCTATTGAGGCTAGCATTCCGTCCATATAATATAAGTCGTAGGTCCTTGCGCACGGTCTGTCATTATCTCTCATTTTCCCACTTTTGTCAAAGTGGCCTCAAGCTACAAGATAAGTCTTGGATCATCCATACAGAGTTGCCACAATTGGGCGCAATTGAGCCTTTTGGTAACTGCTTTCGTAGCTTGTGGTACAACTAGGAAGGTTTCTCGAATGCCAGTATGTCGAATATATTCAAAATTAAAGCCCAACATCGACGAAACTGCGATAAATCAAATAAGCTTCGTTCTTAACCCGAAGCATTTTTTATCTTGTCTGGTAGTTTGTTTTTGTTTACACTGAGAAACCACCCCTTCGGCGCCATGATGTCTTCTCCAAATTTATAGCACACTTTTACAACCTTTCTTTAAAAATTAACAAATATGTATATTTAAGTGACATTGTCTACATCAACATGAAATCTTTTAACACGTTCAAATATTGCAATTTAAAAATTTCTCATCATAAATATTACATTTAGATGAACTAGTGCCCAATTTCACCCTGAAGAGAAATTTTTTAATTGCAATATTTGTGTGTGAACCTGTTAAAATATTTCGTGTTGATGTAGTCAATAAATAAATACTTTCATATAATTTCTAGCGATACAATATCAAAACTTTTACAAAATTGCAGAACTAATTCATTCAACTGTAAAGAGATGTTTTCAAAATACCTTACTTTCGAAACTTCAAAACCAGAGCACACTTGGAAGGAACAATTTCTTGGTTTTCTATTGAGTTTTACGGTTCCCCGAACAGGCTTTGCCACAAGAATGCGTCAAATTCCGTTCGACAATTGTTGCGGTATTGATCTTTCATTGCCCACCTACTTCCCTATCACCTGAAATTCTTTCTTATTTCCGATTGCGTACCCTTCATTCTAGATTAAAAATAGGTGAAATGCTCTTTTGAAAATTCTATGAAACATTTTTATACTAACTTAAGAATTTGAAGAATTTCTTATGATGTAAAAAATCACGAATCTTTCCCGTGATCCAATTCATCGTCCTGCGTAGGATTTTCTTTTTTCATGCTTCAACCTTCCATAAAAATCTTATTTCTTCAAGTTCTGAAATCCGTTTAAGTGTTGGTAAGTGTATTTGATAACATCGTATTAGAAATTTGTTAATACGCACTAACTTTGGCTCTTGCCGGTACAGATTCACTTATCCCCATGCCATCTGCTTAAACCATACCATCTTCTTAAGCCACGTACTCAATAGCAAACTAACGCTCATTTTAAGTCTTTTGTTGTGAACGATACATCCAGTCTCTTTGTACACCTTACGACATCTTAAGCTATGACATCCATGCAATCTCCATAAAGTTCTGTTCTCAGCGTGTACTTATTAATAAACTGTTACATGTAATTTAACTGGCTTTTGTTGTGTACGATACGTTTAGTCTTCTCGTGAGACGTCACGACTAGTCGAATCCACAGAGTTCGGAGTCTGCGACGAATCGAAAGTGAATTAGTGTAGTGTTCTTAAAAGGAAAATGCTCGTTTTTAAGCAGCATACACACTAACAAAATTCTTTGTGCCGTTCACGATCCTACTGCGATACCCTTGTGATAAATGTTATAATTTTCCATTATACCAGAATTATCAATAATTTTCCCCGATCTGATGATGTTTTCTTTCACGACAGTAGTTTTTAGAAATTAAATAACTTTAACGTTTAAAAACTGATATTTTAATTGTTTTCTCTCTGGTATGTTCCATTCTGATTTCCTTCATTTTTTACCCCTCGGGGGCACGTCTTGATAGGTGTGTTCGGGCTTCACGAAAGCCAAGATACCATAGGTGATCTATTCTTTTCCCATGTGGTTTACTGTCTCTGGTAAAAATGGAGGTCCCGACCTCAGGATGCCCAAGCGATCTTTCTATTTTTCCTCTCCCCGTCTTTCCTTCTCACAATTACTTTATATTACCTATCTTGTGTTTGGCGTAGATTGATCAAATATGACTCTTTCGCCATAAAACCCAAAACCAACAGTCATTTTTGTTCCATGCAATTAACAGCTTTGTGTTTACATATTATATTTTATATTGCTGTATAGTTGTTGCATTTTGTTTTATTCTCTGTGTTCTATACTTCTGATCTTTTATCGCTGCCATGTAATTGGATTAATCTGACAGTCTATGTATAAATAAAAACCGACAGCGTGTCGAATAGCTTAAAGCGTTACGAGACTCTTCAGAACGTAAGCGTCACAAGCTTATTTGACTATATTGCATGTTACAGTTTGTTAGTGAGAACGCGGCATTAGAGTTACGTTTCTCCAAAAGATTGGTCACAAATCAGAAGTATTGGTACTTACGATTATTCTCTGCTATCAAAATGGTTTTACATTCCTCACTAGAACAAAAAGGAATTATTATATTGCTAAATGCTGAACTGTGCAGATGATAAATAACTGAAAAAACAGAGTTCCAGGTGCAAAAATTTTAAATTGAAACATTTTAACCCTTTGAACTACTGAATTTCTTAATTTTTTTCAAATAAAAGAACTTTTTTAGATTTATTATATCTCTAGTGAACCATGTGAGATATTATCTATTATATTTCTTAGTCTTGATCACACGCTCGTAAGATTTCATAAAAATATCATATAAAAGCAATACACAGCAGTACTGACACAAGTAAAGTCATTTAAAGAGTTCCAATCGAAAAGAGATAAAAGAGTAAAAGTAGACTAAAATTTGCTGTTCTGAAATTGTGTAACTGAAATCAGATGCACCTGCGCATTCCTCATCGAAATGCTTCCTAGACTTGAACTTATATGTGAACGAGTTTTAATAAGTTCAATAAGTAAAGCCGGATGATATGCATCTTTGAAAAACAAAGGTAAGGTAGGTAGGTAGTAGGACGTTAATTAACGTCGCACTGGAGTAACACAAAGGGCTATTCAAAGATCAATACAGCAAATGTAAATAGAAATGTGTGGTTATCCTAAAACACTAATTCAAACAGCCTCGCTTCTATATTCAGATAATATGTACTAAGCATTGAAAGTATTCTTTACTGCTATTCAGACCCCACCTCCTTTATAAGTGCTTGTCAGTACATAAACCTGATCCTTTCTAAACACATTAGGACCGCAGTAACCCAGTTGGAAGGGTAACAAAGACCGTCCTGTACATGGAGGCTGGGGCACGTTAATCTATCGCGGCCTCAAGTATCCTCACGGTGACGTGGTCTGGAAGTTTGCAGAATGGGGTGCCCGCTCAGAAGTCGACCTTGTCATCTTACCATGGTTCAAAACTACGTGGTGTTGTCATTGGATCTTTCACTTCGGGATTGATCCCGGACCGTTGCCAATAGCCCGTTGTGTTACTCTAGTGTGACGTTAATTAACTACCTACCTAAACACATTCATCTATCATCAATGATATCGCAGTTAGTAAATTCGTCATTTACCCAAGTTTCGAATAGGCATATAACATCATAGTGCTCAATCTAAACCGAAGAGAACAAGTCACCTGCTTTACTATGGAGACCACGCACACTTTGATAATAAATACTAACATTTTATTAAGTCAGATGAAAAATCTTCGGGGACTAGTCAATCATTTTATCACTCTCAGAAGGACCGTTACAAGCAAGCTATTGAGTTAAGTTATCGATTAAGTTGTTGTCAATATGAATTTGTGTGTGATCCTTTTTCAATATTCAGTAAAACTTAGATATTATGCTCCTCGCAAGTCACGAAGATTCGACGAGTAGCAGATGTGCTTCACTATCGGGTATTTTGATATGGAATTATGCATAATTATTTAGTTACCATTCTCTTACACACCAGATAATTCAATTTCAAGGAGTTCAAAACATTTAACAAATCACTTACTGTAGTGAAATAGTTTAGTTTTGAAATAAGAGCTGCAGACTTTTTCGTATATCATGTTGTAGACGTAAGATTTGTACTTTTACTAGTACCACTAATAACAGTCCTATATATTTCTGTTCAATAAAGGCCTTATTTACAACCGGTAGGTAGTAATTAACGTCGCACTAGAGTAACACAACGGGTTATTGGCAAGGGTCCGGGATCAATCCCGAAGGGAAAGATCCAAGGAAAACGCCTTGTAATTTTGAACCACGGTCAGATGACGAGAACAACTCTGAGCTGGTACCCCACTCTCCAAACTTCCACACCAAGCCAACGTGAGGACGTTTGAGGCCATGACAGAATTAACGTGCACCAGTCTCCGTGCATACGACGGTCTTTGGTTTAACCGAGTTTCGAACTCCCAACCCTCCTGTTGCTAATCCGTTGATCTTCTAACTAGGCTACCGCTGCCCCTGTTTACAATCGGAGTAGATGTTGCAGTTGGCTCAGTCAGTTTCAACGGCACATGAGAATCTCCAATCATTTGAGCATAGAAAGGTCCAATCATTCACATCCATGGTGGTATTTGTGCAACTGATTTTTTGCAGACCTTGCCCCAGTGGAGAAAGGTTTTTCAAAATTTTATAATTATTAAAATTAATATAAAGCGAACTAGGTATTTAATGTAAGTAACTAATATTCCAATAATTTGTATTTAAATACAAAAACTAGCTTCTCCTCAGAAGTTTCCTTTGTTTCCAACATCCAACACAATATCTCCCTTAAAAGAAAGATGATTACAATAAACGAGAAGCCGTCGGCTTAGAGCAGGAACTCATTAAGTGTCATTCTTTCGGAGACACCAAAAGCTTATTTTCATAATGATGGAGAAATGCATATTCATATTGTAAACCGTTTAAACGAAACCTAACTAGCAAAAAAATGCATGTAATTCATATTTTTTACCTTAAATCTAATAGTAAGTCTTTAAACAGCTGTTCATTAAAAAATTCGATTTTTGTCGGTTAATGAGTTTCTGCTCTAAGCCGACGATATATCTCCTTTTAAATGGCATGTTTTCTCTGATCAAGCATCAGTTTATTTGTTTGAGTTTTCAATCCAACAAGTTAAAATATGATATAAGTTCCAATCTAGCTTAGGTTTTAAGCATTTTCGATGATTTTCAGACTTTATATTTAATAGTATTTATAACCTTACTTTTAGAATCCAATGTTTAGAAAGAATAACTCATTCCATAACATTGCTTCCTAGTTTCAGATTAAAAAACTTTTAAGCAGAAGCTTGCTTTGACATGATTATTAAAGCGATGTCTGCTGCAGCGAAATGCTGAAAATAATGGAGATTTATTATTCATACTCCTGAAATATTTTGCAGTTAACAGGAAGAAAAAGGACATAAAAAGGTGCTTTTTCCGCATAAATGCATTCAAACACGAAATAAGTTTTTAAACTCGCCAATTTCTAGTTCTTGTCTGGAATCCTCAGTTTTATTATTCAATTCACTGAAATAGTCCTGAGGTGATGAATTATTAATGAGAGAAAATTCAACTTCTTATCCTTTTTAGTTCCTCTTTCCACCAATTTTACGCTTACTGTTGTGTTTCGTTGAAACCAAACTCAATGATATAGTTCCAATTAATTGGCATATCATTCCTTTCAACTTCAAGCACAGGAAAGTATTCTCCTCAAATATATTAACTATTGGTATTTCAGTTTCTAGAAATTATGAAATTCTTTCTAAAAACTTCGTATCTGATAACAAAAGTAATCCCAATAAGCTTCTATTTTTTATGCACTAGTACATTACAATAAAAGGAAGCCGTTACTTTAATTGTGGTACAACTACAATTTTTGTGGTATTACTATTGATCTCATTTTCGAGATCACACTTCATTTTCATGAACCGATACAATAGACAAAAAATGAATCCCAGATAATTAAATAAGTTCCATTACTTTAAAAATATTCTACAACTCCTGAATTAGTTACCTTTTATTTAACTTGAAAATCATATCCCTGAAGGGATATGTATCACTGTAAAAATCATCTACAAGATAGCCCTTGGGCCATAAAATCCTATAACAACCAACGAATCAAAGCCCCTTTTCGAGGACAAATTCCTTCAGTGCCCCCTCTGGAAAACTCCTTATCTAATAAATTGCATATTTAGTTCTGCCTTAATTTTGAATTTTCTCCGAAATATTTATATAGATGTGTGTTTAATTTTCGATTTTCAAAAAGATAGTTTAGAAATAAAACTTCGAACTTAAACTATAAAGTTATTAATTAAACTGAAATAACAAAATCAAACTGATAATACACATAAACTAAATGCATGTTCAACAAAATGATGGAAATGCAATCAAAAATTTAAGTCGGAAGAGTTCGTACAAATGCATACATGCTAACACTTGTTACGATCTGTTGCCTTGATTTTAAAAGGATCAGTTTTAACTTGCATTTTACAATATAATTCTTGGGACGATGCATCACTGCAGTGAGTGTGTTCTTATGGCCAAGTTGGTAAGTGTGTTTGCTTAAAACATTTTTAGACGATAAATTTTTTAGCATTTTATTGTCCACTCTTGCTCCCATAAAGCTCCCCTATTTACCCTAAGGCCAGTGTCGGGAGATTACATAGCGATCCCGAGTAGGTTCAAAATTCACCTGAAGATGAAGATTCTCTTTATTCTCTGGTCACTTCGTGTGATCAAGAGATTAATATTGCATTAAATAGTTGTAGATTAGCTTTACGGTTGCACACATGGAAAAGAATACTTGTTAGAAAAGTCAAGCATTTATTAACTAAGGACGATACTAAACTACAAAGAACATTGATCAACTGTCTATTACACTCCCCCAAATTCCAAATCAAAGCAATCGGAGGATTGCGAATTCGAATTTAATCAAAGACCGTCGTCTACAAAGGGGGCTGATGCAGGTTAAATCTGTCATGTCCTCAAATTTCCTCACGTTGTCGTGGTGTAGAAGTTTGAAGAGTGGGGTGCCAGTTCAAGTGTGACCTCGTCATCTGACCGTGGTTCAAAATTACGTGTTGTCCTCGGATCTTTCGGGGGTTGATCGCGGACCGTCGACAATAGCCCGTTGTGTTGCTCCAGTGCGACGTTAATTAATAATACCAAAAATACCAAATGACTTTTTCATCACAGTCCATATAATGGTTACAGTTTGAGTGGGCATAATTAAATACATTCTCCAAACCATAGTTTGTTGCTTAATAAATATATCACTACATAATAACGTTTACAAGTACGCCAGTAGCAGTTGTACGAGCATAATAAAAATTACTTGCACCGCGCTAACAGCTATCAAAGATTCCTTCAGTTTCGACATGGGGCGGTAGTGCCCACTTTGGGAAAAATTACTTTAGCGAATGAGTCAAATCTGTATAAGTAACTGGGATTATAAAAGATGGGTAGAAGTATTAGTACAAAGACTTGTACTTATAAGACAACGATCACTACTTTTGTAAGTTCTAACGTTCGTTTGCTGTTTAGAAAAAAGCGTGATATACTATTCATTAGTGCCCATAAACATAACATACTATTCATTAGCACCTCATAAACGTAACATAACAATCATTTTAGTGCCACATTAACGTAACATATTATTGATTAATGCACATAAACGTAAAAATAAATAGAACAGGGGAATACTTTACTTACGTGGACTTTTATTATAGAATTAAAAAGCCGTCGAAAATAAATTGATGTAATCAAAAGCATACTTAACTGTATTGTTGAATAAAGCAGTACCTTTAGGCACTAAAATGTAGCCACTGGTTGAGAGATAAGTTCTTGTGTAAAATGTCGTCCATTAAGTATATTTTTTAAACTTTAAAATATGAACTGTACACTTGTGACCATAATTGTTTTTTTTCGGGGTAACCCACGGTTTCCCGGAATTATTTGAATTCAATTTCTTGTAAATAAATTCGTTGCTTTTTTTACTTGAGTTTACTTTTTACCACCAGTCAACAGGCGCATCTGCAAACTCACTTGCTTCACCTCCCTCAATATCAAATTTGAATCTTAGTTTCCAAGTTTCAATTTCTCTGGTCCAACTGTTTCTGAATTATGATCATGGAAAATTAGGAGCACTTAATGTTAAGTTAGTAATTAAGTGCATAACACAAATATGAAATTTGTCATTCGTCACATTATATTAACAGCAAGAAGGTGTAAAGATAATTTTAAATTATGTGAAATGATTACAGACAGTGAAATAAACATAACTGATTTTAAGGACATTTTTTGTCACATGGTTGTATTCATTCTATCAATCATAGTAACATAAAATCAGGTACTTTATACATGATAGATAATCTTAACTCTCAAATCATCTGGAGCACAATTTCAATAAATATATAATACAGGCAAATACGAATATCTTTGAAAAATATTTACGAATATATTCACTTTTGCCTAATAAAAATCTATAAATCCGAGTCCAAGGCGAGCAGTGTGAGTATTTAAGGAGGCGAGATCGAATAAATTTATCATGGCGCAATTCGGAGCACATGTTCTTATCTTCAACTTGGAAATTTACCACTCATAGCTCAAAATAAAGATTCATTTCAATTCCCGGGTTTCGGTACTATGTTGGTGAGTAAAAAGTAAATTCAAGTAACAACAATAACAATGAATTTATTTAAAGAAAGTACACAGGCCGTGCACGTTTGGGAAGTCTATAAATCCTCATCCAAGGCGAGTGGCGTGAATATTTAAGGAACCAAATCAAATATAAATTTATTACGGCGCAACAGGGCACATCAGACTGAAACGAACCAACCATTTCCTCGAGCTCCACTAAAACTAATTTCATAATTCTTCCAAAATCAGAATTCCATATTAGTGTTAAGGCTAAAGTTAAAAATACAGAAAAACATACGAGAGAGCAGTTGCACGCGCAATAAATATTAACGAGGTAGGTAGGTATTTAATTAACGTCACACTGAGCAACACAACGGGCTATTATAAATATTAACGAAGAAAATTAAGAATGGAATATCAACTGCGCTCTCGAACTCACACGCTCCAACATGCCACCCGCCTTTAAGTACACTCATATCCAAAAGTTAAGCTTAATTCGTTAAATGCAAAAATATCGGAGTAAATATAGATACAATGGTTCAAAATCACTTGTGGAGGATCGTGGGATGAAGGTAAAACATTGTTCATATGCAAAACAGTTCAATCGATGTCGGCATGTGCAAAGCACAGGCGCCGCACGTCGGAACGAGTATAAAATGGCCTCGAACGGCATGGGCAGTTTAGACAGAAATTTCGCAATTGCTGTGGTACAGAGCGTTGTGAACAATCAATAAGGACGAAAGATGTCACAAAGATGCCAACTGGACATGTTTGTGAAGGGACGAATTATTGAAATGCTGGAATCCGGTCGATCCCAAACCGAAGCTTCTCGAATTCTGAATGTGCCTCAGTGTGTGATCTCCAGACTGTCAGGTTTCAAACCACTGGAGATATTAACCGACGACCAGTACCAGGTCGGCCAAGGGTAACAACCACTCGGGAAGACCGATATTTGGCGATAACTGCGCGACGTCAGAGGAACCATTCTACCACACAACTGGGTTCAGCCCTGACAGCCACCACAGGAATTATAGTTTCGCGACAAACTGTTTACAGAAGACTCAGACACGTTGGTTTCTATGCCAGACGACCAGCAGTTTGCACACACACACACCCCTGACGTCTGCTCAGAAACGCGCGCGTTTACAGTGGAGTTTGGAACATCGGCAGTGGAGTCGACAATAGTGGGGCAATATCATGTTCAGTGACGAGTCCAGATTTAGTCTGCAAACTGATTCTCGTCGTACTACGATCTGAAGAGAATGTGGAACGCGTTTTACCCTGGAAACATCAAGGAAAGACATCGTTTTCCTTCAGGAGGATTCATGGTCTGGGCAGGCATCATGCTGGACGGCCGCACAGACCTCCGCATCTTTGACACGGGGTCTGTTACCGGTCAAAGATACAGAGACGAAGTCCTTGAGCCTACCGTTCACTTGTTTCGAGGTGCTGTTGGTCCTGGTTTCATATTCATGGAAAATAGCGCGCTTCCTCACCATGCAGCCCTGGTCGACGCCTTCCTTCAAAGTGAAGATATCCGCCACATGCAGTGACCTGCCAACTCTCCTGATCTGAATCCTAAGGAGCATGTGTGAGATATGCTCGGGATACCTATTGCAGCCCTCCACCACCCACCAAGGTCCATTCCGGTATTGAAAACTGCTCTCCGTGAGGCTTGGAACTCTTTTAACACACAACTCATCCATACCCTCATCGAAAGTATGGGAAATCGTTGTGCATCAGGCGTGGCTACCAGAGGTTCCCACATACCGTATTAAACTTCATTATTACACTGTTTTAATCATTCTGTTTCACTAAAGTTGACACAAGTATTGTGAACCTTTTTCTTTTTCGATCCTTTTCTTTAATAATAAGTCCTTATTATCCTTGTTTTGCATTCTTTCCTTCTACAAGCCTATTACACACCTACACTGCGTTTCCTTCCATTCTGATGTAGATTTTCTGAAATATTCACATAAACAGCAAGTGTGCTTAACTTTTGGACATGAGTGTATATTGTCGTGGTGTGGAAATTAGAAGAGTGGAGTGCCAGCTCAGGTGTTGACCTCGTCATCTGACCGTGACTCAAAATTACGAGGTGATGTCTTCGGATCTTTCCTTTCGGGATTGATCTCGGACCGTCGCCAATAGCCCGCTATGTTTCTCCAGTGCGAAAATCAGAATTCATTATTTACGGTTAAGGCGAAAATTAAAAATAGCCACAAACGGGGAAAGTTGCACGCGCAATAAATATTAACGAAGAAAATTAAAATGAAACACGCTCCAACACATTCTTTGAATATAAAACGTGTCTTTGCTTTAAGGTAGAGGCTGTCAAGTGCTGGAAATGCTTGGAGTCCTATAAATTAGTTTCACCACTAGAGCACTTCGCATTTTAGCAGAAAAGTTTCACAGGCCAAAGAAGGCATGAATGAATTATATGTACTTGCCCCACTCACACTGCAAACAAGAAAGGAGCCCACGGTTAAGCTCTTACCTCATCATGTGGCGCAAGTGGAAATCCATGAAATAACATTAGAAAATATTTTTTTAATTGTATCTATGGTAAATGAAAACAAGTACGAGTGCCAACATATTAGTCAAGGATGTGGGAGTGAGTGGTAAAAAATATGAAATTTTTAAAAACTATTGGGATATGTTAGAGTAATTGGTCCAATATGAAAATTTGGGTTTACACTTGCCTCGTCTAAATTTAGATTCTAAATTTAGCTTCCAAATTAGATGTCATCATTGGAAAGTATGGAGCTTATGTGCAAATTTTATATGAAAATAGCCCGTTATGCTTTTAAGTATTGATGTCATTCCCCATTGATTGTACTTTTCACTTTGCTGTGCTTTAAACGACGTGCGAATAAAGGAGGGGTCGATATTTTTACGCAGCTGTACTTTCGAGATCGCTGGAACATTACCACAACTTACATTTAATTTGGTAGGAAAATCATCTCATGTTATATTAAATGAAGGTATTTTTTAAGTGGTAATCTATTTTGCGACACTGGGTTTTAAAATTTATAAAATGCAAATTCAGATTGTTTGGGATTTTATGGCGAAAGGGCCATATTTGACCAAGCTGCGTCAGACAACGTCAAGTAAATAGATACACAAGTAAAGTTTTACTGATACAGTAAAGAGAGAAATACACCCAGGGAGAAACCGAACCTGCGCCGCTTACAACTCACAGGCTGCTAGCACTACGGGCAAACCCACTGAGCAACAGCAACTCCATAAAAATTCAAGAGTTGAAATTTTTTTTAAATAATGCACCTTACCTAGTTGCAGAGATTAACTTTTTTAAATGTAGTTAACAGTAATTTTCCGAACAGGGAAGTAATAGAGTCAATAACGCCTTCAAATATTCCTTACTTATAGAAATTAGAAAATTATCGGGGAAAATCACTTTTGTATCACAATACAACACTGAAATGTAGCATGAAATATTTTCGTCGAAAAAATTCCACTTTCCTCAAAGCTTCAAGAATCCATCAATTCAATCGCTTAATCAAACTAATTTCTATTTAATCGCGTAACCAAGCTAATTTCTAATTAATCGCTTAATCAAACAAATCTAAATAAATATTTGATCCTCTTACTGATCAAACTTGACAGGCAGTCTTACACTTTTCTTAATTAGGATTTTGTATATACATTAAGTCATTAATTTGCTGCTGTCTTTCCTACTAAAATCAAGTATCGGAATATTTTTGCAAATCCCCCACATTAATTACTTTCAAAAGACTTCTTCAAAGACTACTTTATTGGAAGGATATAAGCAAAATTAGGAGAGAGAGTAGTTGTGAATTTACGTCGTACTGGAGCAAATCAACGGTTTATAACGAAATTAGGAACATTTCATCACTAGTTAGAATCAACCCAACGTTTTATTATAAAACATTTATTAGGTTTTATGAAGCAAGGCCATACTTGGCCAAATTGAGCCAAAGTCAAGAGTTAATAGATAGATAAGAAACAAGGAAAGCTTTACAAACTCAGAAGGGAGAAATCGAACCTGCGCTCCTAGATTTTGCAGGTTGCTAGCGCAGTGGGCAAACCCAACGACCCCCATTTCAGAAGGGACTGGTTTTCGTTACTTCGAGGAAATCTATTTCTTCGTAAAATCGGGGATTTGACACTTTTTTTGGAACTTTAATAAAAATCGTTACATTGAGTTTCGTAAAATAAGTTTAAAAGTCTGAAATATATTTAACCTGGTGGTTGTCGCGACGAGAATATCGTCATTAGCAAAACTGATCAGAACATAAAGGACGAGATATCTCGATATTAGAAGGAAACTTGATATTACCATCATAAAAAAATCAACGATATCATGATGACAAGATACCTCGTTATTATCAAAATCGATCAGATGTTGCTGGACATGATATCTTTTCGAAAGCACTTGAAGGGAATGATAAATTTTAATTTACATCGTGCGCATTGTTCCATTTGTATCTGATATACATGTCAAAAGATTGAAACAATATTATTTGAAACAAAACTATATTTATAGACTATTATGTACCAATTTCGGTCTCACCTATCCAGGACAATATATGATTTTTCAGGTCTTAAGTACAGGGATGGATACTGGTGGTGTTAGTCGTGAAACAGTATACGTCATTCAAAGGTAAATCTTTGCTATGTAGTCAGTTTTATTTCACTTACCCATAAAGTTTATTAGGTATTTCATCCCCAAAAATTCAAGCTTACTGAAGAATTCATTGTTTTTTATTTCAATTTATCATTTGCTTTTTTCAATGCACTCAGAAATTCTTACTTCGGGTTAGGTGTTTCTTATTTATAACGCACAAGAATATCAGAGAATTTGATTATTCTTGGGCGCCAGTTTTCCATTTGAATTTCCTCCACCAAATGTACTTAGTTAGTACTCAATTTCCTAATGTTAATTAGTACTCAATTTCCTAATTAATGCAGTTTCTTAAAATTAGTAATTTACGTACGCATCTTCGATTTACAAATGAAACACACTGAGTTAAAATTTTCAAATACGAGTTTGTTAGTTTTTTATCAGAATGTGTTGATCTTTAAGCTGGTGAAGTGTGTGTGCATTAAATCATTTCTTTTCTTTGTATGAAAGTTACATCTCTTCTTGACAAAGATCAAAAGAAAATACATAAACAAGTATATAACAATACATGATTATAATTTTCGTAATAAGTTGCTATACCAACATAATCATAATGAAAATTATTCTTCTCTGAATAATTAATAAATTGAATAAATATAAAGTGTAATAAATAATTATTGAAACGATACAATTACAGTTTTCGCATTGTTCGAAAATTAGAATTTTCCCCTTCGTTTTTCAGAACTATGTTTTTTGGCAGTCTGTTTCACTTGTAAGACTACGTTATGATTTGTAAATAACTTCAGTCTTCAAAATTCAAATGTTTCTACCTTTTATAAGTACTTTTTCAACAAATTGATCTTCAAAATAATGATGTTTCTTCGTTTCAAATATTTTGTCAATAAACTAATCTTCAAAAAAACAAATATTTCTTCCTTTTACAAATACTTTGGGAATAAACTGATCATTAAAATACAAATATTTCTTCTTTTTACAAATACTTTGTCAATAAACCGATCTTCAAAATACTAATATTTCTTTTACAAATACTTTGTCAATAAACTGATCTTCAAAATAGAAATGCTTCATCCGCTTATAAATATTTTGTAATGAACTGATCGTTCTGCCACACAGTAAAGACCATAGAATTCGCTCAATATACAATGGTCATATCACATTCCAGGTGATGAAGTCTTGTGGAGGCTACTGCAGTTACTAGTTATGCACTGCTGTGAAATGTTTTACGAATATTTAGTTTTCTGTACCTTTAAAATTAAAAGGAGGCCTTTAACGTGAAGCGATAAATTTTCTGCATTAACTTGGATGATTAGTCACAGCGATATTGGACCGGGAAGATTTTTGATTCTCATTATTAGATTTTGTTGAAGCATATGCACTTACACACATTAACACCATTCTCCCCTTAAGCGAAGCCATTAGAATATTCATGCGAGGGTGTTATGTAAATGGACAAGTTGATGTTTATCGATAAAGAAACGTCGCTTCAGGAAAGTCACGAATTTACGAACTATTAGTCTTTTCCCTAGTCTTCAAGCATGCACAGCAATTAATTTAAACTTCATATCATTAACTTAAAAGGTCATCACCACATTCAAAATTAATTCCTCTAGACTCTTGAAGACTTTCACTCTAAGCCACGCATACTCAACATTGTTGTCGCCTCTCAATATTTGTTTTTTAATTTATTACAGAATGTTGAGATTTACTTTATTTTGATGATCAATTTAATAGGCGAATTCATTTTATCCAAAAATGGCAATACTAAGTGAGTGTTCATTATTTAATTTCCAAATCTCATTGTTTAGCAAATTCTTAAACAATGTAATAATTTTCCCTTCCTGTGTGCTGTACCTTGCATGCGTCAAGCACTACATCCCCAGCGATCTTTAATCATATTACAAGTCATTATATCAATAATCAAGAGATTCAAAGATATCGGTGCTGCTTTCTCGATAAAATATTTCAAATCAGAAGCTCAAGGAGAAACTTATTGAATAAAATGAAACATGGTAGGTTGTTTCGAGGACACAAAACGCAGTTTCGACTTGAATACTCGAGCCTGATGTTGAATGAATGAAGCAGACGTAGGAAGTTTGAACGATTGCTTATTGTGAATATTCAACAATTAATTTACAGTTTGAACTATTGAAGTGCAGTTTGATTTTAATAGTGAAGGATAATTTTTATTAATGATCTATAATTGTAGAGTAGTTTGATAGCTTTCGAATGATACCACTTACGCAGTCCTCACTCCACGAAATCTAAAGTTATACTGACCCAAAACTCATCAAGCACCGTACAATTTTTCGGACCCCCTCACAGTGCTCAGTGCTCCTGCGCACTCAGTCAAAAGTCTTGACAGGCACAGACATACTTTGTCTACACGATGCTATATTTATCTTCTGAAAGTTTCTTCTGGTTCTGAAATCACAGGACAAAACATTTGTGACGCTTTTTTGTAATTTTTTTCTACTTTTTGTGATTTCCCCCAGTACTTTTTCCATTTTAAAAATGTATTCACGTTAAAAGTTATTACTCAATTCATTTTTTCATCTGCAATACGTTAATGCAAGTCATTTGTACCATTATTAACTCGGCTTCCTTTTTCAAGTATGGAGAGAATGCAAAAGAGCCGGAAGGGTGCATTCATTGTAGAATTTGAAGAAATGGATCAGTGTTTGTGATAGTTACAAACATTGCAGAGAACTCAATTCTGTGGATCAATATGACATTCCTAGTCTCTACCTGAAGTGACATATTCATGAAGCAGATGAATGTAACTTTACTATTTCTTTAGATATTGTCTATACTAGTGTCTTTACTATTTCTTTAGATATTGTCTATACTAGTGTCTTTACTATTTCTTTAGATATTGTCTATACTAGTGTCTTTACTATTTCTTTAGATATTGTCTATACTAGTGTCTTTACTATTTCTTTAGATATTGTCTATACTAGTGTCTTTACTATTTCTTTAGATAGACACCTGTTATAGGGCCTTGTGCTGGGGGTATTTTATGTAGGAAGCAACGGTGTCGTACTGTAAAGGAGCTTCATGAAAAGATGGAAAGTTTTGCGTTTAACTAAAAATTAAACTGTCGCGGAAATCTGCTGCTAAAAGAAAAAAATTAGAAATACTCTAGAAGTCGATCACTTATAGCAACGGACAGACCTTCAATCATCAGTTCATTGAATAAGTAACCATTTCTCCCATTTATTACTTCTCAAATTTTAAACATCAATCCCATATTTTGCATTCATAGCACTATTCGTAAAAGGATTTAGTAGGTATGGTATAATATGATGGTGGTGGTACCAACGGTACCGTCCTACAAACATTAGTTCATTGTGAATAAGAAATCACCAGTAGTCACACTCTGTAGGGCATTTAATTCCTATATTTTTATACATCAATAATTATGCTATTCTTAATAGGATTCAATCCCTGAAATAATTTGATGGTGGTACCAAAGGGACCGACCTACAAACATTAGTTTATTGTGAATAAGCACCCATTAGCAATCACTCCGCAGGGCAATTAATTTTTACATTTTTATACATCATTCCCATATTTTACATTCATAATACAATTTTCAAGAGGATTTAGTGGGTGGAAAAATATAGTGGTAGTACCAAACCTACAATCATCACTTCATTGTGAATAAGCAATCACCATCTGCCGGTTATTAATTAGTATATTTGTATAGTTCAATATATTCATAATATTATTCTCAAAGAAATTTAGTCACTGAAATAAATTGGTCGAACGATTCAGTTTTAATAAAAGCATCTCAATGAACGATGCAACCGTAAAATCATGGTTTGATTCATTTTCAATACACCACTTTTACAGTAAGAAATGCAACGACTATCGTAAGAATAAATTACATTTTGGTCAGCAAACAGAAATTAAATCATTCGAATAAGGTATTTGCTTAGTTCACTCGTGAAGGAAGCTTAAATTTTCGACGACGAAACCTCATTTCTACACTGAATTCATCCTTATCATTTCCAAGTTCCTCTTTGTGAATCTTATTATCCTGTGTTCCTTTAATTCACTTGATATTTTTAATTTTTGCGGTCCTCAAAATAATATCTAATATAACAGAGAATCATTTCGAAAAAGTTCACCTTTCCGTGAAATCAAATTCGGTAATAAAGCAAAGTTTCTCCGCAGATTAAGCTGAATGAATCAATGCGACAAACCTTCAGGGATTTCTCTATAATTGAAATTCGTTTGTTTCTGTTATCTTGCGTTTTGAAAACATGTATTATACTTCACGAAGATTAGAAAAGTTATATTTTGTTTCTTCTTTCAATCAAATCAACTTAGCTGTTTTTAAGTAAATATTTTAGTGTAACTTTAATTAATTAGTATTTTGACTGAGAGGTATTTTGATTTGGAGGGGAAAAACATGCAATATAACAAATAAAAATATATTGCAGAGATTATTTTCGGCTATGAAATACACCCCTGTACATTCCACAAAATATTTAGATAATCGTTATTAAGTGTCTGTTTAAATTTATATAAACGGTTAAGTAAGTACTTTAATGAATTTTAATTTAAGTTTCAATGTATCTCATCGATGTGTATGTATTTTTTCGGTACACTCTGTAAGGAAAAATCGAAATATCCAGCTCGATCGGAATTAAACTTAGCATGTAGGTGTAGAGATAAAATGATCCCTAGATTAAAGATAAAATGATCACTAGATCAAATATCTCTATATCACACATGAAGAGATAAAATGATCACTAGATCAAATATCTATAACTTCACTGACCGACTGCTGTCAGCACCTTGTCAAGGCAGTCGGAGAACGTCCCAGAGGCAATTTGTCGACAAGACCAACCAGTTTCCCGTCGTCCCATAATGCGACCCCTTTCAAGTTGCTCAGTTGAGTACACGTTGTTCGATTATGTCGTCCAGGTATTCTTGGTCGCAACTAATGGCAATTCAAAGGCAACACCAAACAGGAATATTCACAGCGAGCTTACTGAAATCTCTTCAGTAAGCCTCAGGATGTACACTTCACATGTGCCAGGAAACGAACGCCCTTGATGTTCCATGGTGCTCAAATTTAAATCATTTATGCGTCTGGTACAGAGGATTTTGCATACCAAATTTCATAAACGCCTGGGGTATTTCGATTTTTGTTTGGCACAAAGAATAAATAAAAATGAATAATTAATATTCTTATCCTATTTCTATTTAATTATGCGTATTGCATCACTTTAAAGCGAAATCAATGATTTCCGCATTTATGTTTTTTGTGCAAGTATCACGTTAAAATATCTTATGTACATTTCGCTAAGGTAGGTCCCCCGCCTAACCTTGTGAGGACAGTTTCTTAATCGCGCAGAATCACTGCTGTGTTTTCTTGCTGGACATCTGATGTTTATATGGGTTTATGTTGTTGTTGCTATAAAGTCCCGGCCGCGGAAGTCAGGATATTGATAATTTTGCAAATATTATCTCTGCACTTCATATGTTTTGGTGTTAAGTTCAGCCATCCTGGTAGGTATTGGTGAGCAGCACAGGTGGAGTGAGCTTGTGAGAGGACAATCAGGGCATGGTGCATTCGTATTGCCTCTAACCCAGAGAAGAATTGGTTGGTTAGAAATAATCCGAATCTATGAAGATAGCTGGGGAATATAGATATATGAAGATAGCTGGGGTCCGTTACATACAGTACTTAACATCTATCTTTGATTCTGGTATCCATGGAATTGTTAGGGAAGAGATCTTATGTTGAGCGGCCTGTGTCATCTGTGTTCCATTCTATCTCCATAGTTGAATGTGTTTTCGAGTGAGTCTCTTGAAGTGTGAAGCTGGAAGAGTCATTTGATTTTCCTTTTGGAACATCTTTGTTTGCTGCCGCTTCCTTGGCAAGTCTGACAGCTTTTTCGTTCCCATTGTGTTCAACGTAAGCCTTAATCAGTCGTAGTTCTAATGCTGGCTTCTTTTGAGGGAATCCTGGATTTTTTTTAATGAAGAGATTTCTGGACGTTGTGATTTGAAGAGCTTTTAAAAGAGAGAGAACGAATGCTCTTTTAGAGCTGCTTGCCTATCTGAGATTATTGCTTTTTCAGGGGAAAATCTAACTGCTTCTCTGATTGCAACTGACTACGCTTGGAACGTACTGCTGTTAATTTGGCGTAGGGTCGACCAGATTTTTGTAGGTAGTTCTTTGTACAAGCAATAAGCTGACCCCACACCCGAGTCCATCTTGGAACCATCCATGTAGATGGAAATGGGGATGGAATGTTAGGAGCATCAATGGAGATTTTTGCTACTTTGTTTTGCACCGATGTGTGAGAGAACCATCTTGTCCTCCTTTAAAAATCTTGTGTATTGAAAGTTTCAGAGCTCATTTGAAATGGTTTATGAAAACGAAGTTCTGTTGCTTTTGCTTCGTGTGATAGGAAGATATGTAGAGATTGTACTTCAATAGTGAATATATATATATATACAGAGAGCTGGTGACGGGGTAGTTGAATAAGCTGAAGTGATAAAAAGCATTTGCTCAAGAGGTTACCGTCCACCAAGTCCCAAAGGATGGATCTACTACATGATCCTTGTAGGCACCCCCTGTTTTGGTAGAATTGCGCTATAGTTCTTCCTGCTGTTATGTTATTGGTCCTCTCCGAGAGCGAGCTGGAGAAAATTTGAAGAGCTTTGCTGGAAAGTTTATTGCTTTTAGGCGTTTTAGGATGCAGTCCCACCTGAGAGAATCAAATGCGTTGGAAATGTCTAGAAATATCAGGAGAGAAAATTGTTATTGTTGATGTTTGTGTGGATTGTTTCTAAGAAGTTGTGTAAGGCGTGTTCTGAAGACGAATTTTCACTAAAGCCAAACTGTAGAGGATGCATGTGGCCGTGCGTTTAAATATGGTATAGTAATCAGCTAACCATTATTTAATATTAGGCACTTTGAATTTCAACCATTCATAACATCGTAAGTTTGACCAAAATAAATGTGTTTTACATTAATTCTGGATTAGCTATTTCATCTCAGAAAATCAGACTCTGTAGTCAAAAATGGGGGTTACCTTTAAAAATTTAGCTGATACTAAATTTTACATAAAGACGGACCTTTATTCAAATAAAATTTATATTTATTTATAGTAGATATTATTCCTAACAAAGTGCAATGTTTTATTTGATGGTACGACTTCAAGGACTCGATTAAAAAGAGGATATTTTTTGACGGGCTGTATTTTCATGAAACAATGTATTTTGGATATCTTAAGTTTCTTCATGAATAGGTTGTGCAGTTAGTGTGTGCGATTTAAAACATAAATGCATTATTAAATTAATATTTAGTTTACATTTTAGCAAAAACTAAATACCGATAATCTTAATATTCTAATAAGTGTGCATTTTGACTTTTTCGAATCGAGATTCAATACCATTTCTCTTGTTTCTTGACGTTAAAATTAATTCTTGTAAAAATTAGAAAAATATTTGATTCTTTTCAATCACTAGGGCATCTGTTGTGTGTCATACTAAACAGATAGCAATCTCTTAAAAAATTGGAAATTCCCAAAAAATTTTCATTTTTATGTACACACTTAAGAAAACAATCATATTGATTGATCAGGCTTTCGTATAAATTCTTCAGTTAAATATCAAATATAGGAGTAATCTGCACAGCAACAACTCTTGCCAAAGGAGCTAGATAAAATTATTAATATTCGATACTTTCACTGATAAAATTGTTTTTAGTTTCTGTTCGAAAACTCAAGAACTCTGCTATGTAAGTGCGGATCTATTTCTATAACAAATTTTCAGATTTCTTTTCATTGATGAAACCTTTTACTACCTTAAAGTATCTTAGCGTTGAGGTAATAAATCTTTCATGAAAATTGAAAATAAAGGTAAGAATACTCATCTTATGGAGTGAAAATAAATGTTGCAATTATAGCATTATTATTATTGCAATTATAGCATTTAGATTTGTAATAAATTTTTTTCGGTGTGAATACTGTGAAATATTAGTGAAATTCAGTGTGAGTTAGTGAAATTTTAAACCAGGTAACTGGAAAGGTCTTTTTCCCTTGATTTAGCGTCTTGTTTTATTAAGATTATTGGATTTCATAATTATGCAGAGGTCCATGGTTTCTAATTCTTTAGGGAAGAAGGGTTTACATGTGAAAAAAAATATTTTGGTTATTTGACTTCACTGAAATGAGGAAATTTTCTTAGTGTCAATTTCTCAGTAAGCCTCTGAAAGAAGAGTTGAAAAAAATAATTCCATTTTATAGCATGTATTACAATGATAATAACCGAAGATGTTGCTTTCACTTCAATTTCCAGTTCGATACAAATCATAGCAAAATATTGCATCACTTTGTGTTCAAAATTATGTTCCATGTGTTTCCAATTTTATTTTGTATGCAGTGCATTTATTTGATGTGATAGTAGAAGGATTATGGTTTTAACTATAGTACACTTTTGCAAAAGACGTCAAAATAATTTCGATGTGTATATATTTTTATAATATTCTAATTTGGAAATTTATCTGCGAAATGACTGTATGAAGCAATCTCATCTATGTTCTTATAAGAGACATAACAACTAGATTAAACTAATTCTATTTAAATATATGTCTTGAAATAATCAAATTAACTTTTTTTAGAATTATAAAAAAATACTGAATTCGAAAATATATTTGCATTTAAAATATGAAAGGGCCAAATTATCTTGCTCAAAATATCTGAACATTAATTAGAATTTTTATATTTATTGTCAAATATGTCTTTATAGATAATTTTCAATCTCATTACTTTCTAAAACCATAGATAGGAAGGTAGAGTCAAATTATCTTCTCTAGATGATTTTACATATATCTGTCCATTAGTTAAACAGTGGTTTATTCGAATAAAGGCAATTTTGTCTCAGTGATATTAATTCAGTCAGAAACGTTAATAATATTGCTGGAAAGTACTTACTCTTAATTTTAAATGCCATACTTTATCCGATATCATTGTACTACTTGAATGGGATGCTATCCAAATGCTGAATCTGTAATTTAAACATAAAATGTGACTTCCATTCTACAACTATGAGTTGTTCCATTCCTTAGTTCCTAGGTGTTAATAAATTTAGGATAATTACTGCTCCAACTTTCAAAATCAATTATGAAAAGACATTCCCAGTCGGTGTCAAACTATTCGCAAATTCTTCCGAGTATGCGATTTGATCTGTGTGTTTACCAGACTTTGGGACTAGACTTTCATAAATAACCTCTTCACATTTCGAATTGTTTCTAACATAAGATTATTGAGCTCAAGAGAATATTCATTTATAAAACTTATAATGGCTCTTATCTTCAATATTTGAGAAGAAATTAGATCAAAATAATGCCTCCATGTAACTGCTCGATTGAATTTCTAATTTGAGAATTGTTGAGGTAGTTTGATTTTATAGCACCCATTACTTCACCAACTTCAGACATTCATTTTGCAAATTTTATTTCGTTGCTATAAGCGCGCATTGTGTTTTAGTTTCATTTCATGTAATTTAGACCCCAACTTATGGTCAGAACTCCATGCAATATATGTCTGAACATGTCAATGCTACTGACAACTGTAAAAGATGGAAAACTTATGTAATTGCGTATCATTCGCTTGGCGAAAGTTACCTCTCAACACAATGACTTTACCTCTAAGTGGTGTAAATGTATTGATCCATGGTTTAAAAAGCAATTGCTTGAAATCATCAGAGCTAACTTGCATTTATTTGTTAAGTAACTATTAAAGCTTTTGTTACTGTTGTATTCTGTCTTAAACTGCTTATCTGTAAAACTCAAATCATGGTTAGAGGCATTTAAAAATATAACGAGCCAGATCATAGTTACACTGCTATTCCTATAGATGCCTCTCTACCACTCTACGTGTAGCCATATTGAGTAAGTAGTTGCAGGTGGAGCAGGTTCCATTCTTCGTGTATTTCTCACTTTTGTGTCAGTGAAACTTTCCTTGTGTGTGATGTCCATTATTTGACGTTGTTTTGTATTTGGCGCAGCTTGACTCTTGAGCCATAAGAAACCCAACCAACCATTTTGGGTAAACGAATATTTTCCTTGTACTTACCATCTAAAAAGTATTTTTTTTTCAACATTCGATTACTATATTTGGTAGGTAGTCAATTATCGTCGCACTGGAACAACACAACGGGCTATTAGCGACGGCCAAGGATCAATCCCTAAGGGAAAGATCCAAGGACAAAGCCTTTGTAATTTTAAATCACGGTCAGATGACGAGGTCAACACCTAAGCTGGCACCTCACTCTCCAAATTTCTACACCCCAACTTGAGGACATTTGATACCACAACAAATTTAACGTGTACCAGCTACTATATAAGCAGAATTTGGGATTGTCGAGCCCCTAGGTAACTTGACGCGAAATTAACCATTTATATTTTCTATGAAAGAAAGTAATTAAATTCTAGTCACTTTTAGTTTATGTATAATTAATTGAACATGAGCAACATACCGAGTATTTCTGCTATGCTTACACAATTTATTTTTTCAAAATTTAAGCCCTATTCAGGAATTTTTCGAAGCAGATATCCAAAGCTTTGACACGGAAAATTAAGTATTACAAATATGTGCCCCTGTAACATTCCGTCCAAAATTAATAACACTACATCCAGCAAGTATTTGAAAACTGCATTTACGTAATGGGTTCAATCTACTCGATACATGATAATCGAAATCAGATTGTGTCCAATCACATTCCTTCCTCCGCAAGTTCGGATGTCACTATGGCTACCCATCAAAGTGGCATGTAATCAGTTTACTGCATACTTCATTGATATCAAATTAATTATATTTCTATGGTGTTGCATTGCAGTTCATTGCTTTATCAATAGTAGATAAAGAGACACTCGTAATATGTACCTTTATAATTTACGATGGGTATTATTATGCATATTTAAAACTCATATTTATTTAATGGTGCCTTTGAGCAAATTTTCTTTGTATCAGTTTTCGCTTAAGTATAAACTCGCGATAACTTCAATTCCCCTACACTAAAATTTCCTGTGAACTACACTGTTCTTCATGAATTAAGGAACTAATGGGAAAATGGGTATAACTATTCATCTGATTTGAATGAAACTTGGTGGAAACCTTTATCATATATATCCTACAGAAAACGAAAAGGACATATGAGATGTGTCATATACATTTTGTCTGAGACATGCAAAGAACAATTGATAAATGCACAAATACAAATTCAATAAGAAAAATAACTCAATGAGAATGTGGTCTCCCCGCTCTACTTGTATGGCCAATAACGGTATTACATGATCTTAATGTCTATGAGATCTGTAGGGGAAAATTCACACTATTCCCGCAAGTTAGTCTGTCCCTGTGGAGTTCGGGATGGTGAGTCGAGGGCAGCAACACGTTTCTTAAGAGCTTCCCTTGCATTATCAATGGGATTCAGATTGGGAGAGTATGCTGGCTAATCCACGCGACGAGAGTCTCATTTTCAAGTCGATTGCACCTGCAATCGGTGAACAATACTGTTCAATACCTCATCGATATAGCGGTGAGCATTCATGGTTCCCTCCTAGAGTTCATAGAGGTCTATCGACTTAAGACGGTACCTCCTCAAACTAACACACTATCATAACTGTTCTTTTCTAGAAATGAGAGTGGTGATATCATGTATTAGACTCATTCCATATGAAAACGCATTGAGAATCACACTATAGAAAATCTGAACATCCGTGAGTTCCACGGACCGCCATTGATCTTCATTTCAGTTGACATACACTCGTGCCAATTTAAACCTGCGAGTCGTAGGTGGAGCAGTTTCGATTCCTGTAACTTACTCTGGGTATAATTCTATCGTCTGTGTCAGTAAAACTTCCCTTGTGTGTATGCCCATTACTTGACTGTCTTGTGTTTGGTGCAGCTTGGCTAAGTATGGCCCTAAAGCCATGAAACATAATCAACCGTGCCCAATTTAAATGAGCCCTTCTGTAAAGGGGATAAGGGATATTCATACTACCTATCGCTTAGCGTAGAGCAATCCTACCGCGTCCTTTTGTTGTGGTGTGCCAGAGGGGTGCCAGATCAGGTGTTGACCTTGTCATCTGATCATATTTCAACTTCACGAGGTGTTGTCGTTGGATATAACGTTGTCCGAGAACGTTGCCCGGACCGTCACTAATAGTCCGTTGTGTTGCTCCAGTGTGACGTTAATTCAACTATCCACCTACCTAGATATCAGTCTTCTAATTGCTGCAGCAAGCATATATCGCAGATGAGTTGGGATAGCAGTCTTGTCTCTTCGCGCAGATAAACCATAACGTGAAATATAAGTAGACTGAGCATTGCTATTGAGAGGAGTTTCAAAAAGTGTGACCAACATGTTGACTAGTAGTCACGTGACTACTCAGTGAAAAATTGAATTGTTTGGCCGATTTGGCTTCTTATCGCCTCGTTTGGCGATACAAAATCTTATGACGAGGTAGGTATGTGAATGCTCATTTCTAGATGGACGACAAAAGTGATAAAATCGCCAATGTCTACTATTATATCGAGCGGAACAATCAGATGAGGAATTAATAAATGGACCGGTCTCCTCTGGTTCCGTCAACCAATCAGATTTGCTCACTCTTCTGTATATTTTCTCTTTGAGATAAATGCACAGAGCGGTCATCGAATTTTGTCATTGCACTCGGGCTACTTCGGCTGGATCGTCGAAATGCTGTTTTAATTGTTTAAAACGGTTACACAGAGCGAGAACTACCAAACGGCTTCCATACAGTCTCCTTGCAACATCAGCCTGCCTTTGTCCAGACTCGAGTTTGACGATAGCTCTGTAGTCAAATGTTGCCATGGTGTCATTTATAAAATAACCATTTTGAATTTCGTATCTCATTTTTACTTCGCGAGATACAGATCTCCTTCAAAATATGCATTTCATATTGCTGACATCGACCTTCTAAGTTTACATATCGACTTGGGCCAATTGACTATCGAAATAGATTTTATTGTTTTTAAACAAGTTGGATAATCACTTTAACCAATCAATAATTTGTCCCACATTAGGATTCATGTTCATCACACAACCAGGAGACAGATCTTCAAACCGAGCTACCGGAAGAAATAGCATAAAGCTGCGAGCATACTACGTCTATTTCATTAGAAGGTCAATGATTGCCATCGGCTGAAGTCATCAACCTTCTAATGAAGTAGCGGATCATGTGTGAGCAGCATCGGTTATCTCTTTCGATCGCTTCATTTGAAGACCTTCGGGTCAGACTATTAATTTAGGTATTGGAAGAAAGCACGAATCCTAATGTTGGATTTATTGACGAACGTGATGAAAAACACTAATTTTGCGCTTCGATAGCCAATCGGTCCAAATAGATTCCCAAGCCCATGTAATCTATAATTCCGGGATCTTACGTCAGTGACTAAAATCACACATCCCGTCTATTTCATTGGAAATTCGATGTCTGAGGTTATATGATGCACTCAGACAAAATTGCATACAATGCGAGTGAACAGCATCACCCTATTGGTTACTTCACCAAATTTGAAGCAAATCACACATTTTTTCCAAAGTTATTGCAATTTTTACAGTTCCTTCATTTATGGAAACCAGTGTACTAATCAAACCAACAGAGAACATTTTGATTTCTTTTCAATTCTGAAAACATACCTAAAATGAATAAATTTATAGATAAGCTTTTGTTTCACTATACATTTAATTTCTTTAACTGCTTAAATTCTCTTTGATACAATTATGGATAAATCTACATATATCACACACATTTCATCACACAATCCATTAGAAAGATTTAATTTTAAAATTAAGTTAATATATTCAGTTTTGTAAATTTTAATAAATGTAATGTGCATGAACTCTCCAACATTCCTTTTTATAATTTAATAGCTTTGTGTATTCTGCGTATATATTCAATCGTGTTGATACATTTATTCCATATCCGTTAAAGGAAATGTTGATTGTATTTTTATATTAATCAATTGTTTTCCGATGTGTACACTAAAACCCAGATTTGCTGTCGACATTATCATGTTCAGGTTTACAGCATTCGACGAATGAGATTCCCAGTACATCAATATGTCAATATGTATTTGAATGTCAGTATCAGCAGCCATTCTTGCATGTCAGTTGAAGGCATTTGAAACTAATACTCTTCGACATTGGAGCGAGCGCTATGCCACCTGATTGGAATATTTGGATTAGAATAACACTCGCGAATTGTCCAAGAATACAGCCCATTTCAAACTAGCATTTGTTGACATACCGAACATTGACTGCATCGAGTTCTGCAAAATTTACTAAAGAATAGATATTCACAGATATTCATTAAATAGATTTGTGAATATACACTTACTCATTAAAATTAAGGAGATAAATTGGAACTGAAGGGTGGGTTTCAATGGTATCTAATATAACGTACAGCACTCTTAATGAGTCTCATACGACTTAACATCTACTCCTTTAGGAACTCGCAAAAGCGCGGTCAGTATCAAATTTCCCAAGTAATCAATTAATTCACTACGACTGACATTGCTTTCCATCTAGACAAAATTATCTCCGTATTCGGGTTTGTGGATTAATAGTTTTGTTGAAATCAACTGACAACCTCACATTTGAATGGTGAAAGAGATGAAAGGGTCTCTCATATACTGTTTCATTTGATTCGCATACTTCTTGCCATCTCTAGTAAGAGAAATATTTGAATTTTGATTTATGTTTTCTAGTCTTAGAGGCATTTGTCTACGTCGGCGATGTATACGAAATATAGTGCATTATCAAAATTTTAAAATTTTTATAAGCAGTAAATAGCAATAAATATCCTACATATATGGCCTACAATTAATTGAATTGATTGAATTTTAGATTTAATTGTCTAAGAAATTCTTTGGTTAACAAGACATTTTAAATTAAGTAAAATAAAAACTGCAATTTTTCTTAATTTATTTTGGACGTTTCAATTCAGACTAAATAAGACGAGTAAAAAGATATCCAATTTATTTCTAAATTAATTTCTTCCACAAATTTTAAGAATTCTTTAAGAAAGATGAGTTGCAATCATTTCTCCCAAAATTACGTTTCTCTAATCCAATTATATATTTTTTACTTTTCAATCCCTTAACAAAATATAATATTTAGGTTTCTCCATTTTTTAATTATGTCTTTTTACTTTCGATAAATAGAAATTGAGAAATATTTCTAAAGGATGTTTCTTTATAAATTTCCAATGATTAGTTCTTTGAGCAACAAAGAAATTTCTTCTAATTTTTTCTTTATAAAAAGTGAGTTCTTTCAGTGATGTTCAATTGATGAAAAAATTTTGTTAAATTGATTTATGATATTTTTAATATAATTTTTTATTTTATGTATAGTAAAATCTTACTATGAAAAGCTTTTCTATCAAGATAAATGTAGATGGCGGTAGTGTTTTCGTGGCGAAACGTGCTTCCTATACGTATTCTGGACGTGAAGTCAATCGACTTGTTTATTAAGTTCTATTTCTCCAGTTAAAATTCCAAAGACAGAATTGCGAATATATGCTTGATAGTTAATTGTTCAATGCCAATTACATTAAATTGTAAACTTTTTTAAATGCTGATAAACTTCATTTTAAAGTAACCCCCGATATGTATCATATGAAAGCATCTGTGTATAACATGATATAAGCTCTCGTCTTTCGTATGATTTGTTTCACACTGAAAATACGTCTCATAGTGTGTAAAAAAATTGAAACATTTGATGTAAACGATAAAACTTCAGATAAGTTGTTTTTATATTTCAGGTTTCTTAAACAGATGATATTCTTATTAACCCTCTGAGGGGTTCACACACATATATCCGTTTCACAACTAGCAATTTTCGCCCTGTATGGTTTCTAATAAGTTTTGACCTTCTTGATTAATAGGATCTTTCCTGTGATTCTCTTTCAACCAATCGATGAAGTGACTTAGTCACAATATGTATTGTGAGAGAAAAGCAATACTATACTACTCGGAAATCTTGTGACGCTCAGAAGGTTAAAATAATTTTGCAAAACGTCTCTTTTAAGTGCAACTATGTGTCCATATATCCATTGTATTAGAAACTGTCCATGAACATAAAGTAAATAAATGAAAGAACCCATTCATATTAAAGAACCAGAAATTCGTTGCATCGCTGCACGGATGCTTCATTCGAAAAATCAATATTTATTAAGAATTATGTTAGAATATCTTAGAAACTTTTTCCTTCAAACTTGATTTCTAATGAATTTGCCTTTGTCTGATGATTTTACTGTTCTTTTTGCTTTTCGGTGGAAAGCCGATTCTTAAAAGGAAGTGAACGAACTAAAAGTTGACGTTGAACTGTTGAAGATTACCAAATGATTTTATTTAATATCTATGAGAGAATTATTTCATTCTAATATTATTCTCATCAAAACTATATGTTAAATTTTGCATTCTATTTTTCGTTCAACTGCATTTCGAACGGACTTCTGCAGAAAGGCAAATTTTTGAGAGCTTGAGTAGTTACATAATGCTTCTTAGATTGGTTGAGTTTTATGGCTAAAGTGCCATATTTGGCTGCGCCAAACAACACCAAGTAAATATACATATTTGCACAAGAAAAGTTTTATTGACGCAGAAGAGATAAATACACCCAGGAAGGATCTAACATGCGCCACCTACAACTCGCAGGTTGTTAATGCAGTGGGCAGTCCCACTGTACCACGGTGACCCCAATGCTTCTTAGTAAATTAAGTTCTATGTAGTGGTGGAATTCCCGAAATTTATTGAAGGGCCAAAGTGAGTGCTGTTTTTTGATGAAACTATAGAACTTAATTCTATAGTTTCATCAATAAACAGCAACCACTTTGATACTTCAAACAATTGCGGGAATTCCACCACTACATCTTTCACTTCAAAAAGAAGCCGTGTGCATCAAAATGAGAATGAGTATAAGTACAAAGCTTGGAAATGCATATTATGACAAAGATGACTACGAGGAAAGGGCAATAGGTTGGTCTGTACATCCAGCTAAAACTCTTTCATATGACAGAATAAACCCAGCAGTGAGAGTACCTCAGTCTGGCATAAGCTACTTCACCGATGGCTCCAAAATGGAAAATAGAGTAGAAAACGCTTTTTGTTCTATGCAAGAAGGGGGGAGGGCGTATAACCCAGCAATGGTTCACGAGAATGCAACACGGACAACAACTCCGTTTTCCAGGCGGAGCTGTATGGGATTTTAGCAGCTATAAAAGCAGCAGAAGCAAGAGCAGATAAAAATGTAAAGATCTGGTCAGACAGTCGAGCTGGTCTCCTGGCACTTAGAAATTCTAAAAAGGCGAGTCCACTGGTACGAAGAATGAAATATTTATTAAATAACAACAAGGAAATTTGTCTAGGCTGGATTAAAGCCCATGCGGGTCATGAAGGAAACGACGAAGCAGATAGGTTAGCAAAACAGGCAACCACAACTAAGTGCATTGCTGAAGGGGTGAAATGGCCCAGAAGTCATTGCAGGAGGGAAACCACTAGCTGGATACTTGGTGCATGGCAGAAAGAATGGGATGAAGAAGAAACAGGTAGGATGGTACATGATGTGTTGCCAAGAGTGACACTAAAATCGACAAGTTGGACCAGGGTAGAGACATTCTTCTTCACAGGACATGGTCCGTTTCCATCCTACCTAAATAGGTTTTCAAAAAATCAATTCAGAAAATTGCTCCTGTCGTGAAATCGGTACACCTCTACATTACATCACAGTCTGCCCACTAAAACCATCATGGCATATGAGGACGCCTGCCGACCACCTTAAAATCGCATGGCTCAGGAACATTGCTAATACCAAGGGCTCGAGGATCAAAATTATTAACATGGTGAGATTCATTGAGAATCACCAGGACTTGATTATCCAGAGACTGAAAACCCTACTTTTTTCTTCTCGCATGTTGTATATACGTATATAGTGTAGCTTAGTATGATAATATAGATGTAATTACTGTATAGATGTATTAATGTATAAAAGTAACGTGCTCTAAATTCTGGATAGACATGTCATATTTATGCTCTATTCATCTAAACCACATTTATTTAAACTGGTACAGTGTCTCACGACACTAGGCAAGGGAATGTGTGATGGAGTTAGTTTCATCAAGAATCCAAATGACACACATTATATTCTTATACCAGGCAAACTTATCACACTAAACTTATCACCCCGTCCAATTTAGTAAAACAGCGTTCACAATCCATTAATAATGTCGAACCTCATGTCTAACCAAAGATAAGCAGAAAAAAAACATTGAAGCCACAAATGGATATAATATGATTGCACAAGAATCTAAGCTATAATCTATTCGGGTTAGAAAAGAATAACTGCATCAATCATCAATCGTTTTGCTCTGATAGCATTCCCAATGAATGGCATAGCGGGGAATACAATAGGTACTTATCTATATACAGGAGCGGCCATTGGTGTACTGAAATACTACATGGAGTTTAGTGGCCTTTTCCTAGCCGAAAACAAATCAATGTAGTTTATTACAGAAGGAACCGATTACACATTTTATGCTGTATTTACTTACGTACGAAGATCCTTAAAAATTAAGTCTTTAGTAACTGAGATATTATGAATAGAATTACTGAAAAGTCCACCTCTGTAAGTTACTGAATCTGTTAATACACTAATTTAAGAAATAGTACGATTTTAATGAACATTTTATATCATAGAAAACTTTATTTTAAAGATTTTCATTTGAATTCGGGGATTTTTAAGGGGAGCCATCTACTTTTATTTTTCTGATTCTTAATCGGCATTGCTGTTTATCCACGTTAATTCGTGTATTAAATATGTTTTCATATTTTATCATCATTTATCTTCTACAATGAATCATCAAATTTTCACTCTCGTCATAATAATTTTTTAAATAAACTTTATAGTTAATTTCGTAGACTCAAGATATTTACTCTTATTATTTAATATTTTTCCTCTTGTTAAAAATTTCTGACGCTTTTAAATATTAAGATTTTTAAAGTTTTGCAGTTTAGTCAAGTTGATTTGGAGCCAAATCCAAGAATCCAGCCATCCATAACTGTTGTTATTTGATTTCTACCACTCTTAATCAAGCATGAAAGATGTATGGCACATACTAGTCTCTGCTGCTGGTGTATTTAATCAAGAATATTTATTGATGTCTGTTTTTGCAGTAGTCTTTATAAATGGATAAGGAAAGAAGCTAGATCAAAACATTTCCCTTTAAATTATTGAACTTTATTAATGAACGTAACACTACCACAATCAAATATCTGAAAACTTATAAGATCGATCCTTAATGTTGCCGTTTGAGAAGCAAAAGTATTGGAGTTATAATGAATCTAAAATAAGTAGATACATATTTTTAATGTCCGACCACAGATATCTTCTGCACTACATGATGCGAACTAGTGGCTATTTATGAAGCACCTAGTGGGTAAGACATCGCTACTCCTGCCAGGACAATCACCAATATCTATGCGTTTACAAACCGGAATTCATACGTACTGGGGACATACAAAAGTTATGACCACTTTTCCAGGTAGATGGCTACTTGGATAGGCCGCCATATTGGTTGTCTTCCACTTGCATGCAAGTAGAAGTGCATTCAGCAAACCTAGAACAGGTTACCATATTCCAAAATTATCGCCAATTGGTGAAGGTAATTATTGCCAATTGGGGATGGTACTGTTTTCTTGAGTCTAACCCTTCTTTTGTTCACTGAAAAATTAAGAACGATATCAACAATCCTGAAAGTCATTCAATAAATCAAATTTGCACCAGAAAAAAGGGTTAGTAAAATGGAAAACAAAACTTATCTAAATTTATCTTCCAGCTTTTAAGTTTAAATTTACGAGTAATGTGAGTAGCAACAGCTAAATCGTCTTTCGCAAACTTCTAGTAGCTACCATATTCTACATTGCTCTGGAAAGCTACCGATCATAAAGGAATGGTTATGGATATGGAATATCTTCGGATCATGGTAATTATTGCCAATTGGGGATAGTACCGTGTTCTTGAGTCTAACCCTTCTTTTATTCACTGAAAAATTAAGAACGATATCAACAATCCTGAAAATCATTCAATAAATCAAATTTGCACCAAAAAAGGGTTAGTAAAATGGAAAACAAAACTTACTTGAATTTATCTTCCAGCTTTTAAGTTTAAATTTACGAGTAATGTGAGTATCCACAGCTAAATCGTCTTGCGCAAACTTCTAGTAGCTACCATATTCTACATTGCTCTGGAAAGCTACCGATCATAAAGGAATGGTTATGGATATGGATTATCTTCGGATCATCATGTACACAAATCAAGCGAAATCCTTTGGTCTATGCGGATGTGGCCTTTGTTTGCTTCACTTACCCTTATCAGGAAATGACGATCCTGCTGCTCAGTCACGTCAAATCATAAAAATAGCTATAAAACCTCCCTACGATCTCGTTTATTCGTTTATGACCAATAGTAAAAGGTTATAACTATAATTTCTTTTCTTTTACCGAAATGCGATTCCTAATGCGTAGAGCAGCTTGATAGATGCTAAAATAGGCGAAGTGCTTAATGTTTGTTTGGAATGTTATTATTTCTAATAAAAAGTCCTTGAACTGATATTTTTGATATTATGCGTTTTACAATCTATTGGTAGAAATCATTTATTTTATGTCTAATATTGCTAAAGATGTGTGTTCATTTCTTGACAGCATGTGTATATTTCGACCATTCCCTCACAAGTCCTTGGTTTAGTATATGTGGTTGTCGAATTCCATTTTATAAAAGAAATAAAACGCAGTTCAAAACCTTTCAAAATAAGAATGGTAGCTAATTTTATAGGAAACGTATTTTTACAGTTAACGTTTATATCACTCCCAAACTCAAAACTGACTTTTGCAGCTGTCACCTTAGTATCATTTTTGAAGTTTCGACTTACAACTGGGATGCTATGTACAGTAGCAGAAAAAACGAAGCACCCTTCTTCATTCGAGCAATTTCAACAGAAGAGAATTTTCAAAGATCGCGTTTGATAAGACCTAACGTCTTCTATAAATTCAAATTCATGAAATTTGCATGAGGCCATCTTCATATTAAATTGAGCACCAACTTCATAATTTCCAATAGAAACCCCTATTTCGACCACACCAATTTCGAATCCATATCAAAATTTAACTGCAGATACCAAATTTCATGTCATTAGGTCTTACCTTTTCGAAGTTACGAGTACAGAAAGATTGGAGCTCTAAATGTTGAATCAGTTTTATGAATTTCTTCCTAAATAATATTTCTATAGCGCGGATATTTTGTACCATGTTAAACAACCCAAACAAAATCCCCTAATATTTTATTTTAAAAATAGTTTTTAGTATTCAATAATAATTATTAAATTAATGTTTGAAAAAATTATAAATTGGAACTTTGCTATATTTTGATGGGAATCGATTCAGAAGGACTTCTTATATGACCATGCAAAATTTCAGCTCATTCCAATTGATAGTTTTTGCGTTACGTTAAATTTTCCTCATTATGGCAATTTTAGGGGCAACCAAAAGTTTAAAAACGTCTGACAAACCTCGGAAAATAATTCTCGAATCGTTTGCACTTGCATATAATAATGTAATTTTGGAATCGTGTTCACTTGCATAGTAAATATAATAATTATCGTATCGTTTGCAACGCGCTGACAAATATGTTTGAAATAGTGTTTAAATTTGAAATTCGGGTAGCTATAACTACAATTAATCTCGATGTAAGAATAGCAATTTTAAATATGGAGATGATCCCTGAAATTGACAGCAACTTTAACATTGATTATCTACGGATATAAAGATAGTAAAGTCATGAAATTTTATATTTAGACTAATTTAAGAATTCAGAATCTGATTAAGACATCAAAACATGGTGTTTCCATTGGAAATTTTGTTATTTGTGCAAAATTTGATATGAAGACGTCTCCTTATGCAATTTTTTTGCATTTGAATTTGTAGAAGACGTTATTCCCTATCGAATGAATCTTTGAATTTTCTCTTCTATTAATAGTGCTCGAAATAAGGGGGGGGGTTTCCACGACTGTATACGATTTGCGTCCAAAGTAAATTGTAGAAATTATTTAAATGTCGAAACGGTGTTAGAAATTACTTTGATGACACTGAGATTATCTTTGCATTTTTCTATGAAAAAGTGATTAATCTGATCTCGCTCTTCCTCTTTTTTCTTGTATTCTTTCAATTCAAACCAAATAATTCACAGTAATTTTTCTGGCTAATTAACCTTAAGGAAGTAAGGAGTAGCTTTGTGATAAATCTAATGTCTTATTTCTGCCTTGATTTATCTGAATACACTAAAGGAACGTGGTGATTTTGAAACGGATGAATCAACATCTGGGTGAAATATGAACACAAAGGTTGTTTTATATTCAAACACGATTAATCGTAGAAAAACTTTAAAATGTTTTGAAGTATAGAACTGCAACGTATAACAAAAATGAAACTGACTCTCTTTTCTATCTTCAACCTTAAAATAATGTTAAGATTAAAATTGTAAAACAGATTGAAATCAATAAATGCTTCAAAATCTTTATTTCGAAGCAAATTTATGATTTATAAATTGGAAATTTTTTGTTACCTACAATGCTATATCAAAATAACCAAAGGGACATTACAGCGTACGTCTTTTACTATGTCTTTTTCCATCCCCATCGTTAAGAAGCACCTCATA
Organism: Meta bourneti; assembly: GCA_933210815.1. NCBI lineage: Eukaryota > Metazoa > Arthropoda > Arachnida > Araneae > Tetragnathidae > Meta > Meta bourneti. Next base: position 61,225,297 of record OW119923.1, on the reverse strand, counting down.
ATCCTTAAGTTAGACTAGGCTCCCCTTCAAGAAATTATGTAAGAATCCAGTTCTCTGGGACGCTAGGTTTCTAAAAAATAAGATTATCTAAAGCTCTTCGAGACAGATAATTAGATCTAAGACTTCTATCAAATTACTCCAGTTTCCCTACACAACACATGATAAATGCTATTGTGAAACAACAATTGAGAAAAAAGACAAAGAATTCGGAAACAGGTTGCAATCAATAAATGCTTTCACAATCTTTATTCTTAAGCAAATTTATGATTTATAAACTGGAAAAACTTTTCCGCCTACAATGCTATATTAAAATCCTAACAAAAGGACATCACAGCCAAAGTCTATTACTAGGTCGTTCTCCATCCCCATAGTAAAGAAGCACCTCATAATCTTTAAATTAGACGGAACTCCCCTTCAAGGAATTATGTAACAATCCAGCTCTCCTCTGGGACGCTAGGATTCCAAAAAAGGGGAAGATTATCTAAAGCTCTTCGAGACAAAGAATTAGATTAAGACTTCTATCAAATTACTCCAGTTTCCCTACACCACACATGATAAATGTAAGAACACCACCACGCTGTCGCTGTACGTTTTATTAGATTCCTAGCAACCAAGGATAAGGAAGTCGGTCCAGGGTGGTTAATACGCAGGAAGGAATTGCGTGTTGAAAGGGCTGTGGACTGTATTTTCTTTTCATGGGAGGATTAGGTCTGATCGAAAAACTTATTCGGGAGAAAAGAAAGGGAGCAATTCGATAACACGCAAAACCAATAAAATTCGATCGAGGTAAAAAGAGTATTGTTCTTGTAAACACAATTGTTAAGTGATGAATCGTGTACTTTTTGGTGGAGTAATCCTTGCTTTATGCTGTATGCTTTATAAAAGTGAGTAGTTGGTAGGATAGAAAAGTATAAAGCATTTTTATTTTCCTTTTACCCTGAGTGGGGAAAAGTTTCCACATTTGTAGGTACAAATAATCCTGCAAAAACCTCACCTGACTTTTTGCTAAAAAACTGTTGCACAATACTATCTTAAGCTGTCTGCCTATAAGAAACTTTCTGCCAAGCTAAATGTAGGTTGCGGTAGTGTTTCTACGGCGGAACGTGTTTCCTATGCATATTCCGACGTGACGTCCTTTCAATTGTTTTTCAAACACGATTTCAGCACGCCACCAGCAAATATTCCAAGGAATGAATTCCGAATTTGTATATGAAGGTTGATTGGTTACGTCAATTACATTAAACCCCAAATTTGTCAAAAAGGCGATAAGTTACGGTTTGAAGTAACTCCGACGTGTATCATACGAGAGCAATTGTGTAGAAGAAATAAAATCTTCACATTCCGTCTGGTTTGTTTGTTTACACTGTGAAAACCTCTCACAAAAGTGAATTGTAGGGTGGATCGAAAAGTAGACAAAAAGTAATTTTGTTTACTAATATGCCAATGGTAAGTACAAGCAATTGTGCAACATCTTAACCACCTCAGTTAACATCTTTAGCTGCTTACCTATGAGAAGCTTTTTCAGTTAGGCTTGTTTTTCTAATACTATTTTAACACTTCCATAAAAATTCCAGAGTTATTTCCCAATTGTAGGATATAGATTGGTCAATGTCAATTATATTAAACGTCGGTAAGCTATATTTTAAGTTTTACACGATATGTATCATGCGAGAGCTTTTAGATAGCTGCAGTAAAATCTTTGCTTTCCCTCCAGTTGGTTTGTTTACACTGAAAATCCCTCCCATATTGGCTTAAATATTGAAGCATAATTGAGTGGGGTGTCAACTCAGGTGTGATCTCGTCATCTGACCATGGTTCAAAATTACGTGGTATTGTCCTCGGAACTTTCCCATTGGGTTTGATCTCGGACCGTCGCCAATAGCCCCGTTGTGTTTCTCCAGTGTGACGTTAATTAAATGTCTACCTGAAACAAGCTATAACGTAGTGAAGCCACATTATTTTTCGTCGGCTTGTGGTTTTGTAGACAAAGGCGTACCTTTAATGATCTGTAGCTGAAAATGAATGTGCATTCTGACTTCAGTGGTATCTTTTAGGATGAGTTTGGGGGGCTCGTATTTGCGTCATACGAGGAGGAAAAGCTGGAAAACTGTGAGCAGTCAATCTGACTTAATATACTTACAGTTAAACCGTTTACAAACTCCTGACTTTTCAATTGGATGTGTCCTAAATATATACCTATTGCTATATACCTAAGAAAATCCAGATTCGCATGATTTAGTTATGCTTGTTCTAAAAGTCTATAATCTTTTCTAAAAATTATGTTTTTATAAGTGTAATATTCATGGAACACGAATAAAAAATGAGAAAATGTAATAACTAACATCAACTTGAAGTTTACTTAAAGAGGGGAGCTCTGATCCTATTTCCAAAATTTGTATTGATGTATTGATAATTCTGATAATAAAAAATTATTATAAAACAGTTAACCATTTTTACCATATTATTCACACATTTTCTATCTTCAAATTAAAAATTTTATTTAAAGCCTCTTTTTTTTCAATCATGCTTATAATTATGTGTAATTATAAGCATATTTATTACTGTATAATACTTAGAATGAGGTTCTCCTTAACATATTATAACAAGAAATAGGATTTTTAATTATAATATAAAGTATTCATAGACAATGGAAAACAAGCATATTTATTTTTCTACTTCTCGTACATATTTGAACATCTGGTGTCCCACCTATTCCTGGTGAAAGATTAAGATATATATATATAAATATTCTTTCGTTCGGTATTCTAGTGTCAAGGAAAATTGTAGATGGGAGGTGGGATATAGTATATAAGGGGGCTTTGTGTCTCCCTCTAAACTGAAAAAAACTAAAAATACTAAAATTTGTGTCACATGCAAAATACATTCACATAGGGTAATAGATCGTCACCATAAGTCACTTTATATGCATATAAACCAAAATACAAGACAAACAGGTATCACTTTAACCATCAACAAATACTTATAGTCATTGTCAATAGAAATTTCATATTGTAAATCATTTGTGATTACGGCATAGGTAAAGGGAATCTGATTTTCATTAGGAAGGAGCAGAACTTTCACGCTTGTTTTTAAAAAAGCTATGAAATTTTACCAATCTTCCGGCTGGTATTGTTTCATAATGCATACAATGGAGTCAATTTTATAGCATTTCCTGCAGCTAAGTAAATTTCAATTCCTACAACCTTTGGGAGATATTGGAATTCCTTTTATAAGGAAATACTCAACCTTTCAGTCACGATGTAAGCAATCTTGACTGCATTCTGTACAAATTTAAATCACACGGCAGATTAATTTCATTCTGGATGATTTTATGCGATTCTGTTGTTCATCAAATTAAATTCTTCCTTAATGGACTTATGACAGAAATCTATCAGGTTTCAATGGAATTCATATCTCTACTGTAAAGAAAAGGTTTCAAATCTAAATACATTAGGGTGTTGTACTGATACCTTAAACTTGTGATTCCATTGACTTTTTGATTAAAAATAACTCAATATTGAATGACTGTTTGATTTGACTTTGCATATCTGTTGGCCCCTGGGTTCAACAAGTTCATGGTTCGAACCCTGGTATGTATGTTCGTAGTGGTTCAGAATCCACGATAACCCTCTGATCGTCATGAGATTTCCGAGTAGTGTAGTATTACCTTTACTCCGCAACACTATTAGGACTAAATAACCAAGAATGTAAAACTTGTTAGAAGTCAAGCAAAGACTGTAAATTGTAGAACAGATATATGCATGGAAACCGGTCAGTGGGGTTAAGCCAGTGGGTCAGTATGTTTGGTTCTAATTAACACTCGTCTAGCAAAAAATTATCATAGAGCGACAAACAAAACCAAGCCTTTTCATCTTTATGAACAGTGTACAACTTATATTAATTTGTTAACACCCTAGTGTCTTGTATACAAGGAACCTTATACATTTTGATAGTTTGAAAAATCAGATTAAAATAAGAAGTTGAATCAAAAGAGGAAGACATTCACTTGAAAACAAGTACTTAGTTGTCTTACTTACCCCTCTTGACCTAATCTGAGCTAGACCAGGTCCAAAAGACCGTTAGCCCTGAGCTCACTGAGAGACAGTACCATACTTTTTTAGAAATCCTCCCTAGAGACTCCAATACTGGAAAGAAAGTACTCAGATGAAGTCTGAGAATGTCTGTGCACTTGGTGCAAAATGGAAAATTACAGTTGCAGCTCCAGTCGACAAGATTTTCCTATCTTGAATGAGTCATAAAGGACTCCTGGAATCCAAACACACGATTAGTCATGAACAGTAGTAGATTCTTCCTCTTTCGTTTATGGTCAAACATAAATGATTCTTAGGGAATGACTAATGCACCCTATAGGATGCTTTTCTGGTTATATATAGCTTGAGACAAAAATGAATCAATATAAAATATTAAGAGAAGAAATCATATAACTTCGAGACTAGTAATTCCTCAGCGCCATCAAATGTTGATTACTTACTATGAAATGTGGACATGAAAAATATTCATCAAGTATTAGATGAATATTCGCTTAGATAGAAAAGTACAGATATATCAAGCAAAGCTGGGCATAGAGAGATCATTTTTACAGTACCTATAAAGACTCAGGTTCGAAAAAATTGAATACTTCCAAAATTACTTTCTTTGAGTTTTATGTTTCAAAACCCATGCGTTTTGCAGAAAGCCCTAAAGTTCCATTACTTCCAATTCCTTCGTGATTCTCTCAACTGACGTCATTGAGTAAACTTTTTGATGTAGCTTTTAGTGCTGGAACGGTCGTAAAATATTTATGACCTAAAGACGCACTTGACGATTGGAATGACGCCGAAAGAAAATATTTAGTCACGCTTTTGTGAGAAGCTCCGAACGATTTTATTTGCTAACTGTAGCAAATATCAGAAATTGAGAATTGCCTCTCTCTCAATGACAACATAAATCTCTGTCTCTCATATTTGCATTAATAGTTTATTTAAAAATTACGTTCTTTTCGAGATAGAAAGTGTGTAATTCATTGCCTGATCTTGAATTGATTTTATAACATTGCAATAATGAACAGGGATGAATGTTCGGCTAATCTTACTTTTTGGAACATAAAACCTCAATTTAGATTTACACTTAAACACTTGAAATTCGTGATTTAAACAGTTAATCCTTCAAGTAGTTTCTACGAGATCTCAATTTTCAACATTTTATGGCGCTGAGGAATTACTAGTCCCGAAGTTATATGATTTCTTCTCTTAATATTTTATATTGATTCATTTTTGTCTCAAGCTATATATAACCAGATTTCAGCAATATCTCGGCATCAAGATATTGCTGATTTTTTATGATGACAAGATCAATATCTGATTAGTTTTCTCCGAATGACGAGAAATCTCGTCCATCAAGATCTGGTTTGCTAATGACGAAATGCCACGTCGTGACAACCACCAGGAGGGTTAAGCAACAAATTCACTTCTTTCAAAAATTAAATAATCTTTTATGTCACCAATTGCGTAAAAGAAGCTAAAAATCTATACTGAATCAATACAATTTTATTATATTACTAGCAAAATTTCCCGACCTCAATCGTGTTGAATTGGTTAACTATATATTGAAAGTGACGAGAAAATTACTTTCCTCTTTCGTAGAAAAATGCCAAATCATTTAAGTGTGAGTAAAATAATTTTTTAACACCTTTTCGACATTTTTATAATTTCTACAATCTACTTTGGACACAAATCCGATACATACATATCCATCCATGTAATACATTTCACATATATCATAGCCGGCTAAAGGAACAAATTGGCCAAAGGTGAGACACTAAGGTAACTACTACAAAAGACGATTTGAGGGAGGATTCCCTTTCTTAAGTGCTATTCCTGTAAAATTGCTCAATTCGTAAAAATGACGAATCTACAGGCAGATACTCTCTCACATAATTTACCTGCCAATATTTTTTATTTGTGGCATTCTTTTCGAATTTCGCTACCATTAAGGGAAAGATGACTAATTTGATAAGATATTTATCACTGTTTTAAAACCGAATATGTTTTTTCTTGAAAATTCCGTTTTGTGGCACGTGCAATAATAAAAGAACTTGTTTTAAAAGTGAATGTCTTCAGTACAGATAAAGCACAGGTAACCTATTACCACTTTTTTTAAATGGTAAATCAATTTTACAGCTTTTCTTCTAAAGAAAATCATTGTTTTAAACAAACTTTCCCTATATAAGTTGCTTAAATACAGCTTCAATTCGTAAAATAAGCCATCTTGGCCATCTGTCCCTATGACAAGGAATTTGTAGTATTTAAAAAGTCCTAGTTCGGATATTTTTAATATTAACGTTCTTTCAATAATGGCACAAATCAACTTAAAATTTGCTTTATTCTAACTTACATGCCGTTTTAAACAGAATAGTGGTGTTGCGTTTGATGAAAAGGAATGACAAATTTATCAAAATAATAAATATTTAAAACAGAAAAAAAATTAAAAATAATAAAAGTTGGCGAGGAAAAGTTCTAAAGGTATAAATTCGTGATTCTTTTTTCTCTTGATCTCGCACAGTTGCCATACCTTACAACTAAAAATTAGATAGAATTTAAAAATACAAAATTAATTCAGAGCGAAAACGTTTTCGGAGTTGTAGGCGGCGAAGATTTGATTATTCCCTGTATTTCTCTCCTCTATGTCTGCAAAGTTATCCTTGTGTGGGCATGTTAATTTTATTTAAAGTTATTTGGCACATCTTGGCTAAATATTACCCTTGTGCTATAGAACCCAACCAACCAATGTAAATGTATATGCTTCTAATAAGTACTTAAATGTATGTCGATTCTGTTTAATACCGCTAATTAAGCTTTTTCACCGGAGCCGCAACGTAGTCCATATTCAATGCTTTTAATCTTACACCTATACAATACATTTGTCAGTCTGTAACAACAAAAAAATATGTTTATTTTTTTTAAACCAGCATATTCAATTTTACTGGCTATAACTTAAATTTGTGCATTGGCACAAATTTAAGTTGAATAGTTATATTTAAAGATATTATTAAAAGATTATCATCTTTATTAAAAGATATTATTTAAAGATTATATTATTTTTCTAATATGAAAGCGGTTACTTAATTTTTACTTCTTATTGTTGACATATGTGCTACAAATGAAACATAATTACGCGGACCACATCATTGTAGTAAAAAAACTGTAATTAACTCAAAGAACCACTGTTTCACGCCGCAGAGAAGGCATAAAAATAATACTTAACAAAATATGTTCAAATCAGAAGTAAATATGTTTACGTTAAATACATAAAATCATAGTGTTGTTAGAGAAGATCTCTCCTCACTCTCTCTTTCCTCTCTCTTTCTCAGATTTTCTAACAAACATTTTTGGTAGGTAGTTGAATTCACGTCGCACTGTTGCAACATAACGGGCTAATGGCGACGGTCCGGGATCAATCCCGAAGTGTAAGATCCGACGATAACACCTCGCCATTTTGAACCACCGTCAGATAACGAGGTCAACCCCTGAGCTGGCACCTCTCTCTCCAAACTTCCACACCACGCCAACGTGAGGATATTTGAGATCACGACAGATTTAATACGCACCAGCCCCACGTGCACTAAAATCTTTGGTTGGATCGAGTTTCAAACTCGCAACCTACGGTAGTGAGCAACTCAACCAAGTGGAATACAGCAGCTCTAATAAACACCTACGGTAGTGAGCGACTCAACCAACTGGAATACAGCAGCTCCAATAAACATTTTGAAAACGACACTAGGTATCAATCTGATCCAATAAAATTTTCATTTGTTAATGTTTTCGTGGTTTTAGCCTTTAAAGTCTTTTGATGATAAATTGTATGGATATTTTTCCAGATCCATTTAAGTATCATTGGCGTGGTTGGTTTTTTATTAGAAAAACAATTTATCAAAAAATAAAGGAAAAACTTGCAAAATTGAAATTTGTATTTTATCAGACGATTATTATTCATTTAAAAGTGCAAATTTGATATATATTTTGCAAACGATTTGATTAATTCTCTTAGTATTTAGGCGGTATTTATCTTTATTGATATTATAAAGATAAATATCTCAAACACACACAATAAAGATATTTATCTTGATGTGATCTCTCTGGTAGTATAAAGATGATAAAAAATAATGAATCAATAATAGATATTCCATAAATGTCGGTACATAAAGCTTCTTGGAATTTGTTAATATGGTATTAATATTTAAATACAAATTATTAATCTTTATGGGCTTTCTTGTTCTATCGTCAAAGAAATATATGGAAGTAGAACCATCAAGATTATTGATCATGTCCTATCTACTTGATCTTAAGCCTTTCATGCAGTGACCATAAGGAAGTTATCTTTGTCATCTGCAAACATTTCTCAAAATATTTTGTCTTTTATCTCGTTCCCCTACGTGAGCGAAGGGATAGAATAGACATCAAATAAGTAGGGAAAGTGGAGTACCGTCCAAAAATAAAAACCAAGAGAATTGTTGACGAAACGTGGTCCAGCAGAAGAAAAAACCTTACTTCTTTTCGGATCCTTCGCAAAGCTCGTGAAAAGGGGCTACCTTTTATGGCCCAGTATATTTCTTGTTCCTTGAATCTATTTTCGTACATGTGTCTTTGCTCGGATAAAGTAGGTCGCCTTGGTTGCTGGTATTATTCCCTGCATCTGGTGTTTTCTTTTAGTTCCATGGGTGGTTTTTCCCCTGGCTATTAAAAAGGATTGAAATGGCCTGACGACGAGGTGCAAGATAAAACAAATAGAATAGCGTTGCAATAAAGGGGCGAAAGGTGGGCTGGAACAGAAACGATTTAGACGTGAATTTCTTTCTTTTATGGCAGTTTGAAGACAAGTATTCTTATCCTGAAACAAATATCTATAAATTCTTTTTCGTGTTTGCCAATAATCCACCTGCTCTCGAAATTTCAACAGAAATATATTTGTGTTCTCAAACTTAACCAAACCAAATTATGTTCTACTTAATCTATAAATCATTAAACCCGAAAAATTGTAAGGATATTGCTTCACTTTTAATTCGCAGAACATAAAAGAATTGTTCGAAATCTAATGTTCTTGAAAACTTAGGTTTTACTTTAATTTTTAAACAAAATCTAGAATTTCCATGTTTTAGAAAACAGTATAGTATTGTCCTATTTTTTATAATTTATGTTTAACAGTTTAGATTAAACAATTTTTTCGATGCCATTCATATCAAGTAGTGTAATCAAGATACTTCTGCGAATTTTCGCGGAAGTAATCTATACTATTTGCTCTTCATTGAACTTTAAGTCTCGTGTCCTCAAATTTCCTCACGTTGGCATGATGTAATTAATTTAAGGAGTGAGAGCTCAGGTGTTGACCTCGTCATCTGACCTTGGATCAAAATTACGAGGTGCTGTCCTCGAATCTTTCCATTCGGGATTCATCCCGGACCGCCAATAGTTCATGGCTCTGCTCCAGTGCGACGTAAATTCAACTACCGACCTACCTTCATTGAAACTTTTGTATTAATGTTGAAATATTGAAATAGAGCCAATTCTAGTCTTATTATCATACCAAGTCAGAGCTTCTCGCTACGAAAACAAACAGAACTACAAACCGATACAAAAACGTAGGTAATTTGCAAAGTAACACATGCTATCTCTACGCCGTATTGACCAATTTCCCCTATGAAATTTTGAGACAATATTGTTACAATAAATTCTTCAATGTCATCTATATCAAGTGGTGTACTCTAGATAGTTCAGTGAGTTTTTCGTGGAAGAAATCGAAACAATTTAGTTGGAAAGGCACAATAATGCCTAAAGGAAAGTATTTTGACCCCTGTTTTTTAAGAGTTAAAATTAAGTAAAGGTGGTTAGAAATATGACTGTGTGAAAACTTTGAGAGAGTTTTTCAGAGTACAGAAAAAATAAACTACCGGAGATTGGATTGGATTTTGAATTTTATGGCGCAAGTTCCGGAAACGGACAAGTTCGCCAAAACTACCGAAGAAGAAAAATAATCTCGGTTAATAACTAATTTTTTATCACACCGTTTTCGAGATGCTTGGCATTGATTTTTAATGAAAGCGACATGCGTGAATGCATTAGAGAAACATGCCAAGTTACACTATAAGTTAGGAAATACATTACCAAAACACTAGCGCCCTCTGAATTTAGCTTTACAGAAAAACTCTTTATAAACTAGATGATTTAGGAACATCTTTTTTGTATTGCAACATTGTGCATTTTGAATATTAGGAAGAGTATCGGTAAAATGAAGATAACTAAAAATCATACATATCTTTCTGAGGTCACTCTTTCTACTCATATTTTCTGTGATGGTAATTGCTTATTAAATTTTCCATTCAGCAACACAACAGACAACTTGAATTGATTCCCGTTGCCTCGAGATCGAATAGTTCCGATTTTCTTATCAATAAATAAGGATCCAACCATGTGGCTTATGGAAAATCAAACCATGCTCTTTTAACGTTACTTATATAAACCTTTTCATACAATAAAATATTTATCCAGACATTCCACATAATCCTCTTCATGGATTAAATACATTCGGTTGCAAAATTAATGCATTTTTATGCCTAAATAACAGTTTTTGAGCAAAAATTGCACAACGCATTAACTTTCCTTCACTTTTAAGTTGCTAATTTTCATAAGTTTATACTAGAATTTTTTAAAGTATTTAATAAGAATACATAAACTATTTTAGTAGGCTATATTAAGTTTCCACTGAATAACGCTATTTTTGTTTTTCAACATTAACAATTGTATTTATATCTATGAACCCAAGATTTTCAAATTCACTATATCACGATATTTTGAACAGTTATCTAAAAAGTTTGTATACATAAACTATTTTAGTAGGCTTTATTAAGTTTCCACTGAATAACGCTATTTTTGTTTCACAATATTAACAATTGTATTTATATATCTATGAACCCAAGATTTTCAAATTCACTATATCACGGTATTTTGAACAGTTATCTAAAAAGTTTGGTACCAAATTCCTACAGTTTTACAGTAAAATAATTCATTTTCAACCATATTTACTTCAAAAACAAAATAGCTTATTTCTGCAATAGATTGAAGTTCAGCCCTCAGAGTTTTGCATGTAAAATAAATCTAGAAAACAAATTTATTTAGTAGTCAAGAATTATTTGTTACGAATTATTATTATTATTATTATTATTGACAGATTCTCTAACTTGGATACTTCATACCTTACATTAAATTTTTCTTACTTATATATCATAGATGTTAAGAAAAAGCATACTCAAAATTCTAACAGGTTTTACAATTCTAATTATGACATCGTAAAGTTAGCATATGCTAGTACATCTTGCAACATAATATAGCTAAAACATAAAATAGTTTGGGGGGAGCCCAAAACTATTTTCAACCAAACACAACATAATAAACCTTAAACATACTCTAGAAGCGAAACTCTAGTGACTCACTCAATGGTGACAGAGCTTCCCACCAAATCGGTAAAAGAAGAAGCAGAACACAATTGATGATTGACTGAGAAAAGACGGTGCGGCAGACGACTGCTATCATACTAACTTTAATTATACGTGCATAAGACGGCCCAAAATCCTGTCAACCCATCTCTAATTTGTAAGCCTGTATTAAGCTTATATTAAATTATTCTCCTTAATTTAAATTAATCTCTTTATTAACTGAATTATGGTCATTGTGTCCCACATGCATTACATTTTGTATGAAGAGGATACCGATGCAGAAACCGATGATTAGACGTAAGCTGAGTGACTATGTGTTGTTGGAAATGAGCTGTTCAACGAATAAAGACAAGGAACCCCTTTACGAGAGCTTATACCCACAGATCATAACATGTAAACTAGCAGGGTAAAGTAAAACACGTAGGATATCACAATATAACAGCCCGATAGAGTTTTCTTTACATCCAACCACATGCTTGACATTGCATATCAATTCAACTCCTATAATGTTAAATTATGTTTTAACCTTCCAAGTAGTTTCTACGAGATACCTCGTCCATCAAGATCTGATCAATTTTGCTAAGGATGAGATACCTTGTCATCATATTGCCAATTTCTTTTATGATGACGAGATCAAGATCTGTTCAGTATTTTTCTAATGACGAGATATCTCGTCCATCATGATCTGGTCAATTTTGTTAATTACGAGGATACGTCGTTGAGACAACAACCAGGAGAGTTAAATGATCTTTCGTTGTAATGAAGGAAACGCAAGAATATAAGAGGTTTTGAATACTATTCGCACATTAGTTTTAAAGGTTGCTTAAAATCATCATTTTTTTACGTGTTCAAGGAGTTAATTTCAATCTTTAAATTAAACAGTTTGAGTAAAAAAGATGTATTCGGTGTTGCAAAGTAATTGGTAAATTAAATCCAGGTAGGTAGGTATTTTGATTAAAATCGCACTGGAGCAGCACAACGGGCTATTGGCAACTGTCCGGGATCAAAACCGAACTATTTCTGCTATATTTGTTCATACAAACTTTTAACTAACCCTCCTGGCGGCGAGGCATCTCAAAGTTGTGTTCCCGAAAACGGCACCCCAAAAAAGCGAGTTCCCTTTAAAAGTGTCAGGGTTTGGACAAAGGGAGTGCTTTCCCCTTCTTCAGTCAATTGGTCTCAGCAGTGGTCTATTTAGACCGGACCATCAAAGAGAGCGATGACAGTGATAGATAGCAAAGCCACGGGCTACTTCCCAGAATACCCTAAGTATACCTTCTCGAGGGTGCTTCTCAAATGCTTGTACAACGACTTTCAAATAGTGAAATAATGCAGGGGCCCAAGATACATTCGACTGATCCATACAAATTTTCTTATACGTGTTTGAAAAAACAAATATTTACTGTAACAATGGGAAACTTTGAAATTATAAATTTATATATTTTTCTTTTAATGAGTAATTTTCTATACTAATTGTAAATAAGTTAAATTCTAGCATTGATTTTCTTCCCCACAAAAGTTTGCCTCCATTACACAGATTTACAGCATAATTTTTGTATAAATGAAGCGATGAAATTATTTATCGCAGTTGAGTTAGACATGAGAGACTTAAAGCAAAGCTAAACAAAAAATATTCAATACTTGCTTTGTTAATGTAAAATATCCTAAAGAGTAACCACAACGGATATTACCCCAAAGGTTTTCAGATTTTGGGTGTTCACATATCCGTGAAGAAATGAGTAGAATCAAAACCGTACACATATGGTAAACTGAGTTATTTTGCACCAATAACTTTTTAAAGAAATGAAGTATGGGACGTTTGGAATCTTCTTGATCACAATTTTGAACGATTATTTTTATTAAATTTTAATGGTCTAGTTATTTCAGACAATCCCTGAGAACCCCAATAGACTAAAATGGCATCCGGATAATTAACGAACCGTTAATTATCCGGGTATATAGGCGCAAGATACAGAATACAAAAATGGAGGAATTAAGTAAATCCCGAAACATTTGCGATTTGTTTCATATAAATGGTTGAAAATAATTTTATAAATCCATACAAATTATTTGAGTGATAATGGTTTGACGTAGCCCTCAACAGTTTTACATAAAAAAAACCTAAATTTCAACCAGCATTTTCGAGGATCTGTGTCTCGTCATCTGACCGTGTTTCAAAATTACGTGGTGTTGTCCTTGGATCTTTCCCTTCGGGTTTGATCCTGGACCGTCGCTAATAGCCGTTGTCTTGCTCCAGTGCGACGTTAATTAAATACCTATCCACTGAAAATGAAGTGTTTCTCAACCGCCGGTCTCAGCCAATTACCTTGCCCTAGCATTAGTTATATCGGGTCGTAAGAGGTTATCCTGGGATTTGTCATTTTTGATATCTAAGGATTTTTTATGATGAAATATTTTATAGTGATAATATTCTGAGAATATTCGTGAATGGTGCCAAAATGTTCAGAATCAGAAAGCCTTAATAATATCTGTATAGATAACATCACTGACCAAGTAACAGTAAAGAAAATTTCTCCACTGAAAATGAAAATCAAAGGGGAAATGAATCATCTATCGGGGTCTCAAATCTGATAATACTAAATACTGTTTCTTCGCAAGTTCTCCTAGCAGTGTAAGTTTTCGTTTCGAAAATCGAGTGACGTGATTTTTTTTAAAGTAATAAGCCCTAAAGATTAAAATTTTAATATGAATAAGAGACAAGGGATTTCGTTTAACTTTGGTGTACAGAAGTCTCGTATGGAAGGTGTTTATAGCCCAACAAATATAAATATTTTGTGAACAGAATGAGATGAAAATCAGCGCAAATTATTTTAATTTTGGCCTGAAAAAATTTACAACGCGTTACAAGATTTCATTAGTTCAGTGATTGATAGCTAATTTCCTCCTCCATTTCCTTATAACCATGACATAATTAATAATTGTTTTTTAATGCATGCACTTTAAAAGAATTTTAAAGGTATTTACGAGTAAATTTGTTGAAACCGGACCCTCTTATAAAACACTATCTGAATTACCCGGCGTCGATCGAATTGTTTGTAACTCATCGTAATTTTCAATAGTAGTCCTATGGGGATTTCGAATTGTTTTGAGATCTCTCTACAGACCCAGGACAAATCAAATGGAGTTAATATCTAGACTATGTTTCTCGCAGAGTTTTAAAGAATGAGTGTAGCAAATTCGATATGAGTTGATCAAACTGTCATAGTAAGGATAATCAATGGTAATTTCTATGGGGATTTCGAGGGCAGCGGTAGCCCAGTTCGAAGAGCAACGGATTAGAAAACAGAGGGTTGCGAGTTCGAAACTCGGTCCAGCCAAAGACCGTCGGATACACGAAGGCTGGTGCACGTTAAATCTGTCGTGGCCTCAAGTGTCCTCACGTTGGCGAAGTGTGGAAGTTTGGAGTGGGGTGCCGGCTCAAGTATTGTTCTTGACCGTGGTTCAAAATTATGAGGCGTTGTTCTGGGATCTTTCACTTCAGGATTGATCCCGGAACATCCCCCAATAGCCCGTTGTGTTGGGGGGACATTAATTAACATCCAGGGGGACATTAATTAACTACCTACCCATTTGGATTTCGAATTGTTTTTAGCCCCTTCTCCCGACCCAGGACAAATAGAACGGGATTAATATCCTGTATAACCTATGTTTCCCGCAGACATCCAAAAATTGAATGTACTAAATCTGGTGTGAATTCGTCTTCAAAATATTCAATGTTATTCCAATGGGGATTTTGAATTGTTTTTAGCCTTTCTCCAGACCTAAAGCAAAAGAACGTGTTAAATATGTAGTCTATATTTTCCACAGGATTCTAAGGAATGAATGTACCAAATTTGGTGTGAATTGCTATGACAGTGATCGTAAAATATTCAATGTTATTTCTAAGTGGATTTCAAATTTGTTTTGGCCCCTCTGCAGATCTAGGACCAATTGAACGGGGTTAATATATAGCCTACGTTGCCAGCAGGATTCTATAGAATGAATGTACCATATATTTGGTGTGAATTGTTCAGACAGTGATCGTAAAAATACTTAACGCTATTCCTATGGTGATTTCGAATTGTTTTACCTCTTCTCCACATCCAAGAAAAATAGAACGGGGGTTAATATGTAGCATACTTTACCCGTAGGGTTCTGAAGAATAAGTGTACCAAATTTGATGTGGATAGGTCAAACGGTGTAGATTTGTATAGAGGACAGAAAGACGCCAACTCAGCTTTGTATACAGATGTCTATCCCCTTGTTGCATTATGTGCGTTAAATATATTTTATTTCTTATCTGAAATGTTTATAATTAAATAGAATACTGCAGGTAAAATAAGAAAAGCTATGCAAATACGATGATTTGGGAAATTCAGATTAAAAAAAAATTTAGTCGCACCTGCTAGTAGCATGGCGGTGTTAAAGAATTTTAAAGACAAGTACGAAAGGAAGTACGAACAAGTACGAAGTACATTTGCCAAGACTGGCAAATGTTAAGAATTTTAGGGCGGTAGGACGTCTCATTACCTTCAAATGGTAAAAGTTCGATATAGGTATGTCCTAGGCATATTAAGACTATATTCTCTCGTTTGATAGTGATATCTAGGAGGTGTTCTAGAAGTGACATACAAGAGCGCACCACCCCATAAAAAACTAAATTATGTTTTGCGCAAATTACATTCATACGAGGCGAAAGGTCTTTACCCATAGTTTCTTTTTTTTGCAAAACATATTTTATTTAACATGATTTTCAAAGGGTTAATTATCCATTGTTAATTAATGTTTGTGAGAAAGAACCAAACTAGAGGTTTTGGAATTTTTTAATTCTTTATCGCATCGATGGCCCGCAGGTAGCCGGCTTCACCAAACCTATTAGAACTCCGTCAATTATCGCACTTCATTAAGTTTCCAATACGTAGAGAAATATTAAAATAAACAGTTGTGCGTAATTTAAAATGTATGTCTTGTGATTTTGGCTGCTGCAAAAATCATACCTTTAATTTTTTTAATTTTCAATCTTTTTCCCTGAATTCATGTCCTTTCGCTTTTGTTTGGTAAATTTTAATCGTACTTCAAATGAAGCATTTAAAAATGTTTTCATCTCAAAAAGTAAAAGCAAAATAGCAGTGAGAATACATTTTCGAAAAGTGCGTGTCGGTTCCAAATTTCCAATTCAACTTCTTTTTCCCGAAGAACCCAAAAATAGACGCTTTCAAAGTGTAGCTTAACAAAGACAGGAATGCCGTCGTGATACTCAACGAACACGCCAAAGGCAATGACTTGAGGGAAGCATTTTAGGGATTGTCCGTTCCCATCAGGACCCTCGCACAAAAGGTGTCCAGTCACGCCCTCTCGTTAGAGGACACGGGTGGTAGAGGGGAAGGAAAAGTGACCGTTCAAAGATTCTCGGGGTTGACACTTAAGCTTACATTTTGGTTTACGAGATATCTCGGGGTTGACACTTAAACTGGCATTTTGGTTTACGAAATATCTCGGGGTGGCCGCCTGAAGGGCTAAACATTAGACATCCAATCTGAGATGATGCAATAACATCATCCACCAGACCAGTTCGAAAGTGAGAAAAAAGTATGTCACTTTAACCTTGCTTAAATCACTCGCAGTTCCCTGGAGTAGCTTTATTTTTTAAAAAGATGGTCAGTCAACACAATATGACAATTATCAATAATAAAACCTAACGCATAGTGAATATTCGAATTTGAAATTCCCTTTGAGAACATTTCTTCACAACTAAAACCTTAGAGGTTTTTGGTGTCTCACTACATCAGTCTTTACAGACATTTCTTGCCGTACCTATGTTCTACAGGGCTCAAATCAACAGCATCATCATTCTCGTCACATCAAGTAGGCCCATGAGGTCTTCAGTCTTGTCCTCCATTTATTCTTGTCTAGTGCTGAATTTCTGACTTGACCCATCTCCGCCAATACAGCCTTATTTCTTTCTTTCTCTTCCATTCTTCTTCACGTTAGTTTTGGTCTATCTCTCAGTGTCTTTCAATCTGGGGCCTAAGTTTGTGTTATTCTTGGATGCAACGTAATGGGCATTCTTAGTACATCCGATCCAAATCCACTTTCTAAATTTAATTCCGAAAGAAGTGAGTTTCGGGTTTGTCTTTTCATACAGTTCAGCGTTGGAGATAATAGGGCTCAAATCAACAAAGCATCTAAACAAAGAACCAAGTATTTTTCTATTTCTACTGCCCGACCACTGACCTCTTGGTCCTTCAGTACTATAAGGGATGAACTGACCGGTATTTGTAAAGAACACCCAGTGGGTAAGTCGCCATTACTCCTCACGGAGCGCAATTGCCAATATCCAATCGGGATTTGAATCAGTCACCTACTGGGTGGCAGACAAACGCTATGACAACTATATCAGTTAAGCTACTAACAACCAAGTGTCATAGAGGCTAGTGTTCCCTCTTCCAGTCTTGCATATCAATGTCAAAGTCCTGTTGCTGTAACTTTGAAACTTAATTCAAAATATATTCATTTGCATTCATCATCAGCATCAGTGCACCAACTTCATATGACAGTTCCTATGCCATAGATAGATAAAAATAACATTTTCCACCTATCGGGAACTACGCAGAAACACAAACTTTAAAAAAAGTGCAAAGTGTAATGTAAAAACATTGCAACATTCGAAATAATCCGAAAGAATCTTTGTCTTACATACGAAAGGACATTAAATAAAAACCGTATAATATTGAATCTAAGCACGCATTCGTGAAACGCTTTATCTGAAGGTCTTTATATGAATTATTCAGCGAACGAGAAGGCCTGTAATCTCCTAACATACTATGATTAATGGGCGCCCAGTCTCCAATATCGATTAAACAGACGTACATCGATACAGTGCCCGATGGTGGTATCGACAAATATGTGTATTCCAAGTCAGGAAATACTGCGCCCCCCACCCTCAGATAGTCAGGCAAACCGAATCTTGGCCACAAATAAATAGCTTATTACGGATCCGTAGTGCGATTTAAAGGGATCGCCGGTATGTTGCCAGATTACGATTTAATCCCTTGGAGATGGGAATCGCAGGGGCTCGCCATTTACTGGGAGTGCTGGGTATTTGGAAATAGCTATGGATAGGGTACAGATTATTGGAAAATGTAGCGAAAGGAAGCCCCAACAGACTTTTTAAGGCCAAAATAAAATCGCTTAGATTGCGGAAATGATTCTTAGGAATTTTCGAATTGGAGCTTTGATAAACGACAGTGTGGTTTGGTGCATATCCAAATGTTTTCGAAGCAGTTGCCAGAATGTTGAATGCATGAAGTCAGAAGGCGTATCGTTATGAGATAAAGTATTTCTTAGTGGGTTTTTTTGTGGTTTTCTGCCATATTAAATAAACAATCAATTTTTCATTTTAAGGTTTCGATGCTTTTCTAAGGATGTTGTAATAAATACCTCCATTATTTTTATATGTACAGGTGCAGATAAAAATGATACACCCTGCTCTGTTCGTGGATAGTCAATAGTTATGAAAATTGTTGGAATACGATAATGTCAAGTGTAAAGTTTCGCCCCGACTCACGCTTACTCATCTCACCCCACTTGAGGCTCACCCCTCATGTTTGCACCACTTCGAGTCTAGAGTTCGAACTGAGTTTTATGTTTATTTGAGTCACCATTTCTAATGGCATTAATTTTAATATAAATACCCCTATAATTAATAAGGTATACAGCTTATCAGTAATTAAAGCCTTTAACTTAATTACGTAGATTTGAGCACTTTTGCATTTTATTGATTATTAGAAACCATTTTAGTTTTAGCCACTGAACTGAGAAGACTGCATTTTTCTACAACAGTAAAACGAATGCGAAAATACATTTCTATAGAGAATAACGTTTCCTATAATGCATATGCAAAAAAAATCGAATAATGGTTAGACTATATGAAACTAGCTGAATTTACCCGGCGTTGCTCAGGTTTAATTGGTTAAACGTCGATTGACACACACACCAAAAATACTTTTCTGTCATAGAAAATGCAAATATAGAGAAAAAATAAGCGAGCGCAAAATAATTTTTAAAATTGAGATTTTTATAGCTTCTACAATTTACTTTAGATCCATTTCACATACTATAGATAAGACAAACCTACAAAAACTGATACTGAGTGACTGATAGTGAGATACTGATATGACTACAAAAGTTGATTTTGGATTTTAGAGTGATTGTGTTCCTTTAAGTTAATTTTCTAAAAAAAAATGACATACATTGTATTATTGCAGTCAGTTTTTTTCTTATCAATATATTTTTATTTGCAGCACCTTGCATCAGGAATGCAAATTTTGGAATCCCACCACCATTATGGAAGGCTGACAAATCATATTGATACGATATCATGGTCAACGTTTCAAGAAGTTACACTTAATGCTCCAAAATTCCATCCCGCATTTTATAGACGGGATACATAAACGATATGGTACTGAGCAATTTTCAGCGCAACCGCACCCATCTGCGATTGCACCATACTCTAAGATTCTAAAAAAAACTCCAAGGTCATCTTGAGAGGCGACTCCTGTAGGTGTTAACTCTGACGTCATCTGCACAGCCAGACCGGGAGAGAGCTCCTCCTAGCAAGTGCTCTGTCCAGGAGGACGGGACGTTACAACCCTCTGCACACCCAAGACAAATAGAACTGTGGATAATACACTGGTGTGCAAAACTTAAGCAACGATGTAATTTTTAACCAGTCAGCCATGAAATTGTACAAAAAGGGCTTGTTGCGTTCAGTACAATGAACACCCAATTCAGTAGAAAGGTGATTTGTATGCAAATATCAGGAACAAGACGTCACAGGTGACGTGAGGGCACGCAAAACGCGTGCAGTCAGCGCGCGCAGTGCAAGACTACACTAAAAAGAAGGACGAAAGGCGCTATTAAAGGCATTCGCTGCAAGTTCAAGTGATTTCGTACATGTAATATGGCTAGAAGAAACCATCTGGACGACTTTACACGTGGGAGAATGATCGGCAAGCGGGGAGGGGCGTAGTGTGACGAGTGTAGCCCAAGAGTTAGGAATCGACAAAAGTGTCGTTTCACGAGCTTGGAAAGCCTTCCAAACAACTGGTACAGATGTAAGAAAAGTTGGTGGTGGTCGGCTAAGAAAAACAACGCCAATGGATGACCGATATATCGTCCTGCATGCGAAAAGAGATCGATACCAGTCAACGGGAAACCTGGCTCAGCAGCTGCGTGCGGCAATGGGGCGACAAGTATCGCGGTTTACTGTGACCAGACGCCTTCATAAAGTTCAGGACGGCAGCCTATTCTCCCGCCGTCCTGAAAGCTGCATCCCATTGACAGCAGGTCATCGGCGGCGCCGTTTAGACTGGTGTAAGGAACACAAAGACTGGACATCTCATCAATGGAGTCACGTCCTCTTTACAGATGAGAATCGTTTCAGTTTCACAAGTTATTCTCAACGCCAGTTGATATGGAGAAAGGTTGGGGCACGGTTTTATCCCACTAACATCAGGGAAAGAGGCCGTTACGGTGGTCCTGGCATGCTCTTCTGGGGAGGCATCATGATGAAAGGGCGGACTGAGCTACAAATTTTCGGCAGAGGTACTGTTAATGGAGATCGCTATTGTCAGCAAGTGATCCTCCCCCACGTACGTCTGTTCCGAGGTGCCATTGGTGCAGACTTCGTTTTTATGGACGAAAACGCCAGGCCACACGGGACTCTTGCTGTTGAGGAGCTGATAGAAAGTGAAGATATCACTAGAATGGATTGGCCAGCGTACTCCCCTGATTTAAATCCCATAGGACAAGTATGGGATGCTTTGGGGAGACGCCTTTCGGCACGATTATATCCGCCGGAGAACACCCAACAACTGAAACAGGTGCTCATTGAGGAATGGGCCCTCTTACCTCAACTGTTGGATAATCTGGTGTTGAGTATGGAGAGACGGTGGCAAGCAATCATTGCAGTTAACGGAGGTCATATCCCTTAGGGGCATATACCTAAGTGGCATCTGTTTGTCGTTGTCCCTCTTGGGCAGACATTATTTGTACCAACGCTACACTTTCGATAAAGCCTTTTTTGTTTGATTCCATACTCTATGCGTTCTATTCATTTTTGCGCAAGTATGCTTTCTTCGTCCGTTAAGTACAAAATACTGTCTCTGTATTCTGAATTACATCTCTCCCAGATGATTTCTTGCGGAGTTACGGCAAAAAAAAGTCGTTGCTTAAGTTTTGCACACCAGTGTATGTAGCCTACCTTACCCGCAGGGTTCCAAAGAATAAGTGTACCGAATTTGGTGTGGATTGGGCAAATGGTATAGATTTGCATAGGGAACAGACAGATGCCAACTCTGCTTTATATGTATAGATTGATTAAAAGCTGCACAATTCCCAACAGTAACACCCAATTTCGAAGTCAAATTTCGAATCTATAAAAAATTCTTTTAAGATACCAAATATTACTTTTTCGTTCTGACCTTTTATGAATTATGAGTAATAGTCCATTGTGTTGCTCCAGCGCGACGTTAATTCAACTACCTACCTACCAGAATTATGAGTACTTCAAGCTTTTAGCTCCGTTGTTACATTACTATCCAGGATTGTTCGTATCTTTTGAAAAACTTCCTATGAAACTCATGATTTTTTATGTTGATATTAAAGAATCTAAACAAAATTGACTTAACGTTTCACAATTTATGTAATTATATTATTAATATTTAAATTTATTATATATTATAATTCGATTATTTAAATTAATATTCAAAAAGTATGAGTAGAAATCTTGATAT
The DNA here is from genome assembly GCA_933210815.1 of Meta bourneti. NCBI lineage: Eukaryota > Metazoa > Arthropoda > Arachnida > Araneae > Tetragnathidae > Meta > Meta bourneti. Next base: position 61,203,016 of record OW119923.1, on the reverse strand, counting down.
GATTTGATGAAAACATCGATTGGCACATTTCATGATTATGCAAAATTTCAGTTATTTCTCAAAAGCTTCACGCTGCGTATTAAGTTAAATAACCTCTATTTAATTATATTCAATGAGAAATGACAAACTTCTGCCATCATTCTTCAAAAATCATTCAAATGTTCAGAAGCTTGACATTTGACATTTGAAGTTGTTTTGTTCATCGACGAAACAAATTATTTACTTAAAACAGTTACAACTAAAGGTATTCTAGATCTGTTCACTTGAAGTGGGTGTCCGCATATATCTACTTCAAGGATCGATCTGTGAGATCGATTAGTGGATATGTGTTCTTTTTTTTAAATTTAAATGACAATTTTAGGAATCAGCAGCAGATCAATTTCCTAATCCTTTGGTTTGGAGTATAACGAATATGTTTTCAAAACCACTGGGGTATATTTTGTAGATTGTAAAACTAACTATAAAAATTGCAGTACTTAGGAAGAATGGACTAATAAAAAAGCTTGACAAACGTGAGATATTTAGTATTACGGTGCTATTAATGAAATAAAAGCGGTCTTAACGTGTTTATAAGTTACTCCCAGGACGACAGCACACTAACCTTTCTTGCATCAGATATCTTTTATTTTACCAGAGTACATGAACAGGCAAAGCAACATATTCCATTTTTGCATTTGGGCTGTTCTTGCTCTCAGTTCCTCAGTTGTCAATGGACAAGTGAGCCTTTTATAGTAGTCATTATGATATTAATAAGGAAATAAAATTTGCATCTTTAGATATCATTAATAGCACGAGAAATTTGAAAAATTTATTAAGTTAGGGTGTTGGTTAAAGTGAAAAACTTAATTCTTCTGGGAAGTATCATTTACGGTTGTTGATTGAAGTATGAAAAACTCAGATATGAATCAGAAAGATTACTTACAAAATTTGATTCACAATTTCCTTCCAGAGCAAGGAAGATTGTAACCAAAATCCAATCTTTCACATTTTAGTCATACTTTTCTTCGAATATTGTATATGAATTACTTAGAAATCGTGTTTGAATTTTGAATTTAAAGATGCTGTGTTAGAATTTTCAGTTTAAAGATGATGGAAAAAGTTCCAATTAAAGGAACACATTTAAAAGTGATTAAACGTTATGCATTTCACTTTCACGAAAAAATACCTCTCAACTCTTCTAATATACTAATATGTCGAAAAATTACGTATAATGCAATCCTAGATGAATTCCGCGTCAAGTACCTGCGCAGTACAGTTGAAATCCTCAACTTAGTGTGATATAACTTCTGATTTCATAAAGGTAGAACTAATGTGTTTGTAATGAATATCTGCGTTGGAATCATCAAAAATAATAGTAACTAGACACAAGTCCAAAAATTAAGGATAATGCAATCTCAAGATGAGTCTCATGCCAAGTACCTGTACCGAAATACTTCAAATAGCAAATAAATAAATATTCTACAAGCCATCGGAATAAAATAAGAACAACCACTTGCCTCGTGACACTGGGAACTAAAGAAAAAAAACTGCTTATGAGAACACATTGCAGGTTTCAGTTATTGAGAAAAATACCTTTTGCTCTATTAAAAGCATCCAAATAAGGAATGTGCTGGCTTCTGACCCCAATGCAAGTTTAATATTGTACAGACATGTTTTCCATAAGATGTCCAAAAGATCCTGTGACAAGTAGTCCCATTCGATCACGTCTTTGCTCATGTGAGGTCTTTGGTGGTGGTGGCTGCAGTGTGTGACAGTGAGCATCCCAAGCATACTGCATTAGATTTAGATCAAGTGACCCTGCTGACCAATTTAATATTATCCTTAATTTTTGGAAGTGTGTAAATCAAGTTCTTGACTTTAAAAGATAAAAGCGATTCTGTTTAAATTTATAATATCCAAATGATCTTTCGTTGTTATGAACAACGATTGACACCTTAATCTGAGTTTCTTTAACTAAAGGTTTGAAAACCTTTACAAAAATAACACTTTAAATTCCATTGTGTTTTGCTAAAGTCATTGAAACTTCTTAGTGCGTGCAAAATGCGGTACCAGACACATCACATTCTTCCCAAAAACCATTCTCTCCCTAAAACTCACAAAGCAACTTTAACAAGATACCCATTCAATCTATAGAGACATGAAAACTGATATGATTTTGTGGTAGGAAATTCCGAGAAATAGCGGTTTCACGAAACTTTTTATTTGGTCTTTATTTTCTTCTCGTTCTTTGTATTCTTTTGTGTAGTTCCATCGACCGTAGATGGGCAGTCAGCCAAATCTCGTCTTCTCTGGGAATGTATAGAGCTGGCTGCATTGAGACGACATTGAATAAACTTCTTTTTTTTTTGTTTATTTTCCTTCACTGAGTTTTCAGAAAGTTTTGCTCACAACTAGAGTCGATTAGGTCTGAAGAAATGGGATAAAGAGTTTATATAAGAATGTTAATGATCTTGAGGTTTGCATTAATGCCTGTTTGATATATGCGTGAAAAAGAATATATTCATGTAATTAAATGCAGAGAGATCTTTGCTTGTGAAAAACGTAAGGACTTCACTTCAATGAAATCACAATTCTAAATTTAATTGAAAAGATATATAGAAGTATGTTTTAACCCTCCTGGTGGTTGTCTCGATGAGGTATCTCATCAAAAACGCAATCACAAGCAAATCTGACCAGATCTTGATGGACGAGATATTTCGTCATTAGAAGAATAACCAGATCTTGATCTAATCATCAAAAATTTGGCTTGTTGGCTTCATTAGCAAAATTGGTCAGATCTCGATGGGCGAGATATCTCGTCGAAACCTCTTGGAGGTTTAATGAACAATTGTATCCTTCGTTGGTTTGGTTGTTTAGTAAGACGAGTGAGAAAGACTGCAACTTTTTTCTACCAAAAAGTACCTCATTTTGGCAATAGGTTATACTGCTTACTACTGTATTGTAAGTTAATTTTTGGTGGCTATGAGTTCACTTTAATACTCCCTTCAGAACTCAGCAGTGGCTGAATTAGATAGATGCTACCACTAGTTGATAGATTGTCAATTCTGTGAGACCATGAGGGCTGTATTGAGATACTGAATGTGCAAGGTATACTGAATGAGTGTGACCATGTATTTACTGTGTTGCCTTTAGCAACCGAACGTTAGGTGTCGTGTGAAAAGAATACCGAGTGGTAATGAAGAGTCAATCTGTGATAGGAATAGAAGCAGTGTATGTTATCAGAGGATTTCAGACAGTTGTTGGAAGTGATTGGCATCGCATTGGAAATCCAACTATTCAACTTGGACCATCCATCAAAGAACGTGCCGATTGTTACGAGTGTCATCTGGCTTTTTTAAGTGCGTATTCATAATCCCATCCACCAGGCATCAATTTAACAAGACGCGTGAAAGATAGTGTAACATTGTTTATCAAAAATAACTTCATGGTAAAAGTAGGTTAGGTTACACTGCTATATATACTTCTGTATTATAAGTTAATTTTGTATCGGTGTTTAAGTCCATCTCAGTAGCTTCATTTTCAAAAGAAAAACAACAAACTTTTTTAAATGGATGAAAGTATGAATACTTACAAAATGAAAACAAATAAGTATTTTAATTTGATTTCCAGTTTAGTAATACATTTATAAGGATCATATTCAATTTTCCAATTTAAAGTAGAAATAAAATCAATATTTAAATTTAAATTCTACTTAGAAATTATTTAATCTTAGACGAACTATAATGCAAGCTTAGCAAACGTTATTGGATCACGTTTAGGATGTTTCAAATATATTTATAAACATAAAACTAAAACCAATAAGTAACATTTAATAACCACTTTTATGAAATTGCACTTTAGTCGTAGTATTACAATTAGCTTCTGAACGTTCAATTCAATTGAATGTCATTCACTCGTTCGAAGTAAATTCGGCAATTCGGTATGTTTTGACAAGATTATTTTCGCGTTCCCCGACATTTTCTTCCAGATACAGTGGGGGGCTAAAAATAATTTGAAATCCCTCTAGGAATAACATCTATACATATAAAGCAGAGTTGACGTCTGTCCGCATGAGCATTTTCACTAAGTTTCTGTATAAATATTGCTTGCGCTTTCTACTATTTTAACCGCCAGGAGGGTTAAAGTGATTTGCATAGTAGTTAAGAGACATTTTCTACAGATACCTTACACCCATCAGTTTTGGAATCTTGAACTCTTGATTGAAAGCCATTATATCGCAAGCTGTTTTAGAACCTGAAGTAAGATCCTCTTCAAATAATACCATAAATATTGATTAATGTCTTAATCTGAAAAATTATCGAAATTACTTACCAACATTTTCAAGACCACCGCTAGAGATGCTAAATATTAATTATATGTATATGTAAACTCGATGTCTTCTTGAACTTCAAAAAAAAATGTTTTAAGCAACTGTCGAAAGCATTGAAACGCTGAATGAAGATCACCACGCCATTACATCTATTAACGGAAGTAAAATGGTATTAGCTATGTTCAATGCTCAGATCCATTTTGACACAAATCCAAATATTTTGCCTCTAATGGATCGGGGGTATTTGACATCCATCCCTCAAAGGAATTAATGCTCTTAATATCTTGTGGCTGTAAACGCTTTTAGCCATTCTCACGATTATTCGGCGACCATAGAGGACTTGCGTGAGCATTGAAATCAGCTATGGAAAATTGAAACCTTGAAAGTACTCTATGTTTTTACTCTATGTTTTTACATATTAATCCACACGCACACACACATATATATATATATATATATATGTGTGTGTGTGTGCGTGTGTGTGTGCGTGCGTGCGTGTGCGTGTGTGTGTATACAGACGTGTGTGTGCCATATTTGAACATTTCTAACATTTTTGAAATGTTTATGTGTGGTAAATAAATTAGTTATGTTAGATTTTAATGAAATTAGTTATTTCGTGCAAAAATCTCCAAAGACGTGGATTCATTTCTTGGTGGTATATATATTTCAACCAACTCTTCGTAAAAGTTATTTGTTCAGTGAATAATGATTTGTAGTATTCCATTTCGTAGTTAGTTTGCTGGTTGTTTTGGGGGGTTTATGGCGCAAGGGCCATATTTGGCACCTCCATTTCGTAGAAATATTATTAGAAATACTTTTAGAGAATTTAAATTATAATACTTATGGTTTGGACTTATTTTTGATAGATTTCCAAAAGATCAATAACTTATAACTATTTTACTAATGATATGAAATGATTAAAAACATTTAACTTGACGTAACTTACATTATTTAAGGTAGGTAGGTATTTAAATTTACGTCACACTGGAGCAACACAACGGGCTATTGGTGACGGTCGGGGATCAAACCCGAAGCTAATTTTATTTAAAATTTTGAGTTTATGCATCTGAGTTTAGACATCGAAATAAGGCGGTCATAATGGAACATCTATAACCTTTATGTGCTCCAATGTTTTATGTGCTGTAAATAAATTATTTAGGAGTTAGATTCTACGAATTATTTATTTCGTGCAAAATATCGCTCAAGATATGTATTTACTTTGACCAACTTTCCATAAAAATCATTGATTCCATGCATGATTTGTAGAATTCCGTTACATAAAAATGAATCAAGCCTACCAAACATAACCTTTTTAAATAAAACGGTAATGGCTTCTTTAAAATGAGGGTAATGCTAATATAAAGTTATTTTAAAATAAGACAGTTATACTGTTAAAATAAGACGTGTAATCATATATTGCAATGCAAAGATCGTTTTTAATTTTGGCATAGGTTTCCATTTCAATACAATTAAAATCAGTAACACATTTGTTTTTCAAGTTTGAAATCTTATTATTGGATTGCATTGAAGTTGTACTCAATAGTCAAGAAACATCTATCATTCAAAATAAGTAAGTAGATTCTAATTAGGTATCGGATCTCTGAATTTACAAAAACCTCTTAATTTTGAATCACGGTCAGATGACGAGGTCAACTCTTGAGCTGACACTCCACTCTCCAAACTTCCACACCACACTAACCTGGGGACATTTGAGGACATATATTTAACATGCACCAGATCCTGCGTACAAGATAGTCTTTAGTTAGATCTAATTTCGAACTCGCAACCCTTGACGCGGTAGACTTGTTTTTCGAATACCATTTCAGCAATTCGTTGATAAAAATTCCAAAGTAAAAAAAATCTCAGTTCCTAAAAATAGAGGAACTGAGATTTTTTTTGCCTATGTGCGTGGACAATGTGGAATTTACGGGAATGAAAGAGCTGATTTTTTAGCCAAAGACGCTTTGAATTTAGCAATTGATGTAAATTGTAACATTCCTAAGTGTTACTTGAAAGGCTCATATTATGAAAAGCTTGTTGCTAAGTGGAACGAAGATTATGTCTCGTCTGAGAAAGCTGGCCACACCAAAAAATTTTTTCCTACTATTAAGCATAGATTGAACTCAGAATTATTTTTCTTCACAAACTTCCAAATTACACAATTTTTATCTGGCCATGGAAATTTTGCTAAATATCTATACAGGTTTCATCTTCGGACTAATAATTTGTGCGAGTGTTTTAGAAAGCAGCCACAAGGTGTAGAGCATTTGCTTTTTAGTTGTCCTGCATTTAAAACTTCAAGAATTTGCCTAAAAAATTATTTGAGAAAAGTAGGTGAAACATGGCCAGAGAAACTCAATGTTTTTGTAAAATCTAATCTGCTTTTCTGCATTTGTCAAGTTCATAAAATCTTGTAATTTCAGTTAAATTGTTTTCCACTGTTTCTTTGTTAAATCAACTTACTTCTGTAAGCCCCGTGTTGTACTTCTGTGGTGCACGGGGCGTTTGCTTTTGTTCAATAAAAAAAAGTATAAATTGATGTATTACTATAATTGAATGGTAACGTGACTAAACCCCAAATACTGCCGATAAACTAGATTTTAAAGTAATCCCGATATGTGTATCTTACGAGAGCATTTGAACAGTTGAAGTAAAATCTTAGCAGACCTGGTTTATTTGTTTACACTGAAAATCCCTCTGTGTGATACAGATTTATTATAATGATATAAAGATTTAATTCTAAACTTCTAAAATATACCACCCATTACAATACCAAAAACTTTTCCCGTTTCTCCCGCTCTTTCGAATAACCCGTTGTATAGTGCTCCAGTGCAACGTAAATTTAACTCTTTGAGGCACACGATTTTAAAGAAAAAACAAGTTGCACAGAATTGTTTATTCGCTTATTCAGCTTCAAAATTAGTGTACATCAAATAACATGGTTTTTTTTATTATAAAGCGATTTATTCACTCATAATAAATTTTTACGAAAAAAAATAGCATTTACCTTTATGAAAGTCAAAAATTCACTGCACCACACAATTCTCCAACCTCAATCACAACAGTGCCAACAACTTACTAATGCGTTTTGATATGTGTAAAGTTTTTCAGTTATCTATACATTCAGCGTTAGTTCACAGCATTGCCAAATCAATGAAAATAAAATATTAAACTGTATAACCATACGAGTATTTGAACTTTTGAGCTGGGTTAAAAAATGTCCCACCATGCATAAAAAGCTAAGCAAAAAAGGCGGGACAGTTTTTAACCCACCTAACCCCAAAGAGTTAACTGCCAACCAACCCATGCCTTTGAGCTCCCGTTCTAAAACACTGACAACCCCCTGCATTGAGACCGACCATCACAATCTCAACACCGAAACCTTTATGCATCATCTCGAATCTGTTTTGTGTGAACCAATCTTTCGAAATTCCCCAGAAAGTACTTCCAGCGAGTAGAAAAAATTGTACCGGTTGGGTTTTTGAAAAAACCACCAGAAAAGGCGAAAGCGTCTCGTTCCAGCCATGACCGATTCCGTCCTGTCCAAACACCCTCTATTTTCGGTAACAAGTTTTATGGCGTCATTTATCTCAGCAACGAGTTAACATCGGCGTTCTGTTAAGGAGAAAGATTCTTCCCCCTGCATCGGAGTTGTTATGATGGATCGTTCCCGAGGTCTATGTAGGTGCATGTAACGAACGCGGGCTCCTGCAATTTTCGCTATTAATTGACTGCGCTGTGGGGACTTTGCGTAATGACCAATAGAGGTGTAAATAATCTCTTGTAATGTATTTCGCGAGTAATGAACCGTGAGAGAGCGCAAATTACGTGATTTAATGGAGATGCTGGATGGATGCGGCCCAATCTCTGCCTTGTTTATTCTTCGGTGTATTGATTTTTTGAGCTTTTTTACGCCTGTTTACTTGAGTCGGAGAAGTCGGGGCTTTGAATTCAAGGGGTGAATTTGAATTAGGTGCGGGAGAAAATAAAAGTCACCAGTGCGTTGAGTATAGGCTTAATTTTGCAAAAAATGTCGTTGGTTTCTCCATTTAATTAAGTCTTGTTACTTTCTCAAACAATTTATCGATATCATTTGATAAAGAAATTTAATGCTCTTCTGAAAACTTGGTTTATCAAACGAAGCGTATAATAAAAATTAATTCTGTGTCATCACAACATGTTTGGCGAGTGTATCGTTTAAGATTTCCATCTATTACAGCAAAAAAAATTTTAAAGGATATAAAATGTTTTAACCCTCTAAGAGTCACCAGATTTCAGAGTAGATTAGTGTTGCTTTTCCCCACATTACACATAGAGACTAAATAACCACATCGATTGGTTGGAAGTATCCTAGAAAAGATTCTATAGGTTAAGGTAGAAGCTGGTTAAAAGCCATGCAAGGAAGACTGCATATTATAGAATGGATCTATATATGTGAAACCCTCACACCCACATATCCGTTATCCACGTATGAGAGGAGTAAAAGACCATTTCTGATAAAATTGTGAGATTAAGTTACCCTATCATAGCTTGGTTTGGTTTATCACTTCAATATCATGTTTAGCTACACAAGACTTGAGGACCTATGCTGGTGAATCCCAAACATTCAAAGATTTGGGTTCGAACCAAGACCTGTTGAATTGAGGATCATACTTCTCAGTTACCAGACCAGCTAATCTCCTGTGTCGTATTAAAACACTTTTGTAGGAAGACAATTTTATGACAGAAGTTTAGGTGACTGAAAATGATTTAGGACAGATGTTTTCGAAAGAGTCAATTTGTAAAATGCGAAAGAAAAAATAAATTAGGTCATAAAATATCCATTTTTGTGTCAAATTAGAACTTATCAATAAAAACATATTGCCAAAAACATGTAAAGCAATGTAATTGAAGAGAAATATCGAATGTAGGAAGGTTTAATTTGGTTTGTCTCTCTACGGTCATACATTTCTATTTTAAATATATGTTAGCAGAGACTGATTAAATTATGAAATTATATTAATAGTATCTGTAATGTGAAATGCATATTAATGTGTGTTTCTTAATATTAGAACTTAATTAAGATGTAAGTTTAATGTGCATTTGAATTTTGAATACGAGTAATATAACTACTTTTGAATACGAATAACATAACTACTTTTTAATAGTAAATAAATGAGATTTGGCACTTACCTTATTTTTCCGGTGAAAGGTATGTTTATTGAACCTTGCGCCATAAAATCCAAACAACCAACCAACCGGCGAATGGTATGAAGCGGCAAGAATAAATACAGGGCACAGAAACAGAAACTCCAGATTGCAATTTGATGGATTCAATCCTTGATTTACATTATAGTGAATGAGATTTGAAATACATTAAATATGATTTGACGAGGGTGGACAAAACCCCACCGACCGAGTACTTCCAGCGTTCCAGCAAGACTGACCACATAGCGTCACTCTACTCCTGGAACCCCTCGGAAGCGGGTGGAAAAAAGGTTCGGTTCGGAGTCAGACAGCCTTTTTCTGCTTGTATTGTTAAACTCTCGCTCGAGATTCTTTCTGCATGGCTCTCTGGCGTTACTAAACAGTGCGAATAAATCGGTTGCGGAGACTAAGCATTTGTCTATATAAACTTACTAGCAGAATTACCCGGCGATGCTCGGGTTGAATTGGTTAAATGTTGATTCTATTTCATAGAAAAATGCAAGCATCATTTAAGTGTACAGAAAATATTTTTTAACATCGTTTAAACTTTATCATGGCTTCTACAATTTACTTCGGACGCAAATATGTATACATAATATATCCATCCATATAATCCATTTCATATTCATCACACTCTTGTCGTAAGACAAACTGCAAAAGCTTTCTGAGATGACTTCAGAAGTTGATTTTGAGTTTTGGAGTGATCATGAATGCTAATCAAGTTCATTTTCAGTAAAAAATGGGAACTTTCAGCGTATAGTCTTGTACTCAGTTTTCCAATCAATATTTATTATTTGTAAGTACCCTTGCACCATGGATTCGATGTTTTCGAATTACATTATCATTGTGAGAGGATGGCAAATTAAACTGTTACGGCATTCATGGTTAATTTATTTTGAAGCACACATTTTTTCCATAAAATTCTATTCAAACGCACGTGGAATAACGGAGCTTGTTAAAAACAAATGTCATCAGTGTAGACAAAGCAAACTCAATCGATTACACTTTTTACAAAATCACTGCTTTCAATGAATATTTCACAGATACCTAAGTTGTATACGGACAGTTTCAATTTCAAGTAAGCAACCTCGACCTTCTGCCACTTAAGACAAAAAATTTCTATTTTTCAACAGTCCTAGTTTACATAGTTCCTTGCTTTGATATTATTCCAAGATCAGCAAAATCTTATTTAAAATTTGCTTTCCTCCAACAGAAAAATTTAGTTTTAAATCGAATCCTTAAAGTACTTTTTTCAATTGAGAGACTCAGTTTCTATATGGAAATCACGTACCTATTCAGAATGATGCATGTAGTTACTTGACTATGGAGTACAGCTTTCAATAATACCCATGAAACATGAAAAACAAATGTAAATTAAATTGATTTTAACTGTCTTGTAATGAAAATATATCAAAATTTAGAAACAGCTTTGCGCTACAACGTATAGCAACCCGTTTTGATTTAACGTAACAGGTCTTATTTTAGAATAACTTTATTTTAACTTTACCAGTCATTTTAAAATAAGAAGTTATACACCTTACTTAAAACGTTTTCCATTTATTTTTATGAAACAGAATTCTACGCTTGAAAAATATTGATAGACAATAATGAATTATTTACAAAAGGAACACAAATTTACAAAACTTAGAAATGCTCAAATATGACCGCAACATTTCTGTCTTAACTCAAATACACAAACACGGAATTCTAAATCTAATTTATAAAATAAAACGTTAAATTCTGGTTAATATGTAGCTCGCAGGGTTCCAAAGTATAAGTACGAAATTTGGTGTAGATTGGTCAAACGGTATAGATTTGTATAAACAACCTACAGATAGAAAGACGCCAACTCGGCTTTATATGTATAGATATGATATTTATGAGTAAAATTTAATGTATCAATGATACTTTTAAACTATTTAAAATAACTGAATGAAAACCATAGTGTAGTAAAAATAACACTAATTCTTGGAGGTTTCCTTTATTTTAAACTTAAAACAATGTATTGAAGAAATAGTAAAGTAGAACATCCAGAATCTAAACTAAAATGCATGTTAACACGTTCCCTGTCAACCCGCTTTTGAGTAAGTATGGTCAGGTGTATCGAAATCAGGTCAAATTTATAGAATTTTATAAATTTGTAAAAATTACCTATTTTTCGCTTTTTATGATTTGGGAAATTATGTATTAGAATAAATATTGAAGCTATAAAATGCACAATAAAACAAGCACATAAGTTTATATCATATTGATAATGGTAGTTGGTAGTTAAATATACATCGCACACTAGAGCAACCAACGGCTATTGGTGATGGCCCAGGATCATTCCCGAATGGAAAGATCCACAACCAATACCTCATAGTTTTGAACCACTGTCAGATGACGAGGTCAACTCCTATGTGGCACCCCGCTCTCCACACTTCCACACCACGCCAACGTGAAGAAATTTGAGGCCAAGACAGATTTAAGGTTTCAATGAAGAGTAAATGGTTTAGATTTCTTCCGCGAAAATTCGCACAAGTATCTGGAGTGCACCTCTTGATATGAACGGCATCGAAAAAATTATTTTATAGTTTTGTTCTAAATTTCATTGGAAAAATTAGTCAACACTATGTAGAGATTGTGTTCCAAATCCAAACTTCCACGCTACGCCAACGTGAGGACATTTGAGGCAACGGTTGATTTAATGTGCACCAACCCCACGTATAAGACAGTCTTTGGTTGGATAGGGTTCCAAACTCGCAACCCTCCTATTGCTAATCCGTGATTCTACCAACTGGATTATTTTATATATAGAAAATATATAAAATCTTAACCCACTTGTCCTGGCGTTGTAGTATGCACTAAAAGCAGCATACGTGGCATGGAACTGAAATCTCCAAAAGAAACTCTAAGTAGTGGGCTTGAAATGCCGTAACTGATTTAACTGCATTATTTTTACATGTTATCCTTGGATTATGTTTTGTTACATTTGTCTTTGTTACAAGTTCTCGTGTAATATATTCTGTACCGTAACCTATAAGCGTTAAGATCTATATCCAAAACGACTGTAAAAGAGAACGTTTCATACAAATAAATTTCGTTGTAATGAAACAAAGAAACGCTTCATTCCCAACTGAAGATTTCATTAGTTTTATTTTGAGTCACAGCCAGCCCTTTACTTTATTCAGAGAGCAATCAGCAAGCAAGTTAAGGAAATGTACAAATATCGTTTTTGATAACTTGGATACCATATATATTAATCATAGTATCATTGATGATAAAATGATTAATATATGATATCGAAAAGTATCAGTAAATGTATCCTGGATTAAATTTCGTTTCGTTAATCATAACGGTAGATGAACACATTAATTCGAATCATATAATGATGAATTTATATATTTTTATTAAACTGTTCCTAGAGAGCTTTCACTAAAAAACAGAATAAAACTTTACCCTACTTTTGATTGTTAATTTTTTGCTTTTCTCCATCATATATTTAAATGCAAAACCCTTTAATTGAAAATTTTATGAATTACCCATTTATAACCATCATTTATATACTGAGAAACGGTAAAAATAATAAGCCGATTTTTGCCATTTGTTAATTCATCGAAACTATCATCTTTTTTTAAACTGATAAATGTTTATATAAAAGATTGCAATGTATAACTATCAAATACATCCAGATTCACAAATGAAACTTCTCTGAAAAATTTCGATGAATAGTTAGAAATGTTTCCAAAACGCTTTCCTATAGTTTTAATAGTTTAGCACAAGGAGTTAATTTATAGTTTTCTTAAGTAATCTGAAATGCAGTTTAAAGAATCCCCTCTGAGTAGACGCCGTAAATCATATTTGAGCCTGCACATGACTACAATCGAAACATTTTTCAATACGCAAATTAGCTCAGTAATTTATCTAACTTCCATTTCTAATTGAGCCAAAACCGATTTCCACTCAAAAAATTTTCATTGACTTCAAGACAAGAAATTTTTGATCAATAATAGTAATTACATTCCCATTAAAGATAAATATAGAACTTAATCAAATGTAACACATTAGAAATTCGAAAAATAGACTCTTCAAACATATATTAACTTAAGAAAATATACAATACATTAATGATTACTACATTAAATATTGATATTTTTAGTAACAAAATATTGTGTACCTGATTACTTGGAGATAAACCATTTGGAACTCATCGAAACTTTTATAACATGTACCTTTCAGCCTATTTACTGACAAGTCTGTATGCAACCTAAGAACTTTGATCCCTCTATGACATCACAGGGGTCACCTTTATTTGGCAGAGTTATAACAAACAATAACTTTCATTTGCTTTACTTTCTCCTTTTGCATTATAATAATTTATGCATACTTGAAATGAATCGTCAAATACTCGGAATAATTATTTCGGGTTTTTTTTATTAATTTAAAAAAATCTTGAAAAAATCCCATTAGCAGTAATAAAGGTTTCGTTATGAAGCAATATTTTGAAATTTATCCTATTGTAATTTCAATAAACTATTCAAGAAAAGTGTTAAAAATATTTATTACATGCAATCATAGAAATAAATAACTAAAACAAAAACTGTAACCATTAAATAATTAACAATGACAATCACATCACATTTCATATAGGTGTGCAAATAATGCCTAAGTATATACACTGTTCGCGGAGCCGCCGTGGCTCAATGGGTTTGCCCATTGCGCTAGCAACCTGTGATTTGTAGGCGTGGCAGGTTTGTGTAATTCCTCTTCTCTGTGTCAGTAAAACTTTCCTTGTGTGTGTATGTTCATCACTTGACGTAGTCTATCTTATGTTGGGCCAAATATGACCTTTGCACTATGAAACTCAATCAACTAAGCCATTTGCAAAATGGTTGTCAGAACAAATTAAACGTAGGTACTCTTATAAAGGATATTTAACTTAAATATATTTAACAGAAGGAAACCAAAATCTACTATTATTTCTAGAATGCAATATTTTATTATAAAGCAAATAAAAGAGGATCATTTGAATGTACTAAAGAACAGTTATAATTTATTTCTTCACTACGGTATTCACCAGACTAATGTCATGAGTTGGATATCTAATCACTGTTGGCATACCCTTTGTATAGTTTTCGTAAAATTAAGGCATTAAATATTACAGGGGCCAATTATTTTTATCACAATCATAACAGCTCTCTCGAAATCAAAGATCCACAAAATTTTTAAAAAGTCTATCTTTCTTATTGTGATACAGTAATACTGATTTTTCGGTTTCTAAGTTATGATTAAGCCTGTGTGTACACATTGCTTTTTACTGTATAACCATTTCCCCAGGTATGGTTTTAGAAAGTAAAACAATATATCTCAACACTCATTCTGTGTACATTGAAATGTAAATTCTTGCCGCTAATTATTGCGATACTCACCATATGCTGCTTACAATCAAGCATTTTGTCTTCCTCTCAGTCTTAATTGTTATTCATTCATTATTTACACATCAGTACTGCTCTATAAATATTCAGAACAAAAATAAATGCTATAGACCGGTATATCAACCGGTGTGCCTTATGGATGGTGAAAGGGCTTACGTTGTTTGAGATTTATTTCGTTTCAATGGTTTCATTTTGAACTTTTAACAAATTTTTTCACAAACAATTTCAAGTAAAATCATATAAATAATTTTATATACTATCTTTAAAACTTATCTTAGTAATTACGTATCTTAAATCATTTGTTTCAAAAAAGTATTTTAAAAAGCCACTTTAGACCAAAGTGGGCAGGTAATTACTATTTGTTTCGTAAATCCAGCAAAATTATACTAATTTTTTGTCAGAACGGCAAAAAAAGTTTTGGGACTGCCGCAGAATTTTAATAATTTGTTTATGTGTAACGTGATATGAAAAAGGTTGAAAATCACCTGTTATAGAAGATTCTCTATGGTACTAATAAATAAAAAGTAGCCTGCTATTCACAAGGTCAGGCAACTAATCCATTCCATTACGACTTGCTTGCGATTCACAATAAACAAACAACAAAATCATCGCTCAAAAACACAGACCTCCATCCCATATGTGGCAACGTCGGCAAATAAAATTATTTTTGGTATGCCACGAAATTTTAGTCATTAGTTTTGTGTGCCGTGATATGTAAAAGGTTGAAAATCGCTGTTATAAAAGACGATTATAGTATTAATAAATAAAAAGGAGCTCGTGATTCACAAAAAGGTCAGGCAGCTAATCCATTCCATTTCGACTCGCTTACAATTCACTCAGCAATGAACAAACACAACGAAGACATCACTGCAAAGACGCAGACACCACCCTACATGCGGCACCGTAGCAAAAAAATTGTTTGGACTGCAGCAGAATTTTAAGAATTTGTTTATGTGTGAAGTGACATGAAAAAGCTTGAAAAAGCTTGAAAATCGCCTGTTAGAAGATTCTCTATGCTACTAATAAATAAAAAGAAGCTCGCGATTCACAAGAAGGTCAGGCAGCTAATCCATTCCATTTCGACTCGCTTACAATTCACGCAGCAATGAACAAACACAGCGAAGACATCACTGCAAAGACACAGACCTCCACCCGACATGCGGCACCGTAGCAAAAAAATTGTTTGAACTGCCGCAGAATTTTAATAATTTGTTTATGTGTGACGTGACATGAAAAGCCTGAAAATCGCCTGTTATAGAAGATTCTCGATGCTACTAATAAATAAAAAGAAGCTCGCGATTCACAAGGTCAAGCAGCTAAACCATTACATTTCGACTCGCTTACAATTCACGCAGCGATAAACAAACACAACGAAGCCATCACTGCGAAGACGCAGACCTCCACCCGACATGCGGCACCGTCGGATGCGTCCAATCCATTACTGGCCGAGCGTTCTTCAAGAAGTAAATCGTTTCCCCCTTTTATCTGAAGCGCAATTCCTTTCTAAATAAGGAACGCAGTGAATCAAGCCGAGGATGTCCTAGAGAAAAGTCGGAAAGGTCACCCGGGCCACGGGCGATTATTTTCAATTCGGCGTCGTGCCCAGGTACGCAGGCATTCGATTAGCAGTGTCCCGATACAATCCTTGAAAGCGGCGGACGGTTGTTAAAAAAGATTAGTCGTTGTTCAACTACCTCCCAAATGAAGTTAATCAGTGTTTTATCTCGATCGCGGAGCATTGGTCTTACACCAGGACCGTTAAACTTCCCTTTTTCCTGAGGGCGCCAGTGTTTTATTCGGTTAGCATCGATTTTAAGACTCGGATGTTATCCCGCCCGCCTCTGAGTTGGGGATCTCCACTCAGCGCGACTGGGCGGTTTCGAGCTTATTTAAAGGGAGTTACAACCGGTGGCATTCCGAGGGAGTGGCCTATGAACATCCCCAAAACAATAGCAAAAATTAAATTCTCATCTATTTGGAAACATCAATTGGTGTTTGATGAACTTATTAAGAACTAGTAGACCCGCACATAGCATCTGCGCTACATTTCCTTAATTGTACGTATCTATTGATGGCAGTACGTTACACATATTTCACACCTTATTTAATTCCCTGAGAATTGGAGTTCTCGTGGGTCAGAGGGTTAGCCCAATGCGCTAACAACCTGTGAATTGTAAGTGACGCAGGTTCCTTTCCTGTCGGGTTTGATTTTTCCCTAGGTGTATATCTCTCTTCTGTCAGTAAAACTTTCTTTGTGTGCGCGTAAAGTTGTCTTGCGTTTAGCGCAACATGGTCCAATATAGTCCTTGCGCATTAAAACTCAACTAACCTCAGAGCGTCACGAGATTTTCGAGTAGTGTCGTATTTATTACTTTTACCCCACAATACACATAATGACTAAATAACCTCATCGATTGGTTGAAAGAATCCTAGGTAAGATTCTATTAGTAAAGGATCAAAACTGGTTAGCAACCATGCAAGGAAGACTGCAGGTTGGAAATTGGTTGGTTGGTTTTGGGGTTTTATGGTGCAAGAGCCATATTTGGCCATGCTGCGCCAGACACAGTACAATATCAAGTAATTGACACAAGACATACAATATCAAATAATTGACACAAACACAGTGAAAGCTTTACTGACACAGAAGAGAGAAATACCCCAGGGAGGAATGCACCCGGCAGGAATTGAACCTGCGCCGCCTACAACTCGAAGGTTGCTAGTGCAGTGGGCATACCCACTGAGCCACAACGGCCGCACAGGTTGGAGAATGTAAACCTTCAGAGAGTTAAATCCATTTATGATACTCACAAATGAAATAAAAATTAATCGAAAGTACAGAGCAGAATTTCTTGTACTTCTCACTGATCTTACTTCCAATCAAAGGCATGGCAGGAAGTGCACATCGTCATGTCATAACAATTATCTTCGAACGACCACTTCAATTGTATCCCATTCACTAAGACGATTCGTGTTTTCCCCTCCGTTTAAACCTATTTTTACGTTAGCTCACATTTTCTTTTCTACGTTGATTTCCATTTTTCATACTTCTCATTGCTTTCTATAAACAGTCGGGTGGAGATTTTCATCAGAGCAGCGAGGGTTTGTAAGCGCATGGATTTTGGTGATTGTACATGTTAGGATTAATGGCGGCTCACCCACTGGGTGCTCCTTCATAAATAGTCATCAGTTCGCTCCGTGTAGTTCCGAAGTTACCAGTGGTCGGACATTTAAAAAGAAAACGTAGTACGAGGACGGACAGAGTGGCCGATCGCCGGTCAGCAATGTAAAATCAACTATGTCGATGCTAAAACTTAACTGACTTATCAATTCTATGAAACTTCCCTTCAAATATGTCTTAAAATATAAATTGCAAGCAAACTTTCATATTTGTGTAAGACAATTACTATAAATTGATAATAATTCAAATTGGATCTTCTAAAGTAAACGATCTAGCTTCTGTAAAACAAAAATTACGTTCATGACGTAAGCATTTTTTAGAAAAAGCATGTAGTGACACTGATAAAGAGAATTATCAATAAAATTTCGAAAGTTCGGAAGTTTTATCACCTACGTATAACGTGAACTGATTGCATGGAACTCGAAATCCTTGAAAAGAAGCTACCTTGGTCTCATAAAATTTCAATGAATATTAAGTATACGTAAAAATCGGTCTTGTCTTATAAAACTCCGTGTGGGTAAATTGAGATAGTTCATCTCGTCTCAACTTTATCTACCACTAACAGACACTGCGAAAAGCGAAGTTTGTTAGAGTTATCAAAACAGGAAAAGGGCAGTCGACCATGGGTTAGTCTATTTTTGAATGAGTGTGAAAGACCGTTTAAAGAACGACTGCCATATCAAAAACATGAATGACGATCGCCGTGATTGATTCTTCCCATGCCAACTGGTTACTACTACTATCGCTTTTGGCACCGAACGATAAACTTCACACCAGAATTTGTGCTAAAGACAACAATTGCGCATAGACGCATTTGTTTACGTTCCAAACTATCACCAAATTCAAAGAATAGTTCAAACCACGTGGATCGAGTAACTTCCCAGGGGAGCCGGACTATATAAATAATCGGTGCATTGGTAGGTAGTTGAATTTACGCCGTACAGGAGAAACACAACGGGCTATTGGCGACAATCTGTGCATTGGAAATATAAATTTTGTGTTTCGTAGGTTGAATTTTGGCCTGGTTACCTTACAGTGAAAAGTTGAGAATGTTTCTCAAACAATTATTCAATTTCTCTAATGATAATCTTTCCCCAATGCCAGCTTATGCCTCTTCAAGCATTCCGTTGTCGAGAAATGGGCAGCCTCAGTGTTAACCCTGGTCACCATGGGAGATGAACCCCATCGTCAATTGGGGAGAGGGAGAGATACCTACTTGTGGAGGACTTTAAGGAAGCTGGTACACATTTACCTATCGTCCTAAAGAAACCATATTGGTTGGTAGGTTTGGGGTTTTATGGCGCAATGGTCAAATTTGGCCAAACTGCGCCAAACACAAGACAAACAACGTCAAGTAATGAACATATTCACAAAGAAAGTTTTACTCACACAGAGGAGATAAATAGGGAGGAATTGAACCCCAGAGTGAAGTCGAACTTGCACCGCCTATAACAGGTTGCTAGAGAAATCGGAGATCCCACGAAGCCACATTGACATCTGAAGAACCTTCAAGCACGCAACCTAACTTCGGCATATACGAGATTCGAACTCGTGACCAGGCATTTCAGGTACCAGTTTCTTTATCCTCCTTGTGGTTGTCTCGACGAGGTATCTCATCATTAGCAAAACTGACCAGATCTTGATGGATGAGATAACTCGAGAAAAGAAAAAACTGACCAGATCTTGATGGGTGAGATAACTCGAGAAAAAAAACTGACCAGATCTTGATGGATGAGATAACTCGAGAAAAGAAAAAACTGACCAGATCTTGATGGATGAGATAACTCGAGAAAAGAAAAACTGACCAGATCTTGATGGGTGATATAACTCGTCAAAAGAAAAAACTGACCAGATCTTGACGAGATATCTCGCCATTAGCAAAAGTGGTCGGATTTTGATGAACGAGAAACCTCGTCGAAACCACTTGGAGGGTTAAGAGTGACGCCTTAAGCTGCTCGACCACTGATGCGGACCTAATGATAATCTAGAAATATGTAACATTAGGAGGGCTTATATCTTCAGTAGAAACAGTTTTATTTCCTTAAAAGTAAGGTTTTAACATTTAAATATTTTACCCCCTCCTTTTATGCACCATCCCCTCATGCCCTGTCCCTTCTGCACTACCTTAAGGCTGCACCAAAAGCATGAAATGGAAAAGATAGTCCCAACTTGATAAGTTTCAAAAATTTTTTGCAATCAAATACGTATACCTCAACTTAATTTGAGAACTAAAAAAATACACGTACGCCAATGTGAGCTAACTCAGGAGTCTAGCTGAGTTTGTGTTCCCTTATTAAAAACTTTCTTTTACTGTCTCGTATTTGTAGAAAAAAACATTAATCAAAGTAAAACGAAAAGAAGCGTGATGGAAGAACGTTTTTAATTAAGTGATCGAAAAAATTCTTTCAAAAATAGTAATTAATCCTTTTTAATAGTAGAATTGAGTAATTTAGTTTTTCTGGGGCTTTGCCTTCTTTTGTATGGCGTTGTAACGCTTTTCAGGCGAGAGTAGACTTGAAACAACTGTTAGGATTTAATACACAATATTCTGTAAATATAGGTCGATCCACAACCATTTAATTATAAAATAAACTAATTGTGAGTATTGGTGGAAGAAGGAATAAAAATATAAAATGTTATATTTTAACATTTCTAGAAAAATATAAGCTTATTGCCAAAGTATCAGTTTCGTGGAAGAAAAATTACTTACAAATAGAAACAATCATTGACATGAAATATAAGTAGACTGAGCATTGCTACGGAGAGGAGCTTCAAAAAGTGTGACCAACATATCGACTAGTAGTCACGTGACTGCTCTGTAAAAAATTGACTCGGTTGGCCGATTCAGCATCTTATCGCCTCGTTTAGCGAAATAACATCTTATGACAGGGTAGATGAGTGAATCACATTTCTATAGAGTAGTGACTAAAATGGTAAAATCGCCAAAGTTTACTATGTCGTGCTGACCAATCATATGATTCAATCGATGAGTGTTTTCTCCCATCCCGTGGACGAATAAGAAGGAGAATGTTCGGTTCCATCCGGCAGAAGCTAGTAGTCTAATTGTCAATTTACTACTAGCTTTTGATCATATGATCCTCAACACATAAAAAGTGCTCACTCTACATTTATATTTCCTCTGCGTTTGGCAATACACTATAATTCGATTATTTTTATTGTGCGAGAAATTTGTGTAACATATCGTGATTTTCGTATTAATGAATTCATACAACTAGTCTACTGTTAACTTAATTGCATACCAAAACCAATTTATAATCAAATTAGATTAGAAGTACCGAAAACGAAATATAACCGCGGCGCAGAGCACAAAAAATGACTTCTGGAGCTGTTGACTTAATTTTGCCTTAAATCCAAATTTTGAGACTTTTTTAAAAATGTTCTTCGATAGAGTAAAATATTTCACTTTTTCATGATTTCATCAAATAAGAATTAAAGTTTCGGTACCTCCTTAAAGAGTAATTAAACACCCCACCATAATCTCAGGACCTCATTGGACTTGAAAATGTGTGGTCCTGATAGGGAAGAAAAGAGGATACAAATTATGATATTGAGTTGGTTGGTTTTTTATGACACAGGGGCCAGATTTGGTCAAGCTGCGAGTCTAGCACTGTCCATATTTACTGCCTAGTAGTTTTCAAATAGAAGGAAAAGTTTTAAATACTACGTATAAAATTGAGTAATTTTAATCTAAATTGAGTTATGGTCAAATACAAAATACAAATAGAGTTTATAAAATCAATGTCTGTAATAAATAGAAATAAGTTTTTATGGTATGGAGTCGGTCACACAAGTCTTTCAAGCTAGGAAAAGAAAACCAAATAGATTTAGTTCATGATTAAAATTCGGATATGCAAGATATGTTGGTCGGACATGTAACAGCGTTTTATCTATCGTATATATAACAGTATATTTACAGTGAATCAGACACATCTTGACATTCTGCTAAGATGCATCTAATGGATAAAACACTGCTACATGTCGAGCATAAAGGAGCAGGTTCTCCGAGTAGTAAATGCCTATGGGTAAAATATGAGTGTCCGATTCGGAGCCTTCTCAGTTTAACATGATGTTTTCTGTCTAAATTCGTTTTATTGAATCCTTTTATAAAAGGTCGAATGTTATGGAAGTTTGTTTTGAGCTTCTAAATCCCATGTGGATTTCTAGGATGAATTTATGGTCTGAATTAAAACATTATCAATGTCGTGAATCGGAACATTTAAATTATAATCTGTGTTACGTTTCTGGTTGCCAGGTTTGCTCATTGCCACGGATTCCTACAAGTCCAAGAATTCAACAAAAAATTTCTCGAATTATTTTTCTTTTAATGTTAGAAATAAATCCACTGCCTTCAATGCCAAGGAATGACTTTTAATTGTATAGTTGATTAGGGCTTCGGTGCTACTTTTAGAATCGGTTTGAAGATCTATTTTTTATCAGCACATGTAGATAATGTATTTAAAGCTAAGATGATTTTGTAGATTTTTGATGTAAAGACTAACAGTACCCATGTAATTTTCATACAATGGTTGTAGTCGCGAAGACGGCCGCACCTCCAAAATGTGCCCCGTTTTTAGATCTTCCATCAGTAAAAACTGTTTCAAAATAAGAAAACTTGGTCTATGGGAATGAAATAAGTAGATAAATAGAATCAAGGGTTGATGATTTATTCAAATAGGAAAAATTGTTGATGATAAGTGAATTTTTATCATTCCATGGTGGAGATTTGTTTTCACAGACAAATATTGCTAAATTGTCAACATTTAATGAATTCATTCGAGTACGAAATCTTACACTAAGTAATGGTTTAAATGAAGGTTCTAATGAGTAATACCTTCCAAATTTAGGGTGAGTTACTTTATATGCAATGGATGAATAATATTTTAGAGCAAGTCTCTCACGTCGAAGTCTTAAACCCGGTTTGACTCAATATATACAAACCCTGCACGGGCGAAAGTTCCTAGAGGGATTCAGAGGCCTTATGATATTCAGAGAGCAGAACACACATGAGAACAATTCTATGAGACAAATTCACAAACATATTCTAAAAACAATACAAATTCTTACAATTTCAGCTTATTTATTGCATATATTTTTCATGCAAAAATGTATGCAATAAAACTTTTACGTTTTCATTTAGTTTCTGCACGAATTAAGCTGAATTCAAATAGAAAGCGCAAGGCGCAAAGCGACGCATGCAAACCAGAGGTGCCCAACACGAGTCTATTCCCTTTCAAGTTGAAATAACATCAACTCTGATTGGTTTGAGCATGCCGCTTTACGCCTTGCGCTGAGGATAGGTGTGCTCCATTTTGTGACCTAGAATTTTGCAAATATTTGGCGTTTGAAACCTATCTTTAAAAATATTATAACGAATATGGAATTGTTTTTAAATTTAATGGGTTTCTAAATGTGAGTTTTAAAATTCCTACAAAAATTAAGTTCAATTTGTTATTTATTATAGTATTTCGGCATTTTTAAAGAAATTTCATGATGTATACTAAATTTGCGAGAGACAGTATATGCATCTGATGCAAAAACTGCAGGCGTAATTTTCTTAGAAAAGAATATTAACAATTGTATTCTAAAAAATAGTCTAGATAGATTAATCAGGTGTTTTGCTTCAACTCAGCATTTCAAGAAATTCCATGCATTTTACCTAGTTCGTACCTTACAAATTTTCTTAATTAAGTAAGATTATTTAGTTTTTCAATTCCCCAAACTTCGTTTTCAGACATGTTCGTTGCCATAGAACTATGATATAGACGATTAATTCAAAATATTTCGGTAAAACTCAACACAAATTACATTTCTCCAACCACGAATTCGAAAAATTTTAATTAATTTAATTTCCTTGAATTTGTAATATCAGATCATTCCGATATCCGTCGAGTCTCGGCCTTTTGTTCAAGTAACAAGTGAAGTCTGAAAAACAATTATTTTCCAAAAAAAATGGCGAAAATGAGAAGCTCAATTACTACAGTAATCCACGCACAAGCGATATAATTTTTTCTTCCCTTCACGTTTAGAGAATTTTAATTTTGTTTTAGAAATGTGATGTGTGCCAGACGCCTCTTAAGTTTTCAACAGACGAACTACCTTAAAACAAAGAACATTAAATGAATGGCTAATAGCGGAATTCTTGAGAATTTTTGTTCTGCTAATTGATTTTTTGGAGCGGAAAGAATTTTCTAACTATTTGTTCAGGAGCAATATCCTTTCGTTCATACCTTTTGTCTGAGAAGCTGTCCAATATTTCATTTAAAACGAGTAGGAATTTTTTGTGAAGTTTCTCTTAAAGCACGTTAAACCTACTTGATAATTTATTTTCTTCAATAAAATGATGCTTCAATACGGCGGTTTAAAGAATCTTATGTTTCAGTAAGAATTTATTTTTATACCAATAAAAAAGTAATTTATTCCGATGATTCATTACTCGCACAGACTAATTGATATTGTTATTTTTACTATGGATTTTAAGTCATGACAATGTAGAACACAACATGCAGAGTGTGATACTTCTCAGGATTATTTGTGAGTTAAACACAACATGGTACAGCTGTACTGTTTGCATTGAACAATTTATATTTTAAATAAAATAATGCTTTAAAATTGTGGGTTTAAAAAAAATTTCAAATTAAATTTTTTATTTCGATTATTCATAGCTTGGATAGATTTATTAATAGTATTAATTTTTATGGTTTTTAAGTCAGCATAGAATAAAAGGTGTTGAGTATGAATTTTCAATGTGGACGAAAACAATCCAGGAACTGAATGCCTAAATTTTACTTATGCTCCCCAAATACTCTCGCGTGATTCATATCGGTGGTACCTTAAAACGTCTAGTTCATCACCGTTTTGGAAACGTTTGGCGTTTAATTTAATTGGTACTGACCAATCAGCTATCTACACTATTAATGTGTGATAGTTTGTTTGAAATCTATGTTCGTCTCAACCACAGCACGTAGAGATCTGAGAGAGGAGGCAAAATACGCAGAATAAACTGGGAAAGTTATTCCGCCCCTTTAAAATTTTCAAAAATTTAAATTTTAACATAAAATGTTCAAAAAATTACCTGATTGGACAGAGAGCCGTGACGTCACTGGCTGATTCCGTAACGCTTCCGTAGCGGGTTTTGCCCCAACTTTTTTTATTATGTTTTTTTGTCAGACATGACTTAAATATTCGTGTTAAATTCGAGAAAAAACGTAGAAAATGTTCAAAATTCAATATACAATACTTTTTTATGTCTTACATTTTACTGCTTTAAATAAACATTTAATACACAACTTTTTCGAGCCTTATATTTTACTTCTTTAAATAAGAATTATTTTTTATAATTATTTCACATCCAATACAGCAAACTTGTACAACTCAACTCTTAAATCCCTCGTAACTTGGAATTTCAAATTGTTTACTTCTGCCTTTTTTATAGCGATTGTTTTTCGCGTTGTAACTACTCTTTTTTTTTTTTTTTTTTACCGACAATGCCAAAAAGAAAACGTTCCATAACAAACAATTCAGCTAAATATAAACTACGTGAAAGACCACAATGAATCTAAGGAACAAGCTACCAATAGAAGACTGGTCGAAGCTGAACGTCATGGTGAAATTGGGAAATTTACATGAAGAAGACTTGCAATGAGACGACGAAAAATATAATACGTCGCTTACTAACAATCAGTTATCCCGTGACAGATTAAACCATAAAACTTTTAAATCCGAATAATAATAATGATAAATTTATAGAATTATATAACAGTGAATCTATAGGAAGGCATGCAAAAAAAGTAAAAAATCCAAGAGAGAGGTATTTACTAACACGTTGTCCTCAGCAACGCGGGGCCATACAGCTAGTCATATATAAATTTGGAATTCATTCTTTAAAATTTTTATTGGTAAAGTGCTGAAATTGCATTCGAAAGACAAGCGAAGTGACGTCATATTGGGAATTTGTATAGGAAACACGTTTCTCCGCAAAAACACTTCCGCCATCTACATTCATCTCGACAGAAAAACCTCTCATAGTAAAAGATGAAACAATATTTTTATACTTGAGATGGTTGCACTTTTAACAAATAAATTGGTCCTCTAAAAATTTGCAATTGGTCTTTGACAATTACATATCTGTTTTAACTGAAAAGAGTTACCTTTCATTAGAAGGGTGCACTGAGTATATTTTGCCTGTACTTTAAGTTGGTTACAACCGTCATACACATAAAATAAAGAAAATAATTACAAATTTGCACCAAGAGTAAGTTGAAAACTCTACTTAAATAACAAAGTGCTACACAATAACGAAAAGAACCATTTTAAGCAAATATAAGCAGATTAAAAGCTGTCACAAAGACAAGCAACACTGAATAGTGATCTATATACATTTAAATTCATCTTGACGATTAAAGATTTCGAAAAACTGAACGAAACAATTAAATCGGCTGCCTTGTTTTATTATGGTACGAAATTAATGTGTTTTATTCAATGGGACTAAACCCTTTCCATCGGAATATTGCGTTATGAAATAAATGCGGTTTATTCAATCATTTTTCGCTTTCAGATTATTACTCCGAAATCCATTCAGTTTTTAAAAGCATAAAAAAGATCGAAATGCGCATTGAGAGATGTAAGACTCAAAGCAAACATAAATGTTCGCTCCTCCTAATACAAGTCTCGTCGCTTTATCAAACGAATATTTAAAAAAAATTCTTTTTCCAAAAAGCATTGCTTGGAGCGATCAATATGACATCAGTGTAATATGCATCACATTCGATTTCAGAAAACTACCGACAAGAGCCTCACTCATAAATAAGTAAACTATAATTTTTTCTTCTGCCTTCCGTCTATATACGGTTTCCCTTTTAATCAAGATTCTATTCCTGACGCAATTCTTTTTCTTATGCGTCTCTAAATCCCTTATGCATTCGTAATACGTAAGGATGGAAGATTTTTTAAGTCATTCATTATTTATGAATATGTGGCGAAAGTTCAATGGAAAAGAAAAGTGGGGAAAAAATGGCGACACATTATCGAGAGAGATGAAATCGATCGAGGAGATATACTGATTTGAAATTCAAAAAATGACTCGGTTCTGAAAGATTATAAGGTTTATTTTTCGTTTTTCTTGTAAAGAACGAAAGATCGTTCAGTTGACAACTGGAGGTCTTCATTTGCGTTTTAATGTTGAAGTACATTGGGCAAATTTTTTATTCTTCGATTTGAACAAAATTTCACATTTGCATTCATACTTGAAGAGGAGTTAAATTAAGTTAAGCACATGACTCTAGAGGTGGGATCTTGACAACTACAATCTCTATTAGCATTTAAATGCAAAAATAAACAATTTGAAAATCATCCAAAAGAACAAAATACTGTATACATATGCAAATAAATTTTTGTTCACTTTGATCAAATGTTCAAATAGCCATTTATTTTTACCGAAATCACGGGTTCGATTAAGTATCGAAATATTTATTCCGTCTGGTACATTCTCTTGAAGAAAATTTTGCAACTATAAATAAATATTTATTCTATCACTTTGTTTAAGGATGTAAATAATTGTAGAGAATGCAAATGTTTTCATCTAGAAGCAACATGAAAAATTCACAAGCTGTATTCATACATTTCGTAGACGAGTTTCTATTCTTATTCAAAAATCTGCATAAATTATCATTTGGAAGTAAACCAATAACCATCTCTATCAATAAAATGTCCCCCCAATCTATATAAATAAGAATGGAGTGTTTGTTTGTATATTGAATATTTTCGACCCATTTCAAGTTTTTTATTCGTTTTGGGCCCTTCTGATGCAAAATCCGTCTCTTACGCGTTTGGGCTGTCTATCCATCTGTCAATTTGTATGTGTGTGTGTGCCTGTGCTACGTCCAAACGGTTGAATATATCTTTATGAAACTTTGCATACTGTGAGTTCTTATATTCATTTAGTGACTGAACTTGGTTGCGTAAGTCCGCCTGTCCGTCTTGCCGATCTGTTCTATTTTGTGTCTGTGTGTTTGTACAAGTATCACATACGATTTATTCAACATATTTTAGTTTAATATTTAAGATTAGATTTGATACATCACAGTTTAGTTTAGTGAATGCATTATTTAATAATATTTCTTTGCGTACATATTTAGGTAAGTTTCGTGTTAAAACATCTGAGTAACTATACTTAAATCAACCATAATTTGGTAGTTTTGGAGTAGCTGGAAGGTATATTGAGCATTGCAATTACTTAAATTGTTTTACCAGTACTGCTGAAAAATCAATTACTTTTTAAAAAACTATTTTTGCAGACTTTAAATTCAAATACTTTTTTATTTTGAGACTTATTTATTTTCTTTGCAAAATATAAACCATTTCCGAACAGACGATATTTTGCAACAAAACGCAACTGTGCGAGATCAAGAGAAAAAAGAATCACGATAAATTATATCTTGAGAACTTTTCCCACCAACATTTATTTTGTTTTAATTCTGTTTTAAATATTTATTATTTTAATAAATTTTCATTCCCTTTCATCAAACGCAACACCACCGCAAAGTATTCTGTTTAAAACGGCATGTAAGTTAGAATAAAGCAAATTTTAAGTTGATTTGTGCCATTATTGAAAGAATGTTAATGTCAAAAACTTCCGAACTAGGACTTTTTAAATATTACAAATTCTTTGTCACAGCAACAGATGGTCAATGTGGCTTATTTTACGAATTGAAGCTATAGTTAAGCAACTTATATAGGGAAAGTTTGTTTAAAACAATGATTTTCTTTAGAAGAAAACTGTAAAATTGATTTGCCATTTTAAAAAATGGTAATAGGTTACATTCACTTTTAAAACAAGTTCTTTTATTATTGCATGTGCCACAAAATGGAATTTTTCAAGAAAAAACATATCCGGTTTTAAAACAGTGATAAATATCTTATCAATTAATTTGTCATCTTTCCCTTAATTGTAGCAAAATTCGAAGAGTGCCTCAAATAAAAAAATATTGGCAGGTAAATTATGAGTGCCAGTGTATTCTCCGTAGATTCGTCATTTTTACGAATTGAGTTGAGCAATTTTACAGGAATAGCACTTAAGAAAGGGAAGCACTTAAGAAGAGGAAAGATTTTCTGGTCACTTTCAATATATAGTTAACCAATTCAACGAGTGAGGTCGGGCAATTTTGCTAGTGCTTAAATATTATTGATATAGTATACTCACACTGATAATCAATCGTATCTTCGCGACGAAAATGACCCATCTTCAAATGAAGATTTGTTTTTCAATTAACAAATTTCAATTAAACTTAAAAAAATCCTTGGAAATCAAATATGAGCATATGCTAATTAAATAACCTGTTCAATATCTTCATATTTATTTTGTTTAATATAAAACTTGGTTGTTTAGAATTAAATATGAAATAGCGGGAATTATGTAACAAAATGGAGGAGGGTACCTAAAGAATTGATAAACTATAGGTACCACAAATAAAAAAGTTTTAAAAACCCCGATAAATTAATGTAAGTTCAAAAACATCTGGATAAATTTAGGGCTTTATTTGCATTTGAATGTCACAATACGTAACATGAAATGCTTTTCAATAGAAGTGAATTGCATTGGTATAGATGAATATAAATTGGTGCTTTATTCTAAAAAAATCTCAACAGTATAATTAGTTTCAGAATGTTGCCAAAGTTATTTTATTAACTTTAAACAGAATTGTTGACCAATCGGTTTAGTGGCCAGGGTGCTGACTTCTGGATGGGAAAGGTTGCTGGTTCGAATTCGGGGTAAGACACGGATGTTTGTCCGTCTGGAATGAATGTGGGGCCTAGAATGTATGGTATACATGTGATGCAAGTGGTAAAGCAAAGTGGTTCACAAATTTTTCCCTTCTAGTGCCATAATGAATAGTGTTCAATTGACCGAGCATTTGGAAAAAACATTACGAAACACAATGCAATTTGCGTTTTCTTCCCTATTTATTGAAAATATCTTTC
This sequence comes from Meta bourneti, assembly GCA_933210815.1. Lineage (NCBI taxonomy): Eukaryota > Metazoa > Arthropoda > Arachnida > Araneae > Tetragnathidae > Meta > Meta bourneti. Next base: position 61,172,931 of record OW119923.1, on the reverse strand, counting down.
AAATTAATATATGAACCTAATTTATAAATTGAACTTAGTTCTTGACAATCAAGTTATTCATTTCGTTTAATTTTCTATACATCCAGATTTAAAAAAAAATTATTATGTTAATGAAGCATATTTAATTTTGTTAAAGGGGGACGGTATTTGAATTAACGTCGCACTAAAACAATACAACGGGCTATTCTCGAGGGTTCAGGATCATCCCGAAAAGTTCGTAAAAAGTATAGAGCTTTAACTTAGAGAGCATACATTCTAATTGGCAAGATAGAGTACTTTTAAGTCAAATTTAATTACACTTTTCTGGATTTGCTAAGATATATACCATTGCCCCTTGATTGAAAAATTTTAGTTAATAAAAACTAGATAAAAAGATTAAATAAACCTTAGACAAAATTCACTGTAAAATTTTCAAACACAAACTAATGACTAATCACGATTTAAAAACTTCGTTAATGTAAAAAATGCTTCGTCAATGTAAAAGATCTTCAATGCCCACTTCGGTGAGCAAAAATGACCACCATCAATCATCAGGACAGAAGTAAGTCACAAGAAATACGAGTTTAAATACATTGCTCTGGATTGTGTTGGCGCAAATTCATTTTAACTAAGCCTTTCCAAGCCGCGTGTAAAGGCAGGAAAGCACTACGCCATTCACTAGGTGTTCGACAACGTAAAAATAGATAAAACTCCTCTGATATTTAGCTGAGGTCGGGGTAACCCAGTTGGTAGAGTCGCGAATTAGCAAGCGAAGTGTTGCGGGTTCGAAACTCGATCCAACCAAAGACTGCCGTGTACATGGGGACTGGTGCACATTAAATCGGTCGTGGCCTCAAATGTCCTCACGTTGGCGTGGTGTGGAAGTTTAGAGTGTGGTGCCAGCTCAGGTGTTGACCTCGTCATCTGACCGTGGTTCAAAATTATTGGTTCCTCGGATCTCTCCCTTCGGGATTGATCCCAGACTGTCGCCTATAGCCCGTCGTGCTGCTCCAGTGCGATGTAGATTCAATTACCTACCTGATAGATCTCGAAGATTGGACCAATTTTGCTTGTTTGGAATCAGACAGGTGAGAAAATTCCAAAGTGTTAGGGATGGGCATATTTGGTAATTTCCTTATTTTTAACACAATGCATGTGTTCTTGCAACCGGAATTACAAGACTCACCTAGTTTAACTAACATAACATTGCGCAATGGTGTAACTTAAGTGACGAACAAGATTGGAAGCCATTCATGTTTGAGTTTGTATTAAAAAACTATTGGGTGTGGTCCATTAAACTTATGGAAGGCCTGGTTAATGATGCGGGGATTGAACTCTATGTCAAAAATTGCGTCACGTAAAAAGTTAAGTTCTTCTGGAGATTGCTGGAATATAATTTAATTTCTCGTATGCTCGTATGTAAAACATGCGTATAAAAAGCTTCTATTTTTTGTTTCAGGTGATGACGATTTAAAATGGGCAAAATCTTTTTGATAGACGCGCGTGGAAAAACGGTTGTCATGCCAAAACGCCCAAAAAAGTTAAGGTTTGGTTGTCTTCTGATTCAATGGTAAATTTAATGATGATCGAGGGAATGACAACATAACCAAAGACCTTCGTGTACGTCGTTTAGGGAATCGGGTTAAGACTGGGCCCTCCGGAATTATTTTCTGAATATGTGCTTGAAGCGCGTTATTTTGAAAATCAAATGTTTTTTAGAAGAGGCTTATTAAAGTCGGCACATAGTCAGCTCGTACCTCAGGAACGGACCTGGTTAAAGTATGTCCTTTGTTTGAATTAATGAGTAAAAGTTATGATTCATTGAAAAAGGCAAGAGCTGGTAAGAAATATGAAAATGTATTCAAATTAAAAGATAAAATCACTGTTGATCAAGGACTTGAAGAGAATAAAATGCGATAATTCTTCTTTGGCATATCCCTTTTATCTGCGTTGAATACACATGTTCGACTATTTTCCGACTCTAACAGCGCCAAATTTCCTCCATCGGCAACTTTTAGTACTACACATTTTTTCGCGCAATACACTCCCCATGTCTTCAAAAGTATCAATCCCCAATTTGGTTCCATTCCATTTATTCGATTTGGATACAGATCCCTCCAAAAAGTGAGTTTTTTTGTGGCCACCCTGTATTTTAAACGTGAATATATTTTTGTGAGATTCCGTATTAGCTTTATCGATATCTTAAATAATTTGTGAGAAGTTATTTCTCAAAAAGAAAATCAACATTTTTTTAAAATTCTTAAGCTCTTGAAAAAAGGAAAATCCGAACGAATAATTTTTTAAATAAAAAATAACAGCTTTGAGAAAAGAGTTAAAGGAGGAAAGGACAACTTTTCTTTTGCTGGTCATTACATGTGAATTGGGCAAAAATCAGAAAACTGAGGCCGTAGGGTGACGGATTTTCATGAAATTTGCTACAGGGGTTATGCATAAAGATATCCAAAATATTTTAGAAGTTTCAGGCATTTTAAGGACTTCCAACTCGAAAGAGCAGTTGTGCTTGCAAATCGCTTGATGAAGAGCAAAATAGCTTCATGTTGCATGTTTGAAGATCTATCTCAAAAACTACTTAACGTAAACAATTTCATATTTTTGTAATCTATGAAGAATTTTCTTTTTCTCTATTTGAAACAATTTTAAACATTATATTTAAGCTAATAATTAGTAGCAAAAAATGGAAAATTGTCGATTTTAATAGAATTAAAAAGGTTTCTATGGGAAAAAGGAATTTTAAAGCATCGTTGAAATTCATGTCAGTTACAGTGCTAAGTGTGATAAAACTATTGCTGAAGTTTGGAAGTCGGCTTTTATATTTCCTTCTTCCAAACAAAGGAAAATTATAAAATGACGGTTTTCCACTTAAAATAGGAATACAAAATCAAATGAGGGAAAGCTGACGTAAACTATACTTTGGAGGAATAGTTTAATGTCTATTACTTATAAAAAAATATTCAGGATTATATTTTGAATTCCAAAGCAACAGTAGCAAAATTGGATAACACAAAAACACGTTATTGCCCTTCGATCAATTGGCGACTGAAAGTTTCGTCGCCAATTGATCCAAAGGGCAAGAAACAGAAGACTATTCTGATAGGACTACGGCAGATTACCATATTCCATAACTATCGCCATAAATGACAATGTTTATTTTCGCCAATCATAGCATTTCCTTTCCATTCTATGCATATTTTTAAATGACAATGAAATGAAAACAATGAAATCAACAATGAAATACCAAATTATTTTTAACTTTTGAAGCAAACTATAAAAGCAGACATCAAATCACAATTGAAAAGGCTTAGACACTTTAAACTTTTACGTGATTGTCTTTTCAAATTCACTTTCAATCTGATAAAGACCTCTTGTTCAATTTTGTAGTTCCTTAAATTGAAATTTCTCCTAGTGCTGCCGAATTCCTAAAATCTATCTATTTCATTGTATTATATAGTGATTGTAAATATGGAACAAGGATTCGTCAGTAATGTACATTTGGGAGAATCGGGTATAACGATGTTTAAATTCTTTTTTACTCACAAAATTAGTGTTTACCTGTCTAATAATGCTTAATATTTACAAAACGTATTTAATATTCACAAGTAATAGTATTTGATAACTTACGTTTTCTAAGGAAAAAGCAAATCAAAGACTTCTCTAACAAAATGAACTTTCCACCTAATTATTTCACTGATGGGGTTGGTTGTTTCGAGGTTTTATGGCGCAAGGGCCATATTTGGCTATGCTGCGCTAGACACAAGACACACAATATCAAGTAATAGACAAACACCCACAATGAAAGTTTTACTGGCACAGAAGACAGAAATACACCCAGGGAGGAATGCACCTGACAGGAATCAAACCTGCACCGCCTACAACTCGAAGATTGCTAGCGCAGTGGGCATATCCACTGAGCCACAACGGCCCCTTCACTGATGGGAGACACTCCTTGGATTAAGCAAAAAAGAAAGACAAGAAATTTCATGTGAAATTTTGCACGTGCACCATAAGTTATTTCATTCTTATATCGCATTTTTTATATTACCGAATCTTATAACTCATTATCAGCTGCGATAAAAAAGTAAAATTTACATCTAATTAAAAATATTCCTGAAGTAAAAATAATCAAATTACAATAATGAAAACTTCAGGACATATAATACATCTTCCTCTTTCATGTTGAAAAGTTTTGATGTTTTCGGAGCCTTCCCTCAGACACAAATATGCATTTAAAAGAAATGAAAAAATCGTATTTTTCCATACGTTTACTTTTAAATGTTTTTTTTTCTTTATAAATGAGTAGAAATACAATAACTAAATTACGCCACGCTATTTGTTATGAAAAGCTCTTCATTAAGAATAATTTTTGATATTGTCTTTCTATTTCTAGTGAATACTAGAGCAATTTAAAATTTGTAGCAAATTGCCAAAATTTCTAATTTAGTCGATCTCTGATTCTGCAGTTAAATTAATTAGGCAGTTAAATTATATTTTAACTTTTCCTAAAAGACCTTTTTCTGAAGAATGTAACGTTATAAAAATTTTAAATTTGTGTCAATAACGTTTTGTAATATAGGATTGCAAGCAGGCCACTTTTAGTGCTAGAAAATCTTAATTTGTGACCTTGAACTTAGTCAATAATTAACAAAATTTAGATTTCTGAAATCTATTTTGCAGTTGTTCATTACTACATGCGACCTATTTAAAAACTGATTTTCATTAAAATGGGTGATATGTCAGCCACAGCCGATTTGCTCATTTTGCATGGAATGACCTCCCGACGCTACACCTATACACTTGGCTGAAATTCATATTTGGTGTAGTCGATTTGGCAACATTTTAAAGAAAAATGGCGCTGAATATATGCAAAAACAGCCATTAAATACTTGTTTCCTATATATTTGTATCGTATTTTCAAACCACAGGTTATTAAACGATCAGGCAACTAGATTTGTAAGGTTTTTTGTTTATGCCACAAGACACCAAATTAAAGTTGCTGTCATTTGATTTGGTTGGATTGGGTTTTTATCGCACAAGGGCCATACTTAGCCATGCTGCACTGATGGACAACATAAAGTAATAGACATATACATGACAGTTTTACTAACACAGAAGAGATAAATACACCCAGGGAAGAATCGAACCTGGCCACATACAACTCACAGGTTGCTAGCGTAGTGAGCATACCCACTGAGCCACAACAGCCCTTGCTTGCATTTAAAAAATTTCTCCCTGTAGAAGAAAAAATTTTGAAATATTTTCTCCGTACCTGACCAAATAAGATACTCATTTTTCTGGAAAATTTTATAGGCAAGGTGATTAACCAATAATTAAAAGTTCAAGGAAACTGATATTGCTAAATTTTGCTTTTGGTACATTACTGTGTTCATTCATTTTAACTATTAAATTTACATATTAAAAATTTATATCAACACCTGAATGCAAGAACTAGGTAATTCGAACAATGTTGTATTTTAAGTTATACTAAATCAGTAAGGTTGAGAATCATAGAATTTAATGCAAGCACTAGGTAACTTTTTCGATCACTTAAACCATCAGCTAATGAAATGTTAAGGTATATATGCAACTGAGATTGGCAGTAAACTGTTTTTCCATTTATCTCAAAAAAAACAAAAAATGAGTTACCTAATTCTTGTATTCAGATTATAGTTAATAAAGCAGTAAAAAAGAATTATGAACTCCAAAGCCTTTTAATAAAAATTTATTTTCTTGTTTGGAACAAAAGCAATAAACATATGATAAAGAAAAATTGAACTAGAAAAAATATTTTCTATTTGTAAAACTCATGTTCAGATTCATCTTTCTTTATGTTATTCTTATAACCTTTCTCAAAGTCCTTAGCAAGAACAACATATCTGTTTTCTCTCACTGCATGCATTCCAGCCTGAAATTAAGCATATTTAATCAGCAAAAAGAATGCATTATGATTTTCATGTAATGTAATATCGTTATAAAGATAAATCAATGTAATTGAAAATTGGAATAATTATTTAGGAATGGAACAACAACTACATTAAATGTTAAAATCGGTTTACAAAGTATCTATTGATGAGTCTTGCTTAGTACTTAAAAATACATAATACCCTAATATTCATACATGAATTCATTAAATTTGTATAATAGTTTGGTAAAGTTTTAACACTATGCAAGATTGATTCAATATTAACTGGATTAAGAGAAATTGAAATTTATCGAACCAATATCTTCTAAATTATGAAGATATATAACTATAAGAGCAAGGACAAGCTACTTTTAGGGATAAGCATAATAGCAGCAAAAAAGCAATATTTATAAAACAAATCAAGGTCATAAAACAGACTAATGTGTTTGAAAATAGCTCAAGGTTTTTACTAAAGCATATAAGGATTTGCTTTTTATTCATCAGAGTAGTTCATATTAAATAGTTTAAGCAATATGCAATATTAACCTTCTAAGAGTTCTTGGACATAATTTGAAAGAGGAATAAAAAAGTTCCACAAATGTCGAAAATTGATTCCTTAATCTCTTTATCAAAGGCAATTTTTTTTGGATAAGGCTGAAAGTTTAAGAAACCATGAGCCCACTACATATTATTGATCTTCAATCCATTTTAACTTTCTTTTACAACATCCACTGCAAGATTAGATACTTTTTCAAACCATACTCCAAGTAATCCTTTTGACATACTACCCTACAACCTCAACCTTTATCTATCATTAGTTTCAAAGAAACATCTTTGTTGTGTTTAGTCAACAATCTTTTGTTATGTTGTACTTGTTGGATACTTTTAATAGCATCCTTGAAATTATAATTGAAAATAAAACATCTCATGCAGTAACATGACTGATGTAAAAACACATTTTACAAAATAAAAACAATATGTAGGAATAATACATAAATCAAACTAAAATATCTAATTACCAGGCTTCCATACTTCAATATAAATTGATTACTTTAGGAAGTAAATCTTCAAATGAAAGCATATTTTCAACTCAGATAATTAAACTTCAAAAGGCACCAAAATTTGTATTAAAATAATTATTTGAACCTATTCATTCAAAATAAGTATTGTCTATTGTTGTCTAACAAGTAAATTTAGTGCCTTGTTATAACAATGTTCATAAAAAATATTGAATAAAATAAAAATAGCATAGCCCATGTTTTCCAATACTTAAAACCTTTCAATCCTTTTAGTTTAATTTCAAGTTACACGAAAAATTTTACCAGAGAAAATATTTCAATTTTCAATTCAAGCAAACATGCACTGATACAGGAAGATAAACACTGCATCATAGAGTACCAACTCTTTTAACAAAAGAAAAATAGGCCTTTTTTAAGGCTATGTTGAGATAGATTGAAGAGTGAAGTAGTTTAAACTTCATACGCACAGGTGAAAAAACTTTCACGGATGCTAGGTTGGATTTCAGACCCAGTAATGAAAGTCCATATATCATTGATCATTGCAGTTGAAATGAAATATGTAGTGTTTGAGTTAAAATATAAGGCTTTTTGAAATTAAGGACTAAAGCAATATTAAGGTTTTTTTAAGAGCCCTTAGAAACTGAAATGAAAAATCAGGCCTTTTGAGGCCATGGGAATTCTATCAACTCTCTCAACACAAAAATACATTTTTTGGAACTTTTTATTGCATCTCTTAGAAGCAATCCAGCATTACAAAAGTAACAAATATTTATAGAAAGAAACATTTATAAGTAAGGATGAGGAAACAGCTAAAATGCAAAGAGGAAAACTCAAGGGACTATTTTTAGTTACAATCAAATTGCAAAAGATGGTTTAATAAAAATATGTAAATAAAAATTGGTTGACACAATTCTTAATTATTCTATGCACGCAAAGCACATATTTAGGATAAGCATTATAAAGGTATTAACAGCTAGTGCATAGATTGGAATACCCTTTGAAGCAGTTATTTGATCATTTAAAACAATATGGTAAAGAAAGCAGCAGCCATTCTGTTTAATTGAAGTTAGTGAATGAGTTTTAGACTATATAATTTGTCAATTCAGAGCCGATTCAAATTAATTTAATGACAAAACTTTACTAGTATTAAAAAGTATTTTAAATTAAAATTTAGTTAGGTATTCTCAACTTTAAGTGAACAAGTGAAAGCAGTCTCTCATTTCAATAGTTTATTTGATTAATTCTCTAAAGATTTAGATATATAGTGATTTCCCATGTTCTGGAAATCTTAAAAATAAGAATTTTGACTATTAGAAAATCAGAATCTTCAGAGAAAATTTTTGAAAAAAAAATCGGAAATGATAATAAACAAAGTGGAAATTTGCAGATTTTGATCCCTGTATCAATGGATCATACCATAAGCAATACTCAAGTGAACCCCATTTGACTTTAAAACAGGATGTTAATAGCGCAAATTGTCTTTCCCATAGAATGCACTCAGTTGTGATTTACAACAATTTTACTTGACATGCAATGTAAAATACAAGACATACAAGAGTATGTAAGCATACTCTAGGAAGTCAATACTAGAAGCAGACGTATATCAGAAAAATATTTTAGCATCTTTTAAATTATAGTCAGGAAGGAAAAACTGGGACCACATAAGAAATAGCCATTAAATTTATCACTTTTATCAAGTAAATAAAAGTATGCATTTTAATGAGCAGAAAAATATTGTAAAAAAATTGGTATGAAAGTATCACATATAATCAAAATAGTAACTGCTGTCGTCCTCATGCAAAAGAAATGTCTTCAAGTAAACAAATAGAGCAAAACAGATGACAATGAAATATTTCGTACAAAACTAATGAGAATAAATCCTACCTCTTGGCAAATTGCATTTATATCAGCTCCAGATATTCTGTCAGGTCGAGCAACATAATCTTCAAGATCAACTTCATCACTTAAGTTCATTCTAGTGGTAATTGTAGAAAAGATCAGACGCTTCTGACGTCGATCTGGTAATGGAAATTCAATTTTACGATCCAGTCTACCTGGTCTTAGTAAAGCTGGATCCAGTGTATCAGCTCGATTTGTAGCCATAATGACCTGTAAAACATTAAAGCTGCATAAAGAAGCAGAAACCAATCCTTTTACTCACTAGATTAACTGAAGCTTTTTTATTTCTAATGCATATGGACAAATGTCTTTTGGCAGAGAACAAAAATACAAATCAAATACAAATACAGGTAGTTATAAATGAAAACAAAAAGTACATTGTAAATAAGGCTATTAAAGTGAAAACAGGGTCTCTAGCCTCCCAGTAATAGTAGTAGAGTACTACTGAACAAAAGGTTCCAAAATAATGTAATAGGCTGCAAGACAATTTTGTCTGGTCACCAGACAAAAAGAGGCAACAGCTTTTTCCCTCAGGTGATCTGCCAGATTGGTGAGTCACTCCCTCCATGGTTTGTCTCTTATTTGTTCAATGAGTTTGGACATGAAAACATTTTTGATTGAAGAGAAACTTTAGATTTATATGATGTTCGGTAATGCCAGATTGGATAATTCATGCCTCTTTTTGCAAGGGCATCTGTAGCTTCATTATTGGGGATTCCAGTTAGATGGAATCCACTGCAGAACTTTCTCTAAGCATTCATCTAGTAGACATATGTACGATCTGCACTCTGATTCCTTGATAAGAGGCCGGTTTGTTATGGTTAGCAATTGCTTGTAGTGTAGCCATGGAGATTGAATCACTCAGATGCTGATACGAAATACAAATTACTGCAACTTCACAATCAAAAGCACTGTTATTCAATTACAATGGCAGGTAATGAGAAACAGATCACAATAGATTCCAGCAGTTGCTTTCTCCCAAGTCCCACCTTTAGACCCTTTTGTATAGATGTGTTGCCACAAATTAGATGAGTAGCGGTAAATAATGGTGTTGATAGCAGAGGCAAATAATATGTACAGCATTAAAATTTTAATACCGACCAAGAAAGGTCTAAATTGCATGAAATGTTTGAGGGCAGTAGAATTGGTAGGTGGCAAAGGGAAGCCAGGAGAAAAATTTTAATTATGTTTTCTTTTGGTCCATTTGTATAAAACCCACTTCTGTTTTTGGTCTACAAGGGTCATCAATACAATTTCACAATTTATCACCACAGGGCAATCTGATCAACTTCTTGTAAAGTCTTACTGATGAAAACGTGATCTTGTCTTCTATGAGTAACTCCCCTGTGCAGTGCGAAAAAGCATCAATTAGTGTAGATTTTACTGTGCTTTGGACAAATCTAAGAGTCAGGTTAGGTATATGTTCAAACACATTGACCAGAGTTCTTGATGTCATTATGAAGGGGGCCTCAGCTATATAGGAAAACAGGTGACAAAGGTTTTGTAGGTCGACAGTAAAGCAGATCTAGCGTATCTCCACCTAACACCTGGTAGCCTTTTAAGCAAGGATAATTGTTTGCTGCATCTTAATTCTAAGTCTTCAAAATGCAACTTCCATGAAAATCGGTTATTAAAAGTCACTACCAGATATTTGAAGCTTTGGCAATGGGGCAAGGCAATATCACTGTATGATAACTCCGGTTCAATATGGTTATGGCAAAGAGAAATTATCTGACAAGCAGACATATCAGTATTCACCATCATCTAGTTCTGTATGCAGCAAGACTGCAAATTTTGAAGAGCATTGTTTAGAATATGTTCCAAGTTCATTTGAACAATTTTCTTGTGAATAGATGTGTCCACATGACCAGGTCATCTGTATACATAAAGACTTCAGGATCATCATTTAAGGCATGTATGAGATCATTTACATACATTTCAAATCTATAACTGCTAGTCACAGCTCCCTGAGGGAGGCCAGTTTGAAACTGATTATCTCAATTATAAAAGGAAGTGCTTGTGTGTGTGCAGTATCCAGACGAATCTATAGCACTTACAGCCATGAAATTTGGCACACAGGTAGTCCTAAAGGTGACTGAATGTCCCTCGAAGCCTGAATTTTAAAATTTAATCTAGAAAAATTTTTAATTAATATTTTGTGCTGCGCAGCATAGCCCCTCCTCCACTATGATGTATTTGTGCAGACCGAACCTACAAAGATAGCTATCGAGCATGCTAACTTCTATTAATGTTTTGAAACTGAATCATCCAACATATTCAGAGATCTTATTAAAATCCAGAAAATTACGCAAAAAGTGATCAGACTCACCAAATTTGGATCTCAAATACAAAACAAAAAGAACATCCACAAAAATTTTCAAGACCCAGAGCCCACCAAGGGGTCAGAAAAGATACATCAAAAGAAACACCCAAAGCCAGAAAATCCAGCCACAGATCTCTATGTTAAAATCTTTGAAAAGAGGTGGACGATCATCAAGAGTGAGTACAAACTATTAAAAATAATGTTCTTAAAGAGAACAAATTTTACTTCAAAACAATAGTTGTTTATAAAATTGTGATAAATATCTTTGAAATTAGCATTGATATATTTAATTAAAGCTTTCAAAATCAATTAAAAATCATAATGGAACAAGAGGTTTGGTACTCCAAATTTAAAGCTTTTATCATTAAGTGGACCAACTTTCCTGAAGAACCATAAATAATTCAAATTAATTGAAAATTCTCAAGTGAACCAACTTTCTCAAAAAGTCAAAATTAGAAGTATAATGTTTGTGTTCATAAATTACATGAAATGAAGTAACAGTGTTTATTACTGTTTAATTCGGTTTTGATTTCGCTGACATTGTGATTCATTTAGGTAGTTTGTCGGAATCAGTGAGGTAACATAACAATACTTTTTAAAAGTATAGCGTTATATTTAAAGATTGAATCACATTTTTATTTTAGTAGTGGTTATTTTATAACTTACTTTTGAATTTGTATCATTTCTGCAATTTTAATCTCATTTTTATTTCAGGTAAATAACTTCATTATTTTGGTTTAGCGTTATATTTAAAGATACCACAGCTTCCCAGAAAAAAGAAATGTCTTCGAACAAAACAGCAAGAGAACAGAGAGATCACAGAAGAGAAGCTGAATCCACCCCAGAAAGGGAAACAAGACAGCGTATGTCTGTGTTTGTTTAAGTTTCGCCATGAGCATCAACAAGGCACAAGGACAATCGCTGAAAGTTGTAGGGCTCAATCTCATTAAACCGTGTTTCTCCCATGGTCAACTGTATGTGGGTTGTTCAAGAGTTGGAAAAGCTGAGAATCTTTACATCCTAGCTCCAAATGAAGAACATTCAACATAGTGTATCATGAAGCTCTCTCAACAAGGATCAATGGGGTGGAAGGAATGAGGCAACATGCCCGTGTTATGTTGGGTGGTGGGACTCATTCTTAATATTATTGTTTTCTTTTTAATCTTTTCACTATCAGTGAGGACATAACAAGAATGATGTCACGGGCAACGCTATGTAAGTACTGCTAGTAGCTAGATATAGCATTGCTGAATAGAACATTTAAATATCACTCGGCAATAAAGTTCTTAAACCAAAGGATCATATTCCAATACCAATATGTTTCTCCAATTATCTTGTCCTACAGACTGAATCAAATGTTTTTAAATCAATATAAATAGCAGTTCAGGTTTGGCTCTTGTCAAAACTGTCTAGGAAAAGCAGTAACGTAGTCTACCAATGAGCAATATTGCTTAAAACCAGATTGGGCTGAACTCGGTAAGTTTTCTGATTCAATAAACCATTTTAATTGGTTCAAGACCATTTTTTCCATCAATTAGGACAGAACACTAGACAGATTGGCTTGTAGCCTCCCAGATCAGTTGATGGTTTATTCTTCTTCAGAATCGATGACTGTGGCCTTTCTCCAAATAGACGGTACAGTACTATTTCAGACCCTATTAAAAACAAATAATGTAATTCTTGGCAACAGGGCCTGTGTATAGTATAAATCCGGAAAATCAGGGTCATGTGATTTCTTTAAAGGTAAAAGGTATATTTTCCAAGGCCTTGTCCAACTTGTCAGGGTAAAAATCCAAGTTCAAAAGCTGTGAACAGGAGAGATCCAGTAACAAAGGTCTCTAAAAGTCTGTAACGTTTTTTCATGAGGGTGGATTTTTTAGTACTGCAGAGTAATATGTTGTACAAACCTCTGCAATCCATTTGTCACAAGTTAATTTCAACTTTCCAAGAATGATGGGCTCTCTCCTACCACTAGAGATGACATATGAATTCAGTATATTAGAGAATTTATAAGCCTGACTATCTGCTGTGAAATTTATTTTAGCAATAAAGCTGGAAAAAGCAGACTGTTTGGCCTCTAAGATTTCTTGTTTCAAGACTGCACTAGCACATCTCCATTCATAGAAAGCTTAGGATCAGTACAGTCCTGTGCTATTCTTCTCAACTGATTTCTTTTGCTTTGGAACATGCCAATCAAGATTCCAAAAGCATCTAAATTTCTATGGTTTCCCACAAGGGATAAATTTTTGGAAAGTTTGTAAAATAAGTTTCAAAAAGCTTAAGTGCTTTACATATTTTGGAACATAAAATTAACTTTCTGTTAGATGCTTCCAGATGGTCACATGTATCTCTAAGAAACATATATAGTTTTAACTCATCATTTGTAAAGAAATATGCAAGGAATTTTTTTAAATATAGCTGATATATTTCTTAATATATATTTATCATATTTTAAAAGGTACTCATAGAGCTCACACATACACGCACCTAATAGAAAGTTAAAACTATGCAAAAATAGACAAAAATTTTAATTAAAATTCTTTTGAACACAAAACTACATACTGAAATAATGTAATCAAATTAGTTTAAGTAATTATTCCAATAGCAAATGAATGAATCTGAGGGAAATACATATTTCACTTTTAGTACATTCTTACAAGATTTTAATCTTGAAACTTTGATTAATAAAAATCTTAGGTCAATCAGTTAGTTTGTATGTACAAAAAAGAAGGAAATCAGTAATATATTACAGTGTAGTGAGAAACTAAATGAAGGAAAAATAATGTAATCAAATTACAAGTGGATAACTTTTACAATAAAGACTGTAGAGCTGCAATTCTGTCATTAATAGTATTGCAGCTCTAGAAAGATTTGACCATCAGAGACCTTTGAAGGTCTCTGACTGGTACCAAGAAATAACAAATATTTTTGCTTGATTAATAGTACTTGTAAGAAAAAATATTATTTCAATTGATATTATATAAATAGATAATATTCAATTCTTCCTTAGTCTCCATTGACAAAAAAAATACTGAAATTTTAAATATTTTTGATAAAGCAAATTCATATATTTAAAAGTTCAGATAACTATAAATGGAAGACTAACTCTTAATACTCATTACAAGAAAACATAGATATGAAATAAATCATATACTTATAATTCAATACATAAAATTTATTTATGAATGCAATCATCTTTACAGACTATACAAGATAAAAATAGAGTACTAAATTCGACATTTTCAGTTAGTTTGTAAATAAAGCATAATACAAAAACATGAAGGATATATAAAAATAAGAAAACATTTTTAACAAACCTTACCTTTACATTTGTAGTCTGGTCAAAACCATCCATTTGATTAAGCAATTCCAGAAGAATACGCTGGACTTCTCTGTCAGCTGCAAAAATAATATAAGTGAAGCAAAATGTTTCTAATATAAAAAAATGCATTCTACAAGCACACTACTACTGATTCAGAACAAATATTTCATCTTGTAATGAAAGGAAAGACTGTTTCCAGTTGCAGGAGAGAAATGTTTTTAATTGAGTTAAGACCACACAAAGAGCAGCATTTCAGGTTGATTCTAGAAAAAATCATATTTCTACAATAACTGCTACTCATTTTGTAATTTTTGCATTACAAAACAAGTGAAAATGTTAAGAGAAAAACTGTTTACAAGTTTACTTTTTAAATGTAATGTTAAATTTTAAACTTAAAATTGTGTGTGTTTATCTTTATTTTTAATCTTTTAAAATATTTTCTGCATTTGAGAAGTATTTGGCTACCTAAATCCACTGAAACTTAAAAAGGGTATAGTTGTCACCATGTTACCTCAGTAAAATTACTTACTACCCCATTTCTGTAAAATCAATACATATATTGAAAAGAAAACATGGATTGTTCTTAGCTATTATTAAATTAGGATACTCAATGGAAGTTTTTAGAAGAAAAGGCATAAATACACTCAGTTTTATCTTAATTTAATGCTACTAATGGTTATGTAAATCCATCTTAAAAGCATCCATGAACTATGTGTAAACAAAATGCAAATAAGACATGACTGCCATGATTGGTACAATTGTTCATAAAACAGAATCCAAGTACTTCAAAAAGTCAATAGGGATATAGTAGACTGGTGCTTTTTACTAACATTGCCCTCAGTGAAGCTTTCAAGTTTAGAAGCAAATAAAGCTTAGATTTTGCAAATCATTCTGGTTACAATTTTAAAGAGTAATCCAGATAGAACTACCCTTTACTTAAGATTGAAGTATTTTAAATTTCATTTGCACATTGTTTAGTTTTCAGAGAATAACTCCTGCAGTTTGAATGAAGTAGATAGCAGAAAATTATAATTAAAATCAAATATCAGAGATAATAAAAAAATGGGCAGCTTGCTGGAAAACAACAATAGAAATCGATACTCTAAATCAGTAGTGCGCAAACTATTTTCATTTCCGACCCCCAATTTTGTGTACTCTTTTGTTGCGACCCCTGGATAGACAATAGACGTTTTTTTAATCATCAACGTAATTAAAGTTGAATTTTTTTGGGGATTTGAGCTTATGTTTGTGCCTTATTAGAGGTCTGAATAAAACACATAATTTTATGAAACAATGGTTTTATTTATGCATATGGGTATAAATATTTTTTATGGAAAAATACTTCCAACATAAGAATTCAATGTGAGGTATGCGCTTGTAAAGAGCTCATGATTGCTTCTATGTTCGGATCTGTATTGGAAATCGCAAGCCGTAAGTCATCCTCTGGATCCAATCGAGATCGATATTTTGTTTTAATGGCAACTAATTTTGAAAAGCCGATTTCACATAAGTAGGTCGATGCAAACTGAAGCAAAATATTAATTGCCTTTTTCTTCAAATCGGCATATTCGTTTCCAATCGTTAACCAAAATTTCTGGCAAGTCAGAGATTTAAATTGAATGTGCAGTGTTTCGTCGCTTGAAACATCAATTAACTGTTCTTTTTCATTTAAAGAGATATTGGATTTAAAAATATCAAACGAAAATGGATCACGTATCCAACCTAATTCATTATCTGGAAATTTTTCGAACCTTTTCGAAAAGTTTTCTCCCAATTTTATCATATGACAGGAAATGGTGTTTTGAAATATCAAGAAATCTATATTATTTTCTTTAGTAAATTCTGAAAAGCACGGGAACATGTCTGTGTTGTTTTTTTTTTTTCAATTCT
The DNA here is from genome assembly GCA_933210815.1 of Meta bourneti. Taxonomy (NCBI): domain Eukaryota; kingdom Metazoa; phylum Arthropoda; class Arachnida; order Araneae; family Tetragnathidae; genus Meta; species Meta bourneti. The sequence goes on along the minus strand of OW119923.1, from coordinate 61,156,582 downwards.
CCTTGCCAAAGTATCAGCTTATTCTTAAAAGCTTCAATTTTACTGCTCGATGTTAAAATGTTTGTATTCTCTCCCTGTAGACTTAAATTCAAATCGTTAAGTTTTTCGAAAATGTCAACCATGTAACTGAGTTTTCCGAGCCAATCTTCATTGATGAATGAAGTTGCCAATATATGTTTCTTTTCTGCCAAAAAAATATAAACTTCGTTTCTCAAATCGAAAATACGTCGCAGTATTTTGCCGCGTGAGAGCCATCTGACTTCGGTATGTAGTAATAATGTTTCATACACAGAACCCATCTCATTACAGAGTATTGAAAAGAGGCGACTGTTTAGGGCGCTGTTGCTTTTAATGTAATTAATTACAATAACAACATCCTGTAATATCATGTGCAATTCTTCATCAATGTCTTTTGCAACAAGAGCTTGTCTATGTATCATGCAATGGTTGAATACTATATGGGGAGCAATTTTCTTTATTAACCCTCTTAGTCCTTTATTACTACCTGTTAATGCTGCAGCACCATCAGTGCAAACCGCGACACAGTGTGTCCAGGTAAGGTCATTTGTTTCAAAATATCTATTAATAATTTCAAATATTTTCTCTCCATTTGTTTTTCCTTCCAATTTTTTGCAACATAAAAAATCTTCTGATATGTCTTCTTTATAAACATATCTCACATAAACAATTAGTTGAGACAGTTTAGAAATGTCAGTTGTTTCGTCAAGTTGTAGAGCAAATACAGGAGAGTTTTGTAATCGATTTAACAGAACTGATTCTATATTACGTGATATGGCAGAAATTCGGCGAGAAACGGTATCTCTTGATAATGGTATCGTTTTTAAATCGTTACCATATTTTTCTCCATGCATAATTGATGTCATTTTAACTGCTGAAGGAAGAATGAGTGATTCTCCAATTGTATGTGGTTTCAAATTTTTCCCTATTAAACTTCTAAGGATGCCCGTAAAGCCTTCTCAGGAATTGTTGTGTATTTTTTCAAAAATACATTTTGATTTTTCATACTTTCAGCTCGTTTTTTAAAAAATGTTTCAGATTTATTTGCTAATTCTTTATGTTTGGTTTCCAAATGTCTTTTTAATTTAGCAGGTTTCATACTTTCATTTGCTAATTTATCCCTGCAATTAACACACAACGGATGTTCTTTCCCATTAACAACGCAATATGTAAATCCATATTTAATAAACTCTTCTTGATATTTTCTCAATTTTTTATTAGATAGCACATTTCGTTCGATATTTTTTGATGTAGAAACAGTGCCATTGGATTCATTCACAGTTTTTGTAAGTTCATTGGATGTTGGTCCATCATTCTCATTTGTATTGTCATTCTTTTCATTTTCTGGACATTGGGTACCTATTTTTAGCCATTTATACATCATGAGGGTATTAAAACTAAAACCAAATTATAAATATACAATATTTCATTTCTTTGCGTTTGTTCAATCACGTGCTGCTACCACGTGGGAAGAAAATAAAGTCGGGTATAACTCTGTATAAATCATGTTAATTTGTAGCTTATTCAGATGAGAATTAAAGAAAAGAAAACTTAATTATAAGAGAAACATCTCATACCAATTGCATATGTTCGCTACTTAAAATAAAAAATATAACTCAAGTAAAAATTTACACATGGTAATCGAGGCAAGTAAATATCTCAACTGGTGTTGCCAGTCGAGCACACATCTATATTGTACACAGTGGTTACAGTTAATCATAACATACAAATATTGGAGCTTACTTAAAAAATACAAAACAAGTACAAAATTAATTATACTGATATAATATAATTATGTCAAACATTACTTACTCCAAAGATGGGAAAACATATATTTAGAAATTGCAATTAGCATTTATTTTTCAAAATTCATCTTATTATGATCTTAAATTTGTACTTGCACTTAAACTGCAAAAGCAGGCTTTGTTTAGTGTGCCACCATCTGCAATCCAAAAACAGAACTGTTTCCCTTAAGGGGGTCTGGGACTCAAAATATGAAAAAAAAGTCCACTTTTTTTATTACCTTAAAAATAATATAATATTTCTGAATAAAATAACACCTATATTTTGTTTCTACCATCAGTAGAACCGGAAATATTCGGCTTTTTATAACATGACAGCTGCAAATCAAACGAGCCTCACCCATCAGATAATGTAAACAAACTGTTTTGGAGTCTACTTTCTACTGTTATAGTTCTATTTTTTTTCTAACTCAAATAAAATACGCTACGAACACTTGAAGTGATCTGAATTGATCATCGTCATATTTTCACTGTTTTTATTGTTGAATTTGCACGTTTTCTAATTTTCTGTTCTATCAATATATTAAATAACGCTTTCCGTAAAGGAATGTAGGCGGTTCAGGACAGCGACGATGAAGTCCACAAATACTTTTAAAAGGTATAGGAAAAAGGTCCAACTTGCTAAAATTAAATTAAATGAAGCAGTAAAACTAAGAAGTAATACACAATACTATCCAGGAGGATTTTAAACAAGCATAAAGTATGCAAAAGTGCTTTTTAATAACTTGAATATTTTCATAATTTTAAACGCTCTTTTTCTCCTTTTCTGTTAAATGGGATTTCGATAGTGAAAAATGGATATAACTTAAAAACTACTCGTCATAAATGAATGAAATTTTCTACAATTACTTTTCAAATATATTTATTTGTCTTCATCAATTGTGTATATATATATTATTATTTTTTCTATAATTTTTCGAACTTTGTATACTATGTGTTTTATGTAGTTTTTGAACAAAATATTTTTTAAATTTTTTCTAACTGTTTTAACCAAAAATCATGAAGACAGTTTAAAGTATGAACTTTTAGGAGTCAATTAGTGCAAAAATGAAGTAATTTGTTATAAAATATTTTAAGATGTATCAATTTTGCCCAACGTCAAAATTTTTAAATTTTTTAATTTTAATAAAAAAAATTTTGAAGTTTTGAAAATATAAAATAGTTATTATAATTGCAAACTACAATGTACACATATAGAAAAAATTTCAGAACAAAAACTTTAAAATTGAAGATTTTAGAATTTTGAGTCCCGGACCCCTTAACACGTTTTATAATAGTAACTACCCTGGTAGCGTTTCCAACGAAATATCAATTGAGGATAATTGATTTTCGAAAAAAATCAAAAACGAAAAAATAATACAAAATATTTAAAAAAAACAGTTTTTCTTTATAAACATTTTAATATCTATATTGATTTTTTAATTAATTGTTTATTATTGCCCTCCGAGCACGCTACTGAACTGTCCTATACTTGAAAAATATGTATGTACATACCCGATTGCAAATTTTACTTAAAATTAGCAAAAGCAGTATATAAACAGAATTACAGAATGCATTTGAATGAACGTAAGAAGCAGCAAAACCGAACTACTGAGGCACAGACGGAAAGAACTGCATGGTCCTAGCTGTGATCACAATATAAAGACTAAATAGCAGGTGTGCACACCTAGATTGAAAAAGCTGTAGTAAAGATGGCCACTGCTAAAAGTCAGACCGACCCAAGTTGCATATGAATCCCACCGGAGAGCAGGTAAAGGGCATCTCAAATTGACAATTATCGTTTATCACTATGTCTGCTCGCCAGCCGGTTGCCGAAGTATAAGTATTATATACTAACTGACAATTGTTTTCGTAAAATAGTTCTCTTTTATAAATAATATTATCTCATTTCACTATTTTACTGGTACCTGATACTTGTTGAAGGAAAACCTTATATTTTTTTAGTATCAAATAAATTTCTTTGAATTTGGCGACCCACAAAAATTTTCAAGCGACCCCCAGAGGGGTCACGACCCCCGGTTTGCGCATCACTGCTCTAAATTATGGTGTAATGACCGAAGTTTGTGCTTCACCCTGTGTCAATAACTCACATAAAGAAACTTAACAGAATTTTACTGTACATTATAATACAGTTGAACCATGATTTAACATTTCAAAAGACTCGTTTTTATTTGTGATTTTGAGGAAGTAAAATAGAAAAGACGCCATAGTAACGTCAAAATGTGTGAATATTAACCTTCTGAGGGACACATAGATCCATTCTGTATCATGTGGTCTTCCCTGAGAGTTTTCATCAATTTTGACCTTCATATAAAATAAATGTTTCCAGCAATTCTTTCAACCAATATAGATGTGATTATTCACTCTTTAAATGTGTGTGATTGAGCATAAAAATAATATTACACTATTTGGAAATTCTGTGGTGCTCAGAGGGTTTAAGAGTGATTTACTTACCTTAAAACATAATTCTGCAAGCCAATATGCTCTTTTCCCTACTTAAACAATTAATAAGTACTCAATCCCAAAATTTTGTTTTATTACCAAAGTCATCTTATTATCATTATTCTTGTCTGTTCAGGAGAAAACATAAAGACATAAATCGATTTCTGGAATGGAGTTCTCAAATTATGACTAACACTGTCATAAAATTGGAAAATAAATTCAAGAATGTGAGCAAAATTATACATTAAATCCTGACTACATTACATCAGGTTATGACAATCAATTTTGTTGGCACTTCAATAAAAACCGTAATGAGTTTCGTAAAATAAATTCCACCATATAAGCATGTCCCTTAAACATTGTGTCCGACATTCATTTCGTACAAATGTAGTTGCAGAAAAAAACGAACCACCCTTCTTCATTAGAGCAGCTTTAACAATAGAGAAAATTCAAAGATGGCATTCAACAGCAACTAACGTTTTCTATAAATTGAAATGCATAAAATTTGCATAAGGTGACATCTTCATATTAAAGTGAGCACCAACTTCATAATTTCCAATAGGAAACCTCCTATTTGGACACACAATTTCAAAGCCATATCAAAATTTAACTTCAGCTACCAAATTTCATGCCATTAGGTCTTACCGTTTCGAAGTTATGGGTACAGAAAGATTGGAGCTCCTAATGTGAAATCAGTTTCTTATACATTTATGAATATCTTCCTAAATAATATTTCTATTGCTCTGGTATTTTGTACCATGTTACTGTTAAACAACCCAAACAAAATCCACCTAATATTTTATTTCAAAAACAGTGTTTAGTATGCAATAATTATTTAATTAATGTTTGAAAAAAATTTTGTATTGGAACCTTACTATATTTTGATGAGAATCGATTCAAGACTTCTAATATGACCATGTAAAATTTCAGCTCATTTCGATTGTCAGTTTTTGTGTTACATTGAATTTTCCACATGGTGATTTTAGGGGGCAGCCAAAAGTTTAAAACATCTGACAAACCTGAGGATTGCTTAAATTTTTGAAAAATGGTTGGAAATTTCATTTATATTATCTAAAATACATTGCCTTTTACAAGTTATGTGTCGTATAGATGAACTCTACTAATCAATGATCAATTGAATGACTCACTCTATTCACTTTTTGGAGGTTCAGAATATCAGTTCGATTGTATTAAATAATTATAGGTAAGCTTTTTGGTTGCATACATAACAGGAACACTAATTTTTAAAAATTAACATTTATTAAGAACACTAAAGACGATACAAAATTATACAGAACATCGATGTACATTCACTTTCTTCATTTTGAATTGTTCTCAATTCCAAAATCCTTCTTTTATCACATTTTAATCATAGTTACAAGACACAATATTATGATTTGAGCTTGTATGATAAATATAATTCTCGGATCGTTTGCACAAGCTGACAAATTTGTTTGGAATAGTGTTTAAATTTGAAATTCGGGTAGCCCCCCCCATAACTACAATTAATCTTGATCTACGAATTAAATTTTCCTCATTATGGCGATTTTAGGGGGACAACCAAAAGTTTAAAAAAAGTCTGGCAAACCTCGGATAATTCTCAGATCATTTGCACTTGCATAATAAATTTAATAATGCAATTCTCGAATCGTGTTTATTTGCATAATAAATATAATAATTATTGGATCGTTTGCACGCACTGACAAATATGTTAGAAACAGTGTTCAAATATGAAATTCAGGTAGCTGTAAGTACAATATTAATCTCGATCTACGGATAGTGATTTTCAATGTCATGATCCCTGAAATTGACAGCAACTTTAACATTGAATACCTCAGGATATAAAGATAGTAAAACCATGAAATTTTACATTTAGACTAATTTAACGATGCAGAATTTGATTAAGGCATCAAAACAGGGTGTTTCTGTTGGAAATTTTGTTGTTTGTACATAATTTGAAATGAAGAAAGCCCCTTATGCAATCTTTTTGCATTTGAATTTGTAAAGGATGGTATTCCCTATTGAATGATATCTTGGAATTTGCTCCACTATGAAATAAATGGGGTGGTTTTGGGGGTTTTTTTCTGCGACTGTATATGGTTTAAATATGGACAAAATATAAAATATACGCTTTTGAAAACAATGTCAAATAAATACCAGTTACTGGGTGGAGAACCACAAGGGAAAAAGTCAATGGTCTAAGGGTTATCAATCAAGTGTAAGATGAGAATGAAACTTTTAAGGCATGAAAGATCAATGAATAAGATCAGATGCAACTTCCTTCTAAGCAGAAAATGCTTCATGAATAGGGAGAAGATCCTTATAATTCTATAAATTAAGAAAGGTAGCAGTGTGGACAACAGATATCTTTACAGCATATTTCTTTTTCCAGAGCTGCTAACCTTTCTAAACAAAACCAATTCGAGCTCACACAGTTCGATTATGGTGAGATAAAAATAATAATTATCAATTCTGATTTATTGAAACAACAGTAGATATCATTTACAAATACCCTAAAGCAGTCAGTCCACTTTATAAATTCAGAATTAGAAAATATTGGATTCACAATGTTTAATTTGCCTCTTTTTGTTTACGAATCTTGTTTATTTTACTTTTTATGACTTAACAGAAAAAGTTAGATTTTTGGTATTTTCCATTGAAAGGAAAAAGATTCCATTCCTGTCAGCATTTTATATCATTTATATGATTCACTATGTTTTTATTTACCCATCATCGCTAATTCCTCAAAACATTCCAACTTTTTTAAACAAATTTCTGATCAACTAAAAAGAAAATTATTGTAAATTACTTTATTTATGGTTTTATTCTTTAGAAGAAATCATGAATAATTTATTTTTCTTCTCTATACCGTAAAAAATTCACATTTCAGATCCTGAAAAATTCTGTATTTAATATAAAACATGATTTCTCTTTGAAGTAACATGAATAAAAAATTGTGTTTGGCTATCTTTACTTAGCAAAGGTTTGATTTAGCAAATGTTCCATATTTAATTTAATATTTCATAAATTATGAAAAATATGTGGGTAATTTATAAATGCTATATAGAATAATGCACGTCATTTTCAATATCCTGCCCACATAGCACTTTCAATATTTTAATGTGGCCCTTTGCTCAGTAAGTTTGAGAATTTTTTCCAAGTATATCTTTTTTTCAATTCAAGAATAATTTACAATATCAGTAAACAGATGCACATTAAAATTTAGAACACTTTGTTATTTCACTTTATAACTTTTCATGAGAAAAGAGTAAATGCAAGATAAAGAATGAATTGTAATTTAAAAGATGGAGTGAATTGAAAGCAATCATAAGTAAAATCTATAGCTCAGAAAATATCAAAACTAGTATTACAAATTTGGATTTACCTCCAGTCTGAGCATCAAATCTCTTAGTTGCAATTGCATCAATCTCATCAATAAAAATTATGGCAGGAGCATTTTCTCTAGCAAGTCTAAAAACATCTCTCACCATCCTGGGACCTTCACCAAGGTACTTCTGTACAAATTCTGAGCCAACAACTCTGATAAAAGCAGCTGAAAATATATTAAACATTTTTTACCATTGGATATAACAGAAATTGATACACATTTTAAATATTAAAAAGTGTGATGTTTGTGTATAAGAATTTGACATTTTGAACCTTCTTGAGAAAGGTGAAGGAATTCAAAATGGAGATTTTATTTTTCCAATTAACAAATGATTCTAAAACTCAAACTATAGAAATCAAATCAGAAAATATACAAATTTTTATAAAATTATGAAATTAATTTTTCAAATTGAAAAGCAAAATATGCTTGAAGATTTTCAATCTTCTATTCGAAATGGCATAAGCTCAAAAGCTGCATTTTCCCCTCCTGTAATATAGGTGATAGTTGCCTGCTGGAGAAAATTGTAATGATATTTTTACTTAAATGAAAATGTTAGTGACTTGTTCCAAGCATTGCTTTGCTCCTACATTAAATTTTGTAGAGGCATCTATTGACATCATCATGTTGGGGGTTAGGTTTTTGTTGTACCCCGATAGGAAAGAAGAAATATTGGTTTGTTGGATTTTATGGAGCAAGGAGCCACATTTGGCCAAGCTGTGCCAAGTAAATGGACATAAACACACAAGGAAAAGGTAGGAAAATCGGAAATAACCTGTTCATGGTGGCTCTTAAGATTGGCTTCACAGCTTGTGGAAAAAATGCACTGTTGCAATGTACAATGAAGGCAACAATATAAATATGTTTTACCCTTAGAGGATGGAAATGCCTGGTGAATAGAAGTTAGCAAAAAGGTTCAACTAATGTTTTTGGTCGTATGTCCTTTTCAGTTCAACTTGATAAAAAAAAAGTGTCACTGTTTATGTAAATTACAAGTTAAACAAAAGAATGAATGAGGAATCGAAACCAATGAGCTATACTAAGTTTCGCTAGTATAGTTCAATGATGGAAGCCAGAGGACTGAGACTAAGACATTCTTAAGTGAACTGAGACATTGAAACCTTTGACCTCTGAAAAGGTCAGATCCTTTTATATACAAAACACTCACCACCCCCAGCCAGCCCATAAAATATTTCGAGTCTGTATGAGAATGCACAGGAGTGCAAAAGGTTGAATTGAATTAGTAAAAGATTTGGGTGTCAAAAGGATGGAGAAAAATTTGTTTTCAAACGAAATCTATTGCAATGATTCCCAAAGTGGGGTCTGAGACAAGATTTCAGGGGGCCCTTGGAAAACTTGTTTTCACTAGCCAAAATAAGATTTTCAAGATAAAATAAAACTTTATATTATTTTCTCCAATTCTTTTATGTTCAAAAAATCTAAATTTTAGAGTCTAAAACATCAGTTCCAGTTAGATTCCAGTATTTTTTTAATTCCAATTTTAATTGAACTAATTTCACACTAAATTAACGTGTTTAAATCATGTCATGTTGCAGGACCTTACTGTCAGTCGAATTGAGTGATGCAGATGTACACCACTCACTGTATTTTGGTCTTATAGCACCAAGAAGGCTGGCAGCCATTTACGCATCTGTAGAAACTTCAAAGGGTTGTAAAATGGACTGCTGGCTTATATTTTGGTTCTGTAAAATGTCGTTCAAAGACTGAAAATAATTGCTAAGAAGCAGCTTCATTGCTCACATTATTTTGCAAGTTAAGGGCTTTTTGAGTACAGTAGTAGTAATGGCTTTTTAGTACATTTAGTTAATTAATAAATAATAATCTTGATTTGTTGTTTATATTTTTCAGAACTTTAGTTTTTCTGTTTCAGAATATTAAATTATTATTACTAATCGATGGTTAATCGATTAGTAATGATAATTTAATGCTCTGAATGACATGAAGTTTTAACATTTTATAATCTACTTAACATAAATGTAAATATTTTATTCCCTATATTAAGGTGAGAAATAAGGATCATTATGGTCTTATGCAGATCTAAATATTCCACATTTAATACTATAATATCAAGTTCACAAAAAGTTTTAATCTTCAAGGAGATATTTGGACTGGAAAGTTTGTGAACCATTGCTCTATTGTTTTTAAAGTTTTAACATCAATTTTATGCTTAACTTGTACAGAATATGAAATGGGCCTTCAGAAGGGTAATTTTTTTTAAAGCTGATAGACAAAAAGAACACAGAAAACAAAATAAACAAACCAAAGCAAATTGTTGATAATTGACTTCACTTTAACTCATAGTATGAGAAAATACACTTTGGAACATTGCAAAGCTATCACACAAGCATAACTAAACATGACAAAAGAGGCCCTTTAAATTGTGGCCTTTTTAAATTGTTACTTAAGTCCTGAAATTTTTAAATATTTTAGATATTTAGAAAGATTAGTTATAATTACCAATAAATAACAAAATACATAATTTACTATAATATAACTACAAAACATTTTGATATTTAGACCACTTTAAGGTACTCTAATCCCTCAAGAGTTTTTATACTTGTGCAATCAATTATTTTATGATACACGTGAAATATATTTACATAATCTTCACATAATAAGAATAAAATCTTTAACATCTGAAAGGATTTCCGTAAAAAATTATTTTCAGACATAAAAATAACATTTTTTTAATGAATACAATTTCTATTTATTTTCATTGTAACTTCAGTTTGAAAACGAATTTTGAATACCAACACAACAATTAAAAATCAATATAAAATTTACAATAGGTTATATTACCAGTTGTGTGGTGAGCAACTGCTTTTGCTAACATGGTTTTCCCGCAACCTGGAGGTCCATACATCAGAACACCACGTGGCGGGTCAATACCAATCTGTTTGTAGAGTTCAAAATGAGTCAAAGGCAACTCAACTGCCTCTCGAATCTCTTGTTTTTGTATATCCAAGCCTCCAATATCTGCATACTTTACATCTGGCTTTTCATCTATAGTATAACATTTTCAAATTATTGACAAAAATAGCAAGAACTCAATACTAGTTTTGAAAACAACTTTAATCCAAAATTAGCTTAATAATTGGTGTGTAATAATAGAAGAAAATTTTTCTTCTATAGAGAAACAAAGTGCAAAGTATTGCTATGTAACTTTTGGTGATGGACTTTTAAAAAAATTCAATAGAAAAAGCTAGCAATTAAATTACCTTTCACGCTAAGGAGTTGTTAAAAAACTAAACATGTTCTGTTACACTGGATGCAAAGGCATTTTGCAGCCAAGGTTTATATTATTATCTACAATCGAAAAATTAAATTGTAAAATGATACATTTTCCCCACTGTATGGCATCGTACATAGGCTAGTCTACATTATGTTTGAGAAGCATGTTTCGACAATTTTAAAAAATAACAATTAGAAATTGTTGCATGAACTCAATATAGAAGTTTTTAGTTTTACATCCCACTGCATTTGTATGCACATTTGAAAAACTCATTGTGATAAAAACTATGCTAATGCTACCATGAATAAGATTTAAATCAGTCATAATGAAATTTTGCATCTTAAAATTTATAAAAATGCTAAACTAAAAACTTGTGAACAAGTAACAAATGAGTTTTAGTTTAATTTTTCATCATTGTGCCATTTTTACTCATAAGAATGCTAAGTAAGATGTCATGTTTTGCAATTTCTTCAAGAGTCATTAAAGGAATTTTTCCTCAGATTATGCTATTCAACGAGTTTTCTTGAAAGAATCCATACTATAATATTTACCATGTTTAACATACATTTAATCTTTTTATTATCCAAGTTCTTACGATGGAAACTTTCATAAATTATTCAAAATAAAACTAAGTATTTGTAAAAGCTGATGAACAAAACTAAAACTGATTTGTTTGATATTCTGTAATGATAAATGAGAAATGTAAGATAAAATATTTAACCAAAAACGAAAATTCTAATTCAAGTACATTTTAAAAATTAATAAACTGTGAAGAGGAATTTCAGTTTCACATGTCTAAAAGCATGCTTCCAAAAATGCAACATTACCTGCTCGCAACATAGAGATACTGCTGTCAGCTTCTGGAGGAAGTACATCTACTAAAGCATTACTGTGCTTATGCAAAGCAACACTAGAACTGGGCTTTAACAATTCTCTGTCAATTGTGGACAGTATGCGAACATAATAATTGGAACCTAAAATGAAAAATAAAGTAGGTAGTTAATTAATGTCGCAGAACACAAGGGGCTATTGGCGATTGTCTGGGATCAATCCGGAAGGGAAAGAACCATGGTCAGATGACCAGAACAACCCACTGAGCTGGCACCCCACTCTCCAAACTTCCAATGTAAAGACATTTGAGGCCACAACAGATTTAACATGCACCAGCCCCATGTACACGAAGGTCTTTGGCTTGACCGAGTTTTGAACTTGCAACCCTCCGGTTGCTAATCCGTTGCTCTTCCATCCGGGCTACTGCGGCCCGAATAAAATAAAATAACTTTGAATTATTTATAACCTAAGAAGCATTATCAAAAGTAAATTTTTAATAATCATACTAAGAATTAATGAAGCTTTTGGAATAGAGACGAAACATTAATGACCCATGTGAATTAGATTTGGTACTTACGTATTAACCGCATGCCAGCGATTAATCGCCAAATCTGTTGGAAGGGGTATAAAACGGAAGAACTGAAACAATCTGGTTATATTCACTGCCAAGTGAACCACAAATACAATTTCATTGATTCTGATTGTTTCGCAAAACTTTTTTTAGAATCGCAGTTCAATGTTCAGTGCGTAGTTTCATTAGATATTCGTGATTGGCTGATATTTGCCAATGGCAAACAAAACTTGGCTGATATTCGCCAATGGCATGCGGTTAATAAGTAAGTACCTTAGATTTAAAACATCATGTAAAAATATTCCCCTTAACCCATTGCTATTGATTTATGAAAGCATTAAAGGTGTTCTCTATTGCTCAAATTTGTAAAATTCCATAAAGGAATTACTAAAATTCCAAAACATTAAAGAACTAAACATCTTGAGACAGAACATGCAGCAAATACCTTGGTATGACTTAATGTTACATGCAAAAGTTCTTACAGGTATTTTAATTAATGTCACACTGGAGCAACACAATGGGCTATTAAAAGTTCTTACAGACTATCAATTCATACAAGTTTATTTTCCAAACAGATTGATAATACAGAACTTTCTCTGAAGTATCTTTTATTAGTAACATATTGAGCTTTATTCATGTGTAATAATGATACAATCAGAACATTTAAATTTTAGTTACAAGGGGAAAAGGTTTAAAAAACAAATTTTGTTTCAGAAAACATTTAAAAGCAGCATTTTCTTTCAAATCTTAGGAAAACGAAATACCTTTAAAGGTGATGCAGTAATACCAATAAATTTGAAAATCGACTGAGGCTAGTTGATACACCTAAAATGTATAAAATTTGATGTCTATCGTTTTAATTTTGCCCTCTGCATCCTTTTCAGGATACATCCTAAACAGGATACAAACAGCAGGATAAGAGGACTATATCCAGTTCAGGATAAAAAAGGACAAAAATAAAAGACAGAAAAATGTTCTGTATCTATTACACAACAAAATTGGCAATCTTTAATCGGTTTAATTAAAATGTTATTTCAAATACATCATTTTTAGAATGAATTTCGATTTTTATAGTTCATATTAAATAAATATTCCTCAAGACTGACTTTTCCTATTACACGATTAATATTTTTTGTACAACTTGGAGTGTGCTTAGTGTCATAATATAAAAATATTAATTACTTATTTACATTTAAATGCAATAAAGATATCACACACTATTTCATCTTTAGGTATTTGTAAAACATATTTTAAGTTTAATAGCAAGCTAAAAAAAGGGTGGAAAAGTCAAACTTTTAAAATCTGATTTCATGAGAAAAGTAAAAGTTTACCGGCTATATAATTTCTATATGCATCACTTATCAATGCAAGTTCAGTGGATAGTCACTTTTATATAAATCAAATTAAGCATAAGTTCTATGTCAGATTATATCCCATATACTTGATTATGTGGATAATCATTTGACAAAACCAAATGACTATATTGAAGTTACAGGAGCCATTCTATAGAAATGAAATGCTAAGTTTACATTTTAGAATTGATTAAACAGAGTAAATTATTTTTAACTTTGCAAAAACAATTCAGGCTTTCATATTTTTTAAGTAAAATTATTACAATAGCTTCTATTTATGGAAATAAAAGTGGTTGCATACCTGTAGTTGAACCAACAATTCCAGTGTTTGGATCAACAGCTTCTAGAAACTGTCCTATTACCAAAGGAACACTTTGGATTCTCTTAACTTCTTCCTGTGCATGTAAGTACTCCTTCTTTAGGTTTTTTTGTTCATCTTTAATATATTCTTCTTGAACTTCCAAAAATTCCAATTGTCTTTGCAATTTCTGAAACAATTAGTTTTACCATATAAAAATGATATATATCATTTAAATTACTATGAAAAATTTTTGAACACAAATGAATTTCAATTGTTACAAATACATTTGAAAACTGAACTTTAAAAATTGAAAAACTCACATTTCTGAATTGAAAAATTTTGCACTGGTACTTATTCACATATGAGAAAAGCATCTAAATTAAACATTATCAATTTGACTTTCTCTTCACTTTACAACACTTTTAGGTAGTTAATACTGTCCTTATTAATATTTTGTGCCTATCTTCATAATTGTGTGCCTTTTTTAATGGATGTCAAAGAAGTTGGACTGTAAATACACTGCTGGCCACCGTAAATGCAACACCCTGAAGGAAGCATGCAAATAATATGAAATTTACAACATGCATTAGCGGAGGTGAGATATGCAAATGATTAGAATTTCAGCGCAGACGCACATCACGCGCACCTGTGGCGCCACTTCAAAGCGCTATTTAAGGCTTGGAGATTTCGACGATTTCAAGTACGGCTATTGTGTTTTTCTTGTGTTTTTTTCAAAAAAACGATCAATTATGCCTCGTAGAAAACAGCGATCATCTTTTGATCAAGTATCCGAGTTCGACAGAGGAAGGATAGTGGCCTACCGATATTGTGGATTATCTTTCAGGGAAATCGGTAGTCGTGTTGGACGAAACCAAACAACTGTAATGCGGATATGTGATCGTTGGATGCAGGAGGGTACGACGGACCGACGTGTTCGATCGCATCCACCTCAGTGCACCACTTCACGTGATGACAGGCATATTGTGCGTATGGCAGTGACGGATCGCTCAGCCACATCACGAACTATAGCACAGCACATTCAGTCTGTACCGCATCATCCAGTGTCTGCGCGTACCATTCGACGCCGTTTACAGCAGAGTGGTCTGTCCGCAAGACGTCCATTGCTTCGTCTACCCTTGACGCAGAACCACAGACGTTTCCGCCGCCAATGATGCGATGAAAGAAGGATGTGGACGGCAGAATGGAATGAAATTGTCTTTACTGACGAGTCACGCTTCTGTCTGCAACACCACGATGGTCGGATTCGAGTCTGGAGACACCGTGGAGAGAGGATGCTGAACAGCTGCGTTATGCACCGCCACACTGGTCCTGCACCGGGTATTATGGTATGGGGTGGTATTGGATATCACTCTCGCACTCCTCTAGTACGCATTGCCGGTACTTTAAACAGCCAGCGCTACATCTCCGAGGTGTTGGAGCCAGTTGTCCTTCCTTACCTTCAGGGCTTGCCCACAGCCATATTTCAACAGGATAATGCGCGACCACACGTGGCACGCATTGTCCAAGAGAGTTCTTCGTCAATCGCCAGATTGAATTGCTTCCCTGGTCAGCTCGCTCTCCGGATCTTTCGCCGATAGAAAACATGTGGTCCATGGTTGCTCAACGATTGACCCAGAATACATCCCCAGCTGCCACACCAGATCAACTTTGGCAACGTGTGGAAGCTGCTTGGTCTGCTGTACCCCAAGAACACATCCAAAGTCTCTTTGAATCAATGCCGAGGCGTGTGGCAGCGGTGATCTCCAACAATGGCGGCTACTCTGGCTACTGATTTTGGCAGGAACCACACTTCACAGAAGTCTATAAATTTAATCATTTGATACTTGGTCAACATGTTATCTACAAAATAAATTTTGTTGCGATATCTCTTGTCTTTCTTGGTGTTGCAATTTGGGTGGCCAGCAGTGTAGATCAGCATAAGTAATATATGAAGTTTTACTTGTACAGAAAGGTAGTATTCCTGCCAACTTCCAAAATAAAAATCTGGAACAACATAAAAAGCAATGCTGAATGAATATTAACACATAAATCCATTGCACTCAAACAATTGTAAACAGTGCTGTCATAATGATGCATGTTCTTTTGAAGTAAACATCAGATCTGCTTGTCAAAAGAAAAATACTTAAAAATCATTCTAAAAATAAAAATAATTAAAGTGCCAAATTAGCAATAATTGCACTGATATTTTACACAAAATGGTGCAAAAAGGAGCAATTACAATTTTTCTTAAAATATTTTAGGCGAACAGCAGGTTTTTGAAAATTTGTGCCAAAGATTTTAACGATAATTTAGCAACCACTGTTTCCAATGTTTTTCTTTCAAGGTTGCCACTGCTTGGCACCAAACTTCAAAATTAGCATTACATGAAAATTTTCTCCCGAAACAAAAATCCAGAAAAAACAAATTCCATCCAGAAGACTAAAAAGGGTTTTGCCAAGACTTCCAGAAAAGTTGGCAGGTATGATTTTTATATCTCAGCTCTTTCAACACTGCTAAGTAAGATTGCTTCAAGTATGGCAATGGGTAGGAATAGTCTGATGTTTTAGTGTGAAACTAGCACAAAATGAAGACAGAATGGTTAGTTATTCACTAATATAATCATACCTCATTAAGACAATTTTCCTGAAAATGAATTACTGATAAGAACTAAATTCCAATCCCCATCAAAATGTATATTCAAATAATGTTCTCATTTGTTTAAGAATTCGGATTACACTAATCCATCGATAAAGACGAAAAAAATTTTGAAACTTAAGGACAAACGGATTATTTTCAATAGTATTATTAGAAACATCGAGTGATTCCAAAATTGTAGAAGATTTATTTGTGGAAGAGTAAAGAAAGAAAAACTGAAGATTTCAAAGACGAAGAAATAAGCCTTCAAAAGCTACTGCTGGCTTAGAAATTGTTCACAGCTTTTTGTTAAGCAGTGAAAATTCATCTGCTCAATTAAACAGCATTGACTGACTGCATCAAAGATTTTCATAAAGAATGTCATAAAAAACACAAAAATCAATAACAGAACTACTTCCAATACAAAAATTGTATAATCAAGCAATGTTTTTTCTGTGTAATAAAGAATTATCTGTGTAAGTAAGAATTATCTGAGTAATTAAGAATTATCTGAGTAATTATGAATTATCTGAGTAATTAAGAATTATCTGTATAATCAAGAATCATATGTATCATTGCGATGAAGAATACCATTTATCTGTGAATCAAGAATTGTACAGTAAGTAATGTAAGTACATTGATATTTAATTTTATTGTTGAAATAATGCTTTTTTTTATTTGGATAACACGAACTAAGTAAGCAATATGTAAGTTTCATACATACATATATATATATTACAGAGAATTTTTTACGGTCTTGTGAAATTTGTCAATAAGATTTGACTAATATAATTTTATAAATGAATGAAATGTTATGAAAATGTATTGAATTATTATGTAATATACATGCACAAACATACAAAAAAAACCAATAAGACACTGTGTAGTTCAATCACTGTTGCAGAGTAAAAAGTATACAAAATTTCATTAAAATATATTCAGCCATTTGAATGTAGTGCATATGCACATGTATATAAACAGACATGAAACACATGGAAACCACCGATTTTGCACTAAAATAGCCCAAAATGGACAAATAACAAAATGAGGTGAAAATATCCAATGTACAAACACAACTTGTTTATTTAGTTTTATTTAAAGGTAAACAATTTAGAAGTACTACTTTATTTACAATACTCAAAATGGAGTATACCTTGTATTTAGTATACAAGTCATCAAGTTCAAAGTCATCAGGTGAAGGTGCTGTAATGTGACCAGTTGGTCGTTGATCTCCAACCGTCTCTTCCTAAAGAAATTCAGAATTGTAAAAATCCAAATTAATTCTGCAGGCAACCACAAAGTTTCATACATACATATTCTTATGAACAGTAAAGGTTCCAGATTAGCTTCCATGAAAGTTTTAGAATAGATTGTAAATAATGTATTTTCATTAATGTAAAAATAGTGAAAAAATTTATTTTCTTTATTGCAAATAAACTAAATGGAGAAATAAAATGTGTTAGATATCAATTCTGCTATCGTCATTGTAAAATTTTAAAAATATATAGAAATATCTATTAAATAAAAGGTTTTAATTCATTGTACTATAAAATCTCATAGAACTACAAGTAACCACTTGTCTTAAACATCATGAATCCTAAAAAAACAGATGACTGATCAGTTTTCATTTTAAGAGCCTCTATTGGGATAATCCCACATACACAAACATTTGGCATTTCTAAATTACATAAATAACAATTTTTTGCATGGTCATTTCAGTAGTTTTATTGAGAAATGCTTTTCCTTCAAGGATTTTTGTACATAATATTCTAGCAGCTTTTTAATGAGTTTGACATCAAGGTTGTCCTGTACTGTCTGTCTACCCCGAGAACTACTCCAGGCACCACATCTGGGTATTGGCAGTAGCTATAGAAATGGAGCTTGCTCATTTTGAGTAAGGGGACTCGGGGATGAAATAATTTTTTATTGCAATTGTTGGCAGCTAAAGTGGTAGTTTACTAGAATAGATCTTGGCTGATAAGTAAAAATTTTAACATATATATTTTCAAACTGAGTGCTCTAATATGACAAACTTGAATACATTTCTTCGAGCATTCCATTTGGAAAATAATATAAGGTTCGTAACCATGGCAACAGCCAGGGGAAACTTTTGGGTCTGGGAACAGGTCTGTTAGACATGGTTGGTTGTTTTCGGGTTTTATGGCACAAGGGCCAAGGCTGACAACGCAATGAGGGAGGAAGAAAAAGCAGGGCATTCAAGGTAAAAATGAAAGGAAAAATCACACAGGTTGTTTGTTGGGGTTTTCCGGTGCAAGGGCCATATTTGACCATGCTGCAGCAGACAAAAGACACAATATCAATAGACATACTAAATGAAGGTTTTACTAACACAGAAGAGAGAAATACACCCAAGGAGGAATTGCACTGGCACCGCCTACAACTTGTAGGGTTGCTAGCACAGTGAGCATACCCACTGAGCCATGACTGCCCCCAAAATCACTCAGGTACCTCGGGGTTGTGATGCTCGTACACACCTAAAGATGTGCCCTTAAGGGAGTAGACAGACATGAAGCTTATGTGTCAATTGCTCATTGGTTATTTTATCTTTCTGGAATGTAAATTTTTAAAACTGACGTCATTAGAATAAATGAAACACAAATTTACGAGTTTCTAGCTTCTTATACAGATCAACCAACATTGATTACACAGCTGCAAAAAGGTAATCAAATTCAAGTTTCACATGAAAATGCATGAAAAAGATATCGACTTTCTGTTTAAGTTTAAACCATCCAAGTGACATATAACGTGTGCATGAATCACAGTGGGTTTGAGAGTAATGACTTCAAAATGATCTCATACTAATGTATATCAGGTCACAGGTGAAAATATCAAGCATTTAAAATGACAAGCAAAGAAATGAACTTAAATATCATATCGAGAACCTATCGAATCCAAAACTCAGCGCAATCGGTAAGTGGATTATCATTTTAAGCAGCGATTAAGCACTGTATAATCGAAATATAAAGACAACGAAAAAACAAAGTGCAACCTTTTCAATCACTATTATACCAAGTTCTTCCATTATTTTCAAATTTAGAAGTTTTGATCAGACTTCAAAATGAGAATACTATATAAACAACAAATTCGACGATTTTTTGATGACTCGCAGTTAAGCTCAGCAGTTAAAATGACTGCTACTGCAATTATTATTTGAAGTGGCTCAAACAAAGAGTAGTTTTGGATTTCGGTTTGAAAACATTTATTGCAAACTGTGTATTTGATTGGAAGGATCCTTTCCTAATTGACTTCAAAGTACAAGCAAACACAAAGAATTATAGCGACACAAGGGCAAAACAGTATTATGTTTAGTAATTTGTCACGAGAATTATTAATTTTCGTGAAAAGAAGCGGCGAACAACTCAACTCCACTAAGTTTGAGATTGGAAGAACAAGAATAATTTGTTTTTCCGTTGAGTGGTTCTGATTAGTGTTGGGCAAAATCGAGTGCTTTTGAGAATCGAATACTTGGTATTCGAGTACTTTTAAGTGTCGAGTAAGTATTCGAATACATATACAAAAACGATTAATCGATAGTAAGAATCATAGAACCACGATATATGGTATTTATTAAAAAATAACAATTAACTAAAATTATCGTTCTTGGTATAGTGGTTAGAGCGCTGGAAATGTAGCATTCTTGTTCACGGTTCGAATCCGCTGTAAGGAATTTTGATAGGTTGGTGTGTAAGTGAATAATTTTTGACAAGACAATCAAATTTATTCTGTTTTTTATATTTTAATCAAGCTGTGGTTAAAAAAGTAATTTATTTTTCCCAAAATTCAAATTTTTTTCTGAATTATATTTAATTTTTTTTTTCTTTTCCGAATTATTTATATAATTTTTTTTAAGATTTAAGTAAACTAATATTATCGATCTATTTGAACTAGACAAATTGTATTTTGAAGAACACTACAAAAATTAATCCCATGTACAAATTGCTGAATTTTCTGGTCACGCATATATTTTCTGCAATTATAAATATGTCAAGTATTTTTTATCTTGATTTTAAAAATCATGATTTTTAAATTTTAGTTTTCTTATTGGAAAGATATTTTGAGGAAATCGTTAATAATCATTTTTAATCAGAAAGGTAGCTAAAATTTTATTTTTGAGGGACCCCGAAGATAAGAATGAAACTTTTTATACAAAACTCTTTAGACATTTAAAAAAGTTTGTATAAATGTAAAAAATATTTTGTTTCTTTTGATACCATGATCTGAAACTTCAAAATTATTTCTCTAAATTTATCATAAATAGTGACACATCTCGGTTGATCTAAGTACAAGATTGGCTCCGTAAATATTTACAAAATAAATTACATTAAACAATCCACTCTTGTTCCTGGAAATTTACGTTTTAGTTTTGCAACCACTGTTTGGAGTACAGAGATGTCAGAAGTAGAGTCAAAGCAGAAAAAATATTCATAATCATTTTACCATCGTAATAAAGATTTTGTCAGATATTTTTAAAGAGAATTTTAGCTATTGTCAGATATTTTAAAGAAAATAACAGCCATCTTAAAAATGGAATAACGTTATGTTACTTCAAGAAAAGGAAAAGCATATCAAGCGTTATGTATCTTATTTGCAATAAATTTTAAATGTCAGAAATAAAAAAGCTTGAAAATTAAATTAAATTAAAAAATATTAAGTGTGAATAATTAAAATTGAAAATATAGTTGAAATTAAAATTGAAAAATTAAAAAAACTTCCAGCTTGATTTTCAAAAATAAAAGGCAAACCATTGTGTAATTTACTGATAATTAAGCCTGCCTGTTCGGGAAATTGCTTTCAGAAAATTTCAAATCCAATCCCTTAATCGATGGAATTTTTTGACATTTCACGTGCATTTTCCGGACATGTAAAATTGGAAAAAGCAAAATCAAGACAAGAAACAACACTAACGAGAACCATGGATACCCCCATGCAATGTGTTCTTTTGGCATCCGAATACCTAGGATGGGTACTCTTGTAACCGAATACCTTGGATCCGATTACTTACGTATTCGAATATTTTGTATCCGAATACCTTGGATCCGAGTACTTTTGTAACCGAATACTTGTATCTGAATACTCTTGTATTCGAATACGGATCCGTCTACTTTGGTAACCGAATACTTATATCCAACTACTCTTGTATTCGAATATCTTTGATCCGAGTACTTTGGTATTCGAATACTTTGGAAAAGAATCGAGTACAATGATTACCTTTAAGTATCGTACATGAGTACTCTTGTATTTGAATACTCCCATCACTAGTCTTGAATGAAGCAGCAAAGCAAGAAAGCGCCAAGATAACGGAAGACTTAGATTTTTTGGCGACATTTCAACTGCTTGGCGAAAAGCATCAAGAACTTGCAATGCTTAACGAGTATTTTGGTTTTATACTGGCTGCAGAAAGTGTGCAGGAAGATGTAGAAAACGAAATCATGAGAGTAGATGAATATGTGCAAATTTAAAAAGATAAGTTTACTTGTTAATTCGAAATATAGTTCCTTGGTCATATTGATGCTCACTCCGAAGCCAGTGTTTCTAAACGAAATTTTAAACTACTTGGATTAGAATTAAAGAAATTTGGCTAGGAAATCAAAGACTGGCTATCGTCATCTGACCGTGGTTCAAAATTACGTGGTGTTGTCCTCGGATCTTTCCCTTTGGGATTGATCCCGGACCGTCACCAATAGCCCATTGTGTTGCTCCAGTGTGACGTTAATTGAAATACCCAATACCCTACCCAAAGACTGGCTGCCGTTTTGGGGGCAATTTTAAAAAAATGATGAAGACCCCGACATCGATTAGGCTGACAAGTTCCAATAGTTGGTTCAAATCACTAAACCGAGCTCCAGAGCCCGAGAACTCGTTGAAAGTTTTCCTCCATCCCCAGGAAACTATTGCAAAGCAGTTGACTGCTTGAAATCTCGCTTTGGCAGAGACGATCTCTTAGTTCGAGAGCTTTTGAAACTGACTCTGACATTCAACCTGAAAGAGAAACAAGTGAAGCTTTCAACAGTGTATGATCGCATTGAAACGCAATTGAGATCACTAGATACTCTTGGTGTCACTACCGAAAAATATGCAGCCATGCTTTTTCTACTCGTGGAATCCTGTTTGAGTGAAGAAGTTTTAAGAGCTCGGCAGAAACAATAAATGGATCAACAGGGGAAATGTAAAGAAATAATCTCGATTGGACAGTTTAATGAGTTTCCTGAAGAATGAAGTTGAAAATGAAGACAGAATAACTTTGGTTATGCAGGGATTCTCTTTGAAGGAAAGCACGAAAGCTGTAAAACCGAAACGAGATTTACCAACGGCTGCAGGACTATTTTCAGGAAACCGTAGTACTGCTCCTGCTTTAAAATGTGTATTCTGTGATAGAGAAAACCATGAATCAAAGGACTAATTTTGCTCGAAATTCCGATTTGAATGAACGAACAACTCGATTGAAGAAACGAGGCTGTTGTTACAGATGTCTCCAGCGTGGTCACGTGGCAAAGAAATGCAGAGCCTGTCAGGTGTGTACACTGTGACCAAAGACATCTTGTGATGTGCCCCGATATAAGAACTTGTGGATCTTTCAATAAAAAGGAAACAGCTACTGAAGCCGGTGATAAGCCAACAGAACAGTCAAATACTCTAACTCAATTTGTTCTGCAAGTGTTTTCCTCCAAACTCTAGTTGTGCTACTTCGAGGGAAAAACCAAGAGTAAGTTGCAGTAAGAGCACTGATAGACACCGGAAGTCAAAAATCTTACATAACGAAAGAAGCTGTCTCGAAGCTGAAATATCCTCCTGTAAGGGAGAACACCCTGATTCACAATTTATTTGGAGGGGTAAAAACCCAACAAAAACATAGAGTATAAGATCTTTGACAGTGATTTTGACAAAAATTACCATTGCAATTTCAATGTTCTTGACCAAGAAAATATTTGTTCAGAAATTCCTCAGATGAGAACAGGCTTCTGGTCAAAGGAATTAGAAGATAACGGAATTAAGCTTTCTGATCAAGAATGTTTATCGTCTTGTTCATTACCAACTATTCACTTATTGGAGCTGATATTGGTAAACTTCTGACAGGAAGGATCCTCACTTTGTCTTGTAGACTAACAGCAATAGAAACGTTGCTTAGTTGGACACTGATGGGAAAATTGCAAAATGAGTCAGGTCACGAAAGTAGTTCCTTATTGATGATCACCTTACTCATTAAAGAGAGCACAATAAGTGACTTATGGAAATAGGAAACAATTGGAATTACAAATCCTGCAGAGTCGAGAAAGAAGTCTGAAATTCATCAAGAGACTTTGGAATATTTCCGAAGCACACTAACGATTGATGAAAAAGGCAGATACGAAGTAACTTTTGCCGTGGATCTTGGAATCTTCCCGACAACAGAGAAATGGCCGAAAAACGTCTCTTGCTTCTATTTATAAAAGGTTATTGGAATCCCAGAAAGTCGAAGCATATCAAGTGGTTTTCGGAAGCAAACATAGAAGCAGTAAACGTGCACTATCTTCCTCACAGACCCGTGTTCATGGAATGTAGCCAGAGCACCAAAGTGAGACCTGTGTTCGATGCTTCAGCGCACTTAAAAGGATCACCCTCACTCAATATGTGTTTAGAAAAGGGTCTTAATTTGATAGAATTTGTTCCTTCTGTCCTGAATCGTTTTCGACAATTTCCTGTTGAACTAATATCAGACATTGAAAAGGCTTTCCTTCAGATTGGAATAAGACAAAAGGACAGGGATTATCTGCGATTCTCATGGAGAACCGAAGCAAATGAAACTAAGATCTACAGACATCGAAGAGATGTTTGGTATTAACTGCAGTCCGTTTATTCTGGCAGCGGCATTCAATCATCTTGAGGAGGCCTCAGAGAAACTTTAGGATACTGCAAGAACTTTGAAAGATTCTTTCTACGTTGATAATTGTATCTGTAGTTTGAAAGATTCCCAATAAGCAAATAGTACAAATTGCGAGTAGCCCATGGCGCAGCAGACGCCGATGAACCGTGGAGGCAGACAATGACACACCTGTAGACATGCTCCAATGTTGTGCCAACACGCGAGAGGACGCTGTACGGTCCGTCATCGCCATGCGCATGAGGTGTCTGTCGTCCCGTGGTGACGTCTTATTGCGTGGCCCCACAGCCGATCTTAATACTTTTTATCAAGGAAAAAAATCGTGTATGAAAGATTTATACACCCTTATAAATATATTGACAATTTTATTATTTGTTGTTTGTTCATTACATGTTAAACCTATTTACTAAAGAGTTTTAAAGTGTACAATACTTAAAACAAAATTTCTGCAATAAAAATATGTGCTATAGCATCTAATGTATAATTAATTTGTGAGTAAAAACATCTAATTTAAAAACATAAATCTTTATGGCAAAGAAAAATTTCATTTCAAATCTTGCATTTTAAAAGACAATGTATAAAACTATGTAATAAAAAAAATAACCCAAAATACAGTATATGTGGTAAGACACGCAAAAGGGTTTATTTAAAAACAAGATATAAGCATTTATAAAAATACTATTCAGAAAGGCAAAGATCAATTTCAACGTTGTCCAAATATCGTCTAGTGTACGACATTGAGTTCTAGTTCGGGGGCACATAAGTGGTTTATCGCTGCTTTATACAAGAATTTTACAAAACGTTAAGTTTATTCTAGGGCATAATGCATTCCCACGGGGCGAGCTGTGAAACCAAAATTGGTTTGTTGGATACTTCACAAATAAGCTTCCATTTTCCAGAACAATTTTTAAAGACTTGTTCTTTCTATTAAACACAAATTGCCTTTTCTGTCCAAATGAAACAGACGCTATGGGTGCATTAAGATCCAAGTCCTTCTCGTTGTCTTTATGGGCACCTATACAGTCCTTACCATCTTTATAACGATTCACCAACACAAAATTAAATCTTGTACCAATTATTTGTTCCACTCCTGCCTTTATTTCCAATAGTAAAGGAGACCAAAGCTTGGCTGCAATACAAGATCCACTAAAGGTATAACTTATTCCTACGTCTCCGTATGCTACAAGTTGTCGAGACACAGTACATTTTTTACCGTAAATTTCAATAGTAGTTTCCTCTTTCTTTAAGTACGTTAATTCGTTTTTCAATCGACGGAAATACGCTTAGCCTTCACGATCTGTAAACAATTTACCATACTCATAACAAAGAATCTACAATATTTCTGCAAACACAGTTCTTTGCACGCATTTTCTTTGCAGGTCTAATGTCATTA
This sequence comes from Meta bourneti, assembly GCA_933210815.1. Lineage (NCBI taxonomy): Eukaryota > Metazoa > Arthropoda > Arachnida > Araneae > Tetragnathidae > Meta > Meta bourneti. Next base: position 61,130,721 of record OW119923.1, on the reverse strand, counting down.
GAATCCATGATTTATTTAAAAACAGTAAAAGGGCAGAAACACACTAAAAAGAAACAATGCAATTCAAAGACCCAAGAAAATACATATAAGTTCATGCTCCAACTATGCTTTTAAAAGCTTCTTGTTTATCAAATAGGTTTTTCAGTTCCTATCGTTATCTGTGACTCCGTGTTTAACTCCGTTCCTTCTGTTATCTTAATTAACTTACACGTGCAAAAACAATCCTTAGTCATATTCTCACAAGTTCCAGAGTCTTTAACTCTAAACTTTCAATCTGATACTTTACCATCACAAACCTTTGGTAAAACGTATTTGCCTAAGATTGCATCTAATCAATAAAACAATTTCCCACATTTGTCACACACAAACCTTAGTCATATTGTCCCAAGTTCCAGAGGCTTCTAATAATATCAATCTTATACGTTTCTTTTCCATCGCTTATAATATGCATACTATAAATCTTTGGTTAGTTATCTCTTATTTGCCAAAAATTTAATGTTTCATATACCGTTATGCAATTGTGTCATATTCAGGTATCAGAGTCCTCCCTTCGAGTTGCAGTAATGATTTCCCGACAAAACATTCACCCTTAAGCATGCACATTTTCTTCAAGCTCATGTTGTATTTACATTCATTAAAATATAAAAAATGTTTTCGTATTATAAATTCTATCTAACAGTGTTCAAACGGTTAAAATCCTTCCCATACAATCGGTTGGCCTCAATTACTTATGTTCCGAGTTCCAACGTTAGAGTATTAAGATAATCCTTAATTTTATTCCAAGTGTTTCCATACATATATCCTCGCATCAAATTAAAAAAAGCTAAATTAAAGAATATTTTGTTGCTAATTTATTCCATCACTACATGAAGGTACCCCCTAGTCAATTTGAAAATTAGAAAATAAAAATTTTAACCTATGCACTAAATCATGATACTATTATATAATATAGAATAATTCGTTTAAAAATCAACCCCAAGTGGCTGTACCTGTCTTTTAACAAAACTAGAAACTTAATTTATGCAAGAGAATAAATATATATATTTAAATTTAAAAGAAATAAATTCCTTTAAAACTAATTATTACTTCTTTCACCACTAGATGGCTGTACCTGTCTTTTAACAAAACTAGAAACTTAATTGAAACTCCACCACAACTGTTCAAACCATTTTCTAAAAATAGCACATTCCCAGAATTAATGACAAAAATAAGAAATAAATTCGGTCCTTAGATTAACTTCTTTTAAAATCACTAGATGTCCTTCCTTGTCCCAACACAATTACAACTAATTGGAAATTAAAAATTAATTATTCACAAGAAAAATAAAACCAAGTCCATGTCTACCATAACGCATTCGTACATTTAAACACCCCTTTCTTCCAAGTGAGTACGTGGCACAACAGTTAAGATACTTGCCTTCGGATCCCATGGTCCCCGGTTCGAATCCAAGAAATTCCAAATTTATTTTTATGTGGTTTCTCATTTCTCCGCCAGATGGCAATACCAGTGATTCATTAACATGACAACACATCTCCAACAAAACAACGTCATCTTTACATTGACGTCAGCAACTCTTCGTTATCTCACCCCTTCTCTTATCTACTTCAAGTTCCCCTCTCTCCTTATCAAACGGCGGCCATCTTGGAAAAGGCGGTAAAGGAACCCACATACTACTACCGTGCGATTCATCTCGAACTCGTCTCTTCTCTATCGACAGACAGATTTCTGCTAGCACTCAGACGTTTTATTTCTCGTCATGGAAGACCGTCCATTATTTACTCTGATAATGGTAAAAACTTTGTGGGAACCAATCGATTGCTTCCGAGTATTGATTGGAAGCGGGTAAACGAAGATGGAAAGATAAAACAAATGATAAGGAAATTTATTCCATCAGCTCTATGGTGGGGAGGCTGGTGGGAGCGCCTCATTGGACTTGTGAAAGATCTTCTAAAGAAAGTCAAGAAAGTCTTGGGTAGAGCATCCTTAAGATACGAAGAACTGAACACAGTACTCTGATTGTGAAGAGATTTTAAATTCAAGACCTTTAACCTACATCTCTGAGGACGACGATCTTGATGCTATAACACCCTCTATGTTTTTACGAGAGGTTAAAGGAAGTGGTGTTCCCGATCTTGACCATTTGGAATCATTGAGTCTACAAAAGAGGCAACTCTATCGGATGAAACTTCGAGAGCATCTCCGAAGTAGTTTCAGATTAGAATATTTAGGGCAGCTTAGACAGCAAATGAAAAAGATTAGGAGCACCCACGAATTCACAATGGGAGAAGTGGTTTTGGTCGAAGTTAACAACCAAAAGCGTTTGAACTGGCCATTGGGGAAAATAACTGAGATTTTCCCAGGAAAAGATGGATCTGTTCGTCTCGTGAAGCTTAAAACCAAGAACGGCGAATTCCTAAGGCCAATACAACGACTGTATGCACTGCAGGTCCAATCACCTCAAGACCAAGAATTTTCAAGACTAAATTGTTTCTAGAATTAAAGAGGATCCAAGAAGAAAGGTGAAACAACTTCAATGCTTTAAAGATAGTGAGAACATGGAGAAGTCCGTTGAACATAGCTCCAGTCAAGAACCTATTGTGGGAAGAACACGACTTGGACGTGAGATTCGACAAGTCAGACGTCTAGATCTTTGAAGCCATGGACTGTACCGGTTTTGAGTTTCCCAATTGCATGTAAACTCAAAAGGTGGGAGTGTCACGAGAATTATTAATTTTCGTGAAAAGAAACGGCGAACAACTCAACTCCACTGAATTTGAGATTGGAAGAACAATTTGTTTTTCCGTTGAGTATTCTGATGTATGTAAAGTAGCATGTCATGTTCTGTTTTTTTACGTCTTCCATGTAATAAATGTTTCGTTTGGATTTTCCGAGTTTGTGAAGTCATTCACGGTTAAAAGAACCTCTGTTGTCACACTTGACATAAATTGAAGTGACATAATTCAACCCGAAACTTTAAACAGCGCACTGAATTTATTACGCAACAGTGAAAAGATCCAGTGGAATGTACTCATTTACGAATGAGTATTAATTTGAAACATTGTTTAAACAAATATTTGCATATAGGATGCATTTTCTATCAAGCTAAATATTGGAAGGATTTTCAGTGTAAGCAAACAAAGCAGACGGTCTGCGAAGATCTTACTTCTGTTTCCCAAATGCTTTCGGGCCGTGGTAGCCTGGTTGGAAGAGTAACGGATTGTAAAGGTAATGGTAATTAATTCACGTCGTACTAGAGCACAACGGGCTATTGACGGCGGTCCGGAAAAAATCTCGAAGGGAAAGGTCCGAGAACAACACCACGTAATTTTGAACCACGGTCAGATGACGAGGCAACACCTGAGCTGGCACCCCACTCTCCAAACTTCCACACCACGCCAACGTGAGGACATTTGAGTCCACGACATATTTAACGTGCACCAGCCCCCTTTGTACACGATGGTCTTGGCTGGAATTGAGCTCGCAACCCTCCGGTTGCTAGTCCGTTACTCTTCCAACCCGGCCACGGCGGCCGTAATAAATTAGCAACCGCAGGGCTGCGAGTTCGGATTCAACCCAAGACCTTCTTGTACGTAGGGGATGGTGTACGTTAAATCTGTCGTGACATTAAATGTCCAAACGTTGGCATAGCGAAGAAATTTGTAGAGTGGGGTGCCAGCTCAGGTACCGTGAAAATTAAGTGGTGTCTTCGATCTTTCTCTTGAGAATTGATCCTTGACCGTCGCCAATAGACCATTGTGTTGCTCCAGTGCGATGTTAATTAAAATAACTAATTAACTAACCTGTATTTAACTTGACAAAAAATGCCTCTCATGGATGGCGGTAATGTTTCTAAAGTAATATGTATTTCCTGTACACGTATTCCGAACGCGTCATTTGGCTTGTTTTTTTAATACGACTTTAGCACTTCGCCAGTAATAATTTCAAATAATCAATTCCAAATTCATTAAAACGGGCTAGCAACCGAAGGGTTGCGAGTTCGAATCCAGCCAAACAGCGTCGTGTACAAAGGGGGCTGGTGCATGTTAAATCTGTCGTGGCCTCAAATGTCCTCACGTTGGCGTGGTGTGGAAGTTTGGAGAGTGGGGTGCCAGCTCAGGTGTTGCCTCGTCATCTGACCGTGGTTCAAAATTACGTGCTGTTGTTCTCGGATCTTTCCCTTTGGGGGCCGCGGTGGCCCGGTTGGAAGAGTAACGAACTAGCAACCGAAGGGTTGCGAGTTCGAATCCAGCCAAACACCGTCGTGTACAAAGGGGGCTGGTGCACGTTAAATCTGTCGTGGCCTCAAATGTCCTCACGTTGGCGTGGTGTGGAAGTTTGGAGAGTGGGGTGCCAGCTCAGGTGTTGCCTCGTCATCTGACCGTGGTTCAAAATTACGTGGTGTTGTCCTCGGATCTTTCCCTTTGGGATTGATCCCGGACCGTCACCAATAGCCCATTGTGTTGCTCCAGTGTGACGTTAATTGAAATACCCAAATACCCAACCCTATGATGAGTGACTATTTACACTTTTTCAATTTTCTGTTTGATCCCAGACCGTCGCCAACAGTCAGTTGAGTTGCTCCAGTGCGACGTAAATAAACTACCTACCTTAAATCTTCTGTAAAGTAATTTTACCTGATCAATGCACGGTAGGGGCATTGAAGACCTAGTTGGTATAATCGGGGGTTAGCAACCAGAGGGTTGCGAGTTCGAAACTCGATCCAACCCAGAGCATCGTGTACGTGGGAACTGGTGCTCCTTAAATCTGTCGTGTTCTCAAATTTCTTCACATTGGCATGGTATGGACGTTTGCAGAGTGGGGTGCCAAATTACGAAGTGTTGCCCTCGGATCTTTCCCTTCGGGATTGATCCCGGACCGTCGCTAATAACCCGTTGTGTTGCTCCAGTGTGACTAATTTTTATACAAAATTTTTTCAAAGTTAGGGACAAATTACTGACGATTTAATGCTTGACAAGGTAATCTAAAGGCAAAAATGTTAGGCCAAATCCTGGAAGTATTCAATCGTATGCGTATTCACACATATACCCTATTATACGCTGTTATGTCTCTAAACGAGGCGTTAAAATTCCGAATAGGCCAACCAAGTTAATTTTTCACAAAGCAGTCATGTAACATCTAGGGACATGTTGGTCGCACTCTTTGAAGCTCCTTTCAATAGCAATGTTCGGTCTACTTATATTTATTCTATGGATTGACCCGGTCCGTCGCCAATAGTTTGTTGTGTTGCTCCAATGCGACGTTAATTGAATTACTTACCTACCTACGTCACCAATTTAACATTCTCTCCTTCACTTGAGACTTTTTAATGTATGACCTTAAATACTTCTACACGCAAGCAATGCTTAATCTATCTATTAGGTAGATATTTAGTTAAAGTACACTGGAGCAACACAAAGGGCTATTGGCGACGGTCCGGGATCAAACCCGAAGAGAAAGATTCGAGGACAACACCACGTAATTTTGAACCATTGTAAGATGACGAGATCACACCCTATCTATTAGAACTGCTCCAGATACAAAGTCGAGATACTAGCGGTCGCTATAGAAACAGGTCTCGCACATTTCGAGTGGGGATGAACCAGAGGAAAAGGATTCGGTGATGGATGGTTGGGGGTGGGTATTTCAATTAACGTCACACTGGAGCAACACAATGGGCTATTGGTGACGGTCCGGGATCAATCCCAAAGGGAAAGATCCGAGGACAACACCACGTAATTTTGAACCATGGTCAGATGACGAGGCAACACCTGAGCTGGCACCCCACTCTCCAAACTTCCACACCACGCCAACGTGAGGACATTTGAGGCCACGACAGATTTAACGTGCACCAGCCCCCTTTGTACACGACGGTGTTTGGCTGGATTCGAACTCGCAACCCTTCGGTTGCTAGTTCGTTACTCTTCCAACCGGGCCACCGCGGCCCCAATGGATGGTTGTATTCTGAAGTTTTGAATGTACTCTTGCAGTCGTATAGCCTCTTACCTCATAAACACCTGGTGAGCGAATTGTCGCTAAGTACGCCAATATGACAAACTCAAAAGCTTCAAGATCTCCATAAAAACGACCAGTCTCATTTCTATGACAATAGACAGCTGCAGACTTTCTGTCTAAAGCACTTCTCGTGGCAGACAGTAGTTTTAGAGATTTGTAAATAAATTAGCAATGCGGCTTTTTGCTAAACATTGCCAATTTATTGCAAGGAGCTCGACAGCAAGTATTCATATCAAAAATTAGATATCGGTATTTGATTTGATAAATCCCGTCGTAGAAAGGGATCGACTCGCACACCTGGATCCAAACAAGGATAAGTTCGATATGCTCAAACTAAAATTCACCACAGTTTTATTTCCGATTCCCCACTTATGACGATTGACGACATGGTTTTCCACTACGTCATGGTTTTCTGCGCACGTTAGGAACTAATTTCAACTCTAATTTTTTCTTATGCAATAATTTAGTTCAGTGAAAATTGTATGATAAATCGTTTCAGTACCAAAATTTTGACATTCATGTCTGGCGGTAATATTAGATTTTCAAAGGAGATAGTCTTTGCAAGTGCATTGCATTTAAATTAGAAGAATAATTAGAAAATGGTCGTAATCTTTTATTTACTACCTTAATGACTATAGCATAAATTATTGCATTTGAGCATTCCCATCCAACAAGGTAAAACAAAAAAGTATTGGAAAACGAATGAGTAAGTCGATTATAGATTCCAAAATGCGCCAGTTTTAGGAGCTTATCGGATTCAGTAACCATTAGCAATCCTTTGCTTTGCATGCATTGATTGAGATTACAGATTTTAATTGCTAAGTTTCAGAAAGCAAAGCACAGTTTTGGAAATAAAGTGGTTAATCGGGAATTAGACACCGACAACATTAGATTTTCTGTGCAATTATACCAAATTTAGATGTGATTTCAAAATTTCAGAATTCTGAGTTTTGAAATCACATGCGTATTTAGTATCCTTTGGTCCATGGTAGATGGTCAACCGCCATTTTTATCCACATGTATTTGGTGTATCACAGTACATATTTATTCGGATGTAGAAAGACGATAGATCGTAATATAATTTAAAATTAGTATGAATTAATATAAGATTAAGGTATATATTACTCAGATATTTTTAAACTGCATCACAACAGCAAAAATTTTAATGAGGTCGGTGATTTTGGTGTTGTTGCTTTGGTTAGGTGTCTTTAAATATCGACACAGTATTCTTGATTAATTTCATTTCAAGCAATACATTTTTACTTGAAAATTGTATCCTGAATTGTAAAATTGAATTGTAATATCGTGAAATAATAGCTTGTTTGAAAATTAAATGTCTTTAGTACAGCGAAAAGTTTATCGATTACAATTTTTCAAAAAAACAGAATGTCAATTTTACAGCGTTTTTGAAAAGCAAAATCAATGTTTTAAACAGAATGTTTCAGACAGCAGTTTCATAAGAATAGCTTCAACTCGTAAAGTAAACCTCGACCTTATGTTACTTAAGACAAAACCTCAACTTTTTAAGTCCTAATTAGAACATTTTATAATATTATGAACCGTGATATTATTCCGAGATCAATAAAGTTTAATTTAAAATTTGCTTTACCCAACTGGCATACAGTTTTAATTGATTCTTTGTTTTTTTGTTGATTCAGAGATTCGGTTTCCAATCTCTGAATCGAGGAAATTCATATATTTATTTAGAATGATAGATGTTTCTTGACTTTTGATTGCAGTTTTCAATGCTATCTATCCAACATAATTTGTAACTTGAAAAACAAATGTCAGTTTTACTGATTTTAATTGCCTTGTGATGGAAGTCAAAATTAAAAAAAAAATTGAATTACAACATATGGATACCCTTCTTGTTTTAACGTTATCAGTCTTAAAATAGAATGTCTTATTTTAAAATGACTTTATTTTAACACAAAAAATAGCCTCTTTTTAAAGTAAGACGTTACCGTCTTATTTTAAAACCTAGATTGTCTTAACTCTGATACATAAACTCAGAATTCTAAATAAATTTAGTTAATGGAACACTGGTCCTGTCGTTGACAGATACCAAATAGCAAAATAATACTTTCATTATAGTAAGTGGGTTTTTCGCCTGCGCTTTTCACATTAATCACATCGTTTCCTTACTCTCATTAGTCAAATATTTATAAATTATTGATATTTTGGAAAAATAAAAATAAATCCAAAGAAAAGCATTCGAATTTAAATTCTTTAAATACGTTTTAGAAAAATAGTGTTTTCAGCAATATTGGTAAAATATACTGAGTTTCGTATCGCGATCGTAATTTTACTCAATGTCATTCCTATGAGGATTTCGTATTGTGTTTAGCCTCTTCTGCACACCTAGGATAAATAGAGTGGGGGTTAATATGTAACCTAGGTTATAAGACTTTAAGGCTTTGTGCCTTACCAACAACTTTGTACCAAAACCAACAACTGTATTTGAGAAAGTGTACTCAACGTATCATACCATTTGAAAACTAAATTCCAAAGACATTTCTAAACTCACGTTTTTAATTAAATTACACAAGTCTTCTAGTTAATGATAAACTGTTGGTTAGAATTCTTTATACCAGCATTTTCAATGTTATAGTAACTAGGATTAGATTAGACGTTGGGATTTTATGGCGCAAGGTCATAGTAACTAGGGCCAACGAATGTTTATGTTAGAACGTGACCGTAACAAGTGTAGAGTACTTCTGGTGGTACGTTTTTGATCATGTAAAGTTGGTAATAAAGCCTATATGTCGAGAATCCTGTTTGCTCGAAAAAATTAAGTAAGAAAGCGCTTTCATAAATTATTCTAAAAAAATAAAGCCACTGCAATATCAAAGCTGTTGGAATAATTGTTAGATATATGAGTACTACACATCATTATTTATTATATGAGTAATATCTACACATTCAATATTGATTAAATGTTAGCATGAAGTTTCATTCTGTGGTCATTCATGTCGGAACCATGCAGGGTAAATTTAGCTTCAGAGCAGAGAAATTTGCATTATTGATCAGGAATAAACATTTGTTATTGTAATTATAATTAAACTAGTTCAAAACAAAACTGGAAATCATTTATACCTTATTGGTTGCGTGATAAATTGTTTTGAAATTATATGCTTAATATATGCTATCGAATATTCAGAACAATTTTAGCGAGTTGTCTTTTCCCTGGTTAAATTAGAAAAGAATGGATTTGTTCATTTCTCATTTTGCCAAACAGAACAGCTGTAAAGTGAGTTCAACTTTTAAGAGGTAAGGTTTCATATTATAAGAGTACTTTCTCCTATAATTTTTCTTACATAAATTTCCCTAAACTTTGCTTATTAATTTTACTGACGGTTTAAGAAATAATAAGAAAAAAGTCACTCATAATCCTATTTTCTAATCAGAAATCGGTTTCAATGGTTGATGACATCTATTGAATTTATTTCATGAAACGGAGATTAAAATTATTTCTTAGGTTATCGAAAAGAACTCTAGCGTGCGTTATTCAATTCAATTCATAATGTAAACTAAAGAACATTTTTCTGAAGTTAATCTATACTTCATAAAAATGTTCTTTAAATGCAATCGACGAATTTATACATATTCTTATTGTCGGTTTTTCTTTTTGTGAAGAACCAAAAGTGATACATGCAATAAATTATCAGAAAAATATAAATAAGTTGTTTGGCTTTGAATGAATGTAATGGTTTGCTAAAATTTAACTTCGAACTTTTTATTTCGCCTACTGTTTAGAATTTTTTATCCAAAATGAATGGGTAGTAATTGAAGTAGTGTAGCTATGGATATTATCAAACATCAAAAGTAAAAATATGCATTCATAAAATAAACATTAAAAAACAACATTGAAAACTATTCAGTAATTTTGGCATTCCATAAAAAATGAAATTTAGTTTCCGTATCAAAACCTCATACAGAAAAACTAAAACATTGTATTGAGTTATAAAATGCATTTTATTCAAAAATAAGACAACGCTAAATGTTATAGTGGCCAAATAATTAGAATTTAATGATGAAAAACTAACCAGAAATTTATTTGAATGAAAATAATTTAGGCATTTTAAGTGTTTCTGAGTAAATACATTTTTATCCAAATTATTTATGCTAAACAATTCATTCACTCCCATTTGCCTAAGTAAGAAAAGTGTATTGAAGATAATGGAAATAGTATAGAGTAAAGAGTGATGTTGATGTACACATTTTTTTCTTTAAAATTCTTCCATTCTTTAAAATGATAATTTTTCTTTATACTTTCCACATGTGAATAAGATTTGCAGATCATTTTAAATTAATTTAATTTGCAGAATATTGTTTAGTTGTTTTGTGACAAAATTCATTTTCTGACTTCAATATCTACCATGAGTTTCAAAATAATATTTGTTCCTTAACAACAAAACAGAAAAAAATTCTAAATTTTTTAATCCAAATGGTACCATAATGTAAATACCAAAATACCAAATCCAACCATACCTTGTTATTCAGGAAGGTGTGGAGGATTTTTAAAGTTTAAAATTTTTTTATGAACTAATTATGTGAACGCCAATTCCCAAGAACACAATCCGCAATATACCAAACAAATTAAAAAACCCTTATTAATGCATCTAATACTTAAAACATGTTCAAAATATACCGTAAAAATTGTTTACCACATTAATGCATATACAGTGGATCACAAAAGTATTCGTTCATCTCACGATTTTTTTTACTATTTTCATTAGTTTTATAAAGATGTAGTTAAAATTGTTATTTCAAATTTTACCACATCAAAGTTCTGTCTTTCTCTTTTAACTTTCCACCAAATTAATAGAATAATTATTACTAAAAATATTTATATTTAAAATGTAATGCAACTCATGAAATCAGACACACGAAAGTATTCGCCCATCTACCGTAAAGCACAAATGTTATACGAAAACGTAAACAATAATGTCTACAAGATTTTTTTTTAACATTTTGTCTAACACCTTAAATTGTTTGAAGTATAAATATCATTGTTGCATCATGTATTTGGTCAAACTGGAACCAATTTCATTCTATTCTGCTGAAGATAGATTTCCAATGGATTTCACAATTTCATATAAAAAGGGCGTGATTTCTTCATAAAGGTAATAAAACAATACAAATCATTTAGCCGAGGATACATCAACCATACTTGTTGTATGCTAATCAATGTGTTTCGAAATACTGTCAAGATGAACCAAAATGCGTACTTATATACAAATTTACCGCCAAAATTTTTCAAATTTCTTCTACAAAGATCCATGTATGCATATTGAATCTTAATACTTGCAATAAATTCAAGCGTATCTACTCCTACCAATAACATACCTATTATGGATTTCAGTATTTTATGCTATAAAAAATGTTATTTTTCAGATTTCATCATAAATGTAATAACAAATCTTTTAAAACGAAGTTTTGATCTTTTATATATGAACTATACCTTTGGATGTAAATTACTATTTTTTAAATTACTGTCATAGTAGACCAAATATGTACCATAGTTCAAATTTACCGCCCAAATGTTCCAAATTTATGTAAAAAAAAGTCAAGGTATGCATATTGAAATTTAGTTAAGGCAATAAATTCAAGTGTATCTGCTCCGGCTACCGATGCATATCCCGAAGCCATTTCATAGTATCTCTGACCGAATACTGATTTGAGCTTCTTTCACTCAAGTTTCTTCTTGTTTGCACAAATTTCCAAGAACCTTAATTCCAGCGTTAAACTGATTGTCAGAACTTCAATCCATCAATGAATATCACTTTTTAATTTTGAAGGGAGTTCAAATCAAAGTTTGCTCAATGACCACTGTCCAATGCATAACATATTCTGTAATGTTCTACTATGACTTCCAAAATTGAACATACACTTTGAAGAGAATTTTTTTAAAGATTCAAAAGTGTTATAACAAATAATAATTCGAACTTGAATTTTTATAGGGATGGTAAAGCACACGTTCAGAAGCAAATTAAAATAAAAAGTGTTTCCATATTTGGTATAATATTTTTTATTAGATGTTTTAAATATCAAATCAACAAAATTCTAGGTCACAAAATTGAGTATACACCCAGCATATTTTGAACATAAACACATTAAAAATGTAAAATAATTATTTGTTACATAATTAGTTGTTCTGCATGAAGAGCAGCTTCCAGAAGGCTGAGTATTGAGTTATCGAGATTTTGTGCAGTTTCTCTAGCTATTTTAGCCCAATTTTCGTCAAAATTGTTTTACAACTTGGTTTTCCGAATATCAGTGACTTTTAACCTTTTTTTTCCAACTGGAGCCGTAAACGTTTAATCTCATTGAGGGCCGAAGTTTGAGACGAGAATGCTTGATATTCACGATTTTATGGCAACAGTAATTAACTTTTTTCACTTCTGTGTCCCAGATTGTTATTTTGTTGAATGTAAAAATTTGATTCTCAGCTCAAATTTTGAACATTATTTATAAATTGCTCTTTAATATGGCCAAGTACCTAACTGGTATATAATTCCGTCAATGAAATTCGAATTTTCAACATTTTCTGCCAACATGCAACCCTATACAATTATATACACTATACACCTCCAAATATACGTTTTCAATTAAACAATTACACTGCTGGCCACCCAAATTGCAACACCAAGAAAGACAAGAGATATCTCAACAAAATTTATTTTGTAGATAACATGTTGACCAAGTATCAAATGATTAAATTTATAGACTTCTGTGAAGTGTGGTTCCTGCCAAAATCAGTAGCCAGAGTAGCCGCCATTGTTGGAGATCACCGCTGCCACACGCCTTGGCATTGATTCAAAGAGACTTTGGATGTGTTCTTGGGGTACAGCAGACCAAGCAGCTTCCACACGTTGCCAAAGTTGATCTGGTGTGGCAGCTGGGGATGTATTCTGGGTCAATCGTTGAGCAACCATGGACCACATGTTTTCTATCGGCGAAAGATCCGGAGAGAGAGCTGGCCAGGGAAGCAATTCAATCCGGCGATTGACGAAGAACCCTTGGACAATGCGTGCCACGTGTGGTCGCGCATTATCCTGTTGAAATATGGCTGTGGGCAAGCCCTGAAGGTAAGGAAGGACAACTGGCTCCAACACCTCGGAGATGTAGCGCTGGCTGTTTAAAGTACCGGCAATGCGTACTAGAGGAGTGCGAGAGTGATATCCAATACCGCCCCATACCATAATACCCGGTGCAGGACCAGTGTGGCGGTGCATAACGCAGCTGTTCAGCATCCTCTTTCCACGGTGTCTCCAGACTCGAATCCGACCATCGTGGTGTTGCAGACAGAAGCGTGACTCGTCAGTAAAGACAATTTCATTCCATTCTGCCGTCCACATCCTTCTTTCATCGCACCATTGGCGGCGGAAACGTCTGTGGTTCTGCGTCAAGGGTAGACGAAGCAATGGACGTCTTGCGGACAGACCACTCTGCTGTAAACGGCGTCGAATGGTACGCGCAGACACTGGATGATGCGGTACAGACTGAATGTGCTGTGCTATGGTTCGTGATGTGGCTGAGCGATCCGTCACTGCCATACGCACAATATGCCTGTCATCACGTGAAATGGTGCACTGAGGTGGATGCGATCGAACACGTCGGTCCGTCGTACCCTCCTGCATCCAACGATCACATATCCGCATTACAGTTGTTTGGTTTCGTCCAACACGACTACCGATTTCCGTGAAAGATTATCCACAATCTCGGTAGGCCACTATCCTTCCTCTGTCGAACTCGGATACTTGATCAAAAGATGATCGCTGTTTTCTACGAGGCATAATTGATCGTTTTTTTTGAAAAAACCACAAGAAAAACACAATTGCCGTACTTGAAATCGTCGAAATCTCCAAGCCTTAAATAGCGCTTTGAAGTGGCGCCACAGGCGCGCGTGATGTGCGTCTGCGCTGAAATTCTAATCATTTGCATATCTCACCTCCGCTAATGCATGTTGTAAATTTCATATTATTTACATGCTTCCTTCAGGGTGTTGCATTTACGGTGGCCAGCAGTGTATATAAACAAAATAATCCAAAAAGTTAAAAGAAATGCTAATGAATGTAAAATCAAAATTTACTGTTTGTGAAAAATATAAACAATTTTAAACACTATTTGTACATGTACGAATTTTATATGAATTGAATATGTATGAATTTGAAATATTAATAATTATAAAATTTATAACTGAAACAGAGCAGAGCAGGTACTAGCTATTGAATTAAAACATTAAATATATTTTAAACGATAGTTAAAAACTTAAGGTTTAATGGATCATATAAGGTTAAACAATCAAACATTAATTATAAAAGTTAAAAATTAAAAACAAAAAGTGCAGGTACTAGCTATTCAATTAGTGTATGGAAATGCATTTCGATTGATATTTAAAAATTAAGATTTAATGGATCATGAAGTTAAAAAGTCAAACAAGTTAAACTTAAAAACAGTAAAGCAGATACTGTAATTATTAAAAAAGAAAAGAAATTTATTGAGGCTTTAAAATTACACCAATCTCCATAAAATGCATAGCAAAATTAGAGCAAAAATCGTTTCAGCATTTGTTTCTTATCTGTTGCATCAATTCGGTGTATTACAAGATATATATGAATGTATGATTTGGAAAATCATTTCAAGAAAAGAAAACGGCAATTCGAACAATGGAAGAGAAATTTGAAAGAAAGGACGGAGTGAAATTCGGGCATGAGTCATTGACAAGAAAAGCTTGTTTGAATCGACCTAAGATTCCAGGAAATGCAGGTAGTTGTTTCAAATCTTACTGTGTAGTATTATTGATTTAATGAACCATTTTCTTTAATTTAGACTTAAACAGGCTGATATTCTTTTTCTAAAGCAAAAGTACAACTTGATCATTATGTAGTCTGATACCCGAATAACACCGTAAATGAAACTCCCATCTTCATAAAAATAAATCAGTCTACAAATATTTATTTTTAATTATCTTCGTCTCAAAAATTGTTACGGCATATAAATTTTATTAACATTCGCATAACCAAATTATTCATTGAAAGAAGTAACTAAATCTTTATAATGTCCATATTTCAAAGTTGAAGCATGAATTTGCAGAAAAACCTTAGTGAATGCCTCAAAAAGCTGCCCAATTTATTTTCCCCTCAATTTTCAACAATAAATTTGTTGTATCAGTCGGTGCATTGGCGCCGACATCACGATGCCTTCTTTCAACATTAAACGCAATACTCATAAAAAGGAATTAAAAAAACAGGAACAATGGATTTTGAGTCACATGGTCCGTCAAAATTTCCCTGAAACAGTTCTTTCCAGTAGAACAAGATGTGCACCAAGGTTTCTTTGTGTAAGTAGGGCTGAGTGACGATATGACCCATTCTAACTTTGGCAGCAAAAGTGGCAAGTTTTCTGGGGACCTTTCTGAAATATATAAGGTCAATCGGTTTCGGTTGGAAAAGTCGTCATCTGACCGTGGTTTAAAATTACGAGATGTTATCCTCAAATCTTTCCCTTCGGGATTGATCCCGGACTCTCGCCAATAACCCGTTGTGTTGCTCCAGTGCGACATAAATTCAACTACCTGCCTATCTGTTGAATAAGAAAAGTGCCAATGTACACCAGTGTAACAGCCCTTAATTTACTATACTTATTTCAACTTAAACGCCATATTTGCCAAAAGAAAATTTTTTACTATCAATTATATACAGAGCAAGCTATACCAGTAAGGTCGCATTTTTTTGACTTAGTACTAATGGAAATCAAGACAGCCATGAGGTAGACCTATAGTAATGCATCTAAATATTTGAGTCCATAGTTTGAAATCTCTCTTTAGGTTTTATACGTGTTTCTTGCATCCTTTAGAGAGAAACAATCATCATATATAGTAAGTGGATTAAAATGTGTTGGAAAAACATACACAAGCAATGCATCTTTAGATTTATAAATTGTCCAGCCAAATAAAGAATAAATAACCCTTCAATGACTGCGGAACGTCTCGTGGATTCTTCATTATTCAGGATTCTCATGATTGCCACTACAATATGAAAGGGAGCTATTCGAATGTTACAAATTTTACGTTTTCTGTATAGTAGATCATCACAATTTTTTTAAGTTAAATTGTTTTTATGTGTAAAATTCGTTTGGGGGAGAGTGCAATTATAACACATAATAGTTCCACACTGTCATGTTTGGGACAATCACACACAGATCTTAATCATGAAAATGGATGCATCTTTTATTATTTCTTTATTAATTAATCTTTATTAATTAATCAAAAAACTTTTTTGAACTTAAACTATCTTGCTTTCAAGTAAGCTTATACCAAAATTTCGGGCATATCTCACATTCTATAGAAAAGGAAACGTCAAATATGGGACACCTTAATGTGACTAGACGTGTTTCATATGTGATTGCTAGGTATTAACTTTTTTGTAGAAAATATGGCAGATATATTCAAAAATTCGGAGAAGCTTACTTAAAGGGAAGGTAGTAGAATAATAATAAAAGATACAGCCGTTTTCATGACTAAAATCTATGTGTAAAATCTATGTCTCGTACTTGACTGTGGAATGCTTCTGTATACTTTTGCCAAAAAGTCGTCAGGAAATTCCATAGTTTTGAATACTAATGTGTTACTTATTTCAATTTTGTTTCCTTTTATCGTAGCTTTCCCTATTCGTCCACATTTGAACATGAGAGAACTGTATAATACTGACCCATCATCCAATCAAGCCATGGGAACAGTGCCGTATCAACTTTTTTCACCCTCGTTTTTGGATGGTGTTCTGCGTGATTCTTTTCAGTGGTGGCAACATCACTTAAGGCATGGTTCGGTCCAAGTTCCTGATGCTCGACGTCGCAAGTGCATACGTAAATCAAGTAAACTGATTAGTGATGGTAAGGAAATCTAGTATATATCGTGGGATACAAGAATAAGTCACTAAGTCAAAAATACAAAGGCTCGAACCCTCTTTCTTCCCCATTTATTATGATTGACTTTACCCTCAAAAAGTGATGAATACTGCTTAATTATAAATCCACAGAGGTAATATGTGTGCTTGGGTAACTCGGGTAAATTCAAGAAGACTCGATTGAAGCAATAGACAATCACTTGAAAAACAGCTTCATTGATGGTTTATCTGTGCTAAAATCGTAATTCAAGTGTAGTTTCGTAACGATTTTAAGTATGTATTTTTTATTGCTTTTAAAAAATGATTCCGATTCTTTGAATTTTAGTAGTGAAGAAAATCCACTTGATCAAGCAAATGACTCAAGAATTAAAAACAAACTTTACTTGATTTTTGGGCTGCGCTAAAGCTTATTTTTATGTTTGACGTAAAACCAATAACTAATTTTCTCTTGTAAATGTATAATTGTATTATTCTTTCTTTGTAAAGGGGGACTTATTACATTTGTGGAATGAATTGAAGGGAGGCATGGAAGTAAAATGTTTGAGAAACGCTATTTTACTACACTTATTTTATTTCCCTAACGCAGATTGTTTTAAAAATTCAAGTATTAAAGATCACCAGCCAGTTAACGGTAAAAATAGTTCTATGAAAAGTTCGAAACTAACCCCAGTTTTGTGGAAAGTTTAAAGTTTGGTACAGGTTATATTCAATTTAAAACTTGTAATTATTGCTATCAATTATAATGCAATACAAAAATTTGAATTACATTTCAAAAAATGAAATTTGTAGTGTCTGGAGTCACTTGGGCTGGTGGAAGAGCACGCTTCGGAGTGACAGAAGAAAGTATGGAACGTACATAGATAGTGCAGAAACTGGACACCTAGGGGAAGCCTCGTGGGGACCTGGCTGGATTTAAACTAATATAACCTATAAATAAGTGTGATCTGTGTATGAATTCTGTGACTTTCCATATAAGCAAAAAGTTCTTTTTGACTATTCCTCTAGAATTTTTCAATAATTGTATTACCATACCACCGGCCATGGCACTACACCGCTTTTTGAACTCTGTAATTGATTCAACTCCAAGTAATAACCCCGTTGCATTCAGCTTTAATATTACTTTTGCGAAGAATCCTTGAATGTCCCAATTGTCGATTTTAAATAAAACAATTACTGAGAAATATGGGAACTACACCAACATTTCATGTTGTTTGAAGTAAAAATGCATCTTCCAAATACGCATTTATTTTCATTTCTTCAATGGAGATAAATAGAAATTTGTTGAAAAGTAATTCCTGAAATGGCAATCCGTATAACATAACTAAAAACACAAAAAGTAGAAAAATTTGATCACCACGTTATAAACCAAATAGAAAGATTTGTAATATCGATATTAACTGCGCCGTTAAATGAGGTTACGGAACGCCATTTACGATATCAATCTAATCTGATAACTAAATCCTTTCAACGAACACTTCGACAGAATATTATATATAAGTGCTCTACCCAGAACTAATACCTATCAAAGAGATTGAACACTTTTTGAATTAAACGCCTATACTTCAAAGTAAAAGTATATTTAGACTGATATAAATTAGGAGTGCACATCGGTACGCTCCATTCGCCACATAGATATGTGTTATTTTTAGATGCGCTGTAACCTTTTGGCGACAGAGATTCAAATCGATTACATTTTTGCGTAAAGGGAAATGTCAGAGCAGGAAGTAAAAATAAATTGAGCCCTCCCACTCTATGTAATGAATTAAAGGCGTTGGATAACTATAAACTCCGAAATAATCTAGAGAGGGATTATAATTAGAATGTAATCGCTGTGGTAGCTTCCTAAAGGTCAGGTGTGGTGATTCCTTTGTTAATCAAGCTAAAATTGAACTTGCTGGGGAAGATGCATTATTAATCGCGGTAAAAATTAGTAAAGTTACGTGTGAAGCATAAATATAGAAGGGGCAAAATGGCTTTCAATGTTCTCTGTGTTGGAGTTTTCTGATATAGCACGGACGCTAGAATAGGATGAGCATAATTTTGTCACGCGTGCCTAAAGTGGCAAAATCTTTATTGGAACATGTTCCAAAAGAAAAATTAAATGCAATTAAATATATAATGCAGGGATGACATTTCAGCTTGAAAGAATTTTACGAGGACACCACCCATTGTTTAGAAAGATGGAATTTGATTAGACACACAACCTAAAGTAACGAAACATTTTTGAAACATCTTAGTGAAATTAGAATAATTAGTAAAATTACGTGTGAAGTGTAAATAGAAAAATAGTAATAAGACAAAATGGCTTCTGATGTATTCTCTGTGTTGGAGTTTTCTGATGTAGCACGACAGCTAGAATAGGGAGAGCATAATTTTGTCACGCGTGCCTAAAATGGCCAAACCTTTATTGGAACATGTTCCAAGAGGAAAAAATTAAATGCAATTAAATATGTAACACAGAGATGATATTTCAACTTGAAAGAATTTTATGAGGACATCACCTATTGCTTAGTATGAAGGAATTTGATTAGAGACATGCTACCTAAAGTAACAAAACATTTTTGGAACATCTTAGAAAGTTAGAATAATTAATAAAGTAATGTGTGAGAGAAGTATAAATACAGAAAGAGGAATAAGGGCAAAATTAGGGCTTCTAATTTGTTCTCTGTATTGGAGTTTTCTGATATAGCACGGCAGCTAAAATAGGAAGAACATATTTTTGTTACGCTTGAGTAAAGTGGCAAAACCTTTATTGGAACATGTTCCAAAAGGAAAAAATTAAATGCAGTAAATATGCAATGCACAGATATGATACTTCAGCTTGAAAGAACTTTATGAGGACATCACCTATTATTTAACAGAAAGGAATTTGATTTGAGACAAGCTACCTAAAGAGAGAAAAATTTTCGGAAAATCACACACATTCCAAAAGGGAAAAAAATAAATGCAAAAATATATAATACACTGGTAATGGTTCAGCTCGAAAAAATTGGTGGACACCAGCCCTTGTTCAAAAAGGAGGAATTTGATGAGACAAACTCTAAAAAATAGTAACCACCTCTAGATTTGAAGATATAAATAAAAATTCTAGCTTCAGTGTAATCTTTAAAATATTTAAATATAATATGAATATTATATGGAAATAAATTTTTCATCTGCCTAGGTTATAACACTAAAGAGGAGGACAGAATTTTTAAGTCTAGAGGTACAAGTCGGTTATATTGCCTAATGACATAGGTACATGTATCAATATTATCATCAAGTGCTAATTGAGAAAATATTGTACCGATGCCAATAAAGTAGGATCAAATCTATAGAAGCATGAATGTAATATATTGATAGTTTTTAGAAAAAAAATTGATTTCGATTATAAATATGTATCCAATATTGATTCAACTCGATCAATCGGTTAGTTTTCAATTCCAAAATAAGCTCAAAGTCCTATTTTTAAAAGTATTGTTTTATTTAACCCTCAGAGTCCAATTCTAATGACGGGAATCCTAGATTTCGGAGGTGCAGAACGACATTCAGTACTCAGCAATTGGAAACCCTTGAAGAAGTATTTACAAAAGTGCAATATCCATCAGTCAGTATCAGAGAACAGTTAGCAAGTGAAACTAACCTTTCAGAAGCAAGAGTTCAGGTATGTATGTGGTTTATAATATCCATTCGTTTCGATGTAAAATGAAATTTTATTTTAAATTAGTACTCTAGTAACTAAGGGTTGATTATAATTTACTGTAAGAGAAGATGTCAGAAAGAATTTCAAAACATGGTGGGTCACAACGGTCTTAGGGAAGTTTTTATCCAGATAATGCTGTCCTGAAGTACAATTCTGCCTAAAATCTTTCCCGTATTGATTAGTGAAGCTGAATTATAGACGTGATAATGCCTCAATGCCTTCAACTTTCCAAGTGGTTTCGACGAGATATCTCGTCCACCGAGATCTGACCAATTTTGCTAATGACGAAATATCTCGTCATCAAGATTTTGACGATATTTTGATGATGACGAGATCAAGATTAGGTCAGTTTTCTTTTAATGACGAGATATCTCAGAAGAAAACTGACCTGATCAAGATTAGTCAGTTTTGCATCGTCGAGACAAGCACTAGGAGGGTTAAATGTCGGTACAAAGGCGATACAAACACTAGTACAGAGGAAGAAATCACACGTTGCTAAGTCGCGTGATCGAGGAGGTTAGATGTTATCGGTCGTAGGAAACAGCACGGTCAATCCACCAGTTGGCTAAATTCTTATGCAATTAGAACAGATAATCCTTTGAAAATGAAATGCAATCCCTCGAAGTTGGAGAAAATTCTCTTTTTTCACCAAGTGCTGTTTCCGAATACCTTACGGGGCCGCCGTTACTCAGTAGATTTCCTCATTGCTCTAGCAGCCTGGAAGTTGAATGTGGTGCTGATTCAATTTCTGTAACTTACCCTGGGTGTATTTCTCTCTTCAGTGACAGTAAAACTTTCCTTTGTGTGTTTTTCCCTTTCTTTTCGTTGCCTGTCTTATGTTTGCCGTAGCTTGACCAAATATAGCTCTTGCGCTATATAAGACTCAAAACATTCAACCAAATACTTTACAGTAATGGTGTAATGACTAGCCTAAATCCCCAAAATCATTATGGTCTACCCTGTAACCATAATGGTTTTGGGGATTGTAATACTTACAATCCCCAAATTATGGATTAAAATTATAATCTTTAGCATTTAAAAACTGCAAACATCATAAATCCGAAATAATCGAGGGATATTAAATCTGTCTTTCAGGTTTGGTTCTCTAATAGGCGAGCAAAGTGGCGCAGACAGAATAATAGTAACACAACACTACCAAAGGAAATTATTCTCGAGAACAAAAGTGCTGTTGCTTCTCAAACTCCCATGATCGCCACAGCTCCACTTTATGTCCGTACAAATGGAAGAGATGAAGATTACTCAAGCTTACTATATATCCATCCTCTTGCACTTCACTTGAAAAACTTCAAAAACTATTGAAGTAATTTGTAGAAGCTTACAGACACTTTTGCTTACCCCCCACCCTATCTTTACACACATAAACTTAATTATTCTAGCTTTGCTATCTGCATTGTGGTATTTTGTCCACTTTCCAGCTATTTGTGTGTATTCTTGCTAGATCTAGAATACTTTATTACTTCACTTTTTAAAAATGTCTACTTGTTTCAAATAATTTGAAAACAATTGTCCAGATTATAATGATCTGACTTAATTTCCACAAGTTATTTAATTATTAGGAACTAATTGGAAATTTAAATTACTGTATTCTGCAAACCTGAATATAAATGTCTGTATTAGGGTATGAGTATCGGTGTTGGATACACAAAGGTGAAGTAGATTTTTAAAACACGATAGCACATCAAACATATCACGATTACTCAATTTTTTATGCTTATGCTGAATTCTTGAGATGAAAACACTGGTCATATCTCCAACCAGACATCGTTTGTTTTCGTGGTACCCGACTGTCCAAATGAGTGAGTGACTCCGAGATCTTCATGATTTCGACCAAGTGATTTCGACGAGATATCTTGTCCATCGAGATCTGACCAATTTTGTTAACGAGAAGATATCTCGTCATCAAGATATTGCCAATTTTTTGATGATGACGAGATTAAATTATTTTCAGTTTTCTTCTAATGACTAGATATCTCATCCATCAAGATCTGGTCAGTTTTGGTAATGACGAGGTACCACGCTGAGACAATCACCAGGAAGGTCAAGTTTCTTGAATACGGTAATTTTTAAATTGAACTTTTTAAAGTGAAGAATCATTTTAGATTCTAATCCATTTCATTCAGAGGAGAAAATACTTCATTTCGTTGTTGAATTAATTTCTACTTACTTCCGCGTGTGTGTGAGAGAGATCATCTCAGTTTTAAAACCATAAACCATCTATTTATTAGATTATTTCAAATCATACATAAGAACTTAAGTAGAAGATATTAACAACTAATTTATCAATTAGAGTTATCTAAGAATTTATCTGTAGCTAGCTGTGTTATTATCTGGATCACAGATTAATATTGGTTTAAAGGGAATCAGGTGATGTCCAAAAGTTAAGAATACTTGTTAAGCCTTATAAAGCAGGTTTACAACCAATAACATATAATTTTTATGTATGATAGTCACACCTGAATCAATATTTCAATAAATATAGCTCATCCTGAATGTTTACTATATTTTCTTTAAATTCTTGTGATAAGTGTTGCCATCGCTGATCACAAGAAATGAATATGGAACAAGGTGGTCAAATTAAGCATTTTTAAGTGGCAGATTTATCGGAAAATTTGAGTAATTTGAATTACAAACGAGCACTGAATGTACTGTCTCGGTATTGGAGAAGATTTCAATACCCAAAATGTTTAGTCTCCTACGTTGTATTCTTTCTATAGGACGTTAGGCTCCCATTATACTTATTCATCGACTTTCTAATAAAATAGGCAGAGCATCTGGGCATAGTCGCTGTCATAAGATCTCAGAAGTGTAAGTCACGTGGGCTTGAGAATCGACTTGGGCCGATTGGCTATCGACGTTCAAACTAGTGTCCTTTATCACGCTCGTCAAAGAGTGCTGCGTTAGGATTCTTCAATACCACTTTCCGTCAATTTCATTAGAAGATTGGTGTAATTATGCTATTAACGTAATAAAAAGATGTAAGCCAAGATGACCTCTCCAGAGCATACTAATATCTCAGAGTGATAGTTTTAAATTACACTGTTAACTGAAGGCTTGAAGGAAGTCTTCTCTCCTCTTTGAGAATCCTTTGATGGTTTTTGACTTTTTAAAGACGAGTGGTTTATGAAATTGATCTAGCATGTGCTAGACCAAGAGAAATCAGAAGCAACAATCCTTGAGGAGCTCTTCTCAAGGAAATCAGTCTTTATACTTGTTAACTAGCCCTCTTGCCTGTTAGGGCACAGAAGTTAACAATCTGTGCCCCTATAAGCAAAAAGGCTAGTTTAAACTGAAGTTATAAATATAGAAACCTGAAGAGCTATGAAGTGAATGAAGCATCCGAATAGAGATATCCAACATTAGAAACCAAATGAATCTCAGGAATAATATGTGATAGAGAAAACATGAGATGCACTAATTCCATCACGTCAACCTCCACTAAGAATGATTCCAAAAGGTGTTCTAAAAACACTGTTCTTTTTAAGTGGAACTTGTTTTTTCAGTGTTTCTGAACAGCCTGCGAACCATGATGCCCAAAGACAAAAGTCCATTTTAAATAACCTACACTTTTTATTAATCACAATGCTTCAGTTTTTTCGAAAGGGAAGTTGCAATTTGTTAACTTTTAAATATGCATAAGTAATCTACATAAATAAGAATGGAGTGTTTGTTTGTACATTGAGTATTTTCGACCCATTTCAAGTTTTCTATCCGTTTTGGACCCTGCTGATGCAAAATCCGTCTCTCGAGCGTTTGGTGTCTGTCTGTACACCTGTTTGTCTGTATGTGTATGCCTATGCTATGTTCAAACAGTTGAATATATTTTCATGAAACTTTGCATACCATGAGTTCTTACATTCATTTAGTGACTGAATTTGGTTGTGTAAGTCTGTCTGTCCGTCTTCCAGTTCTATGTTCTATTTTGTGTCTGTGTGTTTGTACAAGTATCACATACGATTTGTTCAACATATTTTAGTTTAATGTTTTAGATTTGATACATCAAATTTTAATTTAGTGAATGCATTATTTAAAATTTCTTTGCGTACATGTTTAGGCAAGTTTCATGTTAAAACATCTGAGTAATTATACTTAAATCAGCCATAAATTGGTAGTTTTGGAGTAGCTGGAAGGTATATTGAGCATTGCAATTACTTAAATTGTTTAACCAGTACTGCTGAAAAATAAATTGCTTTTTAAAAACTTTTTTTGCAGACTTTAAATTAAAATACTTTTCTATTTTGAGCCTTATTTATTTTCTTTGCAAAAATATAAAGAATTTCCGAAAATTTGGGACGCGATATTTTGCAACAAAACGGAAACTCGTGTTCGTTTGCCACGTGCAGGGATATTTTTTTCGCTCCGAATTAATTCCGTATTTTTTAATTTTTTTCTAATTTTTAGTTGTAAGTTGTGGCAACTGTGCGAGATCAAGAGAAAAAAAAAGAGTCACTGATTTATACCTTTAGAACAACTTCTTTCCCGTCAACTTTTATTTTGTTTCATTGTTCTTTTCTGTTTTAAATATTTATTATTTTAATAAATTGTGATTCCTTTTCATCTCACGCAACACCAAAGCAAAATATTTGATTTAAAACGGCATGTAAGTTAGATTAAAGCAAATTTTAAGTGGAATTTTGTCATTATTGAAAAATCGTTAATGTTAAAAAAATCCGAAATAAGACTTGAAGTATTACAAATCCTTTATCATATAGCGACAGAAGGTCAAGGGGATTATTTTACGAATTGAAGCTATACTTAAGCAACTTATATAAGGAAGGTTTTCTTAAAACAGATTTTTTAGAAGAAATTATCAGATCGATTTACCATTTTTAAAAAATGGTAATAGGTTACCTTTGTACAGAAGACATTCGATTTTAAAACAAGTTCTTTTATTACTGCACGTGCCGCAAAACGAAATTTTCAAGAAACAATGCGTATCTACTTTTAAACATAGTGATAAATATCTTATGAAATTAATTTGTCATCTTTCCCTTAATGATGGCGAAATTCGAAAATGTCGCAAACCTGGTTCCGCAGTACACCTTTAGCAGGGGTGCGATATATGTTAAATGCATTACATGGATGGATATGCATGTATAGGATTTTTGTCCAAAGTAGGTTGTAGAAATTATAAAAATGTCGAAAAGATGTTAAAATTTTTTTTTACTCCAACTTAACTGATTTGATATTTTTCTACTAAAGAGGAAAGTGATTATTTTCTAGTCACTTTCAATATATAGTTAAGCAATTCAACCCGAGTGAGATCAGGCAATTTTGCTAGTGCATAAAATATTTTCCTTTCCCTTACTGTCGTTTCTGTTATACCTGCACTACGCTCTATGACATTAAAATTTTACATTATTTCAATTTTTAATGTCGTATTACTATAGTTATTACATTCTTACAAAATTGAAATATTTTTCTTGAAATACATTTATTTTCAACATAAATTAACAATCTAAAGATATATTTCCATTTAAAGGAAAGGCCAAAACCATCCAAATGAACTCTAATGGGGGAAACGTTTATGACGAATTTGCGTGATATACAATAAATCTAAAAGGTTATAAAAATGTTCTTTCCGAGAACAGAAGAATTCCTGAACTTCCAATGAAAGTAATTGAATTAAACTAACGTTTTTCCAACTGTACCCGTTTGGCACTTCTCCAGCCAAACATTTTCTTGTCTCTCAGGTTAAAAAGTAATAGCTTTTTCGAATGAGAGATAGCAATAAAAATACATCTTCTCTTAGATGCGTGAGAGATTTTTGGATTGTTTCCTAATTCGGAAAAGTTCGCACACATAATACCTAGAGAATACCATTCGGGATACAAATAACTGCGCACTTCATTTTAAGAAAGTATGCGTATTTTGAACTTTAAAAGTTGCTATAAATTGACCACAGATTGTCATGGCTACAAAATGTAATCATATGTGAATACAGCAAAACTTTTTCTATATCTGAACATAACTATAGGCTAATGTAGCTCTCAAAATTGGGTATTCATCAAGAAGAGATAAGAAGTTAAAAGCCCAAAACTCTGTAGTAAATCATAATAATTTGAATTTATTATTTATAGAAATAGTAAAGTACTTACATATTGGGATAAATACAATACCACATGCACTAATTCGTAGAGAAACAAAATAAAAACGTAAAATAAACTTTGTTGTTCATATATTTGTATGTAGAGCAGCTTCTAAAAAGAGGGATCCATATGATACACAATTTTATGATTAACCCTCCTGGTGGTTGTCTCGATAAGGTCTCATCGTTAACGAAACTGATTTTGATGAACGAGATATCTCATCCTTAGAAAAAAATTGACCAGATCTTGATCTCGTCATTATCAAAAAATCGTCAATATCCTGAATACGAGATGTCTCACCTGGTATGTTTAAAATGTATTCTTTACCATTCCTGAAAAAATTAAGTTTAAATTATTATCTACTACATAGATTTGGAATTTTAAAGAAATATCTTCTGTGTATACTCAATTATGGAAGTCATTGTATATCAAGACTATATTATTTAGCATAAATTAAAAATATTTCACATATATATTTTAAAGTAGAAAAATTCTTGAATCCTACGTTCTTGAAACTTGAACAATATTACTGTAGAAATGCAACAAAATAATTTAGTATATAAAGTATTTAGTAATTAAACTTGTGGCACGTATTTGAAAAAATTGGGAGTATTGACATAACACCGAATGAGAGAGAAATGGCGAAAAGAACATTTTCATCTGACGACAGTTCTCATCGATTTTCTTTACAGTAAGCGTTAAATAAAAATCTAAAAGAAAGAAAGAATTCAGATATTCGACATATCTTCAATCGCAATATAAATTTTGTTTAAATAACTATCACAGGCCGGTAAAACAATTCGGGGCAATTTCTTAAAAACCCTAGTCCAAGAAATCCAAATTGCATCTTCCTTCTCCAATCTGTTTCAGTCATCGATTCTTTTAATTAGCCTCTACCTTTTTTTGTACAAGTCGTGGTTTTGCTTATGGTCGTATTATCAGGTATAGCAAGTGTTAAAAATAATGGGAGGAATTTTTAAAACAATTAGGAAACTTATTAATTTGGAAAAAGCAATTTTCAACTGCAAATTTATTGTAAAATTACATTGGTCAACAATTTTAAACTTTTTTCATAATACGGGTGAAATGAGAAAAATCTCAATCACGTACACTTTTATGCGTATCAACAATTGCTATATTTCGAAATATGCATATGTAGTGTAATATTTACACATCTTAGAAGTGGAAGTAAGTGTCATATTTTATTATATTCCAAGTTAAATATGAGCTTTAAATTGTAATTTATACAGCATTTATTTTTCTTGTTAGATTTAAAATAGCTATTGGTAATTTTCTTCTTTGTGTTTTCCCAGAAATTCCTTGACCACAGATGTGAATGATTACCATGCGATGAGTTCCTTTCTGTTTAACTTTTTTTGTAAAAATCACTTAGTAATTTCATCTGAGAACCAACAGATTCCTTCTTTGAGTTTTGCATCACTTAATTTTGTACAAGAAACCTGGACTAAATGTTTCCATAGCCTTCGCATAATTTTCATTAACCCCAGTATATGGAGCAGTGGAAGCAAAACATCAGAGAGATTAATTAGATCAGGGGTGGGGAACTTTTTTTGAATAAAAGGTCATATTCATTTTCGGAAATAGCGGATAGGCCGCACCAATCCTTCGAACCACTACTTACGAAGTAAAACACTAAATTATCAGTGTTAAATTTTATATTACATATAACTGTAGAAAAACAATTAAATTTCAATAAAACACATTTTTACAATATTCTCATCATAATACATCCACCTACATTTTATATCAACACAAAATTTAAAAAGTGTAATTATAAAGATAATAAATAACTTTCAATTTGTTATTTAAATAAAAATTTATAGCAATTGTTTTACATTCTCTCCGTGTATTATACAAGAATAAATAGAAAAACTGCACTATTTTAAAGAATAATTTAATATGAGTTAACTAATGAGATTTTGGAGTTTGTTTTTTATTAGATAATAACTGAATATTAGGCTCCAGCTTAGTTGTACGCAACTAGAGTTGGACTTCTAAATGAATATCAGATATCTGAGTCCTTAAATGAGTTTTAATTTGTGTTAGGTATGAAAAAGTTGATTCGCAACAGTACGTAGTTGCAAAGCAAGACAGCAGACGACGAGCATGTTGACGTAAACATGGGAATTCAACTGCATTTTTCCATACTTCAATGGGATCTTACTTTGTATAAAAAAAAAGACTATGATATTATCATCTACCAATTCAATTAATTCCATCTGCAGTTCCGTGGGTGCCGTCGGGATATCAACTAAATATGGATCATACGCCAATTTCATTTCTAAAGTATGTTCTTCGAAATCAGAAAATCTATCATAGTATTCTTCAATTAGCACGTCCAACACAGTTATGTAGTCTTTAAAAGTTTCACATACAACATATTTCTGATCATTTAACATATTTTTTAAATGAGATAAATGTGCCCCAGATATTTCTGATTTAGAGAAAAACTGAAAACTGACTTTTTTGAAAACAAAATTTGAAATACCTGAATATTTTTCCACATGTCATATATACTATGTGAGTGTGTGTGTTTTGTGTTTCCCTGCAAAGAAATATTTAATTTACTTTGCTTTGCCATAATATTACACAAAAATGCAGCATTTCTACCAAAATTCTTCATCTAATAAATCACATTCTTCTTATTGTCTCACGTCAAATTTTAAAATTTGTTCTCGCAAAGTCAAAACTTTTACTAAAAATTGTCCTTTTGATAACCAGCGCACTTTACAATAATATGGCAAGTCAACATTATGTCTCATCATCTAATATAAGCATGCTTCGAAATTGGTGATGTACACTGCTGGCCACCCAAATTGCAACACCAAGAAAGACAAGAGATATCACAACAAAATTTATTTTGTAGATAACATGTTGACCAAGTATCAAATGATTAAATTTATAGACTTCTGTGAAGTGTGGTTCCTGCCAAAATCAGTAGCCAGAGTAGCCGCCATTGTTGGAGATCACCGCTGCCACACGCCTCGGCATTGATTCAAAGAGACTTTGGATGTGTTCTTGGGGTACAGCAGACCAAGCAGCTTCCACACGTTGCCAAAGTTGATCTGGTGTGGCAGCTGGGGATGTATTCTGGGTCAATCGTTGAGCAACCATGGACCACATGTTTTCTATCGGCGGAAGATCCGGAGAGCGAGCTGGCCAGGGAAGTAATTCAATCTGGCGATTGACGAAGAACCCTTGGACAATACGTGCCACGTGTGGTCGCGCATTATCCTGTTGAAATATGGCTGTGGGCAAGCCCTGAAGGTAAGGAAGGACAACTGGCTCCAACACCTCGGAGATGTAGCGCTGGCTGTTTAAAGTACCGGCAATGCGTACTAGAGGAGTGCGAGAGTGATATCCAATACCGCCCCATACCATAATACCCGGTGCAGGACCAGTGTGGCGGTGCATAACGCAGCTGTTCAGCATCTTCTCTCCACGGTGTCTCCAGACTCGAATCCGACCATCGTGGTGTTGCAGACAGAAGCGTGACTCGTCAGTAAAGACAATTTCATTCCATTCTGCCGTCCACATCCTTCTTTCATCGCACCATTGGCGGCGGAAACGTCTGTGGTTCTGCGTCAAGGGTAGACGAAGCAATGGACGTCTTGCGGACAGACCACTCTGCTGTAAACGGCGTCGAATGGTACGCGCAGACACTGGATGATGCGGTACAGACTGAATGTGCTGTGCTATGGTTCGTGATGTGGCTGAGCGATCCGTCACTGCCATACGCACAATATGCCTGTCATCACGTGAAGTGGTGCACTGAGGTGGATGCGATCGAACACGTCGGTCCGTCGTACCCTCCTGCATCCAACGATCACATATCCGCATTACAGTTGTTTGGTTTCGTCCAACACGACTACCGATTTCCCTGAAAGATAATCCACAATCTCGGTAGGCCACTATCCTTCCTCTGTCGAACTCGGATACTTGATCAAAAGATGATCGCTGTTTTCTACGAGGCATAATTGATCGTTTTTTTTTAAAAAACCACAAGAAAAACACAATTGCCGTACTTGAAATCGTCGAAATCTCCAAGCCTTAAATAGCGCTTTGAAGTGGCGCCACAGGCGCGCGTGATGTGCGTCTGCGCTGAAATTCTAATCATTTGCATATCTCACCTCCGCTAATGCATGTTGTAAATTTCATATTATTTGCATGCTTCCTTCAGGGTGTTGCATTTACGGTGGCCAGCAGTGTATTAATGCATTTACTCGAATAAAGTTAACATTTGCAATAATTTTGTCCAAAGTATTGCTCAATGTGGAAGATTTAGCACACAAATTTGTTGGCATAATATATAGTGGAATGAAATTAACTTTTCTAAATTAGGATTTTCTTTTTCAACAATGAAACGAATCCTTCTCGCTTTCCTCTCATAAAAGGTGCACCGTCCGTGCTTACACTCACCAGGTTACTAAGGTTTAGTCCTCTTTCAAGACATTTCTTTTAAGTTGTTAAAAATATCAATTCCACGAGTCCTTCCAATGAGAGTAACCAATCTCAGTAGTTCTTAGTAACAATGAAAATCTTCAGTTATAGCACGGATAAAATATAATATTTGAGCAGTCAGTTTTATAAGTGGTTCCATCTAACGCTATTGAAAAATATACATCTTTACTTTTAATTACTACCTGAAGTGTTCTCCTACATTCTGAGCTATTTCATGTTGTCTATTAGTTATAGTTCTTGAGAGAGGTAATTTTATTTGTCAACTTTATCCGTATCTAAACATCCCACTGCTTCAACAATATATTCTTGTATCATTTCGATGTCTCTAAATGGTTTGCCTTTTTTTCTAAGTTCATGAACTATTTTGTATGTAACATCGGTTGCACCAGTTCCTTGCTAATAAAAGCACCAAAAACCTTTTCCTGGTGCAATTTTTCTTTCTTTTTTTGAAGCGCAGATTTACGAGTTTCTCCTAATTTCAAATATTTATGGTCCTTGTGAGATACATAATGTTGATTTGAATTGTATTTTTCAATGTTGTTAGTGCTGTATTACATAACAAACAAACCATTTTGTCTTTCACAGAAGTAAGAAGATACTGCATCTCCCAATCTTCTTTAAATGTTCTGTTTTCGTCATTCAACTTCCTTTTAACTTTTTTGGACATGATGGGCAATCTAAAAATTCACCAATTGTGAAATCAAACATAAGAAATTACCGGATTCCAAAATTCAAGACAAGAATACATACAGTTGTCAAAATATTCAGTTACAAATATGCACATAAAATCAACAGATTAAAAACAATGTCACAAGTACGGAAATTATTGACTATCAGATACAATCTAAACAGAACATTCAGCCATCAATGAGATACAAATTTCAGAAGACTAACACATAATCAAACACAAACATTGATATGAGTACAGATATGCAACGCGCGGCAAATTTCAAAAATTAAAAATCTTTTATAAAAAATAATTACATAAAAACAATTATATAATATTAGGTCATTAAGTATGAAATGTACGATTTCAAACTGAAAGTTTGGTGTATTATATCTCAAGCAAGAAGCAGTATAATTAATCAAAGCATGTGCCTAAACTATCGATACCGTTTTGCCATCTTAATGGTAGCTTGTTAATGCCGGCAGCGAAGAAGCCTGGAGAGCAATGGTGATAAAATCGCATGTTCAATGATTGGAAAAAATGATAATCAGTTGGTGCAAGGTCTGGAGGAAAAGTCCAGCTCCTGTAGTTTGAGCAACGCTGTTCACATGTGGTCGAGCATTGTCCTGCAAGAGGATTGGCTTGTCTCTATTCACCAATCTCGGCTGCTTAATCCCAAGCTCCCTCATCATTTCGTCTAATTGGTTACAGTAGAAATCCGCCGTAATCGATTGACCAGGTCTCATGAAGCTGTAGTGGAAAACCCAGCCCTGGACCACCAAACAGACACCATTAGCTTTTTTTGGTGAATATTCGGTTTCGGAGTGTGTTTGTTTTGGCACTTAATCTGTATCCAACCACTAGCAGTACCAGCACGGCATTGCCCGTGACATCATTCTTGTTATGTCCTCACTGATTCTGAAAACATTAAAAACAATACAAAAAAATTAAAAAACAAAGTTTAATGTAATTAGGGGAAGTTAAAAGTTAAAATCAAAAAACAATAATTTTAAGAATGAGTCCCACCACCACCCGACATGACACGGGTATGTCGCCTCATTCCTTCCACCTCACTGATCCTTGCTTAAAGAGCTTCATGATACACATGTTCAATGTTCTTCCATTTGGAGCTAGGATGTAAAGATTCTCGGCTTTTCCAACTCTTGAACAACCCACATACAGTTGACCATGGGAGGAACGCGGTTTAATGAGATCGAGTCGATCAACTTTCAGCGATTGTCCTTGGGCCTTGTTGATGCTCATGGCGAAACTTAAACGAACAGGGAACTGAAGCCGTTTAAATTGGAATGGGAGATCCGAAGGGATGATTGGGATCCTAGAAATGAATACATCTTCGCCTGTGGCATGTCCAGTCATGTTGGTGGCTTCAATAATATTCGGCATCGGTTTCTTGATAGTCATGTTCCATTTCAGAGTGAAGGTGGATGCAGATTTCTAAGAAGCATAATCGGTGCCCCAATATTCAGCTCTAATACGTGCGAGGGTACTCCAGATGACTCCAATGTGTTCAAAAACTCTGTTGTGTAGTTCACAGCCTCATCTGTGTCACATGTAGTGTCGATAGATTTGTAAATTTGAACACTACCGGGCAATTCTTGTAAAAGTTGCTTATTGAGGACATTGACATCTTCGTTTCTTGGGGGAAGAATTGCTCTTTGGCACAGCCATATGTGATCAGTTAAGTGCTGCGCCACATTTGGAAACACCGCCTCTTTCAGCTCTCGTTGAGTTTTCATAATCCTATCAATGCTTTGCATTGCTATACATCCATCTTGATAATTCGAAGTGACGGCACCATTTCCTAGTTGAAGTAGGTTATCTGCAAATTGCTTGGCAAAGGGATCACCGTTGACATGAACTCGCATGTTTGTTGATAGTCCAAGTCTATGAATGCCATAACAACATGCCAGCCAACACCATAGTGACGCCTCCCACTCTGTCCTTGTTACGCCTGATGTCTTTCAACGTGACATCAAGTGCTTCGAATGCGGCTTTGTGGGACAGTACATTCATCCCAGACAATGAGCTTGCAATTCTGTAGAACATTTGCCTTCCCTGAATTTCTTGAAATGTTACATGTAGGAGTCTCCGCGTTTGCCAGATTTAAGGGTAACCTGAAAGCCGAGTGAGCTGTCTTCGCTCCTGTCAATAGAGTTGCGGCAATGCCTAATGAAGCAACAGCCAGGGCAATCTCGTTTCTCTGTCGCACTTTAGCCAAAAGAAGATTGATGAGAAAAGTCTTCCCTGTACTGCCAGGAGTATGCAAAAAGAATACATATGCCACCGCGCTTATCAAAATCTGCTCTTGTAATCTTGTCAAATGCTTCCTTTTGATCTTGGACCATTTTTGGCTCATTGTCCTCTATGTATATTGCGAGTACATTCGCATCATAGTTTCTTTCCATAAATTCTTCACTCGGTAGGACTGAATCGCAGTTTCGATTGGGTTGTGGTAGTTCAAAGCTTTTTAGGTCAGCTCCACCCAACAATATAAACTTATCCTCAATATAGATTAGAGCTATGTTGAAGATTTCATCACTGTAGTCCAGATCCATATTCTGCTGCTGTACACGTGCTTGGTGCAGTATGTCTTCGTGCAAACTGATCTTGGGTGCAAAGTCTGAAGAAAGACGTCAGTGTTGTTTCCTGAGGTGCTACGTTGAGCAGCATTGTCTATCGTGAAGTAAACTCTGGCCATTCTCAAGGTGGACGCTTAGATGAATGACTGTAGGTGGCGCTCGTGAATTGGGAAGAGTATTCTCCACACTGCTTCGTTGCTGCTTATATATATTCCAATTTGATACTGACGAATTTCATTAAGGTCATTCTCTCCACTGGTCAATTCAAACACAGCCATGTCGGATCCTTTGTTAACATACTTACAGACGTACTTTGTAGACTACAGAATTGCAATACTCTACGTTGATATGCGCATTGAAAATTTTTGTTAATAGAGGGCAATACGGAACAATCCACGTATTGTCCACAGACATATCTGATCATCGAAAATTGATGTTTGCAGTAAATCCCCAGTCTTGTGATGATCTATGACGATAAAGTGGATATCCGTCTTGTCCTGTTTACGTCTCTTTCAAAAAACGGTGTGGGAATCGCTTTGTGCAAATTCAATCCTTCATGCATGGAGAGAGTGGATTTATGCATCCGCAGGGGTCGTGCACCATCTGCTTCGTTATAATGCAAAAATGTTCTGGGTCTTGTGAATTAGGGATTTCTGCACTGATAAAGTCATCCACTGTGAATGTGTAATGAGTCTTTGAGCCAAATCAGAATATGGGCATGAGGAAGTCCTCGCTTCAACCACTCTATCGTGTACATATGGCACTTAACCTCTCGAAAAATCTTTGCCTTTGTGATGAGACTCGTGAGTGTTTTTTTGCATTTGATGAAAGACTTTTGCCAACAAATCATGACGATCCTGTGATTTTTGCCCAACAAATAGTTCTTGCTGTATCTCTGTCCAGTTTGGAATGCATCTAAAGGTGATGAAGTGGTCCGGTCTTCCATAGTTTCTCACGTAGGTCATGGCATCTTGAGTACGCCCGTGCATGTACCTGGGATCCCCAGTAAAGCTGGAAGGCAAGATGATCAACTGGCCAATATTACATTTCCATCGTTCATGACCGCATCCCTCAAATGCGCATACTGTTCCATTCTCAGCGTCCTCTGATTTAGTCGTATGTACAACAGCCTTTCCGATTCAATCTTGGCATTCATGTCAAAGATAAATTGATGGAACAGGTCTTTGCTTCTCAGTAAAATATTGAAATTTGAAGAGTGTATCATTATCATGTGAGCGTAGAACTGCATAGCAGAAATCTTCTTAGTTTGCGGCATTCCTGTAGTTGGGTTTGTTTGTCGCATTTAAAAATTATATCCATCCTCCCCTGCCAAAACATGAGTAAATACTGTTGCGCATCGTAGGTCCTGTGCGTATCGGGAATTCTCTTGACGGGACCACTTCTTTCTTCTAAAACTATGTCTTTTGCTCCATGTTGTTCTCCCACCATGATTAAAACCACTTCGAGTGTTGTCGGTGCATTGAACCGCCTCTCATGTTCACCATGTGGGGTTTGTCCGCTAAGATTACCACTTTGAATTCAGGGCTGATCTTATCCATGGCCGATTTGAAGCTGTGGATGTAAGAGTTGTGATGATCCAGCAGATATTGTAACTGAAGTACTGTCTTGTTTTGTCTGCGGAACGTGATTGCAACGCTGCTCTGCTTGTTGTGTACCATCTCCAACAAAATATATTTGCAGAAATTTAGGCTCTTCGTTTGGTAGAGGGTGTAGACTCCCGATGCGGTGATAAACTTGACCCTGAACCTTAAATGTCGGCATGTATCCGGACTCTCTAATTTCTTTTGTCGTGCCGAAAGAGGCCATCTGGAAACATGAATTGTACCGTCTAATATTTGCCAGGAAATGTTTAGCTTCCGCTGAATCTCCAATCAATAAAGTACGAAGGGGCTCGGCTGGATCCATTAACCGTGGCAGTTGAACCTTTCCTCCGCTGCAGCACATACCTAGGACTTCACCTTTCGACTTCTTTGCTTCACAACGTTGACTATTACAGATATGGATCCAATGACGCACGAAGGATGAGATACATAATCTGCTGATGGATCGTAATTAAAAAATGCATTCTCTAAATTTCTACAGATGCGCATTCGAGCAGCACTTGCGGTTCTAACTTGCTGTAGTCTTGTTTCTCTTACTGGGGTGGATTCAGCTTCTCTTCGTCTTTGATTTCTTTCTCTGTTATCTCGCTGTTGTGTTCGAAGACATTTCTTTTTTTTCTGAGAGGCTGTGGCATCTTTAAATATAAAGCTAAACCAAAATAATGTAGTTATTAAAATTGCAGAAATTATACAAATTCAAAAGTAAGTTAGGAAATAACCACTACTGAAATAAAATGTGATTCAATCCTTAAATACAACGCTATACTTTTAAAAAGTCTTAACGCTAAACCTCACTGATTCCGACAAACAACCTAAATAAATCACAATATCAGTGAAATCAAAACCAAATTAAACAGTAGTAAACAAAGTTGCAGAAATTGTACAAATTCAAAAGTAATTTATGAAATAACCACTATACTATCTGCGAAAAATATCCACAAAACAGAAAGCAATGCAAAAAATTAACAAAGTTAATCAAGAGCCCTTTGAATACGTTGGATGGTCCGCAGCTGCATACAGATATTTACACGGCTGCCTTAATCAGACATCCTTTTTAGAAAGTAAGAGATCTTTGGCTTATTGCCAAGAGCAGGAGCTGTGTGACCTCTCTCACACTGTTGCCATTCTTAGGAAACCAAATAATACAAAAATATGCCAATAAATTAATTTAAAAATTTCCTAGATTAAATTTTAAAATTCGGGCTTCGAGGTACATTCAGTCACCTTTAGGACTATCTGTGTGCCAAATTTAATGACTGTAAGTGCTATAGATTCGTCTGGACACCGAACACACACAGACACACAAACACTTCCTTTTATAATAGTAGAAATTAGACCGAATGCTTATGATTGTCGAAAATAATCCATTTTTCATCACACGTAACAAGACGGTGTAAAAATGGTTCGCCTTTATGTCGCGACAGCAAAGAAAGGCAAGCTTCGAAACAATTTCTCCTTTGACCCTCTTTAATTCATGCGGAACCCATCTTCCATCTTCTTAACCTTACTCATTTGTTTCAAATGGTTTAATATTGTTGGAATAGTAACGTCAAACCTTGCTGCTAATTCACACGTAATTTGAGATGTATCCGCTTCCATTGCAGCTTTCAGCTCATCATTATCCACCTCGCTCTCAGGTCGCCCACGTGGTTCATTTTGAAGATCAAAATAGCCAGATTGGAACTTCTCAAACCATCGATGTACTAGGCGTTCATTAGCCACATCCTTACCAAACACTTCGTTGACATTTCAAGTTGTCTGCGCTACATTAGTTCCACGATGGATCTCATATTCGAAAATAACGCGAATTTTTGACTTATCCATGGTTTACAATGTTTAATCTGCAAAAGGCAATTCGACAGGTAATCACAAACCAAAACGTGCGTCTGAGAGGCTGATGACGTACCTTCACAATAAAAAAATTCCAAAGAACTGTCAAACTGAAATATCAGAGATATCGGGTATCAAACTTGGTACTTCGGTAACCGGACATTTCACACTTAATGACCTAATACAAAAAAAATTGTTTCTAACTATGGGTTAGTCTTCTGAAATTTGTATCTTATCTCATTGATGGCTGAATGTTCTGTTTGATTTGTGGTCTGGGACAGAAAAATAAATATGTTTTTTACCATATGTCAAATTTTTTATTTCATTTTTGTGTGACTATGTTAACTAACAAAGGCCGCACATAAGATCTTAGAAGGCCGCAGGTTCCTCATCCCTGAACTAGAGGCTTGTGACGAACGTTACACTCTAGGAGTGAAAATCATTTCGCTTAGACCAGTCTTTCTTTCATAGTGTTCTATTGTGACCATACTATCCCACATACAAAGACAACAAAATTTGGGGAAGCCACTTCGAAGGTCGAGCAAGAGTGATATCACTTTCGGATCACCACATATTGACAACTTAAAGTGATTATATTTTATTGCAATAAGAAATTGTGAAAATGCCTGTAATATACTCAAGTAAATTGAAATCAACGCAAAAATGAAGTGATATTTGCATGAAACCGGTTAGTTAGTAAATATGATGTGATAATATTTCCAAAACTTACAAGTAGTCATAATATAACACCACTACTATATCATTAACTGGTATAGCAGTCACAGCGTTTGTCTAGAACGATTACATTTATGAGGCACAGAAATTTGCTTAAATGGCTAAACTAGTATGAAATGTTTTCTGCATTGATGGTAATTGCTTGTCCCATCCTTGAATCGTAGAAATGTCATACTTTTGGGATACAGCTAGCCATTCTTGCTCTAACTGCTGAAGAATATCTTGTGTTGTCTGAGGTACTTGTGCACGGCGTTATATGATGGCTCAGACATTTTCGTTTCGAGAAAAATCTAGGGATCTGAGAAACCATGTCAGCATGTAGACATTCTAGAGGAATGTTTGCCATAAGTGGATGGGCCTTATCGCGCTGAAATAAGATCTTTTCTGCATAGTTATGAAGAGGAGTGCTGCAAAAGTTCCAAGATATAATAAAGACATCTAGTGTTAAATTATAAGCAATACAAACCAGACTAGATAAGCTATCATATCTGATCGATCCCCAGACGCTAATACTCCGTATTCAAGCCGTGTGTCATTCCACAGTTAGGTGGAGTGTCCCATCCGTCACGTCATCTCGCTATCAGTCATCACCGGTACCTAAGCAAAATCGAGATTCGTCATTGAAAGGACTGATTCGTCACTGACTCCAAACCTTCATAAATCGGCAATCATGACGAATGCCATTCTGCAGCCTAAAGTCACTCATGAACTACAACAGCCCAACTAGCTCAATAGGTGGTTTTCCATCACAAAAAGGTAGCTGTCTCATACACGTCGTACTAACATAAATATACCAACAATTATTCTTTATTATATTTTTATGCCAAGTGCTGCAAAACGTATCGCATCGTTGCAAATCAAAACCACTAATACATCGCAAATACATTGTTTATGTTTCTATCTAAGTACCAGACTATTAAGATAGCAACGTTTTCCACAGCTTCTCCACTGTTCACTTATTTAGCTCCATTGTTCACTAATTGAGCTGTTTGTCTCATTCGCGATGTAAACAGCTATGATAAGGGGAAAAAGATAGTACGCCATTGCCATCTGAGCGTAATCATTAACGTACCCATGTGATACCTATCAATTATTGTCAACACATACGTTTCTGTGCTACTTGGGAATCCAATCGTCAAAAAGTAGACGAAGCATTGAGATTAATAGTTAACACAAGGTCAGATTCGAATTTAACCCCACTTCTCGAAGACGATTTGAAATAGCTTGACTGATGAAGGATTGACTGATGGCAGGTATCTCTGCTCGTCTGGTGGCTAATAAAATTGTTCTATAGGGCGTCGGAATAGCTAGGACGTCGACGAATGGGACAATCATCACTCGGTCAATTTACTTTCTCTTCTCCAATCCTGAGTATACAAGTATGAATGTGCCTTTTTAAAATAATTTCCGGACATATCTCTAGATTTTAGAGTTATTCATTTCCATATGTTCTTCTATAAGAAGTTCAAGCTAAATATGGGTGATGGTAGTGTTTCGTGGTGGAACGTTCTTCCTATAAGTGTGCCGGACGTGACGACCTGTTTTTCAAATACGATTTCAGCACGTCGCCATTAGAAATTACAAAGGATGAATGCCGAATTAATTTCTGATAGTTAAATCGTCAAAACCAATTAGTTTGAATGCCAAACATTACCAAAATGGCGAAAAACAAGCTTTTTAAGGTAACTCCGATATGTATTATGCGAGAGCATTTGGGTCACAGGAAGTAAAATCTTCCCCTTATGTCCGGTTTGTTTGTTTTTTACACTGAAAGTCCCTTTCATGTGTCGAATTAAATAGCCATCCTCATAAAGGCAATTTATCCATCCTCTCTCATCGCTGGTAATATTCCTTGCAAACACATGGTCTGTTGTGAACACCTTAACTGTCTTTACATGTTTTTCTCTATGTAAGTTTGTTTCAAAATTGTTTTAATATATATTAATAAATATATAATATGTTAAAATATAAAATATTCCTTGCAAACACATGGTCTGTTGTGAACACCTTAACTGTCTTTACATGTTTTTCTCTATGTAAGTTTGTTTCAAAATTGTTTTGGAACAGAATTGTATGCAACTTCAACGAAACAATACTCTAGATTTAGTCATATATCAGCTACAGTTTTTGAGGGCTGTTTCGAAACTATAATCAATTGTAAACATCTGTGTGCCGTTCTAAACAAAACGGATTTTAGATATATCAAACGAGCGGTTCTATGTGTTGTAATTTGAGTTCTACTAAAGGCACTGATCTAGTATTAATGATATTTATTTTTTAAAATTTTATTGATCAATTAAATCTTTCCCCTACATTTTAGACTTTTCAATAATATCTATGTCGCAATCAATTTACTGTTGTTTAAAATAATAGCAATATAAACAGTATAGTTAATATCCAGCTTTTAATTTAATAAAATTATTGAAAAATGAGGTTTTTTCAAGTTCAGAAATTTTTAAAAAATTGGAAGATACAGTTCAAAAAGGGAAATGATGCATTA
The DNA here is from genome assembly GCA_933210815.1 of Meta bourneti. NCBI lineage: Eukaryota > Metazoa > Arthropoda > Arachnida > Araneae > Tetragnathidae > Meta > Meta bourneti. Next base: position 61,089,574 of record OW119923.1, on the reverse strand, counting down.
AAGCTAGGGTATGTAAAAGGCCGAGCGGCAAAGGTTCTGTCTAACAGAGAACAATTGGAGCAAAAATAATTTCTATTTCTATCACCCCTGCATTCGCATAAAAGCTTCAGTCTTCCTGTCTTGGCGAGTTTTCAAGTCCATGGCCAAATCATTCTAATTCTCCAATCACTTGGTCCACTGCTCTGGACTGAGTTCAATCAATAGCATAGCGTGAATGAATCATCCCTCGTTTCTCCACACTCCCCCGTTATCAAACTCTCATCACGAACCGATTTTCGCATGCACTTCAGTCTGATCCTGCGTGGCATCGGAGTTGTACACAAAATGAATTTTTCGAATATTGATTCTGGCGGATACGACAGGGGCGATTTGTGTTGACCTTAACGGCTTAGCAACCGCTCGTCCGTACACGTTACCAGGGTGAATAAGTATACATACGGCTTTAGAACATTCGCAAAAAAATAAAGACAATAAAAATTCCCTTCATAATCGTTCCTTTATTCTCATCACGACCGCTAGGGGAGTTCTTGAACCCCCAGCGCTAATTTTTCTGGAAAAGGCTTTCTATTACAGTTTTTATGGCTACACGGTTCAAGGTTAAAGACATCATTTCCAGTCTCGCTTCGTACGAACAGGTTGTTCCTGAAGGGTGTGCTCCTGTTCTAAAAGCGTTGACCGGTGGCATTTGATGCGTCGGCTCGCCTAGTGTCCTAGCGTTATATAAACAGATTTGGACCGATCCGGTCAGTAGAGATCTAGCGGCGAGGTGTGATCATTCCTCCAAAGGACATGCGGAAATTTTACACTTCATTGCTGCTTTTTGCGCCATGGTGATCTCTTACAGAGGACAGTAACTTTTTTGCTTCAAACTGGAATAAATTCATCTCAACTTTAAATTTTAGAAAGTTTATGCGTAGAACTGGAACAGTTATCTGACTGATTAGCCGAGTACATTGCTGCATAATCTGCATGTCAAACTTCGGTGCCTGTCATTTTTTGTGTTGCCAAATATTGGAGAAAAAGTTCTCAAATAATTTATGAAAACTGTTCACAGACTCGAATGAATAGCTTGATTTATTGTTCTATAATTTGCCGCCAGTGCAAACTACCAGTACAGGTGTTGCCAAATTCTGAAGAAATTATTCATGCAAAGAACTGGGAATAATTTTTTTTGAACTTTGCTTGCACAACAAAGAATACTTCTAAAAGGTATTTAAACTTGAACTTAATTCTTCGAATGATTGTTCTTTGAATCTTAAAATTTCAATTTTATGAACACATTGCGACTATTTGGATTTTCTCAAAAGCGCTATTTCCATCAGGCGGATGAGGCCGTTTTGAGGTACCAAAGTACTTTACAACTGCAGAACAATGAATATTGAAATTACCAGTCCGGACAATACAGCCGACAGCGAAACCGAAAGCCTGATAGTCCATTCTAATGGCGACGCTAGCATCGACGATCTTCTGAGCGAAAACGAGTGCGAAACGGATGTCGAGATAGAAAACAGCAACGGCGTGAAGCCAGAGTATCTGAACCTCGGATCAGACCCGTCCTTCTTCAAGAGGGTACCCAGAACCAAAACAAGGCTTCTGTCCAGGTCACATTCTGCCAGCGACCTCATTACGCAACCCGACCGTTTGTCCGTCAAAAGTCTGAACATAGATCCTCCAAGAAGAAACTCCAGTGGAGAGTATCCAGTCTCGCTGGACGATGACAGTCCACCCTCAGCGAAAGTGTTGGACAATGTGCTCCTGCATGACATCGAGTTGCCCAAGTACAAGGGGAATCATGTTCAGAGAAACAGTCTGACGCCATCGTCCAATACTCATCCAAGTCCAATTACTATGCAGTATGCGTCGCAGGTTGGGTGGAAGAACATGCAAACTTGTCATCAAGACAAGGAAGATGACTTTTCCCTTCTTCTGCAGACAACCGCGGAGAGAGTTCTCAACAAACTCAAGTCCAGAGAACAAGACTTAGGATGCAACTTAGCAACAGGACAGAAATACCAGCGGAAGCTTTCGCATAGTTTACAACCACCAGTGCCACGCAAACTGCCACCAATCTTGAGGGACGGTAACAAAACGCCTAGGTCAGAGAGTGACTTACGAAGTATTCATGGTGAAAGTGACTTAGGACCTCTTTCAGCAGCGTAATAATCTACCTAATTTTGTGTAGATTCCGAACACCAGTTCAATGCAGACTTCCACACAGGGTGAGAATGATTTAGGACCTTTTTCAACAAGTCATTGAGTGAAATTTCACTTTACTTTACTGTGATTTTAAAAGTTCAAAGTATTCGTTCTCGAAAGAGAGCGGATAAAATTACTCTTTTTATACATTATATTAGCTAGTATTATAATAATATGAAATGATGTTGCTTTTTTCATAACTCATGCCTGTATAGATGAACTCTAGTCGAAATAATTTCTCTCTAATTGCAATGGAAAATGGTTCTATCCGTATGAGAAAAACCAAAGTATTAGAAATTTATCAATTGTAATAGCAAAACAACAAAAAGGATTGTGATATTTAGTATTCGATTTCTTTGTATTACATGGACATGTTAATATCACTTAAACTGAGCTTGAAAACGTTTTTACGAAAGCATGTCGCGTATAGTCGCGTTTTAAAAAAATTCAAAAAGTGTTAAAATCATTCTAAAATGTATAGAAATTAGTCATTTTTCTAATTTATAAAATAGCTACATCATTTGTTATTTTTTCTAACTTACTGCATGTATATATAGTGAGTATATATTTTCAAAATGTACATGTTGTCGATAAATAATGCATATTATGTTTTCTCTGCGAAATAGTTTTAATTTCAGGAATTTTGGTCATTTCAGTAATATTTCAAAATTGGAGGAGTATATTTTGTCTTTCATATAATGTATTTTTTTCTTTCTTTTCTTCTTAATTATCCCATACTTAGAGATTAAATTATTTTCTCATTATATTTATGTAAATCTGTTTAAAACTTATGTATCCATAGAAGACTAACATAAATTTTTTCGTGTCCATTATATATAATTGCAATATTTAAACATGTTAAAAGAAATGTATTTGATGAAAGTATATGTTACGTTACGTTACTAAATGTTTTGATTTTCATTGTTGTAAATAATATATGAATATACTTAATTACAACCCATAGTATTTTTCACTAAAATCACTCCAGTTAAGTTATTAGCACCATAAACTTACATTTATTTATGTTGGGATTCTAAAACGATTAATCGTTGTCATATTGAACTTTATTTCCTCAATTAAAACAGTTATTGTCAAATTCATAAATTTATTTTTAACTTTTAACATCAATTAGACTTAACCTTTTTCATAAGTAAATAAATTACCGAAAATTCTTAAGAAATGTGCAAAATTATGTTAACATGGATTCAAGAGAATGCTCTAGTTTTCAAAATTTGAGATTGATTTCTGCATACTGAAACAATTAGATTACCATCAGTCTAAATAGCAGTTTCGAAAATTTCGTTTATTCAATGTAAGCTGTAACTGGATTTAACTACTCTATAAGTATGATTAAATCTCATTAATTCATGAAGTATAATCCGAATTATTTACTCCCTAGAACAGCATTAACATAAACTGCGAGATTCCTTGCATGGTCAATGTATAAATTTGTTTCAGTTTTTCCAGCGAACCTCATTTAAACTAAACTTTTCATGTATTGCATTCCACTTCCTAATATTTGTATACTGTTTGCATGCAGTATATTTTACTAACTAACAACAATGAAAATATACACAAATACCTGCATGAATCAAAATGTCAAGTATCTTAATGAATATGCACTTTTAGTGATCTAAAGAAACTTATTTTGTAAATATTTTAAATATTATATTATAAATACATTACTTTTTTATTAATTATGAGTGAACGTAATTGAATTAAAATTTAAAGATTTATTTTGATGTTTGATTAGAAGAAAAATATAATTAGGAAAGCGCTCAATTTTTTTTCTATTGTATGTGATTCTTAATTATGTTGAATCCAAAATAGATTTAAAGTAAAGTAATATAAATCAATTATTCTTATAACCTCTTGTCTAAACATCCATATGACTTATATTCATCCTCAAATATACAAAATAGTGACTTACTTCTGAGTTGAAAATTGGTACTGGTTGAAAAACTTCAATGAAGGGTTTTGCACCCAAAAACGTCTGACACTGCATTCAGTTAGAATAAAAACTGGGTATTCTCCTGCTCACGTTTAGTAAATATTTTTTTACCAGAGCAAAATATCAGAATTGGTCCAATAAGTTATAAGAATAATTGGTTTATCTTAAATATATATTTTGGATTCAACATTATTATGAAATACTTGAAATAGAAAAATTTGAGCTTTTCTAATTACATTTTTCGTCTAATCAAATATTTAAAGACAGGATTAAATGTTAACATGATTACCCCTTCTTTCCTTATAAAAATAACGTATTTTTAATATGTTTAAAATACTTGCAACAAAATGTTTCTTAGATCACTTTAAAAGGGGATTTTTTCAGATATTTATTTGTTTAATTCATGCAGATACTCATGCATATTTTCCTCGATGCAGAAGAATGTAAAATGACAGTACATTCGGAAATAATTGAATAACATATCAAACAAATTAGATGAAAATTATATATTTCGAATAAATCTCAAGTATATTATGAGTAATTTAAAAACTTTTCAGTCAAGCTTTTTTAAAATTTTAAATATAACCTGAGTTAACTACTTCAACCGTCACAAAAAAAAATCAAAATTTTCAATTGTTAAGACAAATATTTGAAATAGCTCAAGTGGTCAAAGAAAGATTTTTTAATGCATGAGATTATGTATTCCGTAATCAACAAATGTGCAAGTGTTTTACATTTTAACTTCTAAAATTTAAAAGCTAACGCAACGCAAAGTTGAATACTTTATATACCATTAGCACTTAATTTCAAATAATATAATTACTACTTTCAGTTAAAATTCCACGAAGCAGAGTAGACTACTAGAAAAAGGGACACACTGCATAACAAATTTTGATAGCAAAACTACTGAGATGATTTTTCTAAAACATAAAAAATTAATTAAAAAATTTCTTTTTGGTAAAGTTTTGTTTCATTTTAAATATAACCTGAATTAACTACTTCAACTTTTTAAAAAATCAAGATTTTCAGCTGTTAAGACGAATATTTAAATAACTCAAGTTATTAGAGAAAGATTTTGTAAATGCATGTGATAATGCATTCTACCACTCAACAAATGTTATATCACATATTAAAATAGTTCACTCTTGAACTGTTTACTATTAAAATGTAACACAGGGCGAAGTTGAACACATTCTTAATGCTATTAGAACTTAATTTCAAATAGTTTAATTGCTCCTTTCAGTTAAAATTCTTCGAAACAGCAGATTACAGAAAAGACAGCATACTATACAACAAATTTTTATAGCAGAAACTCTACATATGATTGGAAATGATTTTTCCCACTACGTAAAAAATTTCATTTGAAAATTTTTTTTCATTTATTATATGCATGAAAAAGTTTCATGAATTGAAGAGCTTTAGGGTAACATAATAAAAGTCACTTTTCAAATTTTTCGGAAGAATAATTTCCAAGTTTTAAGAAGCATCAATACCATAATGGTTTATCCACTATTCAAAAGGACATGTTAGCTTAAACTTTTGTATTATACACTCGTTCAAACATTCATTTTTTTAATCCTCTTGAATATTTTGTTTTTAATTAATTTTTTCATTACGGAATATATTTCTGTAGCTTATCATTGTGTCTTCTTGTTCGGAGCCCTTCAGTTATTAAAATCCACTTTAGGAGACCGCGTGTGAAATGAAGCGCTAATAGGCGTGAATTTAATTAGTGATATCTCATTTTCTCACTTTGGTGATCGCTTTGACAGTAAATGTAAAATAAATTAATTCTCAGTTTTTTTACACTAAAAAAGATTAGCTTTTTTTCAGTTGGTAAATTACAAGTTGTAAAATATTGTTCTAATGGAAATTTCTTGGTATTTCTATTCATAAATTTCTAGATTTCACGTGTTTTTATACATATACCACCTCTTCTAAGGTAAGTGATAAATCTTACATCTCCAACATGTCCGAAAATTAAGGTTGGTTGGCTGGTTGCTTGCTTTTGGGTTTTATGACACAAGGGCCATATTTGGCCAAGCTGCGCCAAACACAAGACAGACAACAAGTAAGAAATATAGTGAAAGGGAAATAAAGGAGGGATTGAATAATGGGATGAAAGTTATGAATATCACTACAGTGATATTTTCTCGGCATCGTACACACCAACGGAAATGTGCCCCTGAGGCCCAAAAATTAAGAATTATGAATTCGTATCAAGCAAAGTCCCCTGACCTGAATTCAATAGAGCATACTTGGGATGCTTTCATTGCAGCGTACACTACAGGGACTTCAGAAGAGAAAAGAAGTTCTCTAGTACCCGAATGGGACTCCTTATCACAGGAATTCTTAAGCAGTCTTGTGAAAAACATGTCTGCTCGTTGTGAGGCTTGCAGTGGAGTCAGAAAAAAAGAGCATTCCCTTTAGGTTGCTTTTAGCAGGGCATAAATGTTTTCCGCAATAACTAAAACCTGCAATGTGTTCCCCACCTAAGCCATTTTATTTTCATTTCTTTAGTTCTCAGTTGAACCCCGAGGTATGTGGATGTTCATATTTTATTCCACGTAGTTTGTGGATTATTCATTTGTCATTTGAGATACTTCGATGGGCACGGGATTTTCTCTTGGATTGCAATACCCTTAATTTTTGGACAAATGGGATTTGGACCTTTTTCTGAAGTGCGTTTTATACGAGAAAACGGTTGAAAGATAATCACCGTACCTTCAATATGATCCATCCTATTTGCAATATATAACTGTTAATCCTCATGGTGTTTGTCTCAAAGAGGTATCTCGTCATTAAAAGAAAACTGATCAGATCTTGATCTCGTCATCCTAAAAAAATCACCAATATTTTGATGACCAGATATCTCGTCATTAGCAAAATGGGTCAGATCTTGATGGACGAGATACCTCGTCGAAACCAGTTGGAGGGTTAAAAGGAAATATGATTGATTCCCCTATCCCTTAATTACATTTCCTGAAGAAAACAAAGATAGAGGAAAACAAATTTGTCACACCATGTATCCTTTCATTTAACAGCTTTCAAAAATTAAAATAAATGTATCCTTTGTAATGTTATCTTCAGGCATCTATCGTCAATTTCACAAAACAAAATGAAACAGTCGCGTGAGATGTAATAATTAAGTAAGTGTTTTTAAATAAAAAGCAAAACCAAACTCTATTGTGTTGACGTTGTCATAACAAAAAGTTTGAACTCCATTCAGAATATGAAAACAAGTCAAACAAATGAACCGCTGCTACAATATCTTAAGAGCCCAAACACAGCCGAATTTCACATCACGAAAATAACGAGTTATATAATATATGTACAGGAAATAAATTGAAAAACCAATAATCGTAGTTGGATTATTTTCCAGGAGTTTAAATAGGGTACATAACTTATAGTCAAAAGGTGAAATATCCCATACAAATTTTTCAGGTGTGTTGCAACAGAAGAGCAGCAAAATGAACTTAAATTATTTGCTGTGTTTACATAGCAATTTTACTTTATGTAATCAACTAGCACACCAGCACTGTACCTTTGAGACTATAAGGCTCTGAGCCAGTTGTTCAGGCAATTTAGACAATCAATATGACTGCTTCTTTAAAACTCCTTTCGCAGATCGACAATTGTAACGCCTCAATTTTTTTGAACTTTAATGTTCCCTTTATTAAAATCGACTTGAAGTTATATAATTGCTCGTCATTTTCACAAAATGATTTCGCTTTAATCAAAGGGGAAATGAGGCTATTTTTTAAAGTATTTAAGCAAATTTTTAAAAGTACTTTACTACTCTTCCTTGACTCTTGAATTTTATTCGACCTTTCGATGAAGAGCTATAAGCACTCAGCTCCAAGAAACAATTTCCACCTTGTGATGATCTCACCACCATGTTGGTGAGATATTTATTAATTTGAATCTATTTTGGGTAAATCAAGGTTAATTATTTTGCTGTAACTACACTAAATATACAATCAGAATTTCTCTTTATTATTTCACGCAGTGTTGCAATTGTAAAGAATTATAAGAACGACTCGGGGCAACGTACTGATCAAAAATTTAAAAACAAAATATTCAAGAGGAGCAAAAGAATTTCTGATTGTTCGAATGAGTGCGTAATACTTGAAAGTTTAAGACAACATGGCCTCTTGAATAGTGGATAAACCATTATAATTTTGGAATTTTTTTAAAACGAAAAAATTTGAGAAGTGGCTTATCATTATATTTCCCGAAGCCCTTCATATGTTTGATTTAAAAACTAAATCACTGAGTTGTTAAACCTTTAATTATTGAAAAGCATTTTCATTCATTGCGACTTAACTTTTTTGAGTCCTTGAACCGACTGCTTTAAGAAATAACTTAAACTAGTTTGGAGGGAAGGTTAAGAAAAAAGTCACCAGTGAGGATAAAAGAAACACTATGGATTGTCTCTTACCAGTACCAGAATCTCAGTCAAAGATGTGAAGATTAACACGTTCGTTGAGCTTGCACCTGCCCATACTAAGCAACCATCACCTTCAAATTGGTGCACATCCATGATGCGAAGGGGATGGTAAAGTGCTCAATGCAATTAACATAATGGAATAATCTCATAACATTACCATCAATGATAAGCACATTATCCAAATGATTAAAACTGGATTGAATTTGCCCAGTCTGGCAACTGCCCGAAAGGTCAATTGCCCCAGACTGGGCAAAAACACAATCAATCAAGAAAACAAGTGTTAAAATAGACTTGCAAGTCCTTGATGCACTGCTAAATTTTATCAAATTTTGCTTAAATTTAAAATTGCAGTACAAACAAAAAAAATTGCCAAGACATCATAGACGTGCTCTGGGACGGAGGACTGATGGAAGTTGAAAAGGCATTAATGAACCTTGATTTGAAGGAAATAATACGTAAAATTGAAGAAAACCGAACTGTTGAAAAATATAACTGTGCCATAAAATTTTAAAATTAATAAATGTTTTTATGTTAATGATTTGTTTTATTACAAATTATTCATATGCCATAAACTATTGAAAATTTTATTATATATAAATGCCAGGCTTCCCAATATTTCTGAGCAATACAATTAAAACCATTAAGAGTGCAGTACATGTGCTAAATGTTCGCTATTCATTGGTATTCCAGAATTGCTTTAAGTGCAATTAGATGACTTTCTAAGTCCGATTCTAAATAAATGGGCGAATAGGAAATCGTGTCCAGTAGGACGAAACAGAAGCAGCGGAAACCACGAGGAAAACGTAGAATCAGACTTTGAATCAGCAAGACACTCCCAGCCCTTTCCCCTAGCTTCATTGAACATGCCGAATTAAAAATTTTCCAAATTCCAATTTAATTCGAAGTTAGCAGAATGAAAGGTCTTTAATGAGTTTGACTTTTGAAGGACAGCAGTACATTTCTTCATCAAGAAGGCTATCCTTTCGCTTCCTTCTACACCTCAGTGAACAGGAACCCACTGCAGCATGACGGAATCAGTCGAAGAGTTTAAGAACAATCTGCAGTCACAAACTAGCTTCGAGTTATATATTGTATTGTTAGGGCGGTCCTGGAATCGGACAAAAGAACAGCCTTGGCGAAACTGTGCTTACGAGCAATTATCTGTTCTAAGGCTACATAAATAGACTCCAGTTCACCATCGAAGCTAGCTGTATCTTTACCAACTCCTTTAATGAAATGCAAAAGGTTCACTGTGGACGAGCACCATTACTTCTTTCCAGCATGAATCCTTCTGTGTATAAGTGAGTTCTTTGCTCACTAGAGTATCTATTCTCAATTTTTTCGAGTGATTGCACGAATCTGAAGGCTATTAAATAGCTAATTTGTAGGCTAACTATTTTGCATTTGAGCATTTTAGTTTGTTCAGTTCCTGTTCTCCTTCATTTTAAGCCATTTCATCGCCCTGCAAGACACTACAGTTTAGTGAAAGGGGGTAAATTGTCCTGGACACGCCAGGGTCTAATTCTTGTCCCTTAATCAATCCCCCAAGTAATTTCAATGAGATATCTCGCCCATCATGATCTGGTCAGTTTTATTAATGACGAGAAACCTCGTCGAGACAATCACCAGGAAGGTTGAGTCTAGCCCCTGCCCAATCCAATGAAAATATTGCATATTTATCATATCCGCCGAGATTTTTTTTTTTTATGAAGATATAATATTTGTTTAATCTTAGTACACAAATATACAGGGTAACCCAAAAGGGTTGTTCTGCAATTTATCTTTTTACCATTTGGAGATAGATAGGCAATGTAAATTGCAAAAGTGCACCAAATAAGGTAAGTAATTAAGATATGCGAATAAAATTATCACGTGATAACAATTTAAGCGGATACAGATTTTAATTTGTATACAACCCCTCTAGATAAAAATCCGAGATGGCAGAAATGTTCCTTACCTGCATCCCTATCGTTAGCAGAAAACTGCATTTCTGTAGGTTGAACAGTAACGGAGGCATAAGGACGCAAAAAAGTTGACTTATACCGCTTGTGCACAGCTGTTCAAGCAGTCAGATTAGGGACCGCATACACAATGCTAAAAAGCATTTTTTTTTCGGTCAGAAAGTGCAACATTTTGCAAAGTAATGTAGTATTGCAACTGCAGATGAAAATCGCAATGCATAATAGTAGACAATGTAATCTTTAATAAAAATATTGTAGAAAAAATGGTTTAAATAAAAATAAAAGGAAATTTTTCCATCTGCAGCAATGCAGAACTTAGCTCTTCATTCTTGGCCATGGGTCAGTTTCCGTTCTAGATTAGATACGGCCCCCTTAAAATAGAAACTCTTGTATCTCCGTTACTATTCAACCTACAGAAATATGGTTTTTACTAAAGATAGGGATACAGGTAAGGAACATTTTTGCTATTTCGGATTTTTATCTAGAGGGGTGGTATACAAATTAAAAACTGTATCCGCTTAAATTGTTATCACGTGATAATTTTATTCACATATCTTAATTACTTACCTTATTTGGTGCACTTTTGCAATTTACATTGCCTACTTATCTCCAAATGGTAAAAAGATAAATCGCGGAACAACCTTTTTGGGACACCCTGTACAGTGATGCATGCTGAAAACACTGGTGAGTACCGCTGCATGCAAATTTGGGAACACATTTTATACTTTGCAACTTTTCATTGTCCTAAAATGATAGATCAACCTTGAACAACAAATCAAGCATAGCAATACCTAAATTTAGTATTAATTTGGATAGTTTGGACGTCATGCAGATCTTCGTATCTGCTAAATTGATAGTCAGATGTTACAGATTTTAATTTATATTAGATTTGCATTGTGTTTAAACTTGTGCTATATGTTCAACACATGCGTTGTGTCAAAAAATAAGGAAATCAATAAATCTGATCGCTCAACAAACAAGTGAAGCAATTTCAAAGAAGCGAACGGGGTCCAATTTTCAAGATCTATTCTTGAGTTGAATGTTAGAGAAGCTTTATCTATTTGTACGCTGGACCGTGATAGTCCATTTGATAGATTCGTGGATTGGCAGCCGGAGGGTTGGAGTTCGAAACTGTCCAACCTAAAACCTACTTGTGAGATTGTGCACGTTAAATCTATCATGCCATCAAATGTCCTCACGTTGGCGTGGTGTTAAAGTTTGGAGAGTGGGGGGCAGCTCAGGTGTTGACCTCGTCATGACCGTGGTTTAAAATTATGAGGCGTTGTCCTCGGATCTTTCCCTTCGGGATTAACCGACCGTTGTCGATAGTCCGTTGTATAACTTCAATTCTACGAAAATTCAACTACCTGCCTATTCTTGTGTTATCGAACACACTACTGACTGACTAGTGCATATCCTCGCCTTTACACGCGGCCTGGTAAGGCTGAATTACAAAAAGTGAACCTTAATTACAAAACTTTTCCTCTCGTGACTGACTTCTGTCGTGATGGTGGTGGACGCTTTTATACTGAAATAGCCATTTCCGATTTTACACAGGTTTTTAATGTTTATTAGCCATATTTTGACGTTTTGCCCTTTTACTACCAGTTTGCCCAAGGTTTCGTCTGTTTATCTACCCGTTGCTTTTCAGATCCTGTATTCGAAAACAATTCCGTATTTTGTCAAGTATACACGATACCGTTATTTCTACAAAAAAGGAAAAAAAAACGAAAATATCTAAAACATGAAATAAACATTCGCGTAAAATGACCACAAAGTAGTTTGCACAAGTGGTTGAGGAATCGAATAATTTTACGTGACATTTCTCAATAAAATATCCATGGAACGGATAAAAAAATAAAATATAATATGGATATCCGTGTATATGATTGCAAACAAAAGTGAATTTCTTTTTCCTTTCAATCATTTGGATTAAACTAAAATTGTTCCACATTCATGATAATGACAGGTTGCCCGCTTCGTTTCTTAGGAACCAGGCAACAAAAACATGAATGACTTTCAGATATGTCAATTCGATTTCCGATTTATCTTATTTTCTTCGCAAAAAACGGAACGAAAGAGTTCAGAAAGTAATGGCTCTTGCAGTCCTATTATTATTTCCAATTTATTCTTTCGGAAAATAGAAAGAGGGTTATATTTTACTGCCTATTTGATGCTGCGGTTGTTATTACGATAGTAGTGACGGAAACGAGAAATATATTTATGTCGATTTCAGGACGTCTTAGTGACAGTATTTTCACGTAAATATATTAGTTCAATTTTTATTTTTCATAAATTGAAAATAGGAAAACGCGAGAAGGTAAAATATTGATATACAGGATGCTTCGAAAATATCTGGCCAAATTGTAAAGTATGACCAAATTGTAAAGGACTCCAAAATAAACTTTCATAGAGAGGACACACATTCATTCGGGAAGGATAAACATCCATGCCTTGATCCGCATTCGAACCGAAACCTTTGAATCCAGAAGCAACATTCTGACCACTGTACAACCTTTGAGTAGCTCGTCCGTCATATCTGCGAGCTCCGAATTCGTGAAGCAATGCATGCCGTTGAAAATTCGATCGGTAGGTAGGTACTTAATAAACGTCGCACTGAAGCAACACAACGGGCTATTGGCGTCGATCCGGATTCAAACCCGAAGAGAAGGATCCGAGGACAACACAACAAATTTTGAATCACGGTCAGATGACGAGGTCACACCTGAGCTGGCACTCCACTCTCCAAACTTCCACACCACGCCAACGAAAATCCGAGAGGGGAATGACGCCTTACACCACAGAAACGATGTTACCGACTGACCTAAACAGCACCTTTTACCACCTACACGCGGCATTTCCTGGCATTCATTCAATGACGATTTTTTTTATTTTGCCTCCTTCCACCTTTTATTTGGTTAGATATTTTCGAAAACTTTCTATACACTGGTATCTAAAATTAAGCACAACCTACAATCAAAACCATGGAACAGTATAAACTTTTATAAAGCTTAGTTACATAATAAGATGGTGGATATGCAAATGTGTCCCCTTCATCAATTCATATTTTCTGATATTTATGGAAAGAACTCAAATTGTTGATTATAAACTAAATATGGAACAAAGAGGAGTGATTAATCTTTTGCAGGGTAGAATAAGCGGAAAGTTCTAATCATTAGTCATAGACTAGAGCTCTAAAGTGCTAAATATACCACAAATAACCAGTGACCGACTGCCTCTTGAGATCCGACCCGGGAAATGCAACCATCTAGCGGCCTCGGGGATTTTGAAAGTGTTAAAAATAAAATATACCATTGTAAGTAGAATGTATTGCATATTAGTTGAATTTGGCAACATTTACTCAAGGAAGTTGTACAGTTTTAGCTTTCTTGTGATAAATTTTTTTCGATGCAACATTTATTCTATAGCAGCAAAATTTGATAGAGGAAGAATGATGATAAATTTAAAAGCATTTTTAAGGTAGGTAGGTAGTTGAATTAAAGTCCCACTGGAGCAACACAACGGGCTGTTGGCGACGTTCTGGGCAGGTAGGTAATTAATTAACGTCCCACTGGAGCAACACAAGGGGTATTGGGATCGTTTCGGAACCGTTCTGGGATCAATCCAGAAAGGGAAGATCGAGGACAGCACCTCGTAATTTTGAACGACGGTCAGATGATGAGGTCAAACCTGAGCTGGTACCCCCTCTCAAAACTTCCACACCACACCAACGTGAGGACATTTGAGGTCACGACAGATTTAAAGTGAAACATCTCCTGTGTACACGACGGTCTTTGGCTGGATCGAGGTTCGAACTCACAACCCTCCGGTTGCTAATCTGAGACTATACCAACTGAGCTACTTCGGCCCCAGTGAGCAAAGGAAAAGAGAAAGATGTATGAGAAGGATTTTCAGTATGAACAAATAAACCTGAGGGTCTCCAGAGATTTCACTTACTTTCCTATGCTCTCGAATGATACATATCGGTGTTACCTATCGCCGTTTTGACAGCGTTTGGTTAATCTAAGAGATGTTGACCAATCAACTATCGTATATCAGTACGGAATTTGTCTTTTGGAATTTTTTGATAGGCGTAGTGTTGAAATTGTATTCGAAAAACAAGCGAATTGACATCACGGTACAGGAAACACAGGAGCACTCAACAGCAATACTACCATCACCTACATTTAGCTTAACAGAAAATGACTCATACATTTCTAAAAACTAAAATTGAGTGTTTGGAATGTGTATTTGTATTTCAAGAGGGCTGGTAATATAACCTATTTTTAGGGCCTGAACTAAAGATGTAAGGAGCCTGTTCCCCAAACATCTAATATCGGGAGCTTGTAAATGGCACATGTTCGATTTCTGTAACGCACCTTGGTTGTATTTCTCTCATCTGTGTCAGTAAAACCCTCCTTGTGGTTATAAATAGCTCGTTGTGCTGCTCCAGTGCGACGTACATTCAACTACCTACTTACCTTGTGGATGAATATCCATTACTTGATATTATCTTGTATTTGTTGCAGCTTGATCAAATATGGCTCTTGCGCCATTAAACCAATATAGGGAGCAATCAGCAAGATATCGTAACAAGATAGCAACTGTCTCCTATACCCTCACTCCGGGCAGATAGGATACAAAGCTGGGGATGGTTATTGTTAAAATCACGTTAGATCAAGTAACCAGGTAATAGATTAGATGGTGGGCCATTCATGAAAACCAAAAAGTTGTTTAAGTAATCAATACTCAAATATATATAATTTTTCTTTTCTTTTCCTTCCCACACTTATTACTATAAATACAATGAGAATTACTTGCTTATAATTATTTTTTGAATTTGTTAAGATTCTTTAACGAAAACAAAACTGTACAAAACAGTATCCCCGGCTTCCTCAAGACACCGACGATCTTCCCCCAGTACAATGGTCCTGAATGAGAGTATTAGAAAAGCGAAATCAGTTCTTAATATAGGCTTCAAAAGGGGACCTTTTGGGGGATAATCACACGCTAGAAATTAGAGATACTGGTCAGGAGCGACGTTCTAATAGCCGAAACTCCCTGCCTCTAAAATTTGAGGGCAAATAAAAATGTTACAATACACAAATAATATTGGCAGCCAATTGCGTACTACCCAATGAGTGGCTCGACTTCACCCATTGGGTAGTATAACCATTATACTGAGAGGCAGGTATACCTAGCCCCTCCCAATACTTTTATGGTGCCCGACAAAAATGATAAATATTACAAATTCAGATCATAGTGATGATCTGTCTGAACCAAATTGTGTTTCGAAAACACGTATATATGAAAAACGATATTGGCTTGCTCATTCCTAAATAATTTCCTCAAGTTCGCTCGTAACGACCATAGAAACAGCTCGGATGCAAAATTCAACATCTGCAGATTTCCGACTAACCGCCGGTCGTAAATCTAGACAGACCTGTCGGGAAGATTTCCTTCCCAAGTCCAGGTTGTTTCTAAAGGGTGCACGACGGCCCCTTCTTAATTAACCGTCTTTTAGTGTCAACTGGAGAGACAAAGAAGAGAGATTTCATACACTCAAACTGGGTTGCCGACGTATTTTTCGGCGCGCAGTCGCCGACCGTTGTGTCGATCCTCGTTTTTCCTTTTCACAGCGCCCTCAACCTAGAGACACAAATCCCAGATTAAGCGTGAAAAAAATGTAAATTCTTCTGTTAAAATATATTGCTATTTTAAACGTATTTTGGCTGTGTCATAATTTTTAGCACACCATTAGTAATGCAAAGGCAGAATTCAGACTCTATTTTTTAAAACGGATTTATTTTCACGATTTTGCTTTTGATGATAACCGGTTAAAGGATGGGATTCCTTACTTTTTATTTAGAACTAGCAGAATTACTCGACGTTACCTACAGAGACATAACTAGAGGGGGGCAGACGGAGCATCTGCCCCAGGCGCCGGATTGGGGGGGGGGGGCGCTTAATTGGCCGAGTATTTTTTTTACTATAGATATTTACGAATGATAAAAAATGAAGAGGAAAACTTATTAGTAGAGTACAAAAACCAAAAGCTATAAAAGGAGCTAAGTGCAGTATGTGTGAAGAAATAGCAGGAAAGCTTAACCGAAATCCTCTTTTTAAAGAAGTACGGAGGAGGAAGAATGATGAGAAGGGCGAAGTTGACAGCTTTGAATTCTCAGAAGAAAAAAAGTTCATATTATTGATTATACAAATAATAGATCGGAATCTCAATGAACTGAGGCAAAGGTTTCAAGTCATTCAAAACATGAATAGTTTATTTGGTTTCCTTAATGAAGCTCGGTTTGAAACAATGAATGGAGAAGAATTGAAGAACCAGGCACTTGAGTATACCACATATGAAGAAGACTTAGACAGGGATTAGCTGGCGATAGAAGTGGAGAGTTTTAAGTATCATGCCTTGGATTTAAGCCCTAATATGAAAACGGCTACACCATCAGGTCTTCTGACGTTAATATACAAGAACGGACTTGAAGACGCGTTCACAAACATAACGACAGCGTTGATAATTTTCCTCACAATACCAGTCTCAGTCGCCTCAAATGAAAGGAGTTTTAGCAAACCAAAGATAAAAAAAATTACCTCAGAACTTAACAGGACAACAACGACTAACAATAGAGCACAAGTTAGCTTCAAAGCTATCTTTTGAGGACATTGTAAAAATGTTTGCAGCCGAAAAAGCCCGTAAAGTTAAGTTTTAGTTCAAGCTTTCTGTGTTTAAATTAATTTTTTTTCGCATTTTGTCAATAGATTAAGAGATTGTGAAAAATGTCTAAGTATAATACTCAAGATAATAACTTGAGTAAAATCTGTTATTATTAATTCTTGTTCCACAGTTTTCCAAAATCCTTGAATGGTTTTCGGTCGACGTTTCGATAATTCTCATTTTAAAAGTCTTTCTCACAAAAGGGTGAAACATCTGGAGATTAATAATATTACTTATCGTACCTTCAGATATAGAAAAAACATGACTTTTACAGTGTTTCTGAATAATTGAATAAGCATAATTCTCTTCGGAAACATAGCCTTCCATCCATTGCTTATTTAAAAGCGCCATTTTGAAAATAAACAAAACTGAGTTAGCAGACGAAAATTTATACTTTAACTACTAAACTGCTGCGAAAATAAAATTATTTCGTAGCATACAATTTTTTACAGCTCATCAAAATCATTCAAAAAATGTCCGAACAGCCTCTGTATTTATCATAATTAAATATCCTATTCTTAAGCAACAGTCTGTTAATTTTGATGCAGCCCACACATATCCCGATATCATTGATAAAACCTTTTCATTTCATTTGCAGTGATTATAAGTATGAAAGAATATACCAAACATGCTACTCTTAGATTATCTGTCAATGAAATATCTTAGAAATAATTAGGTATTTTATCTTGTACTAAAAATAAAATTGCTGCAAATTAATCTATTTACCTTTGAAATCAAGCATTTACCATCTAAGTTTAATAAAAAAAAATTGGATTAGTGGAATTAATGTGTGGTGGCGATATCAGGTGTTGTAGGGGGGTTGGTTTGGTTGGTGGGGGGGGGCGAGCCAAGGCGAGTTCTTGCCCCGGGTGGAAACTAGCCTAGTTACGTCTCGGGTTACCTAGCAGAATTCTCCGACGTTGTTAAATAACTTCCATTTTCGTCAGAAAATTGTAATTCCTATTCATCTCATAACATCTACTACGTTCTAATAACGGAATTTCGCAAAGGTAAATAAATGTCAAATTTAACATTTTACATTTGTGTAAAAGTAAATTTTTAGTGAGAAAGAAAAGGCTCTATTTTAGCTAATGTTACCAAAAATCCATAGAATTTAGAGTATACATATAAATGCCTTGTATTTCATTTTAAAAAGCGTTTCCCAAAATTATATTATACACTAATACAATTTTTTTAGAAGAAATTAAACATTAACTTACCTTGAATACAAATATTCAAAGGAAAACGTCAAATTGAAAATCTAGAGATCCATCTTAAAACTTAGATTAAAAAAGCTTCGAACAAGAAGCAATGAATGCATCTGGTTTTTTGCTACAGAAAAAGATTCCTGGAATATGAGCTAATAGATTACAGAAATTTTAAAAAGCAAACGATTAATAATGATTTTTTCGAACTAATTCAGTTGTTGCGCATGACAAAAATAATTTATAAAAATTCCAAGGTTGCCATATTACCTATCTATTTTAAAAGGCTTTGCGCTGAATATTTTATTGAGGTTTTATTCTCTATATCAGTGTTCTCAACCACTGTGCCGCGGCACTTTTGTGTGCCGCCAAATTCTTAGAGTGTGCCGCCAAATTTTAGAAATGTATATAGTAAAAATTGTAATGCTTTTTTTTATTAAGAGTAAAGTTTGTTTAAATTAAAGAAAAGTACACTGTAAAAGAAAACTGTTGTTTTTACAGTTAAATACCATATTTTTAACTGTTTTTATCTTCGATAACTGTGACCTTTCATAAAGTGAAATATTCGCCCCAACGTGAAGAAATTTCAAGTGTTCCCATTATCCCCACCTCCACCCCTCAATCAAATAATGTATAAAGGAAGTGAAAAAGAAGTATGAGAATAGTTTTATTTTCTCTTTTTACTAACAGAAATTATCAAAAAATATCAAGCTCAAATTTCTCATTAAAAGTATTCTTATTATTACCTTGTAATTAATCCCTTAATAAACGTACTGTTGTTTTTGTAGTACATATTATATTATTTTATTTTACAATCACAATATTATTATCATAAACTATTTTACACAGTGTATTATAGGTAAGTAAACAACTTTTAAACTTATCTTTTTCTTTGTGTGCCGCCAAATTTTGAAATCGTTAAAAGTGTGCCGCGACAAAAAAAAGGTTGAGAATCACTGCTCTATATCATCCGTCTCAAATATTCCGAATATTTTTATATCTGGTAAAGAAAAAATGAGAGGCAAAATAAAAAAGAGTATTAGAATTTAAATTCTGTAAAAATAGTTTTTGGAAAATAATTGCTTTTTCAACAGTACTGGTAAAACAATACAAGCAATCGCAATGCTCAAAATGCCTTCCAGTGTCTCCAAAACTACCAAATTATAATTGATTTAAGTATAATTACTCAGATGTTTTAGCATGAAACTTGTCTAAATAAGTGAGCAAAGGAAATGCAAATAATGTATCTACTAAATTAAAATATGATTTATAAAACATCGAACATTGTATTAAAATATGTTGATTAAATTTTGTGATACTTAAACAGACAAAAACAGACGTAAAATGGGAAGACCGACAGACCAACGCAACCAAGTACTCACAAGAGCAAAATTTCATGAAATTAACCAAGCTACTTGGACGTAGTACGGGCACACACATACGGATAGACACCAAACGCGCACCAATTTTTTTAGAAGGGCCCAAAACGAAACAATAAACGAGATGGGTCCAAAATATTCAATGTACAAACACTTATTTTTATTTACAGATATAAAAATCCAATTGTTGAGGAAAAATCAGATTTTTGTATAGTTTTTTTAGACTAATCGTAAAAGTTTTAATCTTTTTGGAGAATGTCCTTAAGGAATTGTGGGGTATTTATAAAATTATTTTGTTATAAATCGTGCTGCCATCTATTTTACAATAGATTAAACACAACTTTCAAAGTTGTCCGTGCTGCCATCTGTTGTCAAGAGTTGAACCTAAGTTATTGGAAATACGTGATTCACTTCCTTCTTATAAATCCAATATGTTTTTACAGGCCGTAGCGGCCCAAATGGAAGAGCAACGGACTAGCAACCGGAAATCTGTCGTGGCCTCAAATGTCCTCACGTTGGCGTGGAAGTTTGGAGAGTGGAGTACCAGCTCAGGTGTTGCCTCTACATCTGACCGTGATTCAAAATTACGTGTTGTCCTTGGACCTTTCCCTTCGGTATTGATCCCGGACCGTCGTCAATAGCCCGTTGTGTTGCTCTAGTACGACGTTAATAACCATTATCAATATATTTTTAATTTCATGTAATAAAAAACTGGAAATCTTAACCTAATTAACAAACAACCCAATTGGTAGGTAGTTGATTAACATCACACCGGAGCAACACAAGGGGCTATTCGCGACGGTCCGTGATCGATCCCAAAGGTAAAGATCCGAGGACATCTTGTAATTTTGAACCACGGTCATATGACGACGTTCACCTCAGCTAGCACCCCACTCTCCAAATTTCTAGGGCATTTGATGTCACGAGATTTGCACTCATGTCCAAAAGTTAAGCATAATTGCTGTTTATGTGAATATTTCAGAATATCTATACATCGGAATGGAAGGAAGCGGGGTATGCGGGTGTAATAAGGTTATATAAGAAAACAATGCAAAACAAGGATAATACTGACTTTTATTATCCAAAGAAAAGGGTTGAAAGAAAAACGTTCACAATACGAGTGTCAACTTTAGTGAAACAGAATGATTAAAACTATGTTATGCTGAAGTTTGATACGGTGTGTGGGAACCTCTGGTAGCCACGCAAGCTGCACAACGATTTCCCATACTTTCGATGAGGGTATGGATGAGTTGTGTGCTCAAACAGTTCCAAGTCTCACGGAGAGCAGTTTTCAATCCGGAACGGAGCTTGGTGGGTGGCGGAGGGCTGCAATATGTCTCCCGAGAATATCCCACACATGCTCTATAGGATTCAGGTCAGGAGAGTTGGGAGACCACTGCATGCGGTGGATATCTTCACTTTGAAGGAAGGCGTCGACCAGGTCTGCACGGTGAGGAGGTGCGTTAGCATCCATGAATATGAAACTAGGACCAACAGCACCTCGAAACAGGCTAACAGTAGGGGGGGGGGGTGGGGGGGTATTTCAATTAACGTCACACTGGAGCTACACAATGGGCTATTGGTGACGGTCCGGGATCAATCCCAAAGGGAAAGATCCGAGGACAACACCACGTAATTTTGAACCACGGTCAGATGACGAGGCAACACCTGAGCTGGCACCCCACTCTCCAAACTTCCACACCACGCCAACGTGAGGACATTTGAGGCCACGACAGATTTAACGTGCACCAGCCCCCTTTGTACACGACGGTGTTTGGCTGGATTCGAACTCGCAACCCTTCGGTTGCAAGTCCGTTACTCTTCCAACCGGGCCACCGCGGCCCGCTAACAGTAGGCTTAAGGACGTCGTCTCTGTATCTTTGACCGGTAACAGACCCCGTGTCAAAGATGTGGAGGTCTGTGGGGTTGTCCAGACCATGACTCACCCTGAAGGAAACCCATGTCTTTTCGTGATGTTTTCCCGTGTGAAAACGCGTTCCACGTTCTCTCCAGATAGTGGTACGACGGGAATCAGTTTGCAGACTAAATCTGGACTTGTCTGAACATGACATTGTCCCACTATTGTCAACTCCACTGTAAACGCGTACGTTTCTGTGCCGACGTCAGGGGATGCAAACTGCTGGTCATCTGGCATAGAGACCAACGTGTCTGAGTCTCCTGTAAACAGTTTGTCTCGAAACTGACTCCTGTGTCGACTGTCAGAGCTGAACCCAGTTGTGTGGCAAAACGGTTCCTCTGACGTCGCGCAGTTATCGCCAAATATCGGTCTTGCCGAGCGGTTGTTACCCTTGGTCCACCTGGTACTGGTCGTCGGGTAACATCTCCAGTGGTTTGAAACCTGACAGTCTGGAGATCACAAACTGAGGCACATTCAGAATTCGAGAGGCTTCGGTTTGATCGACCGGATTCCAGCATTCGAATAATTCGACCGTTCACAAACATATCCAGCTGGCATCTTTCGTTCTTATTGATTGTTAACAACGCTCCGTACCACAGCAATTGTGAAATTTGTCTAAACTGGTCAAGCCGCTCGAGGCCGTTTTATACTCGTTCCGACGTGCGCCGGAGCTTTGCGCATGTCGATTGAACTGTTTTGCATATGCACAATGTTTCACCTTCGTCCCACGGTAGCCCAGTTGGAAGAGTAACGGACTAGCAACAGGAGGCTTGCGAGTTCGAATCCAGTCAAACACCGCCATGTACAAAGGGGGCTTGTGCACGTTAAATCCGCCGTGGCCTGAAATGCCCTCACTTTGGCGTGGAGAGAGTGGGTTGCCAGCTGAGGTGTTGCCTCGTGGTTCAAAATTACGTGGTATTATCCTCGGATCTTTCCCTTTGGGATTGATCCCGGACCGTTACCAATAGCCCTTTGTGTTGCTCCAGTGTGTTGTTAATTAAAAATACATAACATACCTACCTTCGTCACACGATTCTCCACAAGTGATTTTGAACCATTGTATATCCATGTTTACTCCAATTTTTTCGCATTTTACGAATTATGCTTAACTTTTGATCATGAGTGTAAAGTGCAGCCCCACGAACACGATGGTCTTAGGTCGGATCGAGTTTCGAACTCGCAACCCTTTGGTTGCTAATACGTTACCCTTCCAAATGGGCTAGCTCATTCATTGGGTGCTCCTTCACAAGTTGTTTGGACCTTTCCTTTTGGGTTTGATTCCGGACCGTAGCCAATAGTCCGTTGTGTTGCTCCAGTGCATCGCTAAATACCTACCTTCACAGGTTGCCATCATTTCGCTCCTTGTTATGCCAAAGGACGAGTGGTCGGGCTTGGGAAAAAAATATTTTCCATTTATTCAGCAGTAGTAGAAGGTTGGTTGGTAGTAAATTAACGTCGCACTAGAGCAACACAACGGACTATTATGAAAGAATAATAGGAAAATTTCATCGACATTAAGGCGATTATACTGGAAATACTAGTATTTTAAGAAATAACAAGTCTTTACTCTCAAATTACCAAAACTACATAATTAAGAAAAACCTAATACTATTTGAAAGAGCTGCAATTTTACAAATTATTTTTACTCTTTAACCAATTATAGTTATGTTCACTTTAAAATTCTTGTTGCTTTATCAAGATTTTCTAAGCCTTTAGGATAGTAAATATTGAGATTATAACTTCAGATTGACAGCTTGTAAAAGTGATGTTTTTTATTCTAACTCAAATCATTTTTTAGTTTCAACAGGCAATTGTGAATAATTAAGTAATGATTGTTAATACTCTTAAATAACAGAAAAAGACCAAATTAATTTGAAGGTAAGTTTTATTATCATTTTACTCATAATACAATTGTTCAAAACAGTAATCACAAACCAACACTGATAGCTGTAACAAAGCTATGATCAACAATGACAATGGTGACTCAGTTATTTTACTGCCATTACAGCATGCAATGAACGAGGATGAATGAAAGAGAAGGAAAATATTCAGGAGAGTCAGACTACATATGACCATCAGATGAAAGTAGACATACAGTTGTCGATCTACAAAAGCACTGATTGAATTGTTTAAAGCCTGTAAAAATGTGTTGCTGAAACTTCATTTAAACATTGATTAAAGTAAAATCCTATTACAAACAGTACTGCAGACTAAAAGGGTAGTTGAAATTTTATTTATTAATAATTCAAAACTGAATACTGTATAAGAAACTGGTTTGCACAACAGAAATTTTAATTTTCAAGTCAAGATATAGAAGATAATTACTTCTTATATCAATGTTATCAGTGTTTGTGACAATTAGAAACGTATTAGGGAAAGGTTAAAACATGTAGATTATTTTAGGTTAAAGTGGGATAATTAGCAAATCGTGAAAGTTTTATAAGTTTCGAACGAAAAATATTCCAAAAGTTTTTTAATGTTTGATCATAAAAATATAATTAAAATGGATAGACTATCTGAAATAGAATGGTTACGTCAAGACAACAGAAGTTATGACTGCATTACTTTGAGCTCTCCTGTAATGATTAAAGTTCTTAATAAAATGAATCAAAATTACTGATTTTCTTTTTATCCCTTCGGCCTCAAAATATTTTTGCCTCAATAGGATTCCTGTATTCATAGTTTATTGTCATTGGTGTAAAACAGTAATGTGTTATAGGAAAGTGGTATAATGCTTAGTGGTCATGATAATTATTATTCTTGTCGCTTTTCTTATACAGCTAGTATAAGTCATCAGATCAGATGCTTTTGTGTTATAGTACGTTACTGAACAGAAAATTTTGAAAATTTCGAAATTAACAAATAAAGTGTGAAGAGAAAATTTCATTCAGAGTACACAGGAATTATGAACATTTACACATGAGAAAAACAATGATATACAATAATTTTCATTTATCAAAATAGTTCTTAAGGGTTTATTATGTGAAACTATTTTACGCAGAGGAACTGAACATGCCCTCTATTTTAGAGGATCAAAGGAGATTCAATCTCACTCAGATCCTACCAAGGATCCATGATGATCTCTGGAACTTCTATACAAAAAATACTATATGCAACCACTGCATATTACTGATAGAAATCACATGCATAAGTGATTTAACATCAACAAAAAGGAATAAAAATTAATGCCACTATGGTAATTTGTAATTACTTCATAAACATAATGCATGGAAAACTTCCCTGGGTTATCTTCACTCACTTCCACCGAAATTGTTATGGAGAAATCATACTAAATGATTCTCTAATATATAATTTGTTGTCCAGATCATGGTTCAGTTTACAACTTTTTCTAAAACTATTGAGACTTTGTCAACAAATATTTTTTAAGGTGTGCATTCACAAACTTACACTAAGCATTCATTACTGCTTTTGCTTAGAAGTGTCTTCTATATTTAGATCATAATGGGTAGGATCGCTCGAGTTCTAAATAATATCCTTTTTAAGTACTATTGATTAAAATTTTTATTTAAATTACATTCATAAAAAGCTTAAAATTAATACATGTATATGCTGATAAGTATTGTGCAATTATATTTATGTAATAACCTTTGGAAATGTGGACAGATTAGTGAACGAACCATTATTCAAAATGAACAAAATTTGACATGAAAATTTAATATCAATAAAAAATGTATTTATTTTTGTTAGTAATAAATGTCGAAGGAAAAAAATCAAAAGCATTTTTAAAACAAGAAAAATTTTCTTGAGCAGAGGCAAGTCAGTAAATAAGCATGGTATGAGTTTAATAGACAAACATAGTATTAGAATGTTTGCTGTAAGAAAGTCATTTAAGACTGTGCACTTTTGAACCATTGAGTAAAATTCCATCTCTATCATTATATTACATGAAAGAAAATTGATTCATCCAAATCATCATCAAAAGATCTTTTAGTGTTAGTGAGATTTAATTTTTAAAAACTTGGAAAGAAAATGTCTTCCAAGAAAAAATCCCAAATTCTGTAAATTTCATAAGGCACAACCTTTGTAATCCATCTTTTGGCTTGCTTCTAGAATAATCAATATTATTATAACAGAAGTATAATCTATAGAATGCTTGAATTATCCTATACAATTACACCAAATTATACAATAAATTTCTACAATAAATTTCTTTCCCCTGTGCACAAACTATTAAGTACTCTTCCCCAATAGTTTTCCAAATACTCATAAGTCATAATTAAAAATTAATTTAAATGTTATAAACATAATGAGAAATGTTTTACCAAACACTCACCAGAGTAAAAACATTAAGAATCCCTCCCTTATATCAATTAGAACAATTTCCAGCTTTAAAATGTAAAAACTCCTCATCAGAGTAATTAATTTTTAAGGCAAAAACACTCTATATTAGTGTTTCTCTAGCAGTGGATCAATAAAAAACCCTGTAGAATAAGTCGAATTCAAGGCCATGCACTTATAAGAAATTTAATTTAATTTTTAAAGTAACAAATGTTCTAGATGTGATCTAGCTTGTAAATCGCAAACACATCTTTCCTTTGAAAATATTTTTATCTTTAAAAGTAAAATAAACAGAGAATGGATTTTAAGTATTTAAAAGCTAATATTTGATTGCATAATATAGAAATATTCGCCCATGGGTTTTGAAGGCCTTGGTAGATTAGTACAAAATGAAAAATAGTATTGAAACGTATTTTTAAATTTTCAACTGCTTAATAAGTATGAGAAACACTAATCTACATCACAGTTCCTAAATTCCCTTTTCAGTTCACTCAAGGAACTTTATCAGTTTTAAGGTCATGATAACAAACGTGATCATGCACACTTGCAATCTTTCAATGTGTGGGTATTAGATGTGGCTCTATCAAGCCCCATACAACAGCTGACTTTAATGATAAATATTAGTGACTAACCTGAAAGTGATACACTTATTAAAAACACTCAGCCCTACTCACGTTCACAAATGCTATTTCAGAAGAAATCTAGAGTGCACTAAGTATTTCCTTTGTTCATATCACTTAAAAGATGTGAATAAAAAAAATCAAAGATGTAATGAATTCCAACTTAATATTAAAAAATTGGAGATAGCAATAACAAAGAAATATTGTTAAAATTACAAGTAATACATGAATGTGCTACTGTTGCTATGTTAACATGTAATACATTATCTGGTAAAAGCAGTTATTTTAAGTTTCAAGATGAAATATCCCATTAATAGTGCTGAGTGATTAAATAGAAAATACAGCTCTCTTTAAATTATTATTCAATAAAGTTTTTGATACACATGCAAGGAAAACTTAAATGACAACATGAAAAGCACTCAAACTTTTTTAGGTAGAATGCATCCCCTTATTTCATAGAATTTGCAACTTAAAAACCTTTCATTGTTTGTTTTAGCCAGGATATTAATATTATATCTCTCATACTAGATTCCAGTACTGAAACCAAAGGAAAAAGGCAAAAATCTTTTTGAGTTAGGTTGTTATTTTAACAAGCTGGGTACATTAGACTTGAATATATCTAAAAATTGAACACTTGGAAACAAAATTTACACATTCAATTTTTATTAAATAATTTTCATTCTAGACTTGTATTTTTAAAATAAACTTCATTCTATACCATAAGAGATACAACTGAACTGATAATTAGATTGTAATTTAACTTTACCAAAACTTATCCTTCATCTGACTGACTTTCACTGTCATGCAAAAGTTGTAAAGGAATCATGGAAATTTAAGCATCAAATTTCAGGAAGATTGGAAATCAGTCACCACTCAACTGCATTCAATAAAATACAATATCAATAAAAATATTTTCCTTTGAAAGAAGTTATACAAATTTGCCGTTGAAATATCATAGCATCTTTCTCCAATCATAAACAATCATGCACATATAAAGAAATATAAAATATAATTGCTCACACTAAAATTTATCACAATGAAGTAAACCAAATATACTTCTAAACAGGGAGATAATATAAGTGAGGGAAGTTGCAAAGAGGGAAAAAATTACACATTTTGGCAAATTGGAAAAATAGAATTCTATATTCTCTAATACTTCATCTCCGAATAGAAAGATAACAGAAAAGGTTAATATCACACTGATCTTTCTTGACACACTGTCCAATATCGCACTGAAGCAAAACTATGAATAACTTTTAAAGATTCAACCCCAAGCACTCAATGCCATGCAACTTCCACATATGCTGAAAACCAACTTTTATTTACATTACATAAGGCCAGACTTCTCTTCAGATCACAATCCTTATATAAGCAAAACTACAGATAAGTCAAGGACTCGTGCCTGTTGCATGATTTTATACACTATACACATCAACAAGGTTTTTCTTTTCAGTGGAACTGGACTACATTTCCATGTACTTGAGAAAAAAATTTATTTTCATAAAAGTTGCAGCGTTTGCTTTTAGCAATATCACCCCCAATTTTAATTGGAAACATCAAAAACACTGCATCATTTGAGACAACAAACTTGCATAGTTTTTATTAACAAACCTAAGTGATTGAATTTTAATTGACATACCATATATTTCAAAAATCAACAATAGCTATTAAAGTAATACATTAATTCTGAAAATACTATAAATAAAAATAGATTCTTGGGAAAAAAGTTGAATAAGAATATCACCACTGCCATAACTCTAGTGTGCAAGTAAATAACTTTAAGATCTACATTTAAATTTATTTTAGCCTAATTTGTCCATTGACTGCTATTCTGAAATCAATAGTTTCTTAGATTTAAATTTTGCTTTACACAAATGGGCATTAAGCCAAGATAGGACAACTAGAAAACAATATATTCCAAGTTTTGTACTCTGCCAACCTCAACTAGCCAATGCTAAGAATAAAGGCTTTTTGACAGAGATTTAACACTTAATCAGGCTACTTTGTTGATATTTTCAAGACAAAACAAGGTACCTTCTTAGTAAGTCTTGTGTTACACAACAAAGATGTATGTAATTATGCGAAATTGTCTTAAAAACATTAAAATGCTTAAGTCAAATAAATTGCACAATTGAAAACAAGTTTTTCCATGGGAGTACAATTGCATGTCCAAACAAAACACATTAATGTCGCAGACAATATAAATCAGAAGTCTTTTTTTGTAATTTTGTTAGAAAATATGCACTTATTTACTTTGCAGGTTGATAAAGAAAACAGTCAACCTTTTACTCCACCTATTCTTTATAGCATTGAAAGACTACCAAGAAAAAATATGCGATATTCAGCAGGTATTGAAAATGGTTGTGTGCCACTGACTGAATTAAAAGCACTCTCTTGAAATTACAAAAACACTTTTTCCAACTCCAAGAATCTTCATAAAATTTAGGCATGAATTCGTGAGTAAAATTTTAGACATTTCAGATTGTATAAAAAACAACAAAAGACTTCATATTGAATCAAACAATAAGTAAAATCTATGTATGCTACCATTTTTAAAAGTGCAGCAGAGTAAAAATGTTACAACATAAATTTTTCAATTTCTCAACAATATTGCATTTCAATCATGAAACTCTAGATACATACATCTGTTATTGCAAATGTACAATACTATAAAGGGTGCATTTCTTCAATTAAAACTATTAAAAAAGAAAGTGAGTCTAATTTCTTTCAGAAAAGATTTAAAAAACATTATGCATAATAAATATTCAATAAAAATTTTCAGATACATTTCATAGAATGAGAAATAAACCAGGCTAAAAACATTCATGTGCCTTGAAAACAAGTGATAAAATATCTGGATTGAACAAAACCTGTAGCTAGATGAAATAAGAAACTCTGTTTTTATATATTTCAATATACAATAATGACACCGGAAAGATTTATAAGTTTAGAAAAAAATTATAACTTCAGTGACTGTTTCGGACAGAAAATGAAAGCTCAATAACAAAACATGAATGATGAATGCATACATTTAAAAGAACACAAAAGTGGCAATCCAAATGTGTCACATGATACTTATGACATAGAAAAAAAATTTGTACTTGTTTCACCAGAGAATTTGGCATATGTTGAACAGATACTGCAGTTTAAAATCTATGTCTAATATGTAAGAAATGAAATTCGATTACTGGTTAACCCGGGAGAGCTGGAATTAATTTTTTCTTTCAAATCTCAATTTCCATTTAGTATATTGTTTTTATATCTTTAATATAGTAAAAGCCAATTTTTGTTGTGATTACACCTGGAGGTCTTCCTTCACTCTCTTATAAAACAACATCTGCTATTATATCAAACTTGAAAAAATTGTTATTCAAACGAGGAAATCATAAATACTTAAACCCATTTTCACTGGTACCAAACAATACCACACAGCTTTCCCGGGTTAATAAAGATATTTTTTTTATCCTCAAAATACACAACTCGAATAATAAAAATTATCAAGTACAGAATCCTTTTAAGAAACTATAAGTAGAAGGATTAAACCAAAATTTCATTTCAGTATTTGATAAGTTATTACTCCATTTGATACATAAATTAATAAAAGTTAAATGAAAAGTGTCTCGATTCATTTGATTTTTGTACTTATTTCTGCCACTGGATAGATGTGTTCACAAGGGAACCAGACAGTAAACCAATTTTTAATTTTTCAAATTTCTATCCAGTGACAAAGGTTCTCTGGTTACTATGAAACAAATTAAAAACAATTTAAACACCATGTAATTTAATTTTATAATATATGTTATATAAATCAACAAGCGACATATTACAGCTCTGAAAGGAGTCCAAGGTATTGCAATTCTAAATGGCAATGTACACAGTGGAGATGTTCCAAATGAGAAATGTATGATTAAAAAAGTATTTACAAATTTTATGCTTTTTCTATAGAAATATACATACAAATTTCTCAACAAAAAAAGCAATGCAGGAAATTTGCCTTTTCGTTACTTTCCTGCACAATGCAAAGTGATACAGCCTTTCCAAGAAAATCAGACATGCTAACCTGTAGCCATGTATAACTTTTTAAATGCTCTAGTGCAGCAATTCTTAACCTAGTCAGACCATTACTGATCATGAGGCAATGACTATTTTGATACAAAACAAACATGTTCTCAATTGACAATTCAATTCAAGAATGAATGAAATAAACTTTGTTTACAAGTAACATTTTGTGAAAACACAATTGTTATTACATATCTATGCATACCTTACAAATTTAACTAATCCAAAACAAAATACCCGAAACTCGAGACATTTTTTACATTCTTCGGTCTTGTTGCTTTCATTAGTTGCTCAGCAGGCGGTTAAGAATCGCTGTCCTAGAGCAATTTCACAGGGTGAGAATCAATTAAAAAAGCCACTTTGATAAACAATGATGATTGTAAGCACTGGCACTGAAAATCCTATAAATGACTGCAATATAGACCTATTGACCACAAGAGTGTGGTCACAATGAGCCACTTGTACTTTATAGGGAACATTGGAAAAAAGAACTGATCACAAGTTGAATAAAGGGGCAGTCAGTTGCCTCTTATTTTGAATGAGCACCATAGAAATCAGCAAAGGTTTATTTTCCAAGAGGTTCAGCTTCTAGATTAGGGGACTGCTTTGGCAGGGGTGGGCTAGAAGCAGGGAAAGTTTTATCACTTTCCAGCTTCACTACGTCTAGACTGTCACCCTCCTCAGTTTGAATTTCTGGTTCTTTGCCCTCTGTGGTGTTGTTGTCTGTGGAACTGTCTTTTTCAGCTACAGGTGACTGTGAACTTGGTGGAGGATCAGGCGATGCTCTCTCGGTTTGGCTCTCAGATTGTTCATGAACACCGACAGATGCACTACTTTTCAGTTTTTCAATTTCTAATTCAAGGCTTAGATTCTTTTCCTCAAGCTTATGGATCCTTGCTTGCTGTCTACAGTTTTTCTTTTCTAGCTCCTGTTTGGAAAAAATAGTTTTGTAAAATAACATCAAAGTATTCATATTGTTCGGTACATTTTACGATTAATCATACAACTCGACATTACCATTTATTAAACAAAGAATTGATTAAAAGAAATTAATTCATCAAAAGTGCTTGATACTATAAATAAGATTCTTTTATCTTAACTTTCAATTAGTCAAGCATGAGTTCAACAGACTCATGAGGTTTATTTAACACAATAACTCACCCGACCATAAGGAGAAGGTTAATTAGGAAATATCCTTGTTTATATAGGCACTTATATTATCCCTCCAGAACCTTTGCTTGGATTTCTGACATCTCATACATACGATGCGGATGGGTGAGAGCAGTCTCATTTAATCACCAATTTAGTAAGACATGAAAGACAGTGCCCTTCCACCTTTTTCTTCTAAAAAAGTACTTCATGCTGGAGCTGGGTTACACTTCTACATATACTATTGTATTGCAAGTTAATGTTTGTAGTGGTGGTTAAGTTCACCAGACCTTAAGCCACAATATTCCAACCAACGTTCAGTGAACACAAAAGAAATCAGATATGAAGACATAGACTATCATTAAAGGTCTGGAGAACCATTACCTAGTCAAATAGAATGAAATAACACAACAGTTACAACATTTAGCTTTTTAAAATATTAGAATGATTACATGCACAAAGAAAAAAATTTAGTTCCTTCTATATACATACATGTACTTATGGATAACAGTACTCACAGTAATGTTAAAATATGCTAAAATGTAATAAATAAACAATGATAAAATGACGCTTTTTAAGTTCAGGTGTGGGCTAAATAAGTAAAAAGATTGCAGTAACTCAGATGAACCACAGCATGATAAATTTACATGAAGCCTGCACGCGCTTGCAGTTAATTTAACGTCCTACAACAGTACATGGATTTGACGTTTCAGTTACGAAATACTAACCATATAATGGAGCTTCTTTCCTTGTAGAGAGACATGGAGGCACTTACGGTACTTGGCGATAATCGTTTCAACTTCAGACACTATTTTTGTGCTAAGCGATGGATCAATATCAGTCAAAGCCTTCTTAATTTCAACTATTTGACTTTCTGTGCTAGGTAGTAGATCATCTTCGTCATCAAAGTTTGACATCAAACCATCTTCTGTTCCTGCTGAAGAAATGTTACTTCAACTCTTAGGATAGCATAACATAAACAGATATGGTATCCAAACATTAATGCGAGTTGAGAAGGCACTCTGAAATCTTCATGCACAAACCATGTTTAAATTTAATATACTAAACAAAACATTCACTTTTAATGGAAAGAATTCTTTTGGTCCTGCTATTAACGTATTAGTTATAATACATTGCTTAAGTTATAGTTCCAATGCATACTTTTAAGAACATCTTTTTAAATCGAAAAATGAAATCATTTTTGACATGGTTGTTATTTATGTTTCAATCAAATTATTTAGCTGTCTTTTGGGCTACATTCCAATTCAAATTTATGAGTTGATCGAAGCAAAAAACTGAAAATTTTCTTCATAGTTTTATAATTTGTGCGATTCATTTATTTGTCACTTTAACTACCTTTTATAGGCTACGAATTGCTGTTGTAAATCTTAGACACTTTCCTTTCCTGGAACAATTATTCATTCCACAAAGCAGCATGGTGCAACATGTCTTAAAACTCTGATGAATCTGCATATTATAGACAACAATGAGAAGCAGAAGAAAAAATGTTACATCTTAATCCTTGTTTCAAAAGCGAAAAATTTATCCACACATTGCTTTGTTTCCTTTTCAGTTGATTGCTTGCAATTCCAATACTATCAACTTTGTGGGTCTGAAAAAGAGTCAAGTCGAATTCTTGATGGATATGGGCCTAGACTACGGATATACATGCTTGACTTTAAAACAAGTGAAAAATTTTTTTAATAAGTATTACTGCAATCAAAATATTAGCAATCTGCAAGTGCTAATTCATATTTGGACATAAATCATCCATGGAAACACGAATTGAGGCACAAAAAATTCAGTTGAAAACGCTGTGAAAGGCAAGAGTAGAATGTTTCTCATCCTTTTTTCCACACCAAGTGAATTACAGGAAACATTATTCAGACTTCATGATGCTTCCACTCACTAGAAAAGCTGCTCATAGTTGAGTCATTGTATTATTTAAAACGATGATTGCAGTGCTGTTGATGGGTGACAGTACCCACCATATTAAGAGAAAATCAAATGATTTTGAATATTCATTAGCACCATTTTATTCAATCATTTCATGGTTCATGCAGGTCCTGCAACCTTTTAATATTTAATTAGCCTTCACCTGATAGAAAATAGCCCAAAAGACTGCAATAAAATATATTTTAAAGCTTTTCTATGAATAAAAAAAGTTAAAAGAATAAATTCAGTAATTTTGAAATTTTTTAATTTGTTCCAAATTTTTAATATAAATATTTAAGATAAATTAAAACATTTAAATAAGTTTGAAATATATATAATAGACTTCATGCAATACAATAGCATCAATAAATAACATGACAAACATTAGCAACAATATAAATCAGCACATTTTTAGCATACTGAACTTGAAAGATGTGGTTTTGAAATTATAGACATACGTCACATGTACTTGCCTGGTTGAAATATAAAAACAGAAATAGCTTGGTGAGAATCTATTACAGCAATCATATAATTCAGCTTTACAATTCCATATTCAAAACAAGCATCAAGAGTCAATCCCTAACATCCCTGATATAAATAAATTTTAAAACTTTATTACGCCAATTACCATAAAGAATTATAGAATTAAAATCTTTAATTTCAGGAAAGACACTCATTGTTGATGAAAGCTGCCTCTGAGTTAAATGCTTGGAAATAATTTTGTTAAACAGAAAATTATTCATGTAACATAAAAATCTAGTACCGGGTAATTATTTTTTCGGTCTTGAAAGGCAACTGAGTTTCTTACTAAATTTTTAGTGCAACTAATTTAAGCATTAAAAGTTGTAAATACTCTTCTTTTTTAAATTGGAGATGTAGCCTATCTCCTCGGACTAGCTGAAGTCACAACAGATATAGGGAAAGTCCCAACGAATTCCGGAAGGTCTCGACGAATTTGTATGAGCATTGTTTTTCAAAGTATGAAAGCCAAACTTTGGGCATCACTCGCTGAACGTAGGCTCGCAAGATTCCCTTGCATGTGTTCATATGAGAGGTAGGTGCCCTTCAGGTCAACCTTACATGAACCCTAATGAGTGTCTTTAAACTGGGCAATTGGATAGAGCCTTATCTCTATTCGTCCTACCATTTATAGCCTGCATTGGGCTTATGCTTACAGGAAAACAGTGAAAAGCGCAGTTTTGTAAATATATAGCAAAATAACATTTTAGGGTTGTATAAAGAAATGAATAAGGCAAAATAATATTTGTTTAACAATTTTGAAAATCAAGACTACCAAAGCCAAAGTGCGTGAAACTAGCTTTAGTTGTATAAATTCAAAGCAAAATTAGTAAGCTTATTTTACAAGCAGATTTAGTTGCCCCTAGCAGTTACTTTCTTGGCGAAGATTCTTGAACACAAGCTACGTGGAGTAGTAGAAAGAGTTTGACATAGCCTGGTCCTTAGTTAACAGTTCAAACTTTAAACAGAAAAATACTATAGGTACAAACAGTTACATAAATGCCTCATTGAAGCAATCAGAATGTTTATACCAAATATTTTTGATACCTGAAGTAGCTCGAAGCCATAAAAAGTTTTCCTCAATGTCAATGAAGCAAAAGGAATGGATTCATGACAGAAACAAGGATTTGTGCTGTCTGGTTAAAAAAGGGATTTAATTTTCATTGACCTATGGTGGATTTTCAAAAAAAAGGTCGAATTTTTTTTAATGAGCTTTAGAGACGAGAAAACTTAAAAGATACCCAGTCACATAAGCTGAAAAATAGAATAAAAAAAATCGCCTTTTAGAGTGTGCCTGAGGCAGCCTTGAAAATACAAAAAGATTAAGTAATGATAAAAGTATGGAAACTAAATTCAAAAAGGGAATTGTTTGACAGATAAACATAACAGGAAATCACTTACCAGAAATAGTACTGAAACTGGAATCTGAATGTACATCTTCAGAATCAAAACAGGCAATGGAATCATCAGGGTCCTTCTTAAAAAACGATCTTCTGCTTAGTGCTTCAGCTGCTTTATGCGCATGATACGCATAAACCGTTGATTCCTCCGGCATTTTCATTGGCATAAATTTCTGGACATTGGCTGGAGTAAGTGTTAAGCGATTTCGTATATGCATGCTATAATTAAAAAGAATAAAGCGTAAGAACTCATAATTAAGCACACCTACAACATATTTAGGCTATAAAAAATGAGTAAAATTCAAAAACTTTATCATCAAAACTTTATTTTTACACTATCAGATCATGGTTCATTGGGTTTGCCCACAGCACTAGCAACCAGAAAGTTGTAGGCGGTGCAGGTTCGATTCCTTCTTGATTGTATTTCTCTTTCGTGACAGTAAAATTTTCCTTGAGTGAAAATGTCCATTACTTGATGCTGTGTCTTGTGTTTGGTGTAGTGTGGCCAAATATGGTCCTTGTGCCATTAAATTCTACCCAAGCAATTATCTTTAAGAACAAAATACAATCTTGCAACACCATTGTAACTTTTTCTGCTACAATTTTTTATGTAGAGAAAGAACTGACCCAGATTAGGTATTTCTTAGTTCAAATATACCAAATTATTTTGAAATTTTTTGGACTACAGTTCATTTTTGATGAGTGCTAACAGGGTTCTCTCCAAAAGCAAAAGAAAAATTAGGGCCTTTTAATGTCCTTCCAAGGCTATTTTTCACTTTTTAAAGCTACATTTCACACCAAGGAAAAATAGTAGCAAAAGTCACCTAGTCGCCTGTGGCAGCTTTACAAGTATCATTGTCCTTGGTTTTTGTATGAAAGTGAAATAAAATATGTTGTGCTCTCGTAAAAACTAAGGCTTTAAAAAATTTTTAAGGACTTTCATCAAATATACTTCAATTATCCTTTAGTTTTTAAAGGCCCTTAAAAACAAATGAAAAATCAGGCCATCCTAGGACCAGTGGGAACCCTGGATAAGGACAAGATGTTAGTAGCCCATACTTAACACCAATTTATAACTGCCCATACTTAACACTAATTTATAACTAAGAGCATTGCTAACCATAAAAAATAGGCAGTGAATGCCTCAAATTGATAAAATTTCCTTACATCATTCTACAAAATATAACTTACATTTCACTATGCTGAACAAAAGTAAGTTAATAAGTTTCAAAAACCATTTATTATACAATCTGAAAATAGAAAACCTCAAAACATGCTAAATATCACAAAGCTAAATGGCTCTAAATTAGAAATCAACAAATTTAACCAGTTGTTAAATAAATAAAGGAGATTTGAAGGTCTTAATTGTTCATTTTTGATTAGTAAAATATTTGTTTCTTACATTGTGTATGCATATTTTGAAATACATTTTACTTCATTAATAATTATCTTTGGCTAGTTTAATTACATTGTCTTACAGGTATTGACTAACACATATACAGAAATTTTTAAAATATATAAACAAATCTGTACTCTCCATAGTAGGCACTTTTTCATTCATGGTTTGAGAATAAAAAATTCAATCTCGTAGCCAAAAATAAACAGGTTTCTAGTTTCTATATAACCAAGAGACATGATTTTCCATTAAATTTCCATGAGAAAAGAGCAATTTTAAAAGGATAAGGAACAACATTCTGAAGTCAGGATTAAACTTAAACATGCACCTCAGTTTTAGACCTACTGTCAAGTAAGCAGTTTCTATCTATTAACGATAACAAATGTGATGCTTTTTGTACATTGCTGTGAAAGAGCTTTTAGCAGCATAGCATCCGGATTATATAAGACAAATATTCTTGAGCATAAAAATAGCGTTTTCCTTTTACATTTATCTTTCACATGCATTCAGAGCAAAAATGTCTTAGGAGCCAACAAGGAAAATTTTAAACATCTTAAGTCATGGAATAAAAAATAAACATGTCTTAGTGTAAAAATTTGCAAGACTATGAAAAGGTTCCATGAACTTATCTGTAAGACTTATTGCAACCATATACCTAATATAAAACAGTGCAGAATTATTTTTCATAAAAATCATGTGAATATTTTCATTTGGAGTTGAATTTTTTGCTGTCTCTAAAAAGTACAACAAATGTAGCTATTATATAATGTAGGAAGCCATAATTTCTAAGCTGACATTTCTTTAAAAAATGTTTTATGAAGTGGAAAAAGTTTTGAAGAAATATTTAAAAAAAACCATAAAAGCGTGTTAAATCATACAAAGTCGCGTCAAATTAGGAGTTTAAGTGATGATGAGTGAAATAAGAGGACATACGGCATTGAACCTAAATAGGACTTTTAAAGGTACATGGTAGTTGAATTTTTTCACGTCGTACCGATGTAACACAACGGGCTATTGGCGACGGTTCGGGATCAATCCCGAAAAGAAGAATTTTAAAGATCCTAATTGTTTTCAAGTTAGTTTTTCCTCCCACATGAACTCCATTTTTAAATAAGGAAATATATGAGCTTCATTAGTTTAATCTTTAAAAGAAATAAAACTAACACCATAACTAGGTATTTCCTGTTTCTATTCACGAGAGAATTTAATGCCATCAGGAAGTAAAAATTACATTTGAAACTAATTAAAGTTAAGAAATTTACATTTAAATAGTATTTAAAAATGATCAAACTAAAAAATTTTTTGGTTTTAGCAAAGAAAAATTTCAAAGTGAATTTGAAAAGGAAATCGAATAGAAATGCGTGTCCCTCTGCCTCCATTTTACTATAACATAATTTATAAGCTTATAGAGTATTCTTTTTTATAAATAAAACATCTAGCCCTGAAATAAATCAAAATAACAAAAAAATAAGAATTGCTAAATCAGATTAGTAACCTTTTTTGAATTAAATGGGGGAAAGTTTCTGGAGGAAAACAAAGGGTCTTTCCATCTTTGGTGATCACAGGATAGCTTTGGAAGGCTTTGTCCCACAGATGAGAATTAGCACTGTAGTAATAAACCAGCATTGGATCCATTCCGTATGGATAAGGATAGTAGCTATCTACATGAACTCTTTTTTGAGATGGCTCAAAGCTTTCTTCAAGAATCTGAAACAAAATAAATTCAGATTAGCCATAGAAATCATTCCATGAGAGGCCAGCAAAACTGCAATTGTTTTATACACAAATTAAATATCAAAAGACGAAAAAAAGTGTTTTAGTTTGGAAGGATTTGTTTTTACTTTTGATAAACAAATTTTACCTTGCACAGAATCACTTGTCTTTCATAATTATATTTGGTTTCAGAACACCCCATTTATAAACGTTAATTTTTCCTATGATTGCATTTCAATTGAGTCTACCTAAATGAGAGAAACAACGTCATCACAATCTTTGAATCTGAAAAAAATTTAATCTATAAAATTAAAACAAAAATTTCGTGTTCAGTGCAAGTTGTTCACAAAATGTTTGTCAAATAAGAATTTAACATTTCAAACCCTTCCATTTAACAGAAAATAAATGCCCATCAATATTTTATACGTTTGAAAATACCTTTTCATTATAAGGAATTTTGAAACGTACTTTTCAATAAAAATTTTTGCGAATGATTGTAAAAATGCAACGTTTTAGCACAAAAATTTCCAAAAGTAACAAATATTGAAAATATGTTCAAACTAAACGAAATGTTAGTTATCATTGATTCTTAACTTTAGAGTTCTTGCAATAAACTTTCTTCAGATTTAAATTATAACAAGTTAAAATAGAATTATATAATTCGAAAGTTTAATGTACCTCCTGAAAAATCACGATTTTCAATTACGTCATTTTAGCAGCAACGTCTGATGTGGATTGTATACAATAACAGTTCATTTCATAAATGGCCAGATGATTCATTAGTTAGCGTTTTATAACACAAGTTTCAGTTGATGGTCAGAAGTAACATCAATGTGGCAACACAAACTGCTAGTAGCAATGAAACCTGACAAGTGGATGCGACAGTAAAACTTTCGTTGTATATACCACTACTTGATATTGCCTACCTTGTGTTTGGAGCAGCTGGGAGAAATATGACCCATGCTCCAAAAATACCCAAAGAATCTGATAAGTGGATATATTTACCCAGCTGCATAGTTATCAAGATCACAAACTGAATACCCAATACCGCTATCTCCTCAATTCAACAACCTGCACATCCTGTTACATAGTGACTTGCAAACTCGTCTTCGTGCTTGTTTGTTACCCTAGCTTGAAGACAGCCCCCCTTAAAAAAGCCAATCTTCGTTCAAACAGAAAAATCTGTCTGAAACATCCACACACAAAATTGTCGAAAATTGCAAGTGCCTGCCAGAATAGACGATGGAAGAGTAATTTTTTAATAAATCAAAATTGTCAACCGGTTAACATCACAGGACACGCGGGGAACATAAACCACAGTATACAGGTGAATAGCAATTCGTGTACCAACACTATGCGCCTCGACGTTGCTCAACAGGCAAGTGACATGAGCAGTAGCAGACCAGACAGTAGACATATGTCAATCACTCCAGACAATGCGTCAAAAACGAGGATTACAAGCAAGTGAGATAAAAACGCGCTCGCAGGCTGTCACGGATAAAAGAAAACATAAAAATAAAACAAAAGAAAATGGCGTCAGCACAACAGCAACCGAGTCGTAAGTCGTGCGTAGATTATCTCTTTCACTCCCTCTTTTTTCTTTCGTTCTTTTTTATTTTATTATTATTATTACTATACATTACATTTATATTTGTATGTTTATGCTTGGTCGTTCACCCGTTCCAGAATGCAGCTTTTCCTTGGCAGACCCGAAAATGACTGGCGCCTGTTTCAACACACAGCAACGCTTAATTCTGCTTTTATCCTACCCTTACTACTCAGCATCCTTCCTGATTCGATAGTGGTCGTAAAAATGTCCTTCAGAAAGATAACCATAGACACACGCTGCACTTATTGAAATAACGTGGTAGGAGTGTGTGACCTTGACAAAGAACAACAATTACTAGACACGTATCCCATTTACCAGTTGGGTTGCAGGGCTGTGGTTGGTTGTGCAAATTCTGCTTTGTTCAAAAATCAAGAACAGAAGAATCTCCACTCAAACGCAGACGAATAACAAAAATTATTTTTCGAAACAATGTTTTTAAAATTCTGCACTATTTTTGGGCAGTAATTGAGTAGCGGGTAAACATCAACAACGGTCACTAAAATAAACTTGCTGGGATGGTTTTCTTTTTGTCGCACGGTTTAAGTGTTTTGGAAACTCCTTTATATATATTCGAGTTTTTTACAGTTAAGTTCTTTTGCAAGTCTTGTCTTTTGTGATGCCGATTCAAAAATAAAACAATTGCAAAACAAAAATTCTATACAAATTTATACCACAACAATATCGATTCTGTTTACTAAGGTCTCTAAGAATTCATCTACATATATTTCTATTAAATCCTACTCGCCGATTTTAATTATACTTAAAAATCCATCTGAAAAAAAAAGAACCCAAAAGTATTGCCATTAGCGTACTGCTTTGCTTCTATTCTAAATTTTGCAAAAACACGTCAGACGCTAATGCAATAACATTTTAAACCTTTTAAAAGGCACTAAGCTGAAAAGTAATTTTTTAAAGAAAAAAATAAGAAAAATAAAGACCATCACATGAATGTGTATTTTACAAATAATAAAAAAGTTTCTTAAAGGGGTGGTGATACCCTTTTTTTTAAAAAGAACAAAAACAGATTAAAGTAAAAACAAAAATGAAACAATTTAAGCATTGTTCCGAAAATGATAGATTCACGGAACATTCCCTTTTTAGCATGATGCCAAGGAATGTTGATGAAGCTTGTTGAAAATATTGCTAAATAGCGTAGTGAACATATTTTAAACTTTTTGCAATTTTCCACTGTGTTCGAAAATGATGGATCCCCCTTTAATAACTATAAAACATGTATTGAATTTTGTATTACGAATTCGTATTTGTATTGAATTTTGTTAGGCTATTTGCTAGACGGTTAGCAAGTTTTGCCACAAAATTTTAATTCGTTTTGCCTACTGAAAGGGGTAATCAAGTAACTATATACTTATGGGGCAAAGTAAAAGGTTGGGTGAGTTATTG
The DNA here is from genome assembly GCA_933210815.1 of Meta bourneti. Lineage (NCBI taxonomy): Eukaryota > Metazoa > Arthropoda > Arachnida > Araneae > Tetragnathidae > Meta > Meta bourneti. The sequence continues at coordinate 61,047,684 of OW119923.1, read as the reverse complement.
AAACAATGCAAAGAGGATTATTTATATCGAATTCTGACTTGCTACACAACAGATGTAATATGAATGCTGTGGAGGAAATAAACACAATGACCAAGTGGGTTTTTCCAATGAATAAGTGAATTCTCGAATATATAACCAGGTTTTAGTAAACTATAATAAAGTTGGTTGCAAAAAATGAATAGCCAATTACTCGAAAAAAATTATAAAACATCTCCTGTTTCTGTTTGGCATAAATAACTTCATGTATAACCAGTTTTTCGTATTATTGCTCATAACTGGAATGAGCTCGTACTATTAATTATTCGGTATACTCTTCACAATGAATATAAAAAAAACTACTGAAAACATAATGATTTAATATGTAATGCATATTATACTTTATTAAATGATTGAACTTTGTGTGTTATTGGATGATCTGCTTTTAAATCGTTAAGTGACGGATGCATATGTGTGAGGAGTCTACTTTCACCAAAGAAAGAAATAACCAAGTGAACTTGCAGGAAACAAACCCGTGCCTATTACAGCATGAAAGTTGCTAGCGTAACGTACGATCCCACTGTGCCACGATGTATCGAATGACGTGAAAGTGATAAGGAATCACCAAATTTATTTTATCGAATAACATTAAAAACTGTGAAATCTTACACTTCTATGTGCCTGAAATGTTAGATATTAAATAAAATAAATCATTACATGTAAAAACACTAACACATTATGCAGTAATGCATTGAAAATGTTAAGGATTTGTGGTGTAAGGTCTCCCCAAACATAATTTCTGTTTAGAGCAAAGAACTAGTAAAATGTGAGGAATCTGAAAGTGGGGGATTTTTAGGCAAGTAATTTTAATTGGAAAGAATTCTACATCTTACAAATATAAAATCTGGATGTGGCAAATATCTATAATTCAAATAATTCTATTTTGTCGAATTATGTTCTTCAAAATATGATGCAAATCGTTATTTAGAATTAAACATAATATAAAAGAATAATACATGAAGAATGTGGACTTTTGCTGAATGAATAAAAATATCAAAGCATAAAACACAATGATTTAAAAAAAAAGATAAAACCCTTTTCAAACTGAACCCCAAATGAAGGGTTATACGAATATATTCGAAAGTGACAACATTGCATAAATCGAGGATCGATCCTATCCGAGTTCTCTGCAGTAAGAACAGAATGGGCTACATTCCATTTTGAGTTTTATATAATTTCACTCACGTATTACGCCGAAGTGCTGAATCAATGTCCCCTTGAGCCTATTTTGAATTTGTGTGCACACCTGTCGCACATATGGCAGAAGTGCCGTGCCATCAAAGAGAAACGTGCTCGCAGTGGAAATTTTAAAGGGGATTGGCTTGGGTATTCCTTCCATATAAAAATGAGAAATATTCTCATTTGAAAAGAACCTTGCATCCTCTTACAATACATATAATGGTCTCTGTCTCTAATATCATTAGGGAATAATGTATCACGCTGAATCTGCGAACCATTCCATGAAAACGTAGAATAAGGAAATGATTTTTTCTTTGAATTCAATAGCAATTTCAATTGTAGGTCTTCCAAAAGAGAACAATAACGCAACACGCACATAAAAAGTACTTAGTTTTGGGATACATAATTTTTGTTTGTCGGAAAATTCACATTAATTTTTAATTCTTGCTTGATTGCTCGTCTCCAGTGATGTTTAACTTTTGGACTCCAGTGTTCATTCAGTAAGACTTGTGATTAAACCGATGATCACCCACCATAAAACCAATTTGACAATTTATACTACACATTACATACGAATATAACGAAAGACGACATGAATATTGTATATAAGTACATACATAATTCATAACATGAATTATATATGTACCGCATGCATAAAATAAACTCACATATTATCCAGTTAATCTTCCAGCAAAAATAACGTAATTATTTTGTTGTATACAGTAGTCACATGAACCATAAATTCTGTATCCCAGAGGTAAAGTGTCGTAAGTATAAATTGGCTACTTTTCAGGAAAGCGAAAAAACTAACTTTCTACTTATGGAACATGGACATATGTCGTCCTAATCGATCACTAATTCAGAATAGAAGTCCCTGACAGTTACCACATTTTACCACTAGATAGATCAACAACTCTACATAAAAAAAATTTCGTTAACTCCAAACCGCCAAAAATGGACTTACGGCAGTTTACCTCTGGGGTACAGAATTACAGATGGAGCCACTGAACTGTGTTTCTCCCTGCAACGCATTGGAGATTTAATTATGTTAAGGGCTTCTAGAAATTTCAAATTCCATTTAAGAGAAGGGTAGTTTCTATGATGATAAATTCAACGAGTCTTCAAAAGTTTAGTATTTTATACACGAACCTACTATTCTATTGCACAAGTACAAAGAGCAGAATATCAATCTTATTGTTGACAGAAATTAACTAATCTGTCCGAAAAAATAATAATTTTAATATTCATTATAATTTCGAACTTTGAAAAGTCAATTAGTTTTTCTGACTTTATTAGCTGTTTAACACAAAGCACACAAATTTAGAAGTAATTTTTTTATGGATTGATACCAATGATAGTGAAGCATGTTCGAGAGCTTATTTTGATTAATGAATTTTTAACACAACTATAAATCTCCGGCTTACAAGTGAAACACACGAAGTCAAAAAACAGCTCTAAGAAAACGATGGGAAAAATTCTCAATAAGTGTATTTCTCCAGAAATTAAACCATCATTTAGAGGAAAATGACTTAGTGAACTTCACTAATCTAAAGATCACTCTATTCTGGTAAAGAGAGGCTTAAAAAACTCATATCTACAAAAATTTGACTTACTGTGTTTCACTTGTAAGCCGACGTATATTCCAAATAAACAGTTTACCTAATACAACAATAAAATGCACTTGGTGTTTCCGTAATCTTTATTTCAAATAATTTATATACGTCCCCCATAGATTCTATAAAGATGGTAGAAAGATTGAAATGCACCTTTAAATCTGAATTTGATATGGTGCACCTGCCGATCATAGCACCTGCTCTTATTTTTGGACTGCGATCATTTTAAATTCAACGTTCGTCAAGACGCACTGAATAGAGAGCGAGCCATAGTGATAATTTTTTTAAGATCCATCTTATATATATATTTACAAAGTACAGCTGAAACACAATACGAAATTCCCGCACCTGCAACATGAATAAATGTTAAGGAGCTCGACTATCAGAAACTTTTTGCACTTTCTTGAAGGGGTAGACTCCGCCTTTTCATTATGAAACAGAATTTCGAATGCACTTTTAAAAACGTTCGAAGTATAATTACACAAGTCTAAGCCCGTTTTTTTTTAAGTTTTTAAACAATAGTTGGCAAATGTCAAAAGGCTCCAACTTCAACCCTGTAATTTTATTGATCATCTGGAGCTTTAATCGCGTCTTGTAAACTTAAAATGCATTAGTTTCTAGCTATCATTCTTTGGATCAGAGAATAGCAATTAATTAAAAAAGTTCACAAATCTATATAAAAGGTCTTCTTTAATAACGTTCTATGGAGATATAATTGCCCATATAACTACACGCATTATAAAGTACATTGCTTTTTTAAACTTGGATTTTTGGTTTGTATTTTATTTTTACTGTTTTCAAATCACCGTAATCGCAACTCGGTAGAAAACTTGTTCATTTTTCAGCACAAAACGCATTTCAAAACAGATTTGTACACAAATGTCTAGTACTTAAAAGGAAAAACCAACTAAAAAACCTCAGCAAGCGTACGTTGTAAACATCTCACGGAATAGTGACATACTATATTATGGTAGTCATCTTCGCATTTTGAGACCGGAAGGTTTAACAGTTGATAAATTAAGTAAAAATGGCCAGTCATTCCAGTTTCTCACTAGCTGGCAATCTTTAAACCGCAACTCGACCTTTTTGAAAGGAATAGCCAAGTACGACCTTTCCGAAAAGTGTTGCTTTTAACCCCATAACACATACGACAAAATAACCTCAGCCATTGGTTGAAATAATACTTGGAAAGATTCTATTGGTCAAGGTTAAAATCGTTTAAAAGTCACGCAGGGAAGAATGCAAGTTGTACTAAGGATATGTGAATGAACCCCTCACAGGGTTAAGAATTAAAAATATGGAAGTCTACTGAAGATGAAACATCAGTTAGCGTGCCTCGAATAACTACGAGATTTATTTGCATAAAAGCCATTCACCGAATGATGCATCAACAGATCGAGCATTACGAGTCTTACCTCAAACTTCTCTAATTGGTTGAATTTAATGCTGACCAACTATTTTGGCTCTGTCCCTGTTTGACAACAGGTAGTTTGTTTCAAGTCTCCAAGTAAAAGGACTTTGCCATCAAAAGTTTTGTAATTTCTCAATTTCTTTCAGTATTCAATCAACTGCAATTACAACAGTACCGGGGACATAGTAGTTTCATCCCAAATGATGGATTTGGAAGATCGAATGATTTCGACGTCGGAATTCATCTTTATCTCTCGCGTGTGTAATCTTAATCGACATAGTAGTTTCATTCAAAAGTGGCACTAATTTAAATTGGTTAAAGTATGTTTTCTCACCTAACAGATTAGCAAACACCATCAGGAATGCCCTTCAGACTGGATTGGCGCTATATTGAGAAACTTCAATACACAACGAGGTTTATGCAATGAACTAAAACTCAAGTTGATTATTGCAGAAGTACTCATATGCTAAGTGTGTGGCAAAAAAGTTTTATTCTGCGAATCGACATCGCACTATTGAGACCTCCCATTCTCATTAAGAAAATTTTCAAAAAAACTCGCCTTTGCTATGACTCTTAACAAGTCTCAAAATCAAAGACTGGATAAAGTAGGTATCTACCTTCCTGAACCAGTGTTTAGCCTGGACATGTTGAAATATCAAGAATTCGATGGTTTGATGGTCCCATTTGATGTAGTCCATGGACAAGAACAAAGAAAATTACTTCCAGAATCCGAATAAATATTTACAAAAAATTTCCCAATGTCGTTGACTTTATTGATAAATGGCAAAAAAATAATACACTCCCCTTCAAAAAAAAAACATGGGAGTAGCTCGAGGAAGAGGGTCCACGTTCCTTACTCTGGGAGGATTATCATTCGGAAAACGCTTCTGTGTATGAACAATGAAGAATATCAAGGATGTTTCAACGCGCACTCATAATTTATGATTACTCCGCAAAATAAAATAAGCACTTAAATAGCAATGAGTAATTTCTAGAGCCCGTTATATTTTTTATTTCAACGGACCTTAAAGCTAGTCTCACGTAATTTAAACAGTTTCACCATCAGTAAGACACAAAGGTGCCACTCTTGCGGCACACCGGATGAAAATCGCAGCGATATAGTATCAGATTATCATGATTTGTCAATTTTAAATTCTTGTAACGAATTTTTCAATCTTCACTTTATTTTCTTTAGACTGGTACCGTCCTGAGAAATTTCTAGCCGATAAAGAGCTAGCTAGTCCAGGTTTACAATCCTTGGCTTTGAGGTCAATTTTTCTTACAAGGGAAGTTTATGGAACTCTTATTGTGGAACGAATATGGAATTTCTCACATTCGTCGTTGAACTGGTGAACACTCGCGAAAAGTACTTTTAAAGTACTGCTATTTTAGCCTTCCTTTTCTTTAAATCGGTACATTACCTTGGAAGTAATGTCCTTTCACTATTTACCTAAGGACTTTAGGGATCGCTGTTTTTTCCACTAGTGCCGTTATCTTCAATGCTTAAGGAACGAGCTATGGGACTTCACAAGAACAGCTGCCATCAATGTTTGATTCCCTTCTGGGCTTTCCCAACCAACTATGTAGACCTTTTAATCACCTTTAATGCGGAATTGAATGTTCACTTTCAACAGAAAAGAATGGAACTTAAAACGTTTTCACGAATCGATTTTAATAAGGTTTACAAATATATGATGTACCCTTAAATGCAAACAAGTGTGCTAAATTCTATAGGTTTGGTTTGTTGCTCCAGTCATTTTTTACGGCCAATGGGATTGACTTCTTTTGGGGAAGTACTGTGGGGAAATTACTCACCAATAAATTACTTACAAAAACTTAAGGCACAGTATTATTATGTAAGCAGAGTAACGAGCCTCAACCAAAGACACTAGTTCAACTCAAGTCATTTAAGTGTTCTATAAAACGAGGTCTATTTAGACTAGGGTTAACTACACATATGTCTAAAAATTAAGGATAATGCAATCCAAGTTGCCGTGTCACACGCCTCGTAGGGGTGGTATTAGAAACAAAGAAACGAAAAAAGAAATACATAGTTGAGCACATTATGTTTCAGTTATTGCGAAAAAAAATTTTTTTTGCTGGATCAAAAAAGCACCCAAAAGGGGAATGTGCTAGCCTGACCCTAATGCATGTTTCAGACGTGCTTTCCCAAAGGTTTTCCAAGAGTTTATGTGGCAAGGAGTCCCATTCGTACACTAAAAGTGCTCTTGTGCTGTCCTTGGTGTTGTGTAGGCTGCAATGCGACGTCCAAGAGCATCCCAAGAATGCTCCAATGGATTGAGATCAGATGGTCTTGCTTGATAAAAATTCACTACTATCCTTAATTTTTGAGAAATGTACTTTTGGGGTCATAACTGCCAGCCACGACAAACATCGACGGAATCAAGGCAAGATCAGACAGTAAACAGCATTATTCCTTCCCGCCTCGCTAATTTTTCATACTTAAAAAGAGAAACATTTCAATTTCCCTCCAACGGATTTTCCCTCTCTCATCTTGCCAAATAATGTATACCAATGAGGCACTAAATTTTCGGTGTAAGACGGCTCAAGTCTCCCAACGGTGATTACATGGAGAATTCATACGCGGCGCTGTACATCTACGAGTCAAAATACGCCCATCAATTACATCTCTCCCTCTGGGGAAAACACATCAAAGCGGAAAAATTCTCGGAGGCAGTAGCACACACACACACACAACTTATGCTTACGGCCACCATTTTGAAAATAAACAGACGACAAAAACCGGGTCTTAGAAAACCTCGTAAAACAATTTCTCCGTTAAGAGGTAATTTTTCAGCATTTCGCGGCGGTAAACTCATTCACCATCTGGTAAAAATAAGCCCCCGTTTCCAAAAAATCCCCCAACTAGACATGCAAAAGAATTGAACTGCCCCCATAGTCAAAATGGAGGTATCAAGGAGAAAGAAGACCGTGTCGCTGGTACATTTCGGCGGCCAACGTACTTACTCTATTTGCAGAAGAGCATATATATTTTAATGAACGAGGCTCGACGGGCGCAGTTCTTTCAAAAATAAACACTGCCAACTTTCCTACCTTTTTTCCGCCCCTTTCCGTCTACAATTCGGAGAGGAAAATGAAAGGAAACACAGACAAAAAGAAGGGGAGGAGAGGTTTCAGAAAAAGAAAACTTTCACCCAGTGTTTGCTGGTGCGGTGAGTGCTTTTGATTTGTTTCGGGCTAAAGCGAAAGAAGTAGATGGATTATGAGGCAGGATAGAGGGAAGGTGGGAAAAACTTTTTCAAATTCGTTTTTCTACTTTGCTTCTTACTCAATTCTGCGGCGTCAGTTCTTGGAAATCGTGCAAGGGATTAAAAATATTGCGACTGCCACCCTTGACACAAAGCGAGAGAATGTTGAGGAAGAAAAGGTTCCAAGAGACTCGATAGATTTGGCGGGAACATAGCTGGAATGAAAAAGCAATTTCGATGGTAATAAATGCGACGATAGAGGTGCTAATGAAAAAAATTTTCAACGAAGATTTATTCCTGTTTCTGAAAGAGTCACAGCATTAGTTTCAATGCCAAGAAACAGATAACATATTGGCTTCCCAGTATTGAAAGCCCTACCAGGGGCCGAGCGGTTATAGGCAAAGTTGGGTTGGCTACTTGAAGTTTCCTGGTTTCTTCAACATGTAATAAATGTGAGCCAGCTTCCCTTAAGTCCTCTGAGAAGGTGTCCCCCATTTCATGGCGGATGCGATGTGGCAGTACCTCTTGTGGTTAACACTAAGCCCATTCACACACTGGAGCAGCAGGCTACGAAACATGACATGCGTATCCCGTTACTGTACAGAACGCATATCAGCACACGTGCGTATTTCAGAGAATTGCGTGTAGCAGGACTGATGTTGAACCAATGAGTGGCTTATGTAAGCCCGGTAACGCACTGTGACAAGACATGTGCGGATGCGTACTCCATTTCTGTATAATAAACACGGCGGTGCTCATGAGAATTTCAGCCAATTTAGTGCCGCAGGATTGATGTCGGACCAATGGGTGGTTTGCTTTAGACTGCCACATTCTCGTCAACGAGATGCTTGAAGGACTAAGCGTACATAAGTTGACTCTAGAAAAAAAAAAGGATTTAACGTTGGAGGGGTTGTGACATCTTAGCGCCTAAGAGTCTAGGATGGCCGGCTGCAGACCCGGAAGTTTCCTGTTAAAAAGTCCTTCAATACTGCGCTTGCGCATGTGAGGAGAATGAGAAACAGTTAGCTCACGGACTCCGTCTAGTTGAGACGTCTTCGTAGCAATTCGTAAATTTTAATATGAAAATAAGCATTTTTGTTTCGCGCGTCCATTGTAAACCCATTGTTTTGTCTGTGTTAAAATAAATGTTATTTTTTAATGTCCAACAAAAGTTCGGATTAATTCATCACAGACTAGAGTTTTGGTGTCCTGGAAGTCGGATGGAAGCAAGAAAGCAGGAAATGCAGGTAGGCCTACCCTTGTATTAAATTAAATTTATTGAGGTTCTGGCTTACCGGAATTAGTGAGGCAAAGAGCCTAAATAGTTTTGGTTAAAAAAAAAAACAAAAAGAAATGACTACATATCCAATTTTATTTTGTGGTTATTTAAATTTTGTCTTTATGAAAGTTAATAGAAGTTGATGATAAAGTGAATTTGCATGTTCTACTAAGTAGATATTATCAAGTTGATAAAGTCACGGCCAAAAAGTGCCAAATCGAAAGTGAACGAAAATTTAAATTTCGTTTTGATTTTACTGAAATTTTGTGTTTTGTGCATTTAATGATTTGAAAAGAATCAGATAATTTGAATTACATATGGTAATTACGCATTAGTAAAAGAAAAATAATATTTAATTGCAACTATATATATTGCATCTTGTGTATTGTATATGCTACGATATAGTTTAAGATTCTGTTATTATATTTGAGAATTGTGTTTGATATTAAATCTTATCTAGTATTTGAAGCATATTTGGCATTGAATATATTTTGTGAATCATATAGTTATTAGAAAATATTGATAACTATATTTATGATAACAAAATTGGATTGTTTACTAATAAGTTATTCATCGATCATGGCTTTTCTTTCTCGTGGGAGAAAAGAAGACCTCCTCGAACTCGCAGATGAACTTTGTGAAAAAGTATCGGATAATTGTAAACTGGTTGAGATAAGGAAAATTATCCTAAACAGTGAAAACTATGAAGAAGAGGAAGTTAAAATTTCTTTAACTCGTATTATGGAAGATAGGATAAAGAGAGAGAAAGAAGCAAAAGAAAAAGAAGAAATTGCCAGACAAGAAGCAAAAGAAGAAATTGCCAGACAAGAAGCAAAAGAAGAAATTGCCAGACAAGAAGCAAAAGAAGAAATTGCCAGACAAGAAGCAAAAGAAGAAATTGCCAGACGAGAAGCAAAAGAAAAGGAAGAAATTGCCAGACAGGAAGCAAAAGAAGAATTTGCCAAAGAGAAAGAAAGGGAAGAACGTAATATTCGAATGGAAGAAATAGCTTTAGAGAAGAAAAAGCTAGAAATGCAAGCTGCAAGTGAGCTAGGACTATCTAATAGAGAACGGATGCCAAATCATAAAATTGAGCTCATCAAAATTACCCCGAAATTTGAGGAAAAGAAAGATGAAATGGGTCTATATTTAATAAATTTTGAAAGAAGAGCTGAGATGGCAGGTGTGCCTAAAGAAGATTGGGTGCCGTATTTACTAGGCGTATTGCCTTCGGAAATTTCGAGCATGATGGCTAGAGAATCACCTGAAGATGCAAAGAATTACGATTATGTGAAAGATATTATTCTTCAGAGGTATAAAATGAGTTCTGAGAAATTGAAGCAGATGTTTTACCGTCATCAAAAAGTCCCGGATAAAACATGGAGGAATTACGCTCATGAACTTACAAGCTACTATGATGAATGGGTTTCTGATTTGGAAATCAAAACTTTTAAAGAACTCAGAGACTTGCATATCACTGAGCAGATTAAAAGACGAGTGCCGTCTGAAGTAAAAGAACATTTTCTGGAGGAGTGGATGGACTTAAATTCTCCGCTAGAATTAGCTAAAAAAATAGATCAATTTGAAAGCTTGAAGGAGAGTCTTACACCCAGAAATACTAAAGGTTCCCAGAATACAGAGGGTATCAAGAAAACACACGTTGGTTTTCATAAGTTTGAGGGAGAAAACAAACCCTTTGGGAAAACAGAAGTAAACAGAGAAGATTACAAAGAGAAAAATTTTGAACAAAGAAAACAACTTCAATGCTATGAATGCAACTCCTATGATCATCTTAGACCTCAATGTCCTAAGTTGAAGAAAACTGAAATCATAGCTGCTAACGAAATTATGGGAAAGGGAATAATAGATTTGATGTCTCCCTACATTAGTGTCGGAACTGTAAATGGATCTCAGATTTCTATCTTACGAGACACAGGATCCAGCATAGATCTAATTCCTAGGAAGTTTGTTAAGCCACACATGTATACGGGTGAACATGTATGGGTAGCATCTCCTTTAGCGGATAATCCTATTTGCTTGCCTTTAGCGGAAGTAAATTTAGTGTGTGAGTTGGGTCATGTTATAACCAAAGCTGCTGTCAAGGATAACTTCCTAGATAAAGAACGCTACTTACTAAGCAACAAGACCGTTGTACTTATAGAAGATATGAAAAAAGACAAAGACTCTGAAATTGAAGTAAAAGACTCTGCAACGCCCAAGTGCCAAAGTTCTCCATATTTAAATGAAACATCGAAAAACGACTGCCCTTATAACAGTAACCGTTTTAGTTCTAGCAGTGTTACTCCTAAAGAGACTGGAATCGTTGAAAATTTGTTACGTTCATATGGTTTTATACAATGTTGCGAAAGACAAGCAATATATTTTTTTCACTACAGTCAATTTTCTGGAAAAATTGATAATTTAAAACGTGGTGATGCAGTTGAATTTAAAATTACTTATAATCGTCGTACTGGAAAACCAATTGCTAGTTCTGTTTGTAAAATAATGTGTAAAAAGACAGTTTCTGGATTTGAAACCACTGAAAAAAAGGAAAATACTGAAGGTAAAGTTGCTTATGAAAATCGTGGCGAACGGCCCTATTCTGCTGAAAATGTTGATGGTAATGTAGATTTTCATCCTCCTAAAAAGATCACTTTTAGTATTCCTATTGACAAAAATACAAGAAACCTTAGACCTTGTAAAATGCGTTCGGAACAGCCCTTACCTGTGAGATACCGTGGTGTTATCTGTGCACTTAAAGGAACATTTGGTTTTATTAAAAGGGGTGATGTAAAGGATATGTTTTTTCACTCTAGTGAATGCAAAGTGTTCAAAAATCTTAATCTTGGCGATGATGTTGAATTTGGAATACAGACTCGTAACAACAAGGAAGTTGCTGTAAGTGTAACTAAATTGCCCTTAGGGACAGTGAGGACGTTGAAACTGAAAGTTTGGTTGGTGAAATAACTGAATGCTTAGACAAATCTAAAAGTCGTTTGAAGAAAGCATAAAAGTTACGAGACAAAGTTGAATTTACTGTGATCCAGGATTACGAGGTAGTCCATAGAAAGGGAAAACAGCATATAACACTGATAATTTAAGTCGTACACCTCACGTACAAAAATAAAGTGCTATTTTTTTGTGTTTGTATTTGTGATATCTTGCATATATAAAAATACTTTATTCCTAGTGTACATTGATACATTTACATTGCAAAAAGTTTTAAATTTGAATTGAAAATCTGTAAATATTTTGAAATTGAATTTCTTCTTTGATGATTATCACTGAGCAAAATTTTGATTATACTTTGTTAAAATTATGATATGTTTTCTTTTTAAATTAAAGTAGGCGGTACAGCCAGGATCTTAAGGGTGTATGGTCTACTTGCATATTGCTTTGGGCATGAGTTGTTGCCTTCGCGAAAATTCTGTTGCTGCTGTTTTGTATCTTTTTTGCAGGTGTCTGTCTCTGCAGAAAAAGAATCTTGAGGAGGGAGGAAATAGACTGTGACATCTTAGCGCCTAAGAGTCTAGGATGGCCGGCTGCAGACCCGGAAGTTTCCTGTTAAAAAGTCCTTCAATACTGCGCTTGCGCATGTGAGGAGAATGAGAAACAGTTAGCTCACGGACTCCGTCTAGTTGAGACGTCTTCGTAGCAATTCGTAAATTTTAATATGAAAATAAGCATTTTTGTTTCGCGCGTCCATTGTAAACCCATTGTTTTGTCTGTGTTAAAATAAATGTTATTTTTTAATGTCCAACAAAAGTTCGGATTAATTCGTCACAGGGTCTGACCGCTCTATACGAGCAGGACATAAAATTTCTAGATCATTGTCCATTGAAAATCCATTGTTAATTCTGAACAGATAGAAGTTACGTCGATATAGAAGTTCGGTCTAATTGGTTTTCAAGTACCAAAGAAATAATCGCAGTTACAAACTGGTGCAATTCTTCCAAATTTATAAAGTAAATCATCACATCTCCAGCAGTTTGATCAAAATTCAGAAAAGTATCTGCCGACTATAACATTTACTATATTTAATTACGTAAATATTAAGAATGAAATAGATTCCACTTGTTATTGTTAATTCGAATACGAAAATTCTACAATTAAAGTGACTGTCCTACTTACTGATCAAGGTAACATTTTATTGCGTGCGCTAATGTAAAATCTATTTTCCCCAATCAAATCGTTGTAGATGTTTACTATCTTAAAGGCAGTCGAGTCTTTAACCTAGAAAAAGCCTCAACTCTATTAACCTATTCAATCCCAACACGCACAGTGAAACACTGGGTCGCACATTATCACTAATGATCACGGTGTGCAATTTCACCATATCTTCAGAACTAGCAGCTACATAAGACAGCTTTATTGAACTACTGCATGCAGAGCCACAATTTCCCGAGTTAATAGACGTTTCGCGCAATTCTAATGAAGTATAAAACAATATAAATATGATGGAACAAGGAGAAGTCAAAGTAGCGCAGTAACGCCAAATTCAGTGATAATTTAGTTTCTTATTAAATGGAAGGTGGTATACATCTACAGATTTCATACATTTTAAACAAAATTGCCTTTCCTCATTAACAACGAATTTCAATTGATAAATTAATTATAAGTGTTGGTAAATTAATTAGATTTGTTAAAATTGAGGGTTAGCCAAGTCATTGCATGTTATCTTATAAGCTTCGTGAACACATTCTAGATCCTATTCCAAATGGCAAAATTATTTTCATACATGAATTAATTTTGTTAAGAGATTTTATATGTACAAAATTACAGGCATAACCATAAACTCTCGTATAAAGTTAAAGGCAGAGGAATTTGGTGCACAGCAGGTGAAGACATTTTAAATGGTCGGTACAGTAACTAGGCAGAAATAAAGAAATGATATTCTAACTGATGTGAAACCTCTTAATGAACGGTAGTACATAATCCCATCGAGCGAAGATCCTCTATGATAGCTTGGAAATAAAGAGTATATATCCAGAGAATATGGAATGACGTGGTCTGTAAACTGTTACAAAATCTAATAGCATATGTGAGGGACAATTAAGAGCATAAGATTACAGAACTTCAAATTCATTTTAGGAGCTAACGAGTGAGCATAAAGATCAGTGTAGAACTTGTTCTCACAAAATCTTTTGGATTTCATATATAATGTAAAATTACTGGAAATCCTATTTCCTTATCAATGTCCTACGCATCGTATTAAAAATTATTTCCTTGAAACCTGAAAATTCTTTTCGAATTTCATTAGATATAATAAAATATTTTTGAAACTTTATACCTTTGCACGAAAATAAGGGAGTTACGCTCATTTTCTGCAAAATTGTCAGTTTTATTTTTCACTCCAGTGTATAAACCATTGAATAATTTTATGCATCTTCAGCCAAATAGAACTTTAATTCACTCTTAAAACAAATACAAATTTAAGTGAAACGAAATTTTAGCAAATATATCCACACGTATTGTTTTAGTGTCTTTAATCCAAAACACACATTTTTAAAATACACCACACCTATGAAACGTAGCTTTTCCGTTTGTCGGAGAGAGAGAGATCATAGGATTTCTAACCTAAAACAAACACCGGCTTGGATCTACAAATTCATAAATGCGTTTCATTTGCTTCTCTAAAAATTAAAATCCATAAATGTAGCTTAATGCTGAGTTCAACGCTAAAGAAACTACATCGGCATTAAAAAGTCAGAACTACAAGTCGTAAAAATTCTTATATTTTAAAACAGATATTTTAAATCAACTTCAGCATTCGTCTTTCAATCGCATTACAAATATTTTTGATTCGTAGGTTGGAGGACTTAATAATTAAAATAAATGAAGTTGGGTAAGAATATACAGATGGTATATTTTAGAAATCGTACGATTGGATATTTCATCGCTTTCAAAATGGAAGGGGTTTACAATATATCAAGGGACAATAAATTCCTTCTCTAAAGCTAACAAAGCATTTCGAATTAAAAAGTGCCTCATATATAAATAGAAGGATAGTAAAAATAGTTCATTCGGTTGTTAAGTTCATATAAAATAGTGATTCCAGAATTTTATCTTCTAGGACTTTAATTTCAAAGGAGAATAGAGCTTAAAACTTCGAGAGAAACGTATACGTATTTGTTTTTCAATTTTACAAGACATTAAGGTTGATATTGTTGAAATTCATCTATTTTCTAATGGTGTTATTTTGGCGGGGAGAATACGAGAAATAATCTCGCTTCCAATTCGAAAGAGAATTTTAATGAACTCATTTAACAGCAATGGTTATTTGCAAACAGGAAGTGAGCACTGGAATCTAAAGAAATTAAATTTTAGCATTGGTATAAGAAATGATGCTTTGTTACTATACAGGGTGTCCCAAAAAGGTTGTTCCGCAATTTATCTTTTTACCATTTGGAGATAGGTAGGCAATGTAAATTGCAAAAGTACACCAAATAAGGTAGGTAATTAAGATATGTGAATAAAATTATCACGTGATAACAATTTAAGCGGATTCAGTTTTTAATTTGTATACAACCCCTCTAGATAAAGAAGATACAACCCCTCTAGATAGCAGAAATGTTCCTTACCTGCATCCCTATCGTTAGCAGAAAACTGCATTTCTGTAGGTTGAACAGTAACGGAGGCATAAGGACGCAAAAAAATTCACTAATACCGCTTGTACACAGCTGTTCAAGCAGTCAGATTAGGGACCGCATACACAATGCTAAAAAGCATTTTTTTCGGTCAGAAAGTGCAACATTGTGCAAAGTAATGTAGTATTGCAACTGCAGATGAAAATCGCAATGCATAATAGTAGACAATGTAATCTTTAATAAAAATATTGTAGAAAAAATGGTTTAAATAAAAATAAAAGGAAATTTTTCCATCTGCAGCAATGCAGAATTTAGCTCTTCATTCTTGGCCATGGGTCATTTTCCGTTCTAGATTAGATACGGCCCTCTTAAAATAGAAACTCTTGTATCTCCGTTACTATTCAACCTACAGAAATATGGTTTTTACTAACGATAGGGATACAGGTAAGGAACATTTTTGCTATCTCGGATTTTTATCTAGAGGGGTGGTATACAAATTAAAAACTGTATCCGCTTAAATTGTTAACACGTGATAATTTTATTCACATATCTTAATTACTTACCTTATTTGGTGCACTTTTGCAATTTACATTGCCTACTTATCTCCAAATGGTAAAAAGATAAATCGCGGAACAACCTTTTTGGGACACCCTGTATATCTCAGTTAACTCCAATATTACGATAAAATCAATATATTTAGCACCTCTTCCACATTTATAGAAATTTTTGTAAAGAAAAAAGTTTTTTAACGCTTATTTAACTCTATGGCCCCAATGAGGTTAGTTCAGCTCGTTTGATTCACTTTTTATCTAAACAAAGAAATTTACACGAATCCGGAAAGAAAATTAAAATTATTCATGACCACTGACAGAGACGTGATAAATGTTAGTTACAAGTTTAATACATCTAAATATCTGTGCTTAAGGCAACAATTGTTTTTAGTCAAGATTTATAAATCGATCTGAACCGCTAATATCAACAAATATCTGCAAAGTATAACCGATCATAAATTCAATTCTTACCACACCAATGTTCACCTGGGAGTCCCACCAATCTCACTCAACTAGGAATAAAAGCTACGCGTAATGTGCACAACAGTGCCTAGCAAAGGATGAAGGACAAAAGATATAGTTACATTTTTCAGAACCCCTTCCATACTCACCCTTAGAATTATTTTGGCCGCAATCTTATACAAGATAGTTCTATGCAAGTTGGAACTGGATTATTTGACGGTAAATAGTACTCCTAATGCCTAATTCATTGCTCTTTTATAAACAGGTTCAAGTAAGCATTCTTTCCCTGTAACTTTGTTAGACGCAGCTTGGCCAGATCTGGATCGTAAGAAAACAACCTTATCAACCAACCATTTTCTCCTGTAAACATAGTTGCATAAATTTATTTGAAAAATTATTCACACTCCACCTTATTTTCAAAAGCTAGGATTGAATATGTATATGAAAGGAGGATCTTTTCCCTCTTCCAAAGTTGCAACTCTTTGTCCTTTTCATATCAGTTCTTGTCCCTAACAAGCTTTATTCACGGTACTGATGTGCATCCATCCATTTAACTAGTCCAACGTTTCCCAGACAAGTAGCAATAAATCTCATAAACTCACACCAGACAATTTGCGTCAAACATTATTGGTGCACTTCTGAATTCTCCTTCATCAAGGGATTGTCCGAAACACAAAGGGATATACAAAGCAGAATTCGATCCCTACACCTTGGGAAAACAGCAACAGCAGGAGATTCAAGTGTCTGCCATGATATCATCCCGGGGAAAGGAAAGACACTAAGTCTAGACTCATAAAAGCATAAAAAAGAAAAACGTGATAACAAACAAGCTAAGGAGAACATGGAAGGAGAAAAAGTAAGGTACAAATAAAGCAGACATTCTAAGCAGATCATCAGAAGTAAAAACACCCAGAACTACTTCAGTTGCTGATGGCCGAATCCCCAGTCACCACTCGAGGATGTTTGATAGCAGTGCCGAAGTCGTAAAAATTCCCTACCGTTCTATACCCGTTGGTCGTTTCCTTAGGGGAAAGCATTACAATCCCTACATTCAGTATACCTACACAAACACAAACCTTACTGATATCCAACGCATAAAGTTGCCAACTTAGGTGACAGATCGATATGTTTTGAGCTCTATGTGTAGCAGGAATTCTCTAAGAATAATAATCGTACCAACCTATAAAATGGCTCTTATAGGCACTACGAAGAGTAATATTCGTCGTATCGAATGAAATATGTTCTAAATTTGGAAATAAACAGCGAGTGACGCATTTGTTGTATCCACGAACGTAATTTAAACCGAAATAAAATAATCACACAGACGGTAAGGCGTGTCAAGATATGTGTACTAGATATTTATATTTAAATCCTACACAAAAGTGAAATTCTGACCAAATATAATTTTGTCAATGATCCTAAAGAGCTTTAAACTATTCAAAACAGCAGCACTAGAAGTCACAGAATTGATCCCCACAGCATTTCAAGAAACATGCCTTATTCCATCTACTTCACTCCGTGTTGTGACACTTAAGTATATAGCATTCGACTCGAGGTATTAATAAAGTTAATACTGTATCATTATGTACTGAGCAAAGACTTTTAGCGAGACTGATAAGACTTAGGTTAGCCCTATAATCATTTCGAAGATTAAACAAATCCCTCGTTTTCCCGGTATAGAAAGTACTGGAAGCGGAATGTAAAACAAAGCAGTGCAATATGTAGTTGCAAGGAATCATAATTTAATAATACAGTATAAAGTAATGCTATGCAGCTGCAAGCCACATATAATCACGGATTTATGTCAATAGTATTCGTAATTCTAATTAAATAACGTTAAAAAACTATCTTAATTGATGCTTACTAAACTGACACCTACACTTTCTTCCCATATTTTCACGACTACCAAGGCAAACACCATAGGACACTTCCATTCTTAGTTTCAATCATACTATAGATAACGTTTCTCAAAATGTACGTACTTGTTTCATGAACCTGATCATTTTTACAGAACCAGCCATTTCATACATGTAACCCAATTCTGTATGTGTGGGGGGGCCCTCACTGTCTCTAAGTTCAGCTCAAGAATTTAGAAAATGGACTATATTATATATATTAGAAATGGACTTTCCTCATTTCCTGGACCCTGTCTTGCTATCTGTCTCTACCACTGAATTATATTAGGGGAACTAGCTTAGTTTCCATTAGTATAGCTCAATGGTCTCTACAAACGGACACTACTCTGTAGGCCATGGTAAAGGATGTGAAAAAATATATATTGCTACTTAAGGTTCTCTTGAAATTGATCCAACATAAGTCATGCGACACTAAAATTGGCTGAAATACGCATGCGTACCAACGTTTTCTGTTAAGAAATGGAGTAGGCATGCGCATGTTTTGTCGCATGCTGCTCCAGAGTGTGGTCGGACTTACTGTTGCATTGGATAAGAAACGCCTGGTAGCAAATCGTCGAATTTGTAGCCGGCTTAGAAGACCGGATATGTCGTTTCGAATAACTACATTTCTCAATTAAAACGGGGTTTTCTGCTCAGATGAAAAGTTGCTATTTTCACATTCGGTAATTCGGCATGATATCGCCGATGTTTAGGTTGCTATAGAGCATGAGGTGGTTAGCTATTAAGTTACACAAATCAAGTCCCATTTGCAGAGGTTGGTTCGGTTTGTTACGCCCAATGGCCATCTTTTGCAACACGAGCCATTTATTGAGGGTTACGGGTACTTTCAACAGTGTCTCCAAGCAAACCGTCAAATAATAAAATCAACTATACAATGACTTGGGGCTGGTGTTAGCCAGTTTCAAGTCAGCGTATTTGAAAGTAATAAAATGTAACAAAACCAAAGCCTTTCAGACTCTGAAGCCCAAACGCCGAGGTAATACCAACGGGCATTACGACTTGGTTACTTCTGCCATTCATTCATTTCTCTTTTCCTTCATTTCACGAACCCAGTCAATATTTATAGCCCATCATTCATAAAAGGCACGACGGGCCACATAAGAGAACAATAATCTACATCCTCTCCTGCCAGATTGAAATTTCCAGGAGAAAAAAATACGCCAGTACCCAATCACAAGTATACTTTTACGACTTTCAATTTCTGTAATGTTTCGCACGCAACGGTGTAATGTGGGCAAAGCGGGGAGGCCCTTTAACTTTAATGCATTGTCCCCATCCATTATTCATGCGAATTCAAAGAATAATGTTTTATGGGCTTAAATGCCAGAATATTATAATTTATAAGAGATAGGCCCATTTTCCAAAGGGGAGAACGAACGCGATTGGACCACAATGCCGTTCATTTAAGAACATCAAACGATCGCCCTTCAAACCCGCGTTTGAAGCACCGATTTCGCATTCTATTAGAATCGTCCATGCTTGGCAAAGTTTACCATATCCGCAGTCATAACATCGCATTACACGACCCCTCGCTGCAGTAACAAAATTTATTTGGGATGTAATGCTTGTAAAAAATTACAACACTGTTGTACGCTTTTTTCTTGCTAACAAAGACTTTTCTCCGTGAGAAATATTTTACAACAGTTGAAGACATTATACTCCAGGATTCCACACCGACGTGAAATATAAGTAGACTGAGCATTGCTATTGAGAGGAGCTTCAAAAAGTGACCAACATGTCAACTAGTAGTAACGCGACTGCTATGGAAAATTGGCTTGGTGGGCAGACCTTATTGCCTCGTTTGGCGATATAACATTTTATTATAGGGTAGGTGCGAGAATGTGCATTTCTATAGAATGGCCACAAGGGGGTGAAATCGCCAGTCTACTACAATATCGCTCGGACAAATCAAATCAGATGACGAATCAATGGTGGTCGTCTTCCGTCGCGTGGACCAATCAGATGATGAATCCGGCAGAAGCAAGTAGTCTAAAGGTCACGTTACTAATAGTTTTGGTCACATGATCCTGGGCACATAGAAAGGTTACCATAGCTCAATTTACTTTTATATTTCCCCTAGGAGGTTCCCACTCTTAAAGCAAAAGAAAAATTAGGGCTTTTCTAAGATCGTTTTCAAGGCTATTTTTCATTTTTAAGGCTACACAAATATCATGATAGATTAACCCGCGAATGCACGTGGAAGAAATTCAAGAGAGCTGTTTGGGTCTCACGGACCCAGTTATAAACATCATTTTTTATAAATATTAAGCCATGGATTTGTGATGACAATTTTCCTTGGATAAGTATTATTGACCTTGGTTTTTGAATGAAGGTGAAACAAAATATGCAGTGCTCTTGTAAATAAAGGCTTTTTTTTAATCAGCAAATATTAAGGTTTTTAAGGACCCATAGAAACGAAAGTGAAAAATCAGGCCATGGGAGCCCTGAAAAATCTGATACACTTTTTCATGTAGTAAAGTTTGTAATAAAAATACCTTCCGAATTATATGTGAATACATTAAGAGAGGGGCGCTACCGCTGAGAAAAATAACCTTTTCCTTTCCATCATATTATAGATATTTTGCTGAAATGCATAAAAAACAATAACTATATGAGGAAATATGTTAGCTCCATTCTCCGAAGTAGTAATTGTTTTTATGCCTTAATTAACTCATGAGAGTTTACAGAAATTAAGTAAAAATATTCAAATTGAAAGTAGAAGATTATTTTGATAAAGCAATGCTCTAAAGTTTCTTAGAAAAGCGTAAACGAAAAAGTAAAGTATTTTTCGTTTCATGGTCAAACATTTTATTATAAAGATTTAATTATATACGATTGAATTTAGTTTTGATCAAAATTAATATTTTATAGTTAATTATAGTTGAGTAATCATTTTCCTAACAATGAAATAAAAAGTTTAATAACAGGGCTTTCCATAGAAGTGGTTTAGTTTGCCGTTCTACGGTCTTTTCCCCTTTCAATACAATGACTAATTAGACCGGGACATACGTCTTAAAAGTCCATATAAATGAACACAAGATTTCTGGATATGAACCTCGTCCAAAATTCAATTTAATTGCATCATGGTGAATTAAAATTAATCAATAAATGCACAGCAGTCTCCCGAAAATATAAGTTTTGAACAAACTCTTAAGGACAGTTTAATCTTCGAGTCCTGTTTGAATAAAATTAGGAGTAAAACACATTTGCAATGGTCATACAGAAATGTGGAGCAGTGTGATCACAACTAGATAAGTATTTAGAATTGCAAGAGTTAAAAAGACTAAGTTCATATTTACCAAAACATTGTTGATCTACAGGGTGTCCCATAAATTCCGAAATAGTTTAAAAATTCATAAAAATTGAAGGAATTGGTATATTTGAATGCGGTTTGCGATAACGTTATTCTCATGAAAGGGGATTTTTTTTGGTAGAGAAAAAAAATAGTTAAATCTTTTGTCAATAGAAGGCGCTGCATGCAACCAATCACAGGAAATATGCAAATCGAGTCCTACAAAATGCTGGGTGCATGATTTAAAGCTCATTTCTGAATTTTTCTGTGATTGATACGTATTCCTGTGATTTCATTGTGATGTTGACATTGGTGGATAAAGCACTATTGGTTAAGTTGTTTTACCTCAGTTTAATCGAACAAGTAGTACTCTAGTGCTGTGATGTGCTTGTAAACATTTGCCTGCATGAAAATAAACGTCGTTTTCCACGGAATTTTGTGATTGGTTGCGTTCAGCGCCCTCTATTGACAAAAGATTGAACTAATTTTTTTTCTCAACCAAAACAAATCCCCTTTCATGAGAATAACGTTATCGCAAACCGTATTCAAATATACCAATTCCTTCAATTTTTATGAATTTTTAAACTATTTCGGAATTTATGGGACACCCTGTATTTAACCAATTTAACAGCTTTCAAAAAGCAATACTTTCACAAACCACGTAAATCACACATGTCAAGATCGATTAGGGCGGCCATTCTCATTATTGGTAAATTATCTACGGAAAATATTAATACCGCATTTAACCGGTTTCAGTTTTAGTGTTTTTCCTTAAGGAGCTGTTTTTAGAACATTTCGGAAAAGACAGCAATTGTTGCTGTGAAGGAATAAGACGCACTTTTTTGTTAGCATGTAAACATTTGTTAAAATTTTCTGCGCAATTTATTTCCTTCCCAAAAAATCAGTTTGTATTCCAACAGAAGATACCAATATGAATTTAAACCAGCGGCCTCTAAACTTATTGAGCGGAGTGCCACACTTGAATACTAGAAAGCATATCACTACTGGTGCACATTTACAACTACTGCAACCTGCGAATTTATCCCTGAAGTATGTATGATTTTAAACAGGAATACTAATCTTTTTTGCTCGTTATTTGTATGAATTTAATTCTGCTGTTGGTGGCGAGATTGGATCCAATTTCGTTGCCTTTAAGGTATTGGTAGGCAGGCCCAGGAACTTACAAATGCAGTTATTCTGTCAGATTCAAAATCAACTATACAGGACATTGCGAATTATGAAATTCGTTTAACACATGTCAAAGAATCTTGGATTGCAGGTATTTAATAAAGGACTTATGGAACTTATAAAGGTTGTCTTCCGATGAATCTCGGCTCATTGTAGGATTCCGAATATAACGAGGCGGCAGATAAATTAACCAAGAGGGGTAGTTATTCTGAACTCTTCAGGGGATCTATTACCGTACTTTTGCTTTTTTGATTCATCGCGGTGTATATGGAGCGTAAATTCACCCTTTTAGATCAAATTAAAGATCTTGGAAAGTCAATCTTTTCCTCCTGATTATCGAAGAAATGTGGCATAGACAGAATTCAGACTTGTCAAACCACGATTGCTTTGCTTCCCATCTACATAAGCTTCAAATTGCTAATAGCCTTAGGTGCCCTCTTTGTACGGATGGTGCACTAATGGGTATAGCACACTTTTAACTAGTAGCACGCTAAAAACCTAGTAGCACTAGGATGACAACTCTCAATGGACGTTACTGGAGAAAGGACCTTTTGGCAACCCGGCAGCTTTACTAGCTTTTTGCCCTTGAATTTATGTGCATTTTGCCTCTTGTTTTTATTCGTGTGTGCTTTTGATTGAGGGATTTGAGTCTAATGGCCTACTGAGTTAGAAGTAAAAAAATCTTAACAAAAAATAATAAAATATCAGTCAAGAAAACCGGTAACAATGTTTCAGTACGGTAATACCCATCAATCTAAAAAAAACCGGTACATATGTTTTTAAACCTACATATCAATCCACTATAAATTAGCCTCCTTAGTTCTTTCTTGGTTGACTTATCACGCTCTGATACAAATAATATCGCAGTGAATACAGGAAGTCCATTTTTTATACATTAACAATAACTACCGAGATTGATTGTACGTTAATGCTGCGCTAAAAGAATAATTGGAAAACAACAGTTCTGCAACCCCTCATTTTAACGCGAGCCCTTAGCGTGACTTGGAAATCATTATTCATTTTAAAATACTACAATTTCTGTTACTTTTTCGCTAAACGAACGCCGAATATTACCTGGCCACGCCCTTCTTAGCAAGACACGTGTTGCTCCAGACCACTAAACCCAAGCGGGGAGGAGTGAAGAAGCGAGATTCATACATATGTGGCACGAAAACTGCAACTCTCGAAGTCTAAAGCACCTTCACACACACCTAGCAATATACTTAAATCGTTTGACGACTTTTAAGTGTCTTTCACTACTGTAATTATTAGCTGCTTCCACAAAACATTCGGTGAAATTAGTTATCAAATGGTTCACGTATGTAACTTTGAAGTTTGCAAATATGAGAATCGCTAGAGTTATATAACCTGGAGATAAAAAATTCGATTTTGGATTTCGAATTGGTTAATAAACTAATTGCATTACAAACGGGTCAACGTGGGCCATTCGTAATTTTCAAAGTTCACCAAGAACAGAACATTCTATTTTAAGCAGATTCAAGCTAAAAATCTTGTCCTCTAATTAAGAACATTCTATTTTAAACAAGACAAAAAGTTCTTGAAAATT
This sequence comes from Meta bourneti, assembly GCA_933210815.1. NCBI lineage: Eukaryota > Metazoa > Arthropoda > Arachnida > Araneae > Tetragnathidae > Meta > Meta bourneti. The sequence continues at coordinate 61,023,373 of OW119923.1, read as the reverse complement.
GTTTTAACAAATAAAATTTTGGTGTATCTTCTTGGATATATCTGATCCTGTCTTCCACTTTGCATTTTCAAAACATCACATATTTCTCAAGCTTCCAGAGAGCAGAAATTATACCTCATTCGTGAAATGTGTATTTTTTAAAATCATGATTGGGAAAACTTAAAAAATTCAACTAAACACAAGCTAAACCTATCGTGGATTGATAAAGATAAGGCACTCATTACCAAAATGTAAGAACTGAGTAATTGTCATGGTAAAATAAATCCAAAATTTTATGTTGTCTACAACTCTTGTGATACTTTCTTCAAAAAATAAAACTTTCTTCAAAAATAAATATTTCATCTATGTTGGTCTGAACACCATCACACGCATTTATTCGAGCTATTTTTGGTTGGTTGATTGGGGTTTTATGGCGAAAGGTTCAATAATAGACAAACCAAGCTATTTTTAGATTTAATGTTTGCTGTTTGTAAGAACTTACGATAAAATACGAATTTGGAATCTCCTGTTAAAAAAAAGGGATAATGGGTTCGTTTCTAAACACTAATCATGTCTTACGTAGCCCCTACGCAGAGCCAAATGGGAATTCCAGTCCTAATCCGTGAAGCCAAGGTACTGAATCACAGAAAACCGTGATTGCAGATGTAGTCTTCCGATAATTTTTCATTCCCCTATTGCCTAAATGTGCTAGACCTAGGGGAGACGGTATACACCTAAAAATAGGAGTTCGTTATTTATAATCCAGTCACGTCTGTGGCACTTTAAAGCAAGCAGACGACTCAGAGATAGCAAGTGCCTGTACCGACACATCCTAGACGTGTCTTTTTTGAGTTTTATTTCAGCGACGAAGATCGGGCATTCTACACCAAAATAGCAGAATATCAAGTGAAACGCATTCAGGGGTGACTTTCGAGCATTTAGTAGACAGGTGCGGTTTCACTTCCAGAAGATTCCCTGTTTACGTCACCGCGCTCCTTGTTTCAGGTTGGGAACAGGTTTGGAGAATGCTAATGCCACGTTCTTTAATATTTTTATTTTGCGTATCGCGTGCGCTGGCTTTTTTTTTCTTTTGCTCGGCGTGTGTACACACTTTTGAACTAATGGGCTTTCTATCCGCGGAATATAATGTAGAGCGGAACTGAGCACACACAATTTGAATGCCAAGTTCTGCAGCTCCCACACCCACTTTGTCAATGAAACTGCAGGTTGTAAAATAAATTTTTTTTTCACGGAGCCACGGAAAAAATCGGCCCTTGAGAGTGTGGTGTTTGAACATTTGCACAATGCTCTATTTTCCGAAAGGCAATTTTATTCTTTGTAGCAATCTTGTAAGTCGGCGGTTGGGTTGAAGTTTCCGAATTCTGGCGTTTAGGCTTTCCTCCACGACACCGTCTGAAATCGCTCCAGTCAAGAGCTTTTTACACAACTAGTGTGACCTAAAAGAATACCTTAGGAAGTCCAATAAATATCAAACATTAAAATATTTGTGATATCCCCACCGGCTCTCGCTATTTAGCGATGGCGGCTTTTAGATTGACAATGGCATGATTGTCTGACAAAGTATTTGCATCGTTTGGGCTATGGTAGACCGAAACAAGTCCTGTGCAGAGGGATGGCTGACATGCATTGTAACCACGTTTGGAATGTTCGACAAAATCAAGGGATTGCGTCCATTTTCCCTATTCGAAGGTGAGAGAACATTTAAAGTAGCTGGAATAATGTTGATCTTTTTACTACCTTTCGTTCTATGTTCTAACTTCATGGTACATGAGAGTTAAAAGATGTATTTGACAAAGTGCCTTTGCAATAAAAAAAATTAAAACCTGTAACGCATCAGCCCCTTAACGTGTATCTCAGCGATATGCGCCTTGATTGGCGATGGCGGACCACGTGACAACCTCTCCGCGAAAGAGAATGAACCTTTTTTCTCTAGTTGTTTCCCAAGGCGAGCGTAGAACTGACGCGCTGAAGTTTTGTTCCCCGAGATGTAACTTTTTATGTTTGTTTATTCTTGTAATTGTTTTGTCTTGTGCTTAATGTTAATTAAAATTGTTCTTTTGGCCAATTCTTGCATTAGTCATTGGACTCAGCTCTAAAATTGACGCCCAATCTTGTGGCCCGAATTAAAGCCTTTGGGAACAACTCGTTTTTTGTTCAGGAATCTAGGTCCAATACTGTTGGTATTGAAAGAAAAACACACCTTGTGTTTCATTGATGTTTAGAAACTCATCCCGAGTTAGCATACTGGTAGGAAAAGCCATGGTTTTAGTGTTCTGCAGCGGCGTCGAACTCACTATTTTTGGAAGCCTCATCCCAGGTGTATCCTATTGAATATAGGTGGAAATCCCTTCCACGGATCATCCTTATGCTCGTATCCCCAAGTGGTGATGAAGAATGAGATAAGTTTATTTTAATTTGTTTAAAATCATTCTTGTCTAGCAGTACTTTCGATTTGGCCAACCCGTGTCCAGCAACAGAATTTTGAAGTTTCGTTTTGTGTTCAAACAGTATTCTTGTTTAAAATATAGTGTGAAATCACTTTAAATGTTATTATTCCTTTGGTTCACAAGTGCAAAGTATTTGTGTTTTGTGAAAAGTATTTGTGTTTTATGAAAAGTTTTGTTCTTAAAGTAAAAGTGCAAAGTAGTATTGTTTTGATTAAGTGTACTGCTAGAATAAGTTTTTTTGAAAATACGTTATGTGTATTCATTTTGTAATAAGCTACTTTGTAAAAATAATAAGTGGTGTGAATTAATTGTGTTCAAAAAACGAAAGCTACAGCGTTATTTCGTTTTAAAAGTGCAAGAACCGATCGCATTCTGATTCGGTCATGTTCATGAGTCATAACTCAATAGATTCAAGGTCTGTTTTCTGCCAGCTGCATTAAAAAAAACCTTTCTAGATGTTTAAAGCGATTTTTTTCTTTATTTTGTGTTTGAGCTACATTGTGCGATTTCCTTTTGAGAGTTATTGGTTTTGTTAATCTATGTATGAAACAAGTGCAACGTGCGCAGAAATGTGTTTATATTATGCCTTTAAGGATTAGATATTAGGAAATATGGATTCATTTTGTTTAAGCATTGGTATTCTTTTGGAATTTTGAAATATTACGAGAATTTATCATTTCTTTTGAAGTATTATTGAAATAATACTTCAAACTCACGAGTGGAATGTTATCTAATGTTTTGGTTTTGAATATTTAAAAGTGTTTTGGAATTTAATGTTCATAAATAACGTGTTTAAGTGTTATTGGACAAATGTTAATGTTTTAAAAGTAATTTGTTTAACAATGCTGAACAAGTAGTACCTATAAGAAGTGGTCATTAATTTAATTTTTTTTCTTCTTGAAAACAAACTGTGTGGGATATATTTAAAATTTTTTTTACTGAACTTGTTTACTTTCGTATTCAAAATTATTTGTACACTTCGTAACCTAAAGATGTCTTATTTGGCAAGAGCTCTTAAATGTGACCTGATAGAGTTGGCGAATGAACTCGGCATCGAAATACCTGCTGATGCTAGAGTAGTTGATATAAAAAGATTTATCACTGGAGATGAAAGTTATGATGAAGACTTCACGAAAAATCTGCTTCTGTCTATAAGCGAAAACCGTGCAAAAGAGAAAGCAGAAGAAAAAGAAAGAATAGCACGTGAAAATGAAAGAATAGAACGGGAAAATGAAAGAATAGAACGGGAAAATGAAAGAATAGAACGGGAAAGAGCGTACGAGTTGGAAAGACTCCGTCTGCAGGTAGAATCACAGAAATTGGAGCAGGTCTCTGGTTTTAATCCTCTGTCTGCAGACCATCAACCCAACTTTAACTTGAAAAAGTTGCTACCTGATTTTGATCCGAATGATGGTGATATGACATTGTTTCTTCAGTTATTCGAACGACAGATGAAAGTTCTTAAAGTAGGGAGACATAACTGGGTTGCCTATCTCCTGGGCCTATTACCTAATAGCGTGGCACAACTCATCGCCAGAGAACCAGAACAGAAGGCTCATGATTTTGATCACATTAGAACAATGCTGCTTCAGAGATTTAAATTAAGTGCTGAGAGAATGCGACAGCTCTTCGCAACTCACAAGAAAAGTCCTGAGAGCACTTGGAAGGACTTCCATTTTGAACTGCGTAGCTATTTTGAAGCATGGCTAGCAGAATTGAACATAACGGATTTTGAGAAATTGAAAGACCTCATGATCCTGGATCAAATGAAGAGACGTGTTCCTTCAGAGGTTAAAAACCATTTCTTGGACGTATGGAGCGAATGGGTCACCCCAAGTGACCTAGTGGAGAAGATGGACAGTTACGACAACTTACGTACTGTCAACCCGAAGCTTCCACCGAAGCAACATGAAACAAAACCCGTGTTCCAAAAAAGAAATTACTATAGAACCCAACAATCACAATTGGAACAAAGAGATAATAGACAAAGTCTGCCAGGGATTCCCAGTAACAGTAGGCGGGATCCCGGGGTCCTCAGTCAAAGTAGGAGGGACTCCTTTTCACAAGGCAGAATTACACCAAGGGGTATGGAAGAGAAGAAAGAAATATCGTGCTACGGATGTGGAGCACCAGGAACCATCAAATCAAAATGCAAAAACTGTTCGTCATCGACAAGAAGGGAGCCATTCCAAGCGAACTCTATCCGCATGTATACCTGTCACACCGATGCATCCCCGTTAGCGCTAATAGATATCTGTATATCGGGAGTAAGAGCCAGGGTTTGTGTTGATAGTGGTGCCAGCAGAACAGTCGCTGGAGAGATCATGTACCACCAATTAAAAAAGAGAGGAGTAGAGTTCCAAAGAGAAGTAGTAACAATGACTTTGGCAAATGGTTGTCAAACAACTGAAGAGGCTTGCACCGCCATGGTGAAAATAGAGATTGAAGGAAAATCAGTCTCGCTGAATTTACTGGCATTACCAAATGCAAAAAAGAATCGTACTCTACTAGGAACCGACTTTTTGGAAAAGTCCGGAATTGTTCTAGACATGAAGAACAAAAATTGGCATTTCTCTGACAATCCCTGTTGGAAGATTGGTTTCAAGAAAGATATCCCTGTAAAATATCTGCTATCTGTTGAAGACCCACCAGTAAAGAGTCAACAGCCTGTCGACAACTGTAGCAACAAAGGAAATTTTCATGAAGAAGATGAACGTTCAAGTTGCAACCAGCAACTCTCATACAGCCAAGCTATATCACCAAGCTCACTGCGTTCTGATGAAGGAGAACATTTAACGTCCGATCAGCGCAGAAAGATGAATGGTTTGTTAGAAAAATTTGAGTCTACCTTCAAGCTAGGGGGAGAACCTACCCCTTTTATAGAACATCGCATCAATACTGGTGATCACGTTTGGGTCACCATGCACCCTGTGAGTAACGCAGAAAATAAAAGGACTGCCAAATTCATGCCTCGACGTAACGGACCTTACGTGGTGCTCACTCAACGGTCACCTACAACTTATGAAATTGCAGATCCCAAAAATCCGACCACACCTATAGGAGTTTATCACTCTTCAGCTCTCAAGGCATGTAAAGCTACTGACAGTACTCCTGTGGTCCCACTAAGAAAGAGAGGACGCCCTCCTAAAGCACGTAATGCTGACTCCTCGTCGGGACGTCGTCGGAGCCAGAGGGGGAGGTTGTAGCGCATCAGCCCCTTAACGTGTGTCTCAGCGATATGCGCCTTGATTGGCGATGGCGGACCACGTGACACACTCTCCGCGAAAGAGAATGAACCCTTTTTCTCTAGTTGTTTCCCAAGGCGAGCGTAGAACTGACGCGCTGAAGTTTTGTTCCCCCGAGATGTTACTTTTTATGTTTGTTTATTCTTGTAATTGTTTTGTCTTGTGCTTAGTGTTAATTAAAATTGCTCTTTTGGCCAATTCTTGCATTAGTCATTGGATTCAGCTCTAAAAAAGTTAATTGAAAAGACTCAAACACATACTCGTGGGTTTTTCGTTGTTTTATCACCAAGTTTAATAAACAAAAATAAAACTGAAACAGCAAACACCATGATAAAACTAATCCGGGCAAAAAAATTCAAAATCTTCATGGAACTCATTCAGATATTTCTTTCTCGTGAGAAAAATTCAAATACTTCAATTATAATAAGATAAAAATAAATAACAAAAGTCGGTACCTTCGAAGTATTTATTCGCTCTAAATTTCCGGCGATATTCAAAGGAAAAAGTTCTTACCTGCAAAAGAAAATAAGCAATAAATAAAAAGAAAAATTGAAGAAAGCAAATAAAATATTTTCAATAACAATTACATATTAAATTGCTATAAATATTTTCTAAAAACACAACAATATTTTTACATGTCACATCGTCGGCTTACCACACCGTCAGTTTAGATTTTTTAAACTTTTTTAGACCAACCACTAAGTCATTTTGCCTTTGCACGAAGGTTAAATTCCTTCTTGAGAAACACTTAGTAAATGAAGAATAGTGATAATTTTCTTGAACTGTTTTTTGACTTCGTGTGTTTCACTTGTAAGCTGACGATATATACACATTTTTTACTACATACTAACATATTCCTAACATAATTTGGTGATATAAAAAAGCAGTTACAACAGATCGAAAATAAAATTGGTCAAATTCTTATTTACTCCGCATTCGCGTTTATGAAGAAAACACACACTCTCAACACAGAAATATCTGAGGCATTTTAATGTCCTATACACACCATGTGAAAAACAATGTAAGAAATCTAAATTAATTTGAATTAGTTTAAAAAGTATGGCAAAGCAAAAAGTTTGGTGGTCTCTTGACAAAAGTGGAAAGTCTAACAATCAACACATGGGCACATAAAAAGCATCATGACCAAGAGAACAGCCAAGAAAAAATATTTTTAATTAAGCTTTCATCAAGACAAGTCGAAGGGTAATTAACTGCACACTATCAAAGCATCATTTTTATATACACACAGGCTGGCTATTTTTGTTTACCACCAGAAAATTTTTTTAACCACTCTTTTTAATTTGAAATCCAATTTAGATGTCGAGTCAGTTATGGACAAATAAATTGGTTACCACGACCACTTGACAACAGCTTTTGATAACTTTTTCCTGTTGAGGCCGAGACATCGATTAATCGATTAGCCTCCAGGAAGATTAATTGATTAGTTCGTGTTTTTGCACATTTGTCGCTCTATCTTCCTCTCCCCGTCTGGTTCATAAAAAAGTTAAAAACTGAAAAAGGGGGCGTAGATCGGAAAGAAATAGAATACTCATTCATCACCCAGCCACGATGACTGATTGCATCAAAAAATAAGACGAAGAGAGGGAAGGCAGAGGGGAAAAATACACTCAAAACAGCAGAACTCGAAATGGATTTGCCCCAGAGCCCGGTTTCGGATGGCAACAGTACGAGCTAAATAGATACATAGTGTATTTAAACACTATCACTCGCCATCAAAGTTCCAACTCTCATCCGTCACACTAACCTTTTTCATTTGAACTATCACCAGATGTGAATAACTTAACTTGAATAATGTTCTTAAATGCACCACTCCGCTGAACGAGATAAGGTTTTCTTTTGGGGAAAAGGGGGTATAGAATAGGGGTGGCAACTGCTGTCAATTTCCCACATTGTTCCCAAATTTAAAAGAAAAGGAAATATCTTTTTTGACCGGCGCTTAAGAAACAGCGATAGCGTAAGCAAAGGAGTTTTCACCCCGTTAATTCCTCCCCCTTGTTTCCCCCATTATCCTAAGAACTTGGTGAAGTAATTAACCTCCTTTCTCTTGAATGTTCAGTTTTCTAACATTTTATTTTATAAAGAGAAGGGTATATTTTCTCAATTGTTCCCGAAAAATTAAAAATTGTGGGAAGTCCTTAAGGACTTGAGCTTCGAAGACAAATGCAATGGCGGAATTTAAAAAATGAGTGTCATTTGATTTTGAAGAACGATCAGCGGGATTTCGCATTGGTTCTTTTCAATCAACACAGCTCCATTGGAAACAATCCAGGATAAGGTAATTGAGAAAATGATTGTTTCCAATAAATTTTGGAATACCTGTTTCAAACAAATTTCCACACAAAATGAAACATTCTAAAGATGAACTTCAGAACAGAAATAAGAGTAACTATTTGATAAAAGCAGTTATTGTGATTAAAAAGATAAATTCATTTCAGCAAATTACATGACTAAAATAGAACCAGCATAGAAAATTCGTGGTGATTCACGGGGCAACTTGAGAAGTGCAGCCCAGGTCGCTCTTCTTTTCGTCCTGATTTGGTTCGCGACCTGGGTGGCGTGTTTCGAGCTGTTCAGTCGCTTTCCTTCCCTGCCAGGAAGAAAAATCTAACCCGGGTTTGCGCGCGATTTGGTGAGCAGCGCTACCCCACGTGACAGGATCAGTAGAAGTGTATTCACCCACAAAATCGCGTTGCTCAGGTCGACCAGTGTGTCTAAGCTAGGTAAGTATTTGAATATTCGTCGCACCGGAGCAACACAACGGACTATTGGTCCGGGATCAATCCCGAAGGGTAAGTTCCAAGGATAACACCTCGCAATTTCGAACCACGGTCAGATGACGAGGTCAACACCTGAGCAGCAGCCCACTCTCTTAACTTCCACACTAAGCCAACATGAGGACATTTGAGGTCATGACTAACGTACACCAGCCCCCAAGTACACGAAGTCTTACGTTGGATCGAGTTCCGTTATTGTCGAAGCATCTCCTTATCTAGTAATTCCATGTGTATTTATATGAAATACTAAACCACAGTACTGTCTGTACCACGAGAACTGCTCCAGGCAGTTTGAATGGTGGCTGGCGGTCGTTATAGAAACAGGTTTCGTTCATATTGAGCAGGTCGTGAATGTTGATGGTGGGAAGGTGTAGCTTACAAGTGCAAACCTCGGCGATAAGCAAAAATCTTTAAATATATTTCCAATTCTTCATCGTGCACCAATGTGGAATACATTTCGTCAAACTATCTAATGGAAAATAGGACATGGTCTCTACGCAACAGACGGGCAGACTTTGGAGTAGTTATCGTTGTGCACACAGTACCTTGCATATATAATATAAATGCATATTCCTTGCAGATGTAACCCAATTCTCAACCACCATATTAACTTTCACAATTCTTTCTTGGGTAAAAAAAGGAAAAAAAAAACACGAATGAGATGTTGAAAACACATAATCTATTCACTCGTACAATGTTTTGTAACGGCAAGTGGAATTCTCTGAATTCACAACTGCTTTTGTGTAATTAACTTTTGGTTATACCAAACTTGGCTATAAACTTGGAAAACCCTATGGTTGGTTGCTTTCGGGTTTTATGGCGCAAGGGTCATATTTGGCCACGCTGCGGCAACCATAAGACAGCAAAAGGAGGGAGCAAGAAAAAGCAAAGAGTTTGGGTAGGCGCGGTTAAAAATGAAAGGGAGGAAAGATCACTTGGGTATAGGGGCATCCGTATAGGATGATCCGTGCAATTACTTGTAAATACATAGCATGGTATAACCCAGTTCTCATGGTTTTGTGGGGAAAATAAAAGGGGGAGCCAACACGAGGTTGTTGAAGAGAAGACGCAATCTATTCACTCGGATTAGAACATACATTTTATAATGGCTAGTGAAATTCTGAATTTACAACAGCTTTTGTATAATTTAACTTTCCACTCTTCTAAACTTGGCATTCGTAGAGCTTGCATCCGCGCAATCGCAAATATATATCATGATATAACCCAGTTCTCATGATTTTTAGTGGGGCAAAAAAAGGGGGGAGTCGACACGAGGTGGATGTTGAGAACACACATAATCTATTCACTCGCTCATTAACGCAACGCCATTTCCCCCGAAATCTCCCTCGCAGATACATCTTCCGGCTGCAGTAGAGATCAAGATGGAACGAGATCCGTCTTATCTCAGAGCTCGAAACTCGATCCTCGGATGGGGTGCAGGAACTCTCGGAAGGGCGGCGACCTCGGTGCTCAAAGGGAGAAGAGAGGGTCAGATACGTGAGCTAGTGCAAAAACGCGAGAAATTTTCTCAGCTTATCCATCATCATTGAAGATCGTTCCCATCTTCTCGTTGCGCGCGCAAAAAACGGCGTGGCTCGGATGTCTGTCTCCCGGGCCCTTTTTAGACAGATGGGGCATAACAAAGACTCATCAAGAGGTGGTATGTGAGATGAGCGCGCCGTTTAGTTTTTTAAAACGCGCTGTCCCATGCCGGAGGAATAGGGGCGGCGGATGACGGGTTGCGGTTGATGCAACGAAGCTGATCATTGGACGAGATATAACATCACTCGATGAATGGATGGATGAGTTTTTATGGCACAAGGGCCAAACTGCGTCAAACACCGACAAGATTCAAAATAAAATAAATCGCATTAAAATTTCAAAGTAACAAAACTGAAATGCAAAATTAAGTAGTTTTCTTAATAGAAATCAAGTTTTCCACTCTTCAAGAAAAAGAAAAATTAGGGCCTTATAAAAATCTTTTTTAAAGTTGCATTTTACATGGTGGTAGTAGTTGAATTAACGTGGCACTGGAGTAACACAACGACCTACTGTCCTGGATCTTTCCCTTCGGGATCATCCCGAAGGGAAAGATCCAGGACAACCCATCGTAATTTTGAACCATGGTCAGATGACGAACATTTTACATGGATTGCAATAGATTTACCGTTAGTTGCACATGTGAAGAAACTCACGAATAGTTTAATACCCGATACGGAGTATTTCGTTTGAACCAAGAGATCTGCAATTTCAATTCCACTTAATTCCATCCAGCAAAATAAATCGAATGATCGTTTTTAGGTCCGCGTTCTGTCACCAGTAATTGTATCATAACTTTTAAAAGTCAACAATTAATATTAAATTTAATACTTAAATTTCTTCCCTTAACTGAACCATAATCTTTAAATTTTTTCTAACAGCCGTACTGGGACTATCACCCAGCCGCAATCAAATCACCAAAGGTCGAGGTCAGTACTTTTGAAAGTGACTAACTGGGTACGCCGCGATTTGAAGGTATTCTTTAAACTTTTTAATCAGCTGATAAATTACGTTTTTCAGCTCCTTTAATCATAAATTTTTATTCAAAAATTTTCCCTTTTATGCCATGCAATTATCATGTTTAGTTTTGTTTATTTTATGATGAGAAGAGATGTCCTAATTTTCACGAGTGCCGTTTTGGTCTCATGGACCGTTTTAAAAACATTAATTTTTAGATAACCTTTAAATACTATATCATTGGATTTTAGCAACACGTGTCCTTGAACGAGTATCATTGGCCTTGGGTTTTGAATGCAGATGAAATAGCAGTGTTCTTGTGAAAACTAAGACTTGGTCAAAAAATTTTAAGGACTTTCAGCAAATATTATAACTTTTCAAGGGTGCAAACTTCACTTTCTTCCAAACGATGACGCGGAAATTGGCATCATACCATTCATGGCGCTCATGTTGCATCATTGCTTTTTGTTTTTCTATTTGAGGATGAATATGTCTGGAATTCTTGATTCTCTAGTTTTCATGTTTTTCATTTCAATGAATGCCAATACTGTCAATCCTTAAAACCAAACTGGTAATAGATTTCTATGGAAAGACTAGGACACAAGACTGAAATTGACATTTTGATATTTCTCGCACTTACTCGTTAACGTTAGTCGTTTTACGAAACTCGAAAGACAATGCACGAGAGGTTAAGTCCGGCATTGATGAATAGAATGCAAACATGCAACCAAAAAGATTGTCAGGAATGATAACATTAAAGTTTCACTTGTTTAAAATTTACAAAAAATTCCGAAATGTGGTAAGTTTTGAAACAAGGAATTCGACTTCCCAACTCCTTGCGGGTCGTCGGGAAAGAGCGCAAGACAGAGCCAGACTCGCAAATGAAATGTTTCACATGGCGAGATATATCATTCTTTTAATTTAATTTTAGAAAATCAGAGGGAGTAAGGAGGCCGACACATTTGCCAACTTTCCTTTTCCCTCTCACCAGTGGAGGAATGAATGCATCTTCCTTGGCAAACTCTTTGCAGTCAACTATAGGATTGCCCCACCACTAACTTCATAATCATCTGTGCGGGATGGGAAAAAGAGAAGGACGAGAAAAAGAAGGGACGAAGATAAAAAGAGAGGTTGAGAGTTTTCTTGTGCATCCATCATTATTGACAGCACAGTACCAGGAGTAGCGGAGAGACGGAAAGCAGGCAGGCGCCAGTCATTGCCAGAGATTGTAGCAGAGCGACGACGGCTCGTTAAATACCGGTCGATGTCTTTCAATTTCGGCGACCTTTTGTCTCAACGGCCACCGTACGACACAGAATGGGGATGTTTCCGCCGCACATGCCCAAAGAGGCTTTTGGTGATTACCGAAGAAAACACCCCAGTACAGCAAGCATCTGATACGCTGCAATTAAGTTCCAGCGGAGGCATGTCGCAACACTGAGGGGTTAAAAATGTTTCGGTACAAATTTCAGAAAATGTCGATACGACAGCGGAAAAAGTTGTTCAGTGGTTGCAGGCAAAGCTGACTCAGCCGTAAAAACCTGCCTGAAATGAAACATCAAGATTGTCAAATATTCTTTAAACTTTTGTCATTACGTAAAAGGGTTTTCCCCCAAATTTGAACAGGATTTTCAATCTGTCATCAATATATTCAGACTTCAAAAGGTAATTAAATTTTCTTATTACATTACAAATTATAAAAACGGCGATTTGTCAGTCAAAAATTGCTTTTCTTTTTAATTTCTATTATCCGACCTCTTGCCTTCGGTACTACAAGGGCAAAAGAACCTACAAAAACACTATTCACATATTCCTAAGACTCGCTAACCCTCTGCCCCAAGTACCTTAGTGGACCCCTCACTTCCCCATGTGGGAGTATCGAGGTAAAATGTAAGCGTTCAAATTCAAGTGTGAAAGTTTGTACCATCGTGTAAACAGGTATAAAATTTTGTACATGCCCTGAAGGAAAGAAATGATCTATCGAAATTGATATAAAAACACGCAACCAGCCTCTACAAAAGAAAAAGGAATCACGCACACTATCTTGTATTCAACAAGCATGTTCCAGATGATCGCAACACACATCTTCTACAGGTGCCTACACAAATTCTAATATCTGACGCGATAGAGTTGCCAATCCCCGATCTGGCTGATATATAAATCCTCCACGTACAGACGACTGAGCTACCATTGTTCTTACCATTTAAACACAAGCAGTTGAAGGTAAAAATGGTAGCTGGAAAAAAATCATACGAAGACAAAGGGAAAGAAAGAAAAAAAATTACTCGGACAATTCTTGTCTGCAGTCCTGATAAACTAAACAACGGTTGTTTATTTTCGCAGCGAAGATTTAATCAAGTTCACAAAGCAACCCTGATACATCATGGTAAAACGAGACACTATCTTTGAAAGAGGCTAAATTTAGATTCTTCTTACTTTAGTGGAAGACAGTGGTTATGACCAGAAAAAGTTGGAAGACATTTTTAAGCCAGATTCGTACAGCACATAATGAGGGAATGCGTATGAAACAAAGTAATGATTATGTCACTTACCAATCGAAGAGTGAATCGGCCTACTTCGCCATTTTAAATAAAAGAAAACTTGCAAAGAAAACGTAGAACTTGGCATAAGTACAACAGAACCTTCACGGCAAAATCTTTTTAAACATGCGTTCTTTTTTAGAAAAAATGCAGAACTTTTTTTTTCAATTTTTCCATAGAGTAAAAATTTTTTTTTGATAATTCTCGGTTTGTCTTTAAAAATTTAATTGAGATTATCAGAAAATTAATAGAAATGGGATTTCGCAAAGCTGCCATGAAGACCCTTCCCATGAAACAAAAACTATCGATACATAGAAAGCTCACTCAAGGGTTAAGGTTTTGTTGGTTGGTTAAGTTGGGTTTTATCATCACAAGGGCGCCATATTTGGTCAAGCTGCGCCAAATAGAAGACAACATCAAGCAATGCACACACAAGGAACGTTTTACTGATACAGGAAAGAAATACAACCAGGGAGGAATCGAACATTCGTCGCCTAGAACTTGCCAAGGGCTCAAGGATTTGGTCGCCTTGAACTTGACAAGGGCATCATGTAATTTTATTAAGATCAAGATGCTTAAGTCACAACATTTAGAAAGTTAGGTTTCATTAACGCGTTCTCCACCTTTAGAATTAAATGCCATAGTATTAAATGCCACGCGGCCAGGTGGCTCGGACAAAATTCCCCTCCCCGAAAGTGTTGAGATTTTATTTTGCTATCTTTATAAATTAAATATTAATTCAGAAACTTCTTTTGGAAAGTAAATATTCACTACGAAACTCGAAAAAAAACAGCATTTTTCTTTAGACATCACATACATATAGTAACAAAGCTTGATAAACAGTAAATTTCGAAAACGGAATTTGAATACTTAATGTTATTGTCTTTTGGCGAATACAGCCATTGCTAAGTGATTTCTGTATTTGCATCAATCAAGATGCACCTTTTATGCTCACAATAATCCCTTATTTGAATTCTTAGTCAGATGTCTAAGTATAAAAACAGCAATACTTTTTTTTTTAAATGCAAAAAGAACCCGATTTTAACGTATAAATATAAAATTCCAATCCCTCCCCACCCAAATGCAATTCTGCCTATTCTACTGCACGCTGCAACGATAATTAAGGCAAGCCCCACATAGGTTCCTCATCAGTCCTGCGTCGCTAAATATGCCGAAATACAAATATTACAAAAGGGCTACATCAGGCAATGCTGCGCCAAACACAAGACAGACATTGTCAAGTAATTGTAAAAAGAAAGGATGGAGAGAAAGATTGCTCGAGCATCCAGGGGTCGTGATCCAGATACAGTAAACCCCATGGGAAAAGAATAGGCACTAGGGTCCGTGAAGCCTAAATAAGCTGTAATGCTTCTTTATGGTGGTTCTTATGAGCCCCCGAAGGGAACAGAAACGGAGTGCGCGTGTATATAGTATATTTTGTCGCATGCTGCAAACAATTCAACTTCATAAACATCACTTGCAGTGTTTTCAGTTAAAAGAATATCCTTGTTCATTGATATATTTTTTGAAGGGAAAAATTAAACTTATAATCGTTGCGACAAACGCCTTCTTATCAACTTTAAACATTCTGCTTCCCTTCCAGGCACCGTCTACCTCGCCTAAGACAAACACGGTAAACAATAAAGCAACAAATACAGGGGTTGGGTTTAATTTTCTGACCCATCCAACGTAGAAAAATCAAAAGAAAAAAAACGGCTTTCCATTAAATTTTCGCTCCTGTTCTTTCACTTTCACTGCAATCGATATTTACTTTGTTCCCCTACATGGAAAATAAAGAATTAAATTCCTGACAACAGAGCATGAGGCGAAATTGTTTTCGCACGCGCAGAAGCAGGTGCCAGGAGGCCTCTGCATCGCACGCTTCAGCAAAGAAAAGAAAAATAAACACCACGCGAGTGAAACATTTGCATATTTATAATTTAGTTTGGAATTTCGACATGGTAGTTTTCCTGATAGGGGAACGTACAACATGATTGAAAATGCCCATCAACAAAGCTCCTTAATTCACTACATTGGATGTTTCAAACAGCGGTCGCTTTGAACACGTTTCTTTAGTTCATTTTCATTTCAAATACAATGGGGAAATGTTTCGTCGGGCTAATTTGGTCTCAAAACGCAATACGCGGTTTGCATTTGAATTATATTTCCTGAAGATTCGATGAATGTTACATAAAGTTTAAAATGAGCTTAATTCCCCAAAAGGAACATTTCATACAAACGGTCGCATAGCGAGGCACCTGCGTGCCCAGTTTTCAGAGGATTTCCATGAAAACACACTAAATTCCAAATCAATGTTGAAAAAAATAAATTTAACGGATAAAAACATACAAAAGAAAATGTATTAAAAAGCAAATATTAATAGAGATAAAAATAAATGCACTCATTTAGTTTAATTGAGAATAGTTTCGAATACTTAAGACAAGAAATCATATTTCGTATAACGAATTCAACAATCCAAGAGCTTACTAAACCAATATTCGAACTCGGGACCTACTGGGTGGCAAACAAGTGCTCTGACCCCACTATACAAGTATGGCAGCTTTATTAAAAGAAATTTAATTATTGTAATTTTATTTTAAAAGGATGGCAGACCCAAGTTCACAAAACTCAAATAGATGATAGGTAGTTCAATTTAAGTAGCACTAGAGCAACATACCAGGCTATTGGTGACGGTCCGGGATCAATTTCGAAAGGGAAAGAACAGAGGACACCTCCTAATTTTGAACTACGGTCAAATGACAAGGTCAATACTTGAGCTGGTAACCCACTCTCCAAACACCCACACCACCCAACATGAGGACATTTGAGGCAGATAGGTAGTTAATTAACGTGCCAATGGAGCAACACAAAGGACGGTCCGGGTCAATCCCGATGGGAAAGATCCGAGGACCACACCTTGTAATTTTGAACCACGGTCAAATGACGAGGACAACACCTGAGCTGGCACCCCTCTCCAAGCTTCCACACAACGCCAACGTGAGGACATTTGAGGCCACGATAGATTTAACGTGCACCAGCCCCCGTGCACACGACGGTCTTTGGATGGATCGAATTTTGAACTCGTAACCCTCCGGTTGCTAATCCATTGCTCTTTCCATCTATCGCGGCCCATGAGGGCATTTGAGATCATGACAGATTTAACACGCACCAGCCCCCACGAACACGATGGTTGGATCGAGTTTCAAACTCGCAACCCTCCGGTTGTTAATCCACAATTGTAACAACTGGGCTACCGCGGCCACATACAGGAGCAGGGCATCCTAACGTGCTCAAAGCTAGGACCATTAGTGAAATGAGGCTGCAAAAGGGAAATTCTAGTCTGGAGTACTGAGTGTCGCGTTTCAGGTTTTATCAGCTGCATCGAGAAGATAAGATGTGGTATTTGTCCACCAACGTGAAGTACAAAACTATAGTGTTTTACCTCGAAGCGGAAGCCTTTCTGCCGCAACTAATATGAAGCATGAAATGTGGCAGAAAAGAGAAATCGACGATGGTAATTATCGTTTATCAACAAACTAAGTGTCTACGACTCTCGAATCTAAATTACTAGTTATGTACAAGCTGGAAGCAGTAGTAATTATACCATATCCAAACATCAGAATTTGTGGCTTTAATCAGAAAAGTCAAGAAGTATCTGTTCGTAAGTGAAGTAGCGGAATGTTTTTTTATAAAACATACCCTTATGACAAGACTATTATTTCAACTCATTAGACCATCTGACCACAAACTTCTCTAATTTACCATAAATTAGTTGGTTGCTTTGGCGTTTTATGGCGCAAGGGCCATATTTGATCAAGGCATCTCGAGAGACGCGTGCTCCTTCGGAAGGTCGAAGTGGTTTCGACGAGATATCTCGCCCATCAAGATCTGACCAATTTTGCTAGAGACGAGATTTCTCGTCAAGATATTGCCAATTTTTTCATGATTTGGACAGTTTTCTAATGACTATATCTCGTCGAGACAAACCACCAGGAGAGTTAAGGGACCGGGCGGTTGTTAGCTGGACAGGAGAGAAAAAGTCACTCTTGCCACCTAGTGGTGAGGGCTGCTAAAGTGGGCGAAACAGTGCGAATGTTTCAGATTTCATGTTAGATCACATTCTAATTAGATTTATATTGGACATATAAATATATATATAGTGGGATATATATGTCCAATATTAGATAATATTGGACATATATATCCCACCCAGTGCACTCATGTTTCGAATTGTAGTCCAGTTATCTTGCAGTGGAAATGAAATTTTAGTAATCCGCTAATAATTACTGATATACGATTCAAACATCACCATTATTCAGACATACTATTAACTTGAAAGTCCGAAAACTATTCGATACATCAGGGCTGCATATGAAAATCGCTTTCAATATTTTGAGTTCACTTTCCCCTCAAGATATGAGAGTTTGTGATTCAACTTCAAACAATCCTTTCTCTGCTGTTCATCAAGGTTCATGGCAACATAATGGGAAACCGTGACCAATTAAAAATTATTAACAAGCAGACCCCACGTACACGACGGTAGTTGGATTGAGTTTCGAACTCGCAACTCTACTAATTGGGTTACGAAAGTTTGGATTGGATGTTAGGGTTTTATGGCGCAAGGTCCAAAAGCGGACAAGTTGCGCCAAACTCAAGACAGAATACTCAAACTCAGTCAATAAAGTTACAATATATTTAAAAATCAAGACAAAGATAAAAGATAGATTTTAAACATGTAAAATGTGTATATGAGAATAAAAATATACAAATAGTCAGATGATAAAAACAAGACCATTGACTGCCAGCATAACTAATGATTTAATTTCTATATGCATAAAATTTGATGGTTGGAAATTTAAAAGATTGAATTATACAACAATTTGATAAAATAGATTGATGGGCCATTTTGAACTTGCAACAAAATTAGATGAGATGTAAAAACCAACTGAACGTAAAAATGCAAAAAGGTTTGGATGGGAAATTTCCCCAACCAAATCTTATACGTTTAAAATTGTACTTTTAAAAACTTATTGGCGGTGAGGATTAAAAAAACAGGACACATAATTAAAATATGATGAACTGTAAAATCTGAAGAGCATGATAAAAAAGGGGGCTCTAGCCCAACAAAAGATGACGATGAGTAAATCGTGTGCCCAAATACGAAGGCGGGTCAGTTTGACATCATTCCCTCGAATTGGGATAGATGGCCATGAATGAATAATGATGAATGGTTTGATGGAATGCAATTTATTAGTGATTTGCAGATCACAAGACTCTTGCCACAATGAGATGAAAAGTTCTTTTGTGGACATCTTGTTTCCGGTAAAGGAACGGCCTACTGCAGTGAAACAGAAGCTGCTTTCGCAGAGTCAGCAAGCTCGTTACCTTTGATATCCACTTGACTCAGGACCCAACAGAATAGAATATCAAAATCCCTGCTTTTGAATGTACATACGATGGTAATTATATGACACGACAGGATGGCAAGCGATGGTATATTGCACGTTGAGCTACGGAGGATATTTAGGTTGGTTTTCTTCATTCTAGTATGTAAAAACACGGAATCTCCAAAACCTCGGAGTATGATATAAAATGGGTTGGTTGAGTTTGATGGCGCAAGGGCCATATTTGGAAAAGTTACGCTCAAATACGTAACAACGTGAAGTAATGGACGTACACGCAAAAGGAAAGTTTTACTGACAGAGAGAAATATACTCATGGTAAGTCACAGGAATCGAACCTGGGCCTCCTACAACTCGCAGACTGCTAATGAGGTGGACAAACGCACTTAGCCACGCCAGCCCAGTTTCACGGGAGAGCACTCTGAAATTCCAATAAAACGTATCTTACAAAACAAGAGTAAACCAAAAAATTACGAAATCAAATGTACATCACACCCAGCAACAGATAGCCTTCGGTAAGAACTCTAGGCTGAAAAACTAGAGCTTAGTGAGCACTTACAATCAAGCATGAACTTAGATCTGCGATGTAGTGTTAAGTTGATGATCTGTGTCATTAAGAACACTTCTGCTTTCACGTAGTCAATGCCTGTTTTGTGTGTATTCTTTAAATAATTTTACACATACCAATAAGTTATCTTGTATTAACCTGAAGTTTCATCAATGTATTAAACCAATATCTTCGCAAGATTCCTTTTGTAATGCCTTCTTACTGAATTATGAGGAACATCCTGTCTAGTAGACGGAAAATTATGGCAATTGGAAAAATCGTTCTATTAATCAAGAACATTATTGCATTATCCTTAATTTTTGTTCACGTCCAAAAATTAAGGATAATACAATCCAAGGTTAATTCCGTCATTGAGGCACTTAAGTACCTCAAATAACAAATGAATATCCCACGAGGTATGTCGAATAAAAAAATACCCACATGCCTCGTGATGCTAGTGCTAACTGAAGTGAAACAAAAAATGCTTATGAACTCATTGCAAGTTTTTTTTAAACGAAAAAACGCGAAAAAAAATTTTTTTTTTGCTGTTAAAAGCAACTTAATAGAGAATGTGCTGGCCCCTGACCCTAATGTAGACTGTCCAAGAGTTTCTGTGGCAAAGAATCCCATTCGCGCACTAGAGCACGTCTTTGTTCTTGTGCGGTCCTTGGTGTTGTTATGTAGGGTGCAATATTACGTTCGTGAGTATACCAAGCACTCTATTAGTGGTTCTCAAACTGTGGGGCGCGCCCACCAAGGGGGGGGGGGCATGAGCGTCGTCCAAGCGGGGCGCGCGAATTTATTCAGGTAAACTGGCAAAATATCATTTATTTATTTATTTTGCGGCGCACGAAGGAAAATAACGGAGGCAAAATGAAACGATTTTTAATCAACCAAGTAGATGACGAAAATGAGCATTTCATGAATTCTGAGAGCACTAAGAAAGATACTATGGCATCTATCCTTAAACGGAGTATAAAGAGGAGGTATGATGAAAATTATTTAACTTTTGGTTTTACACACACCATCATCGATGGAGTAGAACATCCTCAATGTGTAATGTTTCCAAACTTTAGCTTCAGATAGTATGAAGCCTAATTAAAAAGGCATCTTGAAACCAAACAAAGAATTTATTAATAAACCAAAGGAATCTTTTATCGGAAAACTTGATCATTTTAAATCTCAGCAAAATTTCACTAAAACAAGCGTACCTTCTAAAACTCTTCTTGCTTCGTATTTAGTTTTTCGGAGAATAGCCATTTGCAAAAAGCCATACAATTGGAGAAACTAATATTGTCAGCAGCTATTGATATAGTTTCTTCAATATTTGGTGACTCCATGGCACAACTAAAAATATCCCTCTTTCAAATGATACAGTATCCCGAAGAATAATAGAAATTTCACAAGATTTAAATGAACAATTAAAATGAGAGGCAATTAACTATGCACTTCAAGTCGACGAGGCAACAGATGTCCATGGAGATTGCCATCTAATTGCATATGTTCGATTTATTGATGGTGATGGAATGCGAGAAGAGCTGCTTTTTTGTAAGCCTTTTCGTACACATACTACTGGAAGGTGCATTTTCGATATGATCGATGTTTTTAAAAGACAATGATATTTCATGGGAAAGATGCATTAGTATATGCACAGATGGAGCTCGTGCAATGTCAGGAGAATATGCTGGACTTGAAACGAGGGTGAAAGCAGTAGCTCCAGAAGTCAAGTGGACACACTGTATGTTACATCGACAGTCAGTGGCATCTTAAGAGCTAAGCTCTCCTCTAAATGAAGTATTAGTGTTATAAAAACTAAATTTCATCAAATCTCGGCCATTAAAATCTAGAATTTTCAAGGTTGTGTGAAGATATGGGCTCAGAACATGTATCCTTACTTTTTCATACAGAAGCGAGATGGCTTTCAAGAGGAAAGGTGTTGAACAGAACACGAACTGAGACATGAAGTTTTCTGTTTTTGCATGATCAAAATCACACAATGGCAAAGTTTTATTGCAACGCTGTTTTCCTTTATAAACTGGCATATCTTGCAGATATATTTGAAAAAGTAAATATTTTGAATAAATCCCTTCAAAGAAATGAAGCCAATATACTTCATTGGAATGATAAAATTCAGGCGTTTATAAAAAAAAGTTGCAACTTTGGACAAATAGTTTGAAAAATGATGATTTAGAAATGTTTCCCACTATTATCGAAATGCTTAAAGAAACTGATCTTCAAACACTTCCTTCACAGGTGAAAGATAATTTGATTGACCATTTAGTTACATTACAAGAACATTTTTTAAATATTTGTATGAAAATATCGATGCATGAATTACAAATCCATTTGATGCAAACCTGCCAAGTTCATTAAGCATTACTGATCAGGAGCATCTTATAGATTTATAGACTGATGTTTCTTTAAAAATAAATTTTAAAGATAATTCTTTGGCAAAGTTTTAGATTAATGTTCGGTAATAATACCCAACATTAAGTGAAAAAGCTATGAAAATGCACATACTTATGTGAAACTGGATTTTCAGCTCTAGCAGCTATAAAGAATAAATATCATGCAAGACTTGATGTTCCCAAGGAATTAAGAGTTGCTCTCAAGCATTACTCCTCGTTTTAATAAACTTTGTGACCAGAAACAAACTCATCCGTCCCATTAATTACAAATAGATGATTACGTGAGAAAATTCCATGGCAACTTAAAATATTAAATACAATTGTCAATGTGTTCTAGAAATGTATATAATATATTTTAAATGTTAATTTTATATGCATAAAAAGTAATAAAAATAATGTTCTGATATAAGGACTTCAATACTAGCATTAACCGAAATTTTTTAGTCTTAAAATTTCAAATTATATCGAGTAGGAAGGAGGGGGCGTGAAATCTTCAGATTGACATGAGGGGTCCCAAAGATCAAAAGTTTGAGAACCTCTGCTCTATTGGATTGAGATCAGGTGACCTTGTTCAACACCAATTCAGTATTATTTTGGCCATTTGTGTAGCTTGTTATAAGTATGCTTGTTCTCAATCAATCATTTACAAATCATAAGTTGCATTCCCAAAACTACTTCAAATTGGATTTAATATAATCGTTATTAGGATGAAGTAAGGTACAGAGCGTTTGAAGCGAAATTTCTAAATGTTGATGTCGATATGAATATTTGCGAGGAATATTCAAAAAGCCAAGAAGCCCGCAATTTTATAATTTGAGACATTCCCTCCCGGTCTCACGCCCTTCATTAAATGAAAATGGGGCGAAGAATGAGAAAAGAGACGGTTCAAGATGGCTGTCTCCTTTCGACGCCCCAAGTGAATTAAAGGTTCCGGCACAAAAGGAGGCGGACAGTTGAGAAGACGACAGAATAAGAGCTCTCGGGAACAGGGCAGAAAATAGTTGGACAACAAGCCCTCGAAACAATTCGAAAGAATGCCACTAAGCAAGGTGGGTCTTTTGCTGATGACAACGTTGATTGCACTCATTTTTTTCCCTTAACCTCCCCCAACGCTGCTGAAGACAGTGATTTATTTCAGCAAATCCCACAAGCTGGAAATTGCACTTAAAAAACTACGCAGTGATTAGAGACATTAGCATTTTTTTGAAAAAGCGGTCGTTTTATTCCTGTGGCATAAAAGAATCAAGATAAAGAAGAAAATAAGTAAATAAAATTACCGAGGAGAAATTTCAGTGGCACATGTATTATCCGATATAAAATAATACTAGCAAAAATTTCTCTCCTATTCCTTCGAAAAAATGTTCACACCTCAAATCTGATTACGGGCTATTAGAAAGTTTGACACGAAACTTTTCACTACTTTGATTTCAAACAATTCCTTTTGGAGATATCTGGGCGAAGTACCTTTTAAAAACACTGGAAGATGTGATAAAAAAGGATCATCTGCGAAATTTGAACTACATATTATTTCCACAATGTGGTAGAGCCTTGATTATCCCAGGTAATGTGGATCAAAACCACCTTGGATAACCAAAAACTTGAATACGGACGTAGTAACACGAAACAGCCTATACGAAACACAGGAAAAGTTATAGAACTGCATGTTACTGCTACTGGGAAGATTCATAACGCAAGTATTTAGAATAATCTATTATGTCATTGTATTTATTGTGATGATTTTACAATAAAATTGGACGTGAATTACCTTTTAAACTCTTGGGAAAATGTCCTTAAATCTTTTGTTCCGAAGCACTTAGCCGCTTTTTTCGACACTGGGTAGTCTTGCTCGGAACTTAATGTAAAGCATTAAAAATCTATCAAATTGGTCTCGGATAACAAAAAAGGACACTCAATACCCGGATAATCAAGGTTCTACTATACTTAATTTTCTCATTTTCAGTAAATTTAGCAAAAGCATCAGAAATCGAATCGGTTATGTAGTGGGATATATTATTTAACGAGTAAGAATTTTCTTCGCACTTTTGCGGGGAGAGCTAGAGACGACCTACACAACATGTGAACTGGTAAAGTTGATGTTATTTAAGAAGTCGCTGTTGTAAGCAAAATTAATTGCGCCTGAACTACACCACGACACAATGCAATACCCTCATTTTGCCAACAATTATTTCATTAAAATCAAATAAAAGCTTAAAGGTTTTTCACCGAAACAAGAAAAAATGGGCAACGAATGTAAACTCATCGATCAAGCCTGCCAATCGAAAGTACCCGGAGCTCGTATCTATACCCATTCACCTAATCCCGAAGCTAAGGGGAAAACAAAATTCACAATAAGGCCTTGATAAATAAATTACACGCATTCTGAGCTCAAAACGTTCACCCTTATTTCCCTCTTTCTCTTATAAATCTATTTTTCTTCTTAACTCTTAATTAAGATTTCACTTGATAAAATGCTACAACGGTTAAAACTTCCCGATTTAGATCAGTTTCATTTTTATGAACTCGGGGTGTTACATGATTTCACCAGTGATTCATAAAAATGTTTCTGCAGAAATTATCACAGGGTCCATCGAAAAGCAAGCGCCTATGACTTGCGTTTCGAAATGAAAGCTTTTTAACAAATCCAATCGTTCCAAACAGTGTCAAAATCAAATTTAACATTCACATATCAGATAGACGTTTTAAAAATTTGGAAACCTGACACTTCCCAGAATGTGATATATATCGACAGTTAAACATAACGATGGTAGTTTATCGTTTGGGGTTATATAGCAGCTCTAGGAGTTGGGAACCTTTCTTTTATCGACTAGTACTATGAACCAGATATATCGACGTTTTGTAACAAGAATAAATCTTAAGATAACGTCAATAAGCAAGGTTTGAGATATAACTTCATCTTACAATAGGATTTAACTACCCCAAATATATTGCTAAAAAAGGGGAGCTCTGGCAATGGCGTAACTTCATACAAGTAGCTACATGCGTCTCCAGAACTTAAAAATAGTAACAGAAAAGGCGCATCACATTACGAACAAAGAGCATTCGGATGTGGTTTTGAGAGAAGAATGGCTAAAAAATTTTCGGTAACTACAAAATATCTTGTACAATGACTGGTTTTTGTAATTATGGCAAATGGATATACAGCTTATTGAGGCTAAACTAAGCAAGTTTCAATAAATAAAGGTGTATGCTCACGTTTATTTATTTTTTTTTTGGCTTTTTCACGTTGCTTTTTTATGGCTTAGTGTCAGTTTTTTTTTAAATACTGATAAGAAAATAATTTTTTAAATAAAAAATTTTGGCTATACAAATTTCAATTCATGTAGATTACTTTTAACCCAAATTTTACTTTCTTAAACTTGAAATCTGCAAAAGAAAAACGCAGGTTCGATTCCTATAACTTGCCCTGACTTATTTCTGCATTCTGAGTCAGAAAAACTTCCCCTGTGTGCATGTCCGTTACTTGGCGTTGTCTGTCTTGTGTTTGGCGCAGCTTGGCAGATATGGCCCTTGCACTATAAAACCTAAACCAACAATACGAAAAACCGGTGTGCACTCAGTTTTGAGACTGACTGTACCTGTATTTAAATGTAGACGTATTATAGGGAGTAAAATAAATCTTGCTTCAAAAAGTTTTAAGCGGTATGGTTTCTAATCAGTTTCCCTAAGTGGGCGCTACCGCCCACTAGGAATCTTGGGGAGCAATGCCAGACCCAGATAAAATAGGAGGCAGTGAGAAGCCATAGAGGGCAATAAGACACTAAAAATTGTGTCGCCTAAAAATGTTTTAAGGTAACACTTGTCCATTTGACCATACACATTCACTGCAGTGATGCATTGCCATTCGTTCTTTTAACTAAAAAGACGAACCGACTGCTAATAGTTGACTTGAGATTAAGGATGCTGGTGAACGAAAAATCTCATACAGACAAATTGATAGTACAAGCTTGTTTCTATCGACGGTATTATGAACCAGATCTTGTAGTTTTTAAATAATAACTTTAAGGATAACGTCAACAAATAGGGTTTGAGATTTCCACTAGTGATTGTTTTTAATTTTACTGTGATTTGATATTAATTAACAATAGTAATCATTCTAGTGTGCTTATGTGCAATTTATTTTTCGTTATTTCATCTGATTAAATAGCTTTATAATTTCAGTTCCAAGTTGTTTTATTTCCAAATGAGCTTTCTGAAATTCTAAAATTACCCATACACAATTACATACGTATTTTCAAAACTTACAGGCACGGCTACACTTGCAATTTCTTAAAAGTTGAGACAGTTTTCAGTAAAGGGGCGACGCCAAAAAATTGTCTTTAAAAAGAAGGCGTTGAGCAAAAAAATGTTTAGGAAATTATAAAGTAATTAAAAACTAAAATATTTTTGTAATGTACAAACTCTGAATAAAAATTAAACCGTGTTCTGAAGTGGAATTTGTTTTAAAATTCTACGTCAGTAAGGTCTTTTCGCAAAATTGTACTATTACTGCTACACAGGAAGACAGATCCATTCTTTTGACGGCAATGTTTCAGGATAAATGCACGAAGAAAATATGTACAATTTTATACATTGAGTCTGAGACATCAATCGCTTAGGCGTCATGCGACACTTTTACAAACAGACGGGAAGAAGCGTAGAGGTAAAAAAACGTCCACTTTTACAACCGTAATAGTAAAGTAAATATCGCAAAGAAAACTTACGTCACGCAATAAATCGATTGCTGATAAGATCTCTTTCTGGACGGACACACTAACGTTTCAACTCATTATGCTTCAAAGCACATTTCCTCTGCCCGTTTCCCTTCTCAAATTTTCTGAAAACAAATGCGTCCGTCGTTATCCGTACTCAACATCCATAAAAAGTTAACAACCCGGCATAAAAGTGTACGGCTCCGTTCGGATTACGACGATGTCAGATGTGATCCAGTTAAAATGAGTTTAATCACACCCGGGGAGACATGCAGCAGTAACCCCTCTGGAAACTACTACCAGCCTCACCAGATTCACTAGGGGACCACCGTGGCCTAGAAGGTTTGTTCACTGCGTTATAGGGATGAGCACTTTTGGTCTAAGTATCAATATTCTGGATAGATCCCTTTCGAATCGATATCGATACACCTAAAGTATCGATTCGTGAAGTATCGGTATTCAATACCAATAGAAAAGCTTTGTTTCACATTGTCGCAACCTGACCAGACTTTTTGCTGAGAAGCTTTTCGGAGTTGATCCTACACCGTTGCCAGTGGACTGTGTTTATATTATTCGACGCCAGCGAGGCGCACAAATCTGTTGCGCTTCGAGATGTATATACTTTCTTTGGGAGGCGAAAGCAGACGCTCGTGTGATCGGTTCAAGTGTAGAACATTAAAAACTTTTGAGGACTATCAATTACTAAAATCTATCTACTATCTTTAATTATTCACCTTTTTCAAGTGCATTGTCACTCCCTTTAACTTTTCTCCTCTTATTGCAACTTTAAAATCAGTAAACTTTCTATTAATTATGATGTGGAGGTTAGCAGTCAATCTGTCAGGTACTCCGTAATTGATACGTCCGTTCGGTTTCTATGCTTTTTCGTTTGACATGTCGGGAGCCATATGTAAGTTTATACTATTAAATTATTTTTGATATAATTAGCTATACTTTACTCTCTCCAAAAAGTAACTAGGAAACAAATTCCAAGTATTAAGAAGCAGATAAAAAAGACTGGTACTTTTTTAACGTTGACGATCTGCTATACACATCTCCCCGTTTTTCCTCGTTGTCCCCCCGCACTTTATTTGCATCGTCGGTTCACGCCGCCTCAGTATCGGACTAGCATCTCCTAGAAAGTATCGAAGCGGTCCGACTGATTCGAACGAATGTCAGTCTGATACCCGGTTTCGACGGTACGAAGAGAATTGGTCCCCGTACCTGTACAAATAGCTTGGCAAAGCACCGCTTTCGGATTGGATTTACTTGGTATCAGACTAGCATTTCCTGGGAAAAGTTTCGGCTCGGTCCGACACGATTTGAACGCATGCCGGTCCGCGAATCCTGGATTTCACACAATGTCTGCATCGATTTTCGCCAAAATGTATCGATCCACTCTTTGCGATCCGAAATATCAGGTGTCGAGAGATGAAAATATCGATACCTTTAAGTATCGATAAAGTACCACCCATCTGCACTAACAACCTGGAGTTGTGGACGGCGCCAGTTCCATTATTGGCAGAATCGATTCCTTGGGTGTATTTCTCGCTTTTGTGTCTGTTAAGCTTTCCTTGTATGTGGCTGTCCATTGCTTGATGTTGTGTCTTGTGCTTGGAGCAGCTTCATCAAGTATGGCCCTTGCGATATGAAAACCAAACCAACCATCACTGCATGTGGTCATGGCACAGCTTATTCAGGTTCATCAATAAGAGAATCAAGTACTTTCAGGCTGTTTCTAAAATTACAAAAACTACATATTTCAAGGAGCGTTGTATTGAAGCAGTTTTTCAAATAAAGAGTAACACTTTCTTAGAACTAAATCCTAGTTGGATTTTATGGCGCAAGGGCCACCATATTCTGTCAAGTTGCACCAAACACAAGACAACGTCAAGCAATGGGCATACACGCACAGGGAAAGTTTTCCTGACATAGAGAAATACATTCGGGGTGAGTTACAGAAATCGAATCTGCGCCGCATACTACTCGCGCAGTGGGCAAACACACTAAGCCATGGCGACACCAGAATTAAATCCTGAAACTTGTTTATGTGAACATATATTTAACTAATACCTCTAATTTTGCTGATGAATTTTAAAAATACTTTATACAAATAAGAAGCAACATAATTCCAGAGCTTTCCTCCAACTCAGTTAAATGAATTAACAAAACTTCTAACTCTAAAATTAGACGTGCATATTATTTTCGTAAGCTGCACAATAAATTAATCTCTAATAGCAGTTTTCAAATTATCCTCTGGACCATAGAAGAGTAATCTAAGGTCATTAAAACCCCAAACCAAATTTCTTACTTATGCAAGGACGCTCATTTTAATGTCTCCAAAATGAAAAAAATTCAAGCAAAGGCGCTTGGCTCTCAACAGCTATTGGTGCTGTACTTATTCGAAATTTGAATACGGCGAGCATTTGACCGACAAACAGCTATTAGCTGGTATAATTTAATCAACCTTCCAGTCTTGTAATTTGCATTCTGTCTTTAATTCCGATATTTTTACTATCAACATAAAAATAAAACATCGTTTCGTCTTTGTGCGAAGCAATATTTCTCGTGTGCAAATTTTAATGTTTCGCGAGTCGTTCGCGAAAAGTGTTTCGGCGAATATCCTGTCGGGAAAATTCGCCGAAACACTTTAAGCTAATGACAACATAGTAAAATGTTCGGTAATGGCCAACAATTTTGTCCATATGCTTAAAAGTGATTCGCATTCTTTACAACTGAGAGCCGAATTTCATGAACTAATAACCCTTGTTTTATCTGTAAACATTTGAAAGAAAAACTCATTAATAAAGTCGTAAGCGCAATCAACTCGTGTGGGAATATACCCCAAGTGAAAAACCAACAAAAATTATAGAAATGGTCGGAACTGTGTACGAACGGTACTAACCATTGGCGGTATGACGGCACTTCTGGTCTTTCTCCCTGGACTCTACAATCCTAGTCAAATCTTGCCAAATCAGCAAAAACACAACAAAATTAGTTCTTAACAATGGCGATACAAATTTCAAAGCAGTCTTAATTTTTTTAATCCAATTGAGTAAAAGCAACTTGTGTGGGTATCTACGACCAAGTTATTTGTAAGGATTATAAGAATGGTCTAAACCAGACCGGTTGGTTACCACTGGTTTAAACTGTATGAACAGCACGAACTATTGGAAGTAGGATTTGGTATTTCGATCAATTGCTCATACCATGAGAATTATATTAACTATAAAAAGCCCCCTCTCCATGGACTCTAAAATGGCTATTGAAATTATTTTGAAAATGGCGACAAAAATTGGAAAAAAATCCAAAGTTGTGAAAGCGACTTATGTCTGTGTTGTAAAGACTTCTGCGGAGTCAGATATATGGCGTTCCTCATGCGCATGCCCAGAAGGACTTCGTTCGAAAGAGATGGTAACGGGTGTGATTGGACACTCGTTTTTAAAAAGAGAAAGGAGTAATGATCAAAATTGAAATGTGTCGACTGATATGTTCTACCTTTATTTTGTGTTGTGTGTCGTGACTGAGATTATTAAAAGTGGTTTTAGAGTGATTAAAATTTTGAGCAAGTCAGTAGTGTCTATCTCCAGCAATTCGAAAGGATTATAGGAATATCCGCACTGCACGAACTACTAGCCAATGGAATTGCACTTAGGCATTCCTACCAATTGCTTTATACGATCATGCCATGATTATACACACAATAAAAGCGCGCCCCCTTCTACAATCCTAATCCAATCCAGCCACTCTTTCCATAATTACGGGCGAACATCAACACATGGAAGACCGCTGGGCGCCGCCATTCCCTAAGATGTGAGCAAAAGCTCCAGCATAGGAATTATAAAAAAATATCAGAAAAGTGCGGGAGAAGTGGAGTAGAGATATCGCCATTGTAATTGGCTCGTATTTTTCCTTCGCTTCCACTCTGGTCCTTTTGCACCGAGGCAAGAAAGTGGGTCATGGCAACACTTTCCTTTCTTTCTCAACTCTTCCCTCTCAAGCTTAGGCTCTGATTCTTTTTTATAATCCCCTCGAAAGGGCGATATAAAAGATAACTGATGGCAGTGAATAACCCTGATCCGGAAGCTATTCCCAGTTGGCGGATAATGTGGTACAAAATGAATGGACGGCCATCATTCCATTATCACTGGCTTCCCTTGAATATGAGGTTGAGAAAATAAGAAAACAATCTTGATCCATCTAGATCATCATTTTGGCAATGGAAATTTGTTCAGCATGGAATGTTAAGTTTGAACTGGTATCAGATATTATTTAGATTTTAATTTCTAACAGTGGGCGTCACCACCCCTGAGGGCACTGAATGAATCTTGGAGGGCAATGTTGGCCACAGGGGTGAGTAGGTAATTGAATTAACTCGCACAGGAGCAACTCAAAGGGCTTTTGCGAAGGTCCGGGATTAATTCCGAAGATCCGAGGACAAGAGCTCGTAATTTTGAACCACGGTCAGATGACGAAGTCAACACCTGAGCTGAACACCCATACCACGTCAACGTGAAGAACGACATACTTAACATGCACCAGACCCATGTACACAACGGTCATTGGTTGGATCGAGTTTCGAATTCGCAACCCTCCGGTTGCTAATCTGCTACTCTTCCAACCGGGTATTGAGGCTCCTGGCCCCAGAGTAGTAGGCAATAAGATGCTGAAAAAATGTGTCGCCTAAAAATGGGGTGGGGTGGAAATTTGGAGA
Organism: Meta bourneti; assembly: GCA_933210815.1. Taxonomy (NCBI): domain Eukaryota; kingdom Metazoa; phylum Arthropoda; class Arachnida; order Araneae; family Tetragnathidae; genus Meta; species Meta bourneti. The sequence goes on along the minus strand of OW119923.1, from coordinate 60,992,070 downwards.
GTGGAGTGTTAACTCAGGTGTTGACCTCGTCATCTGACCGTGGTTCAAAATTACGGTTTTGTCCTCGGATCTTTCCCTTCGGAATTAATCCCGGAAAGTACGCAATAACCTGAAGTGTTGCTCCAGTGCGACGTTAATTCACCTACCTATCTAAAAACAAACCGAGAGGTCTTAGAGCGAGTGTTAGCATGCATTTGCGGGCACTTCCGACTCCACGAGTTCTTGCAAGTGCGGCCAGCAGGAATCGACAAGTCAAGTTTACTCTACAATACTACTGAAGGTGAGGAGCAGCACTATTAGACTGTTTCCGAATTGTGTGACGAGCAGTTTTCAGTTTGGCACACTGCAAGTGAAATACCTAATAACTTTAGTCCTTATTCCAGGCTTACTGATTACGTATGAAGTACGATATATTATTTCACTAAGATTGGTGGTTCTCAAGTGAATATTTTTTATTGCATCGGATATTCTTCGTTTATTAGCTCTTCCTTACAAAAAAATTCGAATATTTTTGGTTTGACGCGGATTTTAAGCGAGCAGTTTATTGAGATAAAGTTTAGACAGAAAAATTCGAATTGTAAATTTTCAGCTTATATAAAAAATGATAATCCCGAAATTCCGTAAAAATAATTTTTACATGAATTTAGCAACAAGTGAATCTTTTCATCTTGTATTACTTAACTGGATGTGAACAACGAGTGTTGAAAATAAAACACATTATAGCCGAATATCGTTGGTTGGTTTGGTTTTGGGGGGTTTTATGGCTCAAGGGCCACATTTGGCCATGCTGCGCCAGACACAAGACATACAATATCAAATAGTAGACACACACAATGAAAGTTTTACTGACACAGATGCGAGAAATACACCCAGGGAGGAATGCATCAGACAGGAATCGAACCTGCGCCACCTACAACTCGAAGGCTGTTAGCGAAGTAAGCATACCCACTGAGCCACGACGGCACCAATGCCGAATATAGAGCATCAATCTGCTCTTTGAGCATTTAAAGAAATTATCCTCATAATTTTCTAATTTCTCAGAAATATCACCTGAATGAAATAAATATTCTAAATTTAGAAGATTCAAACAGTAAGCAAATTTTCCTTGCATGATAAGCGCAAATTCATCAATAGATCTGATATAAACAATTAAATTAGTCTTTTAAACGGTTTAGAAATGATTCTGATGGTTTGATGCGCGTTGAGAATGCAGTAAAAAAACTCTGGAATCGTCAATTTATGAATTCGTGGAGAAGTACTTCACAGATGAGTGTTTAAACCACGGACAATGGCAGAATGAAAGGAAGAAGCACCGATTCTTGAGAGAAAACCCAAAGGCATATTTTCCCCAAACACAAACAAGAAAACGTGCATTCATCTCTACGCCCATCACATTAAGAGTCTTGTCGCAAGGCTGGCGACTCTTATTTTCTTCAGCGACATAAAAAAAAGAGCTGCCAACAGCCTCTGCTTGTCACCATATAAGTACAAACTCTAACAAAAACAGCCGTTCCCTTAGAAAAAACACTCTGCCGGGGAAAAATGAGTGGTATCGAAGCTGGCGAGAGCTGACAGACATACATCATTCCAAACCTACGAAAAATCGACGCCCGTCCGTCACCAAGTCGCAAATCGGAGATGGTAAATGAATTTCTCGTGGCGGTCCACATAATTTAGAACTCGAAAAGATTGGTTCTGGAAAGAAGACGGAAACCACATGTTGTTTATGTGCGTCTGAGGTGGGAGTAATTGATCAAAATCACGTGATACATGCTGATGTGGTATGACACGAGTGAAACGTAAAAAAGTGGGTCAGAAATACTTCCCGAGATATAGAGGAGAAAAGAAACTGGAGTCAGTCATTCAGTTCAATGTTTCAAATGTTTTTTAGTCATCAATAACATTTTTTCGCAAATAAATTAAGGTTGGTTCCGAGAGAGGTTAATGCAATGAGATTTATTCACCCGAGACTGCCAACCTATATGTGGAATGCTTCTTTTTGTAAACAAGGACAAACAATTCCGAACGTCTGGATAGAATCTGAATATAAGCATTAATTTGGATATGTATGAGGCGTCGATTTTCCTGCTGAAAGTCGAACAAGGTTACATTCAGTTTTGCCGGCATCGAGATAATTCCAACTAAACGAATTATCGATCAAAGAAAGAATCGTTGGGTTTAGGTTAATTGGTTTTTTGTAATAAAGAGGGGAGTCACTATTCATTTTTAAAATGTAATTAAATTATTACATTGTCTCTTTTCTTAAAATACTGAAACAAAAAGGCATACAGAAGCTCATTTGTTACGAATCACTCGCACATTACAAAAAATATATTTAATTATATTACAAAATACATCTAATTATTGTAAGCTACTACTCAAGCTTTGAAAAAATTTGCTCTTGAATCAGTTAGCACCTTTCACTGACCAATAATTTAATTCGATATTTAAATGACGGTAAGTAAAATATTTGAATTTGCTCTTCTGCGAAAAATACGCGAATAAAATCAGGGTGCTTTGATTCTTTTCGCAACTGTTATTTAGTCAGTCAATGAAACCCCTCGTACTATGATAGAAATGCGGTATGAGATTTTAGCCGGCAACTTTCAAGAATTGCGAAGGGAGTGTTGGTTTTAAAAAAATGTAATTGGTCGCATTAATTGCCGCACAAAAATCGTCATAAAAATCCATATTTTTCATCCGGTGTCAAAATACCTCATGATAAAATTACACTAACAAAACATAACAGTAAAAAGGACACGAGGGCTAGAATAATATTGTTTGCAACTCGTGACAACGAAATATGTAGCCGAGCATGGATTTTATCTTGAAGTTCCAAGCGCAGCAGACACAAGACAGCGTACTGTCTTTAAGCTGAAGTTTGATAGATCGTGCGAAAGCACCAACTATAGGTATCAGCTGGACTGAAGCTTATATTTATGGAAGCATGTGGAAGCTAGGTTAGAGGTATGCATTGCGTATGGCAAACCTCACTAACCAATCAAATACAGAAATTTAAAAAATACCAGGACGATCGGGCACTCGCTGCGGGTAAGATGGAGTTGTGCGTTTGAAAGTACACATTAGTAATTAAAACTGATGTCAGCTAAGGTTGGTTGATTTTATGGGGCAAAGGCCATATTTGGCCAAGCTGCGCCAAACACAAGACAGACATTGTCAAGCAAGAGTGAAAAGACAGGATGGAGAGAAGAAGCTATATACAGAAAAATCGCTCGGTCATCCTGGGGTCGCGACCCCCATGTTTACCAGAGGCAGTTAACTCCATGAAAAACGTATTAGGGTACCTCGGGTTCATGAAGACTGAACACATGTAAAGATGTCCGCTAAGGATTTGCGTCAAAAATAAACTTTGTTTTTAACATAGGATTTTTTGTTTTTGATTCAGTCAATGACAATTTTTTTAACAGGGATGCCAAGCTTCTGGGGTTACTTGTATGTTACGCCAGTGTCAAAAGTAAAATACGGTCTCCACATGATGGACTATGTGGAGACAAGACAACAAGACACAGGCAACTACAAAGAATCAGCGTGACATATTTAGCTTTCACATGGTTTCGGTGCGGGGGCGACTACCCTGTAAAATAACAGTGGATGCATACAGTGTAGGCCAGAAAATGCCGTTGCAGGAATAACACAAATTGAGAATCCATGCTTTCTTCCATCCAAGTGGGATAGGGAACAACTAACAGTTTACTTTAAACAAACAGAACTGACAACACAGTGCTGCCACCCACACAAGCAGTTAACCGCTCGTTTAAAAGACAGAGGGTCAAGAGGCCGTAAGTGCGATCAAGCCTAAGTCGCGAAATCTACCGCCTACAACAGTGTTAGTCCTCTTGGAGTAAAGTAATTGAATCTTTTCACGGATAGGGTTCGGCATAGGTGCCACGCTGCTGCGACCTAAAAACAACGCTTGCGGGTGGGAGGACGACACTTGTGTTTATTTAGAAAAACAAGCCACTTTCAGCTGCGACAGTTCACATTTATATGCTGATTGATGATGTTAAAATTGTTTTGGGGAAGAAAATTAAACTCGCGTAACAGATTAAAATAAAAAAATAATGACTAGACGCAAAAAAGGCACGAGGAACTTTCTTTAAGATGCGTGGTAAGATTTTTTTCAAGGCCTACGCTGAACAGAATGCTGTGAAAGGAAAATATTTAGATACAAGACTTTACAGGCTTTTAAAACACGATTTCTTAAATTTGTATCCCGTGGAACCTTATTTATTGCCATGCCATCAAGTTCCACGCCGTCTGGCACATTTCAATATTCATTCAGTATTACTAAATGATTACAGAGCCCCAAAGATTTGAAGTTAGCGGTCGTGAGTAGTTTTTGAACTATCAAGCTTTGCTTTGACGACCTAGTTCGCCTGTTTTCTGAATATTTTCATTTATAAAACGCAAATGGCAACCAATCAACGGGACAGTCGTGGCTTAGTGGCCACGACTTTCAGTGATAGGGACAGTCGTGGCTTAGTGGCCACGACTTTCAGTGATACTTTTTAAGATTCTTATAATGCCCCAATCTTTATTTGGCATTAAAATTGTATTCTTAATTTTGTACCCTCTCCGAAATGAAATCCTTGCTTCACGTTAGAGCAGCGATTTTCAAATGGACGGAATGTAAAACAGATGGTAAAACAGTTTTAATTGTGTGAGATTTATTATATTTTTCAACGATTTAGTTTCCAGTTTTTGAATGCGTTCATTCATGATTTGAAATAATACATAATTTTGAAGGGGACTTTGTTAGTTTCACAAATCAATTGTTACAAAGACTTGAAAAAGCCATTTTGGAGCAAAAAAGTAGGTTGGTTTTTTTTATTAGCAAATCATATATCTATTATTAGATCGTCAAAAATTACAATTTTTCATTTTTGGTGAGCTGCAGAATTTTAGTAATGAGTTTATGTGCACCATGGATGATAAAGGTTGAAAATCGTTGCGCAAGTGTAGTGTTTACGATTTGTCAAACTCAAATTTCAAGATTTCGAAAACCCGTACCATAACATTCCCATGCTTGCCTTAAGAGTACGATATTCAAAATGAAGGCAATACGAAGTCGAAAAGGTCGCCTTAACCCACAATCCATCCATCCATTCCTTTGACCTAGGGAGAGAACTGGCGGCATGACGTCACGAAATCGATGACGTCGCCGCCAGCATAGTCTGCTGCTTCTACATCAACGATCGTCTGCCTGGGTGAAGCAGACGCCCCGCAAATGGCAACAGCCGCGTCTGCCACACGCGGTAATGCTCATGACATTTTTTTATTCTTTTTTCTTTCTCTTCTCTTTTCCTCGCTCGCTTCTTCTCGATCTTTCTTTCCCTTTATACAGACAAGAAATAACTCGGAGGCGCGTGTGTAGATAAATGACTATCGAGCACGGCGGGAGTGAAAAAAATATATATATTTCCGCACTTGCTGATGGAAGCATTTTTAGTGGGAATGAATGGCAGCGTTATTAAACGAACAGGAATGAGAACAAACGGAAAGAAGGTACGCATTTTTTCGTTGATTGCATCTCGGAAGATGCTTTTAAAGAAGCTAATCTTCCGAAAAACCTCATAGGTGGTTCTGAAATTTTGTTCCGCGGTTTAATCCTTTCTTCCTCCACTCCGAAAAAAAGCTTATTAATCACAAGGATCTAAAAATAGCGTCGGAAAAATGCTTACTACAACAGTATTCTTGAAAACTATGAGATGCAAATTTATCCCATTTTTGGCAAGAACGCAATTCTAGAGAAAATTCCTTTTCATTCCCCATCGACATATTCGTGTCTGAAATTTCCTTTAAGTCAGTCAGTCAAGCAGTTTTCCTAAATCCGAATGGCAAGCTCAAGACCAGTTTGGGACAACAATCTGATTTCTATTTGCCTTCCTGGCCACTCGATCCCGGTCTAATTAAGCTTTCGTGCAGCAAAAATGATCGTTAATGAGGCAAACCAATAATCCTTGTCAGTCACTCTTGTCGAAATTAGCATCTTCAAAAAAGAATTCGGCTCATGCTGTAAGATTTGAACTCTGAATTGTTATAGCCAATGGGCCCTTGACAGGTTGCAAAGAAAAGAGATGCACATTTAGGAAGGAGATAAAAAAACAGTCAAAACAAGGGAAGGTCTTGTGTGGAGGACGTAGTGCTTGCTGAACGGACAGTATTTACAAAACAGTGTTTTCGACTTAATCCTTAAAACTTTATAAATATCTAAACTTAAAATTCGAGCTTGATATTTTGACAGCTTAAGTATAATACCTGATTGAACAAAAAATGGCTGCAAGCTCATCTGAGCGCACTTGAAGGGAAACAAGGTTGGTTGGGTTGTTTGCCAATTGGGGATAGCCAATGGGCTATAACAAGGGAAACAAGGTTGGTTGGGTTACGCAAGGGCCACACTTGGCGAAGCTGCACCTAAATGGACCAACATATAAGAAACATTTTACTGACATAAAAGTACAGACAGGGAGGAATCGAACCTAAAGGAGACAACGAAATATTTCTCTTGTATCCACAACAAAATCATTCCTGTCAGGTTCGATTCCTCCATTGTGTGTGTGTGTGTGAGTGCATTTCTCACATTTGTATCAATAAAACATGCCTTGAGTGTGTATGTCGGTAAAACTTTCCTTGGCGTAGTTTAGCGCAGCTTGGCTAAATACGGCTTTTGAGCCATAAAAATCCCAAAACTAACCTACAACAAAATCCTTTCAACACTGAGACTGAAAAGGAAAACAATTACTCTACACCAATCAAAAATTCCATGGACACAATGACAAGACACTTCCCAATAACAAGGCGTACACACAAACAGGTGCTTACCAAGTTACCCATTTGCAAAACTAATAATGGCATTCTATTGGCTAATTAATCTTGTGCGTCCGATAGGACGGAACTTAAATAAGAGTTCACGTAATGCATCTCTGCCCGACTGATTGGGGTTGTTTTGTTTCTTGTCTGGGCGCCAGACGACTTACTAGACAAGGACGCAGATACGAAGGAACCTAACAGAAGTGTCACAGATGAACTACAGAGCAAGCAGTTTCTTCCCCCTTCCATTCCAGAGCCTTCCAAGGTTTCGCAAAGGACACGGGAGGCAGAGTGCGTGAAAATACAGCTCGTAGGCTAGCAGCGGTAGGCGAGAATTAACAACCGCCGAATGCATAATAATACAAGGAGCATTCTGCTTGCTTAAATGAAATGTAGTTTTTGAGTCCAATGTGTTTCATTTTTATTTTTTCGGTTCCGGAATGGAAGGAAACTTACCGAAGCGTGGAGGGCAGTGTTATGAAGTTTGGAGAATCAATGGACAGTGAAAAACCTCGCTTGTTTTCGGAAGTGCGGGAAACCCATTTCAACCCTTCATGATCATTAGAATTACAACAGAACGGAATTGCATTTTTAAGAAGTGGTTGGACTTTATGGCGTGAGTGGCCAAGTTGCGCCAAGCACAAAACGAACTAAAAGGAATTGTAAAAATATGTCTTGGGAAAACATCAGAGCTGAGCAGAGGGAGACCATACAGGGGCCTAAGAATCCCAACCTTTCGAAATCAGCGCATTCGACATTGGCCCTTTTTCTACCAAATACAGAGATAATTCAATGGATTTATGAAAACATGCATTCGCTTGAAGAATAATTTAGAATCAGGTTTATTGTAAATTACCAGATTGTTAGAGAAATGTGCACATAAAATAATTCCACATTATTTCGGAACACCTAAAAACAATATCCATTTTATCCTTACAGCCCGCCCCTGTCCCAAACGAGCTCTGCACGGTTATTTCAGGAATACCCAAACTTATTAAGAGGATAGCTATATTAAGATATTCGGTAAGTACTATGAGAGCCGGATCGAAAAAGAGACATTATTTCAAAAGGCATAGCTAATAAGGGACACTAAATCACGAAATGACCTACTTGAAATTTCTTCATTTTATATACAATTTATTGTGGATTTGTCACAAACGAGCAAAATAAAATTATAAAATTCTATCTTCTTTCGTATTGATGAAAGTATCAAAAATAAAGATAACGTTCCTAAACGAAAAAATATTCTTTATAAATATTGATTGCAAATCGAAATAAATCCGTGATTTAAGTACATGAAAAATATGAGATGCCTCGTTAAATCATTTCTTTTACTGAAAGGAGAAAATAGCAAAAAGGAAATGGTTGCAATATATCCAGACGTTCGATTGGCGTCCAAAAACAACGCCAATAATTGTGTTATTACCAGACAAGTAAACAGCCGCTTTATCAGCTTACGTAAGCGCTATAAGCGACGTCCGACCAGAAACGTTGCTGTCTAAAATAATCGCTCTCTTCAAAGATATGAAGCGATTTTAAACACAAAACTGTTCTGCACTGTTTATGTCAGTGGGTTTTAATCGTCTGAGTGAATAGCCATTGCCACAATTTGGAAGTTCGAAATACTGTGAATTGGGGAATGAAATGACAGTTTACGTTTTCTGTCGGCTAGAGCAGAAACTCATTGCTGATAATTTTTTTGGACACTAAATACGTATTTCCATGATGGAGAAATACATACTAATTTTGCAATCAGTTATAAAGACATAACACTTTCAAAATGAACAAAAATTATTTTTTACCTCAAAACTAATACTTAGTCTTTAAACAGCTGTACAGCAAATTCCTGACCAGTCACTAAAAACAGCTTCTTTCCTACACAAATATTCCACTTTTGCAATTTTTTTTGTTTTGAAATCAGTTCCAGACTTCTCGAAGAATGATTAAAGTTCGAATCCAATAGATATTTAATTTCTCTATTAGTGACAAGGTTTTCCATATTGGTACACATAAATGATTTCAAATTAATTACCAGTAACAAGAGATATTTTCGAATGTGATTTTTCACGTTTGGTAAAAAAAATTGTTTAACAAATTTGAACAATCAGAAATTTATTCAAAAATTTTCAGCCTTATTCCGAATCTTCACTCAAAAGAATTAAGTTATCTCCAAGAAAACTAGTTCCAAGGATATTTATTCAACGGAGTATTATCACTTTAAATTGTTTATTTTGAGAAATAGAAAGCAAAAATTTTGTTTAAACCCGAAAAAATATCTTTTTTCAGAACTTAATTATTCACTGACGTTGCATACTTTTTAGTGACTTATCATTTGGTGACGGTTGTTCGTAAATAATAAGAGCTGGGTAAAAACTAGATACATAAATATTGTAATAAAAGTCATTGCTCCAACCAGGGAAGGGCAGGTACCAGGGTACCTTGGCAGTGGAGGATGCGGTCGTTATCTGTGAGATTTCCTCCGGAGGACAGGTGGGGTCATGTAGAACAGCAATACGAGAAGTGCCCAACAAGAAAATTGGCAAAAAATATAGCTTGTGTGAAAGAGTAGAAACTAAGCAACTAATCCAATAGTCATGGGATGGGGTTCAAATTCGAATGCTGCGCTTCGTTTTTAATTAACGCCAGTGAGACTAAACGAAAAGTTTACGTATATTTTTCGATAGTTTTGTTTCATTAAGAGGTATGAAATAGATTTATGTGAATACCGATGCTGTATTCATTTTAAACGGATTGAAATAAGATATGAAATGAGAGTAACGATACTTTGTAATAAATATATAATACAGGCGATTAGGAATGTTTAGCGCAGATGCTATGCGAGGATCTGTTAGTATAAATCGAATGGACTAGGTCCGTTTGTCAAGTTCCATTGTCGTATCAAATAGATTCAAAACAAATGACGATAAAGAGAACCTTTACCTTGCACTTTCTGAATTCCAATACTTCTGAGTCACGGGTGCAGAAGGATATTCTGTTTTTGGCAGAAATCCCGGTTTCCACTTAATGTGTCAGTTCAATACAACATATCGGAAATAAACAGTCGATCTCTATTTAACTAGATTTATTAAACAATATATACGGCGGTTAAGATAGCAAAATAAAGGAGACATTCATCAAGGCATTCGTGACAATCGCGGTGCGTAGGTAGTTAAATTAATGTTGCACTGAAGCAACACCACGGACTATGGGAGATGGATCAATCCCGAAGGGAAAGTTCCGAGGACAACACCTCGTAATTTTGAACCACGGTCAGATGACGAACGCGACAATTGGAATCAGATAATCTGCGCGAACTAACAGTTCGAATGGTTTTAGTTTCCAAAGGTTCGGTTACACTTTGAGGCTCAGTTACTGCAACGCTCTTCGCGAGACACATTTCCGTGAAAAAGTATTGCCGAAAAATATCAGCAAAGGTAGTTTCCGAATGTCCGAAATTCGAGTTTCTCCCGCAAAGTAACACTGCGATGAAAGTAGGCGGATAAAGCGGAGCAAAGACAAAAGATGCTGCTGATACCACGCGGACAAATGCTGCACCTCACCTCCGCGCAACATCATTAAAGAGACAAATTATACCACAAGTGTCATCCATTACCGAGACATGAATCATGGTTTCGCATCTACGAGATCGTGCTTCCAGATCTCTAATTGAAAAATAATGAAGCCACTAGTAGCTATTACAACGTACATCATTTAGGTGGGGATTATAAATGTACTGTGTCGCAGAGTGTGGCCATGACCTTCCCTCAATCCGCGAAGGCTGGCTGCTTGCAGCGTGTATCAGTGGATTTAATTGCGGAGGAATGCCCCGACTTTCGTCGACGATGAGGGATTGGTTGGTTGTATGGAGTTTTACGGCGCAAGGGCCATATTTGGCCAAGCTGCGCCAAACACAAGACAACGTCAAGTGATGTACAAACACACACAATTAATGTTTCACTGACACGGAAGGGAGGAATGCGCCCAGGGAGAAATCGGACCTTTGCCGCCTACAATTCTCAAGTTGATATCGCAGTGGACAAACCCACTGAGCCACGGTTGACCCATGAGAAATTGGGAAAACGGCATTTGTGCTCCCCGAGATTCAAGAAAATAAACACGTTGGGAATTAAAGATGAGATTAAACAGAGCATTAAGTGTTATATGTTCAACACCTGTTTAAAACAGTTGGAAATTGGTAATGGATCTTTATCGACCTCAGAATCTATATCAGTACCTTGAGAAAAAGGGCCAAAGTCCAATTTCAATTAAGTTATACAGAGGCTATTCGGACATTTTTTGAACGATTTTAATGGACTGAAGCTCAATTTTTTACATGAAATTTTTGTGTTTTAAATGTTCCATTTGATAGCCCTTATTGTTAACTATCTTTCTACACCTTAATTTCCATGATAATGACTTTTGTAGTATCGACAGTGGTATTTTGTCCCGTTCTTGTTCCAGTTTTCCAGTCCTTCAATGGTTTTCGGTCGACATTTCGGTAATGCCCTTTTTAAAAGTCCATGGGTGAAACATCTGGAGATTTAGCAGGAACATCAGTAAAGGGTACTTGATACCAGTTTCTTGTTCCATTTTTTCCAAGAATTTAATAGTCGATTTAGAAGTGTATCTGCTTGCTTTACCCTGATGTAGTTCTACTGATTGTTGGCACTGTGGGTAAAGATATGGTATTTCTTTTTTGAATATTGGGGATAAAATAAGATCTTGATAATATGCGAGAGTTGATTTTTACATTTTTCCCCTCTTTTTACTTTTAATTTTCCGTTATATGCAAAACCGGCAACAATCATAAATCTCAAGAGAAAGTTCTCACGTTCACTTTGCTATAGTCCTTTGACTTGGCGGATTATCTTTTAAAATTAAAGATCTTAAATTACAAATAGTCTCAGAATTTTTTTCTTTTTTGGAAGTATTTTTCCACTTTTACGTTTTTTTCCTTTCTCACTAATAATCGTACCTTTAGATATCGAAAAACCATGACTTACAGCGTTTTTGAATAATTGAATTAGCATAATTCTCTTCGGAAAGAGGAAACATAGCCTTCCATCCATTGCTTATTTTAAAGCGCCATTTCGAAAGTAAACAAAACTGAGTTAGCAGACGATAAGTTATACTTTAACTATTTAACTGCTGTGAAAATAAAATCCTTTCGCAGCATACAAATTTTTTACAGCTAATCAAAATCGTTCAAAAAATGTCCGAACAGCCTCTGTATTATTCGAATCCAAGGGCCTGTTGAAGCGAACGCCAAAACACTTGGCTACCAGGCGGTTCGTGGTTGAGGATAGGATGGAACTGCTAAATCTTCTCGTCCAATTTACAAGCAACAATGGGAGTCTGATAAGACACATCTTGGTATATAGCAAGTACTTTGGTTTAATTCAAATATTTATTTTCTAGTCACAACAAATTTCCTCACAAATTTTACAAAATAACCAATTTCCAGGCATTTTAGCTAACACAAAAAGAAAACATGTTTGCAAATATAGGGAATTCATAAAAGTTATTTCAGTTCAATCTCCCTTCTCATGACATTTGGGTTGAAATAGGAATAATTAGCAGAAATCACTGTAATTCTTTAAGAGTTGCAATAATATTTTTATACTGTTAAGAGAAGTGTACGCGTTACATTCGTTTCCGAGCGTATTCTAAAGGTCAAGAGTAGAGTAGGTACTTAAATAACTAAAATACAGATATTAACCAAACACAGATAAATATTAAATTCTAAAACATTATTGAACGAATAACCTTAATTTATATTTTTGCAGTTAATGATTATAACAATATCTTTAATCTTTTTTGTTTCGAATTCTAGGGATCGTCGTATAACTCGTACATCCAAGGTCTAAGTAAGTCATATCATCAAGTTTGGAATATTCCCAATTCAGGGGATATAATTTACCAATAAATACATCTATCTCTAAGAAAGGGTACATTTCATCGAAACTTTTTGTACACTAGATAACTGAACACCATAGGGAAAACCCAAGAAAATTCTTTCTTCCAGAAATAAAGTTATAGCAATAATTCAATAAGATCTTTTGTTGCCACTTAAAAATAATAAAGGATTTTCAAGATCTTGATATCCCTATCCAGCTGTCTAATAAACCATAGCAGACATCATGAAAATAAATACCACACAGAATAGAAGGAGGAAAAGAGCAACGTTTCCCACAGAACATAAGTCTATTTAATGGGTGCGAAACAATTCAGAAAAATATTTAAGCAAAAGCAAAGCAGTTACAGCAATTGAATTCTATTCGATTTCAATTTTTACCTTAATGCCTCTCATTTATCCTTTTAACAGGAGAAAATGGCGGAAGTTCCATCTTTCATACATGTATATACTCTCAGGAAATTAGAAAGTTTAAGTGCACTGGAGACGAATTTCTCTTTTAGAATAAGCCGCGTTTTACATTCCGCTCTTGAAAAGTAAAATACCTTTAGGACATAAAAAACATCGTCTTCCAGTAAACAGGTAAATCAGAAAATTGTTTAAATAAAACTTTGATGTAAAAATGCCAAAAAGATAGATTGAGGAAAAAATCGTCTATTCGAAATTTTAGTGAAACAAAGACCATCACTAGATACTTGAAACGTTGAAACAAAAGATACTTAAGTTCTTGTCTTCTGTTCTGCACCCCATCGACGTTAAAAAGGGCTTCCATTTGTTAAAAGTAGAAAAAAATAACAGAATGAGGCTCGTACAATTAAGGTACGCATGTTTTTGGAATTCAAGAGCACAAGGCAATTTCCTTTTTATGAACAAAGATTTTGGGGAACAAAGCAATAAACAATTAAATCGTTTCTTACTTTTTCCCTACCACAACCTTTTCAGATACCACCTCATCATTTTAATATTTTTTAATTCTTGTCCTTTACCAATTATAGGCATGTCATAATGTTGTGTAAACTAAATCAGTTCTGGTTGGATACATGCCATACTCATGTCTCATACTGGCTATAATAGGTAAAAGCTGTACATCCTTCTCCAATTACCTCTTGGTAATTTGCAACGCTTTCAAAAATTCTTATAACAAGATTTAAAATCAACATGTTTTGGAATTTATGATAGAATACAGAAAGTGAAACCAGTCATTGATAAATTAAAGAATTGACTGATGCCATAAATCGATACGAAAAATTAAGTCATTAAAAACGATTTCAACGAGGAACAATAGCTAATTTTTATCTTACAATTCAAAACTAATCAATAGAAGGACACAGGTCTAAGCATAACTACTCACTAAACTCAGATGGTCTGCAAGCTCCATCCATACTTTAGAATATTCGAAGGTAGTCAGTCGCACCATTTTGTTTACAAAAATTACACAAAAACATCAGAACTCGGAAGTAATCCTCACCATTCGAGTGGAACAGAAAACAATTTCACAACCCTAAAGCATAAAATAATTTTAGGAAAAGGTTTTTCTTTTATCAATTTACGGTTCTCATCACTGTATTTTTGAAAAATAATTGCATAAATAAATTTTTAACAAAAAAGGATTTGATAAAAACGTTTTTCCACAGCTACTTTCGGGATACTTTCACAATTACTTTTATGATTGTTCCATGAATTGCTTCTACGATTATTCTATAAATTCGCAATTACTTCTATGGATTAAATCCTTCGAAAGATGTGTAAATTAAGTTATGCACTGAGAGCTGAACCTTGGAAAAACTTACAATTTAAGATTATGTAATGTTTCAAAAGTTTTAACTGGGAATGGTGGAGCACAAAACGTAACACGTTACATCAGCCGAAATTGTAAGGTAACCCAAGAAAACGCCTCCCAAATTAGAATTGCCCGAGTAAACAGAACAAGTAAAAATACGAGGCACTGCGCAATAGGAGGTATCTCACCAGTAGTCCAGAACAGAAGCCCGTCAATTTGTACTTATGCAAGACAACAAATCAGCATCTGCGGTGGTCTGGTAGCAAGATACTGGTTCTATCAGCTGACTGTCATCCCAACGCATTACGTATGGAGTGTCTACGATGAGACAAGAGTCACGGTCGCACTGGAATGTCACCCATTCAGGAAGTGGAATGTTTCCAAGTTTATCGGTTCCACGCCAACGCCATCGATTGCATAACATACACATTCACTTCGAACACGATATGCATATGTATGAGGCTCAAGTCGCCAACAAAACAACCGTAAATTTTATCAACAGATAAAAGTTCATTGGTGGAGAACGGGAAGATGCTGGGTTGCTTGAGACAAGTATTGCTTCCCACATCGTTTGCAGTTGTGGCGGCCTTTTGTATTGCATTTGTACAGAAATATTGAATGAAAAACTTGTGGGACAAAAAAAATCTTTCGTTTCCCTAGAGAAATCGATTCTCTCGCTAACCATCAGGTTTGGTGGAATTCATCTCATTCATACACACCCAGCACCCAATAGGAAAAATTTCAGAATCACCCATCAAAATTTCCTACATTATGCTATGAATGTGATTTTAAACGAGACAGAAAACAAGCGGATAAGCTGGTTTCTCTTGGTTAACATCGAAAAGATTAAAGGTTAGGTTATTGAATTTACATCGCACTAAAGCAATACAACGGGCTATTGGCGACGATCCCGAAGGAAAAGATCAAGGACACCTAGCAATTTCGAACAAGTCAGATGAGGTCAACGCCTGAGCTGTGATCCCATTCTCCAAACTTCTGCACAACACTAATGTGAGGACATTTGAGGTCACGACAGATTTAACGTGTACCAACACTCATGTACACGCCGGTCTTTGATTAGATCGAATTTCGTACTCTCAACTCTCCGCCTACTAATCCGTGACTTAACTGGGCTACCGCGGCCCATAAATGACTAAAGATAGAATAAACATTTTAGTTTGCATGAATATATTTATTATTCCTGAAAGGTCTCTCATAATCTTCGTATTGGTATCTTTTTTAGCCCACCCTGTCCCGCCTGCAGAGTTGATGTCATGGACGCTTCTCATCTGGCTGTATGCCCTGCATTGTTTAGTAGCGCTCTTTTCTCGCGTTATTGAGAGGATTGAGACCATTTGTACTCGATGTAATAGCCTTATTTATATTGCACTTGACTTTTGTTATTAATTTATTTACTTAGCCTACTTGATTATATGTATTACTTGCTGCCTAAGAGTTGTTTGTCCGCTGGCATCTGCATTGGAAATTTTAAAAATATTCTGGAAGACGAAACAGAAAGCGTTGCTGAGTAACTAAAATTTAGTCAAGTAGTCAACAGTAAAATTTCTAAAGGAAATTTGTCTTACTTTAATTCGTTATTTACAAATGATTGCTGAAAACAGATGAATGAATTCGCTTTTAAGACTCCAAACCTATACTCGAAGGCTGTTGGAAAATAAAACACTATTTAAAATAATCTACTTGCTTACGTAGAAAATTTATCAGTCTAGAGGAGAAAAGTAAATATCAATTGTTTGTTTACCAAATAACCTAGCAGGATACAACTAAATATCTCAAACAGTTCATTGGGTTTAGTTTTCCTTAAATAACAGTTCATGGACCCGAAGGAGACAGCCAATACTGCTTAACGACTTGTACAAATATCTCAATCTGTTTCATTTACTTTCTCTAGAATACCAAGTCTTATCTATGAGATACAAACAATAGACACACAACACACAATTTGGGGCGAAATTATCTGTCTACTAACAAAAATTATCAGTCCTGAGAATTCGATAACCAGGAGATTCCAACAATACTATCTTTGCAACGAAATTTTGATGGAAGTTTCAGAAATTACAAACCAAACAGATAAAATAAGAAAACAATGGTTCTTTATGTGAAGTAAAGTTCCGTCACCATTTCGATAGGATTAGAGTACAGGAGGTAGTTGACATTGTAGCTAAATAAATGCGTCCAATGCGTTAAAATATTTCTCCGCTGAACTGGATGAATGTTTTCTAAACATGCATGAATTAATTTAAAACTTAAATGCCAATAACGAATTTTGATCGCCAATGAAAATCTTACGCATAAAATTTAAATTTTATAGAAACATATTTATAATGCAAACAAGAACGCAAGGCAAATCGCACATTGATCCATCATCAGTCCTGCAACACTATATCGACTGAAAACACATGTGAACGGTTTTCTGTAGAGAAACGGAGTACGCATGCGCATGTCGTATGTTTTGTCGCATGCTGCTCCAGTGTGTAGCCGGGCTAACAGCAAACATTCCACAAGTCTATTTGATACTCCTGAACGATTTCTCTCACACCAAATGCGTTCAGGCATCATTTAAAAACTGCAGAGCACCAAACTGGAAAGATTTCATCCGATAAAATTAAATATTGCTAACTAAGATCTTACCCTATCAGTTGAATTAAAAACCAATTTCCTTTCGACAAAACAATAACCAAAGATTTTACTGCCGCACACGCTACACCACAGCTAAATTAAAGTCGCTTCTACAAACACATGCATTCATAAATTGGCAATTAACAAACCAGCTGAATAAGTGGCAACCACAACTATCGAACCCCTCAGCCTTTTTCTATAACTCGTAAACAATCCATTGTGTCCGAATTCAGAAATATCGCAGTCCCATAAAACGAAATTAGCTTCGACCATCAAGCGTTTCTTTTATTTATTCTTTTCAAAGTCGAGACACAGTAGTGTACTACTACTATCTGCAGATAAGAGCGATAGAATGCATGCACAGGCAACCAGACTACGTAATTTGTGGGAGACGTGCAGCGAATGCGGCCCAGCTCTATAAGGCAGCCCCGTTTTGAATAAAAGCCTCAGCGCCCCAATTAGAAGTAGATCCAGCTAAAGGACTAATGGCGATTTCCTCTAGAAATACCAACACATGGAAGACGTGGGAAGCATTTTAAAAAATGCGGAATTGTTCCCGACGGATCAGTCCAGTTTCGGATTGTATTGTGTTGAATGCGGGTGTTTCTGGAGATGATTTCTCCAGCGGAAATGACGCACCACATATTTCGGTTGAGGATATTATGCTTGGCAAATATTTGTGTGCAGATTCGAAGGAAACCAAGTCACACCGCAAATACGTTTGCTGACCTCTTTCGGTACTTTGAAATGTCGATAATATCCTCAAGAACAAAGGCGTGTTAGCATAGTGTCGTTAAGATCAAGTTGGTTTTTACATTTGGCATCGTAAGGGACGGGGGGTTACAAAATAAGAAAAATGGCCATCGGGTTTCTTTCTAAAGAACAGGGATGCAGACTTGTTGAGACCATGGGTCACAGATTCACTGTGACTTATGAGAGGGTCGCCAAAAACCATGAGTTATCTATCATATATTTATTTTATTTATCATATATTGATACAAAGATAATAAAAAGCAAATAAAGAATTTAATTTGCATGACATAACATTAATTTAACAATTGTTTTAATATTGATTCGATTTTTGTAGTAGCCAAGCGCAAATTTATTCTTAATTTTCATTAGTCCAGTGGTTCCTATTTTTCGATTTCTTTATATCTGTTACCGGCAAAGCTTGAAACGCCGGCATTGTATAGAATACCTAGGCATTTTATAGAATGCCCGGCGTTTTTAGGCAAAGTATGAAATATGAGAATTATTATATACTTTTCTAGGCATTGTATATAATACCTAGGCATTCTATAGAATGACAAATGCTAGTTATGCAAAGTATGAAAAAAGGTCATGATAAGGCTATTATTTAAAAACCGTTCATTCCTCAAAAATACAAATGTTATTTTGAAAAATAATGAGTGCCATTAAAAAACTTTTATTCAAAATACGTAAAAAAAAATTGAAGTTGTACAAAACAAAATTTATGCCTTTCTTATTACAGAAAATATGAACCTACTTGTTGCACCAAAAAAGGAAATAATTTTATTTTGAATTGCACTTAATTTTATTTCTTATAAAAAGTAAAACAGGGTCATTAAATGAACTTTACTAAACATACACAAATTAAAAAATATAATTTTTTCATTAAAAAAATTAAAAATTAAATTAATTCGAAGCTTAGACAGTTCATCTTCGAATCGTCGTTGCATGTCTATTGACTGTGACTCCTCCAACACTACATCTTGCTCTTCCATTTTCATACAGCACAGTATAAAACTAATTTTTTGTTGAACAAATTTAAGTAAAATCGCGTATTTTGCCATTCCCGAACAAAGCGCAAAATGCAAATTCTGAGCTTGAGCGGAGGATTAAAAGTCTGCCTTGCCACGTGATATTCTAAACAAATCGGAGATGTATTTCATTCATTGCAGGTTTGTCATTTGGCATTCTATAGAATGCCGGATTTCAAACTTTGCCGGTAACATTCATGGCTATTGCCGGTGATTCAACATCACGGGAGTTTATAAAATTAATTGTTGAAACCACAACTTTCATAACATGTTCAAACCCTAGTTTAATCCTAGTTACCCCTGGTTTAACCTAAATTACCTATCGTGTGACTTGTTCAAGTTAAAACACATGGTGAAGTCGGCCGCGAACAAATCAACGGAGGGCCACATTCGGACCACGGTCTGTGCATCCCTGCTACAAGACACTCAAATTGCATGTGAGCTCACAAAGCAAGTATTCAATCGCAGCTAATGGAAAAATAAATAAGAATTCATTTTTGAAGTAAATTAGAATTTTGAATAATTTTCAATTAAATACAGTTGGTTCTTGATTATCTGAGTGTCCGCGTTATTTGAGTCAAATTTGATAGAGTTTGTATTTTTAAGCTTTAAATAGCGAGCGGGAGTGTGGGCACTGTCATTGACTGGCATGATTTGGCAGGCAGAATGCTGCCGGTTAAGGACTTTTTCAAGAGTTCAAAAATGTACGCAACTCACGTCAAGATTTACTGTAAAATTATGACAATAAATACATACTGTGACCCAAATCCGAGTATGGATTATTCTTAATCCTCGCTTATTGAATCTTTCAGTAGCAGTAACACATGTATAGTATAATTTTTGTATTTCGTAGTTTGTTTTGTGTATAACGTCCTTATTATCCTAGTTTCTGGGTATCAGAAGTCGTCTCGGTCAACATTATCTCGGATAATCAAGGTTCTCCAGTATATTCAACATGTTTACAAAAACAATGCTAGCTAAAATCTTCCCATAAAAAGCCAAATCTGCCAGGGGGACAGTGTTTACTATCAAAGATTTCAGATATAACTTACAAACTTACTCTTGAATAATACTATAATCCCATAAACAAATTCTGTGACGGATATTCAAAACTTTGGCAGTTGTAAAATTAAAGATAATATTGTACATAAAAAGCTGGAATACAGCTTCAATTAATTACACTACATGGTACGTACATAAGATACCAAATACACTTTTAACATCTACAGGAGTCGCCTCTCAAGATGACCTTGTAGTTTTTTAGAATCTTAGACTATGGTGCAATCTCAGATGGGTGCGGTTCGCTCAGTATCATATCGTTTATGTATCCCGTCTAAATTCTTAAACTGTAGCTTTATTATTGGAATGTAAATTTTTATAATTTTAGACCAATTCACACTAAATTTGGTACATTCATCCTGTAGAATTCTGCGGGGCACATAGGCTATATATTAACCCCGATCGATTTGTTCTGGGTCTGCAGAGGGCTAAAAATATTTCGAAATCTCCATAGGAATATTGAGTAATATTACGATGAATTACAAACAATTCAACCCGAGCAACGCCGAGTAATTCAGCTAGTTTAATATACAGAATAGACATTAACTTAATCACAAAAGGAAACAACCTTTTTTGTGAATAACTCATAAAAGTTTTAATTTTGCAAGGTAAGGGTAACTATTACTTAGAATACGATGCACTGTGACAGAATCAAAAGTTGCTACACGAAACAATAAGAACCATCAAAAATGACGAAATCATCGAAAATATAGATGGTAAGTGTGGGAAATAAAAGTCTTATTCAAAATACCTTTAAAGAAAGTAACGGAACTGAAATAAAGAAAACCATTCTAAATAGCTGAAAATAATTTGAGTGACACTAAGCAAGATTTATCATCGAAAACAGAAATTTTTTTACTCACGATTAAAACGCTTCAAATACACAAATCGACTTACCTGAAAGAAAAAAATAGTACACATTAATGATAGAATTAATCAAAATTAAACATTTATAAATTATAAAAATAACAATACTACACATAAATCAAATGTGTTGACTATGCCTTAAAGTTATACAAATTGTAAAATTGATAATCCACGATACATTTGAAACAAAGGTTAAAGTACAAAAGGGTTGGTTGGTTTTTTTTTGTGGCGCAAGAGCCCTATTTGGCCATGCTAAACCAAACGCACGACAGGCACAACGTCAAGTAATAGAGATACACAGTAGGTAAGGTAGGAAATTGAATTTATGTCGAACTGGATCAATCCCGAATGGAAAGATCCGAGGATAACACCTCGTAATTTTGAGCCATGATAAAATAAGGTCAACACCAGAGCTGGCACCCTACTCACCGCTGTCCCTTTCTACAGAAGGAAAATTTATTAACACAGAAGAGAGAAACACAGGTAAGTTACAGGAATCGAACCTGCATCGCCCACAAATCGGTGGTTGCTAGCGCAGTGAATAAACCCACTGAGCCAAACCCCCCCCCCCCCCCCAAAAAAAAAAGTAACCTGGAAATGCTATAAGTAAATCGGTACATTTTTTCTGGCTCAAATACAAATATGTAACTCGAACCATGAGAATAGGAGAACGTTTTATGCGGGAA
Source organism: Meta bourneti (assembly GCA_933210815.1). Lineage (NCBI taxonomy): Eukaryota > Metazoa > Arthropoda > Arachnida > Araneae > Tetragnathidae > Meta > Meta bourneti. Next base: position 60,970,512 of record OW119923.1, on the reverse strand, counting down.
GATAATTTATAAACTTTTCCAATACCTTAAACCAATTCGGCTCGACTCATCTTTCTCTTCTGAGAGTCTGACCTAAAACCTACCGCAGATTATTCACGTTCTGATCACAACTAAAAAATGAACTAATACAGCTTGCCTTTTCGCGAAAAGTGTTAAAACTTAAGTAAATTTTAGAGAAGCACCAAAAGATTAGCTCTTTTGCATATTTTATTTGTCATCTTGAAATTTCTAGAATAAGCTCGTCTTTACAAGATTTTCATGGTTTGTTTGAGTTAAAATAGAATCATTTGTTAAATGAAAAAACAATCTTCGTTTTGAGTTGTGCCACTTTTCTCAAGACACAATGTAATTAATTTAAAGCATTTAAAATTAATATTTAGATAAACAATTGCTGCAAAAAGACAACTTCGTGGCCTTAAAATTTGACACTGCAGTCTAGTAGATGCCTTCCTGGATTAAAGGTTATAGCGTTTGTCTCCCATCCAGTAGATCCCGGTTCGAACAGAGACGTAAGTTGGCCTCTTGTAACGAAGAGGTCAGTGGTGGACCATTGAATAAAAAAAAAAACCACTGAATCACACAACCTAATTTGGTTGGGTTTTATGGCCAAAGACCCATTGGGCCAAACTGCACAAGACAAAAAATTTACAGCAAAAATTAAATCTGAAAAAAATTCAAGAATTCACGATTTCAAAGTGAAATTAGCCACGGTTTAAGTCAAAACAGTTTATAAGTGAATTTGAATGATAAAAATAAATTCCTGTGGTAAAGGTATGTAGGTAGTTAAATTAACGTCGCACTGGAACAACACAGAGGGCCATTGCCGACAGTACGGGACCAATCCCGAAGGGGAAGATGGACAACGCCACGTAATTTTGAACCACGGTCAGATGACAAGAACGCCTGAACTGGCACCCCACTCTCCAAACTTCCACACCACGCCAACGTGGTGACATTTGAGGCCACGACAAATTTAACGTGCACCAGCCCCCGTGTACACCGACTCTAGTAAAGAATCTCCAAGACCTTTTAGGGTTGGATAAAAGCTCCAAATAGGATTTGGTTGTGTCGAAATGTGTCCCGCATCCTATTTAGGAAAACTGCGGCTTAAGGGAACTCAGCCGTCGCTTACAGAAATTTAACAGAGTTCACACAGAGAAGCGCAACACCAGACAAACTGAAACCACTACTCCGCAGGCTATTAGACCGGCCGACTAGAATTCATAATCGATAACAAAAGCTTTCCAGAAAATCTGCGGTTGATACACACACATACAACAGGAGGGATAATAAAAGAAAGGGTTCATTCCGCTCATTATTTCGCCGCTGAACCCATTTCAGCAGTCGCTGCAGCTGAAAGTTCCGCGAACTTTTCTCGGAAAACGTAAGAGCGATAGACGCGTTTCGCCAAAACGAAAACAAAACAATTTCGGCAATTTATCCTATGGGGTTACGGCGAAAGGGGAGACGGCAGACAATGCGGAGGACTGTGAGAGAACAACCAGTTCGTCTATCGTTGCGTATTAAAAGGATCAATAATCCGACCCATTACAGGAGAGCGGCTGTTTAGAAAAGTGCTGCAGAGATCAAGAGAATAAAGTTGGTGATGCACGCGATGTTTGCAACGGGTGTTGAACTCGTGGCGGAGCGTTCGTAGTTTTTCGATGAAAATAGTTTGTGTTCGCTGTTTTGAAACAAATTAATAACCCAGGGGCCTGACCTCCTTGGGGACCCCTCCTGTATAATTTTTATTGTTGGAGATCGCCCCCCCCCCAGACACGAGATTTGGTTGCTTGGGTTCATTGGCACAATGTCTAAAACTGCGCCAAACTTAAGAAAAAATAATAGCGAATTCCAAACATGTGTGAGGAAAATGTATACGGATATGGGTGGTCAAATTTTAAGAGGTACTCGACCTTACTGATATGGCCGCTATGTGAGGAGACAAGGGCACCAACTCCTAAGGTTCTACCCCTCTTTGACCCACATTTGTACTGTCGGGGCCAAGCCAGATGACACCATGCTAATTGGCTTGATAATATTATTAAAAATAAACATTCATGACATGAAATCAAAATCAAGATGTGTCTGTCCCGTCTTTACTTTTGTAGTAGCGACTAACCTAGAACTGAGACCCATTTTTGTGTGTATTTCGTTTTTTGGTACCGGCCTCGTCTAACGTGGCACTTAGGCCCTGTTTTCTACCATGGCTTGTCTTTAAGTTGGAACCAGGGACCATCTTCTAACCTGGTACCAGGTGCTCTAAACTTTACGGTCTAATTGGAAGCCATGGATTATAAAATCCAAGACCCGGTCTTCCAGTGTGGTTAGTACCAGAGCCCGTCTTCAACCTGGTACCGCAGACCGTCTTCTAACCTAGTATGGGGTCCGAAATGCAGATGTGAAGAGTTGTATACATTTGGTTGGGTGGGGTGTTTTATAGCGCAAGGGCCATACTTGACCAAGCTGGGCCAAACGTTAAATAAATCTACATTCACTGGGACTACGATGGAAAATGATTTACTAGTGTAATTGTACATCTCACATCTTCTAGTCTGGTACCAGAGTCCGTCTTCAACCTGGTATCAGGTTCCATCTCCTAACTTCGTACCGCGGCCAACTTAGTATTGGGCTCGGAATGCAGATATGTGGCGGAGCTACATACATTTGGATTAAGAGAAAAGCGGAATTAAATGTACCAGTGCAATTATAGAGTACATACCAGTGCAATTGTCTATATTTCCGGATAATTTGAGGTCGGATAACAGTTAAAGCTTCGCATAAGTTAATCGAAGTCGTTCGATTTGCCTGATGAAATTAACTTATCATTTTTCAACGACGAAAACTGTTAAACTTTAGGAAGAATTGAGGGTCAAAATTACCCAATAACGTCAACACCACATGACTAATAATGGAGCACTATTTAAAACCCATCTCTCTTCGGCGGTAATCCCACCTCGTTGCAAGAAACAACTCGTCGAAACAAACGAAGAGGCGTCGTACTACAACACACGAGAAGAAAATGCTCGTGATACACGATAGTTCAGATCTTGCATATCAGCCGGTCGAGTAACAAATGTATGAGCGCTGGCTGCTCAGGCGAGCGTAAAAGTTTCAAAGGCGGGTCAGACAAGGTCGTTTCCTTGTATGACAGCCCAGAGCGAATTAATTGTTTTGGCTGTTTTTCACTCGCCCTGACAGTTTGTCTGTCCGTCCGTCGGAGTCTCGCCTCCTTCCCCCTCAGCCGACACGTTTTGCTCACTTTTATCTTTTCCTTTTTTTAGATACTATGAGGTATGTGCTTGTTTTGTGCCTTTGCCAGACGAACCGAAGCAAACATTTTTTTTGCTTTTCCTCTTCTCCCTTCTGTTATTTTGTTTGTTTTAAAAAGTTTTCGCGCGTCGAGCCGAAAAGACGCGGTTCTATTTCTTGGGGATTTTTTTGAGTTTCCGTAAAATATTTCCTCTATGAAGCGTGTCAGTTTACAGCTTTCACGAATGCAAACACCCGCGTCGCGGTGTCCGAACAGCGTTGCGGTAACGTCTCCCTGCACACAAAGGACTTGAGAAATAGTCGCCCTTTTTTCCTACAGCGTGAAACGGTTGACCTGAGAATGAGATGGGTCCACATGAACATCAGTCTATGAACTCAAGTGTACCACGAAAGTGGCAGGGCAAGCTCAAGGGGCGATCGCGCTATCATCGAAATTGAATAGGAGCGAACTTCGATCCTAGTCTCATGCAAGATTTTTAAAAAAATGGCAATGCAGCTTTCCCTAAAACATTACAAGACATGTCTTTCATTTTAGAAATGGTTCTCAGATGTTTCGCTACAACACATTTTTTGTCGAACGCCTTGGTGGTTGTTACCATTATGCTGCTTTATGCTCAAATAAGAAATACATGAATAAGCTAACTATAACTTACGTAATTCGGTTAACCAATAAGACTGAATTTGATCACACAACAGCAGACATGAATCACGATTGAAGTTTGAACAAAACAATGAGCGTACTACAGCTCAAAATAATAAACCGCCACAAAATTTTGCAAAATATTGCCGTGATTAATTTTCCAGAAAAAATCATTTTTATTTACATCTGAGTTTAGAATTTTCGAGATATGTTCCGCAAATTCGGAAGATTTCTTACATATTTACAGGAATATATAAATATAACACAGAAGAGTACAGTAAGACTAAACTAATTTTTCAGTTTGCTTGCCGAGAAAACTGAATATGCGATTTAAGAAGGAAATTCAATAACATGTTTTGAATACGTACGTTTACGAATTTCGAGGGTACACTTCGAGGTCTGATGGAGAAAATAGAATAAAACGACAATGGTCGATACAAATACAATAAAATGTGACAAGGGTTAAAAAATAGAGATTAAATTAACGAACAGATGAATTGGATTACCAAAGAGGAGCGCCAACTTGGGTAAATTATTAACGGGTAGCAAATATATAACTATTATAGATATATTTGTGTGAACACACATTTGGTAATTTTTATCCCCGTTTTGACGAACCTAAAAATATTAGGGGCCCCAAATGGTTCGTACACGGCTTCCACATAGAGGGGTGAGTTATCGCTATCAAGGTACCGGGAGAGATAAAATATTTGTGCAAAATTATTGAGTACTACGGATACATTCTCTTACTTCACGAGGGACCCGTTATCTAACCTTATATTGGGGCCCAGAGTGCAGATGCAGGAAGTAAGGTTCGGGTCCCCTACAGGGTTAGAAATCAGGAGCAGAAAAACAGGTGCCAATAGCACCTAAAATTTTTTATTGCCAAAATATTAAAATCAAAATTTATTTTGTTCACGGGGATGTTATACGCAGTGTAATTAATGACTATATATATACACTGCTGGCCACCGTAAATGCAACACCCTGAAGGAAGCATGCAAATAATATGAAATTTACAACATGCATTAGCGGAGGTGAGATATGCAAATGATTAGAATTTCAGCGCAGACGCACATCACGCGCGCCTGTGGCGCCACTTCAAAGCGCTATTTAAGGCTTGGAGATTTCGACGATTTCAAGTACGGCAATTGTGTTTTTCTTGTGGTTTTTTAAAAAAAAAACGATCAATTATGCCTCGTAGAAAACAGCGATCATCTTTTGATCAAGTATCCGAGTTCGACAGAGGAAGGATAGTGGCCTACCGAGATTGTGGATTATCTTTCAGGGAAATCGGTAGTCGTGTTGGACGAAACCAAACAACTGTAATGCGGATATGTGATCGTTGGATGCAGGAGGGTACGACGGACCGACGTGTTCGATCGCATCCACCTCAGTGCACCACTTCACGTGATGACAAGGCATATTGTGCGTATGGCAGTGACGGATCGCTCAGCCACATCCCGAACCATAGCACAGCACATTCAGTCTGTACCGCATCATCCAGTGTCTGCGCGTACCATTCGACGCCGTTTACAGCAGAGTGGTCTGTCCGCAAGACGTCCATTGCTTCGTCTACCCTTGACGCAGAACCACAGACGTTTCCGCCGCCAATGGTGCGATGAAAGAAGGATGTGGACGGCAGAATGGAATGAAATTGTCTTTACTGACGAGTCACGCTTCTGTCTGCAACACCACGATGGTCGGATTCGAGTCTGGAGACACCGTGGAGAGAGGATGCTGAACAGCTGCGTTATGCACCGCCACACTGGTCCTGCACCGGGTATTATGGTATGGGGCGGTATTGGATATCACTCTCGCACTCCTCTAGTACGCATTGCCGGTACTTTAAACAGCCAGCGCTACATCTCCGAGGTGTTGGAGCCAGTTGTCCTTCCTTACCTTCAGGGCTTGCCCACAGCCATATTTCAACAGGATAATGCGCGACCACACGTGGCACGTATTGTCCAAGGGTTCTTCGTCAATCGCCAGATTGAATTACTTCCCTGGCCAGCTCGCTCTCCGGATCTTCCGCCGATAGAAAACATGTGGTCCATGGTTGCTCAACGATTGACCCAGAATACATCCCCAGCTGCCACACCAGATCAACTTTGGCAACGTGTGGAAGCTGCTTGGTCTGCTGTACCCCAAGAACACATCCAAAGTCTCTTTGAATCAATGCCGAGGCGTGTGGCAGCGGTGATCTCCAACAATGGCGGCTACTCTGGCTACTGATTTTGGCAGGAACCACACTTCACAGAAGTCTATAAATTTAATCATTTGATACTTGGTCAACATGTTATCTACAAAATAAATTTTGTTGTGATATCTCTTGTCTTTCTTGGTGTTGCAATTTGGGTGGCCAGCAGTGTATATAGGGTCTTGTTAAGAACACATATATTTAATTTATGTACTTATATTATGCCGCCGACACTGAGAGAAGCTGTTTCTACTTCGGTGTTGAGTCAAGTATAACAGCCCGAAATCGGATCGTATGGATCTTTCTAATTTCGACTTAAAACCTTTGATCCATGCAATCGCCGAAAGCAATGGAAATATGATTACGATAGCATCGATGCTTGTAAATAGACTAAATATATTTCCGCGAATGAAAAATAAGTCTGAAGGAAAATAAAATGCTCTCCCATTGATTTCGTCACAGGCAAAGATACCAATGACCATTTGCATTTTTAGGTCTTTACAAAGGCATTTTGATCGTTGGAATTTGCGTTATTCAAGGGGGGGAAATCAGACTAGGTCGTCTAATAGAACTTATAGGGGGGAAATGACAGCTAATTTCTAACCCCGGACCCCTTCGTGGGATGGTACGAAGTGACCCACTATCAGCCACATGCAATTTAGCCGACGCTCCCCCCCCCCTAAGCCACGTCGTAATTCAACCCCCCGCTTTGCATAAAAAGAAACACCTCCCCGAAAACAAGCCAAACACAAACCGTGTAGAAATAATATCGCTCGGGACGAGAATACATGAGCGACGTCAAAATTTCAACGCGGTCGGAATATGCCAAAAATCGCACTTTTCTGAAATTTATCACGTGTCAAAAGATCTAAAAATAAGCGCGCGCTCTCGGCGGGAGAGGCCAAATACCTCTGGCTGAGAGTTACTTGCGAAAGAGAGAGCGCAGGCATCCACAACACAAATTTTAATGCATAGTTAAACGAGACTCCAGTGCTTCGGGAACTGGAGACGCTGTTTAAACCGGGAAAGCGGAAAGGTGCAAAAAAGTGCAGACGTGGCATAGATTTTTTCAAAGGGGAAAACTTAAGGATGATGAAAAATAAGCGGAGGTGATGGCGCTCATGAAAGAACTATTGGCTTCAAAATTAAAAACATAATTCGTGACAATGTTTGGAATTCATCAAGTGGCTAATTAATTTAAAAAAAACTTAAAGCCAAGTCCAAAGGCCCGTTCTTGAGTGGTGTACTAGGTGTTCTCGTAGTCAGAAAGCAGGGACGGTCAAAAGACAGTATACCTGTACGAGTAATGTTCAACAATACATTTCAGATATTAACTTATTCGTTACTTGTCTTCATTCTTCATTAGCCTTTGACAGCCCAGTATGTCTTTCAGCATTTGGCAAAGCGGTAGTTCGGTGACAGATCATTTTTTCCAATTGATAAGGCTAATGTAGTCAAAACCATGAAAATTTAATGTAGTCAAATTTGAATTAAACTTCCTGTTTTTCTTCCATCCGTGCATCAATACTCCAGTAGCTCAGTGGGGTTGCTCGCAACGCGAGCTGTAGGTGACGCAGGTTAGATTCCTCCCTGGGTGTATTTTCTCTCTTCTGAGTCAATAAAAACTTTCCGTGTGTGTAAGTCTATTTACTTGACGCTGTTTGGCACAGCTTGGCCAAATATGGCTCTTGCGCATAAAGAAACCCAACCAAACATCTATAATTCTCCTGATTCTGATATATGCTGTCAAGGATCAGTCAATTTTTCTAGTACTAGGCTTTCTGGATGCTCGAAGTAAGCCTTCATCGTAATCACATTGGAAATTACATCTTTGCTATAATCTAAGAATTGCCTTGAAAGTGTTAGCACATTCTACAGATGTAAATTACTAGGTATTGAAGTATCTTATTTAGTATTTGGATTACAAGGAGGCATATTATTTTTCCAGCGGTGCTAAAGCTTGTGCAACAAAACCATTTCTTGGGCATTTGTGATTGTTTTAAGGTCCATAGGGTCAGATATTTATATAAATCCTCAAATTTTTTGTATGTAATTCTTTGTATAAATAAAACACGGGTCCCATTTTTCAACTGTTTCACATTATAACTATAACGAAAAGAAAATCTAAAAATACTGGTTTTTCTGATTGATTTTTTTTCAAGGTCAGAGGGTCTCGGCTAGATATTTATGTTTATCTCTGAAAATTTTTGAGCAGCATAAGGGTCCATTTATAAACGTTTCGTACTATTGCTTACTATTACAAAAAAAATATCATTTTTTAATTATGTCTTAAAACACTGTTTTTCAACTTCATAAGAATTTTCCAACTGCATTTTTTAGTACAGAGTACTTGGTTAAAAGATAGATACACCAGAAAATACTTTTGAACAACGTTTTATCAGAAAAGTTAATACTCAGATACTTCATGTATCGCAAATGTCAAATGCTTACACTTTTAGGTAATGTTCATTCAAATAATAAGTAAAATTATTCATCTACAATAAATACTCTCTCCAACGATGTTATCTCAAAATTATTCTATTGGAGATTTTTATATAATTACGTACAAATACGGAATTTTGCTGGTCCCCAAGAACTGAAAACACTTATTTCCTAATTCCACTTTGAAACAATTGAAAATTTTTTCAAAAGTTCGACGTACTGATGCATCTTGGCGATTGATTAACAGCATTTCTCAAAATTTAGGTTTCGCGACATCCCTTCAATTTGTGAACAGCCCCACAGCAAGCAGTCAAATTACAAGAAAAGGTGAATTCAAGTTTTCATTATGTTACTGATTAACATTAACGCTCATATCTTGCGAAAGGCATTAAAAAAACAGCGCGTGGACACCTATGTGGCTTTCCTGTTTTGTGTTTCAAGTTTCCCCTTTAAGCTTTTGATAGTCCTTCACCTACTCTGCCGGCAAGGACGATAAGCATTTTATTTGCAGGCCTAGGAATGAGGGTATAGAGTAGTTTTCCCTACCTGGCCACTAAGACTGCTTGAGGTCAGATACAGAGACGCCAGGAGTTTGTCTTGCGTGCTTTCAAAATGAGATAGGAAAGGCTGGCTTATGCAGTTCGAAAGGGTGTTAAAGCGTAAGGTATTCGAAGAGTGCTTCAATCACCAATGGTTTTAGTTATTCGATTCGAATCGTTTTAAATTATTTATTTTCAAATAAAATGGTTTCGCCTATGAACAGAATCTACGCATCAAAGCTCAGAATTTTCGCCTTGAAAAATAAATTTTACGCTCACTCATTTTGCAAATTATATACGAGACTCACTTTTTAATAAGGATTCACAAGTCAAAGGACACAAATGAAAATTATGCAAGATTGCAAAAATATTAAAAAAAAAATTAATTTTTTTCTCTATTAAATTCAATGATGAGATTGGTAGATTCCTAGTACAAACGTTTTCTAAACATGCAACGAGAAATTTGAGACAATACTAGAAGAGAATGCGAACTAAAATTCTATAAAAAGGTGCGTTTCTCTTAAACTTTTCCCATATTCTAATTATCTCAAGTATTCTTAAAATTATTTTGCTACCAAGCGAAAAAAATAGTGTTTTAATATTTAATTGTACTGTAAACAATAATTATTTATATGAGATATACCATTGTTTTTGATTGGTTGAGTTATATAGCGCAAGGGTCATATTTGATCAAGCTGTCCCCAACGCAAAGCAGAAAACGTCAAGTAATGAACATACATACACTCCCGCGAGAAGGCGGCTGACCTTGGGTCAGTTGATTTCTGAATAGGTGTGAAAGGTTGTCTCAGATAAGAACTACCATACGCAGAAGCAAAGAAATATTTGAGGCGGTCGATGATTATCCCTCGACAAGTTTAGAATCTAATGATAAACTAGGTGTCAGAATCAGTACTAAAGACGCCAATTGAGGAAAGTATTTAAGCTTGTACCAGTCCCCTAATTCAACTAATCGACTCGTTTAAGTCCGACTCCGCGTTCTCGCAGGAGTCGGACTGGAAGTCTTACTGACACAGAAGAGAGAAATGCAACCAGGATGATGCAGGAATCCAACCTACGCCGCAGGTGAGCCAGCCCTCTTTGGACCTAGAACACCAGTATCATGGTACCTGATGATCCTCCCTTATAAGGGGTACCTGATGATACTCCTTTAAAGGGGTCCTGATGGTGCCACTCGTATCACTAACGGTACGCTACCTTTTGAAAACCGCTGCGAGATACAGAAACACAAAAGACTTGAGACAGTAGCATCTTTACAGTTAGAAGTTTTACAATATATAAAAAGCGACAACACACGACAAGTTCCAACAAGTGACGGGGACATGTGTCCATGAACTTAAAACAATGACAGACTCCCCACACCTCAAACACTTGGTCAGGAATTTTGTTCAGACCCAGCGAGGCTTAAAGGTTAAAAGTGACATCTCAGCCATCGAGGGTCTTGCAAAACGAGCGACGCAGAAATAACTTCTTTCTCTGGCCAGTCATTCCCTGATCCGGAGAGAAGTCCCAGAAAGAGGATCTCGTCAGAAAATCCAATTTGTGGTCAGCACATGGGCGCAGATCCACCCTTCAATGACCAGTGGCGCGATCGTGGTTGAGAAACAAGGCTGCGTGACACGAAATTTAGTCTCCGGGCTTAGATAAGAAAGGAAGCCTTTGAGATGCGGGACACGATTCCTTCCAGTTCTCTCACTACTAACAATAAGGCGTTGCCTGCCGTTCAAGGATAGCACGAATTCTTTGATGCACTTACTGTTGCTACACTTCGCACACATGCAGAGATAGCAATACTACTTTAAAAGATGATAGTTTAAAATTTCCATGCAAATTTTTTCGACAATTTCATTTATATTTTAACCGTTTCCTTTAAAACAACTATTTCTTCTGAACCGAATTTCTAGGGAAATGAAAACTGTATGTCTCTGTAAAGGCCAAAATAAATTTTTTTCTGATTTGGAATATTAGATAGTAATACATTTTTATGAAAGATGGATTTTAACATGGCGTTTCAGACTAGACTGCTTTTACTAATTATTGTTGATTGCTTGGTTGGGTTTTATGGCATAAAGGCCATATTTGGTAAGCGACACCAAACTCCAAGACAACGTCCAGTAATAAACATATGCACAGGGAAAGTTTTACTCTGGTGTATTTCTCTTTTCGTGTCAGTAAGTTACGGGAATCGAACCTGCTCCGCCTAAAACTCGCAGGTTGCTAGCGCATAGGGTAAACCCACCTTAATATTGGGGGAGAAAGTTGTTTAGGAAATCAACCCTTTAATTTTTTATTCTACTCGAGAATCCAGCAATGGTCAAGTTAAAATGTCAGGTGCCTTAAAATTCGAAGTTAAGCCTCTTATTTCCTAACGTATTCAAGTCTAAAAAGCCCTCGGGTAGCAAAAGCAATCGTAGAATACAAAACCGAAATCCAAGTATTTCCAAGTTTGATAATCGGAGAAGTATTTTCTATAATCTTGACCATCTAGCAATAAAATCATACAGTGTCATAAAAAGCGAAGACATTGAAAAATAGTTCTAGGAAATTTGTAATATTTACAAGAACTCGGAAGCAGAAAGGATTAAGATTACCTCGAATTCTGAAAGGATGGCAACAAAATACTAAAATGAAACAAAATTGTCATTAATAAAATAATTAAAAATTGTTACTTTCTTTCAGGAAACTGGTGTTTTAATGTGCGAAACGAAAAATACTAGCAACTGGCGAAAACTAAAAAACTCATTTCTAGAATGCGAGAATTAATTTAATTTTAACACAATTGCCTTGTTACAAAATTCATTTTGCATATTTGAGAAGCTTCAAACAGAATTGTTGCAAGAACTCACAATCGCAACTGTGAGATCAAGTGTGGAAGCTTTCCCATTAACAAACAGCATCCCACTGCAGTTGACTGCGATGTACGTACTCATTGCAGTCGAGCGTCCTGAAACAAGACACGAGGCCGACCTCAGTCAACGCAACTAGAGGCCAAAGCGATTCTTTGGGAGCCGGTTTCCATAGAAACGAGGCGCCATGGCACCCTTCCGAGCCAACCTCTTTTGAAAAGTGTCTCCACTTGAAGCGGGTCGCCTACTTGATTCAGTCTCTCGGCTGCATGCCATCCCCTCCAGAGAGTAAATGGAACACGAATTTCTACTTGCGATTCGTTGAGAGAACATTGATTCATCGCACACCCTGTTTTTCCATCAACTCTTTGGCCCACGACTTTCACGTAAAGTTAGATTTTAGTTGAGCGAATCAAACGATAATTCTTATTCCAGAAACCAAGGCCCCCCACACATGGGGGAGGGGGATCGCTGGTATCATGGTTTTCGAAAGTTAAATCCCAAACTTAATGAAGTTACAACATTAATTAAAAAAGTTTGGGTTCTCAGTTTATTATCATGCACTGTCTGTCTACCACAACCCCACACTCAGTCTGCTCCTATCTGTTGCCGCTGAAAGAGACCTTGTGCTATTTTCCATAGAAATGCTTGAAGAAATGTATTTAAATTTGTCACATTGGCGCAATTGATGACAAATTGAAATATATGTTCAGATTGTTACTTATCTTTACTCCGCCGCCAACTTTCGAGAAAATTCTGCGAACTGGTTTCAAAGATTCTTATAATCGATTCAAAAACAACTAAATTTACAAATACGAAAAAAATCAAATTTAAGCGATCGTGTATTCTGTCAGTAGAGTCAAAATCTCGTTAGTTGAACATGCAATTTTATGGAGTTAATAAAATATTCTAATTTCCTAGATATTCCAGATACAAGTTCTGATATCGATGTAGCTAGATTCGCGCCCTTTAACCTTTGCAGCATTCAAATATGCTGTACCGATTACGTGTGAAGAGTTTTTATTAAAAAATCATGAAAGGACTTGATATAAACACACTTAAGAAAAAGCATACATTACAAATCAGATTATATCAGTTTGGCTCCGTTACACATAAGAAAGTATTCTTCTTCTAGACCCTCCTCCTCCCAACTCACCGATAAGTTTTGAGTTTTTATATGGGAGGAGGGGGAGGACTTTAATCATGGGCACAAAAGGGGCACGCCGGGAAAACCAGCCCCCCCCCCACACACAGAGAGGGTACACCCAGACTCCGGCGCATCCGCACCGAAGTCCAGGGCACCACCATTTATTTTTTCTTTAAAAATACACACAAAAAAAAGGACCAACAGGGTCCAAAAACAACAACTAAGTATCGACGACCGGCACACTGCCGGTTTACAAGGACGATATCGGCCATCCTGTAGCACCTGAAACTTAACCACAGATTTATAACTTTTAATTTTTTTTTAATTCATTAACTGCAGCCCACATTACTGCCAGTGGGCAGTTTAAAGTAGGCGCTACAAATAGGTGGTAAATAGTAGTATATAAGAGGATGGCTCATATGAGGCGCCAATATAAGAACAAAAAGAGATTTATGATATGATATTTTACAATGAGATTTACACACAATTATGATGATATTTAAAATTACTATATTCTCAAAACCCCAAATTTCTAAAATTTTTAAGAAAAGTAAAACCACAGGATCTAAAACAATGAAGTTTAAAATTGAGCCGGACCTAGTCCTTGACTACATAAGAAAGTATTGTAGGATTATCACCGGTCATATGATCAGTCAAATGTGGAAGTACACTTTGTGCTGATTGAGATTAAAACTAGACCACATCAAAACGCCATACGCTCCATTCAATTTAACTCGGATGCTTAGGAAGCGTTTTGAAATGTTGCTCCAATTTCAAGTTTTCTTTAAATTCATGGACGCCGGTTTTAGTCTGATAAATAGAAGCCAATCGAAAAAACTACACTAAAATTCCGACCACTGACCTTACAGCCTTCGGCACTATAAGTTGCGAACTGGCGGCCATTTGTAAAGAAGTAACTCAATGAGTAAGCCACCGTTCCTCGTAACAGGCACAATCACTAAAATCCATTCGCTTACAAACCGAGATTCGAAACCAGGACCTACTTGGTGGCAGGCTAGAGAAACGCTATAACCACTATACCAGTTAGGCGGTAGAAAAAATTTGTATATAAAACATGTACCGATAAAACAAATATTACAGTACAAAATAATGAAATATCTAATAAGCCGAGTTTTTCCCTCGTTCGAAACAGCAAATGATTTGCTCTAAAAATAACAGAGATTATATAATTGAAAAATAACAAAGAGATTATATAATTGAAATGAAATTTACCGTCATCCATACAAAAAATGTCTTATTCTAATGAGCTACTTATGATAGTTCAATGTAGAGTATAACCTTCATTATCCGAGCTCCGATTAACAGTGTCCGTGTTATACAAGCCGAATTCGATACCGAGATTCCTTGCTTTATGAATCTTTCAATAGCAGTAATAGTAACCAATGGTGCAGTAAATGTTTTCTGTTTCATATAGCTTGTTTTATGTCACTACGGATAATCAAGGTTCTAGTATTCATAAATGCTGCTGATATACTTTTGATTACTTTTCCTAGGACATTTCACTGAGATTCTTTATCTGATCCATTTAGATTTCGTGACAATGTATGCTGTAATGATTTGAAAGGTGGGCAATTTTTGTAGAAGAGAAGGCATTTCCATAATTTTAATTTTTAGCAGACTAGGCGACTAAGATTCATCAAGTGAGATTTTCCGTAATTTTACTAATGAATCACGTAATTCGCTGTAATGAAAGTGAAAATCCGTAATAGTTTGCCTTTCTGTGGAGTTCACTGGTTTCTCTCAAGCGACCCTCAAATATGGGTCGACATCCCATAGAGGTCCACCAAGGGCGCACGTGGTTCCTAGTTGTATGCCTTCCCATAAGCCACCAATAAAATATTAAGCTTCAGGTTAAATGATAACAATTTTAATTTCACTATCACTTTTACTAAGGCTTTCCAAAAAGGCAATGAATCAGTCGAAGTAGTACCTGCGCACAGTTCCCCCTATGACATAAACGAAATATCTCCTTGAAAACGCGAAGCACACAAATGCCAATCGCTCGCTTCTCTCCTCCTACCGCGCGTGTGCGTTCGGATTCACTGCAGTTTACAATTCCATTGTTCAATTGTACTCGATCCCCCTTCCATTTTCATTCAATACACGTGTTGTCTGCACTACCTTCCGCCACTCTGCATTGTTAAAGCAGGTGCCAGCAAAATCAATAGGACGGAGACCAGATTAGACGGCCATTGCTAGACTTATATTCTTCCACGTTCTGCAAACGATACAAGTTCTGGTTGGAAGTTGTTCACTGGAATCTCAATTTTAAAACAATTCCCGACGGAATTGAGTACCAAAACATCGATCCAATGGAGAGTAGCGATTTAACGAAATCACTTTATAAATCAATTCATTTTCTTGTTTTCCGACGGTAAAAGTCGCGATTCGAGTACTGCATTCCAGAACGAGATTCCCCAAACTTTTATCCAGAACATAAAAACCATCTCTACATCTACACTAAGGATCTTAATATCAAGTAGGATCACGGGCCCAAGTACCACTTTAAATATAGATAATGACAGCAGTGGACTGGTTGGTTGGATTTTATGGCACAAGGGGCCATATTTGGCCATGCTGAGCCAAAAATAAGACAGACATCACGTAATGGACATACACTCACAAAGGAAAGCTTTTACTTTTTTTAAGACTTAAGAGAGAAATAAACCCAGGGAGGAATCGAACCTGAGACGCCTCAACTCGCAGTAGTTAAGATTAGGAGTTGATTTTAAGTCCGGGAGAATAGGATTAGGAACATGTGAATGAATGAAAAAAGAAAGTGAAAGCTAAATGTAAGTTATATATTTGTCTGTCAAATTTGGTTTGGTTAAGGCACACTAAGTAAGGTTTGTGTTCTATAAGGAAACAAATACCTAAATGGCAAAGCTTGTATGATTGATATGAACTTCATAAATTCAATATTGATGTTAATTTTAAACATGAAAGTCAAAAATTGGTAGCATTCAATGGTTTTTCGGTTCAATATGAGAAAAGAAATATTTTTGAAAATTGTAATATTAGAAGCAAAACTGGAATTCCGTATATAATTTTGTGTACAATGTTTCAATGAAACTGATAAAAAACTATTTCGGAATATTTAAATTGACAATTTTAAAAATTCTAACTCAAAAAAAGTGAAATTTTGTGCAGTGGAGACTCATTTCCCTCATATAAAACAAATTATTTTGAGAGTTTGCAAAACCAATCTTTGTAGCAAAATCTGCACTAACAACAAACAAATATCAGGATACCGTGACCCCATCGCCGGTAGAGTTCGTTTAGTTTGCATTTTCACAAACCAGGAGGAGGGAGAACGATCAGTCAGACGCCCGATCCTCAGCATCTGAATCGAAGGTCTACCCCTTCCGGATGAGACGACCAACCAGACTCCACGTGGATCGGCGGGACATCGACGTCTAGCAACGTCACAGCCAAAGTAGGTGGAGCCAAGATCCGGTTGCTATGTGTTGCTAGGGGAATGACGTCACGACGTGTGTGCATACGATGTTTTGAAGTTTGCCATCATCCGACTCGATATCTGACGCATTCCGTTGCTCTTATGCCTCATAGTATTGTTTTATGACGTTGCTCGCACTTATAGCCGGGGGAAGGAGGAAGATTTTCCTTTCAAATAAGTCTTCCAACAGCAATCGGTTGAGCAAATCTTCACAGAAAAGAGTTAATTTTAAAACTTTCCTAAGGAGTGTCCGAGTGCCTAGAAACTGGTAATGTTTCCGGAAACTTTTATAGAAGTTCGAAGAAAAAAACACCGAAAAAATATATTTTGATGCAATAATAACTAAGAGATGTTTTTGATCTTTTGAAATATTATCTTCGCGCAAGAATAAGCCCCAAATGCCATTTGTGCTTTGATACATTTTTACGGAACATATGGGAAGACAGAAATTTTTACGCATGTTCGTTGCAAGTTCCGGTTTGCTTCAATTTATTCTAGGAAACATTTGTATTTTTCACAAATGTGAAAAAGTATAAATTTTCATTTAATGCAATAGATTTAAATCAAGGAAATTTTTCTGAAAAGTGAATATGGCTAAAACCAAAGTAATTATCGCTGTCAAGGGGAAAAAAATTAAATTTAAAATCTCAAGTTTGTTCGATTTTTTCAAAAAAAAAAGTACACCCACACAAATTACTCTTACAATATGGTTTTGTGATTTGACATGGAACTATAATTTTAATCATTAGGACTGTGTGATAGATTTTTAGTTGAGGTTTGTCGCTTTAATCCCGTTTTTTATACACTAGAACCAATTGCACCGTAACCTTCGAGTATTTTTAATCAATGATTCCTATTTTTTTGTACCGTAAATTTATCTTTTTCATGCACCGGCATCCATAAGTTTTGGGGAAAGGTGTGATCTGAATATCCTTTATCCAGCTATTTACAAGCCCAAACAATTAAACTTAGATCGTTAGAGCACAATTTTTGTAATGAAGGCATACATTTTCTATCTTCCAGCGTGCTAAATCAAGAAAAAAGTTATTTTAAAAAGAGTTTGTATTTTCGAACGAAGAGGGCGACAAATTCATAACCGAATTCCAAAGCATGTTTTCGATGTCCTAATTTAACGCTAAGATTCCAAAAAAAAAATTAGCAATCCCGCAAACAAAACCGTTCGCGAATACCAGAAAAAGAACCAGGAAATAAGAAACGAATGGATAGTTTCCGGATCGAACAAGAGACCTTGGCACCCGATCCCATAAGCTGCAGCTTCGTCACAATATCCTTGATGTAAAAGCTTGGAATACACGAAGGAAAAACAAAGAAAGTATAAGTCATCGTCGTCCGATTAAAGAACGTACAAAAGATGATGCAATGGCGGAAAGGAAAAAAAATACATTTTTATCTCTTGTCCGCTTGTACCGATACAAACCATTAGCTTAAGAGCAGACTTGAAGAATGAAATAAAGAAAGCAAAAATAATAATGATGGCGCGACGAAGGAGCTGGGGGAGGAGGCCAGCAAGGAAGGCAGTCTCGTCTGCTCTTTTTTTCTGCCTCTCGAAGCGCGAAAATAATAAAGATGCAATTCGATGATAAACATGAAAAAGGTAAAAGTTAGGACGCTGAATAGGCACAAAGAGTAAGATCCTGGGTGATAAATATTAATAAGGGCCGAGTATTCCACAATCAATGCTGCGAGTTTGAGAAAGAATGGATGATGAAATGTTGGCAACACATGAAGATTCTTCGAATGCTTCGTCTTCTAAATCCTGTGGTTTATTATTTGGAGTAAAAATTTAAAAAGCACTCACTTCAAGGTTATAAAACGATGGTTGAATTAACCCGTTGAATTATGCATAGCTGAATATCTTTGAGGAAAATTCCGATAACAATTGTGATTTAAATTTCAAAAACATATGTTAGCTTATTTTTTTTAAAGTGAAGGTATCCTAAATGTTTTTGATTCACACAAAAAGAAAATTATTCAAAGGGGAAAAGTTCGGTCCAATTTGTTTTGGTCATTTTGCTCGGAAAAAACTTCCACACATTCCCACAAGATTATGGGTTTCATTATCTCTATTGTGGCAAAAAGCGAGCAGAGCGATGAACCAAACACAAAATAATAGCGTTCTTTTTTAAGTTTCGACGAAAAAGTCAATTAAAAACATTTAATCGGTTATTTAATTCCTTTTAAGATTTTTTCACATTAGCACAGCATCATCAAAAAATGTAAACATAGCTGGACAAAATACTTTGCATCTTTCTAAACTTTCTTTGGAAGTTAAAACAAGTGCATCGTTAGTTTCACGTAATTTCAAAGATACTCCACTTTATAGCTAGAATGAGTCAGTAATTATCCATGAAAAGGAAAGAACCGAAAGATCAACTTAAATGTGAGGAGAAAATATATAGTATCTCAATGATGGATACACTGAAGAATTTTATTCTATCACATAAATTGTAGCATAGGATGTCCAAGTCGTTCAGTGTTCAATCCGTGTTGAAATTTAAATTGCAGATTTTATTTAAGTACTCTACCAGATTTTTCGGTTAAAATCAGATGGCCTTTACCAATGAATTTACCACCAAAATTAAGTGGTCTTTTCCAAAATTATAAACTATCATGTATTTATTGGTGCAATTGTCCACTATAGAGGATAGCATACGACATTCCTGATTCCAATTTAGAAACTGAATTATTGCTTTTAAATGCTTGTTATGGAACAAAAGATTTCAATGTATTTGTAAGAATTTGTATCCTGTAAAACTAATGATTCATGTTTATCTTTATTAGCCAATCAATAATTTTTATTTTTAAAAGATTCCGATTCCTCAGTTTTAACATTTTACAAAGAATTTTTGATTTCAAGCATCGTTTGATATTTGTGATGTTCAATATTTGGTAATACAGAAAAATTTCATTTGAAAGTTCATAAGTACTTTCCAAAATAATATTGTTCGTCTAAATCTTAAGTATACGAAAAGTTTATTCATTTTTATTTGTTAAAAGTTACATATTTTTGAAAGCCAAAACATAATTCAAGTCTGCTAATTTGAGCATAAAAGTTGGAACAATTCGTGCACTGATGATACCTGAATTTCCCGAAATAATCTTGGTTGTTCAAAGCATAGTTGGGGTCAGTATCATGAAGAATTGGAAACGCATTCTGCAAGCAGCCGAAACTGGCCGCTGCTACAGAAGGTGCAAAAAAGTCTCTCCAGAGAATAAAGGGGAAATAACTAATTTTCACGTCGAACTTTCTGGTCCAACTGGTCTGCGCAACCTTAAAGAGAACCACGGGGAGACGAGTTTCTCTTCTGCTTTTTCTTAATTCATGCTATGAATCGGAGGATTGGCCAACAGCTTAGGGGTGGTGGGGAAAATGGAGAAGAAAATTCCTAGATAGTCAGTTGATGGAGTTTCTTCAGTCAAAGACCTCCGAGCCCGAGACGAAATGTCTGGGTCCGCTGCAACATTTTTTTTCTTTTATTTGTCTTACAGAAGTAATGATCTTAAGAACGCCTTTGGAAGATGTTACGTGTGTAAAAAGTTCGTGCAAAAAGAAATTTTGGACAAGACTGACTTATCAGAGGAATGAATCATCCGTGTGGTGCTTTTTACACTTGTTTGATAACTCTTGAATTGTCAGATAACAGAAAACGATTTTGCTGTAATTTAAAAAGAAATTAGTCTTCAAGTGTGTCTGCGTAAATGCGCATAACAGCATTTGTTATGGCCGATGTCCGAACGACAGAATTTTTCAAAATTTCCATCTCTAGGCAGTGTGAATAATTAATTACCTTTTCGTTGAAATGTTCCAATTCGCTTATAGAGTTATTAACGTTCAGGTTTCTATATGATCCATGATCTCAGAGAGGACACGGCCATCGCCTTTGTTTTCTTGTTTTGTCTACTGTATTGTATTTTTATGAGAAAATGAATCAGTGAGCTATAAATAAACGAGGCGTACAGTCCACTCGTATTTTTTCCAAAGGTTGCCGGCTACCTCCTTTGAGAACCACCCGCTGAAAAATCCACTCCCACGCACAAGGATTTTTAATTCTTTTTAGAAATACAGCCTTCTGACTTCGGTTTATGTTTATCCTTTTCGGTCATTTTATGCTCCACGAGGGCTAAATAAGATCGGGATATTAAGTCCTTAAATCTGACTGTAAAACGAGCAAGACAATTCAAATTCAATACGTGGTGCTCAAGTTTTCAATCAGATGATGCAACTTTAAATGGAACATAAAAAAAAACTTAAAATGAAACATGATGGACTAAAACTAAACTGTACAGAAGAGCGATAAAAAAAATTGCGTAAAATTCAGTGCAGAATTCTAAATTTTGCCGTTGAGTTCAACTTATGCCGCAGCCAAGATTTCAGTGGGACACAGAAAGACAATAATCGAAAAAACCAATGAAAATAATTTCAATCAGTAATTCTTACTACGAATTTGTAGTAAAAATAAAAGTGTATGGGATTACACAATTCTAAACTTCGGTGTTAAATGTATGCGAACTAATGATAACGCAGGGGGAAATTAGCCCTCGTGTAGAAAAAGTCACAGCAGAACGATAAACATACCTACAGACGAATCAGGGTGGTCAAGGTCCAGCAAATTCCTCACCACCTATCAATAATTGATTGTTTTTTAAACAACGAAGTGTTTAAACCCAAAATGTTGAAACTGAAACTAGATGTGTGTTGGTCAGTAACCGGTCAAATAACTATTCCTGAACATGGAGGAAAATTATATTAATCTATCAAACGATAAAAATTACATTACAGCTAAGTTCATTCACTTTCCTTAGTTCATTCACTTTCCTAAGTTCATTCACTTTGTTCAAAATAAAAATGCAATTACAAAATAGCAACAGGAAATTTTTGGTGAATAATGTGCACTAATTGGTCAACTACTAGCTGGTTCAATTTACATCGAAATTTCAGGCGTAAATATGCCTGCATAGCCGTCAATGTGTCGGATTTCAACAAGTTTCAGAAACAAAAAGTTTCATGCTTTCTATAACGGCAGGCTAAAATTACCGGATCGCGTGAATTTACAAGGAAACCGCAAGTTGCATGTCTTTCATGTGACAGTATCATTGTAAACGTGTTATAAAAAGCCTTTTGTGGGAAAAATAACACTTTCCTTTCGTTTTTACAAAGAGCTTCTCTGTTCCACATAAGTTGTTTAAAAACCCTTATTTTTTTTGTCGCAATCGTCACTGTAGGAATATCAGCAGCGAGAAAGAGTCACCGATATGAATATAAATATATAAGATAAAAGCGGACACAGGATGCATGTCCAAGTTTTTTTTACCCTCTCATCAGTGGTAGAAAAAATGTGCAAAATAAAATAGCAAGTTCTTGGGCACGAATCCAATTTAGTGAGACTAACAACGAGCGATTTGAAACTGTCAAGCGAGAATAACATCCAATCCAGAAAGGGCGAACATTTTTTTCTCACTTCTCCACAGCATTCTTCTTGGTAACTTGTGAAATAATTGGGACTCGAAATGAACCAGAAAGACTCGACAGGGAAAACAATCCGGAGACAGCCTTCTGTATGATGAGATGTATCACAATTACAAGTAAATACGATTGTTTGAATGGAATACAATAACAAGCAACTTTAGCTTCTGTAAACAAGTCGTGTATTACAAAACAGGTTTATTTGACCCCTTGTGTTTGAAAAGATTCAGTTAGGTATATAAAACACAAGCAGGGATGCTAATTCTGGTCGCCGTAAAATAGATAGATTTCGCATTAACTCAAACCAATGGTCGCTACCTTTGATCTCAAGGAAACTGGTACCCCAAAAAATTCACCGAACAAATTTACAGAAAATCAGATTAACGAATAGTTTAAAATCCCACAAAACACGAATTGTTTCTTCTCGTCAAATAAGAGTAAATAAGTTAACTACATAAAGAAAAAATTAGAAATAAATATCGGATGGGGACAAAACTACCGCAAAACATTCCAGTTACAACCTTAACCTGAAACAATATACATTTGCATACTATGTACTTTCAAAGTGAAACTTCGTTAATATCCTGTTTTCCCGATATATCGGGTTTTAGGGGGAAATAAGGAATTAATTTAAAATCTTAGTTTGAAACTGGGTAGTTAGCTTTAGTGAATTTTTTAGGGTTCGTGAGTTTTAGAAGCTCCTTTAACTCTAGCTCTCTTCAAATAGAGTCCAATATTGTGTTCTGCTTGCCACAGATAAGTCGTTGAGGGCATGGGATTGGTTGGATTTTACGGCACAAAGCCTCCTACTTGGCGAAGCTGGGCCAAACAACCTGAGGTCATGGAACCCAGACATTTTGTCCAGAGAAGACTCTTATGATTTTTCCAATCACAGTAACAGAGCAATACACTTCGTCATCGATACATAAAAAACATTTCTTTAATAGAAGAATTTTCTCGAGTGATATATTTCTCAGAATATTGTTAAATTGCATTGTCCTCCGTATTTCCGTGGCTCACTTATGGAAATTCAATTTAACAAAAATCGGAATATTATTTCAATAAGAAATGCTTTTTATACCCTAAAACCGTACCCTCAAGTTATTCCATTGATTCCACATCCCATTTTACGACAAACACTACACTTCCGGTATCGATTCATTCCTAAAAAGTAATCGATTCAAGGCGCTCCAGAATACAGTGCGCCCACAGTTCCTGTGAACGTCGATAAAAAGGTACCCGACCACAAGTCTGAAAATTGTTTAAGTAGGCCTTTCAGTCTAAATAACTTAACATCCAGACAGTACCGGGTGATCACAAAATAACTTCCCCTTCAAACGAGCCCTTAGCGACCGCAATTTTTAGCGAATCGGAATGAAACTTGAGATTTCAAGGTATGCGCTAGAGAATTAGGTAAATAACAAGAACCGAGCTCTCGCGGTTACGGATAGTTGTCAAATGTCGAATAGCAACGCCTAATTTTTTATCGAAATCTGATCAGCAGAAAAGTGTTCAAATTTTAGATTCAGCTCTAAAAATGACTGCGCCAAGAGTACTGTCAGAGTGTGAATGACTAAAGAGGAAAGAAAGACAATAAGCAGCAATGATTATGCACGTAATTTGCATAAATCACGAGCACCTATCACAAAAAGCCAATTGGCAATCACCGTATTGGGTACGGCATCGCAACCAGTTCCGGGCAATCGTGAAGGTTCCGATTAATAATATTTACGGTTGGTAGTTTAGTTAATAAGGTGAGAACAAAATGAGTTTCCGCTGAACAGCGTGTTTAACTGGTCAAGCATTATTATATGAATGGTCAAAATACCGCAGAGGCATTGCGTGATTTCCATCGAAAACAATTTACGACGAGGTGTATTCTGTTTGAGCTGTGCGTGAGTTGATGAAAAAAATTTGAAAAAGTTGCACTCGAGCTGGACGACCATCCGTTCATGTCGAACGAGTTGCGGAATTGCACATTATTTTTCAAGATTGTCAAGTAACTGTAAGAAGTGCTTCTCGCATTCTCGATGTTTCGTAAACTACGGTCTTAAAAATTCTGTGATCTGTACTCCATATTTCCGTATCAATTCCAGATGTTGCAAGAGGGTGACACTACGTTTAGAATTTGCGAATGAATATATCACAAGGTATGCCCGTGATAATAGCTGGCCTCTACGCATACTGTGGTCTGACGAAGCACATTTCTCGTTAACTGGCAACGTGAACCCTGTGTGCACAGGTCAGACATGTATCAAACATTAGTTGCAATAGCACTTCAGTGACAAAATTATTTCCCGCCATTTTTTGTTTCGTGGTCACCTGACCTAACATCAATGAATTTCTGGCTATGGGGATATTTGTGTGTACAAGAACAAGATTCTGTAGATTCCTCGTTCAATATTGTAAGCGTCAGTGATGTCCACAATATCCCGTAAGCAATGTCACCACCTGTGAAGGCGGCCACGTGGAGTATTTGTAATAAAGGTAAAATGTTATGGCTTCTTGTATCATTTCTTTCCTCTTTTGTAGTTCACACATTTTTGACAAGTGCTCTTGCGCAGTCATTTTATAGAGCTAGACTAAAAATGACTACGCCATTTTTGGTTTTTCACTGGGCCGATCACATTGCGATAAAAAAGGAGTGCTGCAATTCGAAATTTGTTAAATGTAACCATAACAGAGATATATTGATTCTTGTTGTTTCCATAACTCTCGAGAAGAGCATACCTTGAAATCTCTAAATCTAAAGTTTCATTCCAATTCGTTGAAAATTGCGGTCGCTAGAGGCTCGTATACTACATTCGTACGAGCATTTAACATTACGAATTACAGTACTTCATAGAAAGTTCATGAGAAAATACTCAAAAATGAGAAGTACACAAAATAAGAATTTTCTTTCTCAAATCGTATTCAATAAAAATTATTCAGTGTATTTCTGGTCTGATGAAAAACCGTTTACCGATAAAACGAGTATGTTTCTAAATTACTATCAATTTCCAGATAATATCACTCTTAGAATGTCAACTCAAAAATGCGCGATTTAACGACAGAAAGCATGTCTGCAACAGAATTTACATGGAGGAATAATCATGTCCATTTTAACCCGAAAATCGTAATGTAATAAGAATTCGATTTTTCCTTCCCAGAAATCTGCTTATTATGAGTTGTGACAGTATTCTAAAAAATGTCCAGATGAATTGCAACAGTATTCTAACCAAAATAATATCCAGAGGAATTACGACAGTATTCTAATTAAAGTATAATGTTCAGAGGAAATGCGACAGTATTCTAACTAAATGTCCAGAGGAATTGTCATTAAGAGGAATCAAAAACAGCTAATTTCTAATAAAAAAGAAAATGCAACATTCTTACATGATTACAATTTTAGGGACGATTACTTTTCGGAGATGCGCTTCACGCTAAGGTGCCAGTTTTCCCCTTCTTCAGTAAGGAGAATCCCCACAAGGAAACCAGTAAAAATTACTCCTCATAAAAGCTATAAAAAATGCTTATAGAACAATGAGTCAAAATTACTCAATTGTGTGTGCACCTCCCCGGCGTATCTTCGCTCAAAAAAGAACGCTCAAAAACCCAAATCCGGAACACCGAAACTGATTAACCAGAAGAAAAGACAAAAATCGGGCAAAGAAAGGTAACAAAATCATGATGCGTGCCGTCATTACCGAAAACCAAACAAGAAAATTATTGAACAGAAAGAAAAAAGCAGAAGAAACTGTTCGTTGGGAATGCTTATCCAGTCTCGCCACTTGGAAGAGCAGTTCAATACAGTTCCACAGCCAATAGGAAGGAAGAGAATATTCTCATTGCAGGCGGTGGAGTAATTATTACTAATGGTTTGGAATGGTTCAGAAACGACTTGGAGAAAACGATTAACAAAAAGTTCCTAATGATGGTATACTTGAAAAGAATTTTTATCCTTTTCTTCCTTCCGCAAGTCGCGCTACTTCCCCTTTTTCTGTAAAAAGAAACTGCTGTAGGGGAATCGAAGAAAATGCTTCTTAGGTATCGAACCGATTTGGAAGACTCTTTCTAACGAACATAAACACACGATAAGAACGATTTCATAACGCTTCATTTGCGGATGCAGCTCATCTGGAACACATTTTCATTATCCGAAAGGTATTTCATGCGCTTTTAGCAGTATTTGCGCAGTAGCGTCTGGTGTGTAAGGTTCACTTGCATACATTCAAAGAAACAAAATTTTATGTCTGCGCATTTTGCACTAGCAAAGATGAGAAATCAATGAGGAATGTGTAACGGGGACAGCGGTACAAAAATTGTAAAAACTTATTGGGTAATTTTAAGCAAAAAATACTTGTGAACCTTTTCAGTAAAAAAAATATTTGTGAAAATAAATTTATAATATCGCTTTTCAGATTGCAGAAGAATTATTTATATAATCGATAACATTTGAGAAACTTATCCTAAATTTCATGATTTTCTTCATTTAAAGGAATTAGCATTCGTGGAGAATGCTAATTCCTTTCCGGCAGGTACAATAGTACCGGGGCCCTGAAAATATGAAAGGCCTTTTGTTTAATAAAGTTTCAGAGTTAAGTGAAAATCTTTTCGCTGTATTTAGTTACTAAGCTAGACAAGTGTGCAAAGGAAGACAAAAATTTAGATTTGGGGCATACATGCAGTAAAGCAACCCTATCTTAAATTGCCTATCAACATACCCATAGAAGTCTGTAATTTATTACTTGAAGTATGAATGTTCAAGTATAAAGCGATTTAACCACATCAACCTCAACCATTACATACAAAAATTACATTCTTTTCCACGGTCCCAGAATAAGGTTCGAGCACTTTTTCGCTTATTCGGGTACTTCATCTAACTTGATATTGAGCCCATAGTACAGATGCGGGTCTGTTCCATGCAGCGAGGAAACCTCATTTTAAGTTGCCTTTACATCAATATACCCATAGATTGGATTGGATGTAGGCTTTCATGGCGCTAAGTCCAAAATATACCCTTAGAACTTATTACTTGAAGTATGAATGTTCAAGTATAAAGTGGTTTAACCATATCAACCTCAAGTATCATACAATTACATATAAAAATTACATTCTCTTCCTCGGTCCAATAAAGTTCGCGCATCTTTTCGTTTATCAAGTGATCATCAGAAAGGAAATACAAAACCTGAGTAGCAAGAGTTCCATCTAGCAGACGCTGAACTCGCAACGCCGCAGAACAGCCATGACCTGGCATTCGTAAAGTAATAAAACTGAAAGCACTGGTGGAAGTGGGAAGGGTCTTATTGTTATTTTTTTGCGTTCGAGCATTACTTCTAGGTCAGTTCCAACGAGAAAGCATTACTGCTTTTCTTCCCGGAGCAGACTACCACATAAATAGCGTTTTACGCGAACATAAAACCACTCAAGCATAAATATAAAAGCTGCTTTTGCATTTTCCTGCACAGCGGATGACTGTTCAGGCAGGCCGACGAGATACTGCAGGCGACGGTAGAGAAAAAGGAAGGAATGGGAAATTTTTACAAACACGGAGCTTCTGTCTGGTCAGAAAGAGGCTTTTCACTGAAGTGAATTTCATGCCGACACGGTAGCCCACTATTAGGAGCTTTAAGAACGAACTGCATTCAAAAGCACAATCTCTTTCACAAGCGACGAGATACGAAATATATTTTGTACAATTATTGGTGTTTTTATGTATAAATTAGTAGTGGTGCTGATCGATCTTCGACCAGTTATTTTTAGATCATCGTCACTCCTTTCTTTTGTCAGTCCAAACATTTTCTCTCAACAATTTTGAATCGTATTGAAACGTAACACGAAGAAAAGCGAGGGGAAGAACTTCTATTTTTGTAAGTTGAAATGAGAAAGGGTTGGAAACAATCAAAAATCCCAATCAATAAAAGCGGCCGAATCTTTACAATTATTTTCGAATGCTCGAAATTCGGCTGTAATAAAATAATTGAGAAACAAAATGGGATTTGGATTTCAGTTACAAGTACTTCATCACTTATGGTAAAGATGGAATCCCTGCTGCCACAATGTGGCCCGTAGCAAAATAATACTTTCTTCATTAACTTAATTTTTTCCCTTCAAATTCTTGTTTTAATATTCTGATCAGAGAATTGTGTACAATAGAATTAGGTAACACAATCACCATTCACATTTTTAATCATATCTGAACTATACACAATTTGTATACATCACTGGTAAAATAAAAAACGGGTTTCCCAAAGTGAAATAACCTGGTTATTTCACTTCCATAAACGACCAATGCATATGGTTGGAATATATACAGAAATGACCATTTACATACACGACCCAACGCCGAGTCATCACCATAAAAATCACAATGACGCCTAGGAGAATGTTTTCCTCATCCTACTGAATATTGGGGGAATGGATATTTTTTCCAACAAGGGTTATTTTTATTGCCCAATTTAACGTCACTGGCTTCACACGATATTCATCATCAACACAAGGAATAGAATTCAAGGTAAATGTAAAAACTGATGGAAATTCTTTTTAATGAAGCATTAAGAGGTAAAATTGTATGCTTTTATGTTTTTTTATAATGGTAACGACATTCCAAAATGTGGCTGAAATAGTCTCGAGATAATAATACCTAAACAAGGCGACAGCGTGTTTCAAAACTGGGAAATTGCCTCGTAAAAACATAAGGGGAAAGAAACGATACTGTTTCCAATTCAACCGAGGTATATTTCTTGCTCTATTGTCTCTTATAAGAACGCTAGTTGTGAGTGTTACCCTCTGCTGCCATCGGAATGGTTTTCAGGGGTTTTCCCCGGTTTCCGATTGGCAATACACAAATGTGTAATAACTCTTCAAAGCCCGTCAGAACACCATAAACCTGACGTTTAGAAAAATAATCAATAGATTAGAACGTGATTCAAAAAATAGTTACCATTAGCACTGTTTGCAAAGACTCCTTGAATAAAAGGATTTTTAGGTTTCAACATTTACTCGAAGAAAAAATACTTCCGACAAAGAACTAGTTTTATTTATTGCAGTTAATTGTAACATGTGATATGCTGAAATTGCATTCGAGTGACATGCCAAGTTACGTCACAAGTTACGAATGACGTTATCTAAACAACAGCGCCCTATATATTTAGTTTTACAGAAATATTTTCAAACTTCCTAGGGTTCCCTTAAATGAAATGAAAAATTAGCGCCTTTTCAAGGCTATTTTTCATTTTAAAGCATTTCACATAGATCGCAATGTATTAACCTGCGAGTGCCCACGTTAAGAAACTTTCACGGGTGCTATGCTGGGGTCTCACGGACGCAGTTTCAAAAACATCAATTTTTAGTTAACCTATAAATATTATGCCATCGATTTTTGATGACACTTGATCATTGGCCTTGTTTTTTTAATGTAAGTGAAATAAAATATGCAGTGTAAAAATTAAGGTTTTATAAAAATTTGATAGGCAAATATTAAGGGCATTTTTAGGGCCCTTAAAACTAAAATGAAAAACCAGACAAGTGGATCCTTGAGATCAAGTACCCATCTCATTACTCAATCCATCAAACATATCTGCCAGATACTCCGTAATTGGTACGTCCGTTCCGTTCCATCAAAATAGGAACCCAAACAGAACACGAATGGTAGTTCTGCTAAGATAAAAGCACATAAACAGTCAAGAACGATTAACGGATAAATAAAAAATATCAAGAGAACTCGCATTATCAAAACCCTTTTAAGACATGCTTCAGAAAAACGTTTTATAATATACTGAGATGAAGAAAACATTCCATGTGAACAAAAAATATATCTTTATTATTTTCTCAATTGTGTCGAAACATTGTAGACTATCAAGATGTAGATTGTTGTTCACTGATTCAAGGCATGTTCAAATGAACTATTTCTTGCTCTAGCACATATGCATTTAAAAAAATATTGATTTCCTGAAAATGAAAGAATTGGAAATGACTTGGAAACTAATTGATCTTTCACTACCTTTGATCACACAGAAAGCATTTTTCAAAATGGTTGGTTTTGGAGTTTTATGGCGCAAGGGCCATATTTGGCCATGCTGCACCAGACACGACATATAATATCAAGTAACAGACACAATGAAAGCTTTATTGACACAGAAGAGAGAAATACACTCAGGGTGAAATGTACCTGACAGGAATCAACCTGCGCCGCCTACAACTCGAAGGTTGCTAGCGCAGTGAGCATACCCGGAGCCACGACTTTTCAAAATGAAATGTTTCTTTCGATATTCCGTTTACGTTGTTGATTTTTTCAATAAATTCTAAACCCAACTATATGGCACTTTGCCCTTTTTTCTTCCTAATTTAACTCTATTACCCCCACCAACCTTACCATTTTTACTGTTCGTTTGTCACTGTTCTTGCTTATTTGCTTGTCCCTTTCGGGCCTGTTTTGTCCCCGGCTTCTTCCGCATCTATGGAACGTGTTCCGTACTAATTGTATCTTTTACCTATTTTTAAATTTTATCTTTTTCCCCAATTATTTTCCATTTTTTCCGTGATTATTGGCACTCTAACTTTCTTCTTCATAAATCTTTACAATCATAAAATTCATTAATTATGATGTGGAGGTTAGCATTAATTGCTAGGTACTCCGTAAACAATACGTCCGTTCCGTTTCCCTTGATTGCGTACCCAAATTGTAATTAACCCTCTGAGGGGTTTACACGCATATATTCTTTCTACAACCAGCAGTCTTTCCTGTTTGACTTCCAACCAGTTCTGACCTTGATAAATTCTTTCAATTAACAAAACGTGTTTATTTAGTGATTTTGTGTGTTGCGAGGAAACTCCAATACATAACTCGAAAATTCGTAACGCTCAAAGGGTTAATTACACTTGCTAAAAATAAAATCCATAAAAATCGTTTTGAAGGTCTGTAAGGGGTGTATTTAAACAATCTACAGGGTCGAATGGAAAACCCAATTTAAATCAGTCAGGATTTCAGAGCATTTATAAAAAAATGCTACTTTTAGTTCACCAGTATCGCTATTTCTTAATTTTAAACTTTCAAAACTAAAGATAACATTTTTTACTATGCACTGCTCAATTTTTTCTAAAACATTAGAACAGAAATATATCGTTGATGCTACAGAAATAACCCCCACATGTGCTCTGAATTAATGATAATCTAGATTGATTTTATCATTCAATTTCAATAAACATCAGGACCAAAACATCGCAGTTGTATTTTGTACCCTTAAATTTCGTTTCAACAACCAAGTTTTTAGACTATCGCCATTTTTGACGCCTGTTTTCTGAAGTTCTTAGAACGACTCGAACTCAGCCCTATATCAACCGTTCATTCTCCTACCCCCTTCTAACGATTTGTAATCGACTTTTAAATTGGAGCATCAAGTCACGCGTTTCCCCCACCTTACCCTGTGTACCATAATAACATATTTACCGCGATCGACGCACCGAGTTCTTCAGTTGTGACTAGAGATGAAGATTCTTAACAATTAACATTTTTATGCTTTTCCTTTTTTCAATTTTTTACTAGTAAATTATCAAAGCTGCCCCTATTTCCAAAATGATAACGAATATTTTTACCTTTCATTGTGTAACAGTAAGCAATTTTTCCACTATTTCTGTTAACTAAATTAGTTTCCTATATTACGTATAAAGAGGCGATGTAACTATTCGTAGAAGTTAAAATTAACATATCGGCTTAAAGCAGAAACTGACATTTTTCCAAGCACTAAATGCTTGTTTTCATGATGTGGAGAAATAAATTGTTATACGGTAATACATTTAAAAGGTATGTAATAATATCAAAATGCTTGTGATTTTATTTTTTGACCTAAAAATCTAATAGTTAGTCTTAAAACAGTTGTACAGTATACAATCTTCTTTGTCAATTAATAAGTTTCTGCTATAAGCCGACGATATACAGTGGCTCCCAAAAGTGTTCGTACACTTACAAATTTCAATGAAATACTGCTCTATCCATTAATAAAAATTAATATTTCAGAATGGGAATTTTTTAATAACATCTATAACTTGTTCTTAACAAAACTACATAAAATATTTTATAAACACAATAAAACTTTTTTTTAGAAAATCAATAATCGAAAAGTAACAAAAAAGTTACCTCACAAGTCTTCGTACACTCTAAAAAAATCTCTACATATTAGTAAATATTGTAATATTTCGGTAAATTAGTACTTAGGATATCCTATAGCACCTACAACAGCTTTTAAACGTCTGGGAATAGAGTTCACTAGTTTTTTTGTAATTTCTGCATCCATGTTCCTCCATTCTTCAATCATTACTATTTTTAGTTCGCTTTTCGTTTTAATGTCGTGTCTTCGTACTCTAATCTCCAGTTCTCTCCAAATGTGTTCTATTGAGTTTAAATCCGGCGACTGAGGTGGTGTTTTCAGAACTTGTGGACAATTATAGACACCAGAGGCGAACGCTGAGAGCCATGTGCTTAGGATCGTTATCTTGATAAAAAAATAAAGTTGTTTCCAATACCCAAATTTTGGGATGATAATTTTAAAGTCTTTTAAAATATTTAAATAAAGAGCATGATTCATTATGTCATCAATAAATACCAAATTACCTAGTCCTGATGCTGACATGCACCCCCACACAAGGACACCTCCACCGCCATACTTACTGTTCCAACTAAGTTCTTGGGATTAAGTTCCTCATTTTTTCTTCGCCATACAATTCAATTATAAGCCCATCGGAACCAAACAGGTTAAATTTGCTTTCATCTGCAAATAAGACATGATTCCAATATGTTTCAGGCTTATTTATCATTGATTTTGCGAAGGAAAGCCTAAGCGTTCTATTTTTCGCACTTACAAAAATTTTCTTCGGGCAGAACACCCATTTAATCCAGCTGATCTGAGCACTCGTCGAACAGTTTCAGATGAAATTGAAGTAGAAAAATTTTCAGTAAATTCTGTAGAAATTTTTACAGCACTTAATCATGGATTTTTCACAAATTTTCTAATTACAAATCTCTGATCACGTTGAGTTAACTTTGCCGGACAACCTTTTCTTACCTTGTTTTCGGTCCGATTTTCTTCTTTAAAGCGTTTTATCACATACTGTACCGTAGAATGGGATAAATTTATTAATTTAGTGATATTCCGAACTGATTTACCACTACTATGATGAAAAATAATCAATTTTCGAATGTTGTTCGTTGTTTCCTTACGACTACGAGCCATTTTTAAATAATAAATAGTATATTACGAAGTAAGCAAGCAAAGATTAAAGCCAAATGATTTTTTAAATGTCACCACAAAACAAAAATTAAAAAAAAAGCAATAGACGATAATTTTATTTATGAATTTATCTGAAAATGTTTTGGTGTACGATCACTTTTGTGACTTTTTTCTCTGCCTCCTTACATTTTCATTTTTATAAGAAAATGAGTCAATATTTTTTAAAAAAATGTTAGGTTTTATTCAGAATCACATGGAGATAATATGAAAAAAATATTGGACTTTATATTCTAATTCAATTCCAGGTTACAGCGCTTTTTCTACAAATTTTTAAAGTGTACGAACACTTTTGGGTGCCACTGTATATTATTAGTTAATAGTATGAGCTGTAGGTAGTTAATTAACGTCGCACTTGAGTAACACATGCGACTGTCAGGGGTCAATCCCGAAGGGAAAGATTGAAGACAACACATAATTTTGAACCACGATAGAAATGAGATATTGATACTTAGGGAGACAACCATACATACAATAAACAAAGCTTACAGTAGTAAAATAGTTTGTTTTGTAGTGAGATATTACTAAGGTTATTTTTCATTTTTAAGGATTCATTTCACCTAGATTGCAATAGCCCACAAGTGCATAGGTAAAAAAACTTTTACAAGTGCTAGGTTTGGGTCTCACGGACCTAGTTCTAAAAACATAAATTTTTTGTTGCACTATAAATATTATGTCCTTGATTTTAAATGAAAATTATCTTACCCACTACCTAAACTTACTGTAAACACTCTTCCAGAAAGTTCTTAGAATGAGGTTCCATCAAAAAATTTTCCTTTGATCATCAATAAACGTACTTTATTACAATCTGAAAGCAGTCCAAATGAAAATTTAACATTTTCTTTTTAAAAAACAGTCTAGATCCTATTGTCATTATTCACACTGAGTGATTTTCACATCCAAATAAACTACCAAAATAGAACGCTGGCAATTAAGGAAAAATGTTTAGGTGCCATTAACGTCTGACTTTCTGCTCCTTATTTCTAACAGTGGACTGAAATATTTCCTAGATACTGTTTCCCATCTAATACAACAAACATTGTGTTTCTTGTTTGATAAATTATTCAATAATTTCTCAGAATGATAATCTATCTACTCAATTTGGAAAACTTAACTTTTTAGAATGTCAAACTGAATCTGTGCATCTTATGTTTCATGTAAACTATCAACAAATTTTTACAAGGACGATTTATTTGGAACAAAATATTTTTGAGAAAGATAGCTCGTTGTAAGTGAGCAGCCAATATTTCAAGAACAATCCTGCACATATTAGGTTATTAGTTTTTATTTAAGAGAAATTTTAATGATAAAATTTTAGTAAATATATGTCAAATCTATATATATTTCATTAATGTATGTGGCAGAGAAATTGGTGCTATTTGTTTATTATCAAATGGTAACAATGGATAATCAACTGTTACTACAGTATAATTGTAGCAATCCGACTATTACGGGATTGAATCGCAAATTTTGCCGCTTAGCTTAAATGTTTGATTTGAGCTATACAGCTGCATAACATTGCTAAAACTAAACAGAAGAGCTCATCACCCAAATGAAATTCTTCGTTAGTTTGATTCCAAAAATACAATGAGGAATCTGGAAGATAGAAAATAGTGCAGAAAAGAAAATATGATTCAAAATAGGTTGATCATCAAAAATTGCCGTAATGCCTTCCAACAAGGGAATGGGATGAAATGGAAGTAGACATTCAGAATCTAATAATCGTAACATAAATGAGGTGTGCTTTTTGTCATGCATTTTATTGGAAATAAAATTTAACCCTAGTAAAAAGTAAACGAAATGTTATAAATTTCTGAATTTTATTTCATTTAGAGGTATTAAATCCATTTATGTAAATATGGATGTTATATTCATTACAGTATTGAAATAAGATATGAAATGCGAGTAAAAACACTTAACTATCAATAAATACATGCAATTAATAAATTTTAGCACAGTTGCTATGTGCGGGTCTGCTAGTTTAACTTATTTTCCTGTGCTTTTCCCAGTCCAGGTTTTTATAGCATCAATATTTTTACCAAAAACAAACTTAATAAATTTGAACATTTACAACGATTTCATATCAGTAATTATGTTCACAGGCAAAAAATTAACATGCTTAAAATGGTGCAAAATGACTAAGGATTTTGTTCCTAAGACTAAATATTCAAGAAAGGCTGCAGTTTTTAATTGTTTAGGAAAAAATATGTAACAGAATGAGAAGAACATAAAATTTAGCGGCACAGGTAGAACCAGCATATTGCACATTGATTAAATCAAATATATTTTTAAACTTAGAAAAATTAGTTCATTGTTTAGAGTATTTTTCTTATAATTGAAAAAGCAATAATAAAAATTGGGTCCAACTGCCTAAATTCAAATTGAGTGTTTCAGTATCATACAAAAAATGTGATTTACACTTTTTCTTACAGGATAAAATTTAATAGGGTATATACCACATTCAAAACACTAACAACTGTACTCTTATTAGTTTAAGTTATATTTATATGTTGGTTTGACTACTTTCAAGTATAATAAGCATACACACAATTCTACATTCAGTAACTATAGGTTATATTCTGAAACACTTCAGTCTAAAACTGAAAATGGTCATTTATATTATTTTTTCACTGGATGCATCATTGATTTACTAGCCTGCTTGACCTACTACTCACATTGGCCAGATCACTCGGGATAGTATTGTTTGATATTGTGTTCAATGAGGAATATAGCCAAGTTTCAATTTTGCTGCATTTTTCAATACTATAAATTTAAGGCAATTAATTAAACCTTGCATAGAAATGAGATTCTTAAATTTAATAGAAATAACTGTTTGCCCTGGAAATGTTATTAGGATTAAGAAAAAATTAAACGAAAACAAATGGTTTTACTGTTTAGCTCAGATTATTTGGTGAATTTTTGTAAACTAAATTTGGAAGAGGATGCTGTTTGGATAGATAGATATGTTAGCGAGATGATTTCATGACTCAAGGTTCCAAGAAAGATAAGCTGCACCAGCATACACTTTGCAAAGAATAAAGATATTTTCGATTGTTTAATCCAAATCAAGTAAAACAACTTTATGCCAGATTGCAATCACATTGACAACTTAACTTGGTTTTCAGTTGAGGATTTTATTAATACATGAATTTTTGTCAACTTCATACAAAAACTGAAAACAAACCTTTCCATCAAATGTGTAACTACATTTTTGAAAACCATCAATTAATATAAAAGAATTTCAAGCTTATTTCTTTATTTTAATCTGACAAAAAGATTGTTGTTTCAATCAATTCTAAGAATGATTTATATGCAGAAAATTTGTATCATTCGAAAGACCTTGTATTTGCTTAATAGGCACATATTTGATTACATTATTTAGGTAATTGTATGAAATAATTCATGACAGCAATTTTATCAAAATGTTTCGATTTACATGTGTTTAGATCATAAGAAATAAATATATAACTTTCCTTTAAACGCACAAGAAATGTGACTATTTAAGTTAGTATTAGTTAAAAATATAGGATGAATAGTTATATGCTAAGTGGACCAGATACAACTTGCATTTCACAATTTTGTATACAAGATAATATGAAAAATTCAGATGCAATTGCATGTGGGTGTTACAACTGAATATCTTTAGTTTTAAATGCATTCTTATTAACAAAATGTTTGCAGACATGCCGGATAAAACTTTTTCATATTTCTTTCATGTAGATTGCTTATCGTATAAAAATGAAAAGAAGCAAAACATAACAAAGCAGAAAAATATTTTCAGTTGCTTTAAAATGAAATTTGATCTAATTAATCTCTTAAAAATCCAAATTAGTTCAGAACCTTTCATAAATATAACAGTATTTAATTTATTGAATAAGTTATTCTTCAACAGCAAACAGGATATGAATAAAAAAAATCAAATTAATTCTATTGTAATAGTCAAAACTTTAATCAGATTCTTTAAAGCAGTGTACAGTTGCCAATGGTGTTTATGTTGAGTCAATGGTTTTGAATTCTGTAAAGATTGTGCCACAGTAGTCAGTGCTTAAAATTAAAAAGTTTTAATATTGATCAGAGCAATGTTATGGTATAATTATTGGCTCCTACTGATTGAATTATTTCACGTACTTAATTATGTACTCTTATTAATCTAATCCAAAAAATTTTTAATGTATTTTAGCAATCAACATGTGCACCTAATTCTCTCATCATTTGGTACAACTCAATGAAGGAAAAACAAACTGAAAGAAACCCCAGGACAGAAAAAATCTCCTTATTCTCTCAGTTCAACTATTCAGCAAAAACACAACAGATTACTGCTGAAAGAGAGGAAGTGCATTAACACTTTCAAATTACACAACCTTGAAAGGTAATGCTGTCAATACCCCTCCCATGACCTGATTGATGAATGGAAGCAAAATATGAAAAGAACTCCATTTTTAGTTTGTTTCCATCTTTACAACTTGTTGCTAAAAAAATTTTTTATTTTATTAAGGTACAGAGCTTATATTTGTTGGCTCCTATTAACCAAGGAAATGATGTAAGGATATACATACAGCAACTATTCCTATAGGTAATTTCTGGGTACATTATTGGCTTGTAAAAAAATCAAGTTTGTAGTCATATAAGATTCAAAATCATCCTTTTTTCTTTGCAAAAACATTTTATTCTTTAATCCATTCAAAAACCGCACAACTAAAATATCAATAAAACAAAGTCAAATTAAGATAATATGAATCTCATTTAGTATGCAGCATTAAAAATTTACATTGCATTCATCAAAACATCTAAGAGAAAATTCCATTCTAAAAACTAATGTTTCAAGGATAGAAATTTTTATCACGTTAAGAGGCGTTTTTCAAAATCTTGAAGCTATTCTTGGTAACTATCCCTGATAATTTTTTTGGCAGCAACACATTTCAAATATATTTACACATCATAAGGTTGGTTTGGGTTTTACGGCTATACATCATAAGGATGTACTGTATTCCAATTTGATGCTTAATTCCCAATTTACATACATCACTGAAATGCTCCTAAGAACTAAAAATTAAAGGTTGGTAACTGAAATAAATTTTCAAATTCTAGGCTGTATTATTTTGTCATATCCAAACGAAGAAGGTGAATTCCACAATTTAATGCTCAATTATTCCCTATGTATGATAGTTTGTTTCCCAATAGTTCTTTTGATAGTTTTTGTTTCGATAGGGATGTTTTGCATTTAGGATCATATATGTATACACATATCACCAAACATCCCAATCAAAAGAAGGGTGTATCTTGTAGAAATAATTTTGAAACTCTAGATTATGGAATTTTGTAATTAATACTTGTGTTAAGGTATATAACAATACTTACCTGTTTTCTTTTAAATTTGGCGCCGAAACGCTCTTTCATGTCTTTCAATGCCTCTTGGAGTTCAACATTCTCTTCCAGTCCAACCTCCAGGAGTATGTAGGCTCGCCACTTGTGGACATCAAACCCCCAGTGACAGGTGCGAGTCTCTTTTGGATGATGAACATGACACACGAATTTCTCTGGACTTAGCAGGGCATGGCACTCTACACACTCGATGCAGGGCGCATGCACAGCCTGGAAAAGTTCAGGCGTATACAGTCCCGAGCACCGGCCGAAGCACTCGTGGTAAATCTGGATCTGGAACGGGGGTTTCATGTCTGACTTGGTGACAATCAGAGGGTTGTTGTCCAGGAGAGCTGCACAGAGGCGTTGTGCGTCCGTTTTTGTAATAAGGCCACAACTGGGAGCATTATACGGCAAGATGCCAGTGGCCTTCAAAACCTCCAGTTGGTCCTGGTTACACCGAGAACAGTATATATGTAGAGTGTCGCAGACACAGTTGATCTGCTGGAGGCTAAAGTCCCGCAGGACAGTATTGAGGATCTGTGGCAGACACAGACGTTCCTCTCCTCCGACGTTGAAGCACGAGATAGTTTCAGATTCCAAGATAGTCTCGGACTTTTCGCACCGAGTCTGGTCAGCAGGGGTGAAGATCGGAGGCTGCTGGATCGGGAACGGGGGAGGTGCTATAAAAGGATCAAACTCCTGAGTGTCTTTGACAGAAGGTCCGGCGACGGTGCTCGGTTGGGAAGATAATTTCACTTTCTTGACACTACTGGATGTCTCGCTCGCTGAGGCGACGACGGAACTGGATTTGTCCGATAAATCGCTCGGAGTCAACGTGCAGGCCGGATTTGGGGGACTAACAGATGCAGCATCGTCCGACGAGGAGGCTTGCCAAACACCCATAACACTGTTCGGGCCATGAAGGCTTTTGGTTGCGGAGGCCTGATACGACTTCAAAACTTTCTTCAAGTGCGGCGTGTACATCAACCGCTCGGAACCACTGCCCGCTTCCATAACAGTTGTCTTCTCATCGGTCATATGGTCCCTGCGCCGGACAGTGAGTAGCCACGGGCGCGATCATCATAATGTGTAGTTGTAGAACTACCCATCACGTACCTATAACTTTTCTGCAGTATCGCAGCGAGACCACTTCACTGCGACGACCATCGCATTTCCGTCCTATCGCTTGTTATGTCTGTGAGGAAAGCTAGGGCAACCCGTCTAGTCGCAACGAAGGCATGAACATTGAATACGCGAGTGCACTCCCTCTTCACAAACATTTTGAAAAATCCATCAAACTGCTTTAGTGTGGTTCGAATGATCAATATAACATTTAAATTAAAGAAATAAAGCCTGAAAGGCGCCTTGTTGTAGTCCGCTGAGAGATAAATTAATTGATAATAGTAAAAGAGGAAGCTGTTCTAACAGCCGCGCTCGCTCCCTCACTTCGCCGTGAGCATAACTACACTGAAATGAAGTAGCGAACCGGCTCTACTTTGGCAATTTATCGCTGTGTTTGGCAATAATCATAAAAAGTGGCGACACAATTTTTATGATTCAGATTAAATACTTTTTCTTTTAAAACCAATTGGACAAAATCAAGTGTATGTACGTCTTTTTATTGGCAACACCACAAAATAAAATTTTTGTTTATATATATAAATAAAAATAATATTCACAAAGAATTTTAGCACTGAACTTTAATTGTAAAAAATTAACTTCATAAATTTTGCATGCCTCTCTTTTCCAGTGATGAGTTACTTTAATCGAATGAAGTCGATTCATTTCTAGGTTAGTTTTTTCCACATAGGCCAGGATTTTTGAGGACCGATTGGGCCGGCATACTTGAGCAATAAAATAATTTACAAAGGTTATAATTTGTTTCCAATCAATAAAAACGTATCGTGAAAAACGCTGTTTTACGGATAATTTATCATTTTCATCTGGCCTATAAGCTCTATCAGGCCTAATGCTCAATCATATTTTAATTATGCATCAGTTCAAGAAACTGATGCATAATTAAAGTTGAAAATTAATCACCACCTGCATATAAAGATTCGTTTATGTTCGTGTTGATTTAGTAGTTTTATAAGTATTTCTACAAACGTTTTTCTCTTTTGCATTTGTTTATAAATTATATAAGTTTGGCTTATACGATAATTATTTAGTGACCAACCAAAACCCAGACGTATAACAAAAGCTGGTTACTGTTTCAATTTTGTTTTATTTCATTAAATAAAAAATTGAAACGATCAAATAAATATTAAAATATCTTTGAATACTATATAATAATCACTATTAATAGGAGCGATTATTATGTAGTTAATGGTAATTAAAATAATTAATCTCTCATTAAAAATTCTATTATAAATGTATAACTAAAATACTGAAGAATAAATAAGTATTAATTGAATGAAATCAAAACACTTCCCATTAATGTGAAAAATTGAGATATGGTCTGTCTAAACATTTTCCCCAGAAAACTTTGGAAACCATTCCGTCTGAGTTGCGTTACCAAAAAATGTTGGAGAGTCTGGAAACAATAAAGAAAAAACTAAATAGGCTGCACATATAACATCATAACGATCGCAATAGGGATCTGATGGAGTGCTATAAGATCACAAATAACATTCACAAATAATTAAATTTTAATAATGTGATGGTATCAAGTGAGAAGTGTCGTGTATTTACATTTTCCTATGAAAATAAAATTTATAATTTAACACTTTCTAATTGCAATATTTCATATAGTTTTTACATTTTAACGATAATAATGACCCCTTAATAAATTCCATCAGTTAATTCCATTTTCATCAATCACAGACATTTTTCTTCGTTCGATCATTTTTTTTAATTATCCGAGTTATTTAAATTATTTTATTTTTCGTCATGCAGCATGCAATTTGGCCTTAAATTCGCTGGTCTCAGAACAAGAAATTCTAATGAACTGCCAGAAATTCTTTTGCTAAAGAAAAACAAATTATATCGTGTCTTTAAATTAATATGCAATATTTTGAA
The DNA here is from genome assembly GCA_933210815.1 of Meta bourneti. Lineage (NCBI taxonomy): Eukaryota > Metazoa > Arthropoda > Arachnida > Araneae > Tetragnathidae > Meta > Meta bourneti. The sequence continues at coordinate 60,928,801 of OW119923.1, read as the reverse complement.
ACTTCGCTAAAAATTTCCAGGAAAAAGTATGCGATATCACCTGTTCCGTTTATGCAATTCCCAAAGTTCATAAATTACCACCACGTCAACTGAACTCGCCTTATGCAAAATAATTTAATTAATAAATTAATTTGCTAAAAATAAAGTAAAATCCTTTTTTTTGTCAGTATTTGATAAGTTTATTCAATCTACAATTCATTTTCTAAATTTCAGAAATTTTCCTAATGTGTTATGGATGATGCATGCAACAATGTGCTGAGAAGGCTCATAATCAGTTCCTTTAAAAGATTCAGTTGCCTTCATTACATTATGGATGCATGACATAACTTGAAAATATTCCACCGAATATTTTCATGAATTTGACAGCACAGAACCCGTCTTCCTGGATTCCAAAGACCAAGATCTTTTAAAATTAAATTTCCATGACTACAGTCACCATCCCACGCGTTTAAAATTCAAGTCCTGAGAGAAAGGCTTCGGAATACGGAATTGGGGAAAAAATGGCACGACATTATGTATTCCATCTCTATCAAAACCATGTCCTCTTTAGAAGCCAAGTACATGTGTGCCATTCAGCTCGATACCAACCTAGGAGGGAGAATTTAATGTCGATCGATGCATTTCTCATAAGGTAGGAGAGAGAGGCACCGGAAATCTCTCTGTGAATCGAATTGCCAAATACATCAAAGCCAAACGCTCCTTTCCTCGAATAAACAAGCTTCAAGAAATCATCGTCAACGGCTACACAAATGAATAAGCCACTCTGTTGAGGAACAAATAGCTATTCCAAGGTGAGGAGGAAATTCGAAAGGAATAAACATCATGCTATGTGTGTTCCCCTTTTCATTTTCAGCTGCTCTCGTTTCCAATAAGAACATACTTTTCGATCAAATTTACGACTGCCGCGTTCGACGTGAATTAATGTTCGACATTAATAAAAGCCATCAGTAAATCCCAGAAATGTGCCCTAACTCCGGATATGAATTGCCGTGAGAATTGAATGAAGGGTGATGTTATTACAGATCGTATCTAGCAATTCTATTTCGTAAGCATTTTGATGAGAAGAAATGGATATTGTGGGTAAAAAATGAGGAGTGCAGGAGAGGAAAGCACGGGATTCTGTTTAACTGTCAAACACGTGTGTTGGAAAAGATTTATATCAACTATCCTCGTGGAAAATGGAAAGATGTGAATGGGTGATTCATACAAAACAGCTATTTTCTTATGCAATTAAATAAAAATTAGCTTTCCTTTGACATCAAGGCAGAATTTCACCATCTGAATGAAACACCTCTGGAAGATTTTAAGAGAAAGACAGAAATTCCTTTTTGGAAGACAAATGCTATTCAATCCAAAAGAACACGAACTTCTGATAGTTTGAAGAAATGATGTCAAGATCAAAATGTTCTTATTAAAATCCTTTGATGTCGCAGCCACTAACTACGATTTTCAAACCATCCAAAAGTTTCAAATATAGTGCCAAAATTGATAAACGTTAAAATTTCAAGTGAACATGACGAATTATAGAAATGGCAAAATGCAAATACTTGATGGGAGTATCGGACAACTTAACATTATGAGTCTTCTATCTACCTGTCTTTATAGAACATGACATTGGTTCTGCATTCGTTTACCACCTCATCACATTATTTATTGATAATACAAAGTCAAACCGCACCAAAAATGAAGGTAGAGCAGTTCATGCCATCCCCAAGAACAGTGACATTACTTTGGAAAGGATTGGAGTATGGTATGCATCTGTTGACATCAGAAGAGATTGGCAAAAGTGGATTGTTTGAGAAATGATTGCAGTTTCAGCAAAAATCCGTTGCACTTTGCGAAAATATTCCTGATTAATTCTAAATGCTACAACATTTTTGGTAACTGCTAAATGTTTTTCATCAATATAGGAAAATCCTACAATACTGAAAATCTATGGTTTAGTTAGTTCTCTACTATTGTTTGCACAAAAGGCAGATTAAACTGGGAACTAGAACCTAAAGTAACACTTTCAATTTACTTTTTGAATCTCCTAATGCACCGATGTTCTAAGAGTTGCTACTATTTTACAATTCTAATCACTAATTTCGTTTGTAGAACTGTCGTTCAGGATTGTCTCTAGTGTTTCTACACCGCTAATTTTATAACAATAACTAATTTTGACAAATTTTCTATTTGACGCCAGCTAATTATGGTCATTAGACTTCCTTCCAGTCGCCGATAATTTAATTCGCGATGTAGAAAATCGACGTGTATCCGCATAATAAACATTTCAAAAAGTTATATTTGGCTTAGACGACGTGACCTTGGGGATGACATCTTGAGTTTACACAATAGATAGCACTATTTATGTTGACACCACTGGTCAAGAGTATCAGGGAAATATTTATCTCTATGTTGTCTTTCATTGATTAAAAAAATCTCTTCCATCGTTTGTTGACTCAAAAAAGCACTTTATTGTGGCTACAATTTGGCGTAACTTTTACTCTTCAAGGAAAGCAACCCTTTCTTGTCAGTTCAAGCGAGTAGAAGCAGTGGGATGTTACGTGACTGCCATACGAACTCGTTATTTTGAACCGATCTTACGAACAAAAATACAGTCAGTTTGCTCAAACGAACAGAGTATATGGTGGGGGTACACTTTCTTCTTCAGAGACAATGGCATACCTTTGGATGCATAACTTTGTGTAAGGTTATCTTTAATGAATTTTTGAATCTGGACACCAGGTGGCGCTTTTCCTTACACGGTTTGAACTAATCTGAGTTTGATTGCTATTTCTTTTCATCAGTAGCCTTCGCCTGAATTTCACGAATTCTAATAAAGCTGCTTTTTGGAGGTTGATTCTGAAGAAAATAATACACATTAACAAGTTGATTGAAGGTAAAGTTGGTGTTGGTTCATCAGCAACTTAAGGGAAGTAAGCACATCAATAGTGTTTATCAATGAATAACTATTGTTTATGTTTGATACTGCTTTGAATTTTAAAGTATTTCCACAAGATCATTTAAAATTAGAGATGAAGGGGTCTTTTTCAGCAGAGAAATGAAAAGTGAGAAGTCCCGATACTTTCATGGAGTCGAAACTTTCAAGGAAGACAACCGCAATTGTTGCAAAATGTCTTCAACTACTTTGATATTCCTGAACATTCCATCATCAATTGATTTGGTTTAAATAACGCTATTGTTGAACAATTTGTGACTCTCAACTTCGAAGGCTAAAAATATAGAAAGGTATAACAAATGGTTTGGAAATTCTGTTACTGTTTTCAGTTCCGAGACAGGCAAATTGATTTGAGGTAGCTGCAATTCATTTCGATTTTTCTTTCTCATATATCTAGTACAAATTAATGAAATTACTAAACTAAACAAGCCGCCTAACTGGTATAAGGGTCGTAACGTTTGCCACCTAGTTGGTCCAGTGTTCAAATATCGGTTTGTAAGGGCATGGATATTAGTGATTGTCCCTATGAATAGCGGCGGCTCACCCACTGGGTGGCCCTTCTCTAGTAGTCAGTTTGCTCCTTGTAGTGCCAAAGGCAGAAGAGGTCAGAAGTCGGGCGTTAGAAATTTAAAAATATAAAAAAACTAAATTAAATAAGCATTAATGATATAACCAACACGTTTTCATTCCTATTCACACCAAAATAACATCCATAATCAGTAAGTTTGAGAACCCTACGCAAAGACGTCATTAAACAAGAAATGAAAATTAAGATAATTTATATATCTACGGAAATTTTTGAAATAGAAAGTCAACTGATCTTTATAGTCACATTCTGCTACTCATTCTTCCTCAATATCATTCCCACTGAATAATACAATTTGCTCTTAGTAAAAGTCATAATGGTTGTAAGTTTCCTTTGACCTCAAAAGTTGGATATTCCCAGTTAAAAGTTCTGATAACACGAACAAGTTGGAGACAATGGATAAATTGATTATGACTGGAGTTTTGCGTAAAAAACTAATTTTCAAAGTACTCAAGTTCCAAAACTGTCATCTCCATTTAGGTAATTTTACCAAACACATCAACTACCCCAAATTAAAAAAAAAACGAACTAAAATCCAAAGTTTTCTAAGCATGAACGATGGAAGAATATTGATTTTCTGTGCTTTACATTGAGTTTTGTAATTTTCTTCAGTTTCTTTGAATAATTCTCGGTCGGTTTATTTTTTGAATAAACCTGCTCAAGTGATTCCAATCAATACGAAAGAACAACTTTCAGAGAAAGATAGGATATTTTAAAAAAGGATTTTATGAAGAACAATTTTTATGTGTTCTGAAAGAACAGAAAGAATAGAAAATGCTTTTGAATTTTAGTTATATATTTTTTCTGTGATGAAGAATGCCGGCAAACACGATTAACCCATCGTTAAAGTATAATCCATTTTGATTATATCTAATTTTTCCATAACCATATTTTTACTTTTTTTCAACAGTCATTATCGTCTAAATAAGCCGCAAAGTTATGTTCTCCATAAAAAGGAAAATACTGGAATGCCTATTTTATTCGAAACCTGTTTTATACTGTATATTACACGTTATCAAGACGAGAAAGATTAAAATGAGTTACACAGGATGGATAAGATGTCACGTTCAAGTTTCTTTCGACAGTAAATTTTGTAAAAGTAATATGAAGCACCAAAGAAAAATATTTTTTTTCTTCCATAGTGTAGCCAGAAATGTTCTATGCCGTTGGCTGTTGTCAAAATTCCTACACCCTTCCGCGATATGTAGTGTCTGTACAACCTTCCAAATGATTTGATATTTGAAGTTTTCTGTGCATTTTAATAAATTTCAAAATAACTTTTCAATAAACTTTTAGATGAACACAGGAACAAGACAAAAAACTAAATTCTGTATTATAAAATAGCTGTTTACAAAAAATCTTTAATTATTATTTTATAAAGAAAAAAATTGAAGGAAAATTAAATATTCTAACAATAAACAATTTTTTAAAATACGGATTGTGAGAGTTGTCACCCTTACAACACTCATACTAACTAAGCAACTGAATACCTTAACTGGTGGTAGTCTTGACGAGGTATCTCGGCATTAGCAAAACAATTAGCATACTGATGGACGAGTTATCTCATTGTTACAAGAAAACTGATCTCATCATAAAACAATCGGCAATATCTTGAAGACTCTCGAATGCACTATCTTTCAAGCAGAATTGCTTTGTATTAATCTCGCTGTTAAGTGGTTTAAAGAAAATGGAAATTTCTGTTCAAAGTACCTTATTTGTAGCTATTCTCTTTCCTCTTTACATTTACTGAAGAATGTTGCAAGCACAGAAAAATTGGTTGTTGAAACGCTTTTAACAATTAGTTCTCTTAGAAATAGAGGAACTGAGATTTTTTTTGCCTATGTGCGTGGACACTGGAATTTACGGGAATGAAAGAGCTGATTTTTTAGCCAAAGACGCTTTGAATTTAGCAATTGATGTAAATTGTAACATTCCTAAGTGTTACTTGAAAGGCTCATATTATGAAAAGCTTGTTGCTAAGTGGAACGAAGAGTATGTCTCGTCTGAGAAAGCTGGCCACACCAAAAATTTTTTTCTACTATTAAGCATAGATTGAACTCAGAATTATTTTTCTTCACAAACTTCCAAATTACACAATTTTTATCTGGCCATGGAAATTTTGCTAAATATCTATATAGGTTTCATCTTCGGACTAATGATTTGTGCGAGTGTTTTAAAAAGCAGCCACAAGATGTAGAGCATTTGCTTTTTAGTTGTCCTGCATTTAAAACTTCAAGAATGTGCCTAAAAAATGATTTGAGAAAATTAGGTGAAACATGGCCAGTGAAACTCAATGTTTTTGTAAAATCTAATCTGCTTTTCTACTCATTTGTCAAGTTCATAAAATCTTGTAATTTCAGTTAAATTGTTTTCCACTGTTTCTTTGTTAAATCAACTTACTTCTGTAAGCCCCGTGTTGTACTTCTGTGGTGCGCGGGGAGTTTGCTTTTGTTCAATAAAAAAATATCTTGAAGACGATATATCTTGTCATTAGCAAAACTGGTCAACATCATGGACGAGATATCTCGTCGAAATACCTTAGGGGTAAAAAGATTGAGAGCCAGTGCCCTAAGTGGGGTGAGAATTTATGATCAAACTAGATGAAAGTATGATTCGCCCTCCTGCTTCCTTCAAATGTGCTCGGATGAGCACGACGTGGCAATTTCCTTTCATAAATCGAGTTATTAAACCTCTAAAGTCGTTTCGACGAGATAACTCTTCAAGAAAGATCTGGTCAGTTTTTTGTAAGACGAGATACCTCGTCATCAGGATATTGTCGATTGTTTGATGATGACGAGATCAAGATTTGGTCAGCTTTTTCTAAGGATGAGACATCTCGTCCATCCAGACAACTGTCCATATCTTGATGGACTCATCTCGTCCATCAAGATATGGACAGTTTAGCTAATGACGAGATACCTCGTTGACATAATCACCCAAGATTATCAAAACAGGTGATGTATCCGTTTTTGCTAATGACAAGATAACCACCCAAGGTTATCGAAACAACCACCAATGGTTAAGAAAACAGGTGACAGAAACTCAAATTAATTTTAAGTGTTCATCAAGATCTGACCAATTTTTTGATGAAGATATCAAGATTTGGTTAGTTGTCTTATGAAATATTTCGTCCTTCAAGTTTTGCTAATGATGAGATACTTCGTCGAGATAACCACCAGGATGGTTAAGATAAAATTCATGGACTACTACTGCATAGTTCGTTTTCGAATTACATGCAATACTTGTATTCTGAATCCCATTTATCGAACGTTTTGTTAGTGTTGTACTATAATGAGTGCTATTTTGATACCGGATGAAAATTTATACGATTATTATACTCCAATAATCCTACGAAGGATTACGTCTGTAAAAAAGCCAAGATTCCTTTCACAATACTCCAAAGTAACGGGTTTGTGCGAGTGTTTTAAAAAGCAGCCACAGGATGTTGAGCATTTGCTTTTTAGTTGTCCTGCACTTAAAACTTCAAGAATGTGCCTAAAAATGATTTGTGAAAATTAGGTGAAACATGGCCAGTGAAACTCAATGTTTTTGTAAAATCTAATCTGCTTTTCTACTCATTTGTCAAGTTCATAAAATCTTGTAATTTCAGTTAAATTGTTTTCCACTGTGTCTTTGTTAAATCAACTTCTGTAAGCCCCATGTTGTACTTCTGTGGTGCACGGGGAGTTTGCTTTTGTTCAATATAAAAAAAGTATCGGGCAAAACTCACGTACTGACATCTCTATCATGACATTTCTACAAGAGGCTTCCTTGACTGACTAGATGTACACCTGTGGGAAAAAAATCGAACATCCCCTTTTATCTACGCATATTTCTTAACAGAGCAAATTCAATCTCGGCTTCCCCAGTTGTAAATGTTACGCAATTCTACAGGTACAAAAGATTAAGAATCATGGCTGAAACACTGTGAAAAAATGTTTTAAATAGATTGGAAAGCATTGCTTCAGACTATGGGGTAATTATAGACAATCCTACTTCTGTTTACCCAGAAAGGCTCGTGAAAAACTTCGCAGTTAAGAGTAATTTATATTTGTCCTTTAGGTTACTAAAACACAATTTGCTAAAAGACCCTGATGTCAAATTCAATCTATAAACAAACAGTCCCTAGTTTGTCTTCCATTGACAAGTGAATTTCTTCCCTTTGAGAATTATTCTTTTAAAAGTGTTTTCTTCTCAGGGACAAATAAAAAAGTCCTTCGCTTTAGAACAGCTCTTAGGAAATGCTCGTTTCGATTAAAAAAAGATGTAGCTTTATCTCTTCTGAAGGATAAAGTAGAGTAGAAAATAACTCGTATTCTGTTCGCACATGGACTTTTCTTCTGCTTGTATTAACGAATAAAACATTGTCCGAGGCAATTTGAAAAACATTAAAGTTATATCAAAGTAAGAAAGAAAAGGTGTTTGCAAGATTTTGTGCCTTTTTAAACTCGAATGTACGGTCAAGTTTCATTAATGAACTTGAACAGGGTTCTCAAGGAAAGGAATGAAAAAATTATTTTTTTATTACAGAAAAGCAGCTTAAATAAGTTAGATAAAATCGTTCATTTCTTCATTGATTCTTTTTAATCTTGTTTCGCTAATTTCTATTAAAAACATTTCTTTTCAAAGCAGTGTTTGCTAAAAAGACGTCTCATATTTGCTCTTTTGAATTTCATACAAAAATAACGAATTCCTTTTAATGTGATCCTTGAATTTTGCTTTGAAATTCATGAAATTAATAAAAGATTTTACTCAAAAAGAAAAAGGTAATTTTCTATAAAAATTCGAGTTTTATTTTAGTGTCCATATTCATTTAAAAATTCCATTGCCCACAGAAATGGGCCAAGAAAAATGTAAATCGAATATAGTATATTTCCGAATGTATTAATTGAATTTCGTCCTTTGATCCTCCTAATTGAATTCTTTTATATTTTTATTTCTTTTCAATTTTATAAAGAACTCATTATATATGGAGCTTGTTCTCAGAGCAATTTTTTCCTTGATCCGTATCTCATTTTAAGCAAAAATTAAAAATGACCATTTTTAAGAGGCTATAAAAATGACTAGCTAACATTTTTTCAGTGAGTGCTTAAAGATGTATTATTATGGAATTCTGGAGTTTCACTTTGGACTCAAATTTAATAAATATTATTCACTATACTATCTTGATTATAAACGCATTCCTCAATTATCAGACCAAGAATTTAAACCTTAAAAAGAGGAAGAAAATTAACATAATTCAAGTATCCATTCATATGCAATTTTCTAAATTATATGAAGGTACAGTTAACTTAGTGTGAGTTTAAAATTCTTTATTTCCGTTTAGTAATATCTAGATTAATATATAACTAGCAGACTCGGTATAGCATATTCGCTTAACTTTCTTAAGTCTATGGATGGAAAAGTGTCGTTATTTTATTTCATATCTAATTTCAATCCATTCATAATGACAATAGCATCCATATATTGACATAAATCGATTTCATACCTATAAATGAAATAGAGATATCCAAAACAGCATTTCGTTTGGTGTTACTGGATCTTATTAATTATTTCCAATAAAATGCATGGCAAAAAACACACCCCAGTCATGTTATCATATAGATTCTGAATGTCTTCAATTTTATCCCATTCCCTTGTTCAAAAGACGGTTTGGTACTTTTTGACACAAAACTAATCTTTGCTCATATTTTCTTTTCTGTGCTGATTTCTATCTTCCATATTTCTTATTGCTTTCTGTCATCAGACTGCTGAAGAATTCCATAAGAATGGCGAGCTCTTTCGTGTAGTTTTAGCAATATTACGCAGCGCCATAGCCAAATTGGCGAATGAATCCCGTGACGGCGGTCGGTTTTGTATTGTTTATATCCGTTGAGGTCATTCGGCAATAAGCAAATAATATCGATTTCTGCGACCGGTACGCTAGTGAAATTATGTAGCTAAGTCAACCTATTCAGATCATCTGCGCTGAAGGGTCTTTTGGTAATATTATCAGTGGTACCCTAACTGTGTTGCCTTGGCTGGATACACGGTCGCAGCAACAAATTCTATTTTCACTGAAATGGCACTTCGCCCACTTGGTTTTAGAATCGGATCTCCATGTGTTGATGCGATTATAGGAAGGACATCTAACGGACACTGTACACACTACTAACTGAACACAAAATTCTGAAGTTATTCGGATCATAATAAAATATGAGTATTTGCTGTTAGCTGTTTTGCTCAGTGAATCTTGATTCATTTGCAACGTCATATTTGTGCGAAGCTAGGTTTTCGGAGGTCGCTCTGATAAAAAGCATCTTGCGAAAATAAACGTGGAACAGGAAATGAGAGTAGGTGTGTCCAGTTTGATTTCAAGATTTGAGAAGATGTGCAGCGAACATTCGGCTTTCCCGTTCCACTAACTACGATTTATATATTCAATGATTGCTCAAACTATGTACTTATTCAATACTTTTTACATAAACTGTTTGTGATTTTGAAATGTGTTTCATTTATTTTTTAACAGATCAACCTAACCAATTTTGCACTGCAACTGTTAGATAAACAGGTTTATGTTCTGATTTTGGGTGCTGTGGAAAAATTCTGAAACTCTAAGGGCGCCTTGAACAGAAAAAGTTTGGGAACCACTGACTTAAATCTATTGATGACTAGTAAGCACATTTAATCTGTTAGTTTTGGATTTAGTTAAAAGAGCAATGGAAATCAATCACTTTGTCCATATTATCATTTTGCTTTTTATTATATAAGGAAAACTTCTTCAAAAACAGTTTTTCACGATTATTAAATTATTAAGCGATTTTTCATAATTTCGATACAAAATACTGACATTAAGATGATTAACATTAGAAAAACTGACCAGATCTTAATCTAGTCCTCATAAGAAAATCGGCAATATTTTAATGACGAGATATCTCCTCATTAGCACAATTGGTCAGATCTTGATGGACGAAATATGAAAGGTCTTGATGAAAATGGAACGAAATCACTTAAAGGGTTAAATAGGTAGTTGTAAATCTTATATGAAATGACAAATCATTCGCCAAACCAAAAAATTAGACCAATACATGCAAAATCAGCATCGGGGAAATGTTTAAATGTAAAAAATTATAGGCAGTTGGTTACAACATATATTTTAATCACCTACCCATTTCTGGATTACATTTTTTTGTACTTCATCTATCGAAATGAAATAAAAATTGCTAAAAAATATTAAAAAATGGCACATTTTGTATTTTTTAATCGTGTTTAATTCATATTTGACATGAAAAAATGTACGCAATCCAGTCATGTTTTTACAATTATGCTCCTGAATCCCAACTTTAATTTCACCTCATTCATTCATTTATTGAATGATCATTCAACGTCTTGAAATTTTCTGTTGTGCGCCATCTATACCTTTTATCTTTTAAAAATGTATTTCTCATTGTCCTTCTTTCACCACACTGCTGAAGTTCTGTTAGAATGGTGAACTCAGCATTTTAATATTATTTTGTTTATTCATAACGCAAACCAAGTTGTATATAAAAGAACGAATGATTGAATTTATAATGAATTTCGTAGCGGATAGTATTTGCTTATAAACGTTTGTTGCCATGCGCCAATATACAAATGATGTCAATTTCTGTGCCACGTACGTTAGTGAAATATGAATATACTAGCTAACCCGCTGTGCTAGTTTTTTAACTGTTAGTCTATGTTGAGGGTTAGTGTTATTACTCATATTTTTTTCCCTTATTTAAACCCACTATAATGAATATAATCATCGATATGCACACTTCAAACCTCAAACGGGGAAAAAGTTAATCAATGCTCACTGGTGTTAATTCTTATTTAAAATAGTGCATGGCAAAAAGTGCATATTTCAATTAGCTACTACAATTAGCTTCTGAACATCCCCTCCAATTACACACCATTCACTTGTGCCTTCAAGATTTGTGTGTCTCCTGTAATTAGGCTGTTGGAGAATTTCATTAAAGTGACGAGTTCTGTAACTCAAGTCAAGTATATTTAAACTAAGCCGTAAAATTTTACAGTGGTTGATTTTGTATTGTTTATATCCATTTGTTGCCATTCGTTTACTTGCAGATACTGTCGATTTCTGTGGTACATACATTAGTGAAATATGTAGATTACTTAGTTTTACTTCAATGACAAAATATGCTTATTTTCTCGTTATAAGGGATGTTCCATTGTTTTAAATCAAACGAATGTACATTTTCTCATTGTGTACACATCAATGCATTTTTCAATAAGTTTCTTATTCCTGTATCACCTATGAATGCAGTCTTAGCGATATGCGTCACCGAAGAGATTTAAGAATCTTTTTTATGGAGGATTTAATCTTCCACGATTTTCAATTTTTCAAGGCTGAAATAATTAAGTAAAGAAAACAAATCCTCAGGTTAAATAGAAATTTCCTATTTCCACGGAAAATGAAAAGTTCTGAAGTGGCGATCCAAAACAATTTGAATTACAGTAAATGATGGAGGCTTAAGTGTAGTCAATTCATATAAAATAGGGCTCAAGATTATACTGTGCCATCAGAAATCGAGGAGTCAATTTTCGATAGCACGTATCTTTTAATGGGTTTTGAGAAATTCATCTCTTTTGAATCAGTTGGATGGGTATTTAAACTGAATAAGAATATTTTTTCCTTAAGCCCGCCATTTTTGAATATCTTTCAGAAGAATGTTATAAACTATCTGGAATTGAGAGGAGAATATAGTTGAATTATTGGAATATGTCAGTACGAAATTTCATGTAATTTTGATATATTTGTACTCTTATATTCCAGTTTTTTTATTCTTTAAATATTTTTAAATGTTAGTATATCGCCGGCTTACACATACACCAGTGAAGCACAAAATCAAAATTTTCGAAAATGAACTTTTTAATTTTTCTGTACCATATTGTAGTGAAATTATTTAGTGGACTGGGAGTCCACTAAGTTATTGTTTTTCTTTGCATGAAGGTTAGATTTCTTCTTGAGAAACACAAACAAATGAATAAATGTACATTATTTATTACAATTTTATAAAGTGGGTTATAGCAATATATAATCATAATGGAAGTATGTTCTCTGGTTAAGTGATGAATTGAGCAAGTACAAAGTGTAATAAATTATTGTTAAAATTATACAATTACAGTTTTCACATAGCTTGAAATATAATTTTCCCCCTTCGTTTTCTCAGAACTGTTTTTGATTTTGTGTTTCACTTGTAAGCCGACGCTATATTTTTCATTAGTTTCCCGAATTTTTTCTCAAATATCTTCAATTCAAAGGATTCTCCAGCTTTTTGACAATCACTGTAATAAATACTGTTACAATTTATTTGTACTTTACACTTAAGTTCTCCCTATTTTGACAGTTGATTTCTTTTCAAAGAAGTTCTATTTATTGCTCACTTAAAATTGATGACACAGGACATTCATTCATTGACATGAATGTACGTAAACGGAGTTATTATTTCAATTTCTAGTATTATAACTCGCATTTAAAAACTGGTGACTACCTCACACAATATGATAAGTTATTTTTGAAGACCTGATACCCCCAATGTCCCTATTTCACCTAGTTTTGAGTTGTATTTCCCTCTTCTGGGTCAGCAAAACTTTCATTATGTACTTATGTCCATTACTTGACGTTGCTTTGTGTTTGGCGCAACTTGGCCAAATATGACCTTCCGCTATAAAACATCGGACCTACCTAGTTTGGAGTACAGTTTGAGAAATGGTTTCAGATTTGACATTTTTTGTCCGAGGATTGGAAAAGTCGAGTACATTTTGTGATTGCTTTTATTATAAGGATACTAATTTTATTTTTGACGAACCACTGCAAAACGATATTTTTTGATCGCAGTAATAAGCGTTATGAAAACGAATAAACGCTTTACGTTGGATATTTTCAGACACAATAAATGAAACTAAAACTAACAGCTTAAAAAAATTTGCCTCCAGCATTTCCAAAGAGAACCCTCTACTTTAAAAAAATTATCTACGATTATTGACTAAATGTGAAGTTCTCTCAAAAGTTTGACTTAGTGAAAATAACCTGACTGAACTCTTAGATCGATCCTTCACTTATCAAAAGAGCGACCTATCATGCAGAAATCAATTTTGCATGCATCAATCTTCCTCTAAGCTCCAACTGTCACTTTCATTTTAACTTTCAAAAAGTTAATAATAAGGTTGGGTAAAAAGCAACCTCCAATGTGAACACGAGAGTCGTGGATTTTTTTGTCGTTATGTTATAATTTATTTCCGATCGGAGAAACTTTGCAGCTGTTGAGGAATAAGAAGAATGTGTAATTTCCCAAAGACGTATCTTTTTAATTAATAGTCTCAATCTAAAGATTGTATGATTTGATTCACGTGGCGTGATGCAATAAAGAGAAGTGAAAAACTTGAATCTAAACGTTTTATTGAACATCCATTTAAGTAGAGTTAAAAAGGTAAAGCATATGCTTGGCAATTTCATATTTAAAAATCAAGATTAAGAACTCAGATCATCATATTTTCATTGCATGCGATGCTTAAGTTAACTTGTGCACAAAAATCTGTTTCAGTGGTCGGGCCACGGTAGTCCGGTTGGAAGAGTAGCGGATTAGCAACTGGAGGGTTGCGAGTTCGAAACTCAATCCATTCGAAGACCGTCGTGTACATAGGGGCTGGTGCGCGTTGAATCTATCGCGACCTCAAATGTCCTCACTTTGGCGTGGTGTGGAAGTTTGGTGAGTGGAGTGTTCGCTCAGGTGTGACCTCATCATCTGACCTTGGTCCCGTTGTGTTGCTCCAGTGCGACGTTAATTGAATTACCTACCTACCTGTTTTAGTTGTCTATAGTAAGTACCCGAGTTACCTTAATACACTGCTGGCCACCGTAAATGCAACATCCTGAAGGAAGCATGCAAATAATATGAAATTTACAACATGCATTAGCGGAGGTGAGATATGCAAATGATTAGAATTTCAGCGCAGACGCACATCACGCGCGCCTGTGGCGCCACTTCAAAGCGCTATTTAAGGCTTGGAGATTTCGACGATTTCAAGTACGGCAATTGTGTTTTTCTTGTGGTTTTTTCAAAAAAACCGATCAATTATGCCTCGTAGAAAACAGCGATCATCTTTTGATCAAGTATCCGAGTTCGACAGAGGAAGGATAGTGGCCTACCGAGATTGTGGATTATCTTTCAGGGAAATCGGTAGTCGTGTTGGACGAAACCAAACAACTGTAATGCGGATATGTGATCGTTGGATGCAGGAGGGTACGACGGATCGACGTGTTCGATCGCATTCACCTCAGTGCACCACTTCACGTGATGACAGGCATATTGTGCGTATGGCAGTGACGGATCGCTCAGCCACATCACGAACCATAGCACAGCACATTCAGTCTGTACCGTATCATCCAGTGTCTGCGCGTACCATTCGACGCCGTTTACAGCAGAGTGGTCTGTCCGCAAGACGTCCATTGCTTCGTCTACCCTTGACGCAGAACCACAGACGTTTCCGCCGCCAATGGTGCGATGAAAGAAGGATGTGGACGGCAGAATGGAATGAAATTGTCTTTACTGACGAGTCACGCTTCTGTCTGCAACACCACGATGGTCGGATTCGAGTCTGGAGACACCGTGGAACAGCTGCGTTATGCACCGCCACACTGGTCCTGCACCGGGTATTATGGTATGGGGCGGTATTGGATATCACTCTCGCACACTCCTCTAGTACGCATTGCCGGTACTTTAAACAGCCAGCGCTACATCTCCGAGGTGTTGGAGCCAGTTGTCCTTCCTTACCTTCAGGGCTTGCCCACAGCCATATTTCAACAGGATAATGCGCGACCACACGTGGCACGCATTGTCCAAGGGTTCTTCGTCAATCGCCAGATTGAATTGCTTCCCTGGCCAGCTCGCTCTCCGGATCTTTCGCCGATAGAAAACATGTGGTCCATGGTTGCTCAACGATTGACCCAGAATACATCCCCAGCTGCCACACCAGATCAACTTTGGCAACGTGTGGAAGCTGCTTGGTCTGCTGTACCCAAGAACACATCCAAAGTCTCTTTGAATCAATGCCGAGGCGTGTGGCAGCGGTGATCTCCAACAATGGCGGCTACTCTGGCTACTGATTTTGGCAGGAACCACACTTCACAGAAGTCTATAAATTTAATCATTTGATACTTGGTCAACATGTTATCTACAAAATAAATTTTGTTGTGATATCTCTTGTCTTTCTTGGTGTTGCAATTTGGGTGGCCAGCAGTGTATTTTAAGATAGCCGCCTCGTGGTATAAGAGTAATTTTCTGTCAAGCTAAATATGGTGACAGTAAAGTATATGGGGGCGATATGTGTTTCCTGTACACATTCTGAACGTGACGTCATTTGGCTTGTTATTCAAATACGATTTGCCAAATAAAGTTCCAAAGAATAAATTCAGAATGACAGTTGATTGGTCAACGCCAATTTGAAGAAACGTCAAACGTTTGCTAAAACGACGGTAAACTATGTACATTTAAAGGTAACAGAGCATTTGGACAGCAGAAGTAAAATCTTCGCAGACAGTCTTGTTTGTTTATACTAAAAATCCCTCTCATAGTGGTCATAGTGTTTGTCTGCCACCCATAGGTGCGGATGGTTATCCCTGTTCGTAAGCGCATGGATGTTGGTGATTGTCCCTTTAGGAGCAACGGCAGGTAGGTAGTTAAATTAACATCGCACTGGAGCAACATAACGGACTATTGGCAACGGTTCGGAATCAATCCGGAAGGGAAAGGTCCGAGGACAACACCTCGTAATTTTGAACCACGGTCAGATGACGATATCAACACCTGAGCTGGCACCCCACTCTCCAAACTTCCACACCACAACGTGTAGGAGCAACGGCAGCTTAGCAACTGGGTTCTCCCCTGGAACCACCAGTTCGCCCCTTGAAGTGCCGAAAGCCGAACAGGTCAGTTGCCGGGCATTAATAAAATACATTATATTAAGGAAATAAAAAATCCACTAAAAATAAAATTTAAGGTCAAACAGCAAAACTTCTCAGCAGAATCCGAACTACAAGCATCAAGAACATGTGTAGTTGCATCTAAACCAAGGCCTGAGTTGGTGTTAGTATGCCCTGAAAAATAATTATTCTGAAATGTATAAAAAGAATGAATAGGAAAGATTGAACATACATGGACGAATGACATATATTAGCATAAGAGAAACTACAGAATTATGCTACAAAATTTGCAGTCAGTTATGAAAAGGTGAGTCATTTATTTCATTCAATCTAAATTTTGCCAACTTGGTACTTACAACTACCATAATCTACTACCATACAATACATTACAACTACCTACAACTACCATAGTGTCTTGAGTGCATAAAGAAAATATACCACTGATGAAACCACCGTGAACATTGTTAAATTGAATTGCGTTAATTCAACTCTCAGTGTACGTTATGGAAGGCAAGATAAACCAACGACGAAATCTAAATCGCTAGTCAAAGGTTGGAAATAACTTTTCCAAACACTGAACATTACTAAAATTTAAGTAACGAAAATCTTGTACTGTCTTCAATCACTTCTTTCTAACGATACATACAAATGAGATCTCATTTACTATAGATCGTTCTGTCTTGTCTTATTCAAATGGAAGGATCTACCTACATTTGCTGAAAGATAAATATGTGAAGAAAAGATAGGGCGAGCTATTAAGATAATATTGTTTTAAATTGCTCTCCTAGAAGTTTTTCTGCTGAACCCCTAAATTCCCCTCTTCAATTGCACTCCAGAACCTTTTTTGGGAGTACCTTTGAGGTTTTCTGCACATTGCAACGTTGCGCTTAGAAAATACGAATGACCCAATTGTCTCTTTACATAGGGGCTCGCGGTGG
This sequence comes from Meta bourneti, assembly GCA_933210815.1. Taxonomy (NCBI): domain Eukaryota; kingdom Metazoa; phylum Arthropoda; class Arachnida; order Araneae; family Tetragnathidae; genus Meta; species Meta bourneti. The sequence goes on along the minus strand of OW119923.1, from coordinate 60,911,390 downwards.
TGAAGTCTAGCACCGTGAACTCTGTTCGATTCGTTAAGACAATTTCGGGTGCTTAGTCTCACTAGGTTCAACGAGAAAGGAGACGTCAGTCAGGCTCTTTGTGTGCTCAGCTGTATTTTCCGATATAAATTTCCCTGGAAGAATGTCACGCAATCGCATTGTCCTTCCGATGATTATTGATCTTGTGGTTGGGATTTATTACGAAAAGGCTAATGAAACAGAAAATAGATTATTACAAGGAAAGCTGTGGGATTTCACAGCATGCATTTTTGATGACGCAACTTTTTGTTGGTTTGATGATTGTGTCGTATCAAAATGCAGATTAAAAACGTATGAAGGTGAAGAAAAGCTTCCTTACCTTGACCTCTATGTATCCCAATGCTTTCAAGAGTCCCGGGTGCAGAAATCTATTCTGTTTTTGCCAGAAATCCTGGAGCAAAAAGACATTCATCAAGGCATACGCGACAATCGGATTCAGGATAAAGTGCGCGAACTCAAAGTTGGAATAGTTTTGGGTTTGGTTCGCATTACAGTTAGGTTATACCAAGGTTCGGTTACAGATAGAGGCTCGTCCACGATGAGGCTCTTCGTAACAGATTGTGCGACTGAGCATGGACCTTAGTTCTGCCTTGATAATGTATTATAGATTGGTTATATATTGTACTTTATCGGCTCCATATAGCGTATAACTATACTTTTCTCACATTGTGTGACTATTAAACGCTCTACCTTTAACCACAAACAGTGGTTCAAAATTAGTGTTCTCGGATCTTTTCCTTCGGGTTTGATCCCGGATCGTCGTCAATAGCTCGTTGTGTTGCTCCAGTGCGATGTCAATTAAAATACCTACCTAAGCACAATCAGAGTTTAATCAGTTTATAATCAATTAATCATTACAAGTACATCTAACAGACGGAGCACGTGAACGGAGTCGATGTCGCAGATCTCAGAAGTGTAGGTCACATGGGCATCGACTTGCAGCGATTAGCTACATCGACCTTCTAATGAAATAGACAGCATGTGGGCAGAGTCGCGGTCGTAAGATCTCAGAAGGATAAGTCACGAGTTTATGAATTGCTTGGGTCGATTGACTATCGAAGAGCAGACTAGTGTTTTTAATTACTTTTGATCATCACTTTAATCAATCAATAATTTGTCTCACATAAGGATTCATGCTTTTCTCCACAACACTTAACCGAGCGATCGGAAGAAATAGCATGAAACTGCGTGCACATACTTCGAATATTTCATTAGAAGATCTATTATTTGTTATTGAAGCACAAACTAATGTTTTTAATAATCCTCCCTAATCGCATTACCAGTTAATAACGGGCCGCGGTAGCCCGGTTGGAAGAGTAACGGATTAGCAACCGGAGGGTTGCGAGTTCGAATCCAACCAAAGACCATCGTGTGGAAAGCGGGCTGGTGCTCGTTAAATCCATCATGGCCTCAAATGTCATCACGTTGACGTGGTGTGGAAGTTTGGAGAGCGGGGTGTTCGCTCAGGTGTGACCTCGTCATCTGACCGTGGTTCAAATTACAACGTGTCGTCCTCGGGTCTTTCCCTTCGGAATTGATTCCGGACCGTCGCTAACAGTCTGTTATGTTGCTCCAGTGCGACGTTGATTAAAATATCTACCTACTTATCAGTTAATAAGGCTCGACTAACACAAGCAGATAGCGGAAGCACGAATCTAAATTATTTCTACATTAGTATTCGCGCTTTTCACCAATACCAAGTTACAGATCCTAGAACTAAGTGATCTGTAGAAATAAGATGTCGCTGCACGCATATGTTGCGTCTATTTTGTTAGAAGGTTGATATATAAAATACCAAAAACTTATAAAGTGCGTAAAAAATTAACATTTTTGTAGATACTTCGGAAATCAAACATCACTTTATTATAAATACTGTGCACCACAAAGGGTAATTAACAAAGTGTTCGAGAATATCAGATAAAAGGTTCGAGACATTAACCCTCCTGATGGTTTAACGTTGCGTCGTAAACCACCCTGTCATGGTCAGCCTCTTATGTAAAACCTGTTCCAAACTGTCACCAGTTCTAAGCAAGGAACGATTTGTTTTTCTACTAGGGTCTTCATTCCCCTTAGAATAATAGGGCAGATTTGTCTAGATGAGATATCTCGTCATTAACAAAATTGACCAGATCTTGGACGAGCTATCTCATTGAAACCGTTTGGAGGGTTAAAAGATAGTTATCTTCATTTCCTTGCAACTCCGATCGACACTTCAGGAGGATGCTCTTGCTTACATCTACTATCTCTAATCAGTCTTAATTACAGTATGACTTATTACAATGTAAATCTGGCATTAAAATTATTCAAGTTCCCCTAAAAGATAAAATATAACTGCCCACTAGTATAAAATAAAATTGAGTTTTCATATACAATTATTTAAGTAATGAAGCGTTTGATAAAAATAATTCAACTTTATAAATCATTTTGAATCCCTAACTTTAAAAATTAGAAGCTTTCCATTTTCTCATTAACAATAACGCACATTCTAATAAGATTAATTAATAATAAGACACATTGCACTAATAATAAGGCGTTTCACAATTCTCATTTTTTATTCGTCCAAAGTTCTTTATTAGGCCCTACAGAGAAAATAAAATTCCAAAATTTCGGGAATTTGAATTAAACACCTTCTTTCCACCATCAAATATCTCCTTGAACAATTTGGTGAAATGGGTATAACTTGTCAGAATACTGAAAAAGTCGATGATAAAATTGTAAATATTTATAATAAATATTTATGTCAAACGGCATACATTAAAACATTTTACAAGATATGAACAAAAAAAGGTAAAAAGTGATGTTACGAGCTCTTATAAAAATGTTGAGAAAGTAGTATGGCGTAGAACCGTTATTTTCTACGAGTGTACCGCAAGAATGGTACTGGTGGCCTTATGGATGATTTAATTGTATGGCTTAAATAGTGTAAAAGATTTAGTTAATTTCAACAGTTTAGTTTTGAACTTTTGACAAGTATCCAAGTATCTATATATACAGGGTGAGTCTAAATTGTTTTTACAAAATAAGAGGGGTAATAGTACCCATCCAGACGAGCAATAATTACCATGGAACATAGGGTCGCATTCCACTCTGAGAGGCAGAAAAGAGTAAAATTAGAATTTCAACATGAACTTACAACAGTGTTGGGAAAGAGAATGAACGATACCAAAAGTTGCATAATCTGATTTATTGATCAGAGAAAAACTCACAGCAAGTGCTCAAAGTGGCGGCCACGCGTGTCGTTGCACAGTTCACACCGGCGAAGGAATGACTGGCGAAGATTCCTGGTGTGTTAATTTTGTCTGCGGCGACACCGATTCTCTCTACGAGATCTTCAGCCGAGTCCACAGGCGTCTGGTACACTAAAGATTTCATGTGCCCCAGAAGAAAAAGTCAAGTGGGTTGAGATCCGGTGAGCGAGGAGGCCAAACCACAGGTTCACCACGTCCGATCCATCGTGTGGGATATGTGGCATTCAAGAAGTGTCGGATATGCTACGTAGGCAGATACAAAACGACGTCAGAGGCGTCACTTGTTCATGCTCGACGCGTTTCGACTTTACTCTTTTCTGCCTCTCATAGTGGAATGCGACCCCATGTTCCATGGTAATTATTGCTCATCTGAATGGGTACTATCACCCCTCTTATTTTGTAAAAACAATTTAGACTCGCCCTAAAGGGTTCGAATTTTTAAATCTCCGATGTCAACAACATATCTTCGAAAAGTTACTCAGCTTCGTCGGTCAGAGTAAACAAACTGCATTTGCACGTTTATTATATTGTAAGCATAAACAATTGTGATCGTTTGCGCTTAGCGCGGGTGTCACGTGATAGTGCGATCGGATGATTTGAAATGTAATATCTTATTTTATATCTTAACTTATTCTTGTTATGTTTGCCTTGGATTTCAAGTAAAAGCTTATCAGTTATCAGTTGTTAATTAGAAAATCATTATTATCAGTTGGAAATTAGGAAAAATAGTGAATTTAAGTCGTGCTATCGGATATTTTATCCGAAATCAACAAAGACAAACTGAACGGAGCCAGTAAACAGTTCATGAATCCAGTTTAAGATCAATTCGAAACGAAGCCGATAATCGCCGTCGCGCAAAACGTGAGTGTATTCGAAACGATGTTGACGAACATAATTGTGGAACTATGTGCGATCAGTGCGATTTTTGTGGGGCTCTTTATTGGAAGAAAGAGTTAAATACTGCCAATAAGTATACCAAATGTTGCCATGAGGGAAAGGTTCGGCTACCGCCATTATCTGATGCACTGGAACTATTAAAAGTATTGCTAACTGAAAATTCTCCAGATGCTAAAAATTATCTCCAGTGAATTCGTGAACTCTGCATTAACATTCGCTTCGATGGGAGCACAAATTAAGCCACCACGTGGAACTGGACTATATTGTTACCGTTTACATGGTCAAGTGTACCACAGAGTTTCCCCCTCTATGCAAGTGACCAACATAAAGAAGGATACGGGCATCTTTATATATTCGAGTCCAGTGAGGCAACAGAGAAACACTTGAATAACAATCAAAATTGCTTGCAACATGTATTTGAAAAACTTGATTTTATGTTAAGATCAATCAATCCCTTTGCTCAGTGTTAGAATCGGTCTCAAACCTCCAATTATAGTGCCGTGTGGGGCACATAAATTTGAAGAATGTAAATCTTTGAATGTATAAAAGTGAAGAAAGATTGGTGGGATCATGATCTGATCAGACTTCTTGTATGTTTTTAAACCATAAGACTTGGTCACGTAATAAAATTTATTTTTAATGTATAAAACTCTGTCTTCAAACGATAAAACCCAACAATTGGTTATGGGCCCCAGACCTTAAGCTGAACCTGAATTCTGTCACTACCGGTTTCCAGTATGATGGGTATTCAAGAAATGTCCATGTTTTCCTTCCCGAAGTTATCGGATTTCAACTATGCCACGTGGAAGACGGACATGAAGGTATTGCTAATGGACCGGAACTGCTGGGAATTTATCACTAAAACGGAACCTCTATTATTGGAAGATGCTCCAGAACAAGAAAAAAGAGACTATCGTTATAGGAAGCAGAGGACATACACAACTATCTACCAGGGCATAGACAGAAAATATCAAGTCTTAATTTCATCTACTGAGGACGGTAAGGAAGCCTGGGATATATTAAAGACCAACTTTGAACCAGCATCTAGAGCACGATTGGCAGGCCTTGTGGACGAGTTCTTTTCAATCCGCTACCAGTCGGAGGACGAATCCATTGGACTCTTCTGCAAACGAGTGCATGAGAAGCTGTTACAGATAAAAGAAGGTGGATTCGAAATCCCAGACCTCTTAGTTTGCTTTCAACTAATAAGACATTTGCCTCACGAATACGATAATCTGGTACAACTGCTATACAGGATGGATGACAACGAGTTCACGCTAGACAATTTGTCTAAACATTTAATAACAGAATCCAGCCGAATCGAGCTGAAGCGGAAAGACGAAGGCACAAAATTAAGTATCGTGGCCGATGCTTATGCTACAAGAAACAAGTCATCTAGATACAAGGAGACACGGGCGTCTACTCCTGATCACAGCAGATGCGTACTGGACCCTGAATTAATTCCTTCAAGCCCAAGAAAGTCGACAGTTTGTCGTATGGGGCCGCGACCATTCTGTAACTACTGCAAAAAGTCGGGACATTACGAATCGAAGTGCTTCAAGAAAAGCAATCGGCAGAAACCTGGTGGTGAATTATTTTATATGGAGGACAATCCAAAAACTGATCTTCAACGTGCCTATGCAGTTTCAAATTTTTCAAATGAAAGACCGAGGGAATTTCTCATTGATTCAGCTGCAACTGCTCACTTCTGTAAAGAACGTGATATGTTTACGACATTCAGAAAACTACCACCACAGAAGATCCTAGTCGGAGACAAGGACAGCACCTCGGAAGTATTAGGTATGGGTGATATTCAATTTACAGTTTTAGATAGAAACCGAAATTTTGATTTAACTTTGAAAGATGTTTTATACTCACCTAATATGAGAAGAAATTTAATTAGTGGTGCTCGTATTGATCTTGTGGGAAACCAAATTAAATGGGGAAATAACAAAATGATTATTTATAATAGTTATAATAAATATTTGTTTACTGTTCCCAGAATTGGAAAATTGTATATCTTGAAAGGTTATCCCAAGATTAAAAATTATACATATGTAACTGGTTTAGATCTAGAAAAAGCCCACCGTAGGTTTTGTCATGTTAACATGCCCTTAATTGAAAATATGAGTAAAATTAATTGTGTAAAAGGAATTGAAAAACTTAATTGTAAGAATATAGATAAAAATTGTAAGATTTGTGCTATTGCTAAATCCACTAGAATATCCTTAAAAAGAAACTATATGTACGAAAGGAAAACTAAAAATGTTTTGGAAAGGATCCATATGGATTTGTGGGGTCCTGCTCCAGTTAACTCTCTAGGTGGAAACAAATACTTTTTATCTATTATTGATGATTTTTCACGTAAAGTAACTATTTATATTATTCGAAATAAGAATGAAGTTTTTGATTACTTTAAAAAATACTTGGTTAAAGCTGAAAGACAGCTAAATGTTAAGTTAAAATGTGTCCGAACTGACAATGGTTTAGAATTTTGTCACAAAGAATTTAAAAAGTTTTTAAATGATCTAGGAATAAAAATCGAAAGAACTTCAACTTATACCCCTGAACAAAATGGCATTGCAGAAAGGTTCAATAGAACAGCCATGGATTGTGTCAGAGCTATGCTTCAAGACAGTGGTTTACAACCACAATTTTGGTCAGAAGCACTTTTAGCATTTATTCATACTAAAAATAGATGCGAACACAAATTAACTGAGGGTATATCTCCTAACGAAATATGGACTGGTTTCAAACCATCAGTAAAACATTTTAGAATTTTTGGCTCTTTGGCATATGTTCATATTCCTAAAATACAGAGAAATAAATTACAACCCAGAGCTAAACTTGGTATTTTGACAGGATATGGTTTGAAAACTAAAGGTTACAGAATATATATCCCAAACGAGAAGAGAATAGTTGAAACAGTCCATGTTCATATCGACGAAAGTAAGAAAGCTGTTGATGTACTATTTGGTAAAAACTTTGAGTACGTTTCTTTCGATCTTAATTCTAATATTCCTATTTATCAATCAAATGAAAATATAAAAGTAAAATCGGAAAGTGAAACTCAAGTTTTAGATTCTAAAGATTTAGTTAAAACTGAGGACTTAAAAAGTCTTAACATTTCAAATTGGCGAAGAATCGAAAAACCTAGAAATAAAAGCAATAGGATAGATGTATACTATTATTCTCCTGAAAATTTGAGAATGAGATCTTTAAATGATATTAAAAAGTACTGTACTAAAAATAAGATTAGGTTTGATCCTGTAAATTTCAATTTTAAGCCAGAAACTGAACATCCTAATGTGGATATTTCTAATGTGCCATCTACTTCTAGTGATGAATCTAATTTTTTGGACCAACAGATGTACGACATGTATGATCAGTGTTACAATGTCGAAATCCCCAAAAGTTATGAAGAAACGCAAGCAAGTAAGGATAAAATTAAATGGAATACTGCCATGAATGAAGAAATTCAGATAATGAAGGATAGGCAAGTATGGAAATTAGTGGACACACCCCCAAATACAACCATAATTGGAAGTAAGTGGGTGTACAGCATAAAAATGGACGAAAACAATATACCTAAAAGGTATAAAGCTCGTCTTGTTGCTCAAGGTTTTAATCAAAAACCCGGCATTGATTTTAAAGATATTTTTTCACCGGTTGTAAATTTTTCTATTGTTAAATTATTGTTTGTACTATTGATTTCTATGTTGGGTTGGTATCACTGTCAAGTTGACGTGAAAAGTGCATATTTATATGGACACCTTAAGGATACTATATACATGAAACAGCCAAAAGGATTTGTGCTGAAAGGATCCGAAAACAAAGTATGTCTATTGGAAAAGGCTATATATGGTCTACATCAAAGTGGCAGAGAATGGAATTTGGAATTAGACGGTATTTTAACTAAATTAGGATTTTCTCAGTTAAATTGGTGTAATTGTGTCTACAAATTTAAAGATGTAATTTTAATTGTTTATGTAGATGATATGGTTTTGTTTTCAAAAAGAGAACATTTGATAAATGAAGTAATCGAATTATTGGACAAAAAATTGGATCTTACAGTCCTAGGTAAAACTAAATATTTGTTAGGCGTAAACTTTCAAGAAATTGAAAATTCGATTTATTTACATCAAATTACCTACATTGAAAAATTAATGTCAAAATTCAAAGATCTTCCTAAAAGTTTTGTGAATTTACCTTTTAAAATTGGTTGTAACTTACCTGATAAGGTTAAAGAGGAAGAAATAATTGAAAATGATTTAATGAGGAAATTTCCCTATCGTTCCTTAATAGGATGTTTATCGTTTTTGTCAGATAGATCCAGACCAGATATTGCATTTGCCGTTAATATAATGTCTCAGTTTTGTAATGGTTATACTTACAAACACTGGTCTTACGTTGTTGATATTATGAACTATGTTTTTCTTACAAAGGATTTTAAAATTAATCTTTCCAATGTAGAAAGTTCAAATTTGATTGCTTTTTCTGATGCAAATTGGGGATGTGGTCTCACAAACAGACATTCAAGCAGTGGCTATTTAATTTATTTTGGTAACATCCCAATATCATGGAAATCTTCTAAACAAAAGTGCATAGCTCTTAGCTCAATGGAATCTGAATTTATTGCACTACCCGATTGCACTAAAGAAGTTATTTGGTTTAGTAGAATTATAAATGAATTAAGTTTGTGTGATTACATAAGACCCCAAGTATATTGTGATAATCAATCTGCTATCTATTTTTCAAAAAGTAGTCAGGAAAATCAGAAAACTAAACATATTGATATCAAGTACAAATTTATTCGTAAATTAATAAAAGATGAACTATTTAACGTAAATTATATTTCATCGGAAAATAATTTGGCTGACTTTTTAACAAAGCCTTTATTGTTAAATAAATTTAAAAATATTATTAGAAAAATATTTTGTTAGATTTATATATGTATATATATATATTGAATTGTAATACATCTGCTGAGGTTTTACAACCGATGGGGCCGCATGTTAGAATCGGTCTCAAACCTCCAATTATAGTGCCGTGTGGGGCACATAAATTTGAAGAATGTAAATCTTTGAATGTATAAAAGTGAAGAAAGATTGGTGGGATCATGATCTGATCAGACTTCTTGTATGTTTTTAAACCATAAGACTTGGTCACGTAATAAAATTTATTTTTAATGTATAAAACTCTGTCTTCAAACGATAAAACCCAACACTCAGTCTTATCTTTAAATGAACCGACTGGTACAAGAACACCCAACTACATCTGTAAAAATGTTATTTTTGAAAGATAAAAATTTGGATATGCGGCGCTATAATGCTCTTAATTTGTGCTCTGAAATTACAGCTATATTTGTTGGTGATAATGGAGAGCCCCCATCCAACCGAGACATTTGTGTGTACCCAATCGGTGATACATGAAAAAGAATTTCACACCACTAAATCAATGCTCTGATCCAATGACTTATCCTTTGCTATTTCCAAGGGGCGAGTGTAGTTGGAACACTGAAATGGAACATATAGAAGAAAGAACAGCAAAGCGCCCACGTGTCACTCAACTACAATATTATGCATACAGACATTCCCAGCGAAACGGTTTCAGTATTTTGCACAACAATGGTAAACATTTTCAGTAATATATTGTTGAAGCGTATGTGAAAACTGAAGGCCCACGTTTACATTTTTTGCGACAAAATCAAAAAGATTTGCGAATTGAACTTTATCGGGGGCTTTTAGATGCTTTAGAATGTCGAGCACATAATTAAAATATGCGCACAGTTAAACTTATTATACTGCCATCTTCTTTCAAAGGGAGCCAACGTCATATGCGACAGAACTACCTAGATGCAATGGCAATGGTACGCAAGTTTGGTAAACCAGATCTCTTTTCGACGTTTACTTGCAACCCATCTTGGCCTGAAATTTTAAATTGCATGGAGGGAATACAACGTCCAGAAAATGACCTGATATTTTGTAGTGTTTAATATAAAATTAAAAGAACTTTTAGAAGATATTTGCAACCATGTAGGATTTGGAACTGCTTTTAGCCTATATTTATTTTATTGAGTTCTAAAGCGAGGTCTGCCTCATTCCCACATTCTTCGAACATTAGATTCAGAAAGCAAAATTCGCAAAAAAGATGACATTGACAAGTTTGTGAGTGCAGAACTTCCAGATCCTAGCACTGATTTTAGACTCTTCCAAATTGTGACAAAATGCATGGTACATGGCTCACGTGGAACTATAAATATATCTTCTCCATGCATGAAAGATGGACAGTGCTGCAAAAGTTTTCCCAAACAATTCAAGGATGATACCGAGGAAAATGTTAATGGATGCTCTATTTATCGCAGAAGAGCCACTGAACCTGTCCATGTAGGGAATTATTCCATCTATAATTGGGTTGTCCCATATAATCCTAGGTTGCTTAAAAAATTTAATGCACATATTAATGTTGAAGTTTGTGCTCCAGTTAAAAGTGTTAAATACTTTTATAAATATGAATACAAAGAACATGATGCAGCCTCGGTAAAAATACAAAAGAACATGCTCTTGATCATGATGAAACTTTAAGTTTTGTTGAAGGTAGGTATGTAAGTGCACAACTGAAGCCAAGTGGCGTTTAAATGAATTCAGTTTGTCAGATAAATCCCACCTGTAGTGCGCTTAGCTGTGCATTTACCAGAGCAACAGCCGATTGTGTACCAAGGGGGTCAAGAAGCGCAAGCAATTGAAGGAGCTGCTTTAAGAAAAACAACTCTCACATCATGGTTTGAACTGAACAAAAATTATCCTGAAGCTCACAACATTTCTTACTCAGATATTCCACGATATTATGTGTTTGATAGGAGTACCACAAATTGGAAGAGGCAACAACGTGGTGGACAAAGTGTTATTGGGAGATTGCCAGTAGGTAGTATACAGGATACTGAGAGGTACTATTTGCGGATGCTACTACTCGTACGTAACTCAGGAGCAGTCAGTTTTGAAGTTATTTTGATGGTAAATGGATTGAGATGCATTACATTTCAACAAGCATGTCAGGAGTAACGACTTCTTCGGGGTGACCAGCAGTGGCATGATGCTTTGAGTGAAGCCGCTCAATTTCAATCTCCGAGACCGTTGCGCATGCTGTTCGCAATGATTTGTGGCTTGGGAGAAGTGGAGGATGTTCCTGATCTATGGGTGCAGCATCAAGTTGCTCTTTGTGAGGACTTTGTGCATCGATATTTTGAAGAGACTGGACATCACTATGCACTTGCAGATATTGAGAAACTGCTTACATCCTACAATTTAAGTCTCCAAAAACCGCATCTACGAACTGTAGATTTGTCTGCAAGTGTTTTGAAAAAAGCGAACTTTGATGTTGTGGAGGAGCAGATTAAAGCTAACAGTTATACTGCAAAGTAAATTAGTGAACAGCGGAATGTTGTTGAAATCATTAAGTGCAGTGTATCCCAACTCTCCAGATACACCCAAGTATTATTTTTAGATGGTCCTGCCGAACAGGAAAAACTTTCCTTTATTCAACTTTGCTTCACACAATACGTGGTAGAGGTGATGACGTTATTCCTGTTGCATCTACAGGAATTCCTGCAACTCTATTAATGGGGTAAGAACAGCTCATTCTGTTTTTAAAATTCCAATTGATTTAAATGCAACATCTACTTGCAATTTGAAGCCAAATACAAAAGAAGCAGACATGTTGCTGAAAACCAAGTTAATTGTGTGGGATGAAGCACCCATGACAATGTCCATGCTTTCTTAGCCGTTGACAGACTTTTACAAGATCTCACAAAGTGCAAAGAACCTTTTGGGGCAAAGTCACGCTATTGGGTGGAGATTTTTGCCAAGTTCTTCCTGTTATTTTAAGAGGTTCAAGAACATTGACTGTTGCCAGCTCCTTAAAAAACACTCTCTTTGGTTGAAATTCCATACGTTTTATCTGGCAAAAAATATGCAAGTTACCTTTGCAATGCCACCCTTCAATACAACATCCTATACAGCAATTGTACAGTGACATATTTTCCCAGTGTGACCCCACGGGAGCTTAGAGGTCGAGCCATCCTTACTCTTACCAATGAGTGATCCATGGAAATCAACAATAAAGTGCTGGAATGTATGCCGGGAAATGAAACTGTTTACACAGCAGTTGATATGGCCATCAGTGAAGATCCTCAAGATCAATTGACATTTCCTGAAGAATTTTTAAATTCTTTGACACCAACAGGTATATCTCTATATGAGTTAAAGTTGAAAACTGGTTGCATTATGATGCTGTTGGAGAAATTTAGCCCCCTCTAGAGGATTATGCAATTGCACAGTCTAATTGTCACATAATTGCAGCAGTACAGATGCATTTCTCATTCCTCGAATCCCTTTGATTCCATCTCAGACTAACATGTCTTTCAAATTTAAACGTATGCAATTTCCCATTTGTTTAGCCTTTTCCATGACAATTAATAAGTCGCAAGGCCAAACTTTTGAAAATATATGTTTGGTGCTCAATGAACCTGTTTTTGGTCATGGTCAACTCTATGTTGGTTTATCAAGAGCACGATCTTTTGAATCAGTTGCTGTAGTAGCTCCCAAATGTGAAATATTTAATTGCGTTTATGAAGTTTTCTGTGATTGATTGCCAGGTGTATTTTTTGCTATTTTTTTAATATGCATATGCATGCTTTTAGACATTTTTTTATGTTATCAACAATCTATGTCATGTCCAGATGTATTAGAGGTTGAAAATGTAGAAGTTTCCTGAAATTAGGGAGTTGGTCATCCATATTTATTGCATGATAATTTGTGTAAAAAATTATAAACTGCTTTGCATGGTAATTTATTGAATGCATCTCTTAGACAATTTATTTTTAATGCTGCATATCTACGTTGTCAAGAATCTGCCACAAACAGAAAAACTACTGACCTACTAGACTAAAATGGTTTAGTACACAGCGAAGCGAGCTTGGATCGCGGAGCGATCCGAAAGGAACCGCGTTAGCAGTTCCTGGGGTTGGCGAGCGAAAGCAAGCTGGAGCCCCCTAGTGTTCTCTTATAATTTCAAGTAACACCCGTATACGTAGTAATAATGAGTATTATATTTATTTTCTAAGTTTTATAAATAAATTGTTTCAGAAATACTTTTTCAAAAGCCACTTTGGAGAAAAAAGGTAGGTTTGTTTGTAGTTGAATTAACGTCGTACTGGAGCAACACAATGGGCTATGGAAAAAGGGTTGGTAATTACTACTATCGTTTTGTAAATAAATTTAGGTTATACCTATTTTTTGTCAGATCGGCAAATAATATAATTTTTGGTGTCTCAGTATTATAGTAATTAGTTTATGTTTGCAATGAAATGGAAAAGATTGATAATTGCTAGTCTAGACTACAAGATTATGCGAAAAAGGCGTTTACCTAATTTCGTACAGATTAAAGTTTGCCTAAATAAGAGATTCTGCAATGTGCCTCATCCTGTGTACATGATCTTTAGTTTGAACGACACAACCGTTGAATTTAATTTTATTCCCTTTGTACACAAGATTTATTTCCCGAAAATCCTTCTCAACCTATCCTTTCTTCCAAAGAAAAAGGTTAAATTTATTCCATTGGTAATGTCGATTAAATTACAGGGAGGGAGGTTTATTACAGAGTCGAACTTAAAGGAAGAGCCACGCAGTTAGCAAAGCGGAGGGGCGGATATTTACGACCCTTAGCTTCACCTTGACATAGCCCCTTCGTTTTACCTCACCTGTAGTTCTTTTTCTCAGAATTCTATCCATTCATCCGCCAAGATTGATCAGTGTCTACATTGCATAACACCAACATCGTTGCCTCTACGAAGAAGCTACTTCTGCGAACTGGGAAGATAAAGAGCATTTCTAACAAGAACTGAAGGTGTTGAGCAGTAGCGTAACATTTACAACTGGGGATTCAGAAATTGAATTTATTCTACATGAAACTTCGATTAACCGTCAGGGTCGGGACCGGGACGGTTAATCGAATAGACAGATAACAGAAAAACCTTAAACAACCCACCCCATGCATTGCATATGAACGAATGATAAAAAATGCACGTTTACGAACTGGAAACATACTGTACATGTACTTTATTTTACAGAAACAATATACAATTTACATTAAGTACAGTATAGTACATATGTACATATTCTTACATGAACTTACGCTCTAGACGTACATACATACATATTCAAATTTTAAAATAGTCTGTCATTTTCTTTTGTTTCTTCGAGGTGCTTTCTGAGCGGCAATGTTCTGTACTTTACGTAGAAGTATAGTATGTACGTATGTATGAGTACAGTATGCATGTATGTGTGTGTGTACGTACTAATAACTTTTAATATTTAATTAATTAATTTCTAATAAAACGGACTGACAGTTAACAGAAACTGACGGTTAATCAAAGCTTCACTGTGCTATGAAATATGCGTAAATAAAAGGGTGTGGTTCGGTTTTCCCCCGCAGCTGTATATGTAGTCAGCTAAGAAGACCTCGTACCAGGATGATAAAAATGTCAATACGTGTTTTTTTACCCGCAACTGTCAAGATTTGTGAAGAGTCTTAGTTTTAAACAAACGTAATTCTTCGTAGGATAATTGGCGCAGAAAAACAGTCATAAAATCTTATACATTTTGTATCAAAGTATCGCTCATTATAAAATTACAATACTTAAAAAAAACATTCGATAAATAGGACACTAAGAATAAAAGAAGTCTGCAACTTGACAACGAATTATACAGCAAACGAGAATGGATTTGCTCTGTTTCAAACGCAGCAGACAGGCTTTCAGGCTGCTCACTGCCTTGAAGCTGAAGTCTGTAGGCCATGCTCGGCGAGAAAAAAAAGTCGTTCTAAACATTAATTCGTGAATCTTTTTTATCTTGTGATCGTGCATAGTTGCCACAATGTACAACTAAAAATACATCAAAATTTTAAAATGCGAAATTGATTTCAAACGAAAAAATCAGAAATAATATAACTGAATGATGGTCCGCGAACACGAGTTTCCATTTTGTTGGCACTATGAGCACTTTAAAGCACTTTTTTCAATTCAGAGATTTATTTTTGGATGGAACCACGTACCTATTTAGTAATGATGGTGCTACTTGCCTATTGAGCGTAGTTTTAAATAAGAACAGGTAATTTTATTTGAAACAAGGAAAAGAAATGCAAGTTTTAATGAGTTTAATCTTTTTGAGGAGGAAACCTATGTCGAAATTTTTAAATAATTTGAATAAATTCCATTAGGCTGCTAGTTTTGGTTCGAAAGGTTTCGTGCAGCATGTTTTATTTCTTTTTATAAAAAGGAATTCTACAACCACGTGTGTTAAGTCGTTTGAGGAAAGTTGGTCGAAAAGTACACATCCAGAAATGAGGGGAGGTAGTTGCATTAAGGTCGCACTGGAGCAACACAACAGACTATTGGTGACGGTCCGGGATCCATCCCGAGGAGAAAGATCGGAGTAAAACACCTCGTACTTTTGAACCACGGTCAGATGACGAGGAATACACCTGAGATGGCACCCTACTCTCCAAACTTCCACACCACGCCAACGTGAGGACATTTGAGGTCACGACAGATTTAACGTCCAGTGTTCACGACGGTCTTTGGTTGGACCGAGTTTCGAACTCGTAACCCTCCAGTTGCTAATCCGCCATTCTTCCAACCAGGCTACCGCTTCCCATCCAGAAATGAATACACGTCTTTAGAAATATTGGACAAAATAACTAATATCTGTCAAGCTGTAGTGCAAAATTGAATTCTTTATTATCTTTAAATCGTATGTCCCAAATATTCGAAAATTATTTGTTCCAAGAAAAACGGCTCAAAATAAATAAATTATTAGAATTTAAATTCCGCATACATAATTTATGGAAAATAATTGTTTTCTCGGCAGTAATCGCAATGCTCAATATACATTCCAGCTTCTCCAAAACCGCCAAATCATTGTTTTAAGTATAGTTATTCAGCCTTCTTAAAACTAGCTTAAAAGTGTAGGCAAACCATTCAAATAACGTATTCTCTAAACTAATAAAATTATAAAATAGTGAACTTTTTATGAAATTTTACTGATTAAATCTTTTGTGACATTTGTATAAACACAAAAACAGACATAAAACGGGGAGCCAGACAGACTGACGAGAGCGCTCAACGAAATTCAGTCACTAAATGACTGTAAGTACATACAGTGAGCTGTATGAAGTTTCTTGAAAATATACCCAGCTGTTAGGACGTAGTGCTGGCACACATACCATGCAGACAGACACCAAACGAGGTAACCACTGATTTTGCATTCGAATGTCCCTAAACTGATAAATATTTTTTTATTTATATAGATTCTTAAAGTTATTTGTTTAGTATGAGTTCCACAAAGTTGTATTTAGTTAAGGTGGTTCGGTTTTTGGGTTGCCAGGCTTGATTGAAGCTTTTAGGAGCATTAATATTTTTATCCCACGAACAAAATGAATGAAAGTACTCCATTTTTAAATATATAAAAGCAATGTTTTCATAAAATTTATTGCTATTTGGTTGGTCGAGGATTTTTTGAAAAGTGATAAATATAGGAAGTTGCAATTAGCTAATTAACAATCAGTAATCAACAATTTGGGAGATTATAAGAATGCGTGAAAGTTCATTCGACAACCTTTTTGGGTGTACTCGAGTATTTGAGTGAACGAAACATCTTGGTCCGTGCCTTAAAACTGCGTGTCGATATTTTTACATTATCAACAGGAAAGTTATTGTGGAATGTTTAGTTTATGAGTCAGTAAATTGTGTCGGTTTTGTAACAGAAAAGTTGCGTCTATCAATTTCATTTCATTTTTCACAATTCTATGCAGTTTTGCAGTAGATGTATTGTCACTCATTTAAAGTGTCATTTTACTCATCTTAAGTATTGAAACCTGTTCCCCCTATTCAACGAGC
The DNA here is from genome assembly GCA_933210815.1 of Meta bourneti. Classification (NCBI taxonomy): domain Eukaryota; kingdom Metazoa; phylum Arthropoda; class Arachnida; order Araneae; family Tetragnathidae; genus Meta; species Meta bourneti. The sequence continues at coordinate 60,894,254 of OW119923.1, read as the reverse complement.
TTAGGACGCTATTAAACGAGATTTTAAAAATAGATTATTGTTAATAGGATGATTTATTTTTTTGTATGAGATTGCGAAGTTCCCTTATCCTATAAATGATTTTTTATTGCATAAAAATGAATTTTCATGATTGATATTGCTATAAATGAGAAATAGAAATAGGCGCAACCTAAAAAGTATAAACTTTAATAAACTTTTTCATCAGTCATGGAATTTAACGAGGCATCCAGCCTATTCTCAATTAATGAGAATTCCACCATGGTATATTACCGACCACCAGAGCAATTTGCTAAAATTAAGAAATGAAGATAAATAAGCGGAGTTTCTAGCACGTCGAAATTATTTTTCATGATTAAGACATTTTTAAGTACTACATATGGAATAAAATGATGAAATGCTCAAGCTTATATATTTTTCTGTTTTGATAAAAAAAACTTTAAAAATTATTATAGCTAAAGGAATTTTGTGGACGTATTCCTTTCTACTTATTTTTTATGATTTATGCTTTTGTTTATCTAAAAAATGAAGAGGTTTGTTTCATTTTTAATGATGTTTATCTGTATTAGGCCGTGAAGATTTCATTGTGTAAGTTTTTTCTGCCTGTTTTGTATCGTGTGGCAGTAAGAAATTCTGCTTTTAGTTTTACTCAAAAGTTTTAATCTCTTGTTAATAACTGATCTCTAATTTAGAAAACTGTTTCTGCAAATAAAAAACAGCTTATAGAAAGATATTAAATTTTGATAGAGGACTTTTCATACTTTATTTTACAACGTTTTTTATTTGCTTTTGAAATTCAATAATTTTATTTTCACTCGTATTAACTGCAGACCTCCCACATCTGTACTCCGGGCCTCAGTATTAGCTTAGATGACTGACTCCAGTGCCATCTTAGATGATGGATCCCAGAAAAAGAGATAACGAATCCCAGCACCAGCTCAAATGACAGACCCCGGTATCAGCTTAAATGACGGATTCCAGTACCAGTTTAGACGACGGATTCCAGTACTTTAAATGATGGACCCCAGAACCAGCTTAGATGACGGATTTCGGTATTATCAGAGATGATGGACACTAGGGTCATCTCATATAATGGATTTCGGTATCAAAGATAACAAACCAGAGTACCAGCTTAAGTGACGGACTCCAGAACCAACTAAAATGATGGTCCCAGTACCAGCTGAGTTGATGGACCATAGTATCAGCTTAGATGACGAACCTCAATACTAGCCTAGATGACGGACACCAGTATCGGCTTAGAGGACAGATCCCAGTGCCATCTTAGATGATGAATCCCAGTATCAGAGATGATGAAACCTAATACCACCTCAAGTGATGGACCCCAGCTTAAATGACAGAACCAAGCAACAGCTGAGATTAGACTCCAGTATCAGAGATGATGAAACCTAATACCACCTCAAGTGATGGACCCCAGCTTAAATGACAGAACCAAGCAACAGCTGAGATTAGACTCCAGTACCAGCTTAGATAACGGAACCCAGTACCAAGTTAAATGATGGGCCCCTCATGAAATGCAAATATAAGTTCTCAATGTATAACTAAAAAAGGAAAATAATATTTTCTCTTCTTTTCCCTTTGCACTTGCACAGTTTTATTACTATAAATATTTTAATAGTGGGGTGCCAGATCATGTATTGACCACTTCACCTGACCGCGGTTAAAAATTACCAGGTGTTGTTCTTTTATCTTTCCCTTCGGGGTTGATCCCCAACAGTCGACAATAGATCGTTATATTTCTCCAGTGCGATGTAAATTCAACTACCTACCTACATTTTAACAAGATGATTTTATGTTTTGGAAAATATACTACGTAATATACAGAAAAAATCTTTTCACTTCCTGGGTCCCTTCACTGTTATATATTTAAATCGTTTGAAAATCCTCGAAAGAAAGTATATTTTGTTTAGGAAATGTAGTATAGCGTAATTTTTCATTTGACAGAGTGTAATTGTCGAAACCGTACTTCTACCTCATTCATACACATTCCTGCATACTATATGCAGGTATTTGTTTCTACACTGCTGGCCACCCAAATTGCAACACCAAGAAAGACAAGAGATATCACAACAAAATTTATTTTGTAGATAACACGTTGACCAAGTATCAAATGATTAAATTTATAGACTTCTGTGAAGTGTGGTTCCTGCCAAAATCAGTAGCCAGAGTAGCCGCCATTGTTGGAGATCACCGCTGCCACACGCCTCGGCATTGATTAAAAGAGACTTTGGATGTGTTCTTGGGGTACAGCAGACCAAGCAGCTTCCACACGTTGCCAAAGTTGATCTGGTGTGGCAGCTGGGGATGTATTCTGGGTCAATCGTTGAGCAACCATGGACCACATGTTTTCTATCGGCGAAAGATCCGGAGAGCGAGCTGGCCAGGGAAGCAATTCAATCTGGCGATTGACGAAGAACCCTTGGACAATGCGTGCCACGTGTGGTCGCGCATTATCCTGTTGAAATATGGCTGTGGCCAAGCCCTGAAGGTAAGGAAGGACAACTGGCTCCAACACCTCGGAGATGTAGCGCTGGCTGTTTAAAGTACCGGCAATGCGTACTAGAGGAGTGCGAGAGTGATATCCAATACCGCCCCATACCATAATACCCGGTGCAGGACCAGTGTGGCGGTGCATAACGCAGCTGTTCAGCATCCTCTCTCCACGGTGTCTCCAGACTCGAATCCGACCATCGTGGTGTTGCAGACAGAAGCGTGACTCGTCAGTAAAGACAATTTCATTCCATTCTGCCGTCCACATCCTTCTTTCATCGCACCATTGGCGGCGGAAACGTCTGTGGTTCTGCGTCAAGGGTAGACGAAACAATGGACGTCTTGCGGACAGACCACTCTGCTGTAAACGGCGTCGAATGGTACGCGCAGACACTGGATGATGCGGTACAGACTGAATGTGCTGTGCTATGGTTCGTGATGTGGCTGAGCGATCCGTCACTGCCATACGCACAATATGCCTGTCATCACGTGAAGTGGTGCACTGAGGTGGATGCGATCGAACACGTCGGTCCGTCGTACCCTCCTGCATCCAACGATCACATATCCGCATTACAGTTGTTTGGTTTCGTCCAACACGACTACCGATTTCCCTGAAAGATAATCCACAATCTCGGTAGGCCACTATCCTTCCTCTGTCGAACTCGGATACTTGATCAAAAGATGATCGCTGTTTTCTACGAGGCATAATTGATCGTTTTTTTGAAAAAACCACAAGAAAAACACAATTGCCGTACTTGAAATCGTCGAAATCTCCAAGCCTTAAATAGCGCTTTGAAGTGGCGCCACAGGAGCGCGTGATGTGCGTCTGCGCTGAAATTCTAATCATTTGCATATCTCACCTCCGCTAATGCATGTTGTAAATTTCATATTATTTGCATGCTTCCTTCAGGGTGTTGCATTTACGGTGGCCAGCAGTGTAAATACCTAAATTGTCAGTGAAAATTGAAACGGATGATCCATTTATTGGGTAGCACATCCACAGACATCAGATGGATCAACATGAGATTACGCAAACCGAAACGTATGTGAAACATCTCAGCTGTTTAGAGGATTACTGCTACAGCGAAATACATTCGTCTTGCACCACCACTGTTTTCTAACTCGCCGGTCTATCGATTTTCCCTCTAGTAGAATTTAGCTATGGAGAAATAAACCTTCATGATGGAAATGGACGATTAATATCGTTTGATAGTTTCAAAATGCACGAACATTTCTCGCATGCTATTCAATATAGTTTCCAAAGAAGAAAACATGAAATTTCAAAGTTCTCGCGTTTCCGCAATTAAAATGTATTTGATTATTCGACATCAGGACGAGTGTCCACGAAGGTCATTCAATTCCAATTAAAATGCAAAACATACTTTTTACCACGCATTTGTTATCAAAGGAATCTCCACGTGGCATTAAATCACGAGGCAGGCATTACTGCAATGCGTGGTGAAGTAATGCCTCTTGCAAATCGCCGCTGAGTTGGCAAAATTGTTGCTGGACGGCACTGATAAGTATTTCTTCAACCGATACATAGAGGCAGAAAATGCATTCTGTTTATATTTCAAGATTTATAACTTTGGTACAGGGTGTGCCGATTTGAATCAGCTTGATTTAAATCAAGCGATTTTTATTGAAAAAATTATGATTGCAATCGGACTTTAACTTTTTTTCTTAAAGTTTAATTATTACACTGAAAATAATGTAACCTGGGACATAATGCATGTTATTTTATACAGTTATATTATATAGTTTAAAAATTTGCTTCTACTCAGTAACACCTGAAGAATGACCCCTTTGGGATGCAGTGGGTATGTGTGCAAAATTGGAGAAATTATTGGGGTGTATTGAAAACAACGCCTGTTTCAAAAAGGGTTTTTCGGAACTATATTTTATTTATGTAAATCCCTACAGATATTGTCGGTACATTGTTATCGGTATCCCACCAAATAAGGAATAAATATTACAAATTTTGTAATATTTATTCCTTATGTTCGTGGAGGACCGGGCCCCAACCATAAAAATATTATAACCCAAGGAGTTCGTATCCCTAGAACTTTGCGCCCCTTTTGATAAAATATGACTTGATAAAAAAGATAGAATCACTCTCTTAGAGTTACTCGTATTATTAGTGTATTCATAATATTTATTCCTTATGTTTGGAGGTCTGAGCCCTACCACAAAATTTTAAAGGATTCCAAGGGAATCCATGTTCTTAAGGCATGCTTCGTATAGATGTTTTTGAAAACAACTTATTTAGTTTCTCATTGGAAATATTTACCTCTCGCGTTTGGAGGTTTGGTCTCTAGAAATTGGCTCCCGTGTTTGGATTACAATGACCACTGACCTACAAATGTTTCTCTTTTTGCTCACTGAAAACAAGTGTCTCACAAATCTGTTGATCAGCAGAGGCTGAGTTTCACACTTATGGGACAAAGTGTTTTCGGTTAACTTTCACATACTTTTCTCGCATGAAAAGATTGGATAGACTTGAACTGATGCCCTTTCGAGAAGGAATATGCTATTTCTGATAAGGAAATCAACATTGTTTAACATTTTTTTCAGTTATAAAATAGTATTGTGTGCCCCTCACTGCCTGGCTCATTTAATAAGAAATTTTGTTCCCGGAAGAAAATCAACTGAGCTTAAACAGAAATAGCCTCTTAGCAAAGTATTCAAATACCAAAGCAAAATATTCATCTAGTATCAAGCCTGTAATTATAAAAATTCAAGAGAAAGCAGATGAGATTTTTGATTTCCTCTTCGCGACAACATTGCTTCTTTGGAATGCGGGAAGCTCGTTTAGATTTTAGTGTTTGCGTAAAATAAACGAAGCATTCATAAAGTAATCTTACCACCCCAGCCACTTTTGTATTGGTAGAAAGAATATTTTCAACTTAACAGTTTAACTTACATTTTTTACACTTGAAACGAAAACGAAAAGAAAGACTGAAATAGGACATCACAACACCATTGATATAGAGGACAAAGACCTGGAGAAATAGCCAACTTCAAGTTATGTAGAGAGGAAGGGACAACATTTATATAAGATTTAGAACTGGTCACACCAAAGAAATGAGGGATATGTAGCAGGAAAAGATTTACCCTGTCACTTTCAGGATGACAGCATGACTAGTCCAGACCACGTACTGCAGTGTTTCGAGGTGTCTTGGAAGGACGTCCATGATGATCCGAGATATCCTTTGGACATTTTTCGCAGTAAGGGCATCATGGGAGAGATCTAATTTTGATCCGGGATAAGAAAAAAAAAACACTTGAAACAAGCTCTGTCACGAAAAGACAGGACAATTTAAATTTAATTATGATGAAAAAATTAAAAAAACTAAATTTTATCTCCCCTTATTAAAATGTTTTTTTATTTAGAATTTTAAGTATTATGGATTTGAATCATGAAATAGAATTCAAATGAAAGAATAAAAGCAACAAGGTCCAAGAATTATTATAATTGTCTTAAGCTTTCAAAAATTTGTCCAGCTGTATTTTCTCAAACCTGTGATTTTCACGTATTATATCTAATAAGTTTAAATATATAGTGCCAACGAAGTAATTAAAATCATAAGATCAAATTTAATTAATTTTTTTTAATCTTGATATTTTCACATCCTAGTTAGTTTTATGTAGACCAGAGCAGTGTGCCTCGGCTCCCAATGGAGCCGTGGAAGTTTGACTGCACTCTGATAACCTTTCAGTACCGCGATGTTATATTGGGTATCGAAGAGGAAATTGTTTAATCTTTTGCTGTTGGGAATATTTTATAAAAAACTGCGTTTGATTCGAGGCGGGATAGTATGAGACGCAGCCATGAAAAGAAGATTGCATTAGGCTTACAGTTGGATGATGCATTTCGGTTTCAGTGAAAACGAGCAATTATAAAATTCTACAAAATTTATTGTAAATTCATTACAATGTATTTTTAATTAAAGCGTAATTGAATGAATAAAATTAGTTAAATGTAAATTATATGTATATAAATAAAAATTAGTATTTCTGCCTCATTCCAATTCATTTATCCATTTTGGGCCATTGTAAAGCGAATTCAGTGGTTTCCGCGTTTCGTGATTGTAGGTGTATGCCCGCTCTAAGTCTAAACGGCTGTATATATTTTCAGAGGAAATTTGTATACTTTTACTTACAGAAAGAAAGTGACATCTTTTCCGCTGGTTTTCCTTGGTTTAACACATGTGACTGTATGATTCTGTTTTATGAAATATGCAGCACAAAATGTTTTAAAATAGGACAGGTAGTTAATCGCATGCCAAAATATTATTCAAAGACTTTAAATTTCGACATAGGTTTCCCTTACAAGATTAAATTTATTAAAACTTACATTTGTTATCCTTATTTCAAATTAACTTATTTGATTTTATTGAAAGCTGCACTCAATAGACAGTTAACACTCAATCTCATTCTAAACAGGTACTTGGTTCATTCAGACATAGAATCTCTGAATTAAAAAAGTGCCATGAGGATTCGATTTGAAACTTCTTGTAAGTTAGTAAAGTAAATTTGTAAATGGAACTGCCGATCTTGGCAGTTTCATTTACAAATATTAATGTTAGAAAAATCCAAACTTGACCAAAAATCTGAAATGAGACTTGAAAAAAATTTAAAATTATTTGTAGTAGTGATAGGATGCTGCAATTGCCTACTTTACTACTTTACTTTAGTAAGTTAGTAAAGTAAAGAAATATCATACCCCTGGTGCAAGAGTATCTCAAGTTAAAAATTATTTATAGGAAAACTGAGATGCGGCAACAGTATTCGCCGTAGAATCGTTATTTTTACGATTTGAGTTTCGGCAATTTTACAGAAAACGAACTTAAGAAGGGAATTCATAATCCTTCCAATACTCAAAATCGACTTATGCAATAATATCACCTTTTGTAGTTTTGTCTTCCATGTATGGAAATGAATTATATGGAGAAACATAGAACAGTTGTATGGCATTTGAAACTAAACTGTTCTAAAAGTTATTTTCGGATAATTACGGAACTTGTCACCTTATTTTGCTGTTTCGTGTTAATTTTTCGAATACTCGTAAGTTAACCTATTACATCAGATTATACTGGTCGACACGTTGTCCCAGTGTTCCTCACAGTTCCCATGTATATAAATTTATTTTCTGTTATGCACTCAACATAGTATTTTAGGTTTAATATTTAAATTAACGCTTCTTCCAAATTTTGTAATTAAGTTGTTAAAAATGTATGAAGGGTCGTCTGATAAGTTTGGTAAATTTCTATGAGATGGCGACACGATTAATTTCGTGGCGTCAGTCTTCGAACTAGTTCAGACCGAATTTCAGCCTGATGCGACACTTTGCGTTCTACAGACGTTTGAAGCGAGCATTGGAGCAGCTGCCACGAAAATGAAAAAAAAATTCTGGGCAGTGATAAAACATTTTTGTTTAAAGAAGTGGACGGCAGCCCTATTCTCCAGACTTGGTCCCATGCGACTTCTCTTTGTTTCCAAATTCGAAAATTTGGCTCGGTGGGATGAAATTCTCATCGAATAAGGATGTCATTGCCGCCTTCAATCCGTTTGTTGTAGTCTTTGAGAAAGATACTTTTCCGACGGGATAAAAGAAATTAAAAACTCTCTGGACCAACCACAATGATGACTGTGTTGAGAAACAAAATCGACTAGGGGGCTCCAGCTCCCTGCTCGCTTTAGCTCACCAACCCCCAGGAACTGCTCACGCAGTTCCTTTAGGATCGCTCAGCGATCCAAACTCGCATCGCTCGTCTCACCGTGTACTAAACCATTTTAGTCTAGTAGGTGAGTAGTTTTTCTGTTTGTGGCAGATTCTTGACAATATAAATATGCAGCATTAAAAATAAATTGTCTAAGAGATGCATTCAATAAATTACCATGCAAAGCAGTTTATAATTTTTTACACAAATTATCATGCAATAAATATAGATGACCAACTCCCTAATTTCAGGAAACTTCTACATTTTCAACCTCTAATGCATTTGGACATGACATGGATTGTTGATAACATAAAAAAGGAATTGTATAAAAGCACGCATATTTAAAAAACTAGCAAAAACTACACCTGGCGATCAATCACAAAAAAATTCATAAACACAATTAAGTATTTCACATTTGGGAGCTACTACAGAAACTGATTCAAAAGATCATGCTCTTGATAAACCAACACAGTAAATAGTAACCAACATAGTAAATAAAACCAACAAAGTCCATAAATAAAAACAGGTTCATTGAGCACAAACATATCTTTTCAAAAGTTTGGCCTTGCGACTTATTAATTGTCATAGAAAAGGCTAAACGAATGGGAAATTGCATACGATTAAATCTGAAAGGTATGTTAGTCTGAGATGGAATCAATGGGATTCGAAGAATGAGAAATGTCTCTGTACCATCAATGGATTTTGCCTGAATAATGTTTTACTGCAATTTTGTGACAATTAGACGTGTGCCATTGCATAATCCTTTAGAGGGAGCTAAATTTCTCAGCAGCATTATAATGCAACCCGTTTTCAACTTTAACTCATATACCTGTTGGTGTCAAAGAATTTAAAAATTCTTCAGGAAATGTCAATTGATCTTGAAGATCTTCACTGATGACCATATCAACTGCTTTGTAAGCAGTTTCATTTCCCGGCATACATTCCAGCACTTTATTGTTGATTTCCATGGATCGATCATTGGTAACAGTAAGGATGGCTCGATCCTTAAGCTCCTTTGGGGTCACACTGGAAAAATCTGTCACTGTACAATTGCTGTATAGACTGTTGTATTGAAGGGTAGCATTGCAAAGGTAACTGAATCGTTGAGCCACTTTTTTTCTCCAATGTACAGCAACCAAGCAACAAAATCCCTTTCCCATTCAAGGGCACGCATATTTTTTGTCATATATAACTTATGGAATTTCAACCAAGGAGAGTGTTAAAGGTTCTTTACACTTTGTGAGATCTTGTAAAAGTCTGTCAACAGCTAAGAAAGCATGGACATGTGTCATGGTGCTTCATCCCACACAATTAACTTGGTTTTCAGCAACATGTCTGCTTCTTTTGTATTTGGCTTCAAATTGCAAGTAGATGTTGCACTTAAATCAATTGGAATTTTAAAAACAGAATGAGCTGTTCTTTCCCCTATTAATAGAGTTGGAGCAATACCTGTAAATGCAACAGGAATAACATAATCACCTCTACCACGTATTGTGTGAAGCAAAGTTGAATAAACGAAAGTTTTTCCAGTTTCGGTAGGACTATCTAAAAATAATACTTGGGTGTATCTGGAGAGTTGTGATACACTGCACTTAATATGATTTCAACAACATTCCGCTGTTCACTATTTTATTTTGCAGTATAGCTGTTAGCTTTAGTCTGCTTTAGTTAACAACATCTGCTTTAGTTAGCTTTAGTCCACAACATCAAAGTTCGCTTTTTTCGAAACACGTGCAGGCAAATCTACAGTTGGTAGATGCAGTTTTTGGAGACTTAAATTGTAGGATGTAAGCAGTTCCTCAATATCTGCAAGTGCATAGTGAAGTCCAGTCTCTTTAGAATAACGATGCACAAAGTTCTCACAAAGTGCAACTTGATGCTGCACCCATAGATCAGGAACATCCTCCACTTCTCCAGTCACAAATCATTGCGAACAGCACGCGCAACTATCTTGGAGATTGAAATTGAGCGGCTTCACTCAAATCATGATGCCATTGCTGGTCACCCCGAAGAAGTCGTTACTCCTGACATGCTTGTTGAAATGTAATGCATCTCAATCCATTTACCGTCAAAATAACTTCAAAACTGACTGCTTCTGAGTTACGCAATAGTAGCATCCGCAAATAGTACCTCTCAGTATCCTGTATACTAACTACTGGCAATCTCCCAATAACACTTTGTCCACCACGTTGTCGCCTCTTCCAATTCGTGGTTCTCTTATCAAACACATAATATCGTGGAATATCTGAGTAAGAAATGTTGTGAGCTTCAGGATAATTTTTGTTCAGTTCAAACCATGATGTGAGAGTTGTTTTTCTTAAAGCAGCTCCTTCAATTGCTTGCGCTTCTTGACCCCCTTGGTACACAATCGGCTGTTGCTCAGCTAAGCGCACTACAGGTGGGATTTATCTGACAAACTGAATTAATTTAAACGCCACATGGCTTCAGGTGCACTTACATACTTACCTTCAACAAAACTTAAAATTTCATCATGATCAAGAGCACCTTCTTTTGTATTTTTATCGAGGCTGCATCATGTCCTTTGTATACATATTTCTATAAGTATTTAACGCTTTTAACTGAAGTACAAACTTCAACATTAATATATGCATTAAAATTTTAAGCAACCAAGGATTATATGGTACAACCCATCTATTATCGATGGAATATTTCCCTTCTTGGACAGGTTTAGTGGCCCTTCTGCGATAAATAGGGTATCCATTAACATTTTCCTCGGTATCATCCTTGAATTGTTTGGGAAAACTTTTGCAGCACTGTCCATCTTTCATGCATGGAGAAGATATATTTATAGTTCCACATGGGCCATGTACCATGCATTTTGTCACAATTTGGAAGAGTATAAGATCAATGCTAGGATCGGGAAGTACTGCACTCACAAACTTGTCAATATCATCTTTTGTGCGAATTTTGCTTTCTGAATCTAATGTTAGAAGAATATGGGCATGAGGCAAACCTCGCTTTTGGAACTCAAAAACATAAATATAGGTCAAAACAGTTCCAACAATCCATGCTTGCAAATATCTTCTAAAAATTCTTTTAATTTTATATTAAACACTACAAAATATCAGGTCATTTTCTGGACGTTGTACTCCCTCCATGCAATTTAAAATTTCAGGCCAAGATGGGTTGCAAGTAAACGTCGAAAAGAGATCTGTCTTACCAAACTTGCGTGCCATTGCATCTTGGTAGTTCTGTTGCATATGACGTGGGCTCCTTTGAAAGAAGATGGCAGTATAATAAGTTTAACTATGCGTATATTTTCTTTATGTGCTCGACATTCTAAAGCATCTAAAAGCCCCGACAAAGTTTAATTCGCAAATCTTTTTGATTTTGTCGCAAAATATGCAAACGTGAGCCTTCAGTTTTCACATACGCATCAACAATATATTGCTGAAAAAGTTTACCACTAATGTGCAAAATACTGAAACAATTTCTCTGGGAAAGTCTGTATGCATAATATTGTAAGTTGAGTGACACGGGTGCGCTTTGCTCTTCTCCTCTCTTCTACATGTTTCATTCCAGTGTTCCAACTATACTCGCCTCTTGGAACGAATCATTGGAACGAATGCTAATGCAGAGTTTTATACACGAATTCGCTGGCGATAATTTTTAGTATCTTGAGAATTTTCAGTTAGCAATACTTTTAATAGCTCCGGTGCATCAGATAATGCCGGTAGCCGAACCTTTCCATCATGGCAACATCGTTTCGAATACACACACGTTTTGAGCGACGACGATTATCGGCTTCGTTTCGAATTGATCTTCTTAAATTAGATTCCTGAACTCCGTTCTGTTTGTCTTTGTTGATTTCGGATAAAATATCCGACAGCACGACTTAAATTCATTATTTTTCTTAATTTCCAACTGAAAATAATGATTTCCTAATTAACAACTGATAACTGATAAGCTTTTACTTGAAATCCAAGGCAAACATAACAAGAATAAGTTAAGATATTACGTTTCAAATCATCCGATCGCACTATCACGTGACACCCGCACTAAGCGCAAACGATCACAATTGTTTATGCTTACAATACAATAAACGTGCAAATGCAGTTTGTTTACTCTGATCGACGAAGCTGAGTAACTTTTCGATATGTTGTTGTCATCGGAGATTTAGAAATTCGATCCCTTTTTGTCGCCACGTAAGAGAATTATATTGTATATATAGATTACTTTCCAAAAAAGGTGTTAAACGCTCTTTTTACCATACTTATCAAACGACCCTCGTATTTTAATTTTGCTCTCTGTCGTTGTTTCCTGGAGCAATGGATTTCACACCAGTAAACATCTTCACAGAGATCAGATACCTAGGGCAAGACATGCACGAAGTACATTGCATGTATGCAAATGAAGCAATTTGTTGGATAGCATGCCTGATGACATTATCGCTGAGTGTTAGCATAACCAAGAGTAGTTTCAGGAAAACAGAAGCTTGGTACCAGTTGCAAGGACGCTGGTTCTGCCTCTTTGTTATGCCGTGTTAAGCAACAAGTCCACGTCTCGGTTTCAAACACGCTGTTTTGTTTGTACAGAATTTCACTTGCATCACGACGCGATTCTTTGTTATTTTGTCACCTCGATTTCCTGGAAATTTATGTTACGTCGTCCTTGAAACTGCGCTTCGGAATTTCTCTCGCAATGCGACGATTTGTTTCGATTAGTAAACAGACGAAAAAGGAATAGCTAACGAGTTGGGGAGGAAAAAACACGTAAGGGAGAAACTTGTGTTGGATCACGTCAGGCCTTTGTGTTTTGAAATCTCAAAATAATGATCCGTTGGAGATTCCAAATCCCAACAGAAGTTATCTATTATCTATCAACATCACAGATGGATTTTCTTAAGTTGGCTTGAAATGTTATTCTGGTATATTTACTCCAATTATGCCTCTCATAATTTTTTTATTAAATTTTTCATATATTGTTTACTCAATAAACCCTCCTGGCCGTTTGTCTTTGCGTCGAAACTTATATTGTACTGACAAGCCTCTGATACAAAAACCTGTTTCAAATTGTCGCCAGTTCTGGGTAAGAGACAATTTATTTCCCTATTTGGAACTTCATTCCCTAGGAGTAATAAGGCAGTTTTGTCTCGACGTTACCATAACTGACTAGACCTAGATGGACGAGACATCTCATCATTTACAAAATTGACCGGATCTCGGAGGACGAGATATCTCGTTGAAACCATTTGGAGGGTTGATTACCGCCTCTGGTCGCGTGTTGCAAATTGTTCTTTCGACCACGTGATATGTCCAATTTCTTCGCGCTTCATTTCGACATCGGTGAATGCGTAAGCAAATAGAACAGCCGTTATTGGGGATCAGAAAATCCATAGTTAATTCATGAACACCCTCTTCATCCCAATAAAGTAACAGTTGGGTGTGAGCAGAATTTGGAGTGGAGGCATTATTGGATCATTTTTCCCTCGAGGATGCTAATGAAAATGCGGTTATTGTCAATTGTGAATGATATTGTGTGATGTTGCAAACTCTCTTTCAGTCTGGAATCAATCGACAAAAGGTTCACAGCACGCTTTATTTCAACAAGATGAAGCAGCATATCGTACAATTCGTGCAACAACGTGAATTCTAAGGACGCATTTCCTGGTCAAACAGTTTCAAAATCTGGTGATGTCCATTTGCCCCCAGTTCCCTTGATTTGACCAAGACCGAATTTTTTTTCTGTAGGGCTACTTAAAGGAACTAGTCTATGCTAATGAGGGGAAAACTATTCAACAGCTGAAGCAAAACATCCGCTGAGAAATTCGACGTTATCCCGGAAATGTTCACAAACGTAATGGAAAATGTGATCGAGAGCCCTATTTGTAGCACGATCAGAGGCAATTATTTGTTAATTGAGTAAACAATGCGCAAAACAATTTAATAAAAATGTTTTATTTATAAGTTATTCCAAAACAAAATGATATCCTAGCCGAAAAAACAGTGTTTGCAGTGCTAGACAGAGGGGATACTTCCGGAATTATTTTTTTTTTCAAATATTTTTTAATCTTTACTTAGAATGTATAAGTGCACTGAATATTGTGATAGTCTTCAACTGAAATAATATTTATAGAATTTATTGATAGTTAATTAATTAATCATTTTCTGGAAGTATGAAAGTATGAAGATAAAGACTTTTTTCTTTATGGACAAAAAATGAATTCACGAATAAAATAATTCAGTTCATCCACCGGAACATTACCTTCATTTGAAAAATGTAAGCAACGAAATACTTTTAAATTAGGTTTAACGGTATAGTATTCTCTTTTTTCTGCAAGTACCCGAAAAGGTTTTGAAAGTAACATAAATTTCTTTTTTTAATATTTCATTATTCTTGACACATCTTTTATTTCTTATTTTTAAATCTCTGCATAGAATTTATTAATGCACATAATACTGTGATATTCTTCAACTAATATAACATTTATCGAATTTGTTAATTGTTTACTTATTAATCATGTACCAGGAAATATGAAAGTATTAGATACATATTTTTTCTGCACTGACATAATGTCATATTAATTTATTTGCATATCGAATTAACTTTTCAAATGTCAGAAAAATAAAAAGTTAATTGCGAGGAAAAAAGATTTGAATAGTTACTATACTATATATTTATAATTAATCTTTAATTATAGCAAATAATAATCCATCCAATAATCTAATAATCTTTAATTATAACAAAAATCTGACGAATAAAACTATTCTAATGTGATATCTGTACAAGGATCAAACAAGGTGCGTCACTTTTGATGTTCACCGTAATCCTTACTTTAGACCAAATAAGAAATAAATAAAACAATTATATATAAGAAATAAATAAAACAATAAGAAATAAATAAAACAATAAGAAATAATATAACTATGTCAAAAAATTGTATTTCTAAATGGGTCTTCTTCGACAGGAAATCCTGGCTATATACTCTTAATACGCTACGACAAGCATTTAGACAGTAAACTAAACACATCAGTCAGTATTTTATGATATTTTATTCCATTAGTCATTCTACACAGCACACTTTCTCACGAATGAATTGAATTTTAAGCTAATCTTTTCCCTACACGATACTTAGTCGGAGCTGCTCCTCAAATTAATTTTTTAGTGGCTTTTAAGTAAAGAATGAAAAGAACGGCATTCTTTAAATGGGAATTTCATCGCTTGACAGCTTCACACAGTGGTCGGGCTGTCTTTCCAAAATTAGACAGGATAGCATTAACTCCTGAAAGAGATAAAGTTGTCCGTTAGGATAAAATGTGGTCTAATGCAGCTGGAAACTTTTGTGAACAAGTTTAATTTATGCATTTGTAAAAAGGATTTGAAATTAAGGAGATAACTGATTTCAAATATACTTGGAAACAGAAATTATTAACTTGAAATGCTCAGAAAGATTAACAGTCTCGAAACGTAAGACATTTTTAAATGTGGTTAGTTTCCATATTTTTCAAGAAAGATATATCCTTTTTAGTTGAAATATTACGTCCTGCATTCATCTTAATATACACCCATCTATAGAAACTATTATATATTTTGTATTAAATTTTTAATTGATACATTGACTTTAATGGTCATAAGTGAAAACTTTCTCTCCGAGAAAGTTATTACAGGGTGTATGTTCGTATTCTGGTGTGGGTTGCTTGTTTGGCTGTTTTGGGTTTATGGCGCATGGGACATTTTTGGCCAAGCACAGGACAGACAACGTTGAGTAATGGATATACACACACAGGGAAAGTTATACTGACACAGAAGAGAGGGGACTTGCCGCCGTAGCCCAGTTGGTAGAATAGTGGAACTCGAGGGTCACGAGTTCGAAACTAGATCCAACCAAAGACAGTCGTGCTCATGCGGCTCGTACACGTTAAATCTGTCTTTCTCACGGTGTGGTGTGGAAGTTTGGAAAGCGGGGTGCCTGTTCAGGTATTGTCCTCGTCATCTGACCGTTGTTCAAAATTGCAAGGTATCGGCCTCAGATCTTTCCCTTCGTGATTGATCCCGATCCCTTCGTGATTGATCCCGCGGATTTCGAGTTCGAAACTCGATCAAACCAAAGACCGTCGTGTACATGGGGCTGGTGCGCGTTAGATCTGTCGTGGCCTCAAATGCGTTCACGTTGGCGTGGCGTGGAAGTTTGGAGAGTGGGGTGCCTCGGTGGTGTTGACCTCGTCATCTAACCGTGGCTCAAAATTACGAGGTGTTGTCCTCGGATGGGATATTGATCCCAATATCCCATTATGTTGCTCAAGTGCGACGTGAATTCAACTACCTACCCTCTTAGCATGGAAAGACTTTATTTGCATTTTTTTGTACAACGATTTGATCAAGCATCACGTGACTCCGGTCGCGAATTAAATCTGCCGATGTAAAATGCACAAACGCTTTCACTGTGTACCATATATGCGATGAGTAGCTTCAAATTAACATTTTAAAAATAGATTTAAATTGGGCTTAAATTGAGTTAAATTTAAATTAAATTAAGTGCGTAGTTTAATATTTCATAAACGAAATGTGATCAACTAGAAAATGAAACCTTAGAGTAAAGCTGTGAAAGGTAAAAAGAAGAAACAAAGACGTTAATTTAGAAAGTGCTTACGAAATAACTGGATTGTTCGATTAATAAAGTTTAAATTTGATATAGCTTATAGGAAATTTGGAAAAGTTATCTGCAATGTATCAAGGAATGGAAAGTCGTAAATGACTACCTCTATAGGTTTCTCCTACGATCGAGCTATGCTATTTATTTTCTGGATATATTGCCAAGCACTGAACTGTGCAAATGATAAATAACTGAAAAAAAGCAGTTCCAGGATCGGAGGGGGGGGGGGGAGATGACATTGGACTATGATGGCAGATGACGTTTTTCTCTATTTTTCCTTTTTTCTAACATTTTATTTGCTATTTTTGGTAATGGTATCATAGTACTTTCTAGTAGCTTCTTGCAACCAATTCTAAAACATAAAACGATGGTTACTATTTTATATAACGTTGATCGTTATTTATTTTATCATTCCAATTCCACTTCTGTTATGCTTTGTTGTGTTTCTCTTTCCTCCAAATAAACCTTTTAAATTTTATTGTTTCAAATTTTCCATCATTTCTACGCGACAATATGGTCAGTATCGTGAAATCGTAAGTGTGTAATTGATAACTTTCTTTCTGCACTTATTAATGTATTCATTTATTTCAATAAATCATTTTTCCTAAATTATTAATTATTTATTTATTTCAATAAATTATATATCTTAAATTATTATTTTTATTTATTTCAATAAATTATATATTTAAAATTATTATTGATTGATTGATTTCAATAAATTATATATCTTAAATTATCATTTTTATTTATTTCAATAAATTATATATCTTAAATTATCATTTTTATTTATTTCAATAAATTATATATCTTAAATTATCATTTTTATTTATTTCAATAAATTATATATCTTAAATTATCATTTTTATTTATTTCAATAAATTATACTTCTTAAATTTAAAATATATGTCAAATTTGTTGCAGGATGCTAAAGTGCATTACGAACAAGCTTGGTTCGTACAGCGAACCATTGCTCAGCAATATTCGGGGTTTGGCGAGCAGGATCTAGCCCCCTTAGTGAGGGATAAAACTTTTTTTTTCACTTTTTTTTTCACTTGAAAGTGAAGCATTTTGCTTCACTTTCAAACGCCCTCCATTTGAATCGATATCAGATTATCCTCCTTTTTCATTTTTGCATCTGATAAACTCATAGCCACTAAGCAGAGCTAGAAGCGTGTGATTCATAATCAGAATTGATTTAAGACCAGGCACTCTTTTGTTTCAGATCCCGCACTACAGCAGAAAATTTGAAACCGACTGCTCTGTATGCTGAAGGGGTCCCTTGTTGCTGTTCATCACGAAAGCGCACTTGAATTTGTGCGAGGGAAGTTTGAGAGGCATGGACAGCAATGCGTGCTCTCCCTCCACATCACAGGAAGTTTCGTGACCTAAGAAAAGGACCGAATACAAAGAAGTCGACCGCCTTTAAATGAATACTTGACCACGCCTTCCCAACATTTTGATTTCTGCAACCCGTATTTAAATAATTATGGCAAGTAATTGCAAGGGGGAATTGTCGCGGAAAAAATACATGCCGTTTGTAAAGACAATGAACTGGCACATTATATAAATTTGAGAAAGAGAGTTGTGCCCAGTTTATCGAAACGTCTGCATTTTACTTGAGTTTCTACGAAAAGTCCAACTTTCCGTGACTATTACTTTGGTACTTTGAGAAATGCTTGATTTATTGAAAGATTATTAATTTTTAAAATAATAGAATTTTAAAATAGGGTGAATGATACTTGTCCGAGGATGAGTCTCATCAAATATCGATGGCATAATATCTATAGAGCATAATATAATATTAGCTAAGAATTAATATTTTTAAAACTGGGTAAATGAGACCCAACATAGTACTCGTGAAAGCTTCGCATGTGCACTAATGGGTTAATCTATTGCAATCTATGAAATGTTGCCATTAAAGAATGAAAAATAGTCTTGAAAAGCTAATTTTTTTGCTTGAAGAGTGGGAACCATATTAGGTGAAAACTCCCAAAATTGTAGATTCTCTGTATTGTCGTGGTACCGACGACATCTGTTAATGATAGATTGTAGTGCAATGAAGACAATCAGACTTCATTAACAGATGTTAATATTAACAGATGTCGTCGGTACCATGACAATACTGTTACAAAGAATTTACAATTTTGGGAGTTTTCACCTAATATGGTTTTTACTCTTCAAAATTATTTTTCATTCTTTTAGGGCAACATTTCACATAGATTGCAATATATTAACCCGTGAATGCACATGCGAAGAAACTTTCATGGACACTATGTTGGCTGGATATTCATGCACCCAGTTTGAAAAATATTAATTCTTTCTTAGCTAATATTATATTATGCTCTATAGATATTTTGCCATCGAAATTTGATGACACTCATCCTCGGAGAAGTATCATTCACCCTATTTTTGGAATGCAGGTGAATAAAATGTGCACTGCTCTTGTAAAAACTAAGGCTTTTTAAAACTTTTTAAGGACTTTCTGCAAATAAGGCTTTTTAAGATCCTTAAAAAAATAAAATGAAAAATCAGGTCTTGTCAAGGCTTTTTAAGACTTGGGAACATTGCTTAAATGCAATTTTAGACTAGTTCAATTTTTCATACTAAACCAAAGGCACGAGCTCCATTTAGTAGCCTAAACAACTTAAATTCATAACTAAACTTTCAACATAAATGCATTTTTCCTAGAGCGTCTTACCTTTAAATGTGTTTTTCTTGAAAGAACGATTTTACAGATTCGTACTTTTGTCGTGATGTCGAAACCATTTGATCCATCATTATGCTTCTTTTTAAAATAAACGAACTCTATTCGAAGTAAATACGTTTGTTTTGAACGTAAAATGGGAATTGGTGAATAAAATTGAAAATATAGGCACACACTGAGATTAGAAAATTTAGGCTCTTCGAATAATTTTTCTTTTACAATTCGAAGATGTTTTATCTCCAAAATGCATCGTACCGTCTGGGGAAGTGACGCAACAAAATGATTTTCAATTTGTGACAAAGTTTTTTAATGTTCGGGAGAAAAATAAATGGAGTAAAACTATCTGTGGTGTATGTGTTCGGATGCCAATTGTCAGAACTTCTTAACTTTTACTTGAAATTTGCCTACGTTAATTTTTGAAGTAGTTAGTTCCAGGCCTTAGAATGGTCAAGTCGAAAGGAAAAAAAATAATTTTCAATTACAAAATTTCAACCCAAACGGTTCATTTTTAAAGACAGACATAATTTATTTATATTTGCGACACTTGCAAAAAGTTCTGATTTTTCGACTCAAATAGAAATTTAATTAAATCTCACCAACATTACCAACAGATCATCCATAGGTTGAACATTCGTTCTCGGAACTGATTACTTACGTTCTTCATAAGGTCGAAAAGTATTCAGGAGAAAGAGAAAGCCGGTGTAAAGAATAGAAATATAAAAGAAATTGCTCAAAAAACTTTACAAAACGGACGGTATAAAATTATTGGGTTTCGTCTGATCATGGTAATTGCTTTAGCTTTCTCACATTTATTTTTTATCTTCGTTTAAAATAGAGTTGGAATCAAATATGCATTGCCATTTCCATGTTTATGGGGGCCAGGGTAGCCCAGTTGGTAGAGTCGCGGATTAGCAACCGTAAGGTTGCGAGTTCGAAACTCGGAAAACCGCCGTGTTCGTGGGGGCTAGTGCACGTTAAATCCGTCACAGCCTCAAATGTCCTCATGTTGGCGTGTTGTGGACGTTTGGAGAGTGGGGTGCCAGCTCAGGTGTAGACCTCGTTATCTGACTGTGGTTCAAAATTACGAGGCGTTGTCTTTGGATCTTTCTCTTCGGGTCTGATCCTAGACCGTCGCCAATAGCCTGTTGGATTGCTCCAGTGCGACGTAAATTCAACTACATAGATATCCATATATATGATTTTACGTTCGATAGAATTATTTTCTGTTTTGATTTCATTAACATCAGCACAAGTCCTAATTTACCGATTAACTTTTAAAGTTCAAATCATATTGTTGAATGGGAATTGCTTTAAGATTTTCGTACTTCTTCTGGCTTTGCTGTAAAATTTTCTTTTTAATTTCGTGACTCTTCTCAGAAGATACAATTAACCATCTCAACTCTTATCCCGTTAGCCACAACCTAAGACCGGGTTGACGGGGCCCCATGAAGGGGGGTATTGTCTGTTTACCTCGAGAACTGCTCCAAACTAAAGTCTCTTGTATGTTGCCGCAGAGACGGGACTTATTCTACTTTTTCCATAGGAGATACTTGAAGAAATGTATTCAAGTTTATTAACACTGGCTTACTTGACGACACATTTCAATATATCTTTTAATATTTTTATTTGTCGCCGAGAAGATGCTAGTAAACTACCTCTTTCGACTACTAACATTCATAAAAAGAAAAAAAATAGTTATCCCCGAGAGTCATCCCTGTTGAAAATGAACTAACCTTGTTTCTATGGCTATCGCCACCACCCAGACCTGGTGTCAGGAGCAGTTCCCATAGTGGACAGACAATATTGATGTGTACTCGAAATATTCATTGTTAAATTACACAAATGCATAATTTCCCTCAATTCCTTTGTACAACCATTGCACGGGTTTATTAATTTAAATACTATGTTAATTTTTTAAACTTAGAAAATGAACTAATATTACAGTACAAAAACTTTCCACATTGTTCGGGCCCTTTCTTGCCCTCGGGTCCTGGTACTAGCTAACCGAAACTATCTGGGGTTCCTAAGTGATTGGAAAATTTGTCTCCAAACTGTTTTATGTTGCACTTATTAAAGATGTTTTATCACAAGGTTTTATCACAAGGATGAAGTTTTAAAAGTTCGAGATTTGAAATAATTCAAAGCATTCGAACATTTCGAATCCAAAACGTTAGAAAATATTAAAAACGATCGAACATTTCGTGTCCAAAACATTCGAACATTTCGAATGCAAAACATTTGAAAAAGATTCGAAACGATAGAACATTTCGAATCTAAAACATTTGAAATGGTTGAAATAATTCGAACATTTCGAATACAAAATAGTAAAATGATTCTAAACATTCGAACCGAAGACATTTGAAAAGATTAAAACTATTTTTTACCAAAATAAACGCAGGTAGAAATTAGATACCGATTTTAACATTGTATATTAAAATTTTATATCCGGAATTACAACGTTCCATACCTCTTTAATTTCAGTCAAAGTTGGTGAGTAAGGCATTGCGAAAGAAAAGACAATAGCACGCGTTTTCTCTCTCGTGTTTATGAAATTCTCTAGCGCCCGAAGTTCGGTATTTTCACTCTTCCCAGACGTTCAACTTTTTTGTTTCGCTTTATTTTATTCTTCGGGAAAAAGTCGTTTGCAGGTTGTTAACATTAACCGACGTCAACACCGTTCACGTGACTGGGTCAATTGCTCCGGAGAACTGCTTGCTGCATCTTCCAGAGACGATGGAGTTATAGTTTTTAAATGGATTTTTTTTTGCGCACACCGCGCTAAGTTTCGAAATGTCTGGGGGTAAAATAAAAAAAAGAAAGAAAAAAGAAGATAATGATGAAATGAAAGAAAAAGTGCGAGACCAGGTCTGCATGCTCGTCTGCTGCTGCTACGTGGTGAGGAGATAAAAAATGGCATGAAAATACAATCATGAAATTCAAGTCTTTTTCTTGTGTTGTCCTCCTTGTCTCATTTTTGTTTTGCTGTTATTTCTCCGATGGAGATTGTTGAAAAGATTATAAAAGTGTCAGACATGTCCGACGTAACATGGAAGCATAATTTATTGATAAGGAAGCGAATCAGTTCGGCGGGTTTATGTCGAAGTACCTTATAACCTTTACCGGAAAGAAAACGTAGTCTTGTATAAGTATATTCATGACACACGCGACATTAAAATCATTACTGTATGGCTGACATTAAAATCATTGTTGTTTTTGCAACATCTTTTGTCATATGAATAGATTTTTGTCAAATGCTAATTTCTACTTTTCATACACAGTGTATTATGCAAAATGAAAAAAAATCGGAAATTTTCTTTGTGAGGTCTTTAATAACGTCTGACTGGAGCAGCATGACAGGCTATTGGCTATGGTCCGGGATCAGTCTCGAAGGGAAAGATCCAAGCACAACACCTAGCAATTTTGAACTACGGTCAAATGACGATGTCAACACCTGAGCTGGCATCCCACTCTCCAAATTTCCACACCGCGCCAACGTGAGGACATTGAGATTTAACATGCACGTCGGTCTTTATTTGGATCGAGTTTCGAATTCGTAACCATTCGGTTGCTAATCCGCTACTCTACCAACTGTGCAACAGTGGTACCTCTAATCGTTCTATCGGACTAAGTTAGGACTTATTTTTCAGGTAAATGTGAAACCTTTCTAATGATGTATCACGATCTTCTGAGTAACTTTTTAAAAGTTAATCGGTAAATAAGGACATGGGCTGGTATCAATAAAATCAAAACAAACAAAACAGAAAGAAAGAAACAGAAAGAAGAGAAGCAACACAACGACTAATGGTGACGTTCCTGTATCAGTCCCGAAGGGAAAGATTCAAGGACAACTCGTAATTTTGAACCACGGTCAGATGACGAGGTCAACACCTGAGTTGGCATCCCACTCTCTAAACTTCCACACCACACCAACGTGAGGACATTTGGGGCCACGACAGATTTAACGTGCGCCTGCAGCCACGTACACGACGAGTTTTGGTTGGATCGAGTTTCGAACTCACATTCCTCCGGTTGCTAATCCTCTACCGCGGCCAACTGCGCAAGAGGAATATTTATATAGAGTGAGATGAAAACATGTGTACATTCTTGTACTGATTCGGACAAATAGAAAAAAAGAATAAATACCAGTCATCAATATCTAGTTATGCTTCTATGCATTTGAGGCCATGTAGATTTAGCTTGCACCAACCTCCATGAACGCGACGGTCTTTGTAAATTTTATTGGATGGATTTTTTTGTTAAATATTTTAGGTTAGTTGGATTTATAGCGCAAGAGCCATTTTTGGCCTACCTTCGCCAAACAACGTCCAGTAAATGGACAAACACACACAAGGAAAGTTTTACTGAAACAGAAGAGAGAGAAATGCACCCACGAGGAATCAAACAACTCGCAGGCTGATAGAGCAGTGGGCAAAACCACTGAGTCACGAAATCTTTAAGGTAGGTAGTTAATTAACGTCGCGCTGAAGCAACACAACAGGCTATTGGCGACGAAATCTTTAAGGAACCCTCGACTATAGAAATGGTTTGAGGAAATGTTTTCTATTAACAAAATTTCCTTTTCGATTTGTAATTCGAATTTTGTTTTAAAGCCAGTTTTTGACGAGGTTTGATGTGAACATGTGTTTCTCTATTCCTTATTCAAAGTAAATATATTTTACTCATGTTTAGAATTCAAAAATATTTAAAGATGTTTTTTCGTAATATATTTCGGTAGCTGTCATGGATCAGTGACTCTTAAAATCTAATCTATTCCTTTTATGTGAAGAATTTAAGTTTTAAAATTTGCAACACTCTTAAAATATTTTAACCCTTAACAGAAATTAAATCATCCAGACCTTAAGGGGAGAACTCGAATTTCGTTTTTTTGTGGTGTTTTTCGTTCTATAAGACAAGACACAATTTCTGTGAGACTGACTTATTTCTCCCAGCATTGATCCATTTAATCTCCTTTTATTCAAGAATTATGAATTTTTGGCTTATAGAATCCAAAAACCAAATTCTAAGAAATACGAGTTTTTCTCTTTTTACACTTAGATGGTACAGTTGTGAAGGAGAAAGAAAGCCTACACAAAAATTGCACACTT
This sequence comes from Meta bourneti, assembly GCA_933210815.1. Taxonomy (NCBI): domain Eukaryota; kingdom Metazoa; phylum Arthropoda; class Arachnida; order Araneae; family Tetragnathidae; genus Meta; species Meta bourneti. The sequence continues at coordinate 60,869,603 of OW119923.1, read as the reverse complement.
GTAACTACTAAAAAAACCTAGAAAATTTTCATTAAAGCCGAAAACTACAGATAACTTTCAGGACTTCAAGCATCCAAATGCCATTGCAGTAAGGTTTCTCTCCCTCGTAAGTTGCTTCCAAAAAGTAACGAGGTACAGTAAGCCACTTTTATAATCCCCGCTATCTGTTGTTTTTTCGGTTATTTTACTTTCTTGTCTTCTGAAAAGCACCTGGTAATAGATAAGTTATCCTTTCTCTAACGAGATCATTTCAGAAGACTAAGGAGAGGAAGATTACTGTAGCAGCGCCATCTATTGGCGTGTTCATGTAGGATGGTTTCTAAGGATGCGACAAAAGGGTTGCTTGGACAACACTAAGTATGCCGTATATTGGAGTAGAAAATAGGAATGATCGCTTATTTGGATTTTAATTAATGATACAAAAACGGAAACAGAATCAACGTTTCATTTATTTTTGTCACATCCTGGTATGGAACACATTTTTGTGAAAAAGAAATTTTAAAGGTGTGAGCGCGTGCAAGCTCTCGGTGAGTTTAATTTTTATTTCGGGCGTGCAACTGCTGCTAGCGTATTTTTAAAACATTATTGTGTTTTGCTAGGTAGATATTTTAATTGTCGTACTGGAGCAACACAACGGGCTATTTATTGTGTCTTGGATAGTATATTGATTAAGTACGCGCAAACTATATGATTAGTAAATGTATTTTTAATTATGCAAGTGCAAACTGTTGTCATGATAAGGTATGGTATTTTAATTAACGTCACACTGGAGCAACACAACGGGCTATTGGTGGCGGTCCGGGATCAATCCCAAAGGGAAAGATCCGAGAACAACACCACGTAATTTTAAACCACTGTTAGATGACGAGGCAACACCTAGGATGGCACCCCGCTATCCAAACTTCCACACCACGCAAACGCGAGGAAATCTGAGGCCACGACGGATTTAACGTGCACCAGTCCCCTTTGTACACGACAGTGTTTGGTTGGATTCGAACTCGCAACCCTCCGGTTGCTAATCCGTTACTCTTCCAACCGGGCCACCACGGCCCAGTCATTATAAGAAAAATGATAAAAACTAATTTGGAAGAATTGGAGACAGTTTTAAAGAGAGTTTATCCGTGTTATTCGTAACTTTGTATCCTTAATTTTTTTAATAAATATCTAATTTTTCTAACAAGCGTTCGTTTCCATGTGTGCAGCCGAAAAGCATATCTATGACTATTTATTAAAATCGTACTGGTATCATGATAATCCGAGAAGTGAATAGAGTGAGTCTTCATCTCCTTTCTGGGGCCTCTCCCGCTATTCCGTTATGGCAATTGTCGGTGCGGAGGAGGCTGCGCCCCCAACTAAGTAAGTCTTCATCTCCAGGTGAATTAGCAGCCGAATCGGATCACCACGCTATCTCCCAACAGAAGGTTTACCGAATTTTTTTCTCCACTAATAATAAGAGATCCCGTGCTGTCTCTTTGGTGAACCTTTTCCACAGGTGGCACAAACAGAAAAGGAGAATATTTATATACATGTAAAATATTTAAGTAGAAAAGAAAAAGTAAGAAACCGACACCTAAGAAAGGAAACAACAGAAGGTTTATAGAATTTTTTTCTCCACTAATAATAAGAGATACCGTGCTGTCTCTTTGTGAACCTTTTCCACAGGTGGCACAAACAAAAAAGGAGATTATTTATATACATGTAAAATATTTAAGTAGAAAAGAAAAAGTAAGAAACCGACACTTAAGAAAGGAAACAACAGAAGGTTTACCGAATTTTTTTCTCCACCAATAATAAGAGATCCCGTGCTGTCTCTTTGGTGAACATTTTCCACCCGTGGCACAAACAGAAAAGGAGATTATTTATATACATGTAAAATATTTAAGTAGAAAAGAAAAAGTAAGAAACCGACACTTAAGAAAGGAAACAACAGAAGGTTTACAGAATTTTTTTCTCCACTAATAATAAGAGATCCCGTGCTGTGTCTTTGGTGAAACTTTTCCACAGGTGGCACAAACAGAAAAGGAGATTATTTATATACATGTAAAATATTTAAGTAGAAAAGAAAAAGTAAGAAACCGACACTTAAGAAAGGAAACAACAGAAGGTTTACAGAATTTTTTTCTCCACTAATAATAAGAGATCCCGTGCTGTCTCTTTGGTGAACCTTTTCCACAAGTGGCACAAACAGAAAAAGGAGATTATTTATATACATGTAAAATATTTAAGTAGAAAAGAAAAAGTAAGAAACCGACACTTAAGAAAGGAAACAACAGAAGGTTTACAGAATTTTTTTCTCCACTAATAATAAGAGATCCCGTGCTGTCTCTTTGGTGAACCTTTTCCACAGGTGGCACAAACAGAAAAAGGAGATTATTTATATACATGTAAAATATTTAAGTAGAAAAGAAAAAGTAAGAAACCGACACTTAAGAAAGGAAACAACAGAAGGTTACAGAATTTTTTTCTCCACTAATAATAAGAGATCCCGTGCTGTCTCTTTGGTGAACCTTTTCCACAGGTGGCACAAACAGAAAAAGGAGATTATTTATATACATGTAAAATATTTAAGTAGAAAAGAAAAAGTAAGAAACCGACACTTAAGAAAGGAAACAACAGAAGGTTTACAGAATTTTTTTCTCCACTAATAATAAGAGATCCCGTGCTGTCTCTTTGGTGAACCTTTTCCACAGGTGGCACAAACAGAAAAAGGAGATTATTTATATACATGTAAAATATTTAAGTAGAAAAGAAAAAGTAAGAAACCGACACTTAAGAAAGGAAACAACAGAAGGTTTACCGAATTTTTTTCTCCACTAATAATAAGAGATCCCGTGCTGTCTCTTTGGTGAACCTTTTTCACCGGTGGCACAAACAGAAAAGGAGATTATTTGTATACATGTAAAATATTTAAGTAGAAAAGAAAAAGTAAGAAACCGACACTTAAGAAAGGAAACAACAGAAGGTTTACAGAATTTTTTTCTCCACTAATAATAAGAGATCCCGTGCTGTCTCTTTGGTGAACCTTTTCCACAGGTGGCACAAACAGAAAAGGAGATTATTTATATACATGTAAAATATTTAAGTAGAAAAGAAAAAGTAAGAAACCGACACTTAAGAAAGGAAACAACAGAAGGTTTACAGAATTTTTTTCTCCACTAATAATAAGAGATCCCGTGCTGTCTCTTTGGTGAACCTTTTCCACAGGTGGCACAAACAGAAAAAGGAGATTATTTATATACATGTAAAATATTTAAGTAGAAAAGAAAAAGTAAGAAACCGACACTTAAGAAAGGAAACAACAGAAGGTTTACAGAATTTTTTTCTCCACTAATAATAAGAGATCCCGTGCTGTCTCTTTGGTGAACCTTTTCCACCGGTGGCACAAACAGAAAAGGAGATTATTTATATACATGTAAAATATTTAAGTAGAAAAGAAAAAGTAAGAAACCGACACTTAAGAAAGGAAACAACAGAAGGTTTAGAGAATTTTTTTCTCCACTAATAATAAGAGATCCAGTGCTGTCTCTTTGGTGAACCTTTTCCACAGGTGGCACAAACAGAAAAAGGAGATTATTTATATACATGTAAAATATTTAAGTAGAAAAGAAAAAGTAAGAAACCGACACTTAAGAAAGGAAACAACAGAAGGTTTACAGAATTTTTTTCTCCACTAATAATAAGAGATCCCGTGCTGTCTCTTTGGTGAACCTTTTCCACAGGTGGCACAAACAGAAAAGGAGATTATTTATATACATGTAAAATATTTAAGTAGAAAAGAAAAAGTAAGAAACCGACACTTAAGAAAGGAAACAACAGAAGGTTTACAGAATTTTTTTCTCCACTAATAATAAGAGATCCCGTGCTGTCTCTTTGGTGAACCTTTTCCACAGGTGGCACAAACAGAAAAAGGAGATTATTTATATACATGTAAAATATTTAAGTAGAAAAGAAAAAGTAAGGAACCGACACTTAAGGAAGGAAACAACAGAAGGTTTACAGAATTTTTTTCTCCACTAATAATAAGAGATCCCGTGCTGTGTCTTTGGTGAACCTTTTCCACAGGTGGCACAAACAGAAAAGGAGATTATTTATATACATGTAAAATATTTAAGTAGAAAAGAAAAAGTAAGAAACCGACACTTAAGAAAGGAAACAACAGAAGGTTTACAGAATTTTTTTCTCCACTAATAATAAGAGATCCCGTGCTGTCTCTTTGGTGAACCTTTTCCACAGGTGGCACAAACAGAAAAGGAGATTATTTATATACATGTAAAATATTTAAGTAGAAAAGAAAAAGTAAGAAACCGACACTTAAGAAAGGAAACAACAGAAGGTTTACAGAATTTTTTTCTCCACTAATAATAAGAGATCCCGTGCTGTCTCTTTGGTGAACCTTTTCCACAGGTGGCACAAACAGAAAAAGGAGATTATTTATATACATGTAAAATATTTAAGTAGAAAAGAAAAAGTAAGAAACCGACACTTAAGAAAGGAAACAACAGAAGGTTTACCGAATTTTTTTCTCCACTAATAATAAGAGATCCCGTGCTGTCTCTTTGGTGAACCTTTTCCACCGGTGGCACAAACAGAAAAGGAGATTATTTATATACATGTAAAATATTTAAGTAGAAAAGAAAAAGTAAGAAACCTACACTTAAGAAAGGAAACAACAGAAGGTTTACAGAATTTTTTTCTCCACTAATAATAAGAGATCCCGTGCTGTGTGTTTGGTGAACCTTTTCCACAGGTGGCACAAACAGAAAAGGAGATTATTTATATACATGTAAAATATTTAAGTAGAAAAGAAAAAGTAAGAAACCGACACTTAAGAAAGGAAACAACAGAAGGTTTACAGAATTTTTTTCTCCACTAATAATAAGAGATCCCGTGCTGTCTCTTTGGTGAACCTTTTCCTCAGGTGGCACAAACAGAAAAAGGAGATTATTTATATACATGTAAAATATTTAAGTAGAAAAGAAAAAGTAAGATACCGACACTTAAGAAAGGAAACAACAGAAGGTTTACAGAATTTTTTTCTCCACTAATAATAAGAGATCCCGTGCTGTCTCTTTGGTGAACCTTTTCCACCGGTGGCACAAACAGAAAAGGAGATTATTTATATACATGTAAAATATTTAAGTAGAAAAGAAAAAGTAAGAAACCGACACTTAAGAAAGGAAACAACAGAAGGTTTACAGAATTATTTTCTCCACTAATAATAAGAGATCCCGTGCTGTGTCTTTGGTGAACCTTTTCCACAGGTGGCACAAACAGAAAAGGAGATTATTTATATACATGTAAAATATTTAAGTAGAAAAGAAAAAGTAAGAAACCGACACTTAAGAAAGGAAACAACAGAAGGTTTACAGAATTTTTTTCTCCACTAATAATAAGAGATCCCGTGCTGTCTCTTTGGTGAACCTTTTCCACAGGTGGCACAAACAGAAAAGGAGATTATTTATATACATGTAAAATATTTAAGTAGAAAAGAAAAAGTAAGAAACCGACACTTAAGAAAGGAAACAACAGAAGGTTTACAGAATTTTTTTCTCCACTAATAATAAGAGATCCCGTGCTGTCTCTTTGGTGAACCTTTTCCACAGGTGGCACAAACAGAAAAAGGAGATTATTTATATACATGTAAAATATTTAAGTAGAAAAGAAAAAGTAAGAAACCGACACTTAAGAAAGGAAACAACAGAAGGTTTACCGAATTTTTTTCTCCACTAATAATAAGAGATCCCGTGCTGTCTCTTTGGTGAACCTTTTCCACAGGTGGCACAAACAGAAAAAGGAGATTATTTATATACATGTAAAATATTTAAGTAGAAAAGAAAAAGTAAGAAACCGACACTTAAGAAAGGAAACAACAGAAGGTTTACAGAATTTTTTTCTCCACTAATAATAAGAGATCCCGTGCTGTCTCTTTGGTGAACCTTTTCCACAGGTGGCACAAACAGAAAAAGGAGATTATTTATATACATGTAAAATATTTAAGTAGAAAAGAAAAAGTAAGAAACCGACACTTAAGAAAGGAAACAACAGAAGGTTTACAGAATTTTTTTCTCCACTAATAATAAGAGATCCCGTGCTGTCTCTTTGGTGAACCTTTTCCACAGGTGGCACAAACAGAAAAGGAGATTATTTATATACATGTAAAATATTTAAGTAGAAAAGAAAAAGTAAGAAACCGACACTTAAGAAAGGAACTGTAGGTTGGGGCAGCTCCTCCCTCAGAAAGTGTTAGTTTCTTACTTTTTTCTCATTTCAAATTGATCCTCAGAGTGTCAAGAGATTTCCGAGTAGTGTAGTATTGCTTTTACCCCACAACACACACATAAACTAACCACATCGATTGCTTGAAATGACTTTTTGATCATGTAAAAAATCTGTACAAATATGTAGGTAGTTAATTAACGTCACACTGGAGCAACACAACGGACTGTTGGCGACGGTCCGGAATCAATTCCGAAGGAATGCCCGAGGACGACACGTCGTAATTTGAACCACGGTCAGATGACGAGGTCACACCTGAGCTGACACCCCACTCCCCACCACACCAACGTGAGGACATTTGAGGTCACGATAGATTCAACCCTTATGTACACGACCGTCTTTGGATGGATTGAGTTTCGAACTCGCAACCCTCCAGTTGCTAATCCGCTACTCTTCCAACCGGGCTACCGCGGTCCGTCAACTAAAACAACTAAACCTCACGACAACTAAAGAATGCGTCCTATCAACGTGTCCTGGGAGAGAATGGAAAAATCTGTCGCGGCCTCAAATGTCCTCACTTTGGTGTGGTGTGGAAGTTTGGAGAGTGGGGAGCCAGATTAGGTGTTACCTCGTTATCTGACCGTAGTGCAAAATAACGCTGTGCTGTCCTCTGATCTTTTCCTTCGGGATTGATCCCGGATTGTAACCAATAGTCCGTTGTGTTGCTCCAGTGTGACGTTAATTAACTACCTACCACATCTACACTCCAGAGCTAAAGTTGAAGAAAATGGCAATTATGATAACACTAGTCAATAATTTTAAACGTTTTTCATAACATGGGGAAATGCGTTTTTTTAAACTTATTTTAGGGTGCTAAATATAAATATGACCAAAAATCTCCATCCGTACAGCTTTTTTTGTCTATTAAACAAGGGCTATATTTCAAAATATCCATATATTTATACGTCTAAGTGGAAGTGAATGTCTATTTTATTACGATAAACAATTTAAGCGGAGAGGGCCATTTTTCATCCGCTTAGACTTGGGTGTTTATGAAGTGCTTTACAATGTTCTTAAATTAGACGAAGTTTCCCACATCTCCAAGCTATAAATATTTTGTTGTAAAATGAATTGAAATAAATTTCATTGAAACTGTTTCTGGCTGAATTTTCATTCATAATTGAGGAAGATAAACGTGTTATTTATATTAAGCATAGAATTGAACGAGTTGAAATAGTACACTACTGTTTGTGAAAATTGCAACACTATGAAAGAATCATCAGAAATAAATGAAATTTATTCCACGTATTACTTATAGTGGTTTAAATAAACGATCAAATTTACAGAGCAATAAAACAAAAATAATGTCGAAAATCAATATCTTGTGCAGCAGCCACACGCAGCGATGAGAGCCTGTATACGTCGTGGCATCAAATCATACAGATTCTGAATGTCATGCTGAGGAATGGCATTCCAGATGGCCTCTATCTGATGCCAAAGTTCAGCCGTACTCTCTGCCCGACGAGCGGTACGAGCGAGTCGCCGTCCGATGTAATCTCAGACATCCTCAATGGGCGACATATCCGGGGAACGTGCAGGCCATGGACGAAGCGGAACCTGTCGGGCACTGAAGAAGGCTTTTACATTCCGAGCAACATGTGGATGGGATTGTCTTGCTGAAATACAGCTCCGGGAATGCGTTGCAGGAGGGGTAGGACCTCGGGCTCCACAACTTCCCTGATGCAGCGGCCGCTATTCAGGGTCCCCACAATTTGGAGTAGGCGGGATCGCCCATGATATCCAATAGCGCCCCAGACCATAACGCCAGGCGTTCGTACAGTATGACGCTGAATAAGACACTCCGGGAGAAGGCGTTCACCTCTGTAGCGTCTGACGAGTACGCGTCCATCGTTATAGTCCAGATTGTAGCGGGACTCATCTGAGAAGACGACTTGTTGCCAATCGGCACTCCATTGGATGGGTTAGTGAGCCCATTGTAGCCGGAGGCGTCGGTGGTTCAGCGTCAAGGGAATCCTGCGCAGGGGAATCCTTGCACGTAGTCCATGGCGCAGTAGACGTCGACGAACCGTGGGGGAAGACCTGTAGACGTGCTCCAATGTTGTGCCAACGCACGAGAGGACGCTGTACGGTCCGTCACCGCCATGCGGATGAGGTGTCTGTCATCCCGTGGTGACGCCATATTGCGTGGCCCACTGCCGGGGTTTCGACTTGTCCGGTTCTCCATGGTGCATCTCTTCCACACACGCATCACTGTTGTGGCATACGCCCCGTGCGAATTTCGATTTCACGATACGAAAGTCCACCCTCTCGGAGGCCGATCATGCGGCCCCGTTCGAACTCCGTTAGTTGCTCGTATGGCACTCTGCGTTTTTCTCGAGGCATATTGACTTCTAATCAATCATTTACAGCAGTCAAACGACGATACACACATTTTAATGCACCTTTACAGTGCTTTTTATACACGGCTCACTTGGAAGTTTAGAGGATGTTTCTCTGCCCACACATGCGTGATCGCTTTGTAATTCTAATAATTTGCATATCCTAACCTGTTTTGCATTTCCTGCAAGTTTCGTTTAATTTGCATGATTCTTTCATGGTGTTGCAATTTTCACAAACAGTAGTGTATTTATGTTCCGGAAGATTACTTGAATCTTTCGCACATAACTGATTTATTTTTAGGGCATCCAACATAAATCAAGGTTATGACATATTTTGAGGCTGGATAGGAATCTGATACCACATCAAAGCGTAGTTGTTTATCTTTACTTTAAACCTTTTGTCAATTTTTGTTGGTAAATATTTGAAAAGTAGCGTACACACACTATATTTAAAACTCAGATAACAGAAATTGTATGATTGAGCATTAAAAATTTTTTTAATGTTTAGTTATGGTTTAACAATATATATATATATTATTGGCGCCGCGTAAACAATTTTTATCGATGAAAAATTAACAACAGTAATAACAACATCAATTAAATGTATACATTTGTGATGTTCCAAAGTTTACAATCGCAACAGTAGTGACACAACTATTCTTATCCATCTAGATTGGGGTAAGTATACTAGATAAGTAAGCTTATTTCGGACTCTAACTTTTATATCAATTGAATCCCGATGTTTTGAACTATGTTAAACAGTTTTTTAGGGAATATAATGTACAACAGAAAACAATCATCAATAGTAAATTTTGTTAGTACATTAAACCTTTTGTAGAAAGTAATGAAAACAGCAAAACATGTAAATATGTATGAGGATGTGTTTTGGGGTCGTTTGTAGTGTAATTTGAACTTCAATTATAAATCAGTTTTAAGTCTCAGAAATAGGAAACGCAAAGTTGAAGCGAAGAATGGGATATCAATTACAGGGAATAAATGCATATTCTAATAATTAAAATGTTTTTTATTTGGAATTTGTTAATTTTATTCCAAATTCTTTGAGACACAATTCCATTTGTGAAGGACTATCTTCCTTTTGGAAATATATATTAGAACCTGAATTTTTAAAAACACAATTTTTCTGTTCTCTCCCATTCAAACTGGTAGAAGGTCCTTTTGATTTTAAGTGTAGGAACGAGAACTTGAGTTTGTTAATTTGACGAAGTTTCATGCTGCAATCAGTTGCACTTTTCACATTGAATACGATCATTGAATACGATACTCTCCTTCCACACTAAACATCTAGCTTCTGTGTCATTCAATGCTCCTGAAACCTTAATTATGGATTTTATTGCTAGGAAACACCTTTAAAAAAATTCAATTCTTGATTTTGAAGTTTCCAGCGTTTTCTCATAAGATCACGTCATCATGCTTTTTCAAAATTTTCTCAGGCTATTTGTACTCAATAAAGGGATCAGACATATTAACCCTCCAAGTATTTTCGACGAGATATCTCGTATATCAAGATCTGATAAATTTTACTAATGACGAGATATCTTGCCATGAAGATCTGCCCAATTTTACTAATGACGAGATATTTCGTCATTAAGATATTGACGAATTTTTTATGGTAACGAGATCAAGATCGGGTCAGTTTTCTTCTTTTGACGAGATACCTCGTCCATCAAGATCTGATCAGTTTTGCTAATGACGAGATACCTCGTCGAAACAACCACTTGGAGGGTTAAGTAAGCTGGAACATACTATGGAGTCTTTCTTGGGATGCCTGATAAGAACAAGTTTGGATTACTGTTGCCGCAGATGCTGTGCCTAAATCCTGCTGGAATTTAAGCTGATCAATGACAACTGACAAATCAGTGTCTGAACCAATAAAAACCGGTGATAGATACTGTTGTTTTGGTATGGACATATTTTCTCAGTGTTATTTTCGGTATGCTATATCTTGAATAACTCAGTGATTCCTATACTCTTTCACAGCTGTCAAAGATACATTAACATTCTTATCCTTTTCCACCATACATGCCTTTCACTTTTTCCGTTGCTCTTGCTGTCATCTAGAAAAGAACTGAAGCTGAACTGGAAAAAAAATGTTCAGAAGCTAAAAACAGAAACTTACGCTGTCTGTTAACAGTCGCTTCTAATCAATTTGATGACGTCAATGAAAACATCGAATCTGAAGCTGAGAACATTTATATCTAGAAGAAAAAGTTGTAGAAAAAGCTGAACATCTATTAGAAGATGAGGAAGAGATTTACAGATTTTATAGATCTTACAAAAATATGTTATTAAAGAATCTTATAGACAGATTTACAGAAATAAAAACCGCTTACAAAAGAAATTTTATCCGTCAAGATGACATCAAATCTTCAGAGATTAGAATTTTTCTGAAATTTTTTCTTTCATAAATTAATCTTAAAACAATACGATTTTTTATTCCTAGAAATTGGGTTGTTTTTTGGAGACAATTTGATTGAATAAATTGGGATGAAAACCTGAGAGAAGAGGATGAGTCTCCCAGTATTTTATTTCCTCATTACAGTCGTGATATTGTTGAAATCTACCCACCTTCTAAGAACGACGATTCGAAGTCAATTCAACACCAAAAGTTTCGTTTTCGAACAGATGATTTACTTAATTTGTTAGAAGTGTATATACAGAAGCTATCTTGGCATTAATGACAGATCTAACATTCCGCTTTCTGAGTTATACAAAAAGCAAGGCTCTTACCTATGACAGTTTGTGGCATTAGGCATCGCTACGCAAAATTTTGAAACCATGTAATATCCAATTGCTGTCTATAAACAGAAGTTTTAAAAGCCTGGGATATGTAGAGACTAAATTGGGAAGATATCAGACGAATATATCTCATATACGAAATAAAAATACGATATATCTCATATACGAAATAAAAATTGCTGGATGAATTGATGTTTTTCCTACGTTTGTAGCTGAAGGCGAATAATCGGTTTTGTCGAAAATGCTTTTGGAAATAGAGCTGAAATAAAAAAAAGAGTAGCCATCATTACTAAAAAACGTCGAGTAAAACACTACCGAATCTTGTAATCGTCATCATTTTAGCCAAGATGGTTTAGGAGAATGGAAAACTCAAGTTATACCTAAAAGACGTTGCTTAGTTTATATTAAACCTGGACACATTATCCTTATTCGTCCAGATTCGCATTCGAAGGTTGGGAGTCTCTTGCAAAAATATGGTAGATGAAAACTACTCAATTTTTACGTTTCAATCTTTCAGTGAAATATATAGAAAACAAGTATAATAAAATTACACCAGAAAAGAAAATGATATAGGAGGGTCTTTCGTGGTTAAAGTAACCTAAAACGTCATGACCAGAAACAAATTAGTCTGTCCCGAAAAACCTTTGGTCGAACGAAGAAAGATTTTTGTTCAAGATATTCAAGGAAATAAAAAAATCGATTACATATTCTTGGATTTTCATATCATTTCAAAGTATTGTGTATGTTTGTTTGGATATTGAAGTTCCATGAAAATTCTAAGAAAACTACTCATAGAACTGTAACTAATGCAAACGTAGAGAGAACTGAAATTTCTTTTATAAAGGTAATTTATCGTGGACGTAAAATCACTCGTGGAATATAGCTGTGTATCCTGTAAAAAGCATTCAGTAAAATACTATAGCCTCTAAAACAGCTCCACTTCCTGCTGTTGTACAAATTGTGACTAAAGCCAAGATGTCACAGATGAAGATTTAGCTGATCTTTTAGTTCTTCGTGGAGATGAAGAACTAATCAGACGTTGATGACAGACGGCCATCCCTCTTTGTGTTGTTTTGAAATATGTCTGTAACTGTTTTGTCCCAGATTGTTATTTAATTAAATTTTTTCCTCAAAAAGAATTTCAGTGTTCTTTAAAGCCCTGTTACACTCCCACTGAACTTCACATGGGCTCTCAGCCGGTCCATAAATTAAACTTATCTTAGACCCGGTAATTATGAAAATTCAACGCCATTAGAACTCAGGATTAATCTGCCCTGATTATAAGATCAACCAACATCAACCTGAATCCTCAACAGTCTTGGACCAACCTATCACCAACATTCATTTAACGTCAAGTTAATGAATGAATTATCGATGGAAATACTTTGAGAAAGCGTACGTGATGCATTCAAAAGATCAGAAACTCTTTTCATAAAGATATGCTGGACTCGTTAAGAATCCTGAAATTAGCGGGGGGCGGATGATAATTCAGATAGCAGACGTTTTTCTCGTGGGATCCAACAATTTTAAATGAATTAATTGGCCATTAGTTCGAGTAATGGAACACTATCCGGGAAAAGATGGCGCAGAAAGTGTCGCGACTGAAATTAGTAGACAGTGAACTAAGTTGTTGAATACAACGATTATTCCTTTAGTTGTTCAATGTCCAGATTTATCAGGTTGAATCAAGACCAGAACTGTTCTTCCTAAAACTGAAGATTTATTGTAAAGTAATGACAAAGTTCAAACTTGTCGTGGGGCCACTTTAATTCAACATGTAGTGGACGACGAATGAATAAACCCCAAATATTTTCACCCGGCTAATTGTACATTACTCATTATGGCACTACAAGGGTGGATTTGTGAACCACTTTGCGTTACCCTAGTGCCCTACGGGAGGTGAGTTCAGTATGCTTTGCATACATGCCACATATCCATATTCTAGGCACAACCCGTCGATACAGGGTGTTTCGAAAATATCTGGCCAAGTAGTAAAGGGCGGTACAGGGACCCAAACTAAACGTTTTTCTCAAAGAATGTGTCCTGAAATGCCACGTGTAGGTGGCAGAGGGCGCTGTTTAAGTCAGTCGACAACATCGTTTCTGTGGCGTAAGGCGTCATTCCCCGCTCGGATTTTCAACGGTATGCATCGCCACACGAATTCGGAGCTCGCAGGTATGCATCTGATGTATGAGGCTACGTTGGTTGGTTGGCTTTGGGTTTTATGGAGTAAGGGCCATATTTGACCATGCTGAGCCAGATACAAGACAAACAATATCAAGTAATATACATACACACACAATGAAAGTTTTACTGACACAGGAGAGAGGAATACACCCAGGGAGGAATGCACCAGACAGGAATCGAACCTGTGCCGTCTATAATTCGAAGATTGCTAGAACAGTGGTCATACCCACTGAGCCACGATGGCCCCGGAGCTGCTAACGAAAGCGAACGAGCTGTTCAAATGTTGCTTCTGGATTCACAGGTTCCTGGTTCGAATACGGGGTAAGGCATGAATGTTCGTCCTCTATAAATATTTATTTTGGGACCCTCTACCACCCTTTGCAATTTGGCCGGATATTTTCGAAACAACCTGTAGAGAGGCCATACATTTATTTAAGTCTTGATAGGATTGTGACTTGCTGGAGAGGAAATAAGGGACAGAACTAAATGAAAATAACTCTGTGCATTTTAAATTATTTAGATTGTAAATAAAACTATGTACAGGTATTTATAGAAATCGAAATTAAGTTCAGATGGTTCGAAAAAGCACCATCCTTCCTTCCTCTCACGTTCAAGAGCGTCCGTTATCTTTTGAATAAAAGTATATCCGTTCCAACTGAAAGTCACGAAGGGGTCTCCTCATTGGCGTTGCTAAGCAGCGTTCGCGTTGCTGGGGCTCCTCTCGTCCTTGACATTTATTCCAGACAAACCTTCCACCAGATTCGAACCAGGAACCTTTCGATCCAGAAGCCATCACCTTGACCACTTGGTCAATAAATTTTAAGTGACGGTTTTCATTTTATAGACTACCTCAAGTGGTTGATCAAAATTGAAGAATTATGCTTTTGTGAATGGACAGCTAAACTTCAAGAGATAATTTGTAGGGAGGAGGGGTAAGGGTCGGGAAGCTAAACATCAAAAGCATTAACTGCTTATTTTGTTTACTGTTATGGACCTACAGTAAAAGTACAATTTCCCACATTATTAAATATTTTTTTCAGTTTTGTCAGGTTTTACTCCATATATCGAAACGAAATGCAATCCAAACTATCGACACCTCTTTCAAAGTTTAAAAAATTAGTAACAAATCACGATGCTCTGAAGCATTATTTTGCTATTAAAGAACGGCCTGTTGTCATAATCAGGCAGAGGGTTTGTCAATATCGACATTCGTATTATTGTAAGAAATTGCACCAGTTATCTTAATCGAAGCAAAGCGCGCTTGTATTCTGACATCCAGGCTAGAAGATGGAAGCGAAGCAATTTCCGACGCAGTATGAGCAGAGATTGCAAATATTATGGTAACTGTCCTATTAAAGGAATCTATCAGGCATTGTGTGTGCTGCATTAGATCTTCGCTAAGAAAACAAAGCGAAGTAATGAGAAAACGAGGATTTACAAGTTGCTAGTATATGCCATCATTTCCTTTTCATTGCCTTTTCTTTAAAGTTTTACACTATTAAAATAAGGTTGGTCAGGAAAATAAAAGATAAGGCTTTTGATGGGGTTGTTTTTGTGGTTTTATGGCGCAAGGGCCATATTTGTCCATGTTACTGACCTGACACAGAAGAGAGAAGGAATGCACCTGGCACGAATCGAACCTGCGCCGCCTACAATTCGAAGGTTGCTAGCGAAGTGGGCGATAAGGCTTTTGAAATTAAATTTATATTCCAGTTAGGTATTTTTATATTTGGTATTTTAATTAACGTTGCACTGGAGCAATACAGCGGGCTATTGGCGACTGTCCGGAATCAAATCGGAAAGGAAAGATCCGACAGCACCACGTAATTTTGAACCACGGTCAGATGACGAGGTCACACTTGAGCTGTGGTACCCCACTCTCCAAACTTCCACAACACGCCAACGTGAGGGCATTTGAGGCCACGACAGATTTAACGTACATCAGCCTCCTTTGTACACGACGGTCTTTGGTTGGAATTTCAGTTAGGAGTTAGAAGTTTAATAATGCACAATGCTCTCTAAATGCTTCGATGCTGAAATCATAGAAAATGCTGCAATCTATAGAAAAGATTTAAACAAATTAAAAAAAGTACGTGAACCTGTTTTTATTTTCTGTTTTTCGTGTTAAAGCAATCAAGAAAATATATTCGCTGTGCCGACAAATTATCTTTTGTAATCAGTACTCTATACTAACAAACTCTCCGTTTGTCAACTTTTCTTTTTATATCGCTGATGAAACAACAAGCGTTTCTGCTGATCAGATGGGGAGTAAAATGAGTGCACTGAATTAAAATTAAAAGTAATTGACATTTATGGGAGTGATTTTCATTGGAAACAAACCAGATGGAAGCGAAGATTTTACTTCCGATGCCCAAATGCAGCAGAACGATACTTATCGGGTTTACCTTAAACTATAGTTTATCGCTGTTTTGGCGTTTAATCTGATTGATTGATCAATCAACTATCATATATCAATTCGGAATTCATTCTTTCGAATTTTTATTGACAAAGTGTTGAAATCGTATTAGAAAAACAAGCCAAGTGATGTCACATTCGGAATACGCACAGGAAACAATAACGCCACAACCTACATTTAGGTTTTGAAAGAAAAACCTCTCATGATTTAAGGAGCCGAGTAAATAACACAGTTTAATTATTTTCCTATTTTTAGGATTTAAATAGAGATTTATAGAAGAAAATTAATTATATTGGGTACGTTTATATGTCCCCACCTCATTATAATAGATTCCATATAATTATTAAGGTAGGTATTTTAATTACCGTCACACTGGAGCATTACAACTGGCTATTGGTGACGGTCCGGGATTAAACCCAAATGGAAAGATCCGCGGACAACACGTAAATTTGAACCATGTCATATGACGAGGTCACATCTGAGCTGGCACCCCACTCTCCAAACTTCCGCACCACGCCAACGTGAGGACATTTGAGACCACGATAGTTTAACATGCACCAGCCCCCTCTGTACAAGACGGTCTTTGGTTGGATTTGAACTCTGCTAATCTGTTACTCTTCCAGCCTGGTTGGAAGAGTAGCGGTTATCTACCAGAAGGTTGCGACGAAAACGGCCCTGTACGTGGGGTTGATGCACGTTAAATCTATCGTGGCCTCAAATGTCCTCACGTTGGCGTGGTGTGGAAGTTTGGAGAGTGGGGTGCTTTCTCAGGCGTTGACCTCATTTCACCGTGGATCACAATTACGAGGTGTCCTTGGATGTTTACCTTCGGCACTGATCCCGGACCGTCGCCAGTAGCCCGTTGTGTTTCTCCAGTGCTACATTAAATAAACTACCTATAATCCTTTTTGTAATTTCACAATGTCGGTTCACAATAAATAATTTTCTGTCATAGCTAATTTGTTTGAAAATTTCCTTGCCCAAAATGCCTTCCGTAGTAAAAACGCACGCTCTTTTCTCAAATATAAGTTGATGCAGTAGTTCCTCCTACGTATTTCATAACGAAAATATTGGAAAAGATATTGGACTTCAGTTAGGAATGAACTTTAAAAACATTGTTTAAGCGCATGTGTGCTTAGTTTCTTCTCTCTCGTCTTGCATTTTTTTCTGAATTTACGGTAAAAAATTCTTTTGGAAAATTGATTTCGAAAACACATTTTGGATGCATTTTTCAAAGAGCAACCACAAACTTGCTGAAAGCACTAATTCCACCAATTTTGAAATTGTTTGTATCAAACAAAATATTTAATGTCGTCCGAAATTCTGAAGGAAACTTTAGAAAACGTTTAACAGAAAACCTTTTACCAAATTGCGTTGGTGTTGGAAGAAACTTTTATTATTTTTGCAAGAACAGATCGATTTTGCTGCCGTATCTCCTCAACACATTTTATGCGCATGAAACAGGCGGAATTCAATAAAAATTTCACGACTAAGGGGATGAATATTTTACTTTTTCTTCCTCACCAAACTGGATGTTTTAAATGCACCCGTAAACAAAAGCAGAGAACTTTTCCAATGTAAGAGTAACATGTACAACGGTATATAATTTTCTTTACATAAAAGTTTGTTTAAACTATAATCCTAAACTTAAAACTTAATTGCTTAAAACAGAGAGGAGAATCATCTGTGATGCAGCCAAGGGGATATTTGAGAAGTTCACATTTTAACGATACGGCGTCTTCAAACACAAAAGATATTAATGATTGATTAACTGACTTTTAAATTAATACTTAAAAAATAATTTTTTCATAGAATATCCATTTCGAATTATTATTTACAATATTTTCAATAAAAATAAATTACCACCAATTTGAAATCAAGAGAGGCTTTTTCTGTGTGTATATGTTTCTAAATGTAGATACGGTAGTTTCTGCTACAGAACGTGTTTTCTTTACATATTCCGAACGTGACGTCACTTGGCTCGATTTTTAAACGCCAAATGTTGCCAAAATGTCGGTAAACTGCATTTTAAGGTAACCCCGATACGTAACACACGAGAGCATTTTGGTAGCGGAAATAAAATCTTCGCTTTCCATCTGGTTTGTTTAAATTGAAAATCGCTCTCATACTTGGCTATAAATTGGACTAGTTCGGTAATTAAGAATAATTTTTGCTTGTAAAGTCTTCGCGTCATAAATTTATGAGAAAAAAAGATAGCTCTGCCGATTGTATTTATTCGTTAGTTGAAATGTACCTTTAACTTAAGCTTCCACCATCTTGTAAATTTATTGTCTTATTCAAAGGGTAAAGACAAAAATAAAGCATTAATTTTTGGTGAGATAAAAGTTAAACAAATTTAATTATAAAAAATATTGAATTTTTAGAATATTTACGGAATATCAACCGTTATAAATAAGTCAATTTGCATGAATATTGGGTTAGTTTAACTTGAAGTTATAATTCCCAAAATGCTCTTAACCATTACACGTTTATTCAATTGTTTAGTTTTTAAAAAGAGTCAATTTTTCGTTTCTTTACTATGTTAATATGTATTTGATACTTACGTTTTACTTTTATAAAAGGAACTGAGGAGATGTATAATTTTTATATTTAGTACGTATTTTCTACAAGACAACAACCTTCTCTCGATCTGGCTATGAGAAGTGTCAAGAAATTTAACCAATATATTATTTTTTTGGCGAAATTAACACTTTTCGGCGATTTTCGTCGCAGTAGATGTGTTTCGTCCGAATTTTTTGACTATTCGAGTAATTATTATAAAAAGGGGAGTTATTTTTAAAGAAGTTGAAAATCTACATTAAAAAAATATCTCGAAAATTGGAATCGTATCATGAATTCGCTTTGTTCAAAGCCTTTTGATCGAAAAAATATCTTTTCTAAAGGGTATTTTTTCTCAAAGAATATCAACCAACCGCAAACGAATTTAATCGGC
Source organism: Meta bourneti (assembly GCA_933210815.1). Classification (NCBI taxonomy): domain Eukaryota; kingdom Metazoa; phylum Arthropoda; class Arachnida; order Araneae; family Tetragnathidae; genus Meta; species Meta bourneti. Next base: position 60,850,675 of record OW119923.1, on the reverse strand, counting down.
GAAATCGGCAACCTCAGAACCACCATCTTAGACCGGTTCATTGACTAGCCAAAAAATGTATCCGATTCAGAATTTCCTCTGATATGGAACAAATTGATTCGTGCGTAAGCATTTCAAACCCGATAACATGGCTCAGTTCACGAAAATAATGTCGCGAAATATTACCATTAAACGCAAGCCGTAGCATTTTTTAATCGAATTTGTAATAAGATTAATTGAAAAAGAACCCAACGAGAACATAGGAAAAGAGGCGTTAACTTTGATGCCACCCGTACAAGAGAAAGTTCGCGTTTGCGCAGCCAGAGATAATTTTTTTACCATCGTCTTTCCGCAGCGTAAGTGTCTCTGACTGGCTCATTTACATTTTGCTGGTCGAAAACATAATTCCCCTTCTTTTTCTTCCTGCTTTTATTAGTTTTAGAAGAAATGTATGGGTCGTCTGATGGTGGTGGGGGGTGTAATCAAATGTGTAGAAGACGGCTGTTTTTGTTTTAGAAAACACGGTTGAAAAACGCTTTTCTTTATATTTTTTATTTTTTTGCTATATATATTCAGGTTCTCTTGACAACACTGCACCACACGTATTTTGAAAGGTTTTGGAGACTATTTTGCAATCACTTCAATAATTTAGCGAATATTTAAGAAAAGGTGAATGTTTTGGAAGTAATTGAGTGGGGATATTCTGTTAAGTGTATAGCTAGGAGAATCAAAATTATTTTTAAAAATTGTGAAGTTTGAATTACTTATTTTTCGAGAATGCAGAGGGTATCTTGTGAGTTGATGAGTGTTTTGGTTTTTAAAAAGCTGTAAAATTTGAAAATCGATCCTGTTTTCAGAACTGTATGACTTGGATGTGAATGTAAGCAACAATCGTAAAATACAGTACTTCAAATTAACATTATGATCTTTCCTTTTGGGATTGATCCAGGACCGTCGTCAATAGCTCGTTGTGTTGCTCCTGTGAGACGTTAATTCAATTACCAACCTACATACTTCAAGTGACATTAAATTGTTTTGGAAATATTTTAAAACTCTGAGCGCCCCAGGTTTGCGAGCAATGAACTGTTGCTTTTTGCCTGCTACATGAGTGGACTGATTTTCCTGAATTTTATGTAGAACATTCTTAATTGTCCATGGCTTAAAATTTATATTCAGTATTGCAACAAGAACCTTTTCTTTTCGTTTTGATTCAAATTTGTAAATATTTTTAATTTTTATCCTTATTTAAAAAAATTTAATTTCTATCTTTGATTCTTTTTACTAATTGTGATAATTATAATTCGTTAAAAGTTTTTAATTTGTATTTAAATTGTTCTAATGGATATTGTTTGAATGTTTTTCACTGCATATAACCACAAGAACCAGACAATCCATTTGTCTTTTTTTTGGATTGGAAAAACATAATAGAGTTGGTTACGTTGATAACGTATTTTCGTGCCATATGTCTTTGCCAGTGACAGAGGGGGGGGGGTACAAGAGTCCTTAACTAATGTTGACGTTGACGCAACAAGGGGACTTCGATATATCCAAGAGGAGACTTATAAAAACAAATGTCAGTCTGCGGATTTCCATCTCCAACATGCCCTGTGGGCTTATAGAGGAGTACACTATTTACTTTATAAGAAAAATGACTTACTTCAATTGATCTATTAAAGGAGATATTTAACACCATGTGCAAGTAATAGGATGTATGACTTTATTATAACGTTTAGTACAAAAATCAGATGTTGCTTAGTTAATTAATAGTATTATTTGATTCTGCTTTTGTAAGTAGTTGAATTTACATCGCCCTGGAGCAATTCAACGGGCTATTGGCGACGGTCCGGGATCATGCTGAAAGGAAAGTTCCGAGGACAACACTACTTAATTTTGAACCACGGTCAGATGACGAGGCAATACCTGAGCTGGCACACTGCTCTTCAAACTTCCACACCACGCCAACGTGCGGACATTTGAGGTCACGACAGATCTAACGTGCACCAGACCCCTTTGTACACGACTGTGTTTGGCTAGATTCGAACTCGCAACCCTCCGGTTGCTAATCCGTTACTCTTTCAACTCGGACACCGCAGCCCGAAAGGATCCGAGGACACCATCTCGTGATTTTGATCCATGGTCAGATGACGAGGTCAACACCTGAGAAAGCACCCCACTCTCCAAATTTCCATTCCACGCCAAGGGCATTTGAGGCCACGAAAGATTTAACGTGCACCACGATAGTCTTTGGTTGGATCGAGTTTCGAACTCGCACACCTAATAATCCTGAACTCTACTAACCATGCCGTTGAGCTTCACCAAAACTGCTTTTCTTTTTTGTAATATTTGCATACCAAGTGGAATTAGCATCAGTTGATGTCTTGAAATACCATTTAGAAGTGATGGGACAGTTAGTTATTTAGCCTATTGTTGAACTAAACCAATTCCAAAAAGGTAAGATGGGAAGCTGTCACATGTTTGGTATAGAACTGTGTTAACTAACGGTGACAAAATAATGTAATAGTTTTTAAATAATTGAGTTACGCGTCTTCCTTTTCCCGAGTCTTTCCATCCTATTTGCCATTCTTTAGCTATTTGCTCATTGGAGGTGCTTATGGCCCTTTTCAGAACCTTTTGTTTCTAGTTTTACCAGTTGGTAAGCTGCTTCATTCCAGTGATGCCAGTGTGCGTTTTTACCCAGTTAAAGTGCATTTGAATCATATGCTGTGTATTATCGAGAATATTTTTAATTTTGTTTACCAAAATATCATAGTAATAATCATAGCAAAATAATTAATGGTTGTCTAGCTTACTTCGTTGTCTGCAAATACAGTACCTTTTTCCACTATTATGCTGATGGCTTTCTAAACTTTTGAATAATTATCGGTTATTTATGAAGGATTGAATGAATAGTTATGATAGTTTATTAATAAACGTCTAAATTTTTCTAATAAGTGTTTGTCTTCAAGTATGAAACTGGAAACGAGTTTTTTGGTTGGTAGGTAGATAGGTTAATTGACGTCGCACTGGAGCAACATAAAGGTCTATTGCTATGTTAGGGGATCAAACCCCATGGGAAAGATCCGGGGATAGCACCTCGTAATTTTGAACCACTGTCAGATGACGAGAACACCTGAGCTGGCCCCATCTCCAAACTTCCATCACTTGAGAACATTTGAGCCACGACAGATTTAATGTGCACCAGCCCCCACGTTCACGACGGTCTTTGGCTGAACCGAGTTTCAAACTCATAACTCTCTGGTTGCTTTTCCAACTGGGCTACCGCGGCCCAAACGAATTTTTTGGAAATTGAAAAGACGGTCATCGTATTGCTAATCTACAATTATTTAAGGCAACCTAACTGATATGATCACCCGAAAAGTTACTGGGTCTCCTCTCTAGGTGAAATAGGAGCCGAATCGGAAGCCACGCAATTGCCGGCACACAGAAAGACAGAACTCATTTTCTCCCCACTTAAGAATTTCTATGAATTCTCTTCCAGTGCAGGAAGACCTTGTGAATTCCAGGAAGAGTGTCGAAAATTTCCACGAGTTAATCAATTCTTCGGAACGCCTTCTCGAAAATTTTAGTTGAGTACACTGCTCGTTCCGAGAAAATATTCGTGCACTGTTGAGAAACATACATCCTTACTCTATTGGACGAGTTTCAGAGCAATAAAACGAAATAACTTTTGTGAGGAAAGATGGATAGAGAAAGATGTGTGCCACAAAGATTAGATGTTTATAAAGTGTCATAGCGCGTGTCTATCTGCGTCTTTAAAAGGTTTTGAATTCAAAAGAGTCATTTTAGGAAAAAATACAAATGCTCCACTGTTCCTTTTGTTTACAAGACGCGAAAGGGGCTATTTAGAACTTTCTGGGAAAAGAGCATTAAAATATTCTTCGTCGTTTGCCCCTTCACCAATTATCCCTCCTGATGTTTACGATTTGGCGAGTATTTTACACTTTTTGATTCCGGGCCAAGCTTTGTGTTTCGTTTTTGTTTTGGGGGATGTACACTATTTGACGACGAATTTCTGTTTTCTTGTTTGTTCGGCGCTTCCAAGCGTGTATCTGCCTCCTGGAATTAATACGTTCCAGCATTTCCATTTTCCGAAATAAAATGCTAGCTTAAACAAGATGCAAATATGCATAAATAGCAGAATCACCCTACGTTACTCGGTTTGAATTCGTTAACTAATTTCCGTTTTCGTTAATAAATTGTAATTTCTATTCATCTCATGTGACAACTGCCACACTAATAAAAATACACAATTGTTAAATACCCAATTTCACAAATGTAAATAAATGTTATATTTAACATTTTACATTTTTGTAGAATTTAAATTTAGAGTAAGAAAGAAAAGTCTCTAGAGTGCCAATGCTACCAGAATGCATAGAATAGTTCAGAGTATGCATATAAATGACTTGTATGTCATCTTAAAACAAAAGCGTTTCCCAAAACTATCATACAATGATTAAAAATATTTTAAAAACTAATTAAACCATTATTTACCTTCATTAAGTTATCGAACGAAAAACATGAAAATCAAAATCTAGAAATACATCTTAACACAGATTTTATAAAAGCTTCGAACGAAAACTAATGAATGTATCTATTTTTTCACAACAAAATATATTCTTGGAATATAACGGACACAAATTTAAAAAGCAAACGATTAAAAATATACCAAGGTTGCCATATTAGCTACCAATTCTATTTTGAAACGTTCTGTTCTGTATAGTTTTATTCTCTTTATCGTCTGACCTAAATATTCAGAATTTTTCTGTATTTCAAAAAGAAAAAAATAAGGCTTGAAATAAATAAATTATTATAATTTAAATTCCGTAAAAATAGTTTTGGAAAATAAGTGATACTTCAGCAGCACTGGTAAAACAATCCAAGTAATTGCAATGCTCAATCTACCTCTTCCAGCTACTCCAAAACTACCAAATTATGGTTGATTTAAGTATAGCTACTCAGATGTTTTAATGTGAAACTTGCCTAAATATGTAAGAAAATAAATTTCAAATTATGCATTCACTAAATTAAATATGGTTTATCAAATATAGAAATTTGCATTAAAGCATGTAGAATAAATTTTATGTGATACTTGTACAAACACACAGACACGAAATAAAACAGAACGGAAAGATGGACAGACAGATTAACGCAACCAAGTTCAGTCACTAAATAAATGTCAGAACTCATAGTATGAAAAGTTTCATGAAAATATATTCAACCGTTTGGACGTAGTACTGGCACACTCACAGACAGACACCAAACGCGCAAGAGACGGATTTTGCATCAGAAGGGCCTAAAACGGATAGAAAACAAACTTGAAATGGGTCGAAAATATTCAATGTACAAACACTCCATTCTTATTTATATAGATATGAGTTTATCTTTGTATGTATAAAATAAAATTGATGTCTGACGTCTATAATATCGAGAGAGAGAGAGAGACTAAAAAAACTCCAGTGCCTCCGAATTCGATCTTTCAGAGTTGTCGATCGTTACTTGCTGAGGACAACGATTTTCAACCGGTGTGCTGCAAGAATAGCGCTGGTGTACCGTACGTGTGATGAAATGGCTTAAATTGTGCAAGATTTATTTCATTTCGACGGTTTGGTTTTGAATTTTGGCAAGTGTGCTCACAAATGATTTCAATCGCATTTTTAAAATCCGTTTAAATAATTTGAGTATTACTTTTTACTGCAAAGTAATAATAAATTGTCTCGAAAAGATTTTTAAAAAGCCTCTTGGGAGTAAAAAGGGTAGGTAATTACTATTATTATTTTTGTAAAACAATAAAAAATATACCTATTTTTTATCAGATCAGCAAAAAATGTGACATCTTTTTGGTGTGCCGCAGAACCTCTTTATTAGTTCAACTGATGCCATGAGATGAAAAAGTTGAAATCTCTGATTGGTATTGGATAAGCAAGTCTTATGGAAGAAACTTTAGGATTACATACAGGAATACGTTTCATCGCAGAAACACTACCACCACTTACATTTAAGCTTGACAGAAAATGCTGTCATAAGTCTTTATTTTACATTTCGTTAATGAATTTAATGTAAAGGATTTTGTAAACACACACACAAAAAGTGATGCATCTAGGTTGATCTGGCTCGGAAATAATTTTAAGTGTATCATTTTAATGTATCATATTAAATCGCTATGTATGTAAATTAAATAACATTAAATAAATATTCAAGTCTTGTTCCTCGAAGTTTACTTTTGTTTTCGTTGTAGCGTTGAGGCTATAGGTACAACGATGGAGAGAAAGTTATGTCAGTGGGATAAATAAATGGTTTTCATGCTTCCATTTCCTCATACGTATATCCTAGTAAATGAGTAATGGATAAATTATTCATTAATCCCTGCTGTTTTATATTATTGTCACTGTTATACCTTTTTCACATGTTATATGTATTTGAAAAATTTTTCTTTGTAAAAGTCAGAAACAACTTTTTTTGGGTGGGCCTAATGGTTACCCTTCCGACCGCCGAGATACGAAATTTATCACAAAGATGTCAGTATCGTGAGATTGTTTGTGACAAATTTTAAAATAAAAGAAATAATGTTTTTAATTAAAAAAATTGATTTAACAGGATTGACACGTTATGCTCAATCGATTCTACACATTTCTTTGATATACAATTGCATTCTGTTCAAGCGCGATAGTAAAGTGCCAAAGTAAAATTGTGCACAAGAATAATTATAGCTACACAAAGAAACATTTCTGAGGTCCTGCGATATTCTTTGATAGTTTATTTTTTAATGTTTCTTTTCACGTATTGTATACGTTTCGAAATTGGCACACCTCTACACGACATCACAACCCCTCCCCCTTACAGCCTCATGGCATATGAAAACACCTGCCGACCACCTTAAAATGGCGTGGCTCAGGAACATTGCTATTAACAAGGACTCGAGGGTCAAAATTATTGGCAATACGAATATCAGAGATATTCACCGAGACTTGATAATCCGAAGTGATTGATTTCTAATGTTCATGCTGTATTCGTTATACAAGATTATATCATATAATGTAAACGAATAATATTAAGAGCACGATGTAACAGCATTCGGGATTAACTTGCCATCTCGATGACTTGTTCTGTTCATCCTAGCCTCACTCATTTAAATTGGTACAGTGTTTCACGACACAATACATGTTGGTGCTCTTCAGAAATGATGACAGATGTGATGTTCGTAATGTTATTTTATTTAGTTCCAGCTTTGTTTTTGGAATGTTCCGTCCATTTTGTAATCACTTTAGAGTTTAATACGTTGATAAAGTTAATACAATGGTTATTCAAAAAGTAAAACGACTGTTGCAATCAACAAAATGAAAATATTTAGAAAAATGCAACTGTACCGCATACCCAGTAATTTCAGATACCTGACGAACCGTCGTTACATTGCTATGCTATTTCATTCTATTTATTAACGATGTAGTTCAAGGGTGTTTCTGTAACCCAGTAAATGATTTGAAACTAAAATAAAGAGAAGTTATAAAAATTTTGTGTGAATTCGAATAAAACCTCCATAGAAACGCACGAAATGGTTAAATCAGCCTAAAAGGAAGATATTTTGTTCCTTGCAAGAATGTTTTAACGATTTAAATGTTTGAATGTAAACGACCACTGAGATATTGTGTGACTGCAGGTATCCAAGATCTGGCATCGGAATGACGGCAAACCCTCTATATTCACTAGATCTGGAGTCGTATGAATTCAAACTATTTTCTGAATTGAAAAAACAACTTCGTGCGTCTTTTCTTATCTAAATTTTTGGTTTGTGAGATTTCACTGCTTCTATCTGACTCGACTCATATCAATAGTGAACTAGTGAAAGTATAAAAAATATAAGTTTTGTCAAAATAAAGTGCACGCATGTGTACTGTTTTTTTATTGTATAGCTTATATCCGGGCAAAGATAGGTGCCCGTGCATAAATAACCACTTCAGGTTATGAAACAGCAATATATCTATTGAAGAATGGAGAATTGTATGTTTTAAAAGTTCTTTTTACTTCAATGCATGAATGATAAATCGGTCTGTGTTACTTCAAGTGCGACGCATATTCAGAAAAAGATAAGTAAAATGCCAAAGTAAATGTTTTTGCGCCGAGAAAATTGTAAAATTGCTTATTTCGCATATTTTTTATCAGACTCGTTTTGTTCCGAGACACCACTTTAGTGATAAGATGTGGTACATTTCTCCGAAAGCGCATTAACTATTCTGGAAACCAAGATTTCACAAGTAGTTGAGATACGTAAAATAGAATAAAAACTTTGAATCTTATCAGAGGATGCAAGCTTCAGATATCCGGTTTCTAAATATGCAGGCTTTGCATTTTTCGGTTCTCATAAATTAAAATGATTTTTTATTAAAAAAAAATGTTAGTTTTAATTCATTAATGTTAAAGGCAACGGTTTTTATGTAGTTTAAACTTTTTCTGACAGCTTGATGAATGTGCTCCCAAGTTATTTAGTCGAGAATTGGGACACATGAAAGAAGCAAACAGTAAAAGATAAATTATTTGCTATTACCAGAACTAAATATTTAGTTGATAAATTAGTTATTACTAACATGAGGAACATTTTAAACATATTCATGTTTGCCGGTGTTTATCATAACACAGTGGTTATTAACCTGAGGTGTGCGCCCCTGGGAGTGCGAGAAAGCATTTCCAAAGGTGCGAGAGAAGTTTCCATGGACGACAGCAATTTAATAAAAGACGATCTTATTGAAATACGAGCCAGTTCACGTATTCGAATGGAATTTCAAAAACTGGACTTACGGAAATTGGAAAGCATATGAAGTTCATGCCAAATTCAAAGGGTGTCTTGGAATATTTAAAATTGCAGGAAAAGAATAGCTCTTCCTTCATTCGTACGTTGCTCATAGTAGAACAAATTCAAAGGTACCATTAAGTAAGCAGTAAAGTCTACTATAAATTCATATTAATAATATTTCAATAAGGGACCTATTAATATCAAATTGCGCAGAAACTTCACAACTTCCAATGACAGCAACCAAGTTTGATTACAAATTTCGAATTTATATCAAAATGTATCCTAGGATTAGTAAGTTTCAAGTAATTTGGTTCAGCCTCTTCTAGATTATGAGTAAGGAAAATTTGGAGTTCCCCTTATGATAAACTCACACTTTTATTCATACTATTTTCCGAAATAACCTTTCCATCATGCTGAATCTTTTTTAATGTTAGTTTTAAGGAAACCAAATAAATAAAATCTACATAAATTTTTCATTTAAAAGTTAATTTTTAATATGTAGTATAAATTACGAAATTAATATTCCTAAAAGTTATGATTAGGAACCTTCACGCATTTTTATGAAAATTGATTCAGAAGGACTTCTAAAAAGACCAACACAATTTTACAATCTTTCCTCCCAAGTGGGTTAGTCATTACGTTAGCAAAAAATCGCTAAAAACAGTGGATATTAAATTTTTAGTGAAAACATTACAGGGCGGAAGGAAATGAAAATTCACATCATCGTATTAAAAGTTCTTAAGAGAATTTCCATCAAAATGGTTGATATTCATAATTTGTTTTGATTTCATGATTAACAGTTTTTAAAACATTCAATCTTAGGAGATGTCTAAATTTTAGTTTGATTAAAAAAAGTAACAGCATATAAAAATATTTCAGCGTAATAGAAAGACTATTTTGGGAGATATGTGTGAATTAAAGTCTGGGAAGCTAATTCATACGCACTCAAAATAAGAGTGCTCCAAATTCTCCATATTCATAATGAATCAAACGACTTGAAACTTGATATCCGAGGTCACATTTTGATATAGATTCGAAAATTGGCGTCCCAATTCGATGTTGTCATTGGAAATTGTGATATGTTGGTAGGTAGTTGAATTTACGTCGCAGTAGATTAACACAACGGGCTATTGGTGACAATTCGGGATAAATCCCGAAGGGAAAGATCCAACCTCATAATTTTGAACCACGGTCAGATGACGAGGTCAACAGTTCAACACATCGTTACACGCAAACACATCGCAACACACAAATACATCGCATTCTTCAAACTTTCACACCACGCCAACGTGCGATCATTTCAGGCCACGTCAGATGTAACTGACACCAGCCCCCAACTACACGACAGTATTTAGTTGGATCGAGTTTCGAACTCCCAACCCTCCGTTTGCTAATCCACAACCCTAACAACTGGTCTACCGCGGCCACCTTAGTGCTTAGTGTGATATGAAGATGGTCCCTTTCGCATACAGATTTATAGAAGACGATATTTCCTATTGTACCTTTGAATTTTGCTCTATGAACGACGCGAGGGCTGGCGTTCGATTATTTAACCTTAGCAGTACTTCTGAGAATAGGCAAGAAAACCATTGAAATACATATTGTAACGACAGGTTCGATGCACGAATATGAAATTCCACCTCGCATTCCGAAATATTCTTCATGTTAAAATGAAAATCTTTTGATCTGGAAATTACATGTGAAGTTACTTTTATTAAAACGGTCGCGTTTCTCTTTGAACTAAACGCATCAACAATTTTGCTGCTGGAGAAATATTCGATTATTGATTTATCCTCACCACACATGACATGGAGTAAAGGGAGAAATATATTACGGTTAAGTTTTATTTCAGACTTGACAAGAAAGACATTTTCCTTTCTTTTATTCATCAAAATCGCTCTCATGGAATTCAGAAGCTTTAAAAAATTCAAAATAAAATATAACGATTTCTTTTTCCTACTTGGATTGAATAGCTCGTTGTGTTGCTCCAGTGCAACGCTAATTCACTACCTACCTATTTGAATTGTAATTCCCTTGGACTGATATGACAGTTTTGTTTCGACGAAGTATCTATTCATTAGCAAAGCTGACCAGATCTAAATGGACGAATTATCTCGTCGAAACACTAGGAAGGTTAACAAATGGTGTGTTCCTATGACAAAAAAATAACGAATGCTTGCAGTTTTTATGTTTTGTGAAAATTATTTTGAAATTCACGGAGGTTGATTTTTTTCCTACCCAACTGATAATAGCGTGTTGCGTTGCTCCAGTGTGATGTTAATTTACTACTTACCTACCAACTCAGCTGATGCCAGATGTACAATGCCAGTGACTAAGAATGTAAATTATTGAATGAATTATTCTGTTGTATTCTTTTCAGCTGAATGAGAAGGGAAAATAATGCAGGTAGATGAAATAATCAAATGGTTGGTTGGATTGCATGGTGCTAGGGCCATATTTTTCAAAGATGCTCCAAACAAGAGATAGACAACGTCAAGTTATGGACATACGCACACAAGGAAAGTTTCACTAACACAGGAGATAGAAATACACCCAGGGATCGTGTGTATTTCTCTCAGGGTGTTACAGGAACCGAACCTGCACGATGAACCAAATAAACGAAAACTGAAAACATAATTGAAACAAAAGAAACACTACAGACAAATTTTGACCAAAGCTCTATCTAGGGGTATGTACGATCGATTTAGCTCTCGTGCAGAAAAAAGTGAATTAGAACGACAAAATCCATATCTAAAGTGGATGTCTATTGCTCCCAATCAGAAAGAAACACATTGGTGTTAAATACCTTTGTCTCATCAGAAGTTGGAGTGGAGACACTTTTTGGGGGGCTATAATTCATTAGATGTGTGCATTTTATCAGTTCAAATTTTCACAAAGTGAGTATATGCTACTGAGTACCTGCCAAATTTATCTGAAGTCTTCGGGAAAACACTTGGTTTTTTCTGGTCTTCCGTACGGAAAAAATATTTCCCTGATTTTTATTTATGATGACAATTTTCAACTGAAGCCAATTTCGAAGTTTTGGTGTCAAATCGTTGCAATTATGAAAGAAAAACATCTGAATCAGTGATAGCTAAATTATCGTAAAAATCTTCTTTTGTACTAATTTTAAAAACACTCAAGAAAAAGTTTCATTGCTCATTTTTGTGTATATTTGTCCACCGTCTTTTGTAAAATATCACCAAATCAGTTGTGCCGAGTTCGAACTACCGCCAAGCATTTTACAAGAGAAATGAGCAGGATTAGTTTTTTGTTTGGAATTTACTACAAATGTCGCCAATGAGGCGTTTTTAATTACTACTTTTATTTTAAAAGACTGTTTTTAGGCATTTTTCTTTTCCGATAGTTACACGTTGCTTTTTGTCGTAAGAATCGTTCGGATTTTTTTTCTTGGTAGGTAGGAAGTTAATTAACGACGCACTGGAGCAATACAACGGGTTATTGGCAACGGTCCGGGATTAGTCCCGAAGGGAAAGACCAAGGACAACGCCTCGTAATTTTGAACCACAGTCAGATGACGAGAACGACACCTGAGCTGGCATCCCCCTCTCTAAACGTTCACTCCATGCCAACGTGAGGACATTTGAGGCCATGGCAGATTTAACGTGCATCAGCCCCGTGTACAAGAAGGTCTTTGGCTTGCCCGAGTATTTTTCTTAGAGGTTGGAAGGTATGCTACTGCAATCTGGTTACAGATTCAGTACAATCGAAAATCATTGAAAGAAGTTTTGAAAAAGGAATCGGATATGAGCGAACAATTTGGGAAAAGATCTTGGATGAAGAAATTGATCAATAAGCTCATTCTTTATTATTCTCCCAATCAGTAGCATAACTTTATGTTGAAAATTTCAGGGATATTTTTATGCACGTACCCATGTGGTATGTATTTTACGTATTGATTATTATCCTTCTCGCGTAATCACCAATATTCTTGTTTCTCGGATGTTATATCTGAACATTGCTAAAAGAAGAATGGATCTCTAAATAATAAAAAAATACGACTGTTTCATACCACCAAAATACCCGCCCCCTTAAAATTACTTCGAAGCAACGACATGCAAAATTCTAATGATATTAGTCAATAGGTATCTTTTTTTAAATTTAACTAAATTATTTCTTGTGCTATTTAATTCTTTGAATGATACACAAAGGAATTAATTTATAATCAAGTTATGATTCAACACAATGTTTCGCATAATAAAATTATTTAAAATTATTTGGCTTTGAAAATAGACAAATTTATCAACTGTTCCACAACTTGTACAGAGATATTTGCTTATTCTCTAAATAGGATTTTCAATACAATTCGTAATTCTAACTAGAACCGTTAATTATTTTTTCATGGCAAATAATAAAATATAATTTTCGTACAAAGTTCTCATCACAAAAGGAAAGTTTGGGTGCAAAAGAGCCGTTGTTTAATTCTTGCATCTAATTCAATTGGGAATGAACGTTTTGTTTTACCATCTACGAATTTCTTGGATGCATTGGGTTTTTATACATCTCTGTACTACATCTCGAAGGATTTGTAAGAATTGATTTTCAGCAGAATCAAGTTATGCTTTGCCTGTACTAGACATCTATTTTTTTAGAGAAGAACCTTTTGCATCGTCTTCGAAGCATTCTTTTGAATCTAACTTAACTTTTGCATCTTTAAATAAATTTTCTTTATTTTTCTCTAAGAATTCTTGGCATGGTTAGCTAACAATTTATCACAAAGAAAATCTATAAAATCGGATGGTTTTGTACTTAGAATGCTGTTAACAATTTTTAAAAAGCAATGTTCGACCATTTGTTTTTAAGTTCTTGTGTATATTCTTATTTGTGAAACACAATGTAGTTACTCATTGATTTTTATATAAAATCTAGCATAAATTAGATATAGCGTGGTAAACTATATGAGCTGCTAACTTTTAAAATAGGTTTTAAGCACCACTAAATAGAGCCATTTTGCATCGAATAGAACAGATTATGATAGATTTACTTTATGAGAAGGATTTTCAGTACAAATAAACAAACCAGACGGAAAGCGAAGTTTTTACTTCCGCTACCCAAATGTTCTCGCATAATACATATCGGGGTTACCTTAAAATGCAATTATCGCTGTTTTGGCGTCGTTTGGCGTTTAATCTAACTGGCGTTGACCAATCAACTATTCGCAACTTATTCTTTGGAATTTTAAAAGGCGAAGTGCTGAAATCGTATTAAAAAACAAACCAACTGACGTCATGTTCGAAATACGTACAGGAAACACGTTTCGCGGCAGAAACACTACCTCCACCTGCATTTAACTTAACAGAAAAAGTCTCATAGAATCAAAAGTAGAAAAAAGTGAGCCAATATAAATGCATCGTGTACAGGATGAAGGTTATTTTACATGACCAGATTTGTTTTTATATAACATTTTTAAATTTTGTTCCCCACAATAATAGAAAAATAATTTTTAAGAATTCCATTTTCCGAAGAAAAAGTTTTAAATTGAATGAAAAAGACTCCGAATATCACAAAGGAATTACGAGTGGGTATGTATTCTGCAAATACATACAGGAATAGGGGGTTAAAGGCTTAAAACTTCCATTTCAGTAAATGTTCTTCAAATATTTGAAAAATACCAACATCATTATACTCCCTAAATGCTGCAGAACGGCTATAACCATATATGAGATAAAAGTTGTTTGATTTAATCCACCGCATTACCATCTGTTCCATTTCGAAAAACTTCGCATTTCTGAATAACCGTTGAGAAACAGACACGCAGCTGGATCTATAGCCTCGGTCCCGCAGCTCAGAACTCAACGTGTTCCTGTTATATAAACTGGAGCTTGAGCAAGAATGAAAAGAGACGCAGTTAATAAAACGGAAAATCTGTGGGCATAGCGAGGGATTTTCGTGTTTTAGAAGTGGGCAATAAAGAAGGGGAACGAACGTCTCACATTTGGATCCCTACGAAAGACATTTTGGAAAAGAGCGCCATTTGAGTTGTAAGAATCGCTTCAACAAATATGCAAATAGAGCTACTTTTAAATTCACTTAAGTTGGAAATTTCGAGTTTATCGATCGTAAAAATTCTGAGCTGGTCTTTCCTTGACTGGTATCCACCCCAGATATACGTAGTAGATAAATGTGTTGTTTGGTATTAAATTTGCATCTGTAACATTTTGTGTCAGCGGTATACAATCTTTTAATATTGAAGGTGGCGGTTCAGTATAAAATATGGCCTAAGGGATAATTTTAGTTTTGAAAATCATGGGAAAATCAAATGAAATCAAAAAAATTATTCAACAGAGCTCATGTTGTGAAGAGAAAATAAAATTAAATGAAAAAGTATTTTGAAATAATTTGATATAAATATAATGTTATTTAGTAGAACGTCGAAAATGAATGATGCTTCCAAAGATTATTTAACTTTCTATTTTCATAATTATATTGATGAAACTTGAAATTAAATTTGATTATACACTTTTGATTCGTTATTCTTTATTTTTGTCCTTTCGAAACTTTCGTCTAATCACAAATCAAAGGATATAACTTATTTAACTCTTTGGGGTTAGGTGGATTAAAAACTGTCCCATCTTTTGCTTAGCTTTTTATGCATGGTGGAATATTTTTAAACCACCTCAAAGAGTTGAAATTACTCACATATAGTTTAATACTTTATATTTAAAGTTTTTCATTGAGTTGGCAATGCTATGAACTAACGCTAAATGTGTAAATAACTGAAAACAAAAATTTACACATGTCAAAACGCATTAGTAAGTTGTTGACAGTGTTGTGATTAAGGTTGTCGAATTGTGTGCTGCAGTGAGTTTTTGTCTTTTTTAACGATAACTGTTTTTTTTCGTAAAAATTTATGAGCGAATAAATCGTTTTATAATAAAAAACATGTTATTCGATGTTTTATACTGATTTTGAAGCCAAATAAGTGAATAAACAGTTCTGTTCAACTTGGGTTTTTTCTTCTTTAAAATCGTGTGCCTCTAAGGGTTAAGAGAAAAAGGACGCATTTCTTTTTTCTACTTTTAGACAGAAAAATTTTACATTAAAATGGCATATAACGGTACATTAAAATTTCTAAAATTACAATTAAAATAAGAACATTAGTTAATATTTTGCATCCATTAATAAAAGTGAGCAGATTTAGGAAAATCATGATTATATCGCAGATATACTCCACATCATATGAGATTTCACGGAAATGAGGGGTGTGTGGTAGCCGGGTTGAGAGAGAATCGAATTAGCAATCGGAGGGTTGGGAGTTCGAAACTGTTCGTTGTGTTGCCCCAGAGTGACGTTAATTCAACTACCAACTATCTACCACGTAAATGAATTATTTTCCCGTCAGTGAAAATATTCTTAGACCTAAAATTATTATTCCCATGAATCTTTACTTATTGGATATCTTTGTGCTTTAAAACATGTTAAATTGAAATGATTAAAAGATTGTTTGCATCTATACTGACATAGTTTAAAATATTCATACATCCATACGAATTTCTATGCATCAGAAATTTAACAATATAAATGCTAAACAAAATATTACATATTAAATTTAAGAATGCATTTATATCTTTGTCTTATTTTCTTAATGACAACTGGTAATTTTTGCCTTTTATGTAGAATTTTTATTTTCCAAAAATAACATTACTGACTTTATACGAAAAATTAAATGTGTAAGGAGTACAATTTTAAAATAGTCACAACTTATGGTATGAGAGAGAAAAAGAAAGGAGAGAGAGAGAATCTGATTAAAAATACATTCATTTTATAAATGAACTCCACCATATTCATCAGTCTGTGATAATAATAACGATGACAAGAATTTAGTAACATCCAACATCTTCATGAGTAGTTTGCTGACTGAGAGCTAAAGAGTACGATCATACAGATTTCATCAACGTTGTTATATACGTAATCAAATATATAACGATTAATAAACGGAATTAAAAATTAAGTCATGCATTATTTTTATTTAACAAAATAAAAATACAATTTTTAATTCGCTATCGAGTCTTAAATTTATAGTTATTTATGTAATTACACTAAATTAATTAATGAACTCCTTTTGTTTCGAAGAATTTGATAATGTAACAAGAAAAATTTCTTAAATATTAGTTCTGCAACCTGCAGTCTTTCCCCCCTGTATGACTTCTAACCAATTTTAACCTACTGGAGGAATATAATCTTCGTAGGATTCTTTGAACCAATAGATGTGGTTATTTAGTCATTGTTTGTGTTGTGTGAGGTAAAAGGAGTAATACACTACTCGAATATCTCATGGCGGTCAGAGGTTTAAATCATTTGAAAAAAAAAACCCACGTTACTTCCCAGACACCTAATCCACCTAACGAAGCCACTAAAATCTATTTTAAATTTGTATATTGTGTTTTGATAAAATTTATAAATGATTTGTTTTTATATGATACTATGGGTTTTTCAATATTTAACGTAAACAATAAAAAAGTTAGCTTTATCGTGGTATTTATTCATACATTTCAAAAGGAGTAATCGAACATCCACATTAATAAATAAGACTTAGAACTGAGTTATGACCACCATTAAAACAACGCTAGCAACAGGATATGAAGACTCAATCGTTAATTCGCACCGGACTCTGTAGAAGACGAGTTGTAATCTTCGAGGTGGAATTATAAATAGGAAATTAGTACAACAGTACGGCAATCCTTCTCGATAGCTTTAGCACTAATCCCAGTCTTTACGTCTTATGAATTACATGTGGAGCAACTTTTATGAGCAAAACTGCAGCATTTGCATCGGGACTGATGCTCAAACATGTTTCCCCCTTAATCCCCACTCCAGAAGCATTTTTAAAGTCTCCATCCAATCTCTTAAAACCGGCACGGAATTGAACCCGACGCGCAGAAGGGGTGTTAAATTATTAACGACAAATTCTGGCATCGGGTACGTTGTCACGTTCCATGGTATCTCAGCACTTACCCTCAACATACGCCCTGCCAGAGGTACGCTTTTGGAAATCCGTGGCATGTCAAATTAAGGATTTTGCTGTTCCGACACTTAAGCAGTTACGTGAGGTAAGCACAGCCGAGGGGATTTAATTTAATCCGCGGAATTTTAATTTAATGAAGTGCCACTTTATGAGAGCGCAACTTTTTCCCGGAGCACTTTCATTAGGATAATTGAGCGGAAGCGTTGGGTTTTTTTTTTGCGCTGCGTTGGGAAAAAATTTCCACGGCCTCTCCTTCTAGCTAACACGAAGTAAAATGAATTGCGTTTTATTTGCAGAACTAATTGGGAAGTAACTATGGAAGTATACGTGTAGTGTGCTGTTGGTAGTCGTTGATTTTAACTCTTAGATGCTTGTTGTATCTTTTAAGCCGTTAACACTTTCCCCCACCTTTTGCTGAAACCCCAAGCTATGACTCGCCATATTTGCTGGGCACCCGTGAGGTCACTTTGGCTTGTAGTGGTTGAATTTGCATCGCTCTGGATCAACACGGGATCAATTCCGAAGAGAAAGAGCTGAGGGCAACACCTAGTAATTTTCAACAACGGTCAGATGACGAGGGCAACACCTGAGCTGACAATCCACTCTCCAAACTTCTTCTTTGAATCGATTCCTCCCTGGGAGTATTTCTCTCTTCTGTATAATAAAACTTTCCTGTGTGTGCTTGCTTATCACTTGATGTTGTCTGTATTACGTTTGGTGCAGCATTGGCAAATATGGCCCTTGGGCCAAAAAACACCAATCTACCAATCAACCAAACATCCACCCCAAGCCAACGTGTGGACATTTGAGACCACGGCAGATTTAACGATCACCAGTCCCCACATAAATGACGGTTGTTAGTTGCATGGAGTTTCAAACTCGCAACCCTCCGATTGCTAATCCGCTACTCTGCTAACTGGCTCCTTTAGTTATGGTGGAAACATTGATTCTTTGTTTCCGAGCGGAGCCCTGATTGTATTAAAAGGCACTCGTATCGTACTCTTCTCGTTACTAGAACTCGCATCGTACGATGACGCAGTGAAAAGCTTTTTAATTAAGCTTTTTAGGCTTATTAAAGTTTTTTAGAATTTTTGAAATGTTTTATTTTACCAATTTGAGTTTTTGTAATTATATTCTGCTTTAATAAATGAATTATTTTTCTAAACAAACTTCGCCCCTATTTGCAACCTTCTTTATTTGGAGTCAATGGAGGACAACAAGGCGTTCTCCAAAGGCTAAAAATGGCATCAGGCGTTACCACCGAGATAACAAGGCCTGACCGCTGCCATCATGGCGTCTCCCTAGTAGTCATACGTGCGATACGAACGACCACCGCCGTATTGGAATATTCAAAGCCTAATACAGTGAAATCTGTCTACAACGATACATAATATATTCTATATACGTCGAGACCACAGGAAAATATTGTTATACGTTATTACAAATTATTATAGCAGTTTGTAAATATGGTTTTTCCCTAGTCAAAACTACGATAATCTCAGAATGAAACTTCCACACCCTCGCGTCTTTCTTCCTTATTTACTAACGATAACAAAGAGTGTGCGTAAATAGTAAAAGCAATAACTTATTAAAAAACCGGCCAAAATTATATCGTAAATTCAGTTAAAAAATAGCGAAAAACTCGCTTATGACTTTTATTAACTAAAATACACACGTCAATCAAGCTTAATACCGTCCAATATCATAGTTTCTCAAATGCGACCATAAATCAAAAAGAAAAGAAAACCCTTTCTCATAGTCTAAAGAAATCTAATTAATGTTTTCTTCATCATTAAATCTGTAAAAATGGGAAATCAAAGCAATTGAACTGTAAAAGCAATTGAAGCGATTATCATAGTTGGCTGAAGAATTTTTCCTTGATATTTCATTTATAAAATTCAAACAATTTTCAATAACTTCCAAATTTTACTAACGTGACAGGGTGTTTTGATTTGATTGTTATCTACAGAAATTTCTTGGCCATATAAATGTTTCCATTTTCAGATTTAAATGTATTACAACAGTGTAATTTGTTGCAGGTCCTGGATTAAAACAAATTTTGAAAACGTAACTTTTGACTCCTCAATTAGTTTAAACCAATTTTGTTTATGGGGTAATGAATCCAAAATTTCTAGTAGCCTATTAAAATTTTGAAAAGAAATAGATTCATGATGAGCAATGAACTCAGATTTGCTTTCGTTGATAGCTCTCAATAAATTGGATTCCTCAGTTTCACGAATTTTATCTTCCCTGCTTTTACGAACGGTGGGACAAGTTTTCGAGAGATATTTAGGGCAATTCGGAAATATACTTGGTATAGCACCAACTTTTAAACGGAGACGTTTCATGGAAAAGGTAGAACACTCAGCAGTTTTTTTGTTGAATTTCGATACATTCCGGACGATATCATCGTTTTGAAAATGAAGTTCGCAGACTTTGCTGCGTTTTGATGGTGTAAAGTCGGCTCGTGGAATCGCCCTGAGCCATCTTTTTCTAATATTTTTATCCTCTGGAAAGGAGAAAACCGCCACTTTTGGTGCATCACCATATCCATAATTTCCAGAGCAAGTAGGTACACAGCATCTAAAGGGCATTTTGGATAGCCTCGTGGTTAAGCCTAAATAAATCGGTCTGGACACACGTTAAACGTGTTATTTGACGAAAGCCTTTAACACCTTGACACTGTAATGTTCCACAAATGTTCTATAACAATATTTAACTGCAGCTGCACTTGCTTTCCGGTAAAATAGTATAAAAACCCTAATTTCTTAAGCTACATTAAAGGTAATCCATAAGTAGCCGGCCATGCGGCGATGTTTGTTATGACTACTAGTAAGCGAGTCACGTGATCGAAACGTCACAGCGGTCTGGCCTTGTTATCTCGGTGGTAACGCATCAGGCCAGTTGCGTTTGATCCACTCGATCTGGTTCGAAGGAGTCGTAACTCTTCAATCTGCATTCGACTTGTTGAATACAACCATCCTGTAAGGACAATAGAGTCCAAGTATTCATTTACTAGCCATAGGGCTGCTCATAGTTCACTTGTCATCTGGTAAATATATGTGTAAATATTGTAATAAACGGAGTGCTGAGATTCCAGTGTAGCTTCATAAAGGATCAATCACCTTATAGTTCAATGAAAAAATTCATGGAGCAATTGAGTCTTCAAATAAGTTGTAGTAGCCGGCAAATCTTGAACTGTAATATGCAATGTGCAAATTCGCTAGAGTGGACGGAACTGGGCAGAGCAACTAATGTGATTTATTACTTTGCACAATTCCGGGTACAACTGTTCTTAACCCTGGAAAGTTCAAATGGTTGAACCTATAGAGGAGATATTAAAGTAGAGTGAGTAATGGGGTAACCTTTTCATATCCCCAGGATAATATAACCAAAACAAGTAACGTGACACTTAGACTACTTTCGGCTGCAGGGAGAAAACGAAAATTCATCTTCTGATTGATGTCCACGGAATGGGAGAAGACGACCAGTCATTGATACATCATCTGATTGGTCTGCGCAACATAGTAGTACTAGACAGACTATCTCACCATTTTTGTCAGCACTCTATAGAATGGCACATTCACTCATCTACTCTGTCATGAGATGTTACATAGCCAAACGAGGCGATAAAATGCCAAATCGACAACCAAGCCAATTTTTCACGTGACTACTAGTCGACATGCTAGTCACACTTTTCGAAGCTTCTCAATAGCAATGCTCCGTCTACTTATATTTCACGTCTATGGTTGAACCCAATTCTTTTCAGAGGTTTTTCTCAGTTTTCGGTGAGTTTTTGAAGATCAAAACATTTCAGTAAACACTTCTCCAAACAGTTCATCAAAGCTTATTGCAGATTTATCCCAACTGCTTTACTTGTTCAGGCAAATATGACTGAGACAAAACAACAAACCAGCCGAGACGTATATTAACCCAACCCACAATCCTTGAGATCCACAGTGAGTGATACTGGTCGAAAGCAGGATTCACTTTCTACACGCTCTCATTTAATCCCCAATATCTTTCGCCCTCACGACGTATACCATATTTGTTGGCGACGCCGTTAATATCTGGTATCAGTACATTGTTTGCGGAAATGGTCTTGCGGGAACATTGCCAAAAATTAAAACTCAAATTCTGACTAAACAAGCCGATTGCGCGAGTAAAACGGCACGCAAAACGAGATCAAACTTTTTGAATCAGAAGGCTTCATAGAAGAAAGCGTATAAATTATATTTATTTATGCCCATCTGGAAGAGGGGGGTTGCATTCGTTGAAAAAGGATTGTGGTGTGATTTACACAGCATTGTTTCCAAACTCGGCCGGCGTATTCCAGGTTCGGATCGAGACGATTCTTTTGCCTCCGCACATGCGTTTTTAATGCGCGCTTTATTTCCTAGTATGACGTCAATATGACGACTGGGGATTCTTTTTGATTCATACCTCGCATACTCGGGACAATATAAATCTTTCTATATTTGTCTTAATAGTGGGAATGCCGCCTATGCACCTTTCCTCACGTAAGGAATGCGGTAATAAATTTAATAATCTGACAGAGAGAGAGCATACGGGAGTGTGTGTGTGTGTGTTATTTCTCAGTGAAATATCGTGAAATTATTTTCAGTTTGGGAGAAACCCGATTTCACATTTGTACGCTCAGTTTTGCCCATCGTTATCTTTTAAGAGGGATTTTCAGTGCAAACAAACCAGACGGAAAGCGAAATTTTTACTTCCAAATGCTCTCTGATGATACACATCGGGATTACTCTAAAATGTAGTTTATCGTCATGTTGGTGCCGTTTGATTGAATTGGTACTGACCAATCAATTACCATATGTCAGTTCGGAATTAACTCTGGAATTTTTATTGGCGAAGTGATGAAATCGAGTTCGAAAAACAAGCTAAGTGAAATCATGTCCAAAATACGTGTAGGAAACACGTATCGCAGTGACACACTATAACCACCTACATTTAGCTAGACGGAAAATGTCTGTTCAAGGCAGGACACACTTTTCCATGAGCGGAAATAAATGAAGAACAATACAATACAATAACAACCCTGCAGAACAGACAGGCCCTCGGAAGGTGTACGACTATTAAACCCGCAGGAAAAAGTTTCAGAAAAGCCTCTACCAGAATTTAGGGGTATGAACAAATATGCTCAATTCACTCATAAGGTGAGAACAGATAGGTTTTATTCAAGCAGATTTTCTTTACCAACGTCCAAGAAGAGGAAGAGCTTCATAGACAGGTGTTAGGCCCCTTTGTTTATGCTACGTTTCTTATGCCATTCAGCCAGCGGTTCTCAAATTGTGGGTACTCCCGAGTGGTCCACAGAAAGGTTATAGGAGGGGAGCAACAATGTTTTAAGTACTAAAACCTTAAAAATCTTACTTTTGAAGAAAAACTGCCTTAGAAGAAAGATATGCAAACCCAACTAATTAGAGTATATTCATGGAATTATTATTTGAGAAATTCAATCACCGTTTGAGAAACAGAGCACTCAACTTATCAAGACTTGATAACCTTGCAACTTTACTTCTCAGGGTGATAAAGTTTTATGATTTATAAAAAATTAGAACTTTGTGAGTATGGTTTGAAAATTGCCAATTTTTACTTTTATCCTACTTTGGTGCCTTTATGAGACTGAAAACAAAACGCTTTTCCTCTTTTCGCGTACTCGAAGACAGCTGACAGAATAAGGTCCCACACATAGTCGTGATCTGCGTCAACTCTGCGATGGGATCTGGATCATCTTGGCTACTTCAGAAAGGAAGATACAACACTTTCTACTTATGGCGGGGATTAATCGACATCCACAACGTTAGCACAACTATGGAGGATGGTGACAAATCAGACGATGTCTGCTAGCACTGTTCGATAGCTGCAGCGAATCCAAGTAGCTCCTTTACAGTTACTGCGATTTTTAATAGTATACCCTAGACGTCAATGGCTTCAATGAGTGTCAATAGCGAAGACACTGGGAAACTGAATAGGAGCAAATAATATTTTCTGACGAGTATAGATGCAATCTCGTAACCCATGACGGTCGAACCCTTGTTTATAGATACAGTGGAGAACGGCATCTGGAAGGGTTCATTGTGGAACATCATAGCGTAATGGTTTGAAGTGCTACATTATTTCATAAAGCTTTTGCCTTATTCGTATCGCAGGCATTACAGTCAGTGGTACATCAAAGAGGTCGCGGAACCGGAAGTCTTACCATACCAACCATCCCTGGAGCTGTCTTTCAACAAGATAATGTTCGTCTCCATGTCACCCGAATCGTCCAACGTTTCTTCTGTGACCAACAAGTACCACTTCTTTCATGACCTACTAGGCGATCCAATTTTCGAGTTGTGATCGTGTTAATCTAGGATGAGATGTATCGTTCTATTGGAGAGAAATATATTAGAGTTCAACTCTCAATGATGGAATTCTGTGACTGATGGAATTCTGTATAAAATCGCTCTAAATACAATTGAATATTATTGAGAACAAAGAAAATTGAATTTAACTAAAAAATGCATTTTTCCAATTAAAGTATCTCATTACCTAAAGAGATATAAATTTAACATTTAGAACAGAACGTAATTCTCAAGTTCCATGTACGTAAAAGATTTAAGTAGGTTCACAGAAATTTGGCATAAAATATTCTTTTGGGTTGAGACTATAAATTTATTCACTTTGAAATTTATGTTTCTAAAATCAGATCTAAAACGCCAAACGCGTATTTCTTTCAAAAGGTATTTTTAAGTCACATGGAAAAGTATTTTCATACTTAGGTGGAAAACTGATAATTTCTGAATCCATAAAAGTAGTCCATCAATCAGTTTCAATGGAGCAATATTTCTTTAATTTCTCTAAGTTCAATAGGGTGAGGTTGTGCAAGTGCGCTCAAGGGGTAAGTAGCTCCATTGAATATGAAACGTCTCTGCGATTAAAGTAGAAGTCTCCACCTGCTGGAAATGCTTGGAAGAGTCATATAGATTAATTTCACTACTAGAGCACTTCGAATTTTGGCAGGGAAGTTGCGCAGGCCAAAGAAGGGCAGGGATGAAATGATATGATCACACCCCACTCAATACATCATATATATATATATCTATATATCTATCTATCTATATGCAAATTTTGCTGATGACGAGACAAATCGTCATCAGGATATTGCCGATAGTTTGATGATGACAAGATCAAGATCTGGTCAATTTTGATAATGAAGAGATACCTCGTCAAGACAGCCACTAGGAGGGTTGAATGTATCATGCTAGCCTTAATCTTATGACATTTTGAGGATTTTTGATACAACTATCAATAAAAGACAATAAGGTAATTTGTCTTATGTTTACATTCTACACGGATGCATTTTAGTATTCATATTTCACAGAAGCGTATTACAATTTTTACACTAATCTAAAAAATGCTTTAATGAAAACGTGACAGAAAAAACAGTATCCTCTAAAAAATGCAAATGCAGTATAGTGAAATAAGCAATTACGAAGCAGGCATTAATTATGAAATTGGAGAGAAGATAAAAATGCATCTTGCTTGAGATAAATGTTATTGGATTGTGATTTTGTGCAGAGATAACCTAATTTTTGCGCGTAAATTGCGATTTTTTTTCAGTGTGCACCATGCGCTTGCACTTAATGATGAGGCAAGAAAAAGTATACCACTCGGGATTACTGCAGATTTTCCCGAAAGAACTATTGCTTTTTGCATTGTAATTGTTTAATAAAACTATTCTTCAACCTAAAAGAAAGAAAATTTACGCCAATTAGTAACGCACTAGAAAAACTTCCAAGTTAAAAAATAAATATTTTTATTCAGGTTATTTCTCTCTTGCAAGCACGCTTTCATTGTTTCATTAAGTTAATCTTTTCCCGGCAACTTCTTTAGTATTGCATTTTCACTAATGTGTTGTTTTGGATTTGGATTCGTTTACGAGCTTATAGAATACAAAATACGCAGAAACGAGTCTAGAAATTTAATAAAGCAAAATTTACTGAAGTATATAATATAATATTCAAAAGAAGATTTTGATGAAGAGAATATTTGTTCAAATTATTTCTTCTTATTGAACTTCTAATTTTGTTGCTTTAATCTATTTCTGTTATAAACTTAATACCTGTCGCGTCCTCGCTATACTACTCTAGTAGAAAATGGCGGTACCTCCGGGATTGGTCGTGGCTGACGAATATTACATGCTGCTTTCTAAATCGCTTGTTAACAGCAATAGATAACTATAGGATTATTCAATTAACTGTTGATTGATGAAAAGTAATTAAGTAGTAGAAGTAAGTTATTCAACCATAAATTAATCTCATAACTTATTTTATTTTAGTATCGCCGGAGAGTTTTATGCATTTTTAATATTCTTTTGGGAAAAGGTAAAAAATATGATGACTTCGCCATTGGGAGACTTGTCCTGTAGCACGTGGTAAATTTAGCTACCGCTACATAAATTAATTCGAATACAACAGTATATATAGCAGTGTAATCTATCTTCACCTTGAAAATTTTTTTGGTAGACAAAGTTGCACTATCCTTAACACGTATTACTAAATTGATGACTCGAAAGTGACAAGTGGTAGCATCTATCGAATACAGCCACTGCCAAATTCTGGGAGAATATTGTGGTGAACTTAGCCACCACTACAAAAATGAACTTACATTAACAGTAGCATATATATCAGTGAAATATATCCACACCATGGAGTACTTTTTTGGTAGACAAAGTTGCACTGTCTTTAATATATCTTCCTAAATTGGAGACTCGAAAGTGAATACAATTAGTGGTATCATCCAGTGGTATTACAAGTAGTGGTAGTATTTGCCAAATTAGCCACTATTACAAAAATTAACTTACAATACAGTAGTATATATAGCAGTGTAATGTATCCTGTTCATGTAGTACTTTTTGGTAGACAAAGTTGCACTGTCTTTAACATGGCTTCCTAAATTGAGGACTCAGAAGTGATTACAACTGGTAGTATTATATGTAGTGGTATCATTTAGCGGTATTACAACTAGAGACATCATTTAGTGGTAGTATCTATCGAACACAACCAATGCTAAATTCCGGAGGGGGAGTATTGTGGCGAACTTAGCTACTATTGCAAAAATTGGCCTACAAACCAGTAGTGCACATAGCCATGTAATCTACCGCCACATTGTACTTTTTGGTAGACAAAGACTGTCTCTAATGTGTCTTTCAAAAAGTCTTCCTTCCCTTCACGGCCCGGATGAAAAATGTATATTAGTCGAAGATAGAATAACCATTACATAACAAACGGTTTTAAATACTGCATACACCGTTTCGCACCGGCACTACCGGTATACCGTATCGCACTGACACTATACCGTATCAGCAATTATTTTGTGACTTATCCATGTCAAATAAATCATCAATGAACGGAGAATTCTTCCACTCAAAAGTTCTCATTAGTTTAACGAAATTGTTAAGCACTAATACAATTTGCTTCATTGCGGGTCATTGCTTGCGTTAATCAGCGAATTGCGGAAAATTGCTGGTGGCTATTTATTATAAAAGCATCTGAATCCTACGACTGCTTCCAACGCCATCCTAAGCTCAAGGGGAGCCGGTGCATCAAAGGATAAATAATATTGACATAAAGAAAGGCAGACTTCGTAATATATTATTGGGAAAGCCGTAAAATTATACCGATTTCCCATTTCCGTTGCAAAGCAATATCGAATTTTTCGTGCATTATGCGTTCGAAACGCTTTTCGATTCGAATCAAGAGAAAGACCCCCTCCCTTCGTGTCACTTTCACTTGATACGCAAAATATTGCTTCGGTGTAATTACAGTAGAATAGAGGATTCATGAATAATGTGGATTTGTATTCAGTATAGAGGTCCTTCGTACTATTATAGTTTTCTAAGCGACCGACGTATCCGAGTCGCTAGTTGGTGTTGAATATCAATTTCGAGACCTCATTTTCTATGTGTCGGGAAAGGTGGGGGAAGGGATATTTTTCATTTTTTCTTAACTTTATCAATAGATATTTTCTTTCAAAAACTGCTGATACATGTGCCGTGAACGTTCATCCTACAAATAAACTTTAAATCAATCTGTTATCGTAGATGTGAGAGGGATATTTTCAGTGAAAACAATTCAGATTGAATACTAATTTTTCTTCTGCTACCCAAATTCTATTAGATTTCGGGGGCCACGGTAGCCATGTTGGGCAACGGATTAGCAATCAGAGGTTTGCGAGTTCGAAACTCGGTACAGCCGAAGACCGTCGTTTGCACGGGCGCTAGTGCACGTTAAATATGTCGTGGCCTCAAATGTCCTCACGTTGGCGTGGTGTGGAAGTTTGGAGAGGGGGTGTTAGCTAAGGTGTTGTCCTCGTCTTCTAATTATGGTTCAAAATGACGAGGATCTGTCCTCGAAACTTTTCCTTCGGAATTGACACAGGAACTTTACCAATAGCCCGCTGTGTTGCTCCAGTGAGATGTTAATTATTTACATTACTACTCAAATGTTCTCATACAATACATTTCGGGCTTACTTTAAAATGTAGTTTATAGCCGTTTTGGCGACGTTTGGCGTTTAATCTAATTAGATAGCTGACCAGTCAACTATCATATATCAATTTGAAATTCATTCTTCAGTGGCGAAGTTCTGTTATTTTATTCGAAAAACAAACCAAACGACGTCACATACAGAATACGTACAGGAACACGTATCTCCGGAGATACACTAGCGTCACCTACGTTTAGCTTGACAGAAAATACCTCACACAGGTAGCGGTAATGTTTCTGCGGGGGAATAGTTTCCAGTACTTATTCCAAACGTGATGTCCCTTGGCTTGCTTCCTCCCCAGAGCATGTTTTTCGTAAAGTACCATTCAAGTACCAAATAAACTTACATTTTTAGTCACGTTTAAAAATTCTTCAGTATCTTTCGAATAATATAGTCTCCCCTTTTAAAACCTAACTATTTATAATTATTGAGCTAATACTAGTTTGTGTTAATTCTACTATCCACTGAATAATTCATAAATTCAACTATTTCATATTTTTTTCAGGTAAAAATAAAATATGCAGATCATTCCTACAACTGTTTAGGTGGTTCAAACTGGGATGAGAAGAATAATTGCAAATATTCTTCTGCCGTTAGCAGCCTAACATTATTTTCTTTCCTTCCTCAAGCTTGTCAAATTTATTATTCATTCAGCATAATGAATTTCATCAATATTTTTCTTTTCTCAGCTTTGAAAGTTTATTTGACGGGATGCCTTAATACAAAATTTGTTTTTTCTCCAATTACTTCTATGTTTGAAAGAAAGGAATATACATAATTAATTAAACGTAAATGAATATCGCATACCAACATATAAGATGGGGTAATTAAGATGAGCCGATAAGTATGCATGTTGCTTTAATTTTTTAAAGCAAATTCTTCGTGTCTGAATACATTAGTTATTCCCAAAAGTATGAATATACATTCAAAATCACAGGTTCAAGTTACTGGTTTCGATGCTATTTTCCGTTCCATCCGTAATTTCGAGTCTAATTTTCTAAAAACGTATTTACCGAAGATATACTGCCAAGAAAAATCCAGCGATAACAAGCTAATGCATTCTCAGTGTGTTTCTATAATTCATGTTTACGTTTAAAGTTATCTGTTGCTGAAGTATTTTTATTGGTTTGTCGTAGCGAAGGATTTTAGTTCGTAATATTCTCACGGGAAATATTTACGTTGATGATTCGCTTCATTTTTTACTTGTCTTCAAGCACAAAAGCTTTTGTGATTTCTTTTGAGATGATTGGATCCTATGGAAAATTTATTCTGTTTTATAAATTGTTTTTAAAAAGTGGATGTGAGATCACCACCCCTAACTGTTACAGAAAATCTGTAGTGGGGTGTAGGAAGACAGTACGAAGAGAAGGGAAGGATTGGATTGGAATTTGGGGTTTTATGGCGCAAGGTCCAAAAGTGGACAAGCTGCGCCAAACACAAGATAGTATATGACCCAAGGAGGGAAGGGAAGACTTCCTGTGTTAAACCTCAAGGCAGGATAGACTTTCTGTCCCCTGCTCTGTCATGTTATATTTTCGTTTTATGTAAATACTTAATTGTGAGTGTCCTTTAATTGTAATGTTCTCGTTTACTTTGAAAATAAACATATTCGTCCTTAAAAGGCACTATTTTTAATCTGACACTACTCATCATAACAACGAACCAAAATGATCCAACAGCTTTAATTGAAATATTTTAATTAATAAAAGATATGTTATTTTTAATAAACTTAACATGTCTCAAAAAATTTACATTCATACTATTCGTTTTTTACAAATATTTATGTTGCAATTGCAATTTTCATGTCTGCAATAGCAAAAGAAATGCATGTATAAATGCACATTCAGTAGGGTCAAATCGTACATCGATGAAACCTTTTTATAAGAGACTTCACTCTCATAAAATCCACATTTAAGCGTTTTGTCTAAATTTATTATTCTAATGTTTTGACGTAAAACTATGTCTTTTTCCTCATTATGGGGAAGTAACTTGGAAATTGAGTCACGAAAAAAAGTGCAACCCCCTCTCGCCACTGCTCGCAAATGAAAAGATACTGAGAATTCATGCATATAGAGTTTGATAGAGAAAAAACAGCGAATCAAATGAGATAAAAACCACCGTTGCCGGTTAAGTCTGAGCGAGCTGGAAACGTCGCTCAACATTTGGAACGTCACAAAGTTGCCTCACGTCCTTTTAGTTGTTACGACGTTGATATCTCATAGCGTTGACGTCAAAACCTTAGTTCATAGCCAAAAAACCGTGCTATCGGATGCATATCGCGCAGACTGAGAAGTCTAAAGTTTGTCAGCTGTAGGAGACCCAAAGGAAGATCAGCGACTTCAACTTGCCCAAGAAACACGCCTCAAAATACTATCACGACCGACAAGCTGCACTTAAGGAACAAGGCGCTGCTTCTAGATTTGAGACACCGGATGACCCATGAGCAGTGTGTCCGGGAAAAAAACGATGGTGGCTGCAAAATCGACTCATGCGGCCATGGAACCACAACCATCGACTTCTCGTGCATATGACATTACCAAGCAGCACGAGCTTATGGACGCTGATGCAACAGGGACCGGCCTGACATCTAGGTCGAGGAGGTCGGAGCAGCAGGACGCCGAAACCTAGTATATCAGGTATACCGAGTACGAGCATACGAGTACGATAGTACGAGTTACTACAAGCACGCTGGCGACACATTTCGCGACAATGCAAAAAAATAATTGGCTTCTTACTTTAATATTTCACAGTGAATATCTGTTTAGTAAATTTAATAAACTGTTAATTTAATTAAAAATGCAATTCTTTAATTTCAAGAACATTACAAACGTATTCTATGCATATAATTAATTTAAAGATATTTTTATGTAATAAAACCCCAGCATTTTTGGAGAAAGGGGCCTTGGGCCCATAGAGCCCCTCTGGTTACACCACTGTGAGCACATTGAGAAAACTGTTGACCTAATTTAAAATCATCCGATCTAGTATTACCATTAACACTGATCTTTTGAGGACAGAGTGTAAATCTCTATCAATTACCAAATCAAATGCAACTATGGGGATCACTAAACTGGTCAACCCTTTTGCAGGATAGATGCAAGGATGTTGATGTTGATGTTTTACAATTATGAGGTCTCTGTACCAGCTATAGGGAGGGGGAATTTTCCATGTTTTGCGATTTAAAATTTTCTTTTATATGAAATATTTTTTAAATGTTAATGACTAGATAGGCGGATGTAGATAGATAATGAATTGAGCAATTTTGCATTGTGCAAAGTCCAGTATTCCTAGAGGAAAAACTAAAACATGAAAGTGAACTAGAATAAAAGAAAAAGCGTAACTGAATCAGAAGAAAGGCTGAATTCTCGAAGAACCAATTAAGGAACTCAAGCGAAAACAGACAGAGATTTTCACAAAACAAAAGCCAATTATAGCTGTTAAAACATAATTCTTTCGATAACTTATATCTGGTATAAACGATAGGGAGGCAATGAACAGGTAGATCTTGCCAAAAAAGAGACCGCCTTACTCAAGTTCTAGGACTTCCTTCCACTTGATAAAACTCGAGACATCTAATGAGTTTTAACTACCAACGAGAACAGCAAGGTAGAATATCTAGAAAACCTTGGATAAGTGGTTATCTGGAAGAGATGTCTGACAAACCTTGAAGAGATGCGATTACAACCTTTAGTTTCATAATTGGGCATGATTATCTTGCTAAGCAGAATTCGTATTGTCGCCAAGTCCTGTCCGCTTAGTAAACATCCGGATACTGTGGACAGATCCCACCTGTTTCGCTGTCAAGCAAAGCATGGAGACAGATTTTCGGATTTTGGATTTGCAATTTTATGGCGCAAGGTCCTAAGCAGGACAAATTAGATTTGATATTGGAGAGTGAATGAATTTTTAAGGCGATAACTTCTGTTATATATTTTTTTTATACTCATCTGTGTTATGTTTTAGTTTTGTATTGTAGTTTGTATTTTTGCTGTAGTGTTGAATTTCTCGTCTGTCTGTATCTTAGGGCCATTGGAAATAATAATAACCATAAAAGATCGGGGGTGTCCAACTCGCAGCTCTGGACCCCACCAAGATAGTAAACGAAATATTATTATGCTATTAGCTATATTTTCCATGACTCGAAGACATCTCCCAAAGAAAAATATCCTTTATAATCACGACTTTTTCATGTCATCGCTTCTTGGAAGTGCATACATTTTTTATGAACTATTTACAAGGATGAAGGAAATGGAGAGTAAACTTCGATAAAAATTATTTGAGTTCTTTGAGAACTCTCTAAGAATAGCAATCACTTCCATCGAACCTTAGATTGATGGATTAGTTTAACAAAAACAAGTCAAATATCCCACTAGTTTTATGTTTATTTTACCCTTTTTTGTAATGTAATAATAAATATAAAAATGAAGAAATTTATTATTTATACATTAACTGTTGTAAATGAGGCACACTACAGTTACTATTTTCAATACGGCCCAAGCAAGTCAGATGGTTGGGCACTTGATTTGGAGTTCTAAACGAGTCTTTCCCACACTACGCACATATTTAGTATAATTTCAGTATTAAATTGGGTAGTAAAACTTAAGTGTTGTATTTTATGATATATGAGCTAAATACAACGTTTGGTTACATTTAGAAAAAATACGTTAAACAGTATTTCTTTTAGAAATTTGTTCGATCAGTGCCAATAGAGATACCAAACTCAACGCTTTTCCATACCGTACAGAATCCTGTTTTCAACACCGAAAGAACAAACTAGCTTGTTATAGACTTTATATCATTCTATCATTTCGATCATTTATAGAATCTGAATTAAAATGTTACATTAAAATATTATTTTCTTGTACTTCCTGAAGAAATATCTAACGATATTTGAAAGGAATGAAATTTTATAAACAATAATGCAATTGAAACAATCACTAAATACAACCTTATTTTAACAATGTTATGTATTATTTGGAGAGAATAATGTATTATATTAAGTAAAATAACTAAAACTGTGAACGTAAGTGTTTTAAAAATTAAAAAATGGAATAATACTAATAATATTGCAATTATATTTTGTATTTGTTAATCGGATTCCGCAATTTCTTTTTTACCATTCTTTATTTCCGTTTGTTTTTATAGATTTTTATTTGATCTTGCATTTGGCGCAGCTTATCCGTTTTTGGATCTTGTGACACAAAAACTTGCATCAATACATTTTCAAAAAAATATGGTAGAATTAAATGTTTGATTCCACAGCTTGACAAAAGTTGATTCTAAAGAACTTCCACCAATATTATTATCGTCAAATTTATAGAAATTAATTCAAGGTTTAGTTAAATAATATATTTAAAAACAAAGCCAAATGACAAAACCAAATGACTATACATCATTTCCATGTGTGACCAAAATTATAACGATAAAGATATTTTTAGCCAAATATTTTAGGCGATTAAAAACTACAAATCATATTGCAATAATTAATGCATAGAAATTATCCGAAATATTAATTACTGAAATATGATTTGTAGTTTTTAATCGCATAAAATATTTGGCCAAAAATATCTTCATCGTTATAATTTTGATCACACATGGAAATGATGTATAGTCATTTGGTTTTGTTTTTAAATATATTATTTAACTTAACTGCTTGTAAAAAGCAGGTATAAGTAACTGAAAAAATATATCAATTACTGCTTTTATTTAGACTGTTAACATTAGATCTAAGGTTAAAGTTTTAGAGGTAGCAAATGTTTAAAATGCGAAGAGAAGTAATTCTTCAGTTGCAAAATAACACATATTATCCCAAATATTTAGAAAGTCCCCAACTAGTAATGACCGAGATGATTTCACGAAAAAGCTTTCCAATGTAATTTCACATTGGGGCTAGTAAATTTTTACTGGGTGGAACAAAAGCAGCAGCGGTTACTTTTGTTAGAAATTACTGAAAAATATCAAGCTCGAACTGAAAAATTAGAAATCTAAAAGAAAACATATATTAATAAACAAACTAATTGAAAAGTCGGGAAATGCAAATTTTAATTTACCAAGAAATTTCCGGTTCCCATTAATTATAGGATAAAATAGTTAGATTCATTATTTTTTAAATAATGAACATTAGCTTCAAATCAGTGTTCTAACTGTTCCGTTTTGAATTTCGGAATCAGAAGTATTCAGATTATAGTTGCTGTAGTCAATTGTTCCATAAAAACACCTTATAACACAAACAGTTTATTTACAGTTCTAATATGTACACTCTTTGCTTTAAATCACAAAATAACACTCAGAAGCATTTATGGCGTAAATAATACCGTATTAATTCTCTCTAAAATACGAAAAAGAACTCAAAAGCCATTTCTCTGCATACATAAAACAAAAACTAGACTGTTGCCATTCGCAACTTACCAAATATATCAAAACAAAGATAATAATCAGGTAGAGTATCAATCCGACACTAACTACGTTTTTATAAGTTTATGGTTAGATAAATTGAAATAAACCACCAGAAGTTTATAAGGCAATTTACAAAATATAACGTAAGTCACGTCGATATTTTAAAATTAAAATTCTAGCTATACAGTTAACTTAATTTATAATGGGGTATAAATATTTTTCACTTGAAGTATGAGGGTTTCCAACGTGATTCATCTGCGCATTTCATATAGCTAAAAGAATTTTAAATTTCAAATATGCACAAAAATTTCATGACATTTCACTGTAACGTGTGTGAGTTACGCTATTATTTTAAATGAAACAGCTATTTAATATTAAAATTTCTTTTAAATCATCTGAAATTCAAATTTGTATGCATTCCCTGTATAGGAAACTAAAGAAAAACTTTTTTAACAGAAACGTGAAAATAACTCATTTTAATTGAAAATTTTTATCCAATTGTAACGTGAATCACCGTAGACAAGCCCAGAATAAACTTTATCCTAGAGGAATAAAAAAAGTAGATGATAACTAAAGAATATCAAGTTCAAACCATGGAATCCATAGCCTTGGGAACGATCGAATAAAACAAATATACTTAAGACAAACTTATCTAAAAATTGGGACAACCAGTTGTTAATTGGTGGGGACTATTCCCAATCTCATAAATTATACAATAAAATAGTCAAATTCATTCTTTAAAATTGTAAATTTTTACATATTTATTTTTTTTACCAATAGTATTAATTGTTCTACCTATTTAATCTTATGTTTGTGATCATATAAATTGTAAAACTCATAGAAACATACAGTAGACGTATGTAATGTGAGTCACAAAATAGATGTTAAGTAAGTCACAAAATTGATGTAACCTGAGTGGGGCGATATTGTTTAATTGAAACTCTAAAGACGTAGCTACTTTAATTCTAATGAGGTACAAATATTTTCAATAAAAATATGAAAGTTTCAGTCGTGATTCATGTCCGTATTCGATATGGTCTGGAATAAATTTTAATCTTAAATACTAAAATTTCATATCCTTTTCACTGTAAAGTGAGTCACACTGTTATTTTTATACGAATTTGATATTCAAAATTAAAATATCTTTTAAACCATCTAAAATTCAAATCTGCATGCATTTCCAATATTGGAAAAAAAGGAAAAACCTTTTTTTGGACAAAAATAAAGTTACAAAACTAATTTTGGCTCTCAAATATCTCCAACTGTAACGCGAGTCATGCTGGATTAGCCCTGAAGCGCAAAGCAGGAGATCCCATTTTGAGCGAGACATTTGATTTACTCTTTCAAGCCATGTGAACATTTTCCTAAAAACCTATGACCTTTGTCACGATCTTGTTTTGATCATGATGATTTGTTAACTCCATAGCTCGCATTTCCGATTTGAAAATAAATTAAGGAGAATTGATTATGGATTTAAAATCTTTAACACTATATAAATAAGTTGTTTGTAGGATTGTATCATTTTTACTTATTTTCGAAACAAGATCCTTAAGTTGAAAATGACTACTTGATTAGATCAATTTTTCTGACGAAAATATTTAAGAATTGCATAATTATTTATGGTTGCTTTATCATCTAAAATACATATCCATATTTTAGTATTTCGCTGTTGATTTGACATGAATAACACATGAAAATTTCATTCAATCATTTTCATTCTTTTCGTATTGTAAATATAAAAATAAATGCATAATTGCATATAAATTACTAGATTTGATCTTTTTCTATTTCATTTTTGTTGGACATCATCCGTCTTACAATGCAAAATACCTTAGAAGAATGTTTTGGAAAAAGGAAACATTTTACTGAAATGTTCATTACCTAAGTAAGAACATTTGATTATTTTTGAAATACATAGCATAGATTAAATGCATAAACAATGGAATAATATTCATGAATGAATAATGGAATAATATATTCATGAATGAATAATGGAATAATATTCATGAATGAATATTGGAATAATATATTCATGAATGAATAATGGAATAATATTCATGAATGAATAATGGAATAATATTCATGAATGAATAATGGAATAATATTCATAAATGAATAATGCATAATATATGTGCGAATAATCACAAAAATCCACACCAACATTGAAATCAAACAAGAACGTAGTGTTGGTTCGAAATTATATATGCTTGTTTGATTTCTGGAGCTATAACTCAACCAAATGAATCCGATCATTATGAAACACTAAATAAACAACGAAACTTTCTTTGTAAAGAAAACTTCGATTATGTTGTGACTGTTGTTTCTTGTAATTGCATAATTTAAACCAATTTAATCCACATCGCATTTGAGATTCATAAAATGTACAGAAACTCTAAGCCTCATCAGTTACAATACACTGATGATATTAACCATCTAAGTGGTTCACATTCATATATCCATTCTACCAATTTTGACATTCTTTCCCAAAAAATCCTTCCAAGGATTCTTTCAACCAATTGATGTCATTATTTTATCATTGTGTGTAAAGTGGGAAAAAGCAATACTATACTACTCTGAAATCTTGCGATGTTCAGAAAGTTGTTTCAATTGAAATGCAATATTATGTTTCGTAAATTCCTTTTTATCTGAGCAAAATTTATAGCCTATCCATAAATAAATAAATGGTTGCATTCATCTGAATGTAGTTCATTGGTCAATGCAGATATGTACATTACACATTTTGTTAGTAAAAGCTTTATGGAAATAATTTATGCTTGTACGTACAAGCAAAACTAAATTACTTTATGTTTGTTATATTGCTGTGTCCACTGCTTCACACATTTCACATTAATAACATTTTTTTAGAGTGAGTAGTTATCAAATATATATTATCTTTGAATTATGAAATAGCCCGTTGTATTGCTTTAGTGCGACGTTAATTAATTACTATTACCCTCATACTTTGAATTATAAAAGGAAAATGCGGATTAAGTTATTACTATGTAAGCGGTCATAGATTTTGTTGTGGAATTACTTTTGAATAAAACATTTAAATTAATTGTTTACCTATTGTTTACTCAATTAATGACATTATTTATGAAATTATCTGTATTCAGACACCTATCAAATGACCGTCTCTGGCCTGTCTTCAATTACAGGCTCTTTCGATCCCATTTTTTATTACGTTTAAACACATTTCAGGGCTGATTTGTTCAATTTCTTTGCGAATATTTAGCTTAATCTATTGAATTGTTGTCGGCTTGTTAGCGTAGACCAGGGGTCTCCAAACTACGGCCCGCGGGCCAGACCCGACCCGCGGAAACCCGTCCGATGCAGCATCCAATTTTTCGTAAAATCGTAGATCGCAAAAATAATTCAAATACAGTAGAGTCGCGGTAACTCGAGTCTCGGTAGGTTCGAGGTTCCGTGTAACTCGAACCGGTTTTATGGAAAATAAACTATTACAAAATATTAATAAATGACTTTCATTACTGAGCGCCTTCAATTTAATAACGCTTTCCGCTTCTCATTAGAGCACTTGCCTTGAGTTCTTTACTAAGGTAAATGAAACCCTTTTCAAAACTTCAATTAGATCTAAAAGAACTAAAAGGCGTTACCACAGATGGAGGTAAAAGTATGTGTGACAGTAAAACAGGATCAGTAGGGCATGTATGCAATTCTATTCAAAATGCTGGAGGTGAGAAATCAATGGTTTTTCATTACATTATCCATCAACAATCCTTGTGTGGGAAAACATAAATGTGTCGGAAGTAATGCAGATCGTTGTTAAGACAGTAAATTACATCAGATTCCACTCTCTTAAACACCGACAGTTTAAGAATTTTCCTTCGGATATTGAAAGTCAGTATCCAGATGTCCCATATCATTGTGAGGTACGTTGGCTAAGCAGAGGAAAAGGTTTTTTGAGCTGCGCCAAGCTATTGACATTTTCATGATTGAACAGGGTAAGCCTGTGGTGAGCTTTCAGATAATCAGTGGCTGTGAAAGCTTGCATTTGCTGTTGATAATACCGCTCATCTTAATTTTTTAAATTTGAAACTTCAAGGCAAAAAGTCTTTTGTAAACGACTTGTTCCAACATGTGAAAGTTTTTTAGAGAACAAAAATTGTTTTTTAGAGTTTTTTTTAGAGTTTAGAGAACAAAAATTGCTCTTTTTGAAAACCAACTGGGAAAAACAATTTTGGACCACTTCGAAACCTGCAAGAAGTTTGCTAGTGAAACTTGTGTGCCTTTCCCATCACATTATGCAGTACAAACTATCACAAAACTACGTGAGGAATTTGAAAACTGCTAAATTTCAAAATCCATTCCAATGTGAAATCGAAAATGCGCTAACAGAACTTAAACTTGAATTAATTGAACTTACGTCAAATGAGTACTTGAAAGAATATTTCAAGGAATGTTACAAGAATGCGAACCTTCTTTCATTTTACAGGTGATTATATTTAGTTTATTTTTATTTTTAATTTTAAAACAGTAAACTTCTGACAGTTTCTTTCATTGCAGGTCATTGGGTGATGATTTCAAAGAAATAATAAACTTTGCAAGATCAGTGCTTTCAGTGTTTGCATCGACCTATATCTGCGAACAGACATTTTCAAAAATGATCTTTGTAAAATCAAAGTACAGGGCTAACTTGTCAGACGAACACTTGAAATACATTCAAGAGTGTGTGTGTGTGATAGGATCACCGAAATTTAACCTAAAATGGACAGACATTTATGCCAGAATCAACTTCACACGTCCCATCGTACATAAGAAAGCCAAAGGAATATTGTTGAATGTTATTTTTTTCCTTTAGGCCAACCTATAAGTACATTTATATTATTTGGAATAAATTTGATTTCTTTGGATGAATCTACATTTTTATTTAAACATCTATTTGTTAACTAGTTTATTTCGTAAGCTTTCAAAAAAATTGACGTTGACCCAATGTCCATCCCCCACATACACATACTTGTGTGTGTACGAGTGTATATATATATATATATATATATATATATATATATATATATATATATATATATATATATATATATATATATATATATATATATATATACACATATACATATACATATACATACAATATATATACACAATATATATATGTGTGTGTGTTGTTGGCCAGCATGACTTCCAGGATTTTTCAATCTGGACCTCAAGTGAAAAAGTTTAGAGACCCCTGGCATAGACACTTGTCCCTTTAAATTGCCCCACAGAAAAATAATTCGGCATGGTCAAATCAGGGGAACGAGGGGGGCAATCGACATCACCAGATTTTATTCGGCCAGAAAATGAGTCTTTTAGAATTGCATGGTTGGACAAGCTGCTTGGCATGTTGCTCCATCTTGTTGAAACCTCGACTGCTGTAAATCATGTCTATCAATTTCAGACAGAAAATTGTTTTACAATATTTCACAGTGTCGTTCACAAATAACGGTAAACGCACTTTCACACACACACACACACACACACACACACACACACACACACACACACACACACACACACACACACACACACACACACACACACACATTACCATCCTCTAAAACAAATAGTCCAATAATGCTCCACTTCTAATTGCCAATTGTCATTATTTGAGAGAATAGTATCTCAAAAATAAATTAAAAATGTTTCATTTAAAAGTTATTCCAAAACAAAATGAAGCCCTTATATAAAAAAGCCCCCTCTAGTTGTATTTTGATTAGGTTTGAATCAATAATCTATTTTAAATTTGAAAATCTATCTTAGAATCAGGCATGTATCATGATAAAAAGTATATGAAAGTTATTATGATGAAAAATCAGATAAAAATTAATATAATATACATAATACAACACTATAATACTGTGACGAAGCATCTTACACTCCTTTTCCCGGAGGTGTTCCTCTCCCCTTTCAGCCTATGGAGGCGCCGATCAGCCCAGCAGCCATGGTTCGGTGCCGGGGCACAAAAGGTGAATGGGAACCGAAGCCCCTTCATCTCTGCCGACGCTCCCAGGGTTTTGAAGGAATTCGGGGACAGTTCGTCTCGGCGGCGCCCGAACATTCTGGAACTCATGAGAAAAAAAAAGAAAAATCCACCAGGAGAACTTTGACCAATGGGGGACGAGAGGACGTCCCCCACCGCCTTTTGCCGACCCGAGTCCGGGGAGGATGAAGGCAGACGGCGCTAGAACTTCAACGGTGTTGGGAGTGTCTCTCAGAGGTCCCAGAAAGGGTACCGCCTTTAAGTCCCGTTGCGGGCAAATTTGTTTTCTGTACTGTACATATTTCATGTAACTGGAGATATTTCTTTGTTATTAAATAATCCAGAAAGCAGTACAACCATTAGTACTCATTTATACGATTTCCCACCACATAGCGTGAAGACGCTACAATACACTATATAGAGTTGTGTTCCCTCCAAATATTTACGATACAAAGTATGTCTACACAAACTGTCATTAGATGCTGATGCCTTTTCTAAATGTATTTTGATAAACGTTAACATATTTTTGTGTACAATAGTTAGTATTCAAACTAATGCATTTAGAAAAGGCACCAGAATCTAATAAGTTTGTGTATAGATACTTTGAATCTAAAATGTTTAGAGAGAACAAAACAATATAATATTAGTGTTGTGTACTCTCCAAACCTTTTAGATTCAAAGTATGTCTACATAAACAGTTATTAGATGCTGATGCCTTTTCTAAATGTATTTGGATAAACGCTAACATATTTTCATATCAAATAGTCTTCGAACTAATATATCTTATTTTTGTTTACCAACTAGTTGCACTGATAGTGGCTAGTAATTGGTTGAGCATAAGAACCAGTAACGGATAAAAAACATCTCAATCAAACAATTCGGATAAACGATCATCAAGGATCCTCCAATTTACGGCGGAGACCTGATGCTCGGCTCCAAATCCCCTGAGACTTCCCAAGCCTCCGCCTTGAAAAGTCAAACAGTTCGGCCTTCTTAAAACGAAACGTAGCGACGGCGTTTCTCACTTAAAACAGTGAACCGTAGGAACTAATTGACTACGATTCGCACTTAAGCCCCGTCTCCGAATATCAGGCAATGACGACGAGGAATGGCTGACCTACCCCGAACTTTCAGAATCAGGACAACTGCAGACTCTTGTTAGCTAAAAAGGGTATCGCACTGGTAGTTTCGGTA
This sequence comes from Meta bourneti, assembly GCA_933210815.1. Classification (NCBI taxonomy): domain Eukaryota; kingdom Metazoa; phylum Arthropoda; class Arachnida; order Araneae; family Tetragnathidae; genus Meta; species Meta bourneti. The sequence goes on along the minus strand of OW119923.1, from coordinate 60,808,763 downwards.
TATTCGGGGTAGTGCAAATTCACTCTGAACGTCAATTACGACTCGACTCTGATGTCTGGTCCCGACAGAGCCTGCGCACCTCTCGTGGAGGCACACTCTGATAATGGATATCTATCTTTCTCTGGGGAAACTTATATTGAGTCTTAAGGTGTGTATGTTCTCAATGGGAGTGAAGATAATATATTCTAAAAAGAGGGAGGGCATTATATGTGCTTATGAGGAGGAATGAATATGCTCGTTGCTGTGATAAATTGATTACATGTGGACGCTGTTTGAAGATCCTTGATGGTCGACAAGGGTGATATCTTTTTCGTATGCTTGGGGTAAAAAGAATATATATTTATGGGTGAATACAGTTTTAAAAATTAGGTTCCAAAAATGAAGAAGCATTTGCGTTGTTATACTTGAAATTTAAATTGTTAGTCAACTCTCTCTTTCTTAATATTGTGAAACAGTGTACTTATATTATGCTCCTCAAAATTTATGCTGCGATCATCTATTTAAATTTCGTGATCTTTGAGACACATTGTAATATATAGACACAAGTTTTTAGTTAAAAAATATATATACTCATCTGTAGTGATAAATTGGTTACATGTGAATGTTGTTTGAAGATCCTTGATGGACGACGAGAGGGATATCTTTTTTCGTATGTTTGTGTGGTAAAAATAATGTATGTTTATGGGTGAATACATTTTTAAAAATTAGGTTCCTAAAATGAAGAAGTATTTGTGTATTTATACTTGAAATTCAGGACATTAATCAACTCTCTAATTTGTAGCATTGTGAAACAATGCTCTGAGAACCTTAGACCACGATCAGATATTTAATTTCGAATCCATTGAGACATTTTAATATAGACATAAGTTTTGAGTTGAGTAATAAATATCATCTGCAGAAACCCATTTGTAGTGATAAATTATAAGTGGATATTGTTTGGAGATCCAAGAATAAGAAGCTGAGCGTCCAGGTTAATAACGTTATTCGTTGTTTGTGGAAAAAGGTTTGTTTTGTGATGTTGTTTGTGATAGATTCGAGGACATTTTAACTTTAAGATACTTCGCTTACTCAACTCAACAATATCCTATCCTTAAAGTTTTAAAAAATTAGCATTCTAAACGAAAAAGCATTTTCGTGTAGTTATACTTGATATTCTGAATGTTTGTTAGCTTTCTCTAATTTGTGATATAGTGAAACATTGTACCTGCATTACGCTCCTCAAACTTTAGACCACGATCATCTATTTTAATTTCGGGCCCGCGGAGACATTTTAATATAAAGGCATAAGCTTTGAGCTGATGAATAGATATGCTCATGCGTAGTGATATATTGGTTACATGTGGATGCCGTTTGAAGATCTAAGAATTAAGAAGATGAGCGACCTGGGTGATATCTGTTTTCGTTATATTTGAGGTAAAAATAATCTGTTTATGGAAGAAAGATACCAAATCTTATGTATTGAAAGATGTGCGGACACTTGGGTGATAGGATATGTTACTTAATAAACAGAAACAAGCTACTTTTCATAGACGGTTTTAAAAAAATAGTTTTATAAAATGTTGATGTATTTTGTATACACATATTTAAAATGTTTGTCAACTCTTTAGTGTTGTGAAACAGGATATCTACATTACTTCCACCAGCCTTTAGGCTACGATCATCTATTTTAATTTGAGACCCTCTGAGACATTTTAATATCAAGATAAGTTTTGGGTTTAAGAATATATATAAATATGCTCATCATCAGTGATAGATTGGAAATGTGTGGATGTTGCTTGAAGAGCCTAGAGTTATAGTCGATTAGGGTGATATCTTCTTTACATGGAAAAGGTAGAGAATATACGAGATAAAAGGAATATAGATATATATTCACAAGGGGAAAAAGCAAATCTTACGTATTGAAAGCGGTATTGACATTTTGATAAATGGCTCAATCAACAGAAGGAAGTGCCTTTCCTTTCAACAGTTAAAAGAATTATGTGCCTTCAAGGAAGAAAATATTTTGTTTAGTTACAATTGATTATAAATGTTTATTCAAATAGGTAAACCCTAAAAAGGACCAGGTAGCGGAGTATGAGCTGGTGGTAAGATAAGGGACTTGGAATCCAGAACGTTTGTCAACCTCTCTAATCAGTGATATTGTGAAATGGTGTATAGATCTTATGCTCATCACACCGTAAGTTACGATAATACATTATAATTTCCACCCCTTGATATATTTGGTTGTCTGTAAGATTCACTTGGAGTGCATTTTACTCTACTTCAGTAATCGCTGTATCACTTGCACATACTCTGGATGGATATTTGCATCCATAGTTCCCCTGTATAGGCGTACTTGTCAAAGGCTACATGTCCATCTAATTTTATTAAATTAAATTTTAACTGTTATTTCTTTTTTGTACTAATAACACTTTTGTGTATTCTGCACTACTTTGAGATTTACTTGAACATGTTAAATACAACTTAATCCTCCTGGTGGTTGTCTCTACGAGGTATCTCGTCATTTGAAAACCTGACCAGATCTTGATGGACGAGATATCTTGTCATTAGAAGAAAACTGATATGATTAGAATCTTCAGAAACCAGATCTTGATCTAGTCATCATAAAAAAATCGGCAAAATCTTGATGACGAAATATCTCGTCATTAAAATTGGTCAGATCTTGATGGATGAGATATCTCGTCGAAACCATTTGGAGGGTTAAAATGTGTACATCTCAAATATATAAAATTTATGAAAAGTAATTTGAGACAAAAATCTATACTGGACTTCAACAAATTCGCTACTAATTCTCTAATAAGCAAATATTAAAACGTGTCTCGGGTTTCGAGTGAAATTTTATGTAATAATATTATTTAATTAAACATTGCATAACTGGTTTTATTTAAGTTTTGTCAATGAAACTTACAGGATATAGAATGGGTGATATCAGACGTAAAATTCTGCGAACATACAGATTGAATATGGCAAAAAAATTATCGTTTTGGGAAATAGTCAACACGTTTTAATAGTATTGAATTAGTTTGAGGAAATAGTTGAGCTGATATTCTGAACTGAATAAGTAGTATTCTATAGTTTGATGTTTAGAATGAAATATCTACATGTAGATGTTTTCGTGCAGATTATATACTGTAACGAAATACAGCATTAATTAAAAATTTATTATTTTTAATTATAGTTTAGTATTTTGTTTACTTTACAGCTAAACTGTAAATTACAGCATTCTATAAGTTGTAGAAAATATACTCAGATTTTCTCTCGACTTAATTTTTAGATAGTTTCTTTTGCATGTAGTGGTTCAGAACAATAAAAGGTGATAAACACTCGGGAAATGTCAGAAGAATAAGGTGGATGAGGCATTAGTTCCCATCTAAAGCGTTAATCAAATTATGGGGAACTTTAGTTGTTAGCATTGTCCTGTAAGAATCTTACTTTTTTCTGTTCACCAGTGCTGGCTATTTGTGAATGAATTCATCCTGCATATGTTGGAGTTGACACGTGTAGATACATAATATTGTTAGAAATCCACCACACACAAAGCATAAGCTTCTTAGGATGGAGTAAAGACTGCAAACGGGAAATTGAGTCTTTAGGGGTGACACCCAATGATGTATCCACTTGTTGAAGTACTGGTCCATTTTCCCTCACACGTCTACAAGAAATCCAAAAGAGGTTCAATTTTACGACCGGAGATAAGTAAAAAGTAGATGTAAGTAGTAAGTAAGCCTTTAAAATTTATACGTGCTGACAAATCGCAGGGGCCACTTACTGAACTTCCACGCCATCCCAAGTTGATGCTGATGCAAACAGATGGTTTCTTCACTTCAAATCTTCAATGGCAGATGGTCTTCCAGAGCGTAGTGCATCTTCCAGCGATTCTTGACCAGAAAAAAAATTGTACCACCATTGTGAAGTGCAATTTGTTGCAGCATTGCTTCCAAATCCAATTCTTATTTTATGACATGCCTCGGCAGCATTCGGCCGATTCGGCAATTTGTTGCAGCATTGCTTCCAAATCCAATTCTTATTTTATGACATGCCTCGGCAGCATTCGGCCGATTCGGCAATTTGTTACAGCACTGCTTCCAAATCCAATTCTTATTTTATGACATGCCTCGGCAGCATTCGGCCGAGTCTGAATTCATAAAGCAAACACCGTCGAATAACATTAGGTTTAACAGACGTTTTCGAATGCGTTAACCCTCCTAGTAATTTGGACGAAACACACACACAATTCTCAATTTTGCTAATGATGAGATATCTCGTCATTAAGATATTGTCAATTTTTTATGATGACGAGATCAAGATCTGGTCAGTTTTTTTCTAGTGACGAGATATTTCACCCATCTAGATCTGGTCAGTGTTGCTAATGACGAGATACCTCATCCAGACAACCACCAGAGGGTTAAAGCCAAATCAAACGCAGTCAAACTTTTCTGGATGAAAAACTCATATTTGAGCTTTACGACACATTTAGAAACGTGCACTATACAAATTTATTTGAGATAAAATCAGCTACTGCAGCGATCTCTGCCGAAAGGCATTTTTTGGTTACCTGATATTATCACTCACTTTCTGTACACACTAATTCCTTTTCGTTAGATACATAAAATTCCACAGTTATTGAAACAATTTTGTCAAGATTTCTATTCTTCTAAGAAAATTGAAATTGAGTATTCCTTGTTTTTTTAACCTTCAAAATAAAAATTAATTGAGCAAAAATCCATTTGTCAACTGAACATGCAATGAAACTACTACAAATTTCTTAAACACTAACTAACGTTATACGATGTTGGAACCATAAGTTGGCTTTTATTGATGTTTAAACGCTGTTTATTACTGCAATTTTACTTGCAGATTAATCAGATTAAATGCACTCCTAAACAGTTTCAAATAAGTTATTTTATGGATATTGTTAACATGATTCTAGTATTAAAAGTGATCTAATATGCTTTTCTTTTCTAAAATCATTAAAATCCATTGTCCCTGATTAAAATATTAGTGAAGAATGGAAAAATCTTCAAGACAGCATATCTGATTTCCTGTAAACAAGATTTTGGAACTGTTAACCATTAAAATATTTGTAGAAAATGTTTCTTTTATAGCTAGAGATATAAATATTAAAATTTTCATGTTAATTTGGAGGACGATTTTTTATTCTAGATCTTCCGTATCAAATTGATCTGTTAAACTCATTAAACGGTACTCATGCATTAAACATGAAGTTACAATAAACCAATATAAATTAATGTTACATACCTATGATATTATAAATAATCCTATATAGTAAAACGTTGAATTTGTTTTTACCACTATTGAGTAATATCTTGTTTTAGATTCCTTTCAAACTGGGCATTAGTCAATCCAAATTTTTCAAAACATTTCCATATTTTAAACTACGAATTAATCATACCTATAATATTATAAATAATCCAATATAAAAACGCCACGAATTTGTTTTTATCACTACTGAGTAATATCTTGTTCTAGTTTCTTTTCGAATTGGGCATTAGTCAATCCAAATTTTTCAAAACCTTTCCATACCTTAAAATACGAACTATATATATAACCATACCTATAATATTATAAATAATCCAATATAAAAACGCCATGAATTTGTTTTCATCATTATTGAGTAATATCTTGCTCCAGTTTCTTTTCAAACTGGGCATTAGTCAATCCAAATTTTTCAAAACCTTTCCATGGTCTCAACTACGAAAAATGCGCCACCGGGAAAATCCATACATTTTCTTATCGTTTCACAAAGGTATCTTTTAAGCTTCCCTGCCAGAATAAAAGCTGTCATTCAAAAAGAAGCGTAAACAACATCAAAACATTCTGTTTATCGATCAATTCTTCAGCATTAAACTGAAACCTATCTCCCCAGTAAAATATGATTCTGAGTAAGTTTAGAATGCAAATCTCCGAAGGAACATGTTTCGGAAGATAAAAGGGCTTTTTAACTCAAACTATTGAGCTTGTTATGTTTTAGTTTGAAGTTTGAGGATGATTCTCTATATTTTGTACAACTTATAGAATGCTGTAATTTACAGTTTAGCTGTAAAGTAAACAAAATAATAAACTATAATTAAAAATAATACATTTTTAATTAATGCTGTATTTTGTTACAGTATATAATCTGCACGAAAACATCTACATGTAGATATTTCATTCTAAACATCAAACTATAGAATACTACTTATTCAGTTCAGAATATCAGCTATTTCCTCAAACTAATTCAATACTTTTAAAACGTGTTGACTATAACGTGTTGACTAAAACGTGTTGATTATATATATAACTATACCTATAATTCTCGTTTTGGGAAATCCAAAACGAGAATTTTTTTGCCATATTCAATCTGTATGTTCACATAATTTTACGTCTGATATCACCCATTCTGTATCCTGTAAGTTTCATTGACAAAACTTAAATAAAACCAGTTATGCAATGTTCAATTAAATAATATTATTACATAAAATTCCACCCGAAACCCGAGACACGTTTTAATATTTGCTTATTAGAGAATTAGTAGTGAATTTGTTGAACTCCAATATAGAATTTTGTCTCAAATTACTTTTTATAAATTTTATATATTTGCTATGGAAGACTTGGTTTTAAGTATAAGGACCGTCCAAGGATCAGAGTAGTGTAGATGTACATGATCGGCGTAAACAACCCCAGCTGAAGTGGAGAACTTTATATGTGCTATAATATTTCTTGGAATGTTGTAAATATACAATGTAGAATCATTTAGTTCACTTTAATTAATTCATACGAAAATGTGTCTGAACGTTTTTAGTTACTTAATAATTAAACAAAGTGAGCCACAATCAACACTTGAGGCTCTTGCTGACTAAACCATATAAATAGATGGAAAACGAAAAGAAGGAGCAATAGAAGCTCAATAAATTTAACCACACTATTTACTAAAAATCAAACTGAAGGAAAATATTTACACAATAGACACATTTTAACGAAGTACATCAAAACACAACAAATGAGTTCAAGACTTTTCTCAAAAGGAAAAAAGGGTCACCTGCATAATAGAAGTAGGCATCAAGTAAGTGAGCATTATAATCAGACAATAATAAATTAAAATGAACTATTTGATTCGACACTTGTATATTTACAACATTCCTAGAAATATTATAGCACATATAAAGTTCTCCACTTCAGCTGGGGTTATTTACGCCTATCATGTCTCTGATCCTTGGACGGTCCTTATAGGTAAAACCAAGTCTTCCATAGCTAATGAACCAGGGATTTACAGTGGGTCGTATTGTAAAAGCTTGTGAAGAAAGTTTGCCCCATGCATTTATTTGAAGAAGTCTTTTTTTGAGGGGGGGAGCAGGGGTGTTGAGAGGAAACAAATGACAACAATAACCCAATTTAGGAGGTAGTAGTTAAATTTATGTCACACTGGAGCATTCTATTCTCAACGAGCTATTCCTTTTAGGAAGTAATACCTATTAAAAAGCAATGTAACATGTTGAATTTTTTTTGATTGACAAGACTTGTCGATCCTGTTGTAGAAAATCCTCAAGATATCCTTCAAATTCTCGTTTTTGACGTGAATACGTTTTTAAATTCGGCCTGGTATAGGGGTCGTTACAAAAACTCTAGCGACCAAAAAGTGGTCAGAGTTGTCGCGCTTAAGTCTCGTAAACTATAAATTATTATCTAATGATTTAAGTTTTGGTGGTTAGAGGGTTTATGTCTGTATTTAAATGGTGGATAATGGAGATGTGCAGCGGTGAGTGGTAAAGCTTGAACGTGAACACTGAGAATGGCGAAATGGCGTTTGTGCAGTATAATTTTGGATTGCGAAAAGATAGATTGTTGAAATTGGTGTCGATTTGTAGAGAATAACAGCATATACAATAAAATTTAGCAATTATAACATATAAAACAAAATATGTAATTTTAAGCCGATAAGTGTGCTGAGTGGAAGAGAATTTTCATGATGTCGAAAAAATTGCAAAGGAAATACGGACAGAAATGTAAGAAACGTATATCATTCGAAAGAAAATTTCAAAAAGAATCAGAAAGCTTAAAGTGAATAATGCTAGCGATATAGATAGTACAGAGAACTTAAGAAACCCGAGCTTGTCAACGCCGGCAGGATTACTTCGAGTACGATGCCCCCTGAACCGATGGACATGAACTTGGAATGTGGTAACTTTGAAAGATTCTATCAGGAAAATTGCGCCCAATATGATTCCAGATGCCAATGTACCCATTATGCTTACCTGTGATTTCAATGTCAATGTTACTTACTCAAAACAAATCGCCGATAGACTTTATATAAATTGAGTTCAACTTGAAGTACATTTCTACATCACCCATGATTCTGAGCAACATTTGTAAATATTTCATTTTTGTGAAAAACTTGGATGCAAATACTATACCATGTGTATCATCGGCCTTTAATAAATAAATTTATACTTCGCTCACAATCACGAAGTCTTGCCCTTCCTCTGATGACACAAAGACGGATTCATGACTTAAAAATTTGTGGTTGTGGTAATTGTGGTAAACATAAAAGACATCCTATTTCATAATATTGTATTCACCTGTCCACAATTTATACTTATTTGTTCACAATTGAAAATGTTTGATCACACACAAATGTGCTTCCGAAGATGTAAAATATTTTCTGGGACAATCACTATCAAATTTTAAACTTTCTCTTTTCTAGGCCTTTTATAGAAATGAATTAAAGTTCTTAAAATTTTCACTCACCTCCTTTGAACATTGAAGATCATTTATAGTAGGGCTTTAATTATCCGAGGTAATCTCGATCAACACCCCCTCGGATAACCAGAAACTCGGATAATACGGACACAAAACAGCCTGTACGAAATACAGAAAAAATCTACTGTGCTATATGTTAATATTACTGCTACTGAAAGATCCATAAGAATAATCTATACTCGAATTTGTGTCAGAGATTGCATTTATTGTGATAATTTTACGATAAATTTGGAAGTGAGTTACATACCTTTTAAACTCTTGAAAAAGTCATGAACTGTCTTCTGTTTTGCAGCACTTTCTAGTGTCTTTGGACAAATCTACACTCGTGCTCGAAGCTTTATTTAAAGTTCAAAAACAAAGAAATATGTATCAAATTCGGCTCTGATATGAAGACTAGGTTAATCACACAGGGCTCGGATGATCAAAGTTTTAATGTATAAACCATTTGGTTGGTGGATACCTAGTTCGAGAAATGCTGGTCCCTAGTCCTTCAAGGAAAAGAAATTTGACTATCTTCGGCAAATAATGTAATGCCCTGTTTGCGTCTTCACAGAACTCAACTTACACTTTTCATTTATAAAAATGTCTAAAGGTAGACATTTTTACATCTACCTATTAGAATTTTAAAAAAATTCTGCTGCCAGACCATTGACTTCGATCTTCACCACTCAAGGGGTGAACTGACGGCTATTTGTGAAAGAGCACCCTGCGAGTACTCTGCAGTTGCTCCAATCAGAGAAATCATCAGCATCCACAAGCTGACAAACGTGATGACCACTATGAGAGGCATTTTCTATCAAGCTAAATATAGATGGCGATAGTGTTTCTGCGGCGGAACGTGTTTCCTGCATGTATTCTGAACGTGATGCCAGAGAGCTTGTTTTTCGAATGCAATTTCAGATCTTCGCTAACAAATATCTCAAAGAATGATTCTCAATTGATATAGGATAGTTGATTGATTAGCACTAATTAAATTAAGCGCCAAACATCAGCAAAACAGCGATAAACTGCATTTTAAGGTAAATCTGATTGTATCATCAGATAGCATTTGCGTAGATGATGTTAAAGCTTCACGTTCCATCTGATTTGTTTGTTTACATTGAAAATCACTCTCATATAAGTTAGTCGGATTAAAAAAAAATAACCCATTAAACTTTTTTATAAACCAATTGGAATTGAAATAATTTTTTCAAGTCCATTCTAGTGTAGGACATTCGCGTGCCGGATAGTCGCGTCGCATGTTGCTCACCCCTGTGCCAAATGGAATAGATTTTAGCTTCCTACTGAATTGTTGTGTCAGAATGTGTTTGGAAGGTAGCAGGGAGTAAACAAAAATAACTTTTAAGAGGACATTCGCGTTGAAAAGTGCTATTAATTCACAGTGGATCCTGTTGCGTGCTCCAGCCATGAATGATGCAGAGTCCGGAACGGCCGAGTCATAATCCAAAGTCAATGCACAAAAAGCATTGTTCGAAAAGGAAAATTAACCAGGGAGAAAATAAAAATAACCATGTATCCTAATGTTCGGTATCGTTCCTCCAGATGGCCGTTAAACACGACATGGCGTGTGTGACAATGACATCGTTATGGGGCTCTTGCTGAGACTGGGATTCGTATACACTTTGGCCACACTTGAAATGAGTTACAAAACCCAGCGCAACGAGCCGTAAGTTGGCGACACAAAGAGGACTGTGAAGTCGTCTATGAGGAAGTGTGAAAACTGAAAGTTCTGGTAGCTGGTGACGTTTTGATGAGAAAGCACATGTTGGTTCGTGCGTGCGTATATCTCTTTGGCTATAGAAGAGGAAAGACGTGATAAAAGTTAATTTTTATTCAAATATTATAATTGTACTAGTACTAAATTTAAGGAATCTTGTCGTACCGCCATTTTTGTGGAACGCCTATTGATTCATAGTTTCTTTTTGTTGTCACATAGCAAAAGAATATCAATAAAGATAAATACGTAATTAATTCAGGAAATAGGGAAATTAGGAGAGCAATTTCGTTAGAGAGGACAACTCTCTGTAATTTTAGAAATATTATACACTACATAACTAAATTCAAGCATTTTAAAAATAAGTGGCAAAATTGAGGAATGAATCCAGTAAAGATAGATTTTATATTGTTTATATCTGTTGCTGCCATTAGCCAATGTACAAATAACGTCGATTTCTGCGCCACGTACGTTAGTGAAATACATATAAAGATAGACTAGCAGACCCGAGTATAGTATATTCGCTAAAGTTTTTTACTTGTTTATAACTATTAATGTCAATGACACTACTCACGTTTGGTACCTTATTTAAATTCATTTATAATGAATATATAAGCATAAATATGCACATTTCATGCCTCCAAAAGAAATAAAAATAATCAAAAATATCATTTCGTCTTCTTTTAATCCTCATTTTCATTAAAGTGAATAAAGTCCACATCATAGTCGTGGAACTAGAATTACTTTCTGTACATCCATTTCAATTGCATCTTATTCACACACACAGACTTAGGTATTTTTTGAAGTCTAAACCTATTCTCACGTTTCCTCACATTTGCTTTTCTGTGTTTATTTCTGTCTTCCAGATTTCTCATTACCTTGCCATCAGGCTGTTGAATAATTTAATTAGAGACGAGCTCTACTTTATTTTTGAAACATTATTCCAATAGCTCAAATCAAGCATATTTAAACCGAGAGACAAAATTGACGAATAAATGCAGTAACTGTCGACTTTATATTGCTTACATCCGTTTGTTTCCATTCGCTAGAAAACAAATAACACAAATAACATTAACACTGAAGAGCTCTCGTCTGCGCTCTAACAAAATTCTTCAGCAGTTTGATTACAGAAGGCAATGAGAAATCCGGAAGATAACAATTAGTGTAGAAAAAAATCTGAGCCAACCGAAAATAAGTTTAGAAATAAACAATTATCGAATATTGTCTTTGATCAAGTGAATGAGATACAATTGAAGTGGACTTATAGAAGCTAATTGTGATAAAGTGACTGAGGTGTGCACTTTTTGTCATGCGCTGCATTAGAAATAAGAATTTACACCAGTAAGAATGCATTTAAAAATTGCAAAAATGCATTTTAAATTTGTGTTTAATTTTTATTTAATTTGGATGTGTGAAATGTGCATATCGATGTTTATATTCATTATAAATGGATTTAAATGAGGTATGAAATGTGAGTAATGACATTGCTTTCAATAGATATTAGTAATTAAGAAACTTCAGCTCAGATGCTATACACGGGTCGGTAGTATTAACAAAACTCAAGTATATTTTCGTCTCGACATTTTTATGGAACTTCCTATTGATTCATTGTTTTTATCTCCTCTTTGTGAAGGAGGGACCACAGGGAACAAAAATCAATAGAGATAAATCATAAATTAATTTTAAAACTAAGGAAATTAAAACATTAATAAAAATCGTTTGCAAAATCTATATCAAATTTATACTTCTAAGTTAATAATTATTGTTTGATAAAATAAAAACTAGAATTTTACTTTTGAATAAATATCGTTTGATAAAATATATTCCTAGTGTTTTACTTGTATCACACGCATGATTGCATTTAGAGTAAGTTGGACCATTCCGTAGAGAACAATGAATACTACTGTTCATTATTTTTTATGTATTTTTTATTTCAAGGTTATGTAAAGCGTTTAGATTGCCTTCTTTAAAAATATCATCCTCCAATATTTTGTTTGTAGTTGATGCCAGATTCTTGATATAAATTCTTTATATATCGTCCTTCATGAATAGCAACGTGCATATTTCTGGTTCAAAAGATATTCAGAACTGTAATGGATGCAAGAAATATTATTTCTTTAGGCCCAATTCTTTATGGATTAATGCCAGTCTATAACCATAAATATCCCGTTTGTAACATTACTTTTGGAAACATAAAACCTCGGCAAATTTTGCTTCTTATTCAAATATATCTTAGACAGCGATTTATTAGTTCTCTGGGACGGATTCAGAATTGTGATTAAAGTTTCTTTAGCTATGCTTTCAATTTTGCATGAAGTAGCAGTTATAGAAAGAGAATATATATAGACTATAAAAACTCGAATTTTTTTATTCTAAATTTTGGCACAAAAATATTAAATTTCATCTTATCTTCACTGAATTTTGTGGATTAAATAATTTGTTACAGAAAAAGCAGAGTTAGTCTTATTTTAAACGAAAAAGGATAAAATGCAATTTGTAAGCTCCTGCATGCATATTCTCTTTGGCAATAGAAGAACGGGAAATTTCTGCACATACACATACCTGAACTATGGGCTAAAACCTACATGCCGGGGGCTTTTGCCGCAATTGCCGTCACATAATCGAGTTTTAAACAAGCACAAAACGTTCTACGTTACATAACAGTCAGTTTACAAACCGACTGCATCGGTTTTAATAGATGCAAATTGGTCTCATAAATTCAACATTTCCAAGATATGAGTTTTTTAGGCTTTTGTAGTCTATAATGTAGTAATTTTTAGACTGGTAAAGTCTATTAAGTCATTTCTCTTTGAATGAATGTTAGATGTTTTCTTGAAAATTGGTAAGTATAGAATAGTAAGTAGCTTGGTAAGTACATAGTGAGTGAAATATTTCCCTTTTCATTTTCACAGAACTGTTTTTTGTCTTAGTGTGTTTCACTTATAATCCGACGATATTTTGCACTTGTTTTTCTTCACATCTAGAAAAGGAAACAAAGTGCATCCCCAAAATAATGAATTCTTTCTGTACCAAGGCAAAAATTTCAGTTCACAAATATCTGAACTAGAGGTCAAAACATACAAGACGTTTTACTACAATTGCTGTCACATAAACACCGAGCTTTACAAGTGCACTAAATGTTTTGTGCTACATATTGGCCAGTTTACAAACCGATTGTATTGGTTAATAGAGGCGAATTGCAGTCGCATATAAAATTTCCAAGATTTGATTTTTTAAAGATTTTCTAGCCCAGATTGTTCTAGCTTTAAGATTGGTTAAGTCTACTAAGTCATTTCTTCTTTGAAAGAAGGCTAGATTTCTTCTCGAGAAACACACTTAGTGAGTATAGAATAGTGAGTGGAATGTTTTCTCAAAATAATGCTTTTTGACTTAGTGTGTTTCACTATCCGACAGGGGCCGTCGTGGCTCAGTGTATATGCCCTTGGGTATATGTCTATTATTTTTCAGTAAAACGTTCTTTTGTGTGGGTCCATTACTCGACATTGTCTGTCGCAGCATGGTCAAATATGGCCCTTGCGCCATAAAACCCAAAACCTCAAACCAACCACTATCCGACAATATTTTGTACTACTATATTTTGTACTTTCTTCACAAAAAGAAAAGTGAATTCCCAATGCAATGAATTTTCCTGTACCATGGAAAAGTTTCAGTACACACAAATCTGAACTAAAAGCCAAAACCTACAAGTCGGCTTTTACAGCAATTTCCGTCGCATAAATCGAGCCCTACAACTGAACAAAACGTTCTTGACTACATATAGGCAGTTTACAAACCGATTGCATCGGCTAATAGAGGCGAATTGCAATCTCATATGCCTCTAAATTTTCTCTCACTTACCATCTCCACTAGGCAAACCCTATTTTTTCTTATCTGCGTGATCCGAGACTCAGTAAACACCTAGTCGGACAGTTTCCCCTCAAAAGATGTCAAAGAAAACAATTCTGCGATCGTGTGAAGGAAAGACTTGACAATAATTCGATTCCAGCGGATCATGTAAAATGCGAGCGAAATGTAAATGAAGCGAAACTCGGCACACATACAATAGTCACGTATAATGTCTGGAAGAAGCGTTTTCCTCGTACCCGATGGCGTGAGAACATGTTTTGCTGGCGATTCCGATTACGTTTCCGCACGCGTAAAATAATTTTAGCTTTCAATTTCTCCGCTTTGTCTATCGCCGAAAGAAATTTCAAATAGCAGTGGAAGGGGCAAACAATGAAATTTTAAATGTGCATATTCGTTGCATTCTTATATGAGCGTCAGGCTATATAAATATTTCATTTCTTATTTGTTGCTCATATTCGATTTTGGCATCCTTTTTTCTGTCGGAGAACCATAATCTTATACAGTGCGGCTCCGACGAGAAGGCAGTCGACCTTGTGTCAGTCGATTTTTGAAAAGGTGTGAAAGCTATAGGAAGGGCGTGAGAAGATTACGTTTCCGCACGCGTAAAATAACTTCAGCTTTCAATTTCTCCGCTTTGTTTATCGCCAAAAAAAAGATTTTTCAATAGCCGTATAAGGGGAGAACAATGAGATTCTAAATGTATATATTCGTTGTATATTTACATTAGTGTCACATCTTTTTTCGAAAGGGTCGAAATCTTGTACAGTGCGGTTCCGACGAGAAGGCGCCCTCAGGAGTACATCTCCTTTAGGTGTGTTTGGGCTTCCCCCGAGGTACCTGATTGATATTTCTTTTCCAATGGGGCTTATTGTTTTTACTAAACACGAGGGACGCGCTCCTGGGATACATCCAAGAGATCTTTTTCTGCTTATATCTTACTACTCTATTCCCAATCCCTCTTTTTCCTTTCACGACATTTTTTAGTTAACGTTGTCTTGTGTTTGGCTCAGCTAGGCCAAATATGGCCCTTGTATCATAAAACCCCAACCAACCGACGAGAAGGAAGTCGACCTTGGGTCAGTCGATTTTCGAAAAGGTGTGAAAGCTATAGGAGAAGGCTGCTATACTCAAAAGTATGGATAACTATCGTCGTGGATGGTTTCCCAACGCCAACTTGTTATCACTGCTATCTCTTTCGTCACCGATCGATGAACTTAAAACTAGAATACGTGCTAAAGTCTCCATTTTTTTTACAATCCAAGTCATCTAGCCTACCAACAAAGGGTTTAAGGCCGGGCAAGGGGTAATGACATCACTTATGGAAGCTCTTTGTTTACGTTTCAACCTATCACCTAATTTAAAGAATAGCCACGTGATATCACGAATTCAAAGCCACGTGATTCCATTGCCAACTTATGGGAACCGGATTATATATCATCTTCGGATACTATCAGAGGATTTTTAGTGCAAAAACAAAGCAGAAAGAAAGGTTTTACTTTTGCTACCCAAATTCTCTGGCATTATACATATCAGTTATCTTAAAGTGTAGTTTATTGCAGTGGCGACATTGGGCGTTTAATTTAACTGTTGTTGACCAATCGACTGTCACATATATCAAATAGTAATTCATTCTTTAGAATTTTTATTCACGAAGTGCTGAAATGGTATTCTAAAAACAGATAAACTGGCGTCATGTTCGGAATACTTACAGGAAACTTGCTCCTCTGCAGAACCACTACCGCCATTTATAATTTTGTTTGATAGAAAAATCTCTAAAGGAGGATTACGTTTTTATATCACCATTATTGGATAGACATTTTTTGAAGCCTATATTACAAAAGGAATTAAATTAATAAAATTTTAAAATCTGTATTAATCAAATAGCTAAGATTCAGAAGCAAGATGCACGCAACTTAATCTTCTCTTGCTTACTACAAAGAAACATAATTTTATATAGTAAGAATACGGCATCTTACAAATTTTCATAAAATTTTATATCTTATGGTACTAAAAAATAAAGCAGTTATGAAACAATGATATCTAGTGAAAGAAATATAAAATACCCAAACAAACCAGTAATCACCAATCACGGATGTGCAAAATCTATCTGGTCTAACTCATTAAAACTCTGTAGTCCTTGTTTGTGTGTGTCCATTGTTTGACGTTTGTGTTGTTTTTGTCGTAGCTTGTGTGATCAAATGTGACCCTTGCGTCATAAAACATAACCAACCTTTTTTCGCAAATATTGAGGGTAGGAGCTGGTTTATCGATAAATATTGTTTAAAGAGCTGCTTACTGAAAAAGAACTATTGAAATTATTTAAAACAAAATATATCAGTATTAATTTAACTATTGAAAAAATACAAAAAATTGTAATCACCTCCGATTTCACGCAATACATTTAAATTTGAATGAAAATTGTCCAGTAATTGAAGTGATATTTTAAAAATTGATTGAGTGATTGAAATGATATTTTAAAAACAAGATGGTTGTTACAAGAACGAGTATATCGAATATAATCATTCTTATTGTGCTCCCCAACCCCAAAAAAGAAATACAGCCCAATCACTTTAACTTCAGAAATCTAAGACCCAAATAAACCATTCCTCTGCAATCAATCAATTCAACATGAACAACCCAAAACTACATGTATTCCATCTAATATCATTGCGTTATCATTGTTAGGTTGGACGAGAAACTATTCCTGGCGCACGGTGGAAACGAAAATACATGTGGCAATAAATTCTCTGTGGAATCTCATAGGGAAGTATCCAGATATAATCAAATAAGTTATACGATAATTGGTTAATGTAATAAGCGGAATCCAATGAGCAAAGGAAACAGCTGGCTCTATGTGGCGATTCCTAACATTTTCCTTACACTAAATATGAGTAACGACTTTGAACCGGCAGAAGCGAACCTTCAGTCGGTTTCGCTAGCGATGCTCTATTAAATTGGGCCGAGTTGTTGATTCGTCCACAGTGGCGTGTTTAGCATCAAGCGAACCTCTGCTTAATGTTTTCTACACTGGTAAAACTTTCTGGAAATTAGGTTATGCCGCATTTTAGTATTCCTGTGGATGGCTAATAGTTCATATATATATTTACAGCGTTTGGGAAGTAAGTTTTGATGAAGTGGGACCATTAATGTTTTCCGTGTTTGAAAATTCCATCAACTTACATGTAAATAAGAAAGAAAAAAGCCTAATGAGTTATGATTCTTAAGTAGAAGTTATTTTGTTGTTTCATAGTTGTTATATTATATAAGGTGTGAGGGGATTTTTGTGTAAAACAAACCAGACGGAAAGTGGATAATTTACTTCTGCTGCCCAAATGATCTCGCATGATACATGTCGCGGTTACCTTAAACTGTAATTTATCGCCATTTTGGTGACTTTTGGTGCCGAATCTAATCATTGACCAATCAACTATTCGGAGGAGGGAATTCATTCTTTGAAAATTTTGCTGACTAACCAGAGAACACTAAATAAGGTCCATGTAAGGTTGACCGGAAGGGCATCTACATCCAGTCACACAAGATTACAAGAAAGGAAGCTTTTCTGATCTTCATGGTCGGTAAGCAATGTTCGAAGTTCAGTTTCACATCCTGTGAAAAGCGATTCTCTTAGGTATTCATCGGTACATCTCTCAATAACTATTTTAGAGCCTTCCCTACATCCGTATTGACATCAGCTAGTCGGGGCAGAGGGACTGCGCCCCAATTTAAAAGAAGTCTAGGGTTTTCAAATTACCTTCATTCTCATTACCGGTAAATTACCGACGAAAATTCTCAATAATGGTTTTTAAGTTTTCGTTTTTTCCTTAGAAAGATGGTTTTCAAGCATACATCCGAAATGAAAATGACTTCTGTTGTAGTGAATGTAATAAGACACTATTTTCTAATATGTAAATATTTACAAAATTTTATTACGCAGTTTATTTCATTCCGAAAAATCGTTTGAAATAAGGAAGCAATCGGTTTTACTTCCAACAGAATACCAAAATGAGGAATTAAACTAGTGGCCCTTAAATTTATTAGCAGAGAGCCACATTTGGATATTGGAAAGTATACTACAATTGGTGGTGTACGACGGTATTTGTAATACTGCGTATGAACTGATCCCTGTAGCATGATCTTAAAAATTAAACTAAAATGACATTAAAAGATATCCAAGAAAACGAGTAATCTTTCGGTAACGGTAATTCTTACCAATCTCAAACCCAGTAAAAACCGGCGATTAACTACAAGTTGTAAACTCTACCTCCAAGTTGGCCATCAAGGTTAATAAGCTTGTTAATAAGCAGAGACGTAACTAGGTTAGTTTCCACCCGGGGCAAGAACTCGCCTTGGCGCCCCCACCGACAACATTTGATATCTCCCCACCACACATTAATACCACTAGTTCAAATTTTTTTATTCAACTTAGATGGTAAATGCTTGATTTCAAAGGTAAATAGATTAATTTTCAGTAATTTCCATTTTTAGTACAAGATAAATTATCTAACTAATTCCAAGATATTTCATTGACAAATAATCTAAGAGTAGCATGTTTGGTATATTCTTTCACACTTATAATCGCTGCAAATGAAATGAAAAGGTTTTATCAAATGATATCGGGATATGTGTGGGCTGAATCAAAATCAACAGACTTGCTGTAGAATAGAATATTTAATTATGATAAATACAGAGGCTGTTCGGACATTTTTTGAACGATTTTGATGAGCTGTAAGAAAAATTGTATGCTACGAAATAATTTTATTTTCGCAGCCAGTTAAATAGTTAAAGTATAATTTATCGTTTGCTAACTCAGAGTTTTGTTTACTTTCAAAATGGCGCTTTTAAATAAGCAATGGATGGAAGGCTATGTTTCCGCTCTTTCCGAAGAGAAATGCTTATTCAATTATTCAAAAACGCTGTAAAAGTCATGGTTTTTCGATATCTAAAGGTACGATAAATAATATTAATGAGAAAGGAAAAAAACGTAAAAGTTGAAAAATACTTCCAAATACGTATCCAAAAAAGAAAAGAATTTCTGAGAATATTTCTAAGGTAAGATCTTTATTTTTAAAAGAGAATACGCCAAGTCAAAGGACTATTACAAAGCCAAGTCAAAGGACTATTACATATTGCAGAACGCAGAACTCGCAGCAGAATTCTGTATGAGAAGCATTTAGCTGGAGAAAGATGGAAAAATGTTGTGACAATAGACGAGGCGTGGGTGTATTTAAATGATTGCAATAAAAAAGTGAACAATTTATTATCATAAAAGAGGAGAAAAATCTTAAAACGTGGTTCAACTTGGTAACTTTAACTTGAGAACTTTCTCTGAGATTTATGATTGTTGCCGGTTTTGCATATAATGGAAAATTAAAAGTAAAAAGAGGGGGAAAAAATGTAAAAATCAACTCCCACATATTATCAAGACTATATTTTATCCCCAATATTCAAAAAAGAAATACCATATCTTTACCCAAAGTGCCAACAATCAGTAGAACTACATCAGGGTAAAGCAAGTAGATACACTTCTAAATCGACTATTAAATTCTTGGAATAAATGGAACAAGAAACTGGTATCAAGTCAATACCCTTTACTGATATTCCTGTTAAATCTCCAGATGTCTCACCCATGGACTTTTGTGCTTTTGGACGTTTAAAAAGAGCATTATCGAAACGTCGACCGAAAACCATTCAAGAATTTTGGAAAACTGTGGAACAAGAATTAGGAGTAACAGATTTTACTCAAGTTATTATCTTGAGTATTATGCTTAGACATTTTACAAATCTATTAATCTATTAACAAAATGAGAAAAAAATTAATTTAAACACAGAAAGCTTGAACTAATACTTAACTTTACGGGCTTTTTTGGCTGCAAACATTTTTACGTCCTCAAAAGATAGCTTTGAAGCTAACTTATGCTCTATTGATATGATGCTCAGTTGGTTAGTCGCTGTTGTCCTGTTAAGTTTCTGAGGTAATTTTTTATGATCTTTAGTTTGCTAAAACTCCTTTCATTTGAGGCGACTGAGACTGGTATTGTGAGGAAAATTCTCAACGCTGTCGTTATGTTGGTGAACGCGTCTTCAAGTCCGTTCTTGTATATTAACGTCAGACCTGATGGTGTAGCCGTTTTCATATTAGGGCTTAAATCCAAGGCATGATACTTAAAACTCTCCACTTCTATCGCCAGCTAGTCCTTGTCTAAGTCTTTATAGTATGTGATAGCTAACTCAAGTGCCTGGTTCTTCAATTCTTCTCCATTCATTGTTTCAAACCGAGCTCCATTGAGGAAACCAAATAAACTATTCATGTTTTGAATGACTTGAAACCTTTGACTCACTTCATTCAGAATCCAATCTATTATTTGTATAATCAATAATCTGAACTTTTTTTCTTTTGAGAATTCATAGCTTTCAACTTCGCTCTTCTCATCAAACATCCGCTTCTTCCTCCTCCGTACTTCTTTAAAATGAAGATCTAGGTTAAACTTTCCTGCTATTTCTTCACACATTCTGCATTTAGCTCCTTTTATAGTTTTTGTAGTCAACTAATAAGTTTTTCTTCATTTTTTATCATACGTAAATATCTATAGTAAAAAAAATACTTGGCTAATCTAGCGCCCCCTCTATCCGGCGCCCGGGACACATGCCCCGTCTGCCCCCCCCAGTTTCGTCCCTGTTAATAAGCTGCGTATAAGTATCTGAAACTTCAAAATTCTAGAAAATAGTAACAGTATTTAACAGTTGATTGAGAGATCATACTATTATCATTATCAAAAGTTCGTTAAGTATTAAATACTTACAGGTGAGGAACAAAATGATGACGTACGAATTTGAAATGACACAAAATCTTTATTAGTAGAGGGTTTTTCCACCCTTGACCTGAATTTCAGCTTGCATCCAAAGTGAGATGGTCAAATATAGGTTCACATGCACAATGTTCAAAGGAATGTATATCCATTCCGCGTGCAGAGCGGTATATGGTTCAAAAAGTGTACTGGAGATGGAAACCTAGCATGCACTTTGGCCTACAAAATACCCCATAAAGGTTCAATTATGTCAAGAGTAAGAGAGAGGAAGCCTGACAATGTTTGGTGACGAGATCATTTTCGTATATTCGTCGAACCATGCTTAATCATACAGAGCAGTGTAAATGGGGGCCTTATCGTCTTGGATCGTTCGCCAAAGAACTCAGTCTGAAGCATAGGATGAAGATGATCTCTCAGAATGGCGACATATTGAATAGCTTTGATCATCCTATGCCGAACTACAAGTGGTCTCAGACAACGCCAAGATATCGTACCCCCATACTATCACGGAACCCCATGCTTAACAATAGGATGGAGGCAGTCAACATGAACGACTTCCTCGGGCGAACACTTCCAGTGGCCTGAAATAAGGCAAATGCAGATTTGTTGGACCAGATTATCAATCCCTACTGCTGTTTTGTTCAATCTGAGCTCTCAGCACAATTGTCGTCGCTTCAGAGCATCACGCTTTGTCACTAATGGTGTTGGAATAGTAGTTTTGCCACGAATGTTCGCGGAATTTAGTTCCCGTTGGATAGTTTTGATTGATACGAGATCCTGGAGATGGGTGTTTATCTCGGAGTTTATCTGGAACACCGCTGTCGTGTGCTTTTGGACCACTATCCGCTTCAACACTCGTCTATCCTTGTCAATGGGCTTTGACTTTCGCCAGGTGCTCTGTTTCGAGGATGATGTCCTACCATGTTTTGTGTAAACTGTCATACCATTTGACACAGTACTCCTTGCAACGCCCACAATGTTGGCTGTTCTTGTCAATGATGCTTCACCGAGGCGCGCTCCAATGATCATGCCTCGTTGGAAGTCTGAGAGATCAAACATAATGGCGTTTGGCTGCAAACAGAATGTTCACATACAAACCGTATGACTGCTGCTTATAGACTGATACTTTCACCTTCATGGCCTTTAGGTTGTAGACTTCTGTGCTTGATTGCTTGGCTTGGTACTGTGAGGACAATTGTGGCATATTTTCATACGAGTGTTCAGATAATTTTGTCCACCAGATTTGTTGTATATTTGATCAGATTTGTTGTATATGAGAGATTTTCAGTGTAACAAACAAAGCAGATTGCGAAGATTTTACCTTTCTCTTTAAATGCTCTCGCATCATACATATCGGAGTTACCTTAAGATATGGTTTATTTCCGTTTTGGCAGCGTTTGGTGTTTAATCTGATTGGTGTTGAACAATCAACTATCAATTCGGAATTCATAATTTGGAATTTTTATTGTCGAAGTGCTGAAAACGTATTTCGAAAACAAGCAAACTGACGCCACTTTCAAAATGAATACAGGAAACACTATCGCCACCTATATTTAACTTGACAAATTAAGTGATCTATATTAGCAGAAAATGCCTTCATAGGCAAAACGTAACAACTGTCAACTAATAATGACCAAACTTTAAGAAATACTGTCTTTTTGACAAGAGCACGGAAGAGTGCTTAAAGTTTGTAATGTTATTTGTACAAAAATTGTTTTCATTGTAAAAAATTGTCATTCTAAAAAATTTCAGGCAGAGAGAAATCTATGCTTTCCAATAATTGCTAAATAATAGCAAAATAATTAAATTTAATATTTATTGTATAATGTTAACATTATTCAACTTAGAAAACATGTAAAACTGCTAAACAATTGCTAACCTTTTTAGTGTGTAACCCATCCTTGAGATTGTATTCGGTTCGAAATTTGGCGAATTCGTCGAGGAGAGAGTAATGGAATTTCTATTTCACCATTTATTACTTTGAGTCCGGGGCAAAATCAGGTAAAACATAATCCCGAAAGCCTAAAACCGAAAGGTCAAAAGCCTTGGAATCTAAACTCCAGGAAATCATAAACCCCAAAAAATAATTATGTTAAAACTATAACAAGCTCTTTGGACATTCGATGTATTTTTAAAGAGATTTAATAGAGAATTAACTGAACACACACGCACAACTACACGGATATTATTGCATATTTTCTAATTAATGCAAAAATTATCCAGGATGATCTTTTACGAGTTTTTCGAAGTACTAAATCTTCTGCAGGTTTCTAAATTTATGTATAAAGCTACCAGCATATTGTATTATGATTGATCATTCCACTGTCTTGACAGAATAAGACTATAGGTTAAGAGATGCAAGCAGGGTCTAGGTAGCCCAGTTGGAAGAGGAACGGATTAGCAACCGGAAGGTTGCGAGTTCGAAACTAGATCCAACCAAAGACCGTCGTGTAAACGGGGGCTGGTGCACGTTGAATCCGTCGTGGCCTCAAGTGTCCTCACCTTGGCGTGGTGTGAGAGTTTTGGAGAGTGGGTTGCTAGCTCAGGTGTTGTGCTCGTCATCTGACCGCGGTTCAAAATTACGTGGTGTTGACCTCGGATCTCCCTACGTGATTGATCCCGAACCGTCGCCAATAGCCCGTTGTGTTGCTCCAGTGTGACGCTAATTAATTACTTACCTACCTAAGAGATGCAAGCATTGCAAATCCCGTATTACTTATTAGTTAGGTACATAGAAAACTACTAGTTACATTGAAAAGCTTAATGATTTAATCGAGTGAATGAATAATGATCTAATTTCTAAAAGAAGCATTAATACGGAACTTAACCGGATTAAAATTAAACTGTTATTTATATAATTAGAACAAAGTATTTCGTTGGGTTTTCACGCATGATTTGTTTATTGAAGTTAATTCATTTTTTCATTTAGGTTGTTAGTTTTTTATAACGTAATGGTTATATATTTGGCCAAGCTGCGCCAAACACAAAACACAACGTCAAGTAATGGACATACTCACACAAGAATAGTTTTATTGACACAAAAGAGATACACCCAGGGTAAGTTGAAGGAATCGAACCTGACCGCCTAGATTGCTAGAGTTGGTTTTTAGTAATAGACAAAACCACTGGGCCCCGTCGGTCCAGATCATAGAGGAAATATAAAAGTAGAGTGAAAAATGGTAACTTTTTAAATGCCCAGGATCATGTGACCAAAACCAATAGTAACATGACCCTTGGACTACATTTGCCTGCCGGGTAGAAACAAAAATTCATCATAGATTGGATCAGGAATGGGAGAAGACGCCCATCCATCGATTCATCTCATAATTGGTTCGCGTGACATAGTAGACTTTGGCGATTTCACCATTTTTATCACCTCTATGGAAATAGAGTGGTGATAAAAATGCTGGCCCTACCCTGTCATAAGATGGCACCTACCCTGTCATAAGATGTTATATCGCCGAGGCGATAAGATGCCAAATCGGTCAACCAAGTCAATTTTTCATAGAGTATTCACGTGGTTACTAATCGATTACTTTTGCTACTTTTGCCAGTCACTTTTTGAATCACACTTTTTGAAGCTCCTCTCAATAGCAATGCTCAGTTTACTTATATTTTACGTCTACGGTAGGAATCTGTAAATATGTGATACTGTAGACCACACAGGGGGTGCGGATACTATGGTAGGGAACCAGTGGCAATGGGTAAATTTTCTGCACAGTAAGATATAGCTTGTTTTCTGATCAAACGTAAAAATGTGTGTTTGCATTCATAATAATAAAGATGTACGACATGTGGTACAAAAAAAATTTTGAAAAGAAAAAGTATACGTTTGTAAAAGTTACACATTGAGTCTTTGAAATCCGTGTTTGTATTTGATAATGGCCCCTCCATCAACGTAACTGGGGGTCTTATTGTAGATTTGTTTGGCCTGGGTACAAGCATTTCGTCAACAAGTCTTGAAAAATACACCCAAACCAAAGAACAGTTTTATTTATTCAAACGACGTTTTCTAAAGGAGTTTCAGATATGCATTACGCAATTCTGTGGGGAGTAGCAGAACATTTGGTAAGACCTAGGCTGAGTCATGCTCTTGTCAGAACTTTAAATAGGGAGATGCTATATCTTTTAATGGATCTTGGAACGTCGGACGAGTGATTCACTTTGATCTATTTCCAGAGGATTTTTTTCCCAGAAGCTACCCTAGATTTATTAAAGAGAATCTAAGTACTTAGATTGTACTTGGCGCCAAGAATAAGAAAGAGTTGGGAATCTTTTACATCTGCAATGTTGATGAGCATAACTCTTGACTTTCCATTTATTGGGTTGCTGCACAAAAGTTATTTTTTTAACAAGCTGAATTTCTCGTGCAATAACTTGTCAAAAATATTTCAAGAAAGGTTTGGGAAACACATCGTTTCTCCAAAGATTTAATCTTTGCACTTCAAATGGTTCTGGTATTTTTTATTCACATACTTTACACAGAATGATGTTATTTTATAAACTAATATAAAAATACTTGTAATACACTACGTATAATTGTTACTCAGTACTGTCCTACTTGTAATGAAGGATTCTATGTTAAAAGTTACAATCGATATTCTAATTTTAATATTTCGCACGAGAATTTCAACCTAACGATCCCAAGACACTCGAAATTTTAAAAGTGTTTAGTCTAAAAGTGTTTAGTAAAAAGTCAATTTAAAAAGTGTTAGGAAGCTTAAAATGTATGAGGAAAAGAAAGGAAAAACGAATAATAAATATATACGACAAGAATTTCACGAATGATCATATACATCTGAAACGCTACATTTTATTCTACATTTGCCCCTGATACTGTCTAAATCTTAGTAAGATGTTTATACTTCAGAAACCAAAATGTTTAGATTATTTTATACGAAACTTGCATTATTTACTTATATTGTTCTTGAGAAGTGACACAACTCAAAAATGAAGTTTACAGGATAGCCAAAGATCGAAAATTCTACTCATTCTTTGTCTTTAATTTGAAATTTGAAGAATTCGTTCATATTTTTATTGAAAGTTTGACATTTCCTGAATTTTTTTCCCTGATTTGTTTGAGTTAAATGGAATAGGAATTAAATAGAATATTATCTAAAGAATAAAATCTGCAGTTTGAATTATCACTTTCAAGATAATTCAACACAGTACATACATACACTTTCTAGGTTTTAGTATGGTACTTACACTTTTGAATGGAAGCTATGTAAAATCTATCTGAACATTATACAATATTAACATTTTTAATAACTACACACGTTAAAAATATAGCAGAATAATCTGTCTTTGTAAATGTACTTTAAGAGTAAATGTTTCATGAAAAATATCATCTATCATGAAAAAATATATAATGTAATTTTAAATAATGATACAGTTCCCTGTATGTGGAATTGTTTACCAAATTTTGGGATTAAATTACATTTCCATTAACTAAACAAAAAGTAAAAATATTAGTTAATTTCTGTCAAATAAGTACGATCTAGTATTTTTGAAACATTTTACTCATGAATTTTATTTTATTTTACTTTAATACCGTATCTCGAAATAGAGATGCATCATTCTTAAAATTGCGTTTTAACATGATGCTATTTCTGAGAGTTATTCAGGTAAACATCAACATAAAGGAAGACCAAGAAAATACTTCTAGTTTAGAAATATCGTCTTATTTGGCGGCTTTTAGAGTTAATTCCTCCAGTAGTAAATTATCCGTGTGGAACACTTGGAGCCAGACTAGATGGAGCCAGCATTTCTAACACATGTATTGGGCATGTTTTCAGTTAAATATGAAAAATAAATCTAACAAAAATATTAAATTCATTATTACTCTTTTCTTTTTTAATTTCTAATTCCCGGCCACTGCTTCGCACTTAGAAGGGGTGAGCTGACGGCTATTTGTGAAGGATCACCCAGTGGTAGGTCGAAATTACAACTTTCATGGACAATCCCCAACATCCATGCACCTACAAACTAAGATTCGAACGTAGAACCTACTGGATGGCAGACAAACGCTACGACCACTATAAGAAGCATTTTCTGTCAAGCTAAATGTAGGTGACGGTGTGCTTCTGTGGCAAAATGTGCTTTCGGTACGTATTCCGAATGTGACGTTACTTGACTTGTTTTTCGAATACGAATTCAGCACTTCATCAATAAAAATCCTAAAGAATGAATACTGGATTGTCATATGATAGTTGATTAGTCAGCACCAATTAGATTAGACGCCAGAAGTTGAAAAAACGGTGATAAACTATATTTAAGGTAACCACGATATGTATCATGCGAGTGCATTTGCAGAGAAAAAAGTTAAATCTGCTCTTTCCGTCTGGGTTTTTGTTTACACTGGAAAACCCTCTCAAACCGTTTAGGAGGATGATTAGTTCTACAATTATGATCAATACTAGATGCTGAAATCATTTCCGAGTAACATGCCACGTTACGTAACTTCCGGAATAAAACCAGAAATACGTCCCACAAAACACTAGCGCCCTCTGCATTTAGCATTATAGAAAAACCCTAGAATAAAATACTAGATGCTGAAATCATTTCCGAGTAACATGCCACGTTACGTAACTTCCGGAATAAAACCAGAAATACGTCCCACAAAACACTAGCGCCCTCTGCATTTAGCATTATAGAAAAACCCTAGAATAAAATACTAGATGCTGAAATCATTTCCGAGTAACATGCCACGTTACGTAACTTCCGGAATAAAACCAGAAATACGTCCCACAAAACACTAGCGCCCTCTGCATTTAGCATTATAGAAAAACCCTCATAAACGTATTGAATTCTTATTTTAAGATACTATTTCCCCCGCGCAGTCCACCTAGTTCCTAGTCAACACCCGGCGCCTAACGCAAGGAGCATCGCCTTATCACCACACGGCAGAAGACCCCGGATGGAGACCATTTCCCTGTGTGTGCATCGATCGGAGAAACGAAATTCCCTATCCCTATAATTTTAATAATCAAAAGTAAATTAAGGCGACTTTCGTTTGATGATGCGGACTTTCCAAGCCATGCCTCACTGAGCGTGTAAAAATCAACCTTGTGGAAGGACGGGGCAACACGCTGCCGGCTACGTGGTGATAACCGAAGTTCTGGCGTTAAGCTTACCTGGAAGTGATCTAAAATTCGTTTCTGATACCGTGTAACCACCGCGTGTGGGTGCAAGGATTCTGATCACTGTCATTTGAACTTACTTTCTGCGTGCATGTTAAAGTTGATAAGATTTTTTTGTTGAAATTACACATCTGGGTTGGTGTTGAAAGACTGATATTTTTCCTCGGATAACGACAGGCTTGAGAACTTTAAATCAGAATCGCCTTAAGCCAGGAAAAGTATTGATAAGTATTTTGAAGTAAAATTGACAAAACTGCTCTGTGAAGAATATACATTCATTGCAATGTAGTGGTTCTCAACCTACGAAATGCCATCCTGGTAGCTGGGTTGTAAGCGTCTTGGCTCTAGGTTCGGAATGCTCGGTGGTTGAATTCCAGTTTGAGCATCAATGTTCGTACAGGCGTTCTTGGCTCAGAGAGTTTGACCACTGCCAAGTCTGTCAGGTTGCTAGCGCAGTGGATGTGCCCACTGCGTTAGCGACCTGAGAGTTGTAGGCCGTGCAGGTTCAATTCCTCTAACTTACTCTGAGTGTATTTCTCTATTCTGTATCGGCAAAAGTTTCCTTGTATGTGTATGTCATTGTAATAACCTTGTCTTGTGTTTATATAGTAACGGAGTAACAACCGGGGGGTTGCGAGTTCGAAACTTAATTCAACCCAAGACCGCCATTTACACGGGCTGGTGCTAGTTAAATCTGTTGTAGGCGGGTTTTGGAGGTTTAGATAGTGAGTTGCCAGATTAGATGTTTCCTAATTTTAGTTTTACTGAGGTAAAGAACATGGTTCAAAGCAAATTATGAAAATATATTATATTAGAGTCTGCGTACCAAAGATCAACGTGCTCAGCTGGTAAAATTTAAGTTTGCAAAGACGATCCCCAATAACGGGAAAATTCTTCTTCCAAATATGTTTTGTCATCTTAATTAGTAGTTCGCTTGCAATATGAGTCTAATGATGTAATTGAACAATAATCTCCCCCCACATTTAAGAAGCGAACTTATTTTCTCACAAGCCTTCATCACAAAAAGTTATCGCACCTCGTTAATTTTAGGTGGAAATTTAATATGTTGTTTCCTACCGTGTAGATCACCAAGAACTTAGGCTGTCTTCTGTAAGTACTTTCGCGTTTAATTGCCGCACTTAAATGCGCTTCACACTTAATTGAGAACAGTATTTATTTTTATGGTAATAGTTAATGCGTACTACGCTACCCTATTGAAGCACTTTTCAGTGTGCGCTTTCGGAGGCTGTGGACATTTATAGTGCCAGGGGATTTATAAAAACAGTAGGGCGTTAAAATTCGTCCTTCTTTTCCAAATATAAGACATTAATCCTGTAATAATGTGTTTTTAGGGGATTTATTATCTCCAAGCTAAAGTAAACGAACAACTGTTCATTATCGTATATTATATTTTAAATAAATAAAAATAATGATAATAAGAGTAATTCACGGGGATATGAAGTAGCACTTTTAATTATTGTTTACGAACCTTTTCATGATTATTTTCCAGGAATCCATATTTTTTAACTAAACAGAATTTAGCATCACATGATTTGCTATTGATATAATACAGAGAATACCAGATGAGGGAATGTAATAACTGATAAAAGAGTTATTATCTAAACATAAATTTGTACTTTAGATTTATTTAAACAATACTTCTCTATCTCGAAGAATAAACTTTCTCAACATCTTACAAATAAATTTACCTCTTTTACAGCCTGAAATAAGACATAATAAAAGAGCCCCGGGCAGCATAATGATTAGCCACAGAATGAAAATTCCGTAATGACAAAAATTAAAAAGAATTGAGAATCATGATTTGCTATCAATATATCTATACATATACGAGTAAAGCAGAGTTGGCATCTGTCTATTCTCTATACAAATCTACACAGTTTAAACAATCCACACCAAATTTGGTACACTTATTCTTTGGAACCCTGCGGATAACGTAGGCTACATATTAATCCTCGTTCTATTTGTCTTGGGTGTGCAGAGGGTTGGTCCAGTCATCCTGGACAGAGCACTTGCTAGGGGCGCTCTCTCCCGGTCTGGCTGTGCAGATGCCTCCAGAGTTAACATCTATTGGAGTCGCCTCTCAAGATGACCTTGTAGGTTTTCATAAGAATCTTAGAGTATGGTGCAATCGAAGATGGGTGCTGTTGCGCTGAAAATCGCTCAGTGTCATATCGTTTATGTATCCCATCTGTAAATTCTTAAACTCAATCTTTATTATTAGAATGTAAATTTTTATGATAATACAAGATTATTTTTGTAGAAGTGGTTTCTTTTATCGTCGATATGGTATAGGGGCTAAAGACAATTCGAAATCCTCACAGGAATAACATTACGTATTTATGCGATCAATATCAAACTAATTCACACTAAATTTGGTACATTCATCCTGTAGAATTCTGAGAGACACATAGGCTATATATTAACCCCGTTCGATTTGTCCTGGGTCTGCAGGGGGGCTAAAACAATTCGAAATCTCCATAGGAATAATACTGAGTAATATTACGATGAATTATTCTAGGTTCGAGGTGTGTAGAACAATTCAACCCGAGCAACGCCGGGTAATTCAGCTAGTGTTTATTATAAAGCAGAGTTGGCGTCTGTCTGTTCTCTATACAAATTTACATCGTTTGACCCATCCACACCAAATTTGGTACACATACTTTAGAACCCTGCGGGTAACGTAGGCTACATATTAACCCTCGTTTTATTTGTCCTAGGTGTGTAGAGGAGGCTAAAAACAATTCGAAATCCTCATCGGAATAACATTGAGTGTAAAATGATTGCGGTATGCAAATCTATTTTACCAGTATTAATAGAAAAACAACTTTTCTAATTAAATTGTTTTACCAGTATTGCTAGAAAAACATTTTTTCCAAAACAAATTAAATTATAATATTTATGTTTGAACTGATTTTTTATTTCTTCTCATAATATAAATAATTTATGAATATTTGATTGATGGAAAGAGGATATTTAAAATATTTAATTTTCATAATTTACATTTTGTAATGGAACACGAAAACCCCAAACGAAAAAAATCATTGATCATAAAAGCTTAATTTCGCCATTCGGTATCTGGCAACGCCAAAATTAATGTTTATTACATTTCTGCTTGTATTTATGCGTTCCAATGCTTTATATATTCGTTTTTCAGAATTCTGTCTATTTGCAATGACCAGAATTTCATTTCTATTTGTATTTATGTGTTCCAGTCTTTTGCATATTGTAGATATATTATTTAGGAGTTAGATTTCAAGGAATTATTTTTATTTTCTGCAAAATATCACTAGACGGGTAATTTCTTGGTGTTATATGTATATTTCGATCAACTTTCCGTAAGTCTTTGGTTGAATTCGTAATTTGTAGAATTCTGTTTCATAAAAAATAAATAAAACGTACAAAACAAAATCTTTTGAAGTAAGGTGTATAAGTTCTTATTTTAAAATGACTGATAAGTTAAAATAAAATTATTTTAAAATAAGATAGGTTACGTTAAATTAAAACGGGTAGTCATACGTTGTAGTTCAAAGATATTTCTAAATCGATTTCTGAAGTAATCACCTTAGAAAAACTTTTGTAGAGTTTGTCTTACAGTAGGAGTGCGATGAATATGAAATACACTCATGTCCAAATTTATCTTTACATACCCAAAAATAATATTCCAGGAAATATCCAATCGATGTAATCCATTTTTGCTGGGAATGTATGAAAGACAAGCCTAATTAGCATTATCCAATCAAAAGAGATCAAACTGTTTCTGATATGCAAATCAAGGCGTTACGTCGTCCCACGGTGAATCAAGCGCTTTGCGCAAAGTGAATATCTGAGTGAATTTTTGCAATACAGCGTTTGATTTCAGTGTGTAAGGACTCAGAACGGTTTGTTATGGCTCCGAAATATCATTTGTAAGAATCTGTGAAGTGACGAATTATCGGCCGTTTAGAAGCAGGGCAGACAATCATGGAAGCAGCGAGATATGTGAATATTTCAAGACTGACAGTATCTACGCTATGGAAACAATTTCAGAACTCTGGAACTGTTGTAAGGAGGCCTGGACAAGGTCGTAAACGAATAACAACTGCTTCTCAAGATCGATATCTGGCAATAACTGCCCGTCGTAACAGGAAGTCTACTGCTCGGCAGTTAAGTTCAGAGGTTGCAGCTGCCACTGAACTGTTGTATCACGCCAAACTATGCAGAAGGCTTAATGAAGAAAGGCCTTTATGCCAGAAAGCCAAGGATATGTGTTTCACTGTCTTCACAACAAAAGAGGGATCACTTTAATTGGTGCAAAGAACATCAGAACTTTAGTGAACACCAATGGACCCATGTTATCTTTACTGATGAGTCGAGGTTTAGTTTAACATCTGATTCTAAACGTGTTTACATCTGGAGGTAGTCAGGAACGCGAAATCTTCCTACGAACAGTATGGAACGTGACTTTTCGGTAGTATGTGTGATGGTATGGGGAGGAATAATGATCGAAGGACGTATGCCCCTACATGTTTTCAACAGCGGATCTGTGACCAGCCAGAGATATCGGGATGAGGTCTTGAACCTTATGTAAGTCTTTTCAGAGGTGCCTATGGATCTGACTTTTTATTTATGGACGATAATGCTCGTCCACATCGAGCAAACCTCGTTGACGAATTCCTTGAAAGTGAAGCCATTGAGCGAATACCGTGGCCAGAAAAATCTCCTGATCTGAACCCGATAGAGAACTTATGGGACTACCTTGAAAAAGCAGTTGCACGGAGACATCCTCCTTCTAGAGATATAAATGCCCTGAAGACCGCATTTCTGGAGGAGTTTAACTCAATTCCTCAAACTGTGGTTAACAACATTATTGCCAACATTAAAACACGTTGTGATATGTGTGTATACGTCAGGGGAGACCACATTCCATATTAAATTCATAAGCGTTAGTTTTTTTCTGAACTCTCCTTGTCACATTTTATTGCCATTTTTATAGTTTCATGCTACAGTTTTATATCATAGTGCAGTGCTCTTAAATCTTTTCCTTTGTATTTATGTGTCATGGTGTTATGTATCATTTCACGCAAATTCATAAAATTATAATTCACAGTTTCTGAGAAATCTGTGATTTTATGCATGTAAAGATAACTTTGAACATGAGTGTAGATTATATGGATGGATATATCATGTATACGTATTTGTGTTCGAAGTAAATTGTAGAAGCTATGAAAAAGTTAAAACGATGTTAAAAAATTATTTTCTATGCACTGAAATGATGTTTGCATTAGTCTGATCACTTTTTAATCAAAATTTAACCAATTCAACCCGAACATCACCGGGTAATTATGCTAGTATAATACAGATAATACTAAATGAGGGAACGTAATAACTAATAAAAGGGTTATTATCTAAACATATATTTGCACTTTAGATTTTTTAAGCCTTACTTCTTTCATCAAAAAGAATAAACTTTCAAATACATCTTACTTTTAAATTTACCTATTTTGTAGCCTAAAGTAAGACATAATTAAAGGACTCTGAGCAACATAGTGATGAGACACAGGATGAAAATTCCGCATTGAAAAAAATTAAAAACAAAATATTCAAGAATGTCAAAAGAATTTCTGATGGTTTGGTTTCAATAAGTTACGTAATACTTGAAAGTTTAGGATAACATGACCTCTTGAATAATGGATAAACCTATATAATTTTGGATCTGTTGCTATATTGAAAATTTAGATGGGAAGATATTAAAATTGGCTTATCACTCCTGTTGCTTGGAGTCTCAGTTATATTCATCCTTTTTAAACTTGTGTTATGTTGTTAAAAACCGCAAGTGACACTAAGAAGGTGTAGGTAGGAGTTTTAATTAGCGTCGCACTGGAGCAACACAACGGACTATTGACGACAGTCCGGGATCAAATCCGAAGGGAAAGATCCAAGGACCATGTAATTTTGAACCACGATGAGATGACGAGAACGACACACACCTGAGCTGGCACCCCACTCTCCAAACTTCCACACCACGCCAACGTGGGAATATTTGAGAGCACGACAGATTTAACGTACACCAGCCACCTTTGTACACGACGGTCTTTGGTTGGATTCTTACTCGCAATCTCCCATTGCTAGTCTGTTACTCTTTCAACCTGGCTACCACGGCCCAGCTAAGAAGGGGAAATTGCAGTTTGCACAAACTGAAAGCTCATCGAAAAAAATTAAAAGCTGCATGCTCAAAATACGTATTATAAATGTCATTCACCGTACAATGGTTCGACGGACTTGGGTTACAATTTTGTTATACCAAAACGAAACCTTGAAACATCCTCACACTAGTAGAGGCGTAACCGACATCGAAAATGAGAAGTTCATGGCTGGAAAAAAACCTATTAGCAACAAATCTAAAAACTGCATAGGTAAGTGGGATGACAATGGAAAATGCTGTGCAGAGCCCATGAAAAATTTGATGATGATTGCATCAACACTTAAGAAAAGTTTTCAAAATCAGTCTTAGAGGAGCATGGCGTCATTTGGACTTGGTGAATGGTGTATGGTAGGAAATAAAATCGATTCAGGTGTTTATGTAGAGATTTAGGAACTCTCTCTCTCTCTCTCTATATATATATATATATGTCTCTTTAGCACTTAAGAATGGAAAGACGAATACGATTTTTTGCTGGATGATATTAGGCCCTTCATCTCAAAAGAACCGTAAAAACTTTCTTCAAAGTAATAAAGGAAAGAGCTGTAGTATCTTTGTTTCAGAGAACTCCGATATCAATACGATTTAAACTGTTTGGAATGTTTTTGAAAAGAATAGACAGCACTCAACAAATATATGCCTAACGCTTTCATGTAAACGAAAAGTTGATGTAAAACTCCTTTGCCTAACGTTAAAATATTGTATAAATTTCATGTCTCAACGCATCCAAATTTTAATTCGAGGAATTACAAAATATAATCTTGTTATGATCGGATACTTTTTTCCATATCACTATCATTTCTGTTTTATAACTATTAAATCCGGCTACTTATGCTTAAAATATAAAATGAAAAGTGTTTGAATTCACTTTCCTCTTTGAATGAATGCGACTTTTCACTATACATAAGAAAAGTTTGCTTTAGAACAATTATTTTACGCAAACATTTTAGATGACTCTATTCACAGATAACGTTTAACAAATACTTTGTGATACGTTGTTTATGATTCTAGTAGTTAAATAAGCGTTTTGGAATTATGAAATTTCCTAATTTCATAATTTTTATAAAAAGAATTGCAAACAAAAATTTAACAAGCGAACAGCTATTTTAAGTGAATTACAAACCAAAAGTTCAAAGTTATCTAATGGATTAGATGTCCTTCAGTGGATATCGCAACTTGTTCTAGGACACAGTTAGAAACAGATTAAACTAGATGATTATAAACGTTCTATAAATTCAAATTTATAATTAATGAAAGGGTTATTGTAATTAATCCCAGGAACATTATTCATCGTCCCACATACTTTATAAGATTTCACTTGAAACACAGTAGACATTGATCAAGTCATGACACCTTCACAGCTCAAGGAGACTTAAAGAAGGACTCCAGCATATGCATTTCTGATCCTAGTACCAGGAGGATGACACGTATAAGCACCAGATTAAATGAAGAGCCCTTCATGAGATAAAAATATATTCCTTTTTGCAAGAAATGCTTAAACTTGTATCCAATGGATAATTTGTTTTTCTTTGGTCCGTACAACTTTTTATAAGCAAAATGAAAATATTTATAACTTTGTAAAACTTAGAAACAGGTCTCTGCATTAAAATGTAAAAAAGGTTTCAAATTTCCAGTGCCCCTTCCATCCTTTGTGCCTTGGTATCATGGTACCGGCTACGCACCTTTTCCAATTGGCTTCACGTGATCGATTCTCTTCAGTTTTATCCATTTTTAAATTGATGTTTACGAACAGAAACAGCTTTTACGGTATTTTTTAATCACAAATTAAAAGGTATATTTTGAAAGTTACGATTTGCCTAAAACGTAATAACTGTCGTTCATTTTAGCTCACAATTTTATTCTGTGTGCATGAGAGGGATTTTCAGATATAACAAACTCTACGGAATGCGAAGATTTTATTTTCAGATACTCTCGGGCCGTCGTGGCGCAGTGGATTTTCCCACTGCTCTAGCAACCTGCGTGTTGTAGGCGGTGCAGGTTCTATTCATCCTTGGGTGTATTCCTCTCTTCTGTATTAGTAAAACTATTACTTGACGCTGTCTTGTGTTTGGCGCAGCATGCCCAAATTTGGCCCTAGCGCCATAGAACAACCCAACCAATCATCCAGATACTCTCGCATAATACATATCGGTGTTACCTTAAAATGTAGTTTATTGACTTTTTCGTAACGTTTAGCGTTGAACAATCAGTATCATATTCAGAACGCATCCTTTAGAATTTGCATTAACAGTGCTGAAATCGAATATGAAAATTAGCCAAGTGACATCACATTTGAAATAAACGAACACATTCCCCGCAGAAACCCTACCGCCACCTGCATTGAGCTTGACAAAAAATATAGACGCCTTTATTTAAACAAAGGGAACATTACCAAAATGTTTAAATATCAACCTGATATTATTTCTGCAAAAACATTTTTTTAAATTAGAAAGAAACGTCAACCTCATTTACTCCAAAACGTTGCACATAAGGATTAAGACAAAAATATAAATTCAAAAAGCAATTTTAATGGTTCCTTTATACAGCGATCTGTAGCCTTCTTAAATATGGCACTGAGACTTATTTTTGAAAAACAATAGAGCAAAGATTTAGGAAAGCTAATGCCTCTCTTAATTAATTTCTGCTGAAAGAAAATGTTTCACAAAGTGACTATTCTGTTATATTTTTAGAAAGTGCGATTTTTTAGAGAACAGATGAATATTTTTGCAAAGCCTTCATTTTAATTGATATTTCCCCTTTATTAATCAACGAGAGATAGATGCATTGTTAAAAATGGTTTTAAATAGAGTACTAATATGATACTCTGGATATTTTTAAAAATTGAGCTGATCATTTTTTATGATTACCTATTTAAATTTACCTAAAAATCCTTGTCGTTTGAGAAAAGCTTCCGTGAATAACCTTTTTAAAGTGAATCTTGTATTTGTTGTGCTGAAGAATATCTAGGAATTTGTAAGTTTTTATGTTTTAGTTTTTAATTAAGAGAATATAGGAACAAAATTAGAAAAATATTGATATTACAAACTCTTCTATAATTCTATCTGATTTTTTATTTTTACATTGCTTGATTTGGCAATTTTATTAACTAATTATATTTAATCTGCTTTGATAGGTTAATATTCCTTTCCAGAAATTTTTTAAAACTTCCCTCAACATATGAAAACAAGCATGATAGACGAAATTTATCTATGATATATCAGGATTGAAATTGATTGACCACTTTAAATATCCTCCTTCTGAGTTCTTTGTTGTTTTTCAATTTTATTAATCATCATTTTACTTGAATCACAGCAAGAATTTATAGACAGACAACAAACGTTTAATCATTTGGGTAACACATAGCGAAAAATCAATTACAAATATAAGAGTTCAGTTGAAACTAATTTATTAACCCATATATCGCACCTGATTTAATTACCCTTATGTATACATAGCAACTCACAACAAAAATGGCGCAACTGCACCAACTCACAATGAAGCACAATATTTTTACATTTAACAAACGATACTATTAAGCACTAGTAAGAAACCAAAATCATATAAGAAAAATGCTAGGTTTTTTTGAATTAATATAAGAACCAACTCTACAAGTTTAGAATTGGGAAGTAAGATATGCTTAAAAGTTTTCATTTTGGCTCTCCAATAAAATTTACATTTTTGAGGGAGCACTTATCTCTAGAAGGTGCGATATATTATACGAAATAGGTAGTTGAATTGACGTCGCACTGGAGCAACATGGCGGGTTATTTGCGGGATCCGGGATCAATCTTGAAGTGAAAGATCCAAAGACAACACCTCATAATTTTGAACCACAGTCAGACAAACGAGGGCAACACTTGAGCTGGCACCCCATTCTCCAAACTTCCACACCACGGCAAAGGACATTTGAGGCTACGACAGATTTAAAGTCCACCAGCCCCCACGTACACGACGGTGTTCAGTTAGGTCTAGTTTTGAGCTCGCAACCTTCCTATTGCTAATCCGCTACTATTCAAACCGGGTCAGCACCCTACGAAAATAAACAAATACTCATGATTATACAGAACGTTCTTTAATAAACCTATTTGACCATTATTTTTGTTACTGCTAGTTAAGAATTCGCGAATAATTTGTTTACAATTAATTTTTCCAATGTACTAGAGTCCGTCTAGCTAAATATAGGTGGAGGAATATATGTTTATTATGGAAGAGAGGAAAATTTTCCAAAGAATGAATTCCGAATTGATATGGCGGCTGTCGTGGCTCAGAGGGTATGTCCACTACTCTAACAACCTTCGAGTCGTAGGTGGCGCAGGTTCCATTCCTCTAGAACTACTCTGGGGGAATTTTTCTCCTTCTGTGTCAGTAAAACTTTCACTGTATATGTATGAATGTTTATTACTTAATATTGTATGTCTTGTGTCTGGAGCAGCATGGCCTTTATGGCCTTGTACCATAATTGCCATGCTGCGTTATATAGGATATATACATTATATAAGATATATACATTATATAGGATATATACATTATATAGGATATATACATTATATAGGATATATATGTTACCGTGAAAGACCGAAATTGGAGAATGTCGACTTTCACCGGTGAATGTCGACACATACCAAATACGTCGGTGAAAGATCGAATATTTCATTACATTCTTGTACATTCGGACCCTCACCGGTGTATGTCGACAATCACAGATATGCTCTGGTGGAGGTCGAAAAGAGAGGAGCCGAGGGTTTTTTCCGATACCCTAATTTATACTGAATGGATACTGCAGTGAATCGTGATCTTTTTCTTGAAAAGTTAAATGCATTAATTGCGGGTAAACGAGAAGAGAATTGTTTTTATTTTTCTCAAGAAAAG
The DNA here is from genome assembly GCA_933210815.1 of Meta bourneti. Lineage (NCBI taxonomy): Eukaryota > Metazoa > Arthropoda > Arachnida > Araneae > Tetragnathidae > Meta > Meta bourneti. The sequence continues at coordinate 60,769,409 of OW119923.1, read as the reverse complement.
TACTCTAAAATACTTTCTGAAATGTTACGAACCTCACAAAAACAATTTCCTCCTGCTCAAATTGGTGATACTGTACGAATACAAGTCCCTGATGTCGTCTGTGGTCGTACAGATAGCCGAAATGTGTAAGCGGTTGTTGTTGGAATAGAAGACTCCGACTTCTATAAACTGGCAAATAAAAATGGTGCCCTCAAGCAGCTTTACACACGTAATCAGTTCGTAATTTGTAAAGAAAAGTTACTTTCCATAGATGAGATTTCTTTTCAAGAAATGTCGCTGAGAGAAGCAGCTGCAGCTAATTCGAGAAGCGGGGGGCAAGGCTATACACGCTGTCATTGCAAAAGGAAGTGTTCCACAAATAAATGCAGTTGTAAAAGCAAGGGACTCTTGTGCAATTCAAAGTGTCATAATAGTTTAAGTTGTTGCAATAAATAAGATTTGAATCATATAATTAAGTAAGTTTTTTATTACTATTATTTTCTTTTCTCATTTAGAATGTACTGTATAATTAAGTAAGGTTTTAATTTCTATTATTTTCTTTTCTCATTTAGAATGTACTGTTTGTTTTAAGTTCTTGGTCACTCCTCTCAGAAAGAGAGGCGAAAAAGTTACGTCACCCTTGTGACGTTTTATCGCGACTGAAATACGGAGAAGAAAATATAAATCTCCGACATGTTCAACATTCACCATTAGTGCATGGTGAATGTCGACATTTGCCGGTGTAAGTCAGAAATAAGGGTATTTAGCAAATATTTCGGACATACACCAAGCGACTATGTGAATGTTGACATTCACCGGTGAAAATCGACATTCTCCAGATTTTGGTCTTTCACTGTAACATATACATTATATAGGATATATACATTATATAGGAATGGCCACCATATTTGCACCATAAAACCCCCCAAAACAACCAACCAACCGAATTGATGTGATAGTTGATTGGTCAACACCCATCAGTCAAACGCCAAACGTTGCTAAAACGGCAAATAAAATATTCGCTATCTGTCTGGTTTGCTTGCTTACGTTAAAAATCGCTCATAATGTTGTCCCGAATTTTTAAGTTTACAAAAATTAATTATTACAGTTCCCCATGAAGGATGCTCTGAAAGACCCTACATCCCATATTATTAATTTGGTTTCGTTACAGTCACTATCCACATCGAAAATCAATAAAACAAAGCACGATAGAGCATTAAAACAGCACCGTTATGCACAGCATGGGAGAAATCTAATCCAGCTGCCCAGATGACCTTACTCATTAAGGGAGATTTCTGTTTCCAAATCCGTTGTGCGTTTTTGAATTTCAAATTATGTTGCCTAGAATTACTAATGAAGCGATCCCATGATTGAAATTACGTTATCCGAAACAGCTACACAGCATGCATATGTGAGTTGAGGCTTTCGCTCTCTGAGGTAATGCATTCTTAAATTTTATCGCGAACAGCTTTAGTAAAAATTAAGCGGAGACGGGGAAAGGAACATTCGAAATATTTAATTCTTTGAGAAAATTTTGAAATGGTCCACTCTTTGAATTGGAGAATTTCGAGGCTTTGATTTTTCGTTCTCTTGAATGTTGTTCATTCTAGTAATCTGGGGATTAATTCATCAATCGGGCTTGTTTAGATTTATACCTCGTAAATAATCCGCTGAATACGGGATACAGACTTAAGTAAAAGTTATTTTTCCATTCGCTTGTAGGGGCGCGGTAGCCCAATTGGAAGAGTAACGGATTAGCAACCAGAGAGTTTCGAGTTCGAAACTAGGTCCAGCCAAAGACTCTCGTCTACACCGGAGCTGGTGCACGTTAAATCTGTCATGACCTCGCCAGTCGCCAATAGAACGTTGTGTTGTTCCATTGCGACGTTAATTAACTACCTATCTCTGAGGAGATTTTCATCTAAGAAATGAGCAGTTTTGATTCAAGTAGACAGAATGTTTCTCGTGAAATAAGGTGATTACCCTACATCTTATCTCGGGATGTTATTAGTATATCATACTTTCCAACCGGAAAGGAAATGACGTGACATTGAACAATCTAGAACATTCGAGTCATTTCGAAAACTTGAATAAATAATCAAATCAACATAATATACATGCAAACATAACTGAAAACCTTGATTAACCCAGCATGGTAAGGTTGAATACTGAACGGTGATCTGCGTTGATCACCAGCACTCTATTACTGAGCCATGCAATCTTGAAACTCACAGCAATACTATCAGAGTTTCAATTATTGCAAAGTTTGCATTGAAAAGTTTCTGAATATTAGTGGAATACTTTTCTGAGTTCCTCGGAATCACTTATTTTTTATCCCTCTAATAAGGTCTCATATAGTCAAAAAATGACAATAGAGCATAAACCAAACCTACCACTATATTTACTCATTTTTAAAACATCTGTAAGTTTCATGCGTCCTATAGGAATATTTGGCCTTTTTGTTGATAACAAAGATATTTCAACGAATAGCTTAAACTTTTCTATTTTTACTTTCAAAGCACATATGTAATTTGAAGTTGGTATGTAAAGTAGTTGTTAACCCTTTGCGCTCCATTAGCCAACCCCACGTTGGAGGTCACCAGTACCATGATTCCAGTTCTTTCCTTACATATCAACTTCAAATTCCATGACAGGTACTTTGAAAGTAAAAATAAAAAGACTTAAGCGATTCATTGAAAATATTTAAGTTATCCTCTACTAAAAAAGCTCAAATATTCGTATTCAATGGTACCGGATTCCGACGGGGTTCGGGAAATGAGGAAAGTGTTTTGTATTATAATGAGTTGTTCGTACGTCTGTGGATCGTTTAAGTAAAACAGGCAATCCAATAAACCAATCAATATTCTTGTGTCTACACAATTCCATAAGCCGACCCTCTTCCGTGTAATCTTTCCTTTCCAGTAAACCCTCTTCCAGTAAATCTCTCCCCTCTTCCCTCTGTAACCCTCTTCCAGTAAATATTTCCTTTTTTGTGCATGTCCATTACATGAAGTTGCATGTCTTGTGTTCGGCTCAATTTGGCCAAATATGGCCCTTACACTAAAAACCCAAACAACCTCCACGGGCAGACCACTTTGTGTCAAATCATTGCCTTTTAAGAAATGTAACTAAACGCAAAGCTCAACTTACAAAGGAAACAAATACAAAAAATAAGCATCCCGATAGATTTCCGGAGATGTTTCATTTCCCACTTTACCATACTTCAAATTTCATCGAGAGGAGAGAAGCGGCTCGAAATCCAGTTCCAATAAATCCCTACACGCAAAACCATAAATTACTTCGCATATAAGTACGCGCATTACCTTCTCCTCAAACTAGCATCTACTAAAGAGCAGACTCACAACGCACTCCATTCAATATTCCACACTTTCCAGACGTGACCTCCCCCAAACGAAGACGTGCGAGGAACCCCGATCACCGTCTACTCCAAAATTCAACGCAATCGAGTACTTCAAACAGCACACATGCTGTCCAAAAACATCTTTAACAAGTAAAAACACCCCGAATTTATAGTTTCAACCTACATTGAATTATTCATCGTGGAAAGGTATCTGGATGCCTATCAGGCCAGGTGACCGTCCTTCCATTAGGAAGTTTCAGGGGTGCGATAGTTTTATGTCCCCGGAGAGAACTCATCCACGGTCCTCATTTACTTAGCGTCATAATTTATTCATTGGCCGAAGCAGGAGAGTATAATTACGGAAGGGCTATCAGGCGTGTGGGAGATTCCATTTAATCAGATGGGTGACGTGAAAGAGCGGTCCACGATCTACCTAATAAATACATGTTGGTAGTTGAGAAAATTACGCATGCACATTAGGTTTAATGGCACTCTTCAACGAGCCCTGCCTTTTCATAACTATTCAGAGGACCCCTCCCCTGGTGGGGTTCGAAATATAATTAACCGAGCTCGTAATGAGCTAGCGTTTGAAGGCAACGTATGCTTGTGCTGTGGTGCCTAGTTTTTTTGGTGGCGTCATAACTGCCGTTCTAAATTGCAAACTCTGGTTGAAATGAGTTACGGATTAAAGTAACAGATGGATGCTACGATATATACGGGACAATTTGAATACAATGTATATGATTCGAATCGATCTTTCATTACAAGCTCAGTTTAAGGAAAGATTCATTTAAAAAATTCAATTGTTTTTCACTAGATATAGATATATGATGTAGAGTAAAATCTCGATTATCCGAGGTAATGTAGAAAGAGACCTTGGAATAATACGGTCATAGTGATACAAAATAGTCTATAAAAATTTAAGTAGTCTAAATAGTCTAAGAAAAATTTACAGTACTACATGTTACTGAAAGATTTATGAAGCAAGGATTAAGAATAATCTTTACTCGGATTTGTGTCTCAGCGTGTATTTATCATGATAACTTTAGAATGAATCTGGACGTGAGATATGTACCTTTTAAATTATCTTGAAAAGTCCTTAATGATCTTCTGTTTCGCAGTAATTTCACACACGCCGTCTGGTTGAAATTTTTAATACCATTATATTTTTAAAATGCTGCATAAAAAGTTTGCAGCAAATTAGAAAGATGGGGGAATTGTGAGTATTATTTTATGACAGAACTTGTGCGTTAAATAAAAATTGAAGAAAATTTCAGTGACATCATTAGTCATCAATCATATTGAAGTTTTGTTACCAGTTTCTTTTTTCGGTATCTCACATGTTCAAAATTTCCAATGCAGTAGAACTTTGATTATTCGACTTCCGATTAACCGAGTGCCGTGTTATCCGAGTCAAATTCGATACCATGTTTTTTATCGAGCTTCGAGCACGAATGTGTACTCTTTATTCCAGAGGCGAGAAAAACTAATAAACAGTTAATGACTTTTCAAGAGAGCAAAGGCGGTACATAACTCACGTCCAGATTTATCGTAAAATCATCACAATAAATACATACTGAGACACAAGTCCTAGAATAGATCGTTCTTAATCCTAGCTTTATAAATCTTTCAGTGGCAGTTGTAGTAGGATGAGTACAGTAAACTTTTTAAATTTCGTTTAGGCTATTTTGTGTTACTAAGCCCATATTATCTGAGTTTCTGGTTATCCGAGGTGGCCTTGGTTCACATTAACTCAGGTATATATACTCAAGGTTCTACTGTATCATTATGTTTAAAAAAATCTATAAGTATAGGTAGGTTAGATAGGTAGTTAATTAACGTCGTACTGGAGCAACACAACGGGTTATTGGCGACGGTCCAGGATCAATCCCGAAGGGAAGAATCCAAGGGCAAAGCCTCGTAATTTTGAACCAGGGTCAGATGATGAGAACACCTGAGCTGTAACACCACTGTCCAAACTTCCACAACACGCCAACTTGAGGACATTTGCGGCCACGACAGATTTAACTTGTACCAACCCCCGTATACACCACGGTCTTTGCCTGAACCGAACTCGGAACCCTCTGGTTGCTAATCCTTTGCTCTTACAACTAGGCTACAGCGGCCCCTATAAGTATAAACTATAAATATAAAACACGTACAAATCTATAGATTACAAAAATAATCACCAAATAACCAAAGACGTTAGAATATACAACTGAAAAATTAAAACGATATATGCCTACATAATTATCAGTCGTATGACTAATAATGTTAGGACATGATTTTTGGTTCGATCGATTTTATGTAAAATATAGTATAGTGGACTCCCTCTTAACCAGCCACTTCGGGACCGGACCCAGACCTGATAACGATTTGGCCCGTTAAATCGTCGTTCCCTTAATAGCATTAAAATACACTCCCGAAATCTTTTTTATTAGAATAAAACTAAGTATATAGCCTACTTTATTGTAATATGATATGTATGATTAAGAAAACTTAACCTGGAAGAACTTCCTTTGTTGGAAAAACTAAACACATGTTACTGTAGGCTATTGTGAGTGCATAATTGGTCAGTGGCGGCCGGTTAAAGCGGAAGCCAGTTAAAAGGTGTCCGGTTAAGAGGGAGTCCACTGGCAGTAGGAAGTGGCATCACAAAAGTGATGGAATAAAAGGAGGGATGGGATATATAATTTTAATATTAGTATTGGTTACAGTATTAAGTTTTCACGGTTTCACATGTGAACATTCCTTTCATGTTATACATAGATTGTCGTAACAGTGCAAAACGAAAACGGTTGCACGATAGCAAAATATAGAGGCAGGAACAAATCTCATTTGTGACTATCATATGTTGCAGTGCCTACTATTTTTCCTTGGACGGTGGAAGATTTTACTAAGAAATTGCATGTCAAAAACGTCACAGAAAATAATTTGAAAAAGTGTTCGATTTTCTGCTTCAATTCCATATGTTGAATTCGTTTTTCAGTTTTCGCTTTCGGGAATATCTCTTAGAACATAGGTTTTTGTCTGCTTTAACTGCACTGGTTCGTGCGCTATAAGTTATGCAATATAGTAAAATTGCCTTTTATGATTACAAGTGAAGTATTTAAGAAAAACGGTTTCTGTGAATTATATATATTAAAAAGATTTCAATTTAGAAAAGTGATGTAATATATGTGATAAATGTAAATAAATATTTTAATAAACTATTCAATTAAACTGTGCCTATATTTTTAGGAAACTAATTAAATTGATGAAACACACACTATAATTTTTTTCCAAGTGCAGTTTTCTAAATTCTATTTCATTTTATTTATAGCAATGCTTAGGTTCAACTAATTTCATTACAGAAATAAAAATAGATTGATTGTGATTACATACTTATTTAAAAATGGGAACTGAATGCAGCATAACTGGGAATTAGCGCTCCCAAATATTTTAAAGCTCTACAAAATCGTAAACTACACTCTAGAACTTATAAAACTCCTTATCTTAAATTCAAAGAGTACTAATAAGTATCTTAAATTCAAAATCGTAAACTACACTCTAGAACTTATAAAACTCCTTATCTTAAATTCAAAGAATACTAATGAAAATTCTGAATGGAAATGCATTTAAAAAGTTTTTAAATCTCAATTTGAAAATGAAAAGTTGACATTTGCATATCAAAATGACATTTTTAATGATTACCAGCTTGCGTTAAAACTTCTTTCCTACCTTAATAAAATGCTAATAACTTCATAGCGCTAGTTTTAGAGTTTCCAATATCATAAAGTAAAACATTTTCAGGCCTAAGGGTATGAGAATATAGATTAAGGAAAAGAATCTTTAGAAGATTATATTCATGTCATCGAAAATTCTATTCCAGATCATCTCTTTTTATTTGTTGTATTTTAAAGATTTCCTTGTTAATTACAACAAATAAAAAGTGATGCAAAGCAATCATGACTTTAATATAAAAATTACTTCAATTCTTTGTTTATTCCTTATATTGTTGACAGGGTATTTATGGTGTTCACAGATAGATGCTACCTGTAGCATATTAATAAAATACTTCACTTTTCTATTACACTCATATGAACAGATACATAGTGAAAGTAACTTAATTCAATTTGATCACTAAAAACTACGTCCATTTCAATTTAATTTTTTCAAAAAATTTGTAAATTTTTTTTGTTTGCAATTACCCACTCATCGGTTTAGAGCAGAAACTCAATAACTGACAAAAGAATTTTTTGCTGTGCCGCAGTTTAAAGACTAACTGTTAGATTTTAGGTAAAAAAATACAAATTATAAGCATTTTGAGCGTTGCAAATCTTTTAAACAGATTAGAATTTGACTGTATTTCTCATCACATGAAAATAAGCATTTAGTGCCCCTAAAAAATGTCATCTTATGAGTTTCCGCTCCAAGCTTATGATGTGTGTGCTTGCCCATGGTCGGACTTGCTTTTTTCCTCAAGGCGTTAACCAAAAACTACCATCCCTATTCCTGATCACTACAAACTGAGAGATGTGTATCAATATTTTGTTTGCAATTACCCACTCATCGGTTTAGAGCAGAAACTCAATAACTGACAAAAGAATTTTTTGCTGTGCCGCAGTTTAAAGACTAACTGTTAGATTTTAGGTCAAAAAATACAAATTATAAGCATTTTGAGCGTTGCAAATCTTTTAAACAGATTAGAATTTGACTGTATTTCTCATCAGCATGAAAATAAGCATTTAGTGCCCCTAAAAAATGTCAGCTTATGAGTTTCCGCTCCAAGCTTATGATGTGTGTGCTTGCCCATGGTCGGACTTGCTTTTTTCCTCAAGGCGTTAACCAAAAACTTACCATCCCTATTCCTGATCACTACAAACTGAGAGATGTGTATCAATATTTTGTGTGTCAGGGCGTATTCATCGGCTAACTTACTTTGTGTTGATTAAACATGTTTTTATTCCTAATGCCCGACCACTGTCCTATTCGGCCTACGACAGTACGAGGGGCGAACTGAAGACTATTTGTTATTTGTGAAGGAGCACATAGTGGGTAAGCCGTCGTTTCTCCTAAGCCCAGCCACACACCATAGCCATCGACCTCTTGATGAAATAGACAGATTATGTGGGCGGAGTCACTGTCGTAAGATCTTTGAAGGGTAAATCAGAAATCGACTTAGCCGATTGGCTATGGAAGCTCAGACTACTGTTTTTGATCACGGTGGATAACCACTTTAACCAAACAATAATTTAGGATTCATGCTTTTACCCACAACCCCGTGACAGATCGGGCAACTGGAAGAAATAGCATGAAGCTTCTGGCACCTGCTCCGTCTATTTCATTTTAAGGTCGATAACTGTAGCAGTCCGAGACAAAACATACTGCATACGCAAGCGTACTCCGTTTCTTTACAGAAAACATCTCGTTACGCATGCGTATTGCAGCTAATTTAGTGTTGCAGGACTAATGTTGGACCAATGTGTCTTGCCTTACAGGGAGAATCCAACCAACATCCATGCGATTTCATACTGGCTGGCAGACAAACGCTGACTACTATATCAGGTCGCGAAAACTACGCAGGTTTTCAACATCAACAATGAATTAATTTATAATTTTAATACATTTTTTGGAAATATTTCTTAAAGAAATGTTTCTAATTATTGAATTTTCACCTCAAACAATTCTAAAATTTGCCTCGCTGTAGGCTTCATCCTCCTCAGACTGCTTAGAAATACGATACAATCAGATCAATATCCCTGACTTAGAACTCAGGTGGTTGTTAATTGCAAAATGCTCTGACCTATCGTTTCACATGAAACGTTGTCATCGAAAAGCCTTCTAAGGATTCCAAAGGTGTAACAAGTCGAGAAGATGCATATGACAGATGGTGCCCTTCCAGAGGAATTACGTAAAAGTGGAAATGGTTGCATCTGTGGTGTGAGAACGAGCATTGCTGTCAAAGGGGATGACGTGCTGTGGGGAGGTGTTTGGACAATTTAAAGACTAGTCAAAACGTCACAATTCGTGTCGCCATTTTGCAATTTGCAACAAACAACTCTGCCTGATCCAATCGAGCCACGATAAGTTAAAAGAACTTATCAACGGTAGAAGTCGTAGTCTTTCAAGAAATTTATTTAAACTAAACTCAACAAGAAAAATCTTTACAACAATTATAAAATTGAGATGGGAACTGATATGGTAATTGAGTCGGGCTTATTTCTCCCCGCGTCCTTATTATATCATGGTATGTATCACAATCGAAAGAAAGCTCGAAGCGAACTTCAAATCTCTTGAGATTCAATTAAATGTATAATCTTTTTAATTTGAAGTTTGCTTTTAAGGTGTATATTCATACAAATATCATATCCATAAACAGATTCACGAATAGAAAAAAATTAGCTGAACCATTTAAAAAAATAAAAAACACTTTTCAACCCTCTGAAGGTCATGCACACATTATTCCACCATGTAACCTGCAGTTTTCACTACATGCCAACTTTCGACCTCTTTGGCAATTGATATTTTCTGGGATTCCTTCAATCAATAGATAGGTTTATTTAGCCATTATGGTGTTGTAGCGTGAAAGCAGCAGAACATTTCTTGGAAATCGTGTGACACTCAGAGGATTAAATAAAAATGTGTAAAGTAACTTTTAAAAAGAAACATGTATGTACACTGAAAGATTTAACACGTATGCAGAGTTGCATACAATGAGCACATTCGTGGATTATAACATTCAAATTAGCTTTAATCTTCAAATAGAACATGTAAGCATCGAAACTAGAGCTGAATAGATATTGGCTTCTATCCAAATGTGCCTATCAAACATTTGGTGAAAATTATGCTGCTATTGTAACCAGAGCATTGTTATGCGGATTTATAGAATATCCCTCTAGTTTCGCATGACCCATAGAATTGGATTATGCTAAAGAACAAGGCAGAATGCTTTACTGGCGATACATAATCGTCGAGCGATAGTACCAACTCTACGAATGGTTGTTACCCCTGGAAGTATTTCGAAGAAATATCTTGTTCAAGATCTGATAAATTTTGCTAAGGACGATATACCTCGTCGAGGCAAAACTGCCATATTACTCCAAGGGGAATGAAGATCAAATTAGGTCCTTGCCCTATTATTAAATCGTCCCTTGCCCAGAACTGGAGACAGTTTGGAACAGGATTTTGCATCAGAGGCTAGACACTACAGGGCAGACGCGAAGGTAAACCACCAGGAGGGTTATTTTAGCTTACGGAATCCGATATTAACCCAAGTACGATGCATGGATACCAAAAGCTTCAAAAGCTTGTGTCCCTTTGAGCTACATAGCCAAAGTAGAAAGTTTACAAAGTTGCCTTGAGCATGTGATTTGGACCCAAATTTAATGTATGTTCAAGGAAGACGCGAGATTTATCTTGCATCCGATGTCCAAAGAAATGTAACATTAAACAATTGGACAATACACATGTCTAGTCGGGCGAAACAAGAGACTCACAACCAGTCTAGTGACATAGTTGAATAAGATGCCTTTGTATTAGGGTTCTGAGCTGTAGAATGTTCTTGATTTTAATTAGCAAGTCTCACCGCTATCATGTATTCCATGAGATATTGTGATGGCACAAAGGTATATCGAATGCGGCTCCTTGGTCTTTCTTAGACTTTATTTAGTCACAATCGGCATGCAGTTTCTTTTAATTGAATTGACTACATCATTCGTTCGTAAAGAGTGAACCAAGCCTAGAGCTATTAATAGAGTTTGGGACTACTTGTAGAATAATGGACAGATATAATGGCATACACTTTCCAGATCCCTCCTGGTGGCCGTCTCGACGAGGCATCTCGTCATTAGCAAAACTGACCAGATCTTGGTGGACTAGATATCTCTCATTAGAAGAAAACTGATCTTGTTGGACAAGATATCTCGTCGAAACCACTTGGAATGGTAATTCTAACGAAAATCTTAAGTATGATTTCGGTTGGTTGGATTGTTTTTTATGGCGCAAGGGCCATATTCGCCAAGTAAATTAGGATGCTTTCTGAAGAGCAATCACCTCACCCTATTCGATATCATGATTTAAGATTTAATTCGTGTAGAATTTTAATAATATAATTGTCAAATATATACTGAAAATCTGACTCACTTTTGCACCTACAATCGAACGGTGCTATTCTCACGTAAACTGGCATACTAACTTATGTCTGACCAAACGTTCAATGAAAAATTAATTGTGTTGAGGCACGTTTATAACACAAGGTGCAGCAATGCTCCCTTTGGAATTTAAACAAAATGTGCCCCATGAAGATAAATGAATCCATTTAAAATTCTTGAAGAAGTTATTGATACTGCTTTCAGTAAGAGCTACTGTAATGCATTGTTCGCGGTGGGAGTTATGAAAGAAACTTTAATCAAAAAGTAAAGCTGTTAATAAACTGTCAAGTTAGCATGGTGAAAAGAGGGGGTTACCGGTAAAAAGTTATTCCTAACACAGGAGCTTGAAAATGAACAGGCGTCAAATTCTGATGGAAAAATTCCCCAAGCCAAAAACTTATATACATTGTGGATGAGTTATTTTTTCTCACCAGATTCTGTGAATCTGGAAACCTTTTTTAGATAAATTTTCCGTAGTTAGAACTTCAAGGTACTCCATTTTTAATTAACAAGGTAATTATTTTATTGATGGGTTGGTTAATATTCTATTCGCGTGGCATTGGCTAGGAATAAATTTTTAGGGAAATAAAGCTGTCTCATAAAGGTCTTTATCGATCAGCACAAGATAATTTTGTGTGGTAAGACTAATGGAGACGCTCTTTTACGATTGTAAAAGAGATATATACAGAATCCATTCGTTCTTATAATTTATCATTATAATTAAAAATAGAGATGCAGTATTGAAAACTATATTTCAGGAAAGCCACCACGGACATTTTAACACAATATATGCATTTATTCGAGCTCAAAAGACTCTACACTGTTACGTTAGGAGGTTTAGAATATTGTTGCGTAGAAATAATTAATTGTACAAAAGATGGAAGAAAACTTATAGGTTTATTTGGAAAAAAGAGACAGAGCAAAGCATAACAGATGTGGAATAACAAATAAATAATAATAAATTTTATGAGAGAGATTTTCGGTGCAAACTAATAAACTATACGGAATGTGAAGATTTTACTTCCGCTACCGAAATGCTCACGCATGGTACATTTTAGGTTTACTTTGAAATATAATTTATCGCAGTTTTGGAGATATTTGTCATTTTGTCTCTAACGTTGACCAATCAATTATCATATTTCAATTCTGAATTAATCCTTTGGAATTTTTATTGGCGAAGTGATGAAATCGTATTCGTAAAACAAGCCCAGTGATGTCATGTTTGGAATACGTGCAAGAAAGACTTTCAGCCCTCAGAAACACCACCACCCACATTTAGCTCGACAGAAAATACCTCTCATATAGAATAATGGCCATCGTTTGATGTTTTATGATTTGCTACAAGAGGCTTCTTTAAAGTTCTACGATGTCATGATTAAAAATACAAAATAAATTGTTTAATGAAAAAATGTTGTCTGTCAAAGTATAATGATGTTTTTGAACCTGAAACTTTTTTGTTTTCTTTCAATCAGTTATTTATCGTTTACATTTGTGAATTTCCTTTGGAATAAGAAAATTACAAATTCAGCTAGATAACGATACCATAGTTAGTTTCGAAGATTTTGACGAATAAGAACACTTACAAGGGAAAACATTTTGAAATAATTTATTAGCACTATTAAATTTTATATATTTTGGCAGATTCAGATGACAATTTTGTCCACATTAAAGAAATATTTAAATAACTCTTGCACCAAATTATATTCGCTTTTGTCGTAACTGGATACACATCACTACATACGACCCAATTATTAGCATTTAATTCCTTTCCATACATTTGACTCTGCTCTTTTATAATTCAAAAAAGAAATGCAACTGTAAAAGAAAAAGTACCAATTTTATCCGTTTCATAACTTGACCAAGTAAATAAAATATAATAATTTCATATCAGTTAAGATGCGATGAAAGTAGTTAACTATAATTACAATAACAAAACAACTAATGTAGAGAAATAAACAATACGTGGATTCGGAGAAATAATTTTAGAATTCAATTTACTCGAAAAATGTCTAGTATTTTAAAGGGACTATAACAATCATACTGCAAGCAAAAATCTAGGTTAGAATCTAAAATATATTAATTATTTTATTTTACAATTTTCATGACTGCCTCCTTATTTTGCGCGTGATGCATTCAACCGTATTTAGTTTCCATTGTCATAATGAAATGTCTCCTCCCTCTTGTGCACTTCAGAAATTGATTTACTAATGGTACTTTAAAATACTCTTTAAATTGATGCCTTGTTCAATGGTAGCTATTAATGTCTAGGTGGTGGCATATTAAAATACTTAGGCGTTATTCGTTATAAAGCGATATTTCTTAAAAATGCATACTATTTTATCAGAAATGAACCGTGAATACGTGAATGAATACGTGAATGAGTGAGAATTAGAATAGACGACAAAAGTTCTCAGTCAACATCAACTCAGTCAGGATGAGTGATTTTGTGCATTATTTTTTGAAACTCATGGATTAATTCGAAAGTTTCGGTTACTTTATTAACTGTATTTTCTTTTATTGGGATTTTCTCTCTCAGCGTACCCTTCCTCTTATAACACAAAGACGGATTCACGAGTTAAACGATTGCGGTTATGTCCCCGTACACAATTCAAGCAATTTCTTTATCTTATTATTTATTCCTCCGTACTAGCCATGTCTAGGGAACACGTTCTCCTCATTTGGAACACTGCTTTAGAAAGTGAGTGTTTGAAACAATTAAACAATTGTGAATACATTTCAGAAACTAAGCACTTGAATTTATGATTAAGTTAAGCAATAAATATGCCTTTCTTAAACAGATGTTTCCATCAGGACGCAGCCGTTACATCTCTGTTTACCAGCTACAGGTGCAACCAGATTTTCTGCCTGTATTTCATGTGTCATCTCTAATAAGCGTAAACAGTAACAAGAGAAACAAGGTTCCATGGTGTAATGGTTAGCACTCTGGACTTTGAATCCAGCGATCCGAGTTCAAATCTCGGTGGAACCTGCACTCTCTTTTTTAAATGCTTCTTTATTGTGTTACGAAATTCGTCAATTAAAACAGGCAAATATTAAAGGGGAAGTTGATTGATAAAATTAAGAATAGTTATCTGTTAAACAATTTTTCCAAAAATACATAAATTATTTAACATCTTGATGACATAGAACTATGCAGTTTAATTTGCAATTGAGTATCTTTCGATGAATGAGTTCGAATTTCATGCTGTTCACTTATTTGAAAACAAAATGTTTTCATGAAACGTTTTGTGTACATTTCAAATAAGTTTATAACACAGAGTCCGAACTGTACGATTGTTCAGCTGCAGATCGGTATATCAGTTAAGTTGTTTTGCGTGTACTGGAATATGTGACCATTTAACACAAGTACCAAAACGAATTATATTGTCAACTTATCTCGATTGTTTTAAACTGCACATGCGAAAAACAGCCCAATTGAATCTTTTGAACTATAGCAAATAAAAAGGATAATACAGTTCTCGATTCAGGGTAAGATTCTATTCCAGTATAAATTAATTATTATTATAAGATTCTATCTTACTATATCATTATTGTTATAAGAATTGAGACGCAATGTTATTTTTGTCTCATAAAATCTAAATTAATCAAGAACGTCGCAAAATAATTTGAATTCGCGAGAAATAATTCGCAAATTTTGTGAAAGTTTTTTTTTCTGCTTTAAATATGCAAGCATTACTCAAGATGCGTTAACAGATATGCATTTCTACATACAAATTCAGGTAAATTAAAATTAACTTAATCGAGAAATATTATGAATGCAGAAGAGTGATATTTTGTTAAATTATTTTTGCATCAAGGGTAAAGCAACTATAATGTAAAACTGAAAGACTAGTAAAGTAATGCAGGATCAACCATTTGCAATTGGCTTAACAATGCTTAGGTTTAGGCCCATTTTGGGGAGCCCAGAATCTTTAACTACTTTAAATACTGTTCGCACATAAATCTGATAAAAAATGAAAACAAAATAAAACGGTAATTGAAGCTTTCAAATTTTGAATCAGAAGTCCGCTTTTTTAGATTCACAAAAATCCCAAAGCTTATAATTTCTGGGGGAAAAGCATTTTGTCAAAATAAAAACAAATAGAATTTTTTAATGTAATCATTTGTTTTTTTTATGTTTGTTTCATAATCTCTCAAATGTAGGAGCAAAAGTTTCTTACCAAATTCAGATGTTTTAAGGTGTTCTTTTTTTACGTAAGAAAAACTACTCGCTTAACTTTAAAAAAAATCGATATCTTTCTTTTTATTTTAAAGAGCCGGTGGAAAATAAATTGCTTCGGAAACTTCGGTAATCTGAAAGAATAGATGTATTGCAAACATGCTTGTAATACAGTTATTTTCTTTCCTTTTTGTTTTTCGATGGCTTTTTAGTGGAACTTTTAGTGGAACTTAATTTAAAATCTGTCTTGCTTTGTTTAGTTTCCAATCTGTTTGAAATACCATTATGGGATAGGTACAAATGTCAAACTTATAAAGGTTAAAATGGAACAATAAGTAAAACATTGCAAGAAGGTAAAAAATTTAAATAAAGAACTTCTTTTATACAGGTTTTGCATCTGCTTATTATCGTTTGATGGAATTATGGAACAAATTCTGAATGGAGGGTTATTTTGGATGTAGTGCACAGCCGGTAGACTTGATTCAAACTCTGTTTTAAGCATAAGAAAATTATACGGTGCTCGCTAAATTCAATAGCATTAGGAGCACAATTCCATTTTTTACTTAACAAAACAACTTACTCTTCCACACTATCTTGTATAATTTTTCACGCTAAATTAGGAAATAGAGTAAATAGCAAAATGAAGTATTTCAGACACATTAAAGGGGGGGGGGGGCTCCACTCTTCTGCAATGAATGTCTTTAAATAAATGTTCATTGTGACCCAGAAAATCGCAAACTTCCCAGGTTAGGTGCTAAATATCGATGGCCTTAAAATAGAATCCCGACTGCCACTACCATCCTGACCTATTGATGACCGTCATTATCTCACGACTGGACTCGCAGCTAGCCTCTGATCACGACACACCAACGCTTTGAGATGAATAGGCGTTATAGGTGTGGTGCGGGAGAAACAAATTAAAGGCTCCCAGAGGACGATGTAACAAACTCGTAGGGGCAGAGCATACATACGCCATTGTGTCCTGCGGTCAGCAGCTGCTTTTCCCTCCATAATATGCATTCACATTTTGTGTGCTATCTGGGTAGCATTAATGCTAGGTTTCTCTTGGATGGAAACCAGAAGGAAACGAGCTTGACGTTGATAGATTAGAGGGAATTTAAAATTCCGAGAGGGAAAGAAATGCTTGAATGGGGATTTTTAGTAGAGTTTGATGGGGAATTAGAATCTTGAGCTGCCTCGGACTAAAGTTTCGTTTTAATGTATTGAAATAGCTCCCTTTATTCGCTTAAATATAATAAAGAATGGCCTGGTCCTCATTTTGTCGACTTTTCCGGCTCATTTTCTTCTGGCAAAGTTCTTGGCTTTTGTGATGCCTCGAGTCATTGTGCTTCGGGCTTGTAAAGAAAGATGGAGGAATGGAATTAGTTTCTACTTGGAAAATTAGCAGTTTTGTTTATATTTTTTTTATGAAGCAATTACTTATTTTGCTTATGTGTCTACTTACTGCATATATTGATCGACTAAAGAGAAAAACTTCTATAAAGTTTGCAGATTGCAGAGGGATTTTCTATAAAAGTTTATAGGTTTGATGATGCAAACACAAAATTTAATATTCTGTTTATTTAATGAGCATATAATATATGCTCGTTATTTTAAATATACGTTAACAATTTTATTGCTTCACTATTTTAATACTATTAAAATAGTGAAGAAATAAAATTGTTAATGTACTCTACACTTGTGATAATTTCCGTAGATATATGTGTTTTACCTATTTACGTTTGTAGATTTTCTGGGGAAAACAGCAAGTTAAAATTTGTGTAACGTCAAATTTAAATTTTTCTAAAAATTAGGCCAGGATTACAAATTGGGTTTGATTACACTTAAAACTTATTTTTAAAAATAAAAATTAGACTGTAATTTCTATTTTCATATTTTCACTGTAATAATATGCAATTTCATTAACATATTTCACACATAATTTGTATTCACATAATGTATTTCACAAAAATACGTAATTTGTGTTCCCATAATATATTCCCCTATTACACATGATTTGTATAAAATAATGAATCAATAAGTTTATCATTATACATAGTGGAAAGCAATAAAATGTTAGAAGAGTCAGTTCATAAGATTTTACTGACTTACTTTTGATATTTATTAAAACAATAAAAATTAATCTTTAAAAGGAAAGAGCATTTTTACTCTCACACACATCTAAATCATTCACGCATTCTCTCTCTTCATTTTTAATAGCTTGAAACCTTTCAACTTAGAAATCTATCAAAAATTATTACTTGAAGTAAAAACCATCAACCTATCAATACAATTCTGGCCAGAGAGTAGTAAGGTTTAATGTTTTCTATTTAAGTATCAAAAGGCCTAAATTGTTAGTATTGAAGCCTAAGACATGAGAGCATTTTTTAAAACTGGTTTTTGTATGATAGTACGGGTTTTAAGGATCTCTCGAAATGGTCCCGAAATGATGCTAGTTAACTTGTTTAACACAGATCTACGATTTGTGCTAATTGAAATACTTTTACCGCTTTGAAGAGCACTGTGCTACCTTTTGTGGAAAACAACTTTAGATTGAAGATCTATCATATATGAATGTATTTTGCACTTTACAAAAATGTAGTACTTTTAGTTTTTAAAGGGAAGGTGAAACTACGCATCTCTCTTACTGCCCATTTAGAACACTTTTTAACGTCAGAACATCAAATACGAGAGTATATTTATATATCTCAATCCTCTGATGATTATCCCACCATGCAATCTGCAGTTTTCCCTGTATCACATCTACCAGTTTTAGACTTATTGACCAATATAATCCTTCCTAGGATTCTTCCAACCAATGTATGTGGTCCTTTTGTCATTATGTGTTTTGTACATTAAAATTAATTGTCACTACTCGAAAATCGCGTGAAACTCGGAGGAGGGTTAATATACCTTGAATGTTTATGCCAGGCCTTAACCCTTCCAGAAGTGATGGGACGTGAGACTTTTCATCGCTCCTGAAAGAGTAAATCATAACTTCAAATAAGAAAAATATCAATTTTAAAAATATAACTTTCAGTGTACTTTACTCCTATTACGTGGGAGTGAGACTTTTCATCGCTCCTGAAAGAGTGAATCATAACTTCAAATAAGAAAAATATCAATTTTAAAATTGTAACTTTCAGTGTACTTTACTCCTACTACGTGGGAGTGAGACTTTTCATCGCTCCTGAAAGAGTAAATCATAACTTCAAATAAGAAAAATATCAATTTTAAAATTGTAACTTTCAGTGGACTTTACTCCTACTATGTGGGAGTGAGACTTTTCATCGCTCCTGAAAGAGTAAATCATAACTTCAAATAAGAAAAATATCAATTTTAAAATTGTAACTTTCAATGTACTTTACTCCTACTATGTGGGAGTGAGACTTTTCATCGCTCCTGAAAGAGTAAATCATAACTTCAAATAAGGAAAATATCAATTTTAAAATTGTAACTTTCAGTGGACTTTACTCCTACTACGTGGGAGTGAGACTTTTCATCGCTCCTGAAAGAGTAAATCACAACTTCAAATAAGAAAAATATCAATTTTAAAATTGTAACTTTCAGTGTACTTTACTCCTACTAGGCAAGGATGTAAAACGGGTCAAATTTTACTGTGTGGGTAGCTGTTTTTGAACAGCATCCCATCCTCAGATCTGATAGCTGATTTAAATCTTCCATTAGTTGAGCTAACGAAGAGTTGCGACTTGCATGATATTACAAAATACTTAAGACGTGATTTATTTAAGGGCCCATTAATTACGCTGCAGTGAATGCGTTCTTTGAGAAGCGCCGGCTGCATTCAACTGTGCTTAAGATTTATTACTTCATGCATATTTAGGAGCATAAGTTTCAAAGTTCATTTCCTCTCTACTCTCCAGACATTCGTGGACTGTTATTAAAATGCATGGCAGCCGAGTGTTTGTTGCTTGAAACATCAAATGAACTGTTTTTCAAATTATAATAAACATATCTGTTTGCGTGGTAATATCCCCTCAGAAACAAAGCTAATAGAGCCGGCGCCTGGTGTATGCAAATTGCACAAGCACCGTGTCCATGTATTAAATGATGTTACCAAGTGTTAACAACAGGGGATAGTCCCAAGTCAACGATAAATTTCCCTCCCAATCTTGACTACGGAATTAACTTAATGACTGTAATAGTGCTTTGAGGTACCTAAGCATCATTCCATTGTGTAACTAGAGTGCTCGTAGTGAGCTGTTATCAGACAGGAACCAAACTAACTTTTCTTCTCCACGCGCAATTTCCCATTAAGTTGCTTTTGTGATATTTAAATTTCACGCACTTCTTACTGATTTCACCTCATATTCTTGTTGCATTACACGTAATGTAATACAACTGCGATTTATAATTGACCGACCTCTTTAATTTTCTTTATTGGTGAGTAGATGTGATTAAAAACCGATGCGTATTAAAACAAACATTTCTTATAATTCGATATTTTAAAATGTAAATCATACTTCCTTAGAGTTATAAATGATATATCTTACTTGCAATAAAATAATATTATAAGCTATGATACGACTCACAAAGATTGACGATCGGATTCAAATTAATACCTAGCATTTTGCATTTTCTGTCCTAGATTGATAAAATCAAGCTTAACTTTGAAAGTGTGTGCAAATTATTTTTGAGACATTATCTTGAACTAAACTCACATTCAAAAAGATAATTAAGATGCTAGGTAACCTCTTTAATAAAGAAAGGAGATGAAACAGTAAGTACCGGGTTTTGCTATATGCACTATTTAATCTTTAGACAAATATATAATATAAAATGTCTAATGAATGTTCGCTTGCGCCTTACAAAATTTTATTTTTCTGTGATTTAGATTTATCTTCAAAAATCATGTATGCTATCCTAAAATTGAAAAAATTTGGCAGAGATCAAATATTCCTACTGCAATTTTACTGTCAATCTAATTTGAAAGTTGTTTTTGTTGCAATTTTAGGTATTAACTGGTGTACAAAATGCATACAATGTACACACATGTGAGGTTCTTAAAGTTTGCTTCAGTTTATAGTTTTATAAGAAATTGTCTAGAAATCAAATAATTTTCGAACTAGATGTATTTTAATATTCGAGAGTGCTATAAATGAATAACCGATGTTTTAGATATATACAAAACACAATGCAACGGTCTAGTACTATACAGAGAGTTCGTTAGCGATAGAGCTTTGAAATGGGAATACCAAGTGAAAGATTTTCGAATGAATTTGTGTGCACACCAATACAATCAAAATTGATAAAATATAAACATAAGTTGATAAAATACAAACACATATTGGAAAGCAGAATCAATTTTCAAACAAATGCTAAAAGCCACTTATAAAAACTAAATGAATTGCAGTCTTGAGGGCAATGTTTAGTATGAAATATTCCAGTGTGTCTCAACTTCTCAAAGAACTCGACATTTTTTTTTAATCCTACGCCAGTCTCCGATCACTCTGCCATCAGTTGAAAAGCAGCCCAAAAGAGGTCTGAAGTGATAAAATATCCTTAAAAACACTATCAACAGTATTTGCAACTGTATTTTCAAGAATTTTAGGTCCTTATGTGGTTGTCCTTGATGTGGTGTCCAGTCATTTCGTCCACTTCGCAAAAAGGACTTATAGCTTATTTTGTTACTCTAATACGATGTAAGTGCCTTTGTAAGCAGTCATGTCCAACATGAAGTCGAAAACAAGCGACTCCAACAGCTCAGGTCAAGGAATATGGGATTCGGGCTACTTCACCATTCAATAGGGCTATTACCAAAGGAATTCTACATACATTCTTGTATACAGAATGTTTCAAAAAGTTCCTGTACAAACTTTAAGAGGAGGTAGGTAACACAATATTTTTTCCCAACTATGATGCTGTTCTTGTTGTTGACAGGTGTAAACTTATCTTTAATTTTGCATCTTAACAAGCCTTGTGTATTAAATATATTTTAATGCATAAGACTTAACAAGTCATAGTCTTGTCTATTAAAATTATTTTAGCACATCCGGAGGGCACTTGCGGGTGTACAGGAAGGACAATGTTCCTCCACTTTAAGTTTATATAGGAAGTTTTGAAACATCCTGTATAGTCACGGCTTTTGAACAGAAATTTTACAGGTACTTAGTAAAATGCATTTTTTGCCATTCCATGATAAATATATTCTTGCCAAAGGGCACTCGTGACTCAAAGCCAAAAAGGGGGAGACTGAGCCCGTATAGTTCTCCTCAACTATCTTTTGTTGCATTTACATGCATGCACTTGCAATAGAACATAGAAAACATACAATTTCTTTTTTCCACTCAACAGGGACAATGATCGAATGCCTTCAACTCTTACTTGTAAGTAGCTTCATTTATATTTAAATTCTATTTAATGAAGCATAAATGTTTCAATTCGTTACCGTCAGCAAACAGTCCCAATTATTCCATGGCAATTAGATATATTCGATTATAAAAAACGGAAACAAACATCTCATTTAGAATTAGTTAAAAGCGAAAGCAAATAAGTAATTGTTTGCTGTGGGTGAACGAATTTAATTGGCGGAAATTACCAGATATATTTTTTCCTACAAAAACAACAAAGTTTGCTTAGATATATCAATGAACGGATATTAGTGATAAAGTATCCGGAAGAAATAGCGATGCAATTAAAATTGGAAGCTCATTAGAAAGGCTAAAAAAGTCCCCGTCTTATCTATTATTATAAATTTGAAATTTGATTTGCATTTTTGGCATGATGAGCCAAAGTACTCTTAATGAGATAGCAAATATGTGA
The DNA here is from genome assembly GCA_933210815.1 of Meta bourneti. NCBI lineage: Eukaryota > Metazoa > Arthropoda > Arachnida > Araneae > Tetragnathidae > Meta > Meta bourneti. The sequence goes on along the minus strand of OW119923.1, from coordinate 60,746,974 downwards.
ATGCTTCAAGGTAAAAGTGTGATAAGTCTTCTTTTTTCCAAACTAAAGTTGTTCTGATAATTTATTATGCTGTGAGAAGTATTTACTTTGTTCATTCTTTGTCACTAACTACATGCAAAGGAAGAACTGCTACGTTTCTTCAATAAAAATGTAAATTTTAACGAAACAAAAAATATGTAAATCGCGTTTTGCGGTTTTGGGCCATTTTTGCTCAGATACTTCCATTGAATAAATGAAGACAATAATGAGGAATAAATGTAATTCCTTTTGTACTTCTCGCTAATTGTTATGAATATCTTGATAAGCATTTATCATTCGTGCTTATTAGCAAGACGAGGAGTTACAAAAGGTTTGGTAAAAATAAAGCTTTTATTGGAAGCCAATGGACAATCCATTATTGAAATAATAAAATGCAGGTAGATCATATTCTATTTTAATACGACTCTTGTGGCAGGGTAGGAAACGTAAACAATGTTGTGGCGGAATATTTCCAATGCACTTCTGAAAAGGCTGCTTGCAGCATCCATGATAATTTTCTGCTATCTTTTAAAGTATAAATTGATTAATAAATAAAGAATTAAAATATATCTAATTAGTAATTTCCTTTTCTTTAGTATTGAAGCGCATTTTTCCGTTTGTGTCTGGTACTTAATTTAATTTCAAACTGCATATGTTCTGTTTCAAACGAATATTGATTGAGGCCGTAATACCAGATGAGTCTCGAAATGAAAAACCTAGACTAATGAATAAGCTGAGTCATTAAAGTTAAGCATTTAAGTAAATAGTTCACAAATTTATTCAGGTATAGATAAAATATTTTTCTTTTATTCATTTCATTCTTTAAAAGTGCTTGATTTGAGTTACACAATATGAGAGCTCACCGGTTTAATGGAATTTTTCAGCAGTCTGATGACAAAACGCAATGAGGAATATAGAAGATAAAAATTCAGTGCGGTAAAGAAAATGTAAGTGACCACGTAAATAGGATAAATAGGTCTAGATGTCCAAAGATACCCAATCTCTGTGGAACATGTGCATATGATGTAATTGAGTGCTTTCGGAAGTTATTGTGGTGGTAACATAATCGAGGTGTGTGCCATCTGCCTTGCACTTTTTTGGAAATAAAAGTACCAATAAAAGAACACAAAATGCTGTTTAATACATTGATCAATTTGATTTCATTGGAATAATGCATATCGATGTTTATATTCATTGTAATTGGATTTAAATAAGGTAAACAATTTCGTAATGATATATCATCAACCTTCTAATTAAATAGATTGGGTATGATATGATTTGTGATAGGTAGGCGATGAATAATTACATAAATTGCATAACAAAATTGTAAAAAACATTGAATACATATATCACTGAAGGTAGATAAGGGTTTTTTAATTAATGTCTCACTGGAGCAACAGCTCCAGTGAGATTTGGTTACTATTTGGTTACTCCAACTGGCTATTGGCGATGGTCCGGCATCAAACCCGAAGTACATCACTGAAGGGAACTGAAAAAAAAGGGATGAAATATATCTTAAATCAAAACATAAATGAAAAGGAAAGCATATTCAAGCGTCCCTAAAATATTTGTTAAATGGAAGATACATATTGGAATACTTATTATGCTCTAATATTTAATTATTCGTTAAACTAGACTAACAGACGAAGCCTTAGTCAAACTGTGAGTAAAATTTAAAAATCTTCGAAGTATAACTTATAAAGATTAAAAACATGTGAAAAAATGGTCAATAGATATTTCGGTAGAGAAAAACGTCCACTATCTTCAGGACAGAAGCAACCAACAAGAGGCCCTGGAAGGACTTAATTAAAAACGAATTGTGGCAATACTACTCAAGGATAACATTTTCAAACCCACGTTTTCCTCTCGTTGAAATCATCATCAGGTTTCTATCCTGATGATAATGGACGTTTTCTCTGACGAAATAACTATTGACCACTTTTTCACGTTTTTAATGTTTATTAGTGATGCTTTGAAGTTTTTACATTTCTCTAAACTTTTTGGGTTTTATTCTTTACAAAACGATGATCCCTAAAAAAGGGGATGTGAAAAACAATTTTGAACTTTATAGAAGACTCACTAAAGTAATAGATAAGCCATTACTATTACTTTAGTGAGCATTATATAGCAAGCTAATATATAAAACCTTAGGAGACACGATCAGGCTCAGAATCTTCCATACTAAATCATTAGGTAAGCAGTTAGTATAGAGTACATTTAACTAACTTGAAAACTATAATACTTTATTATTGTTTGTAAATCAAATAAGTGACCAATTCAGGAAATTCAGATAAAGGGGGAACACGTTACGCTATTAAAAATGTCCAATTTTCGAATAATGCGCCTTTATTTCTTCTCAAATCAGTTTTCAAACGTTTGACATGGACATGCACGTCCGAAAACACAATTTGGAAAACACTTTTGGAATAACAAATGGAAAGTGACAGCGCTTCACATTCCATTTCTTATTCCTCTCTTCTTATCGGAACGAGTCGAGACGTTTAATGCATTTCGATATTCCTTTCTATTCACGACGTACAGGGCAGACACAAAAGGTATTCATTTATGAAAATTATTTACCCCTGTGAAAGATTCACTATTGTTACTTGGTGCACCAGCTAGGTTTCTGAAGGAAAAATATATATATAATTCTATATCACCAAAACCAATATATATATATATATATATATATATTGGTTTTGGTAGGGCAGACACAAAAGGTATTCATTTATGAAAATTATATATATGGGCCCCAATATATATATATATATGGGGCGTTTTAAATGGTATTTGTTGGATATATTCGTGCGAAGTGGGGCTGACTGTTCTGACCGCAATTTGTTTTACTGATGTGAGTAAGCTATTACATCCCTGTTACTTTTTGTAGTGTTTTTATGGTCCAGTGTTGTGTTTGTGCTTGTTTTGAATTTGTGGTGTCGTAATATATTCCGATTTTAACTCATGCATGGACTTTTTGCCAAATGTGGCTTTTTACTTTTGTTCATTATGGTGTTTAGGGGGCAACTTTTGGCCTACCGCTGCCCACACACAGAAAACACCTTCTGGTCTGCAGAAAATGCCGAAAACAAATCTTGTGTTGTCTGGGTCAGGCTTCTCTCTGATCCATCAACACCCCTTCATTTTTGAAATATTCTTTAAAATTCCCAATGGTTTTCTACAATTGGAGTAACAACTGGTGTCTCAAGAATACAAACAAAACAAAAACTGCAAACGAATCTTAATTCTTCGTGAGCCAAGATATCAATGCGCAATCAAACGATAATTATTTGGCATTCACGCAAACTATAATTATCCGGCACGCGCTTAAAAAAACACGGACTACACATATAAGCATATACATATATTTAAATAACATTTAAAATGTGATAAAATATTGAATGTTTAATAGAAACTAAATAAAATCTATGGGGTTAATTATAAAGCACTTTTGTGGAGTGCGTTTCAAAACCGAGTGTCACAAATGCCGAGATAGGTGTTCACCATCTTTAATCCGTAGAACAATTTAAAGAATGCGCACTACGAGTGCTTAATATATTTACCATTATAAAACAGCAAAATTCGATTTTTGTCACAGAAGGTAATGTACTTCATTTTATCATTGCGGTATAAAAGTGATGAATTATAGCAAACTTGGTTGGTGTTTTGAGGCGCAAGGGCCACAAAAAGTGGCATTATTAAAACAATCGGAGCAATGCAATTCAATCCTGTGATTTAAATGATGAAAGATAAAGTATTATTGGAAATGTATTGCAACATCAAGAAATTTAGTTTGAGTAGCACACAAATAATTTACAACAAAGATAAAAGTAATATTTATTAAACTGAGGCATTTCTTAAATATTTTACTTTAACGTCAACATGTTTGGGGGGTTAGGAAATCCTTACAACAATGAGAAAAGCCATATTCATTCAACTATGGCATTTATTTCTAATAAGTGATAGAAATTATAAATAATTTATTTTGAAGGTGCTTAACTTACTTTCTTGTTTACTTTAAAATGGTCATTTGGTAATATTTTGTTCAGTCTGGTAATACTATAATACTCTTGTTTACCAACTAGTTTTTGAGGATTTGAAATCTAATCCTCGTGTTACTAAAAATTTCAAGGAATCACGTTAATATAACGCTTTTCAATTAATAGAGTTAATATATAAAAGCAGCAATATTATTTGCTGTCGGTAAACATTGGATTATTACACGAAGATGAAATATCGAACGTTCTTTGCACGACAGCATATTTATTGAAAGCAAAATAAAATATTCCCTTGGGGATCTGTTTTTATTCTGCCTTGAAAGAAAATTGATCTCTGGATTTCTAGTACAAAGTTTAAAAAGAAGGGTTTACAGAAGGATTAGTCTTGTAGTGCTTTTTAAAATGTGCTGATAAACACCTGACAGCTTTTAGGAATTTTCAGTAATCGTATTACCAGTTTTTAAAATGTTTTCGACACATTGTCATACACAAAATAATTCTTTAAACTAAAGTTTAATCATCGGTGACCTGTATTTTGAGAAAAGTTCATTGATGTTTTAGAAAATAATAGATATTTTCAAGTTTGTGTTTTAAGATTTCAAAGTTGATCTTTAAATTTCTGCACCATGTCAGGTTTTATCTAAAATTTGAAATCTTTGTATAACAATAGAATTTTGTATAACGTTAAATAGACAAGTAAATCAAGCAATGTTTCAATAATACAATTTGTAATAAAAAAGAGTAAATAATATACTAATAAAATATGGCGTTTTAAAAGTTATGAATATGACAATAAAATGTAATATATTTTCTTGTTCCTGTACTGAATTTATTTGAAAATTTCAGTGAAATTACATAATTGTTTTTGTAAGAAATTTCCTCTGTTTATTTTCGTCCCTTAGAAATTTCTGCATTACTTATTAGTCTTTTACCACTATCCAATAATAGTTCATTAGTGCTTATATATATTTAGTCCACTTACCTATGTACTTGAAATCTCTTTTACGTGCTCTAATAGAAGTGTGCAAAGATTTTCTTAAAATTACCCTGTATGAATGATGGAAAATCATCTTAACACTCATATGTTGCGAAACTTTTTTAAACATACTTCTACTACTGCTGTGTCATTTGAATCCTGCTGGATAAAATTGATTGTTTCGGTATTTTAGCAAAAACAATTGTTCAAGATTGTGACACTCATGATGCATGGATTCACAATGAAACTGGAAGTTTTATTACTAATGCAAGGATGACGTTAACAAGTAGAACATTCGAATATAAGGAGCTTAAATTTTCAGAACAATAATGGAGCATGTGAAGGATTCACCGAAAGGAAAGGCTTTTTGCTTTGTATTCAAGGACAAATATACATAATTTCTTTTTAAAAGAACACAGTAACGGAAACTTGCATGGATATGCAAACTGAATGGTAGATTACTTTATTACCCTATGATCCTTTTCGTTATACAAAATTGAATATTTGATGACTCAACTACATGAGGAAAGTATCCAAGGAAAAAGGATCCCTTTTCAAAAAGAATACATCCTAGAATGATATTATCTGAATACGCAAACTAGATTATTAGTTTGTTTTTAACCCTATGGCCTTAATCAAAACTGAGTACTTTGCGGCAATACTGCAGGAAAAAAGTAGTCAAGGGAAAAGGTCCTTTTTCAAAAAGAAAACACCATAACGCGATCTTGTCTGGATACGCAGACTGAATAGTTTGTTATCCAACGCCCTTATTCAAAACTGAATACTTGATGACACAATTGAATGAAGACAGAGACATATTCCAATATCTATCCTCTAAATAAAGGTGCACCCAGGGCCATCACACTGGGGTTAGGGTTGCCGGTACCATAGTATTATGGTCTGAAGTCTAGGAAGCTCAGAAAAGATTTTGTACTGGTTTAAGGGGCTAAAGAAAAAAAAATAATTGCACTGTTATATGCAGTGTTTTCTAAGTTCAGAATATTTTAATTGTTTTTATTATAAAGGTGTTAATTACATGAAGAAAAAAAGTGAAAATATACATTTGTAAAGTTATAGATTGATCACGTGGGGATACATATTTTTATTTCATGAGAAGCTGGTCAACTAAACTAGCTGTCAGGTTTAGTTTCCTCTGTGGGTGTATTCCTCTTTTCTGTGTCAGTAACACTTTACTAGTGTTTGCCCATTATTTGACATTGTCTATCTTGTTCTTGGTGCAGCTTGGCCAAATATGGACTTCGAGCCATAAAAACATCTAAATTCCATCAGTACTGGAAACCGCAGTGCAGATGCAGGGATCCTAGGTGCTCTTATTGAGCAACTTTAATTACTAGTTAGAAATGAAATTACCTAGAAAAACACGTAAAGTAGGTCAAATTTTATTCAACAGCCTTTGTTTTATATGATGTTGACAGTATTTATTTCATTTGTACTACGTAGGCATATTTAACGAAACAGACTTCCCTGGAACTGCATCTAATTTCGCGGCGAGTGTGCATTGCGAGAGAACTTGGACTTTTCGATCTACCCCGAAGCGATAATAACGAGTTTATCGCGTGCCATCAGCTTCAACATAACGAACACACTCTACGCTAAGAGTAATCATAATAATGAGAGGAAAAGTATTTAACGTTTTTTACCCCGCAATGTTAAATACTGCACGGTTCCAAGAAGGGAAGGAAGTTGTTCGGCGCTTTCCTCTCCCCAGATAACATTTTCTCTCCAATCGCCCCAGCAAGTTAATAAAAGCGATTGATCTATCACAGAGTTTAATCAACTAATAGGTCCTCTTCCCAGAGATTTCAATTTGCACCTTTCATCGCAATTACCCCAGATGTGCTTGCAAACGAATTTCTTCTAATCAAATACTTCTACACCCCCACCGACGGCTTAAAACTCCTCTAGTGGGGCAGATTAAGCTGAAAAAGAGCCTTCCCAACCCACTCTTCAGGCAGGAAGACCTAATCCATTAAAGCCTGATTGCCTCCCGCAAACCCCAATTCAGACCATACACTCAGTTTCTTTCGCGAAGTTCCAACACCGCAACAGGAATTTCAAACAAATTGCCCCCGTCCATTCAACACGTTTATTTCCCCCAGTACTTTAACTGCAACTTTCGGTATGAATCGAAGCGGTCGTTTCGCATCGCGGCGGTTACGGTTGTGTCAGCGCCTCTCACCGGTCCCGCCACTTATTGTAATTAAAATGGAGATGCCGCGGACTGAAGTGAAGTGGGAGAAGGCGCGAACCTTCCATCTGCTAATTAACCCTTCTAATCCCACAATTTAAAGTTAATAGCGCGTGTGTTCAGGGCACTTTGTTTCGGAGAGGTAGATGTTGGGCCTGGGAGTTTAGTTTGTGAGTTTTTTGAAATTTTCGTCAATAGGCCGTTGAGTGCAATGATTTCGGATGGATAGGAATAATTTGGTTTGGTGTGTCGGACGAGCTTAAAGGCATGTACCCACTGATATACAAGATTCGCAGATATGTTAATTCACACACGTTTTAACATTTGGGAGGGTTATTCACAAATTGAAATAAATTTTAAGAATTTTATAAATTCCTACACCGCACTCTTGAAGCATCGATTCCACGTCTGTCGGAAAAACAGTTAAATGGTCTGAATAATAATTTTTTATTTATCTGAGAATTAATCAAGAGACGAAATTGCTTACAATTGATGAATATATCAAGAGCAATTTTCTGAAGATACATTTAACTCTTGATAGTGATAGGGACCATGGTTCAGTGGGTTTGCCCACTGCGCTAGCAACCTGAGAGTCGTAAGTGGTGGAGATTCGATTCCCCTCTGGATGTATGTTCCTCTTATGTACCACTAGGAACTATTGCGTATGTCCATTACTTGACATTTTCTCGTGTTTGGCGCAGCTTAGACATTCTCTCTCTCCTTCTCATTCATTAGTTATGATTACACAAAAACTAAAAAATGACACAGTAATCTTAAGTTACAAATAGCATTAAAAAGCAACATGGAAAAGCAATGGATTATACACTTAATACTTATCTACATTTTAAGTGGTTCTTTTACAAAAATGATCACTGACGTGGGCAGCCTTTTCGAGCTATCACCACATGCTGTAATCTACATCATCGTGATCAAAGGCGACAAACACTCCAAGTATGTTTAGAAAGAACGAGACCACAAGTACCCTTTCAATCACTGGCACTGATGTTGGGGACAAGTTTCATGCTAAACATTTCAGTAACTATACTTAAATCAACCATAATTTGGTAGTTTAGAAGTAGATGGAAGGTATATTGAGCATTGCAATTACTTGGATTGTTTTACCACTACTGCTGAAAAATTAATTATTTTCCAAAAACTATTTTTACTATTATTTTCTTTGCGAAATATAAATTACTAGCAAAATTACCCGACACCTCACTCGAGTTGAATTGGTGAACTATATATTGAAAAAGTGACCAGAGAATAATCACTTTCCACATTCGTAGAAATTCTAATTCATTTAAGTGTGAGTAAAATACTTTTAAACTCCTTTTCGACATCTTTATAATTTCTGCAACCTAATTTGAACACAAATTCTATCATCCTATACATGCTTATCCATCCTGTAATACATTTCACATATATCGCACCCCTGCTAAAGCTACAAACTGACGAAAGGTGACATACACTAAGGTAACTACTACAAAAGACGATTCTGAGGGAGGATTAGGAATTCCCTTTCTTAAGTTCTTTTCCTGTAAAATTGCTCAACTCAATTCGTAAAAATGACAAATCTATGGCGAATACTCTCGCACTCACAGTTTACCTACCAATATTTTTGACTTGTGGCACTCTTACACCAGGTTTGACATTTTCGAATTTCGCCATCATTTAGGAGATACGAATACAGTGAGTAAAAAACGTTTCCGTGCACACTTACTATTTGAAATAAATGGCTTTATCATTTGCAGAATATAAATATTGAAGAAATAAAAATGGAAAAACAGATGAGCATAATTGCATAGAAAGTTTCTATTGCACTTAAACAAAAAATATTAATATAATTTAAAGCATAATTCACAATAACACAAAAATGTGCCAAATATAAAGCAAAAAAATCTCCGTACGGTGAAAAATATTTCATTAAATTTTATTTTCCTCGCCATGTCTCATCATTTAATGGTCAGTTGACCCTGCTTTTTGCTTTAATGACCTCTCTCAGAAGTTTAGGCATGACTCCCACAAGTTTTTTTGTTGTTTCTGAAGTAATTTTGTTTCAGACGTCCAGAACGGCACTTTTTAGATTATGTTTGCTGATGGTACCGTAATTTTTTAGTTCACGACCGATTTGTTCCCATAAGTTTTCCATACGGTTTAAATCAGGAGACTGGTGGTGTGTGAAGTTGCAGCGACATATGGTAAAGGCATCACTCTTTACAGAACGTTGCAGTGTGTTTTGAATCATTGTTCTGTTGGAAGATAAATGGTTTTCCAAGAGACAGTTTCGTAGCACTAGCAAGGACATTTTATTCCAAAATGTCTAGGTACGCATAGCTATCCGTGTTATCTTCAACAAAACTTCAATTATACGCACCAGAAGAACTCATGCAACCCCATACCTTTACATTTCCTATGCCAAGTTTTACAGTTATATGTTAAGTTTTTTGTTTGCCTTTGATGTTTTGGTTTTCTCCAAGACATAACTCGTCCATCTGAACCATAGAAACAAAATTTTAATTCATCCCTGAAAAGTACAGAATCCCAAAAAGATAAGGGCTTACATGCTTTTTTAGCAAACTCAAGACGGATGCTTTCTTCTGTGAAGTTTGTTAATGAATTGGCTTCTTAAATGTAACATGCCCATTGTAGCCACCTTTTTTCATTACTTTTCGTACAGTCTGAAATTATATTTCACGATTGTAATCAGTTTTCAACAAGGAGACAAGTTGTGGTGCACTAATTCGTGGATTATCGGGAATTTTTCGCAGAATATTCCTGGTGTATGTCTCAATTTCTGATGTTGTCCGGCTCGATTTTCCAGTTTCTACCTATCTTTCAATTATTTTTACCGTAGATTTAGATTTGTTTGCGATTTCTCCAATATTTTCCTTATTGATAAACCGTCATTTCTAAACTTTATCACCAACACGCGAATAGCTTTCGAAATTCTCATTTTAGGCGATCCACTGGTATAAAAATAATTTGAAATGATTACTTAACTATACAGAAATTATTTTTCATTCGATAGTTATAATAATTGAATGTGAGGCAGCTGGACTGTACGTTCTAATCAACTTTTATGGTGCGTACGAAAACTGTGTTTTGCCTTTCATTTTGCATGTTTCTCTCAGTTTTAATTAAATTCTTTTTATTAGTGAAAATTAAGGAATTTTTGTTGAGAACACATTCTGTAGTATGAAATAAGTTTCTTGTGCAGTTTCTGAATCTTTAGTGAGATTTCTTTAGAAATTATAATTTATACGCTGTTTTAGTTTCCGTAAGGAAACCTTTCCATCCACTGTATATCCATATCACTAAGTTTGTTTGAAAAGTGAATACGTTTCTTCTTGAAAATTCGGTTTTGTGGCACTAGCAATAATAAAAACGTATTTTAAACGGGAAAGAAGTTGTTCTAAAGATATTAATTCGTGACTCTTTATCTCTTGATCTCGCACAGTTGCCACAACTTACAACTAAAAATTGAACAAAATTTAAAAATACGAATTTAATTCGGAGCGAAAAAAACATAAAATATCACTACACGTGGCAAACGAACACGAGTTTCTGTTTCGTTGCAAAATATCGCCTGTCCCAAATGTTTGGAAGTAGTTTATATTTTGCAAAGAAAATAACTAAGACTCAAATTAAAAATATTAGAATTTAAATTCCGTAAAAATAGTTTAAAAAAGGACTGATTTTTCAGCAGTACCGGTAAAACAATCAAAGTAATTGAAATGCTCAATATGAATTCCAGCTTCTCCAAAACACTACCAAATTATGGTTAATTCAAGTACAGTTACTCAGATGCTTTAGCATGAAACTTACCTAAATATGTAAGCAGAGGAATTTTAAATAACGTATTCACTAAACTAAAATATGATTTATTAAATATAGAACATTGCATAAAAATATGTTGAATACATTTTATGTGATACTTGTATAAACAGACATACACAAAATGACACATAGAACGGAAAGACGGACACAGCCTAACGTAATTGGGTACAGTCACTGAATGAATGTATGCAAAGTTTCATGAAAATATATTCAACCGTTTGGATGTTGTTCAGGCACACACATACAGACAGGTAGATGGACAGACACCAAACGCGCAAGAGACGGATTTTGCATCAGAAGGGCCCAAAACTGATAGAAAACTTGAAATGGGTCGAAAATATTCAATGTACAAACACTCCAGTTTTATTTATATAGATTTCCGAATATTTGGGACAGACGATATTTTGCAACGAAACGGAAACTCGTGTTCGTTTGCCACGTGCAGTGATATTTTTTGTTTTTTCGCTCGGAATTGATTTCGTATTTTTGAATTTTGTTTAATTTTTAGTTGTAAGTTGTGGCAACTGTGCGAGATCAAGAGATAAAAAGTGTTACGAATTAATATCTTTAAAACAACTATTTTTCCCGTCAACTTTATTTTATTTTAGAATAAAACATATTTTAAGCGGAATTTTGTCATTATTGAAAGAATAATGTTTAAAAAATCCGAACTATGACTTTTGAAATGCTATAAATTTTTTGTCATAGCGACAAAAGGTCATGGTGGCTTATTTTACGAATTGAAGCTATATTTAAGAAACGTATATCAGGAAAGTTTAAAACAACTTTTTTAGAAGAAATGCTGTCAAATCGATTTACCATTTTAAAAATGGTAATAGGTTACCTTTGCTCTGTATGTACTGAAGACATTCAATTTTAAAACAAGTTCTTTCATTATTACAAGTAGCACAAAACGAAATTTTCGAGTAAAAACATATTCGCTTTTAAAACAAACTTAATTATAAATGTCTTATCAAATCAATTTGTCATCTCCTAAATGATGACGAAATTCGAAAATGTCAAGCCTGATGCAAGAGTGCTACAAGTCAAAAAATATTTGTAGGTAAACGAGTGCCCGAGTATTCGCCATAGATCGTCATTTTTACAAATTGAGTTAAGCCCTTTTTACAGGAAAAGAGCTTAAGAAAGAGAATTCCTAATACTCCTTCAATATCGTCTTCTGTAGTGGTTACCTTTAGCAGGGGTAAGATATGTGTGAAATGCATTGCATGGGTGGATATGCATGTATGGCATTTGTGTTCAAAGTTGATTGCAGAAAGTATAAAAATGTCGAAAAGGTGTTAAAATTTATTTTACTCAAACAAATGATTTGGCATTTTTTTACGAAACTGGTGATTTTTTTTATCACTTTTCAATCTATAGTTAACCAATTCAACGCGAATGTGTGAGGTCGGGTAATTCTGTTAGTGCTTAATAAAATCCAACCCATCCACCTACTTGAAGATGATTGATAATTTACATTCCTTCCCTTAAAATGCACTAAGTCGTATATTAATTGCTTATCCATCTGTACTACACTAGCATAATCCATAATTGTTATTAAGATATTTTGTACCTTGCGAGTACTTTAGTATATTCTTTTCTTATTATTTGTAAATTTTGTAGCTCGTGCAATGCTAATGCTGTAAGGATCACATATCTCTGAAATAAATTAAATTGCTACTTTGTAAGTGCTAACATTCTTAAACGCTATGTTTCTAATTAAACGATTTCCTATTTCTTTTTTGTGTAGATTATTTCTTTAATAAAAATTACTGTTTACTACTTTTTTTATTTCAAAAGCAGCGGTAAGGGACATTATACATTCTTGGGTCCAAAAATTCAAACATAAATAAAATACAAAGAAAAATCATTGAAGAAATAATTGACAAAAAATATGTTTCCTATTTCATTCTTTACTATGTGCTTCAGGAAAGTTTCGATTGTATATTACAATCACTTTTTATACATCGTGGACTTATTAGCAAGTATTATCACAAGACTTATTAGTATTGAAAGTATAATAACTTATGGAAGTTCAGACTACAACGTGTCACTTCCATATAATATATTAAGATTTACGTTGCTCAAAAATATAGTAGTTTTACAGTCAAAGAAAATACATTATTCAATGGTACAAGAAAGCTCTATGACAAGTAAACAAATAGAGAAAACAGGAAAAAAGAGGCACTATAATATACCTCCTTTGCTAAATACAGTTAAAAATAATCTCCAAAATGCATACTATTACGAACATTTGAAATATTTTTAAAAACACCAACACATTTCAAAATTCATTCTTTTTTCAAAGCTCATTAATTAATCACACATAGAATTGAACTTTCCGAGAAATCTGCTCGTAACAAAAGGAAAATGGAGGAAAAAAGAAGTATATACCTTACTTAAAGTCACATTATCTTTCCGAATCGTGAGCTCAAGATCATTATGAATGGGAGGAAAAGTCCGAACGAAATTACATTGAATTGAATTTCTTTTATTTTTAAATCGATCGCCTAATATGTATGGAAGCTTCAGTGGGATTAATTTTGAAAGCCCATGAACCAAACTACCATTAAAGGAATCATTTTTCAAAACTCATGGTAGTTAAAAAAGATTTTTTTCCTACGTGTATTTTTTAAAGCTTATTAAGCTTTTGGGCTTGAGGGAAAATGACAAAGGCCTCTACAAGTTTTGATCATAAAAGAAAGTAGGCAAATGCAACAAAAAAAATGGAAATTTGTAAAAAAGAATTTTTTTTCTTCCACCATATTTGGTAATTAAACAAAGAACGTGCTTAGCAATGTGTCACAAAAAGACTTGAAAATGTATCCCTTGACATTAATTAATATATAAATGTATTGTTATTTAAAAAAATGAAGGCTTTCTCATAAACAGTAGCTTGTAAATTACGCTTTTAATTATTTTTAGAGTGGAACCATTTTTTAGGTTCACTGATTATATTGCTTCAGTAGAGGAAAAATTCGAAAACGCAAAAATTCCCAAGATTTATATTCATTGTTTTGATGAGCTTTGTTCCCATTTCGCATTTTTACCGTTTAAAAATTATTATTATCGTTTGCTTTTTTCAACGAAAATGTTTGAAGCCGGCAAAATTATTCTTTTCTTTCATTAAAGCACTTCGATTAAATAGCTTTTAAAATTTTTACCCCGTTTCAAATTTAAAAAGTTTTGTAATTTACACTGTTTTTACTATTTACTTCAATAGTGTTATTTTGTAAACATTTTTCAATTTATATGTATTTTGATACTTTATTTTAAAATTTGATCATATGATGCAATACTTTTGAGAAATATTTCATAAATGTTTATTAGACACTACGTTATATTTTATTTTCAAATTTTAGCACAACCTTTTCAATGAAATTAGTTGTACTCTATTTTATTTTATTTCATTCGATTTTTTTTATTGTAACCACTAACGAAAAACATAAAGAATATTCACAAAGTTTTTGATAAATCAATGATATCGTTACCACCACGCCAAAGGCACCAATCTGCAAAATTGACGTTTCAACAAAAACGCGTTCAAAGTTTGGATGCTTCGGAAAAAGTCGAGTTACGACTCAGGTTGTTTTCCCATGAAAATCGTCATTTCCACTAAGAATCAAGATGATTCGTGACTTTATCGTAGTATAAAACATGAAATCGTGACTCGAAAAATGCAGTTAGGTGAAAATTTTCAAAATGCAGATTGGTGCCTTTGGCGTGGTAGTAACGATATCTACGCTGCTGGTCATTGAAAATGCAACGCCATGAAGGACACGAGATATCAAAATATTTATCATACAAATAACATAAGGCACGAGTGCAAAATGATCGATATTACAGCTCCGTTCGATTTGCGGAAAGCGGTGAAATCAGTATTTGTTGTAGCCGCCATGAGCGACAATAACTGGTGATGCACGTCTTGGCATCGAAGGGAAGAGGCATTGGACGTGTGTTTGTGGTACGTCAGTCCAGGCTGCTTCCACGTTTCCAAAATTCATCCGGCATAGCCGCTAGTGGTCTGTGATGTGCCTGATCATCAACCAGATGTGTTCGATGGGCGACAGATCTGGTGAACGGGCGGGCCCTGGAAGAAGTTAAAGCTGCTGGACATTGAGGACTTATTGTACGTTGCATGCCGCGTGCGGCATTGTCCTGTTGGAAACTGGTCGCATACAAGCCCTGAAAATGAGGGAGGACAACAGGTTCCAAAACTTCAGAGATATAGCGGTGACTGTTGAGTTTACCGCCAATGAGTTCTAGCATTACCACCGAGATAACAAGGCCTGACCGCTGCCATCATGGCGTCTCCATAGTAGTTATACGTGCGATACGAACGACCACCGCCGTATTGGAATATTCAAAGCATAATACAGTGAAATCTGTCTACAACGATACATAATATATTCTATATACGTCGAGACCACAGGAAAATATTGTTATACGTTATTACAAATTATTATAGCAGTTTGTAAATATGGTTTTTCCCTAGTCAAAACTATGATAATTTCAGAATGAAACTTCCACACCCTCGCGTTTTTCTTCCTTATTTACTAACGATAACAATAAAAGCAATAACATTAAAAAACCAGCCAAAATTATATCGTAAATTCAATTAAAAAATAGCGAAAAACTCTCTTATGACTTTTAATAACTAAAATACACACGTCAATCAAGCTTAATACCGCCCAATATCATAGTTTCTCAAATGCGACCATAAATCAAAAAGAAAAGAAAACCCTTTCTCATAGTCTAAAGAAATCTAATTAATGTTTTCTTCATCATTAAATCTATAAAAATGGGAAATCAAAGCAATTGAACTGTAAAAGCAATTGAAGCGATTATTATCATAGTTGGCTGAAGAATTTTTCATTGATATTTCACTTATAAAATTCAAACAATTTTCAATAACTTCCAAATTATTAACGTGACAGGGTGTTTTGATTTGATTGTTATCTACAGAAATTTCTTGGCCATATAAATGTTTCCATTTTCAGATTTGAATGTATTACAACAGTGTAATTTGTTGCAGGTCCTGGATTAAAACAAATTTTGAAAAAAATAACTTTTGACTCCTCAATTAGTTTAAACCAATTTTGTTTATGGGGTAATGAATCCAGAATTTCTAGTAGCCTATTAAAATTTTGAAAAGAAATAGATTCATGATGAGCAATGAACTCAGATTTGCTTTCGTTGATAGCTCTCAATAAATTGGATTCCTCAGTTTCACGAATTTTATCTTCCCTGCTTTTACGAACGGTGGGACAAGTTTTCGAGCGATATTTAGGGCAATTCGGAAATATACTTGGTATACCACCAACATTTAAACTGAGACGTTTCATGGAAAAGGTAGAACACTCACCAGTTTTTTTGTTGAATTTCGGTACATTACGGACGATATCATCGTTTTGAAAATGAAGTTCGCAGACTTTGCTGCGTTTTGATGGTGTAAAATCGGCTCGTGGAATCGCCCTGAGCCATCTTTTTCTAATATTTTTATCCTCTGGAAAGGAGAAAACCGCCACTTTTGGTGCATCACCATATCTATAATTTCCAGAACAAGTAGGTACACAGCATCTAAAGGGCATTTTGGATAGCCTCGTGGTTAAGCGTGAAGAAATCGGTCTGGACACACGTTAAGCGTGTTTGACGAAAGCCTTTAACCCCTTGACACTGTAATGTTCCACAAATGTTATATAACAATATTTAACTGCAGCTGCACTTGCTTTCCGGTAAAATAGTATAAAAAACCCTAATTTCTTACGCTACATTAAAGGTAATCCACAAGTAGCCGGCCATGCGGCGATGTTTGTTATGACTACTAGTAAGCGAGTCACGTGATCGAAACGTCACAGCGGTCTGGCCTTGTAATCTCGGTGGTAACGGTTCTAGCCGGGTGAAGTAGAATCCATTGGCGCCCCATACCAACACCAGGTGACGGATCGGTATGGCGATGCATAATGCAAGAGTCATGTAGTCTGTCCCCGCGGTGCCGCCAGACTCGGATGCAACCACCGAGACAGAATTTAGACAAAATCGAGATGTCTGAAAAGACGATGTCATGCCATTCGATTATGCCACCGTGTACGGCGTTCTACGCTCCACTTTCAGCCGTAGTCAAAGATAGTCGTGTGGTCAAAGATAGTCGTGTGGTCAAAGATAGTCGTGTGGTCAAAGATAATCGTGTGGTCAAAGATAGTCGTGGCACCGGACGCCTTGAAAAAATTCCCCACTGCTGCATACGACGTCGAATTGTGCATGCTCTTACAGATAGTGTGCAAGACACCCTAGTTCTTGATGTTGCAGTACGATCAGCAATAGCTATGCTCACAAGATGTCTGTTCTCTCGTTCGGTGGTGTGACGAGGCTGCTGCAATCGTTCGTTCACATCGCAGCCCTCCTGTACCCACCGATTTTATATTCGCATCATTGTGGCTTGATTTTGTCTGACACGAATACAGATTTCTCGGAAGGACAATATGCAATCTCTCTCACACACCATAAGCTACAATTCTTCCTCTGTCAAACTGAGAAACGCGCTCGTATGGCAGCTGTATTTTTCGACGAGACATAATTAAGCTCCCTGATTACAAGAATAGCGAGAAAAACAATTCCAATACTTAAAACCGGATTTCTCTTCTCCCTTTATATACTGCTTACAGGGGACTTGATTGGCGCACATGTTTTGCATCTACTCCGTAGGGCTAATCATTTGCATGTTCCTCTGATTTACGCATATTGCAAATTTCAAGACTACTAGATGCATCCTCGAATGGTCAGCAGTGTATATCAAGAACATTCTAGAAATCCTCTCTTTTGAGAAATTGTGCATGGAAATTCCCCAAGATATTTCATATAAATATATTTTTGCAAGTAATTGAAATTAAATTAACTGAACAAGAAAAATTAAGCTGTCAGCATTAGTATCACTATTTCTATTGCTACAAACAAATTTTTGACTTAATAACTGTCTCTGGAAAAAATGAATGAATATTTTAAAAAGGAATAAAAGTAAGTTTTAAAACAAAAAAAGCGGTGGAAAATGTGAGGAGTTTTGAGGTCTTCAAAAATTCAATTCCTTACTGAAATTTACTAATTCGTTTTAAAGACGAGAATATTGAAGATCTGTATAACAGAAATCAGTATTTCGAAGTATCAGATCTGAGCAGCAAGTAATATTATAAATAAGATGTATTTTAAACACTTAATTACGCAAAAGAAAATCGTTAATAAATGAATGCATGCGTACTTGTTGAAAAAGAACCTTAGAAAAATGCACTTTTCTGAAAAGTTAAAATGCCGTTAAAGAATGTAAGAGGTTTTAAAACTGTCACTGAACCCATTTTTGGTTGGTACAGGAATGTTGAAGGCTGTGTTATTAAATTTAAATGTTACATCTAAGTTAATTAAAAATTGAATTCCAAAAAATAAGACATTCTGTGAGAGGGATTTTCAATGTAAACACATAAACCAGACGGAAAACGAAAATTTTACTTCCGCTACCCAATTCTCTCACATACATCGGGGTAGATTTAAAATGCAGTTAATTACCATTTTAGGTGACGTTTGCCTTTTAATATATTGGTGTTGACCAATCAACTATCATTTATCAATTCGCAATTTATTCATGGGAATTTTTACTGGAGAAGTGCGAAAATCGTATTTGAAAAATAAGCCAATGGGCGTAACGTTCGGAATAAATAAAGGAAACATGTTCTTCCGCAGAAACGCTACCGCCACCTGCATTTAGATTGATAGAAAAAGCCTGTTATTAGAAACTTCGAATTATCTTCAAACGAAATGATCGGTATTCGTTATTTAAATTTGATTTATTTTAAAGAGTAAAAATATTTTTAAAAGTTTACTATGGGCTTTGTCGATGCATTCTGGATTCTAAAAATTATCACTATTTTTTTCATACTGTCATAGTTGAAAAAGATCATATCAGATGCATTTTATGTCAAGCTAAATGTAAATGGCCGTGCGTTTCTTCGGTAGGACATGTTTCCTGTGTGTATTCTGAATATAACTTCAGTTGACTTGTTTTTCGAAAATGATATCAGCACTTCGTCTGTAAAAATGCCAAAGAATAAATTACGAATTGATGTATGATTTTTGATTGGTCAACACCACTTAGATCAAACGCCAAAAGTCGCCAAAACGCCGATAAACTACATTTTAGGGTAACTGCTATATGTATTATATGAGATAATTTGGGTAAAATGTGCAAAGTAAAAGGTTTGCATTCCGTCTAGTTTGTTTACACTGAAACTCCCTGTCATATCACATTATATACTGAATTCATTCATCACGTAACCATCTTAACAGCTATTTCAAAACAAGAACTAAATTGGTATCACTCTCACAGATAAACAGTACTTTTGGAAATGAAACAACGATTTTTCAGATTGTATCAGGCACCATATTTACTTTACTAAAAGACCTCCACAGAAAAACCTTTAGAGCAACCACTGCCCCCGTACAGAGCTAGATTTCTCCAGAGTCGCAGTCATTTAAGAGAGTATTTATCTGAAAAATGTACTCTCATATTTCATTTCCGAGAATCTTTTCGCTCTATATATTTTCGGTCTAAGATTGAGTGGTAGCTAAGGTTTGGGAAAGAGTTGAACGCTTTTTATTGCTTTAGTTTCTTTAGAAATCAGTTTTAAGTGGTCTATAAGAAAATGGGAAATCAGAAATTTTATAAGCATAACTAGGCATGTAGCAAGAGAGAAAAGCAGTCCTTATTGCAATACTTTTTGAATTTGAGAATGTAAAGTACATTTTTATTTTTTCTACTTGAAGCATGTGGACTTCAAGTTAACAATGATGGAACGAAAATAATTTCATTATAATCAGTAAATTATATTTGATTTGTTGTCAAAACACACAAAATTCTAGAATCAGTATAGTAAAATTACAATTTCTGATTATTTACTATATAAATATTTCTCGGGTTATCCATCTGGAAAATGGAAAAGAAATAACATTAATTTTAAGCAACGGTAAGCAGAATCAGCAAATCCAATTGGTTTCAAAGAGGTAGGAAGGTAGATAGTTGAATTAACGTCGCACTGGAGCAACACAACGGGACATTGACAACGGTCCGGGATCAATCTAGAAGGTTTAAAAGAGGAAAACAAAACAACTATATCTCTTCAGAACAGAAAGCCCTATTTTATAGGGTTGTAGAATTAATTGATAGGAAAGTAAGAATTAAGTACACATTTTTTTAAAATGTCATCAATGCTTCTTGATTACATCAACAGATATAGGAAACAAATATAATAATCTGAATGAAAATAAAATATATTCTAATTTCTAACATCACTGACATGAATATCTTTTAGTCATCAAGCAAATGATTTTATTAATCGAATTAACTTTCAAAACTCCTCTCATAAGACACGTGACCATCATACCTTGGGAAATTCCCGAACAGAGAGTATCTTATGCCAATTTTTCCTTGATTTCCTTGTATTTTTTCGGTTAATCGTTTCATCTGTTATATATATATATATATATATATATATATATATATATATATATATATATATATATATATATTTAAGTGCAAATAGAAATTTATCACTTTTCAAAACTTTTGAATTTGTTTTTGCTTAAAATGTTGCTTAACGTATGCCTCTTTTTTGAAAATTTTTTGTTCATTTACAATTGAATGATACACTAACCAAATGGAGTTAATTTGATTTTCTTGTGTAGAAACTATTATGTGAATTAATAATACGTGGGAAAATAATGGCCTTTATTGAAATTATAAATTTTAAATCAAGCAGTCTAAATTTTATAACAATCGGATAAAAATTGCAAAAATTTGTTTCGAAAGTCGACTGTCTCCCTAAGCCATTTTCGGAATTTTCGATTGAAGTAGGCATAATCACATATTCAGATGAAAAATGGCTTCCATTCCGAAAGAGAGTGAAATGACTATCACATTTTTCTAATTGGTGGTTGCTGTTTGTTATCACCATAATGTTAGTCCTTGGGTCATAAAACCCAACACGCCCAACCAGCATAATATTACATTTTCATTAAATGAACCACTTTTTGAATTTCAATATTCATGTAAAACAATCTTTTTATAACGATCTCGGTCCCTTTCGAATCCTAACCCTTAAGAAAGTTAGGCAGGCTGACTTGTGCGGTAAAACAATATCTGGCTTGGATATTATTTGGACTCTGATTATGAACTAAACACGTACTGACGCTGTTTTGTGCATAATTTGTATCCGTCGCTGGAAAATTGGATTTCGACAATCTCCAGGCATACAAAATCTTGTATTTATATCATGTTTAAAGACATAAGATATTAATAAGTTTTCAATACATTTTTTATTACAGAAATTAGTTTTGTAGTAGTGGGTTGAACATTGGAATTGTGAGTTCAGGGGTTTGTAACAAGCAGCTCGCCTCTGAGCTTTTCATATGATGGTGGTCATGACCAGAAAGAACATATTTTAACAATAATGGTGGTTGCCCTTGACAAGGTACCGCGTTATAAGCAAAACTGATCAGATTTTGATGGACAAGAAATTTCATCAAAACCACTTGTAGGTTAACACATAGCAGAGGGTGTTATCGAAGAGATCCTGTGAAAGTATTTGTAGTATAGATTGGATACTATTACGATCCAGTTTTACTTGGAAATGGAGAAGTGACAATTATCTACCTCAAATCGTCTGCTTATAAGTGAAAGTCGAAGATTTTTTCCTGAGTAAACAAACTAATTAAAAAATATACCTTATTTATTACAATTTTATTAATAAGTTGCTATAGTTATACATAGTCTTAATGAAAGTATTCTGAATAATTGACAAATTAAATAAATACAAAGAGTTATAAATAATTATTAAAATGATAAAAGTACGCAAAAGTAATAATTTTCGCATTGAAAATGAGAATTTTCAACTTATATTTCTCATAGCAGTTTTTTGATTTAATGTGTTTTACTTGTAATCGGCGATATATTCAAATGAGAGGCGTTGAAACAGGATGTGAGATAGAAAATGGAAGGCGAAAATAGATGCAACACTACAGGATTTAAGGTGAATGAAAAAGGAACTGGATTATGCATGACCATTTATATATAGATGTACACAGTAATACTTATAATAAAAGAGACATCACATGAAAGAGATGAAGTAAAGAAACCACATACACAGAGATTAAATGAAGATATAAACACAAAAAATGCCTTTTCATCTTATCTTTGTGTTAAATGGAAATTTCTTCAAAAAAACTTCTTCCGAATCTGAAATACGAAGAAAATGTAAATGAACATTCAGAAAAGAATATCCAAACTCAAAACCCAAGGAAACAATAGGAAAAAAGACCAAAATCACAATAGAGAAATTCCAACATGAAATTAGGGGACCTTCCCAACCATTTAAGCAATGCTCGGTTAAGAGGACTGACGGACGTTTCTCTCCATAAATGATTGATGAGTGAACAGGAAATTCGAAGTCTCGATACTTTCCGACGAAGGAGCGCACACTACGCCCTCTATTGGGCAGCGTCGTTTGCATGCAATTCCCAAAATGGCAGACAACATCAATCACTGTGACCGTGACGGCTCAGCAATCACGTGATCCGTTTCCAGTGATTAGACTGAAAGAGTCATATAGGTTTTTTTCCAGCTCTTTTCTACTTCTGTGTCATTTGTCATTTATCTGTTTGTTCGTTCTCTGTTCTGTAGATGTGGACCAGGCGGCGTGCGTTTAGCTGGCGTGCTTTGGCTTAATATAGCTCTGAGCCGTTTATCTTTTATGAATGGGGGAGAAATTCGTGCTGTTATTCTTTGCGAACACAAAATGCGACTTTGTCTGACTGAGCTATTAAATTTTAATTATTCATCACGTTTATAATCAATTAATCCTCTGAGGGGTTTGCACGCAAACATCCGTGTGCAACCTGCAGTCTTCCCTGCATAACTTCAAACCAGTTGGTACATTCTTGACCAATAGAATTCTTCTTGTGATTCTTTCAACCAATAGATATGGTTGTTTAGTCGTTATGTGTGTTGTGGAGAAAAAGCAATAGTACACGTTTCGGAAATCTCATGACTCTCAGAAGGTACAAGTAATAATTTTGCTGTACAAAGATACGCAGTATTCCTACTCAGCGGGAATCTCCAGCACCATAGTGTAATATGGAAATATGATAAAAATTTGAAGCCTGTTTCCTTAGTTTAAATAGTATAAAGCTATTTATTGCATTCTTAATTTTGTTTTGTTGTGCAAAAAGTGTACTAATAAAAGGAGATAAATAGTTATACTTATGTGCAAATAAGGAACAGATTAGTGGAAAATATAGCGTTTCAAAACTCCCTGTACAAACTTAAACTCTCTGAGAGGCTTACACGCATATATCCATGTGCTTCATCAATAAAATCTTTCCTGGGATTCTTTCAACCAATAGATGTGACTATTTAGTCATATTATTTGTTTTGTGGTGAAAAAATTATACTACACTACTCGGTAGGAAGGAAGGTAGTTGAATAAACATCCCACTAGAGCAAAGTAACGGGTTATTGGCGACGGTCCGGGATCAATCCCGAATGGAAAGATCCGAGGACAACGCCTTGTAATTTTGAACCACGGTCCACTATCTAAACTTCCACTCCAAAGAGAGGACAATTGTGGCCACGATAGATTTAACATGCACCAGACCCCACGTGCACGAGGGTCTTTGGTTGGATCGAGCCTCGAACTCGTAACCTTCCGGTTGCTATTCCGAGTCTCCACCAACTGGTCTACGGGTCCACTGCACTACTCGGAAATCTCCTGAAACTCGGAGTTAAGAAAATATAGCTGAATAAAGACACCTAGTATCCATGAGCAGCGGGAATATTCAGTACCATAGTACTGGATCAAGAGAGGGTGTGAACTGGAAACGTAAAATAATTTTGAAGTCTATTTCCTAAGTTTAAAATGTAAAAATATATTTATCACAAAAAGATATTCATTGCAAAATTTTTTATTGTTGTTCAAGGAGTGTACTAAGAAAAGGTAGGTGGTTGAATTTACCTCACACTGGAGCAACACCACGGACTATTGGTGACGATCCATGATCAATCCCGAAAGGAAACTTAGAAAAAAAGTTAAACATTTATACTCAAGTGCAAATAAAGAAGAGTACTGGATATATACATGGTGTTTCAAAAATTCCTGTACAAACTTTAACCTTCTGGGAAATTTCCACGCTCTCCGTGTGCAGCCTGCAGTCTTTCCTTGGATGACATCCAACCAGTTCGTGCCTTCTTGCCCAGTAAAATTTTTCTCATATTTCCAATTCCCATTTCCAATAATTCCTTTTTCAACCAATATTGAAATTTGTTATTACATTATTTAGTTATTATGGTGTTGTGTGGAAAAAGCAATACTCCGAAATATCATAACCCTTAGAGGAATAAGGGGAAATAGGGAACATGAAACTAAATAGCATTCATAAATAATGTATATTCGCAAGGGTCACCCAGATGTGCTAGAGGTTACACTAAGATGCAGACATGGAAGACAGCAAGAATGTGAACAACATTTTACCATCCCTAATGTTACAGTTTGACAGTTGTTGTAAGCTTACTGTTTCCCAGTAGGTGCTCATAATTGCGACCCCGAACAATAATGCACGTCTGATAGGGTCGACGCTTGGGTACGAAGAGGTGCGAGATATTTTCAAGCCGAGCATACTTTCTCCTTTTTCAATCAGTTCATGTGATTCAACGCAATCAATCATTATAGATTTTTATTTAAAGAAACGAAGAATTTACAATTTCCTGGTAACAATTTTCCAAAACAAATTACTTTTATTGGTAAAAATTGCGGAATGTATTATTCTCTTGAACAGAATTTACATCATAAATATGTTTGTATAAAAATTTGTTCATTTTTCACCTATGACACAGTTTTTGATGAACTAAATACAAAACAATTTTGATAAGTTTGAGCAATTTCAAAAACCCTGAGCAGATTGAAGCAGCAAATTCTATGGAGAGTTGTCTAAATTTGTCTAATTGTAAATTAAAATATTGTCTAAATTTTTTTACCAAAAAGAAACCAATACAAAGTATTAGCATTTGATTTACAAATACATGCCACTAAAATGTCACCAAATCTATGTGGAAAGATTCTTTAGTTTCGATTTGTCGTTTTTATATTATTCGAACAAAGCAATAAAAAATGCAAATTATATTATTCGAACAAAGCAATGGAAAGTAATTCATAAATAATGTTAGTTCCTAACAAGAGAGCTCGGTAATGCTTTAATCTTGAAAAGAGACTTTCCGTGATAAAGCAACATAAAGATTCAGTTTCAAACAAGAGTCTTAAATATTTCATTAAGAACCTCTTTGAGAAACCATTCGTCTTCTGACAATTGAACAGTTTACGCAATTGGAAGAGATGAGCTCCGTTTAATTTTCCATCTGTTTTCAATTATGCAATGGAAAAAGAATCAAAATGATTTATTTGCAGCCATTGAAGATCAAACAATATTCGCTGTTCTTTAAGTATGATTGGAGCTTTACATAACTAGGGAACAATGTTACGGTACGCTTTATGTTTTGTTGCAGATATCTTTCTTACCTCTGAATTGAAATAATATGTTACAAATCGTTAGTAAGCTAAATTACAGATCAGTAGATATATTTTAATTTTCTGATCAAAAATAGTTCTAAATATTTGAAAATTATTTCAGTAAAAGTGGTCAAGAGTAGGCTAGAGAGTACTTATTAAAATACAATTTTTATGTTCTTAAAATCTTCTATGATGACTCGGAAAGTGTTATATAGCCGCCAATTTTTCCTTAGCTGAACTCACTTTAATATAATTCTATTAACCATCCAAGTGTTCTGACGAGATATCTCGTCAAAGATCTAGTCAATTTCATTAAGGACGAGATATCTTGTCGAGACAAAACTGTCCTATTACTTCAAGGGGAATGATGAACCAAGTAGAAAAAATAAATCGTCCCTCGCTCAGAATTGGTGACATTTGAAACAGGTTTCTACACCAGAAGCTGGTCACTACAGGGCAGTTTTTAACGAGCAGCTGGAGGGTTAAGAATTCTTAAATCGTATACAATGGCGAAACTGAATAAAAGTGTATAAATATTTGCTATACTCTTAACTGATGTTTTAATTATATCATTTGCTATACTCTTAACTGATGTTTTAATTATATTTTTCATATCTTCGAAATTCAATTACATATTGTGAGCCTTATCCTACTAAAATAAATTTCTAAAAGCAAACGGTAAAATCAGAAATATTTTTCATAATACAAGAATGCAATCGTTCGGGTTATTGGACTACATAAAGATAAAATGCATAATGTTTTTTATTTTAAATGATTCTTGATAGTTACTGCAACAGGGTGTTTAATTTTTATATTGTTTTTCCAACACCTGCTCATGGACAGATAATCTTTCAAGCATTAGCTGGCGAGAACCTGTCAGTCTCAGTGTTAACCCGGGACATCATGGAAGCTGCTGCCACATCGAACCCACCGTGAACTGTGGGAAGACATATCTCCCTGAAGGACTTCAGAAGCTGGACGATATTTACGAATCGTTTTGAAGAAACTTCAAGTAGACAACTCGATTTTGGCACATGCTAGATTCAAACTCGTAACCAAGCGCTTCATCTACCAGTTTCTATGAGCGCAACTTTTATATTATAAAATATCTTTTCCAGTAGCTAACACGAAGTGCAAGAACTCGTGACCGACTACTGCTGCCAGTGTTTCCAGAACGAGTATAACTTCATCTGGTACAAATTCTTATTGAAAAATAAAAATTTCATGCACAATGTTTCCGCAAAAATTATGCCGGTAAGATATTGAACAGGTGGGCGAGCAACAATATCCCGTCCCTCTTAGTTGCGTCACTGATCATGAGAACCTTACGACTTCAAAACTTCCTTTCTTTCGAACGGAACCATTTTCATTATCTTAGTTTACAAATTAAAATATGTTTATCTCGCTTCCACTCATTTTCCTTACTACAAATGACTATTATGCAATGTTTTTTCGATCCCGAATCCATCTTCCGAGTCTTTATTGACATGTAGAAGTAGCATTCTGTATGAATCCAAGGAACTTGTAATCTTTTGCTAACTTTTTAAAATATTAAATAGGATGAAGAATAGTCGAGTCACACAAAAAAGAACATTTTTCATATTTTAAAAATCAGTTTCTATGTGGACTCGCAAAAGTCAAAATTCAGCGTAACTTTACTTTTATCCAAACCCAAATCACCTTAATATCTTTATAATTTCTTGTAAAGATTTTTGTATGCTCTCAAGAGATGGCGCTGCTTCGTAATTTTTAACAGATGGAATTTTGTTTTTGTCTACGATACTACGCTTTTCACCATCTGTGTTCTGTCTACTCCTAGAATCGCAACCATGTATTAAGCTTTATGTGGGAACTCTCGCCTTTCTGTTCTAAAGAAGCATAAAATTTTACTTTTTACAGTCCATCCGCTTCGAGTTTGAATTACAAGTGTGTATCTTGCTCAATACCATTTGATTAAGAACTCCAAGTAGTGTTGCGATTTTAAAATCCTTTTCTCACAGATCAAACCTTCTGCATTGTGTAGGTTTGGTAAATTAAAAAATTCGTTACCTCGTTTCCACTCATTTGCCTTACTACAAATGCACTCAATTATTCAAAGCTCTACAAATTCATTCTCCAAGTTTTTATTGACATTGTTGTTAAAACTTTTATAAAATATCTTACAGATACTATACATGAAGCTGGTATTCGCAAGCTACGGGAATTAGTAAGAACTGGCCACTATATAATGAGAGGAATTTCCTTCTTGAACACAAGCACAATGGTTTGGGTTAAAAATCTCCATCTTCTCAGTCTATAGGCACCCAAGGAATTTGTAATTTTTGGTTAACTTTATAAAATTCGGAGTTGGAAAAGGGTTGGTCAAGAATCATACATTAAAGAATAGTTTTTATGTTCTGAAAGTCAGTTTCTAATGTGATTCAGAAGTCATTATTCAGTGCAACTTTCCTTTTATCCATATAACAACGCACTTTAATATAATTTTATTTATAACTCCCAATCGTGTACCTTATGAATGATGTATACTTTAAAAGAGGGATGCACAGAGCGTAGCTCGCGGGAAAATGCAGCCCTCCGTTGATACGCTGGAGGCTCGCCTCACCATGTGTTATTTTAACTTTAGCAAGTCACACAATAAGTAATTTAGGTTAAAACTAGGGTAACTAGGATTAAACTAGATTATGGAAGTTGGGTTTCAACAATTAATTTTATAAAATCTCGTGGCGCTCTCTAATCAATGGCAATTTAAAAAGTTTCTTGAAGACAAAAATACGCAAACCACTTTGGGTCAACATATATCTGCAGACAAATTTTTCAGTCATGAATATTATCAAATAGAATAAATAGGAATAGCTGATTGATTAACGAAATTTTAAAATTAATTTTGTGCTTGGCTACTATAAAATCGAATCAAATATTAAAACAATGGTTAAATCCATGCAATGTCATGCAGATTTAAATTATGATTAAATTATGCAAATGGTATTGATTTTTTGCTGGCCCTCCCATTAGTCATAAGTGAATCTATGTGGCCCTTGATTTTGAGTCTGTGCATCCCTGCTTTAAAACCTTCTTCCTTTCGAATAAAATCCCTTACATTGTCTAAGGTTTGGCAAATTAAAAGATTCATTACCTCGCTTCCACTTGCTCGTTGCCTTACTGCAAGTGCACTCGACTATGCGAAGTTCTACAGATCCCGAATCCAAATTTTCATTCATGCTGTTATGAAAACTCTTCACAACGAATCCGATGAAGTTTCTTGGATTCCCGTTGTCCAACGCCATCAAAGCGAGAACGAATTCGGGAGATTGAATATCGACCATTGTTCCCGTACCCTCGCATACATTTCCCGGGCTTTCTTTGGAGAACAAAGGTTCCAGTGTTTCTATATTTGATGTTTCAAAGACCAAAGAAGCCTTACAAAATGCGGTAGGTGCTTAGGCGCCGGATGCTATCAATCCCTCGAAGCGTTGAAAATGAACCTATTAAGAGACGGAATTGATATTGAAGTTCATGTTTTGTCTTCGGAAACCTCAGTCTGTTTCGTTGAAGCAGGTGAAGGTTTGTTTGTGTAATTGAGTGGTGCTCTCGAACGTGAGGAGAATTAGTAACTTTCAGTCTATTAGTTGTCTTTATTTTAGCTTGGGCTTACTAATTTGGTTTTATTTTAATCGAAAGATAAGCAAAACATTATTCGAATTTTCCCACTGAAAGTATGTTTTCAATTTTTTATAAAAGGGAATATCGAAGAGCTCAAGATGTAATATAAAAACACAAAATATTTTATGCAAAAGAATTTTAGTAGAGCAATTAAATGTTACACACATAAAACATACTTAATTTACAAAAAGTGCCGTTTGATAAAACAATAATAAAGTAAATGTAATGTAGGTAGATAGGTAGGTAATCAAATTAACGTCGCACTGGAGCAACGCAAAAGGCTATTGGCAACGGTCTGGGATTGATCACGAAGGGAAAGATCCGTGGATAACACCCTGTAATTTTGAAACAGGGTCAGATGACGAAGAGAAGACCTGAGTTTGCATCCACTGTCTAAACTTCCATACCACGCCAAAGTGAGGTCATTTAAGGCCACGACAGATTTAACGTGCATCAGCTCCACGTATAAGACGATATTTGATTGGATCGAATTTTGAAATCACAACCCTCTGGTTGCTAATCCGCTACTCTTCCAACCGGGCTACTGCGGCTTAAATCAACCACTTTGTATACAAAAGGGACAATATTAGCTATACAAAATTTAACACTTTTACAACGCGTATGTACTTTACTATGAAATGTAACAAATAATACACTTTGATGATGAAACAAAGAACATATAAGTAATAACTTATCCATGCTTAGCAACCCCAGCAGCTCCTCCATATGTTTTGGATTGTATCTGGGTCTTTGTGGGACAGATCAGAAGTTGGTCACTGTGCGACTTGTAAAACATTGTCTTTTGGATAGATTTATATCAGTGAACTGCGGCTCACGAGCCACCTACGTGTTTTTGGTTACATACACGTGACTCTGAAGTAAAATTGAAATGAACATCAATTGAAAATGAAATGCGATATTAAGGACACAGCCCAGGTTTTCCTTTTTGTGCGGTACATATTATCTGAGGGTCCGAGAGAACTGGGATTATTGCCACTCAAGGGTCAAACGCATGGAGAGGCCATAGCAAATGCTGTCCTTGAATGCATGGAAAAATCATATCCCACTCAATAAAATTATGTCAATTGCAACCGATGCTGCAAAAAAGTATGACGGGAGCGAAAAAGGGTTTTGTTTAATTTTTAAAGGTAAAAATTAATCATGACGTTATTACTTTCCATTGTATACCCCACCATAAAGTACTTTTTGCACAAACATCTCCAGAAATTGGTAAAATTATGGAACTGGTGATTAAGATTACCAAATTTATTACAGCTTAACCATCGACAATTAGTTGCTAAATGAAATGGAGAGCGAGTATTCAGATGTTCTCTAGTATAACTGGGTTCGATGGCTTTCCAGAGGCGACGTGTTAAAGCGCTTTCCATAATGAAATCAAGATATTCCTTGACAACAAGGGTGTGTAATATTCAGAATTAACAAGGTCAGTGATTGAAAAAATTGTACTTTATGGTGGACGTTACATCACAACTGAATCAGCTCAATTGTAAATTACAAGGCAAGGGAAATACAGCTTTTTCAAAAGTAGAAGTTATTTCGTTTGAAAATAAATTGATTCTGTTCATTGAAGGTTCAGAGAGGGGAACTTTGTTTCATTTCCCAAACTTCTCTCAATATCACCGAGAAAACAATGCACTGTTTTACTGTTGAATAACTTTTGAAATTATATCTGAGTCTAGTACTACCCAATAAGTGCTTAACTCTACTATGACGACATTTCGTGAACTTGTATTATGCTTTGTTTTTCATTTAAAATTGTTTTCAAACTAAATTTTCTATGGCAAATGACCTGACCTTTATAAAATTACTCCCTGAAGAAATTAATGCACTCAGCTTAACATTTGTTTTCAATTAATATTTCATAAATTTATTTGAATACTTTATGGGTCCCTCTAGGAAACTGGTGAACTTAGCCTCCACACATTCCACAATTAACTTATAATATAATATAGTCATAAAGCAATCATGAATTACTTTTTGGTAGACTGAAGTTGGAGGGAACTCTTATCACATTACTGACTGACAGTTGTAATTATTAACACGTGTGTTCTCAAACAAGTCCTATGGCGCTAAGCACGCAAATCTACGGATGGTCCACGATGAGAAACTGAACTGCCAATGCGATGAAAATCACTTCCAATAATTGTCTGAAGCTATGTGATAATAGACACTGTTTCTACTCTTGTATCACAGCTTCATCATCGTTGCCACCCCACCTCATTTCAATACTGATGGCCTAAACTCACATTCCGCTGCCAAAGACAACAAAGGACAATCTAACGGTCACAATCATCCCTTCCACGACCACGCATACGCAAGCACAGCCATGATGCTATAAACTGATCTATTTGCCTTTATTAGGGCATTTTCATGTACTGTTTTCGTAGTTTCTTTTCAAAATGCCATTTTTCAAGTTTTCAGTTATTTTTTGTTGTTTTTGAATTATTATTTTACATGTTTTGGTGCTCTCACGATAAAGAGCAATTTTGATTGAATTTCCTTGAAACTATTTTTCACTTCTGTCAGGGAAAACTTTCCATGAAGAAATTTCAAGAGACTGAACAGTGTGATGTAGTTTATTTAAAGTGGGCTCTTTCAGTGCAGGTGGAAAGGAGCTACCTCTTCAATGCTTAACAATTCGTTGGCAGACTATAAAAAGTATTTTTTTTTTAATTCTGCACATGGTATTTGTTCTATGTACAATTCTGAACAATGAAATAAAAACTTTCATTTTGCATGGCAAACTAAAAATATTCCATTTAATGTTTCTTTTAGTAAATGCTTTCTATTTAACACATGCACTATGAGAAAATGTACATTGCATTTATATTTTCTCTTGATTTCTTTCTTCAAAGTCGGTTTTTAATATACCCTAAATAACACCTTATAATATATAAAAAAAGCATAAAGACTGTTATTGTAGAGAGTAAACGTAAAAAGTTTAAATTGCATTTTTGAGAGCACTTTTGTCGCTTGTTGAGATGTATAGGTTACTATTTGTTACTTCATGCACCTCTTTCAATAAAACATTTTCCAACAACGATGTGATTTTTTAAATTGTAAAACCTTCAAAACAATGAATAATCACGATTTAAAAACTTTGTCAATGCAAAAAAATGCTTCCTTAATGTTAAATATTGTCAATGGCTATTTCGGTGAAAGAAGACGTCCAACACCATCAGGACATAAGTCACAAGAAGAAACGCGAGTTTAAACATTTGTGGTTCTAGAATAATGTTACAATAACTCATCCTTTTAACCAAGCCAATCCAGACCGAATACAAAGTTGAGGAAGCACCAGCGTCATTCACTAATGTGTTCGACAACGTAAAAGGTAGGTAGTTAATTAACGTCACACTGAAGCAACACACGGGCTGTTGGCGACTGTCCAGGATCAGTCAAGAAGGGAAAGATCAATCGACAACGTAAAAATAGATTAAAATGTAATTTTAAGATCATTATTTTTGTTTTTAGAGCCTTTTATTAGGTTCTTGGGGGTCACAGATGGCCTATAGAGCATTTTCTAGGAATTTTTAAGTTCTTAAAAAATTAGCCCCACATATAGGTCTAGAACGCTATATAATAAGAATTAATGCTTCATAACAAGGAGACCACACAGAACATAAAGGATAACGGTAAAAATGACAAAGATATCTAGCATATAGTTCCCCCCCCCAAAAAAAAAAAACTACCCGGCCGTGACAAGAGCATTAAAGAAATCAGAACTTCTTGAGATATGTAGACTCTGCATTTTTCCCTGGCAAGAAGAAATTATTTAAGCGAAAGATCCTCGGGGCATCCTCGTGCCTGTTTTTCTACAGTGTGCAGAATGAGCTCTTTTCCCGAAACAAATCTCGCAAATCTTGACCGCTGCATCCTCCCACCGGTACTTAAAGGGACACGAATGAGCGATCGCCAGAATCGTAAAGATATCCTCAGTGACAGTGCTCCTGCCCCTCACTCCCTGGGAAAACAAGTTTACTAAATAACTAAAAGCTAAACGTTTTCCCTGGTGACTTCCACGCATTATACATTTAGTAGCTCATTATCCTAAAACTGCCTGCGTTGTAAGAAATGCATGGCGGAGGAGACAATGCCCGTCAATGGCAGTTTTGGGAAAGGTGAGGGATAAGTGGCGGTGTCCGTGAAAAGTTATGTGGATGGAAGTTGGTGGTAATGAGATTTGGGGACGTAATTTCATTGTGGACAGATCTCGGCTGTCCGATAAGATGTAGGGTAAATTTGTCCACTGTTATTTAATACACTGAGGCTTCTTTCCAGTACAGACGCTTCGTGCAGTAGTATAATAGTTCCATCGCTTCACCGGATGCATAGATACATGTAAATTTATGGCAATAGAAACACCTTATTCAAAGGTTTGCAACAATTATCTGTATGATCTTGAATAGGGCTGATACCTTGTCAACCCTCTAAGTGGTTTCGACGTGATATCTCGTTCATCAAGATTTGACCAATTTTGCTAATGGCGAGATATCTCGTCATCAAGATATTGCCGATTTTTTATCATGACGAGATCAAGATTTGGTCAGTTTTTTAGTAATGATGAGAGACAAAGAGAGTTTGATGGGTGATATATCTCGTCGAGACAGCCACCAGGAGGGTTAATAGTGTAAATACCTTGTCTTTATAGTATTGATTAATGATGACATGTTTTGCTGAACACAACATTCAACAAGAACACTTGAAAGTGTTATTATTGTTGATATTCCCATAATTGAAGAGATTGGTTGTGAGCAGCATTTTTGAACACGATTTACCAATTACAAGTACAATTTGTTAACTGTCGCGATGTCATTTTTAAAACTCATTGTTGGGAAAATAGTTAAAATGCTTTCCATCAAATTACACCTCTGTCTGTGTGTCTTCATTTTGTTTTCGTTTACAAAAAATTCAGTTGAATAATAAAAATAAAAATATACAAAATTATATTTTACATGAATTAGTGTTTTCATACGTAATACGATTTTATTTTGTTCTACAAAAGCGTGGAAGCGTTTTTACACCTAGTAGTAGTTCACTGGGTGCGTAAATAAATGTAAATTTATGGCAGTGGAAACATCTTATACATAGGGTTGCATAAGATCTGTATGTAATGATACCTTGTCTAAATAATGTTGGATAACAACAATTGAATAACACATTTCATACATGTTTTGTTGAACACAGCTTTCAACAAGAACATTTAGCAAGCAAGAACACTTAGAAACGTTATTTTTGTGAGAACACCATATTTAAGGGATCAGTGAATAATTTTAACTGTCTCTGCGAGTCATTGTGAAGAGTAGTATTTTTGAACATGATTTGTCAATTACTACTTTCAATTCGTTGATCACCATGTTCTTTATTGTTCAATCCACTTATAAGAGTTTAATACGACAATTTAAGACATAAAATTATACACTAACACTAACAAATAAAACATATCTCGCTGAAAATTTTGGTTCGATGTTTCAAGTGTCGCAGTCGACGATCGGAATTCAGTTGTAACGTGTTTATTTGTTTCATATGTACACTTGAAGTTCATGCTACATCAGTGGTGCTAGGTTTCCTTCTATTGTCCCAGAAAGGAACTGATGTTCTTTTTCATTTTAAAGTTCTACAGGTAACGGTGGTTTATTGCCCCGCAGCCGGCGTCGCATCGGTCGCTCACCTGCTACAGATTAAAGTTTTCGTACGTGATTTCGTAGTTCATTCGTTGTATGGCTAGTTATGTTACTAGTATTCAAAATTTAAGAAAATATTTAAAAATTTTATGGAAATGGTCAGTTTTAAGTAAGAAATACAATTCAATTTTTCTAAGTAATATTTTATTTTATTATTCAGCACCAAGGTTTAAATGTAGTACAAATATTCATTTTTCAACTGGTAAAATTTATTTTAAAGCATTAATTAAAAATTTAAACAGAACTATCCTTGACCTTTCAAAAAATAGAATTTTAAGGGATTAATATAATCTATGAGGGCAAAATAAATTTTCGAAACATTGTTTCCATATGTCAATGTAGTATCTTTGTGCATTATTTTTCGATCATTATCTTTATTAAATTATTATCTTCGGTACCTTTAAGTAAATGTTAATCCATTTAAAAACATTTTTATGAGATCTCAAAATTCCTCACTAATGAATGTTTCAGAACCTATTCATACTGATTTGAAACATACTATGTACAATACTGGGATATTTTAATTTTCTTTGGTTTACTAATTAAATATCAGTGCTATACACATGTACAATGAATATTATTTTTGGTAATCATTTTATAGTAATTTTTGAATTTCGCTTTTAACTACTCCATAAAATGCATAGTTAATTGTTATTATTGTTTGTCATTGTCATTTAATATTATTTACGTTTTTTAACATTTCTCTCTTTATAAAAGAAATACAAACATTAGCTTTCATCAGTAAAAGATTGCTAAATGAATTTTGAGCATAGTTCCTATTCAGATTTTAGATGAATAGTACAATTTTATTCATTCAATTTTACATTTCACAAAATATGAATCCCAATCAGACTTCTAAGTCTAATAGCGTTGCAAAACGCTTTAGACGTGTACTTCGAAGTGTGCATTAAACAGACGCATATAATATAAAATGTAACGATGTTTTAGTCCTGTGTTTTTGAAAATTGATCTAAAAAACTTTCCAAAATAGTAAAACTCTGCCATTAATTTCACACACAATCCACAATGTTAATATTTTCTCTTTATTATCTGGATTTGAACATATGTTCCTATTTTCAAGTATTTTACTAAAAAATGCGAATAATTTTCAATCTGCTGAAAACCATCCTAATCGAAGTAAATAATGCACAATACTCTGTGTCGTTCTGGAATGAAAAATCACTTCGTTTAATAGAAATACATGTATTACCTGAATCATCATCTTGATTGGAAATTATATGAACAAGACCTTACAAATAAACAAGCGCCCTACTTGTTTCGAATTGGCACATGAAATTTCAGTTACTAAGTGCTCATTCATTCCAGAACATGAGCTCCACTAAAAGCTACAAACAACATCGTATGTAACATAAGCTCACTTAACTCGTTATAAATACGTTTGATCCATATAATCAGGCTCAAACCCATTAAAAAGAATCTCTAATGTGCTATATTAATTACAATCGAAATTTCATCTAAAGTATCGAATAAATTGAAACTCTCAATTCACCATGTTAACGCGTTCACAAATAAAATCCAGAAACTATTTCTCATTCTCACATAGTGAAAGCGGATTGAGGATTTGTTTACACGACATCTGGAGATCCTACTTATTATCAATCTTTCCTGGCACTCCTTTTCTAAGAGGATTATTCAAAAAAGATCAAAAAGTAATAATCACTTTCAAACGTCAAATTTACGAACTTTTCAAAACTACATGTGCACTAACTATTGCTTTAAATTGGCATTATTAAATAGCAATTACTAAATGCTCCTTCATAATATGACATCAACTCCAATAAAATTAGCCTCAACAAACACAGTATGTAACATAACTTCGCTTAGCTGATTAATGACCCTCCTGGTGGTTGTCTCAACGAGACATCTTATTATTGGAAAAAATAACCAGATCTTGATCTCGTTATCAGAAAAATACGGCAGTATCTTGATAACGAGATATCTCGTCAATGGCAAAATTAGACAGATCATGATGGACGAGATATCTCATCTAAACCACTTGGAGGTTTAAGTGTTAGATCCCAACAACGTATCGAATTAAGCAAACGTATCGAATAAACTGAAACTATCATTTCTCTGTCAAATTTTATAAGTAGCGATCTAATCGCAATCAAGAAACTTTTTCTTGTTCTTTGCACACTGAAACCGAATTGCAGATTTGTTTACACGATATCTGATGATCCTACTTTTTGCTAATCTTTCTTCACTCCTCTTCTGAGAGGACTGCTGGGAAAGGATCTAAAAGCAATCACATTCTTTGGCCCTTTCATTCTAGAACATCACCTTCAATAAAATTAGCCCCAGCCAACAGCGTATGTAGCATAAGCTCGCTTAACTGGTTATTAAGTACGTTAGATCTCCATAATCGCAGACTCCCTCCCGCTCAAAAGAAACCCTAATGTGAGATATTAATCATAGAAATTAACGCTTACCATAACCATTTTTGAAATAAGCACTATACGCTTCGGAAGAGAAGTTGAGAAAAATTAAATTACTCACTAGTTACAAATTAAAACTTCAGCCCTAGTCTCTGATTAATGCATCTTCCTTCGCCGGCAAAATTATTTCGCTTATAGTTTTTGGGGTCTTCCTCTAAATGCACCAACGAACAACTAATAATTCGGCGAACACAACACATCCGCTAAAAAATATTCAAATCCTCTCCAGGCTGCCCTGAAAACTTCCACCATGCCAGTGTTGGCTAATTTTTCACCTCTAACAAGCTCATATTATCAACTTAACAAAGGAAAGAATGTTTGTCTCTTTC
This sequence comes from Meta bourneti, assembly GCA_933210815.1. Taxonomy (NCBI): domain Eukaryota; kingdom Metazoa; phylum Arthropoda; class Arachnida; order Araneae; family Tetragnathidae; genus Meta; species Meta bourneti. The sequence goes on along the minus strand of OW119923.1, from coordinate 60,709,189 downwards.
TTTTCGCTTTGTTAGGGATGAATTTTTATAACATGGACCCTCATAAGTTACTCTTCTTTCACTCTCCACGTTTCTCCTCCCCTTTACCTTTGAACTCTTCCACAAAAGTATTCTGGTGAGAGTAGGATTTATAGATCCTGTAGGGGAGTTACTCGCAGATGACGCTTAATCCCCGTCCTTAGCTGTTAATTAATATATCACACGAGGAACATACATTGGTTTCGTTCCGTTGTTGCTGTTTTTTTCGATCCACGAACCTTACCAAAATCCACCACGAGTGAAATAAATTAAAGAAAGCGTAGAATATTTTCCCTTCATTTTCGTTTGAAGTTATTTCCCTTTTCTATACCTTTCTTTTCGATATGCTGTACTTCGGGATTATTTTCCGTTGTTGCAATAGAACGTGAAAAAAAAAATTAGAAGCATCCTTTTAGGCCGGTGTTTGGAGGGGGATTTTAATGGATCTTTTGCGTGATTACAGGATTGCGAGCAATTTATTATCGTTTGCACTATTCACTTTACCCTCCCATCGCATATATATACATATATATTTGTTTTCGTTCTTATCAATAGTCGTTTTTTCTTCTTCAAGATATATAGTCCTCCACTCTAGCACCGAAGTTAAATTACCGTTGGGTGATTTTGCTAAATAATTTAAATGGTGTTCTTAATTGCTTTAGTGTGTTCTTCCGTGCTAATAGATATACTTATGATCGCTGGAAACAGAGTAATAAATACAGCATAAAGTTCTTATCCGGAAAATATTGCTGCTTTAATTTCCCGAATTGGTTAGATCTAGATTGTTCGGGTCAATTTATTGCAGGTAAGGTAACAAGGTTATTATGATTAATATGAATGAAAAACAATTACCGTAAATGCACTCCGGATCGTTATTTTTTACTTCCTAAACCTATGATTTAGAATGCTTTTTTATGTCAGGTTACATTATTATTTAATTTCCATTATTTCAAATGAATCTGCCTGAGTTTCTCGAATTGTTTTAATCTCTCTTGTTTAGGTAGGTAGATAGTTTCGATTAATATGATTTAAAGCAATAGCATTAAAATTATTCTGAATCACATGATTTACGTTAAAGGCGTCTCAGTTTTAAGTTTCTGTTATATAGTTATTTAATTTTTGGTAACATTACTACTTATTTATTTTTGCTTACATTATTACACTTCAAACCAATAGATCTAGACTGTAATGAAGCTAGCTAATATATTGTTTTAAGAATGCATTGCAACTGATTGGTTTCATTTTACTTGATGTGTTAATGTTTTCAAAAAAATTTAAAATGAACTATCAAAATATAAAAAATATTTTAGCAGGCAATCCAAAGAAAATTAAATGTAAAATAGCACTTAAAAATGTAAATAAAAGCATGCGTTTAGTTTTCCATGGTTCTGTTTTGTTTTTATCTTCCCTTAATTCCTCTGGAAATAAGTATAGAAAGATGAGCAAAACTAGAAAAAGATTGATTGATAAAAGAACATGTTTAAAAGTAAAAAATATCACATTATACTTAGTGATGAAACCTTACATACACATTAGAAACGCACATACATTAAAAAAGATTTAAAACGTCCAGAGCATTTTTCTTTCTCTAACTCTAACTTATTTAATTATCTTTTTTAATATTTAAGTGAAAAGAAATCATACAAATTTTGCAGTTTCCTTTTCATACTATAATTTCCGAATTTTAACGATTCTAGTGACAGGAATTCTCAAAACATTTCCTATTTAAACTCATTAAAATTTAATAATTAAGAAATGTCAGTTCTATTACATTAAAATAAAAGTATCCTATTTAGGCAGTGTTGAATTATTTAAAATGTAATTTTGGGTAGCAACTACTTGATATTAGAATTTACACGAATTCTGTAATTTTAGAATATTTCGAATTTTCAAATGTGTACGAAACAACGGTAGGGCATATGTATTGAACTAACGCGAAAATTTTCAAAATAACTAGTAATTTTATAAAATTTAATAAGGCTTAATCAAGTGACTCGTTACTTAGAGCAAGTACACAGGATGTTCTTTTCAAGTACGTAGGAATGCAATGTAATGAAAGGTGGATTAACAAAAGAGAAAAATAGCTTTTAGTGAAAGAGAATCCTGCTTTTTGCAATAATTTTTAGCGCAAAAGAAATGAAAAATTATGCAGCGCATACTGTCGCAATACTGCAACTCAACATTTTAATCTGTCCCAAACCCTATTCCAAAGCCTGACTGAAATTATCAACAAATAAAATCCTAGATAGCAACAAAATTGAATTAATTCAAACAGCTCGGTTTCATCTTCAATTTAACTGCATACATTGAGTTAAAAATCAGTTTCAAATTACATTTGTGTAAAGATTCATAAAAGATGAAACGTCTGTTTTTTTCTAATCCAAAACTTGTTACTGTTGTAAGTATTATAATGCTGGTACTTAAGAAAAAAATCCAATTTTCTAAAAGGGTATACTAACATTTACATTTACTAATTACTCATTCTTCATCAGTATTATGATCGTTTTCTTCACAGATTCATTAATTTATCCCATGAATCCTGAGCAGATGATAAAACATTACCATCAAATGACATATTAATTACAAAGAAATAAAATATTGCAAATTACCGATTTTTCAGTTCCTCTTATTAAAATGCCTTTTTTTGTTTAAATTGCTTTAGAAATTTATATGCATTTCTTATCATTGCGATGTTGCGAAGCAATGTAACAAATTAAAAAATGTGTTTCTTTGATGGCGAAACATAAATGACAAAATCTCATTTCTGAGAAAGCTTATCGTTTTGTTATTACAAAAAGTGAGTTTCTCGCGATATAAAAATCATCACTTTTTTTTCCAGGGGAGAATTCAAGGTAATGTGACAAGAACTTGCATTTGCTACTTTTTCAAAGGAACTCATCTACCATCTTTTGAAGTCTTTGAAAAGAATTCTCTTTCTCGAAAAAAATTCTAACAACGCATTTCAGATTGCCAAGAGAAGTGGAAAGAGATCCTAGATTCGACAATTAGCGAGTAAACAAATGTTCTGAAAGGAAATGGGAAAATGTGTTTTCTGAACTTCTCGAAGACTGAGTTTACATTCCCGCGAGTATCGTTCCAATGCTTCTGAAACCTTTTACCAAAAGCGAAAGAAGATCAAAAGAAGACGTTTCTGAGAGCTTAAAAAGAAAGTGTGTTGGAATAATTTTGTTTTCATTGGATGACAACGAAGTACGCCTGACATTATTGGATTCAAAGATATTTTCTTTATACTGTTTGTGTAACTCATACTTTTGAGTTTCGAAATAAGTCACTGAAATAATTTAACTGATTGATTAGATTTATATCCCATGTGCAAAGATGTACTAAAGTGTATATTTTCTTTATTTGATTGTCTAAGACAAGAAAGCGCGACAATATTTCATTAGTTGTGCTTATAGTTATTTGTAATAATTCTAAATAACTATAATTGAACTTCCCGCGAGTGCACTTGTTGCCATTAGTAGTAGGCAAAGCTATGATGCCATCTAGGAAAGAAATATTCGATAGATATAAATAAATTCAATGTGAAACTTTTGATTTAAAAATATTTATAAATATCGTAAAATAAAATATATATGATTAATTTTTCACAACAGATGCATTTTGAATGGTTATATTTAAACAGAAAGTATTTTGGGTTTCGTACACAGCAAGAACCATTGGAACAAAATCAACCAAATTTGGTCCAATGATTCCACCTATGAAAGGAACATTCAATAAATATTAATAAATAAATTAAATATGAAAATTGTGATTTAAAAACAATAGCAAATCTCGATAAATAAAATGTATACAAGATTATATTTTTGCAACAGATACATTTTGAGCGGTTATATTTAAGCAGAGGACATTTTGAGATTTTTGCAGTAAGAACCACACTGGACCAAATTCAACCAAATTTGGTATTATGTTATCTAACCATAGGATTTTAATTTCTGAAATAATTTTCAAAGATAAATATTTTTTTTCAGATTACTGATTGTCAGAGGATCTCTTAACAAAGAATATGGACAATTTGAGTGCAACACTGTTTTAGTTTGTCACTACAGTAATTTTTTCTTAGCACAACACGGACATTACTAAGTCTTTGCAAAAGTTTAACGAATAATGATCAATCAGGTATTGTAAGCATCGACTTACAAATTAATTAAACACTATTTGCAACTCTCTATATACCCAAAGGTTTTATAATTTACATATATTTCATATTAATTTACATGTTTGTGATTTACACTACATTTTACCATGTGGAAAGGTTTTGCGCAGAACAAATTTCTACTGAGAAATCATAATTCCATGATCTGAAGTCTACATAAAAAATACTGAATTTGATTCAAAGGTTCTACACCAAGGTCAAACAACTGTTCATTAAACCTACCGAGTTAATCTTGAATTTGACAATATTAAATATATTCGTGCACACTAATTCAAAATCAATCATAAGAGAACTGAACCTCGGAGGTCGGATGCTGCTTTTCCGATAGTAAAAACATTTTGTCACCACTTTAGAAACCTTTAAAAAGATCTAACGTTTTTTCCAGAATCCATTGCTTTCAATGAATTTTATAGTATTATATAAATGTAAAATAAATTATAATATGTACCCATAAGTTCAAACCTTTATCGCCATTGTTCTTTGCAGACCGAGAGCATCTCCCAGTAAGTAAACCTAAGCGAGAAAATTTCTCAAATTTTGTAATCTTATAGCAGTATAAAAATGAAAGTGCATAAATTTTTACTCAGAAATATTGCACGACCAACCCTGACTCGAAATGACATTGGCAAATTTTTCTCTAATCAGCTAAGTTATAACTGGAATTTATGAATTGCTGAGTTTACAAATCGAATCATAACTGAAAGGATAGTGGTTCCTTGACACTCATTACGCACTGCTCCTGAGATGAGAATTACTTCTCAACTTATTCGCATCATAAAGTCTTTCCTACAGCAGATCTGCAACAATATTCTGCCGAATGCTTAATGTATGAAGTCAGATGATGAATGTCCTATAATTACTTGAATGATGATGAATGTCCTATAATTGGCCATTTCGATTTAAAGAGTATTTATGGAATTGTAATAAACAAGGCGGGGATTTTGTTGAGTAACAACAACCCTGGATGTATAAAATTTCGCCTGCCTTTAATAAACACTTTCCTTGTGTTTGTACATTTACTTGCCAGAAAAACATTAATTGGCCAGATCCGGACTTTACGCCATTAAAAAAACTCCAACTGAGCCAGCCCATATTAAAAACTAACTGAAAACATCTCCAAAACTCCGCTAAATCGAATTAGTTCTTACTCAAAAGTATTTTTGCTTGTCCGGCAAGATCTGGATGACGAGACATCTCGTCATCAAGACGATTTTTGATGACGAGATCAAGATTTGGTCGATTTTCTTCTAATGACGAGATATGTCGTCCATCAAGATCTGGTCAGTTTTACTAATGAAGAGATACCTCGTCATCAAGATATTGTCGATTTTCTTATGATGACGAGATCAAGATCTAATCGGTTTTCTTCTAATGACGAGGTATCTCGTTCATCGAAGTGTGGTCAGTTTTACTAATGATGATACCTCATCAAGGCAATCACCAAGAGGGTTAGCAATCAGAACTTTATGCAGCTGGCAACAGATGCAACATGCCTCAAAAGAAATAAAACCAGCCTCATCCCAGTTAAATATGAAAGACGAACAAATGAAATCTCAAAAGTTGAAGCAAACAGATTAGGTCAATCTCCATATACTTGTTAGAAGCACTACGAAACTTTTCAAAAAGCACTGCAGAAAGAAGCAAAATACGATTCAAAAAGAAAGAAACCGGAGTAGGGAAACAACAAGCTCAAGAAAATCTCATTCGCCTGAATAAGAAACGAAGTTTTCCAACTGAAAAATATATGATGTTTAACTCGTCATCGAATGAGAGCGTAGGATACAACTTACTAAGTTTCTTTATTCAGATTTCAGCCCTTTTTTGAACAAACTACCTTCAGGGAAATCGAAGGAGAAAGTTCTCTGCCGGCGATGTCTGCGTTATTTCTTTCTCGGAGGTACATCTTCAGTTCGCCGTTTCTAGTTTTTTCGAATCCCTCTTATATCAGGTTGCACGTTTCTTGTACTCGGAAGTCCTGCCTCTGACGTACCGGAATCCTTATTTAATGCATCGTATTGTATTCGACTATGTGGGGGATAAATCTTTAATAACGTTGTAGGGGCTGTAGATGCTGCACTTGGTGTTCAGAGATGGAGATTTTTATTTTATTGAGCTCAGTATTTACCAAAGTATGGAAATATTGTGTTCTATAGAATTCATTGAAAAATATTTATGGGGAATCGAAAATATGGGAAGAGGTTAGTGGGGTTTCGACCTCTATAGTTTTGTAACAGAACATGATAAGATGGTGCAACTTCCGTCTACCCAAAAGTACGTCATGATTGAGATTCGTTACACTGCTTTATATAATACTTTATAGTACGTTACATTTTGTAGTGATGGCAAGTTCACCTCCATATTCCCTTTTAAAATTCAGCAGAAAGTGAATTCGATAAATTGGAGAATTATTGTCAGTAGTACAACTCGTACAGGTGACAGTTTTTCCTACGATCGAACAAACAATTCGTAAGAAATCGCTTTATTTTCTCTCTAAAAGTTAATAACTCGCACATCCCTGTGGCTAAAATGCATTGTAATATTTCTTTTTTGTGTTATCATTGTATTTCTTTCATAGTTGAACATTAGAATTAGTATTTCTGACGAATCTATAAAATTCTTTTAGTTCTGTTGGACAAAAAAACATATTCTTTAATGAAATATCCTGACAACATTTCTGTACTTCACGTTTTCCTATAAGATTCCAAGCCATGTCTAAGTAGTCACGACTTGCTGGCTTAATTAAGAATTATTTAAATACAAATGTAAAAGTTTTTGTATCATGTAATTAATTTTACCCTCCAGTTTCGACGAGATACCTCGTCCATCAAGATCTGACCAATTTTGCTGACGAGATAACTCGTCATCAGTTATGCTGATTGAATTCCGGTTGAGGATATTGCTTTTTCTATGACGAGATCACGATCAGGTCAGATTTCCTAATTACGAGATATCTAGTGTATAAAGATCTGGCCAGTTTTACTAATCACTAGATACCTGATCAAGACAATCACCAGGAGGGCTAATAATTATTTTTAATATTTTCTTGAAACGACTCCTTCTTTTGGAGAATATTTGCCCTAAACAATCAAACAACCATCGAGAAAAATAAGTTTGAAACATTTTCCACATCTTTCCGGCTCATCTGTATTTTATAGTCCACGTATTTAACCTATCCGGGTCATTTACCAGTTAGAAACAACCACTTACGTGTATCCTAATGACCCTATTACAAGATCCCGATTCAGAAAACTTGATCTCTCGAATTTGGAACAAAGCACCAAGCAGCTACATCTGCAGAAACTTTCCCTTTAATCCTCCATGCTATTCCAGAGGATTTAACTATAAAACGCGAATCTAGAATGAAATAATGCATCATTAAAGACGCAGTGATGCACACCAACCTGGAACAAACGGCACAATCTCGGAGCGATTCGAAACGTTAAAGATATAAGCGAACTCGAAACATCCATGAAGGAACGCAACCGGTGGCATAACGGAATCGGTATTCCCACAATACCTAATTACTATAATTCTTTGCTTAAATATATTCTTGTGTTCAAAGATTAACGGTTGGTGAAGGGAATTGAATGGACTACATCATTAGTTTGTAAGGTATCTGGTGAAAATTTCGAAGTAAAATATTTGAAGCATTTTGATCGATTGGTTGCGTGATTGATGTAATACTTTAGTCATGTCTACTTTAATCGTATTACTCATATAAATTGTAACAGAAATATATTTATGTGGAAATACGTGAATACAAAAATGAGAAAATGTAATTTTTACACAAATAGGAACTTCAGAAGGAGGAATTTGAAAACTCTTTACCGAATATCAATAATATTCTAACAATTGAGTTACAAGGAACAAATTTTTCAATATGATTGTTTATGGTGGCACAAAAAAGCTGCAGGGCAAAATATAGTTTATTTTCATCCTTTTCCGATCACCGATGCATTCCACCATAACACACTTGAGATGCGCGTGTGATGTAATAGGAACTCCCCCCCCCTTTTCTACAATAAAGGTGGATTAATTTTTAACTATTCATTCTTTCACGAGTCCTTTAGAAGAAAGAGGTCAGAGCCTTTCCAAATCTCCTTCATAAACCCTCTATACTACCATATATCACATTATGCTCACCCTTGGATTCAATAAACTATTTTCCTGGAATTTTATGTCCCAACATTGAACTTATGAACATCAACACACTTGAGTGGTCTTGCTACTGTCACTCTTAAAGACATGATATGCTTTTGAGCTCACTCGTTTTTGATGCATAAATTACAAACTCCTCGAAATTTCATCGAGGATTAATCAAGTAAATACTTTTCTTTTGATGTATCTTCGCGAGCTACACTTTAAAAATAATATAAAATAAATTTATTCAAAAATGGAACAAGATTGTTGCATAACAACTTTTTCAATAAAAAATTTTTCAGTTAAAATTTGTTTCGAATGGTAACGGTAGGGTAGCTTTGCGATGTCTATAAAAGTATGTTGTCCTTCTCCAACACACAAAAACTAATGGTTTATGTACTAGAATATTAGAGAAAGTTGTTATAAAAATTATTATTCCTTTAACGTACTTAATTTTAAAAAATATTCACATCGTTTTAAAATTTAGCAATTTACCTTCTTTTAAGATTTTATTGTTTCGTACAGAATGGGATATTTAACTCACAAATGGGCGATACTAATCGTGGAATTGTATTAAGATCAGTGGCTGGTTTAGGTTTTATGGTGCAAAGGACATAATTGGCCAAGATGCGCCAAACACAAGACGAACTGCAGAAAGTAAACATACACATAATTCAGAGCAATGGAGCAATTATTTTCGTACAAAATGTCAAATATTTACTCAGGGAATCAGTTTTTGGGAAATACTTCGTGTAATACTAGAAGGTAGTACATTACAAACCAAAAAGATAATCCAACTAGACAACATCTAGTACGAAATTCACGCAACTGAACTAGAAGGTAGGTTGGTAGTATTTTAATTAACGTCGCCCCGGAGCAACACAACGGGCTATTGGCGACGGTCCGGGATCAATCTCAAGGATTGGATTGGATTGGATGTTAGGGTTTTATGGCGCAAGGTCCAAAAGCGGACAAGCTGCGTCGGGATCAATCTCAAAGGGAAAGATTCAAGGACAACATCAAATAATTTTGAACCACGGTCAGATGACGAGGCAACACCTGAGCTGGCACCCCACTCTCTAATCTTCCACAACACACCAACGTGACTTAACCAGGAGAACATACATCTTTAAAATATGGAAAGTGCCTATATTTGTGAAGATGACGATGATGTCTTTCGTGAAATTATTTTTCATAACCATTGTATAATTCAACCCTCCAAATGTTTTCGACGAGATATCTCGTCCATCAAGATATCAGTTTTGCAAATGATGAGATATCTCGTCATCAAGATAGTGCCGATTTTTTATGAGGACAGATAAAGATCTGGTCAGTTTTCTTCTATTGACGAGATATCTCGTCCATCATAATCTGTATACCTCGTCGAGACACAACCGCTAGGAGGGTTAAATCATACAAAAATCTAAATTCATAAAATTAAAAGTTGAAATTAATATCAATCTTCAATACAGGTATTTCCTACTATAACACTATATTTCCCCCTACTGGAGCATTAAACATAAAAAAATAATATCCTATCTGAGCCCATTCACTCGTAAATGTACAGTAAGGTTGCTTTAATACTTAAACGCTTTCTGATTGGATATACGTTTCGCTTCTAGATTTTGATCTGAAACATTCTTCGCTACACCTAAAACAAGGATGCATAAATAATTCAGGATACAGAAAAATGAACCTACTTATCAGAGTTTTGTTTCGAAACCTTTTCCTATTCCATCTCATTACAAATTAAGGTACTCAATTACATAGAAACGAGTCTCGTTATAAATAATTCGCAGTGGATATTAATCTGTCGTCCGTTTAAAATTATACGATTTCTATAAAAATCCATACATTGAAACCTGCTTGGAAAGATAGACTATTTTCATGTGCTTGTCAACTGAAATATCAGATTTAATTCCTCTCTCTTTTGAATTGGGGAAGGGACGGGGTGTTTGAAAAGATCACCGATTAATGAACACAATCCCCCAGAAATAAAATCTTTTGTGTCCGATTGAAAACAGAATCGGATGAAGGAAATGACACCAGGTGATTTGACACGCTCACAATTACAGTGATCACATCCTTTCTCAGAATTCAACTTTTGGTGGAGAGGTCTAATTTTGTTAATGGCTGCGACACGTGCGAGAGGTGTAGCGGTTTTTTTTTAAATAAGTCCTACACCCTCGTTTTCTTTTGGCAAAACATCCAATTTCGTAAATTACAGTGATTATAATCTGAATGGAGGGGGGCTCATAGCCAGTACTAGATTGACATTTTATATTTTGGATGTATTTCAAGCTATTTTTTGTTTCACTCGAGAACCGCCGGTGAGCACGTTATTTCAGAAAAATGCGAGTAACTGAAGGAAATCAAAGCAGGTAGTAGTGATGATAAAATGTGATTGGACGACGCCTGCAATTGAACTTACCTTCCCAAAGACGATCCTTATGTGCTTTAGTTTCGAAAACAGTTTGTCAGTTTGACTCTAGGAAGCGATTGCTTTTAGATCCTTTTCGAGTGGTTCTCTTTGAAGGTGGGAGAAAAAGTGATTGGCTTTTTAGAGTCCTCTCAGAAAATGAGTGTCGAAAACAGATTGGAAAAAAGTAGAATCTTTTCAAGTTTCGTGTAAACACATCTGCAGTTCGTTTATGCTGCTGTAAGTAGTGAATAGGAAATAATTTCTTGATTTCGTGATTTGTGAACTTTGACATAGTGAGTTTGCATTTCAATTTGTTAGATACTTTTGCTGAAATTTTGATTTTGATTAGTGTTGCGCAATTTTTTTAATGGGTTTCAGTCTGATTATGGAATCGATACCATCATAGAATCTAAAACCAGTTAAGCGAATTTATGTTACATACGGTGTAGGTTGAAGTTAACTTTATTGGAGCTAATGTTCTACAATTAAGGGCCATTTAGGAATTGCGATTTCATATTCCACTTTAAAGCAAGTATTACCATATATACTTTAATTTTAAAAGCAGTGAGTTTGACGTTAGAAAATGATTACTTTTAGATCCTTTTCAAATAGTCCTCTTAGAAGTGAGACAAAAATGATTGGTTTTTAAAGTCTCTCAGAAGATAATTGACAAAAAGATTAAAAAAAAGCAGAATCGGCAGATATCGTTTAAGCTCATAGCAATCCGTTTACATTGTGCTGAAAGTAGTGAACGAAAAATGATTTTCCTAATTTCGGCTAGGCCGTTATTTCTGAACTTTGACATGGTGAATTGACAGTTTAAATTTGTTCGATGCTTTTACAATTTTGATTGTGATCAATATCGCACAAGTTGCTTTTGAATGGGCTTGAGTCTAAAGAGCCATTTAATAATTGGGATTTCCTGTTCCAATTTAGAGCAAGTATTACAATATGTACTTTAATTTAAAAACAGTATGTCAGTTTGACGCTAGAAAGTGATTGCTTTTAGATCATATTTGAATAATCCTCTCGAAAAAGTGAGACAAAAATGATTGGCTTTCTGAACAGTCCTCTCACAAGATGAGTGACGAAGAAAGACTGGAAATTAGATTCAGATATCGTGTAAATATATCTGCAATATGCTTACAATATTTCTCAACTTTGACATGGTGAATTGACAGTTTCAATTTGTTCGTTACTTTTGCTGAAATTTTGATTGTGGTTAATATCGCTTAAGTTTCTTTTGAATGAGTTTGAGTCTGTTTATGAATCTAACGTACTCAATAGCCAGTTCGCTTAAGTTTCTTTTGAATGAGTTTGAGTCTGTTTATGAATCTAACGTACTCAATAGCCAGTTCGCTTAAGTTTCTTTTGAATGAGTTTGAGTCTGTTTATGAATCTAACGTACTCAATAGCCAGTTCGCTTAAGTTTCTTTTGAATGAGTTTGAGTCTGTTTATGAATCTAACGTACTCAATAGCCAGTTCGCTTAAGTTTCTTTTGAATGAGTTTGAGTCTGTTTATGAATCTAACGTACTCAATAGCCAGTTCGCTTAAGTTTCTTTTGAATGAGTTTGAGTCTGTTTATGAATCTAACGTACTCAATAGCCAGTTCGCTTAAGTTTCTTTTGAATGAGTTTGAGTCTGTTTATGAATCTAACATACTCAATAGCCAGTTAAGCAAACTTATATTACATACAACGGTGTTGATTGAAGACTTTATTGGAGCTAATATTCTACAAAGGAGCATTTAATAATTATGATTTCATGCACCACTTTAAAGCAAGTATTACCATATATAGTTTTAAAAAGTTTGTCAATTTGATGCTGGATCATGATTGTTTTCAAATCCGTTTGGAATAGACCTTGTATAATTTCTTATAATGATTTCTGTGTGCCCAGGAGATGACGCTAGGACACAATTTATAAAAAATGAACTTTTGCTTTTGTTTTGCGCCCTGACGCAACGCCATTCACCAAAAATTTTTCTCGAATCTTTCCATTCGGGATTGATCACGGACGGTCGCCAATAGCACGTTGTGTTGCTCCAGAACGAAGTTAAATAAAAATACCATACCAAAAAATTTTCACTTGTTTACTTCTAGTCGTACCATGTGTTACATTCTACGTGCGAACTCTCGCTTTTTGTTCTCATGAATGAAGCCTAAAATTTTACTTTATATAGTCCGTTCGCTTAGAATTTAAATTGCAAGTGTATCTTGTTTAGTCCTTTTAGATGATAAACAACCAATATTGGCTAAAAGTAATGTCTTCAGGTAATATTCAGAAATCTGCAATCCGATTTTATACTGCTGTAGTAAGTAGTGAATGGGAAATAGTTGCTCGATTTCGGTTAAGTCGTAAATTATGAACTTTAACTTGATGAATTGAAGGAGATTCAGTTTATTCGATACTTTTACTTAAATATCGATTGAGTTTTAGTCAACGCTCTTATTAGAACTTTAAATTTCTTGAGACGAAAGTTCAAATAAATAGTTGAGTTAGAAAAACCTTAATGTCGTCAGGTTGTATGTTCGTGTTACCACTACCCGAGTTTACTGTCGCAACAGAGGCCGAGTGGCTTGAGCAGTCATTCTGAGAGCGGTATATTGAAGTGCTTGGTTGTGAGTTCGGTCCTCGTACGAGCCGATGTCGGACTGGTTGTTTGGAGTTTCCTAGTTTCTTCACGTCCATACGTAAGCTTCCCTTGCTTCCCCACTATAGTATTTTGATCCTTTTGTGTTTTGAAACATTTTACCCAATTTGAACAGATTTCTTGGTTGGGTTACAGGCCATATTTGGCCAAGCTACACCAAACAAACGCCAAGTAATTGACACATATAGGCAAGGAAAATTTTATTAACACAGAAGAGAAAAAGACACCCTGGATAGGTTACAGGAACTCAACTTGCGCTGCCAACAACTCGCAGTTTGCTAGCACAATGAGCGAAGATTTCCGGATCTTTCCAATCTAATAATATTCATCATATTTGGTGACGGTAAATTGGGGATGTTATTTTAGGTCGAGATAAGTCGGGGGGCTATGCCTATTTAAACATGTTAATCCTAATTACAGGTACTTGTGCTGGTGATACAATCTAACATAACTAGCTACATATATCACAGTGAAATTTAGAATTTATATAAGATAGACTTTCTTATCCAAAAATGTTCGTCTTCATAGAAACGGGTTGAGCTTTACGACGCCATATTTAAACAAGCGGCGTCAAACACAAGGCATACAACGTCACGTAATGGACATTTTCTTACAAGGGTAAGTTTTGCTGACGCAGTAAAGAGAAATACACCAAGGGTAAATTATTATTATTTTTTTTACCCTTGGTGTATTTCTCTTTACTGCGTCAGCAAAACTTACCCTTGTAAGAAAATGTCCATTACGTGACGTTGTATGCCTTGTGTTTGACGCCGCTTGTTTAAATATGGCCCTTGCGTCGTAAAGCTCAACCCGTTTCTATGAAGACGAACATTTTTGGATAAGAAAGTCTATCTTATATAAATTCTAAATTTCATATCTTATATAAATTTTAAATTCTAAAAAGAGAAATACACCAAGGGTAAATTATTAAGTAGTGGGTCAAGGACTAGGTCCGGCCCAGTTTTAACTATTTTAAGTTTTACTTTTTATTATATCACATTTATATTTTATTTTACATGTTTGTCATCTTCATCTGTACACATATAATTATCATCATCATTTCCTGTGTATTTTGTCTATTTTATAAATATTGTCTGTATCTTGTGGTTTTATCAATGTATTTTAAATATTTTATATAGTTTTAGACCTGTAAACCGGCCTGTGCCGGTCGTCTTTTGCATGTTTTTGGTTGGGCCTTGTTGGTCTATGTATTTGTGAATTTCTTTTTTAATAAATGTCGGTCTATCGATTGGCTGGGGGTTTGTCTCCCCCTCCTCCCAGGAAAGGCTCTACACCTATCGGTGAGCTGGGAGGAGGTGGGTCTAGAGGGTCTAGAAGTAGTAGAAGGGTAAATTATTGAAATTTAACCTGCGCCTCCTGTAACTCGCAGGTTGCTAACGCAGAGTGACAGCCCACAAGGCCATGGCAATCCCTCGTCATATGGAATGTAAAAAGTAAATAATATATCACTGTTGAATATGTAGGCAAGAGTGTAAATCTTGTACAAACCAATGAAAATGGACCACTGAGTACATCCACTAAACCCCTTGATATCACTTTTAACAATGCCACTCATCAAAGAAAGGTTAGTATCCATTGAAATGCCACAGAAAGAAAGCGCCGAGGGAATGAAAATTAGCCGGCACAGCAAAGAAAACACAGCAACCAAAGGTATCAGGAATTCCATTTAGGTCTTCCACGCTAACTTTGTTAACGAACCTCGTGATAAACACCGAATGAAAGCGGGACATCTAAGTAGTGAGACACTCTTCCCAATTCTTCTCTAGGTCCCTTCCCACATCGGAGGCAATATAGAGACATTTTCTTTTTATCTACTTACTAATTAGAGCCATTAATCAGACAATTTTACACTGGCGTGGACACGTTCTTTTCCGCACCATCGGAAAAGTGGTTTTCGTTCTCGGTGGAAGTCATTTCACTTCACTTTCGCATCGTTTCGATACGATAATTGGATTTAAGAGAACAGAAAATCTCGCTTTTTTTTTGCTCGTTGCCAGCTCTTCGGAACGAACTCTTGGCTGGGGCCTTTCGCTTTTTGTCCCCTCCCCCTCTTGTATTTGTAGGAATTCTTTTACAATCCGGAATAAAAACCGCGACAAAGTGATTTCATTAATCGGTAACATGAATGCGGGAAGGATTTTCGTTACCGAGTCTCCACCGAGTAACGTTGTTAGGGAGGAAAGAATGCCAGAGACCGCTAATTTAATATTAATTCCTGCCCCCTCTGTGCGGATGATGGGCAAATTAGTATTTTGAGACGTTTCCAAACTAGCTGCGTTTGAGCTTTCTTTTCTTGGGGCTATTCGGGTAAAAACATTATGGTTTCAAATGAAGTTTTAAGGAGGCTATTTAGGACTAAAATGATCGACTATAGCATCCACAGAAAACCATTTCGGTGGAAGTATTTAGCTCATTCTCGTGTTAATAGTTCCCTTCTCTTTTGACAATATAATATAATTGTAGTAAGACGTGTGAAACACAGGGCAACAATGCAACTTCATCCTCCAAAAAGTAGTTTATGGTGGTGAGAGGTCACACTATATTATACTACAGTTTCTACTACAGTATTATAAGTTAATTTTTAAAGTGGTTGGCTAAGTTCATCCACAATACTCCCCTTCCAGATTTTAACAGTCGCTGGTAGCTGGGTAGTTGAATTAATGTCACACTGGAGCAACACAACGGGCTAATGGCCACGGTGTCCGGAATTAGTCCCGAAGGGAAAATCCAAGGACAACACCTCGTAATTTTGAACCACGGTCAGCTGACGAGGTCACACCAGAGCTGGCACCTCACTCTCCAAACTTTCACACCACGCCCAAGTGAAAACATTTGAGGCCATGACAGATTTAATGTGTATCAGCGTCTACGTACACGATGGTCTTTGGTTGGATCGAGTTTCAAATTCGCAACTCTCCGATTGCTAATCCACTACTCTTCCAACTGGTCTACCTCGGCCCTTTAACAGTGGCTGAATTCGATAGGTGTTTCCACTAGTTGATAGTTTGTCAATTGCGTGAGACCTTGACAGCTGTGCTGACAACGAGCGTAATTGTATAAGTAATTGTATAAGCGTGATCCTACAATGTATGATTGCTACAGTAGACTCTGTGTTGCCTCTAACAACCGAGTATGCGACAACGCGTGAAGAGAAGTCTGAGTGGCAATGAAGAGTGAAGACGTGATAGGAATATAAGCAACTGCGCCATCTTGAATTTGTAAAAAGGGCCATCTGGCTTTTGTCTTATAGACGTTCACAACACGTCTATCAGTTATCCATTTAGCAAGATGCGTCAAATGCAGTGCAACTTTTTTCATCAAAAAGTACTTCATAGTGAAGATAGGTTAAACTGTTATATGCACCGTATTGTAAGTTAATTTTTATAGTGATGTCTTAGTTCATCACATAATAATATACATGTGTGTATACATATCTGTTTTGTGCAAATGATTTTAACAAAGTTCTGCTGTGCCTTCATAGGGTATGGCATGCTCCTCAAAAATATGCTATTAATTTTTTGATATCGAAATTACACTAACCAGGCGTATAATTAAAGGTCTATAGTTTTCTCGTTTACTTTGTTACGCGAAATTTTTAATTTGAAATATAGTTTTATTTACACCTTATTTACATCTACCTCCAGTTTAATACGAGTTTTGGTCATTTTAAAGATTTTTAAGTATTATCATCGTGAAATTTAAAGGAAATTCTTTCATATCTTACTACAAAAATGTTTCCAGTCACCACTTTGAATCCAACAAACTGATAAAGAACAACTTTCAATATGAATAAGAATTGAACAATATGAATTCCATACCAGAAAGAGACAACATTGCTATCTCAGGAAGTGACATTTATATAATGTCAAATTTCAGGAAAATCAAGTGAACTAATAATTTAAAACAAGTTCATGAAATTAACACACATAATGCTCTTCACATGGATGATGGGAAAATCTGCAATGCTGCAAGCCCTAGATGGCCAAATAAAAAGACAAAGAATCATTAAAGTCATTTTTGAAAGTGAAATGGGTCTAATAATTG
This sequence comes from Meta bourneti, assembly GCA_933210815.1. NCBI lineage: Eukaryota > Metazoa > Arthropoda > Arachnida > Araneae > Tetragnathidae > Meta > Meta bourneti. The sequence continues at coordinate 60,691,712 of OW119923.1, read as the reverse complement.
ATCAGGCTCAACCTGGAGGCTCAGGTACTTCTAATGATATAAAACTGTAATCGCGCTTCTTTAGGCAGGTAGGAAAGTAGATAGTTAATTAACGTCGCACTGGAGCAACACAACGGGCTATTCGCGCTTCTTTAGACATTCCAACGATTAGGCCAAGATTGCAGGAGTTAATGAAAACATTTATCTTATAAAACGTTTTTAAACTATTTTAGGGGTCATGGCTTCAGGATTCACTTTGAACTTCAGGATGTTTGATACATATTGCAAAGAAAACTGCTCAACTGTATGAAAATGAATATCACTAATTTTGCATACCAGTACCAGCGAAATCCGATTCAGTTGTATCGGAAAGATCTTGGCGCCAGTGATTGACTTTCCAGACGGTACTTTCCCGCTAAAAACACGTTCGCGCTATTGGAGAAAACCTTATCCCTTTTTACACGGTTTAGTTTAGAACAGATATTCGGAGTGGACGAAGCGATGTTGGTTTATAAACAGTACTCTCTCTACACCATCAATAAATCATGTAAGGCAAGATTACGTTCCTCTCTGAGTTCACAACAGTAATATCTAGTATACCACTCGACCAGAGATCTGTAACAAAATTAATCATAATTTTTAATACAACATTAATAAATTTGATTTTTGAATTTTTATCATGTTTTCGAGATTTTGACCAACTATGGAACGAAAAGATAAAGTGAACAAGAATTAAGATTTGAATATTTTCTTAATGTAATTTACGGTCACTATAAACATTTGGCGAACACAGCCATCGTAATATTTCTCTACTTGGATTAACGAAAAACGCATTGCTTTATTTATTCCTTACTTTAAACTTTGACCTGGATAAATTTATCTCTTCTGTGTCAATAAAACTTTATGTGCATATCCATCACTTGACGTTTTCTGTCTTATTCTTGGCTCAGCTTGACCAAATACGACCTTTGAGTCATAAAACTCAATCAACCTTTCTTTAAGCAAAAAGTTGAAAACAGATTTAGTCAAACTCTTAAAATGTATTAATTAAATCTTCAATCAGCAGAATATTGAATTTCTCACTTTCGGCGCACTTCCAAATGAAATTGTGGCTATGCTGCGAGAGAGGGAGCTACAGGGACTCTGAACCCTATCTTTCCTCTTTTTTTGCAAAAATTTCCTGACCTTGAAATTCGATGAAAGAATTACGTGACTTGCAAAATTTCTAGTCATATTTTTGTTTCGGTCTTGGATATACACCATAGAATTATCTCTTTATATATGAGAGGTTTTTCTGTCAAGGTAGGCGGCGGTAATGGTTTTGAGGAGGAACATTATTCGTATACGTATTTCAGACGTGACACACTTGGCTTGTTTTTCGAATACGATTTCAGCACATCGCCAATAGGAATTCCAAACAATGAATTCTGAATTGATATATAATTAAGTGATTAACACCGATTATATTAAACGCCAAACGGTGATAAAATGCGATAAGCTACATTTTAAGGGACATCGGTATGTATAATACGAGAGTATTTGGATAACAGAAATTAAAATCTCCATATTTCTTCAGACTGGTTTGTTTACACTGAAAATCTCTCTCATAGCAAATATTCAAGTATATTTACTTATGTAATATATTTATTCTCTGAATTTCCTCATGTGTGATACCAGATTATCTACTCTTGATCAACATTTATTGTTTTCATCCATTTCGGGAATATTCCAGTAGCTTTTAATTTTGCATTGAGGCATGATTTCAAAATAATATTCGGTGGAACGTAAAATATAATTCTATTGCTTAAAATCTTCACTTGACACCAGAGTTAAAAGCGTACTATTATATAATTTTAAAACTTAAAACTAAAAATAGTGTTATCTTATTTTTATTGATGTAAAAGATTAAAAATCCACCTGGAAAATTCTAGACTATTTGTTTTGATCTCAACATAACATTATATTTTAGACTGGACGAACTATATAGCAAAACCTAGGGTTCAAATTAATCTGTGTAAAAATAAGACACCCCAATCATTATGTCAAGAATTACTTCAAGTATGAAAAATACGGCGCATCAGTGTTGAGAGAATATACAAACACAAAATCTTCTGAAAATAGCAAAAGAAGGTTTGGTTTTAAATTGCAAAATAAGTCTAGAAGTGCATGGTTATTTTAACAGGGATTTTAAATTGAATTCCCTTGTGCATTTCTCTTGGTCATTTACAAGCTCACAAAATTTTTTCCCAATGGACCATTGTTGAGATTGTATGCTTTAATCTGTAAGGGAATTGCTGCGAAGAGAGAAATTTAAGCAAACTGTGCAGTTAAAAAAGAATTATAGCCGCATCTTAAGCAGCTAGATCCATGAAAAACAGATAATAACCAGTCTAATGGGTTCACATATAAATATATCAAAGCAGTTTTATCTGGACTGTAAGGCATCTTCTATGGAGAAAAAGTGGCCAGAGGCCAGAAACATTTTATATAATAGTATTTATTTCAGTCTATTTCTTTTATTTTTTCTTCCTAATCATGTTTCGTAGAGATTTCTTTGTGTGTATACAGTGTCATTACTTACAAATGCAAGCAATAACTATTCGTGTGGAAAATATTGTAGGAAAATTACACATTCTGTCAATAGATATACTTTTACAAATTTTTTAAATGTCATGGGAGGGGTTGTAATAACCCATACTTTTCCCTTGGCTTGGTCACTGATCAAGTTCAACAAAACAAGATGGTAAAGCAACAAACCAAACCTGATAAACAGATTGTGAAAAATAATGTTGAAAACAAGCCAAATAAGCTGAACTAAGTAACTGATGATGTTTTTAGGATTGGAGTATTGCGGCACGAGAGATAACTATAGTAACATTTTTTTATTTTAAAGTTTATTCGACAATTAACAATTTCTCTTCCAAGTATAGATTACAATACAAAAATTAAATTCTAATATGAGTTTCGATACAAGTTACATTACGAATTTTGAATTCAGAAAATGCTCAGCTGTTCTTATTGCATACCTTTTATACCATTAGCGGACTTTTCTTCTGGTCTCACCATTGGCTTCAATGATTCAGAAATGCTGTTTGACGCTCGCCATTGGCTCCAACAAATATCCTGTGTCTTTCGATGGAAAATAAGAGACGAAGCAAATTTGCCAACTTCTTTTATCCTGTACCAAATGAAAAATTACTTTATTTTGGAACATTTCTTCAGAAAGCCGATTTTTACAAGCACTCCGATTTAACCCTCCTGGTGGTTGTCTCAACGAGGTATCTGGTCAATAGAAGAAAATTGACCAGATCATGATCTCGACATCCTAAATACAAAAATCGGAGATATCTTTATGTCATTAGCAAAATTTGTCAGATCTTATGGAGGAGATATCTCGTCGAAACAACTAGGACTAACCAGCAAATGTGGTATACGCGCTATCTAAAAGAGGGTTAAAATAACTACAACGCGTATTCAGAAGGATAAACTTTGACTTACTCGCGTTAATTAAATACAAAATTTTAATGGATTTTAAAATGCAAGTGTGCAAGCCTCAATTCTAATTTAAGGAGGAATATGTAAAATGTTATTTGGAAATAGGTGTACTTAGACTAAAATATACTTGAGACGTAAGGGAGATTTTTAAAAATTGAGAAGTAGCTATCAGTTTTAGATACACAGGTGAAACCATACTAAAACTGGCAGTCAAAATTACCTTCCACTGGTAATCACGTGACTACTAGTCGACATGTTGACCAGATTTTCTGAAGCTGCTCTCAATAGCAATACTCAGTCTACTTATATTTCACGTCTATGTGCTATACGCGCTTTTTAAAAAGATAGTGGTTGGAAAACTATACCAGGATAACATAAATAAACTCGTGTTTTCCTCTCTGTTATTTCTGTCTCGATGAGGATGGACGTTTTGTTCCATCGAAATAGTTATGGACGATTGTTTCATATGTTTTGATTTTTATTTATCATATTTTGAAAATTTTAAATTTTTGCAATTCTTAATTTTGTTCATAATGGTGCAACTTATTAAAATGACAGGTAGGTTTAATAATTTTAAAAAATGGCGCTCAACTCGTAACTTGTCTTTGTTGGACGTAAACTGATATTCAGAATGGCAATTTATCAAAAAATCATTAATTTGCAAAATATGTAATTTTAAACCATTAAATGAAATATTTTTAAGATATTCATTTTCGTAGAAAAAGCATAGTCGGAAAAAAATTTGAATAGATGCGTGAGATCACACATTTACTCTTAAGTAGTGCCACTTTGTTCAGTAATTTAATCACGACAAATTATTTTATTTATAAAACATAAAATCTGTTTGTCTGAAACTTAAAAACTCTTGAACGCTGAAGTCTGGTATCATGAAAATTGGACGTCTTATTCAATTTCTTGATCAACACAACAACTTGCTAGATTGTTCCTTTAGAACCATAGGAGTAAAATTTTATTTCAAACCCTACGCAAGAAGAGACCAATTTATAATCAAACTCTAACCAATACAAAACGGCAAAAGCTGTTTGGAAACGAAAAATCTTAAGAGGAATAACCACAAACACTTGAAGCAGAAAAAAACAGTAAAAAAGGGTGAAAGGGGAAAAGTTGGTTAGTAAGCTAGTTCATTTTAAAGTCGTGTTTACATTTGCTCTAGAACATCGACCTTCTAATGAAATATATGGAGTATGTGTGCTAAAATTCATGTTATTCCTCTCGGTAACTCGGTTTGATCTGTCATGCGGTATTAGGATAAAGCACAAGCCAATGGATACAAGTCGATTCCCAAGTCCATGTGACCTACACTCTGAGATCTTACGACAACGATTTCGTTCACATTAGAAGGACGGTGTTCCGTCGGTCCGTCTATTTCATTAGAAGGTCGGTGTTTGAGAACTGTTTCCTTCAAATTAAAAGCAATTAACGCGAAACGCTATCAAATTAGATCCATAGAAAATCTAAAATTTTGAAGTATTGAAACATTTAAAACTCTAAGATCCGTTGCGTGTTCTTAAAGTCGATTGGGTTTGGGTAGTTGAATTAACGGCACACTGGAGCAACACAACAGGGTATTGGCGACGATCTGGAATCAATCCCGAAGTGTAAGATCGAGGACAACATCTCGTAATTTTGAACCATGGCTAGATGACGAGGTCAGACCTGAGCTGGCACCCCACTCTCCACTCTCCATCACGACAGCGTGAGGATATTTGAGGCCACCAAATTTAACGTGCACTCCCTCACGTACGCGACGGTCTTTGGTTGGATCGAGTTTTGAACTCGCAACCCTCAAGTTACTAAACCGTTAATCTTCCAACCAGCCGCCTACAGTCGATTGCTTTTTTAAGGTCGCTTCATTGCAATTTCTAGTTCATTAAAATCAATAATTACTCCCATTTCCGCCATTCAAATACAATAGACCCTACTATGGGATCCCAGCGATAACGCGTACTCACCAAAGCGTAAAACAAATGACAAATCAAACACGAAGTGATCTCTAATTAAACAACAACACCAGGTAACACCACAGGAGCTGTCCCGATCTTGTTTCCTGCCAAGCCTACTACACTTTCCCCTACCGCGAAATTCGAGCACCACACTCGGTCGGGCCTCGGCTTCTGGCTTTACCTCAAGGGCGCTACCATCCACACAACGGTCCACTGCCTTTATAAATTGCCTTTAATGTAAGCATCGACGCGCGATTATCAGGTGATTTTCTCAGGAGAGGGAGAACGTGTCATTTGGATATTACAAAGCCGAAACACCAGAGCCTCTCCTATTGGTGGATTGGAATCGCAATTTGTCCATGCTCATTATGGCGTCGAATCTTTTTTTCCTTTCTGCCAGCAGCAAAGGGTTGGAAAAAAAGCGACTCGAATAGAATTTCTGTGACTGATTTTTGTGTTCAGACACCCATGTAAGATTAATGACCAAATTATGTGCAATAACCATCTGGTGTTTACATTGGTTTCAATTGTTTGTAGTGAATAGAATGTAACAGACTGGAACTCGCGCCTGGCAGATGCTATTGTTTCAAGTTCGATATGAGAATTCGTTCCGTGGAACATAACTCGTATTTATGGCTGTACAAATTTTATCATTTGTCGTTTTCACTGGAGTGTGATTTTGTAATTTAAGATGCATTAAGTTTCGATTTTCTTGTCACAGGATATTGGTCGTTACGTATCCCAGTTTCGTACATTACGGCTCAGTGTTTCAGGTAATTATAGTGTCAAGAACTGAGATGTTTGATTACAGAAATTGTTTTCAGTAATGGCTGCAATTTGTTTTCGTATTGATTTATGCATTTATAATGCTTCTTTCCGATGTAATCAATTTTCACAAACTGCGTTGATGCGTTCTAAATGCTGGTAAAAATATTCTCGATTTCTTAAATACTTGTTTTAAATTTTGTTATATCATTTTTTATGTATTTATTTATTTAATTGTTGTTTCTCAACAGAAAAATTTCCAATTAGAGAACAAAATATATGATCCAAAAGAGGCGAGCAGACACACGGATATAGTAAGATAAAACAAAATGAACAGTTATTTATTGATGAAATCATAAAAGGTATATATCGATCTCCGAGAAATAATGATTCAGTTTAAAAAATCGATTTGTAACAAAATCGTTACATAATTCTTTTTTCAAGGTTTGACAAAATAATTTACCATTTCTGGTGATATACCTGGGGACGTTAAAATCAATACAAGAAATTAAGTGAGGTGAATCAATTTTGTTATGTAGGAGGTTGTAAAATGTTTTTGTCAAAGCAATGTCTCTATGGAGCTTCAAAGTAATGAAACCGAAATGACTTCGCAATTCAGAAGAATGTATTTTAAAATAAAACATTATTTTAAAATTCTTTAAAAATCCATGATATTGTAGTCATAAAAAGATTACAAATTACAGATCCATATCTTAATGCATCTTGATTCCATTGTTTCCAACTCATAGTAGTATTCTGAAAATGAAGTAAGTTTTACAACTTTGTTGTGAGCAAAAATATGGATTCCTCTCTTTTCTAACCAAGATTGTCACTGCCTCCAAGACTAACACTATAGTGCTATTCCTTAGCACTCCTAAACATATTCAGCTGTTAATAAATGTATAATACGACTTTTAGTCAACTTAAAGTATGTTTTATCGATATTTAAGCTAAATAAATATATCGTTGGCCTAGAGCAGAAACTCATAAGCTGATAAGAGGCAAAATGTTCACTGTACAATCGTTGAAAGGCTAACTATTAGTTTTTAGACCAAAAATAAAAATTATAAACATTTTGGTAGTATTATGTATCTTATAAACAGATTACAACATTATAGTACATTTCTCATAATCATAAAAAGGAACATTTAGTGCCTCCGAAACAATGTCAGTTAATGAGTTCTTGCTGTATGCGGACGATATAGATATTTTTATTTTTTGAAGTAATTCTAATTTCTAACAGGAATTGTTGGAACCGTCTGCATCCCGTCGAACTACTACGATTAACAGGTAGGTAGTTGAATAGGTACGATTGATTGGTAAGTAGTTGAATTTGCGTCGCATTAGAGCAACACAACTGGCTATTGGAGACGGTCCGGGATCGATTCCGAAGGGAAAAATGCGAGGGCAATACCTCGTAATTTTGAATCACAGTCAGATGAACAGAGAACCCATTCTCTAAACTTCCACACCACGCCAAAACTACTTCGAGAAGCTGGGAGGTTCCAGCTGATGAAAGTTTCTTTCTCTGCAGTTGGCAACGAGTTTAAATGGAAGTAGTCTGGAAGTAAATTAAAATGGAGAAGTAAAATTTTTATATGTTTAATTCTGTATAATTATTTTGTAGGATTGATAATTCATCATTATTTTTTACAACTGCAAGAGCAGGAAATCAAAATATTTCGGTTTATTAAAAAGTTTGCAATACAAAAATCAGGTGAGAAACCAATAGTCGGTTGGCGTATCTTTATTGACGTTGCTCCACTAAGACGTTTGGTTCATTAGAATTGACACATGTTTTGCCATTTCCGCCCAAGTAATTCAAGTATTATAAATCCTACTATGGGATCACGCCATCAACGAGTATTTACCAAAGCGTAAAACAAATGACAAATCAAACACGAAGCAACCTCTAATTAAACAACAGCAGATGACACCACGGAAGCTGTCCCTATCTTGTTTCCTGCCAAACCAACTGCATTGTTCCCTATCATTGTTTTTTCTGTTTCAGATGTTTAGTGTCCATGTCGATCCTGTAAATACCGATGGTGAATTGAAAGTCCCGGTCTTTATTAGAATAGAGACTTCACGATGTATTGTGTCATCTACATTTTCTGCAGGAGTGATGAATTGAAAATATTAAAAAACATGTGTTCACGCAAATTATCCACCAGAGAATAACAACTGATAACTACTGTAAGGAAAACAATCTTTAAATTTTAAGAAACAGTAATTACAATTATGTAATAGTTTAATGATTACAATTAAGCAATAATAGATCAAAGCAGACATATAAATGTATTTGACCATGACTAGAATGCAGAAACAATGAATATAATGACGACCGGGCCTGCTCTATATCTGAACTGTTGGCTTTATCGTGTTTGGATATTTTTTCATACATATTTCATTGGAATTAAGCCGTGTGAGTACGAATTCTTATATTTAGGACAAAATGCATCTTAATCATTTCGCCTTTTTAAAGTGTTTTTTATCATTTGCGAAATATGTTTATCTCTTGAAAGGTTGCAGTGGCTACGATAGAGCTAGATGCTTTAATATCAGATATCGTTGCAAAATAAATAATAGAAAACTTAACAAATATTAATTTATCTCCTATATGAGATAGATTTCCAGTATAAGCAAGCAAACCAGATAGAAAGTGAAAATTTTACTTCCTCTACCTTTATGTCTCATGACACTTATCGGAATTACCTTGAAATTTAGTTTATGGCGGGTTGTGCGAAGTTTGGCGTTTAATCTAATTGTTGATCAATCAACTATCATATATCAATTTGAAATTTATTTCTTGGAAGTTTTAGGGACTAAAGGCTTTTAAGTGCGGAAATCGTATTAAAAAAAACAAGTTCAGTGACTTTCGGAATACGCACAGAAAACACGCATAGCCACAGAAATACTACAACCACCTACATTTAGCTTGACAGAAAATGCCTCTCAGAGAGAACATTTATTGAATTTTCGTCACCTCTCACACAAGACTATATAACCTAGAAAACTAAACTTCATTTTTCTCTTAATCTCTCAACAAATCAGAAGCTGAACGGAAGACCATCAGCCATCATAAAAATTCCCAAGATTGATTAAAGTTTCAAAGAGAAAGGAATTTATCGTTCCTCTTCCGATACTTTTTCTTGGGTTTTGCGAGTCACTCTCAAGCAGTCAACAGACCCCCCCCCCCACACTCCCTCAAAATAAAATAAAAACTTCCATACACCTCTCGAAATAAACACGATTTATCTTTACTCAACTTGGGGACATTTTCTTCTTCCCTTTCCGCTCTTCAGAAGACGCTCCTTCCTTTTTGTTCGTTATAAATTATTCACCAGTGATATCAGCTTCGTCATCAATGGCGTCTGATGTGAGGTATAAGAGAGAAAAAATATCAGATACAGAGACAGAATAAACTGAAGGGGGAAGAGAGAGAGAGAGATATCACCCAGCCGTGTCTTGCATTGTTGATAGAAACGTCGGAAACACCCAGCTGGTGACATTAATCAACGATGATTTTGTACGCATAATATATTTCATAGCAGGAGACGTTTTTGTTCAGAAATCCAATGTATGGAAGCATATTCTTTGATGTGGAATATATCGACCAAGGAGGTTTCTTATTCACTTGCGAAACAACAGTCATTACTTGCGCTTTGTTGAATGGCAGGCATCTTTTCTTGGTTAGATTTCATGTGTGATCAGTGCTGTCGCTGGGTGACGTGTACTACTGTATGTAATAGGGTGGGTAGGGAAAAGCACTTTTTTAACCCTCTGATGGATTCACACGCGTATATCCGGTCTCCAAACTGCTCCCTTTCGGCATGACCTAGCTAGTTTAGACCTTCTTGGCCAATAAAACCTTTCCTAGAATTCCCTGAATCAATCAATAGTGTTATTTAGTCATTATGTGTATTGTGAGATAAAAACAACACTAACTCTGGAATTCCGTAACGCTCAGAGCGGTTAAACCTTTCTGCAGGTAGGCAGGAAAAATCACATTTTTAACCCTCTGGAGGATTTACACGCATATATCGGTTCTGCAAACTGCTGCCTCCCCAGCATAACTTCTAGTCAGTTTCGACCTTGACCAATGAAATCTTTCCTAGGATTCCCTGAAAAGGGTTATTTTGTCATTATGTGTGTTGTGAGGTAAAAGCAGCACTGAAATTTTGCAACGATCATAAGGGTTAAACCTTTCTGAAGGGTAGGCAGGAAAAATCACTTTTTTAACCCTCAGATGGATTCACATGAATGCATCCGCTCTGCAACCTGCGGAGTTATTTAGTCATTTTGTGCGTTGTGAGGTAAAAGTAACACTACTCTGAAATTTCGTAACGCTCAAAGGGGTTAAACTTTTCTGCAACGCAGCCTCTTGAAAGGAATCCATTGACTGTTCTTATATCTGTAAAGCTTTTTGCTCCAGCTATATAAAGTATTATTTGTCTCAAATAATATTTTTCTTGATCAGAGCCTAGTTTGATTGAATGCAATCTTCCAATCGCATTATCTCCACTACGTTTTATGGTTATATGTGCTTTCAAACTTTTCCTTATCGTTTTAGAAATTAAAATTTCAGAACATTAAAGTTTCCAAAATAAACTTCAAATGACGAAAAATTTCAATGATCTACAACAATATCTAGACGAGTCTCGGGTCTCGGAAAATATTGAAAATCATTAAAACCAATGTTTTAATGATTTTCTGCATCTGTACTGAAAAATGGATGGTAATGGTGCGAAACCATCGGTGAATGAGACCTTATGCAACACAAACAAATTCAACGATCTACTTCAATATTTAGCCCCCGAAAATATGAAAAATTACCCTAAAGACTATTTCTATTTTAAGTTTTTCCGAACTATCTTAATATGTATGCATCTACATCAGTGGTCGGCAACCAAATTACCAGGTCGAGAACTTGTAGATTACCAAAGATTGAACTAGAGTTCCTCGATCTTTATCCATGAAGTACACTTTCTATATTCTAATGATCTTAAGTATCACCAATACCTTAACTTCTAAAAGCGATCAAAGTAAAATATTCGTTAAAACATTGAACAATATTTTGAACAATTATTTACACATGCTTTATCAAATTACATTTTTTATGATTAGGCACATGAAATAAGAATAAGCTTTAGATCTCGTATATCATTTCATTAAAAAAATTAGTTTTGCAGTAGTGAGTGGAACATTGAAATTGTTTGTCCACATCCCGTTACAAGCAGCTAGTCCATGAGCTCTACGAGAAGGAAAGTAAGTAGGCAGTTAATTAGCATCACACGAGCAACACAAAAGGCCATTGGCGACGGTTCCGGATCAACCACGCAGAGAAAGATCCACGGTCAGATGACGATTTCAAAACCTTAGCTCATCACGTGATGGTGGTCATGGTAAGAAAGAACCTGTATCAAAAGGATATATCTACGGGGCTGTGTTATTGAAAGCCTGGAAAAGTATTTGCGGTGTGGATGAGAAAGGGTTATTGGGCCTCATTTGGAAATGGAGAAGCGACAATTATGACTAAACAGCGGATTGAAATGGAGAGTGATAAGAAAGGAAAAAATAAATAGAATGTTATAAATTTAAACTTAATTAAAAGGGAAAGGGTTAGTGCATGTCATACATACACAGCTTTCTTATATTATTGACTGAAGTTTTATAAAATTAAGCAGAGAGAATCATTCTAGACAAGTAAATTTAATCCAGTGTAACAAAATAAAGACATGAAAAAAATTAGGAAAAAAACCCTCATGAGTAAAAAGTCGATTTTCGATCTTGAGTATGTGTACCAATCTTCAATACCTTTCAAAGAGCAACAATAATACAAATGATAGTTAAAAGTTATTACCATTTTAGCATATGCAGCCGAACTTGAGGATTAATAAACATTCATAAGGATGCACAAAACATTAAAATCTAAGATGTATCATTTAACCCTAAAGCCTAAGGCACTTTGAAGGTAATATTATTTTTCCTACATAAGTCCTTGTTTTTTGCAGAAAAATGCAAAGCACCCAGAAGATTACTTAAATATAGATTTCACTTTGTTTCGTTTATTTGTAGATATCCTTTCTTTTATACAGTTGTAAAGTGGATGCTGGAAGAAATCAAAAACAAGACAGAACATTTTGTTTTATTTTATTTCCACCTCCATTTCCACTGGTCTAAACCATTCTTTCTGATCTGTTCTAAATTTACGATGCAGAGGATCATCAGCGTCACATTTCGCATTGGGGTATTCCTTTGCTGCAAACTGCGAAGCTTTAAGCCCACAGAGGCCATTAACAGTGACAGAAGAAAGCTTAAACACCTACCATACATGCTAATGTGCTTCGTGATTTCCCGTTTGCGCGTTAGGGGTGGAAAAGAGGAATACTTTCAGAATTCCAATCACAATCCTTTCCTTTTTGTGTTTGCTTTTTAAAAAATTTCACCAAGGACTGAAAGAGGAAATAAACAAATCCCGGATTTTTAGTCTTCTCTGATGTCTCAATAATGTTGTCAATGAGCAAAAAAGAAGTCATAGGGAAATGCAAATGCAAATTTAAAAAATCACTAACTGTTTATCTTAACCTATACAAAGAGCAAATGTGATGGATCATTTAGACTGTTTAACAGCGAATGAGGAAAAGCATCTGCAATATAAAAGTACGGATATTAAGATGTACATTAAAACTAGCCATTAACTTAAATATCTTATGCCCCGTCATCTATTGACCGGATGTTATGCATTGAAGTTCGAGTTAATTACGATGTCTGTCCGGAAAGTATCAAACCATCTATATATAGAAAAAAAGCAGAGTTTGCGTCTGTCTTCCTACGTGCCTGTACCCTATACAAATATACATCATTTAACCAATCCACACCAAATTTGATACACTTTTTCTTTAGAACCCTGAGGATTCGACTGAGGATATGGCCCTTAACTACATATCAACCACCGATTTATTTGTCCTAGGTAAGCGGGGGGTCGTCGTGGCTCAGTGGGTATGCCCACTGTGCTTGCAACCTTCGAGTTGTAGGCGGCGCAGGTTCGATTCCTGACAGCTACATTCCTCCCTGGGTGTATTTCTCTCTTCTGTGTCAGTAAAACTTTCATTGTGTTTATTACTTGATATTATATATCTTGTGTCTGGCGCAGCATGGCCAAATATGGCCCTCGCGCCATAAAACCCCAAAACCAACCTACCAACCTAGGTAAGCAGAGAGAGCTAGAAACAATTTGAAACCCCCAAAATAACATTGAATATCATACGATGCGAAACTCAGATTGTTTTACCAGTATTGCTGGAAAAACAATTTTTCCTAAAAATTATACATAAAGAAAAAACCAATGGTCGAATTTATTTTTTATTTCTTTCCAAAATATTAATGCTTTGTAATGGAATGAACCTGGAGTCGTTCTAACCATTTACAATAGTTTAATTAAGAAGTTAAAACAGAAAATTAACATACACCCAAAGTGCAGACACATACATTCAAAATATCTCGGGGGAGGTTACAAGTGTGTGTTCATGATCGCATCCGGAGTGAAACTGTTTTCGTTCTCACTCTTAGTTCGGCAACAGTTCTGAAGAGCTACGCCAGTTGGCGCTGCGCTCGCAGTTCACTCATTACAGCTTTATAAATATTTGACTGATGATATGAAATGAGTAAAACCATTTAATTTTGTATTATTTACATTTTATAAGGGTAAGTAGATATGTAGTTGAATTTACGTTGCGCAGGAGCAATACAATAGGCTATTGGCGACGATCCGGAATCAATACCGAAGGGAAAAATCCGAACATTTTGTAAGGAAACAAGTCGACTTAATATAAAGCTTAATAGAAAAGAGAAACCCATTGATATTAAACGTGTTACTTCGTTACTCGGTATCTGTAAACGCTAGAATAATGTTTTATTTTCAAATTTTATTTAGGATTCTGAGTTTATTTATCTGAGTTAAGACAGCGAATTGATACGGTCCTATTTGAACATTTCTTCAAGTGTTGCCCTCGTCATCTGATCGTGGTTCAAAATTACAAGGTGTCCTTGGACCTTTTCCTTGGGATTGATCCGGGAACGTCACCGATAATCCCTTTGTGTTACTCCAGTGCGACATAAATTCAACTGCCTACCTACCTTCAACATTTCTAAGTATTATGTATCTGTTCTTTTTGTTATTGCCATTAGCAATCTCAAATTCCTTATTCCTGAGGTGATTCGAAGTTGAAATCTGACACGTTTGTTCACATCAGTCATTTTTCAGAAATTTGTTATTTATTTAGAATAGGAGTTAGATTTTAATGAATTGTTTATTTTGTGCAAAATATCTATGCAGACGTGGGTTCATTTCTTGGTGGTATGTGTACGACATTTCAACCAACTTTCCATAAGGCATTTATTTAATGCATAATGATTTGTAGAATTCCGTTTTATAAAAATAAATCGTGTACAAAACAGTCTTTTAAAATTAGACGGTAAAGTCGTACTTTAAGAGGGTAAAACCTTAAAATAGTCATACCACGATTATAAAATATTCTAACTAGGATTTTTAAAAAGTTGAAAGCTTTTCTTATGGTAGGTAGGTGTTTTAATAAACGTCACACTGGAGCAACACTATAGAAGCTATTCTTATGAAATTTTATTATCTCAAACATTCGTCGAAGACATTCATTTTCTTATTTAAAAACGCTGTAAAATTGATCTTCCGTTTTTTGAAAAATTGTAATCGATTAATTTTTTTCGTCTTTACTGAAGACATTTAATTTTCAAACCAGCTGTAATTTCAAGTGAGGGATGGAATTTTCAAGCGAAAAGTGTGTTTAAAAGATCATCATATCGTACCAATTTGATTTATCATCCCTTCATAATAATGGTGAAATTCCGAAATATCGCAGCCCTAATGCCAAAGCTCTGCAAGTCAAAAAATTAGTGATATGAAAACTGAGTGTAATACTACGTTTTAAGTTCATCCTTTTTACATTAAATAAAGTTAAAGAGCATTCATAATCAATCACTCCAAAACTCAAAATTAACTTCTGTAGAAGTCACTTTTGTATCACATTTTGTGGTTTTGTCTTACACTATAGTGTGTGATGCATGTGAAATGTATTATATAGGTGGATAAAGCAATCATACTCATTTCGTAAAAATTAAATTATAGAAGCCATAAAATTTCAAATGGAGTTTAAAAAATTATTTTCCGTTACTTAAATGATATTTACATTTTTCTATGATAGAGACAAGTGAATTATTCTGATCTCTTCAGTGTTTAACCAATTCAACACAAGCAACGTCAGGTAGCTTTGCTAATTTTTAATATAACGAGAACGGTTTGCCTGACGTTGGCAGACAAGGAGAGGGAACATTGATGTGTATACGTAAAAATTCGAACCCATTGGACTAATCAGTTGGGTGCTAGACGCCCATGAGTAATGGTATTTTCTGTAAGACCGTCGCATCCAGAATGACCGAGTGGTGCAAATTTGCATTATATTTTGCATTAAACTTAAAAATTCGTTCACGGAAAATATTCAGATTATTGAGAGGCATTTCTGGCGCGATGCAATGAGTACAACGCGAATAAAAATGTGGTACAACCACTTCAAAGATGGCCAGGAATATGTTGAAAGTCATCCGCGTTCTGGAAAGCCTTCAACTAGGAGAACAGCTGAGAAAACTGAACGTGTATGGACTGCAATTAACAAGGATCGGCGATTGATAGTGCGAGAATTAGGTGATCTGGGATTCCAAAAACTACTGAGCTCAAACTTTTGACGAAGGAGAAGTATCTTAGCCTGAAATGTCTGGCGGCGCGCCCATTCTTAACGTCTCGTGCAGGGTTTTTTGGTAGAACATCAAATCACCCAGGTGACTCAGCCCGGATTTGGTGCCCTGTGCCTTCTGGCTAAAATCACATTTGAATGGGAAGTGACTAGAACGTTGATGCGATTCATGAGAACGCGACAAGGCAACTGATGGCTATTCCAACAATGGACTTTGCACAGTGGTTTTTGAAAAGTGAAAGAAACGCTGGGAGAAGTGTGTTAGG
Source organism: Meta bourneti (assembly GCA_933210815.1). Taxonomy (NCBI): domain Eukaryota; kingdom Metazoa; phylum Arthropoda; class Arachnida; order Araneae; family Tetragnathidae; genus Meta; species Meta bourneti. The sequence continues at coordinate 60,675,458 of OW119923.1, read as the reverse complement.
TTCCAAGGTGCCTACTTTGAAGGAGAATAGGTGGCAAAAGTCCTAGGTGTAATGTATCCTGCTTCATATTACATGGCTCGATACTTTCCAGACAGACCTAGTATAGTTTTGGCAGTGATACACTGAAAATTAAGACAATAGACTCATATTCAGTGTTTGGTTACAAAGAACAAGCATTTTTTTATTGAATTTAAGCTACTTAAATGATTGTGCAAAGCACAGAAGACAATAAGATTCCAATTAAAATGTAAATTATAACTTTACTTCACATTAAATATTCCAGAATTTAGTTCTCCAATACATATTGCTTACTTAAATTGTTTTATGATGGAAATGTTCTGAAATTAGTTATTATTCCTTTTCCGTGAACATGTTTGAATTCTCTCGAGGATACGGGATAAGTTTTCAAAAATTATACAAGATGGCTCAGAATTCAAAATATGCAAAGAAATGCGATGAAATGTTAAAACATATGTTGTGTTGATAATACAATAGAAATTGTTTCAATTGTTTCCTATGCAAAGGGATGAACAGGGAAGACGTGATGCAACAGAATGCTAATTAGCTGGAAACATAAAATCCTTGTGCTTTCGATAGTTGAGAATATTTGGATGATTATCATTACATTTTGTTTATTTAAGGACTTCCGTTTATTTTGGTACAAGCGCTATTTTTCTTTATGCAAAAAATAATCGCAATATTCAATTATGGCATTTTCCAGAAACTGAATACCATCCTGATGGCAAAAAATGAAATCACTGTAGACATTTTGTTCAAGGTAAATGAATAGCAAATTGGATACGTAGCATAAGAAAATGTGCCTCTAATACACAAATACAAACTGAACATTTATGTTTTCCATGCATAGTAAACATAGTGCTGCCTCTTGTAAATTCTTTTCTGCGATGTTTTTATTGTAATTTGAGCCACCGTTACCATTTAATTTTCTGTTTATTCTATCATTTCGGTGACGAAAGCAAAATTCCGCATACCTAAGACGAAATTTTACCATATCCTGACTTTTGGAGCACACTGCATAGAAATATATTGATTGCACCCGCCTCTTATTTTCTCATAAAACATTAAAACTATTGAGATACGTTGTTATCAATATTCCACAATTGAAAATACCCCAATTCAATTTCTTATCATTTCAAATAATTGGATAGGAAAAGATTGAAAAATAAATATGCGAATCGATTAGAAACAACTGCATAACCTACATTGCAAGTTATGTCGTTCATAAAATAAATTGCTGAGACGTTTTTCCCTTTCGGAGAATAAAATGATTTATCGAACCCCAAGATAGAGTGATTTATTTATGCAGTTTCTTATGCAATACGTCATGTAGCTTTTGTTCTGGCAAATCAAGGGAAACGCAGATATTTCTGGATATACTGCTCTTATTTCGTTTAACTCTTTAGGATGTATACACGCATAGTATTGAGTTTATATCACTTTTTCGTTTACACTAGCAGACCTGTGCTACTTTTTTAATTGATTATTATATCTATTGATTGCAAAGTGCCGTTGACACATTTTATACCTTTATAAAAACCTATTTATTTATAAGGAATATAACACCATATTCATATTTAAATTAAATGAAATTATCCAAAAATATCTAAACACATTTTGCATATTTCTTTCTTCTGTTCATTCTATTTTCAATAAAATGTAAGACAAAAAGTTCGTGCTTCCATCATGTTACCCAAATTAGTTTTTGAATGTCCACTTCAATTTCATCCCGTTCCCTCATGCAAAGGCGATTTGGCATTATTTTGACGCTAAATCTTGTTTCAAACTCACTCATTATTTCCCTTTTTTGTTCTGATTTCTATCTTCCAGATATTTTGTTGCCTTCTGTCATCAGACTTCTGAAAAACTTCATTAGAATGGCGAACTCTTCCGTGTAACGTTAGAAATATTATGCAGCTCCAGAGTTCAAATCAAGCATATTTCAAATTGGCGAAGGAATCCTGTAGCGGTTGATTTTATATTGTCTATTTCCGTTGTTGCCATTCGACAATAAACAATGTCGATTTCTGTGCCGCGTACATTAGTGAAATATACAATAGATTATGCAATTTAATTTCGTTTCCATTTTGAACCAGTATCTTAACGTCGATGAAACCCGATAATGATTCTCAAATCCAGAAATTCTTAAGCAATTTAATCTCAAGTGGTAAAGGAATCTTATTTCCTTTACTATTTCATTCTACTTCGTCTATTTCCATTCAGAAAACATTGTAAAGTTTACTTTGGTACATTTAATCTTAATAAAACACGCAAATATCAAATCTTATGGATTTTTTTTTAAGATCTAGTGCCTCTTTTTTTTTTTTTAATGCTTTTGAATAGTTCTACTACAGCTTTCTCGTTGTTTTTAATGATTTTCTTCAAATTTCTTTTGAATGCTTTTATGTGAGCAAACAATTTGGATGTTTCGGTAATAGAATTTTTAATAGTTCTTATTGTAATGTATTATTTATTGTAGGTATTCTTTGTTTGAATTATATCCACTGTTATAACAAACATAATTCGTGAATCCTAATTTAGAATAACCTTATAACATTGGTAACGAGAATGTACAATATTATATATCATAGCATCACTTGCAAAAGTTTAGCATTTTATACCATACCGAAATATGTTTGTGCGACAGGCACTATGGAAAGAATTTGTTGGAAATATTTAAAAAAGCGTGGATTTAGAATTTGCGGGAAAGCATTTTACTATTTTATAATAAAAATGTATTTCATGAATAGATTGCTTTATCTAAAAGATATGTTTCTTAATGTAGATAAAAAATAGCACTTTAAAAAGTAATACTTTTTACTGCAAAGACATTTAGACAAATGCATCTATTACCCCCAAGTGTCACATGAAATGAAGTTAAAGCATAGAACATAAGAAAGGCAGTGAAAAGATTAACAAGATTCCAGCTACTTCGAAAATTCACTAACCTTCCAAATAGCGTACATGGACGCTTTCCTCTTATATTGCCGAACATTCCAAAAGGTAGTCACAGTCCGTGTCAGCCATCCCTACGCACAGGACACATTTTGGTCTATCATAGATGCCAAAACGATGCAAATGCTTGGATGGACAATCATGCCCTGTCATTAATCTAAAAGCTGCCACCGCTATATAGCGAAGGCGGACAGGGATGCCACAAACTGACTCCTCCTCACTCTATATTTTCTGTTATCAGCCTCCTGTCAAGTAACTAATATAGACAATAAGAAATAATTTATTGCTTTACGCCATTTGCTGTCACCTATATTCACTTGCAACATCTAATCTCTAAGATCTCGATAGGACTTCTACATAAGGGTGGGTGGGTTACTGGTACCCTGGTACGGACGTCCGAGGTCTGTCTCGGAAAATGTGAAAAGTTCTTTTACTGTAATGTGCAGTTTGCTTACCATGTTCAAAAACTAATGAATTTTTTTCATTTTGTTCATAATATTGCAGGTTTGTTGGATGGTTTTGGGTTTTATGGCGCAAGAGCCATATTCGGCCAAGCTGCACCAAACACAAGACAACAACGAGGGAGAAAAAAAGCAGAAGGGTAGACGAGGTTAAAAGGGAAGGGAGGGCAAATCACTCGGGTACTTCGGAGTTGTGATGCCTCTACACACCTAAAGAAGATGTGTCCCTGAGATCCATAATATTGCAGGCGTACAACAATTACACACATGAAAAGTATATATACAGTGTAATGCAAATGTTGTGCATTTGTGCGAGTTAGACATTGAGTAGGTATTCATATTTTCATTTCATGCCGCCCATCATCTATATTCATACAAAGGTCTGAAGTGCAGAAATGGCAAACTGTATCTTGATCAAGATCATCATTTGATGGGTCGCTCTCTCATAAACTAAATACCTCATTCCCTTTAGTAACTGAGCCGCCTACCTACTAAAATGTAAATTAAAAAAAAGGATCGATTAACTACTAGATTTCTTAGACTGCTTCCTGGCATAAAGATAACAATTTTCGTAGTCACTTAAACGGAACTCGATTTACTGCGATTTTTACCTGAGAAAGAAATATAAATTGGCACTCGAATGACATAATTAAAGCATTAAATGTCCTTTGACGTGTGTCAACTCCGTCTATTAACTCCATCACCATCAATTCAATTTGTAAAAAAAATCAAACTTTCCTAGATATTTCACACATTTCTGCCTCAAATGGCCAACTTTGTTCGGAATATTCCCCTGGATGTCTTTCATTAGTAACCTAATGCAACGGTTTCAATAAACAGTTCATAATAATTAATTACAGGTCAAAAGCACAGGCTTTTATCCCTATATTGTTGACAAGTTTAAAATGGAATCTGCTAAAAGGAATTGTTCCCTTCGTGCACCGAGGCGGTGCCTGTTGAATTTTTGACAAATGATTCCACCATTCGCCGTTTCCCAAAATTAATGGTTTCGTTTCCACGCGACTTCTCGTTTTGTTACGGTAAAAAATGAGACCAACCAACTAAAACGATGAAAACAGTATTGGCTCCATACCAAAGAATTAATCTCCTGGATACCCTATCACTCCTTGACATTCTGAACTGGCTAAAGAAGGGCTGCAGAAGGGGTAAAAATAAAAAAGGAACGTTAATATGACAGCAGATACATCTGAACCTATCACAACAATGTAATTTCATCAGTACGTAATTATAGTATCTCAGCAAATTTAGAGAATGCTGTTCGTCTAATGAAACAAATAATTGATTAACCTAGCTTGTTCTGCTGAGTGGGAACTATATTCAAAAGTAAGCGATAATAGTAGTGACTAGACTACTATTATAGACCTATCATTGGCTACTGTACAGACCGCGATATGTACAAAGCAGAAGAATAAATATCTTTTATGGTTTTTAGTTGTTTTTTAATCAATGAATTGGAAAGGAATCGATAAGTGTTCTGAGTAGCTTGTTCCACGGAGTGGGAACTACCATTGTATAGTCCGCAATAATAGTAGTGGCTATATCTACCTATCTTTGGTTACTGTACACACCACAAAAATTACAAAGAAAAGGAATAAATATCTTTTATGGTTTTCAGTTGACTTTTAATCAATGAATTGGAAAGGAATCGATGAGTGCTCGGAATAGCGTGTTCTACTGAATGGGAACTACCATTGTAAAGCCAGCGATAATAGTAGGGGCTAGATCTACCTATCTTTGGTTACTGTGCAGACCACAAAACTTACAAAGCAAAGGAATAAATGTCTTTCTATGGTTTTAGTTGACTTTTAATCAGTGAATCGGAAAGGAATCTACGAGTGTTTGGAACAGCTTGACTGAATGCTGAATGGGAACTCCCATTGAGAACCATCTATATTAGTAATAACTAAGCGTACCTTTCTTTGGTTACTGTACAGACCACAACACATAGAAAACAAAAGAAAACTATCTTCGTGTGATTTCAAGTCAATGAATCCAAATGGAAACATTTGTGTTTGATTTATAGAAGAGAGGGAGAAATCAAATCTATCACCAGATTCTCAACATCTTCATTCTGTGTCTCAGCACCAAGTTATATGATTGGCTCTGGTACTAGATTAGATGACGCATCCCTCATGAAATTCAGTTAAAGTATTCCAAGTACTGAATATTTAACAGCATAAATGTACAATTTTCATTTTTCCCTTTGCACATTTCTTGTACATTTGTCATAAATACAATGAAAGGATTTACAATTTTAACAATACAACGCAATACATCTTTAATTCGTGATTCCAGAACTGCCAGCTCCAATTTCAAGGTGTCTTCTATATACATAAAATACAATGGACATACAATGATAATTTGATAAAATAGAAACAATAGACTGTGAAGTGCACAATCTTATCAAATGTCCTCTGTAAAAAGTCTCCCCAGTGCAGGAAAATATAATAATTTACAATAAAGATATAATTTTAAGAAAATTACAAAACGGACTCAGAATTACTAGTATATAAACTGTTCTCACATTTCTCACTTCACATTCACTTTTCTCACCGATACCAAGGTACACCTATACCCTGTCTGCACATGGTATCGTTGAATCACCATAAAAATTCAACGATACCCCATGATAGCGATTACCCATCAAATATGATTGGACAACTACTCATTCATACAAAATTTGGATGGATCCATACAAAATTAATCCATCACATGGGAAAGGTAGATAGGTAATTGAATTTACATCGCACTGGAGCAATATAGTGGGCTATTGGCGATGGTCCGGGATCTAGACCCTAAGGAAAAGATCCGAGGACAACACCTCGTAATTTTGAAACACGGTCAGATGACAAGGTCAACACCTCGTAATTTTGAAAGACGGTCAGATGACAAGGTCAACACCTATGAGATGGGAAAGAATTATTGCAAGTGAAAACTTCAACTGCATATTTTATTGAACAGACTAATGAATCTTATTCGGAACACATTCACATTTCTCAATTTTTGAACTGTTCCAACATTGAACTTTGAGGACTTATGTCAAGTTTTCTCGTAATAAGGAATTACCAAGACGGTTGCCAAATCATATTGTCTCAGCAATGAGAACTATTCACTACATATATAAATATATGTACACAAAAATACAAATATTTTACTGCTTTTAAGATATTTCATTTTAAGTAATAGCGAAACAGTTGTGTGTGAAAACTGTAGTGATGAAGTTTCTTTATCTTCTAAAATTAAGACTTATTTATTTTAACTGTTTGCAGTATAAGGTAAGAATAAATAAATAAAACAATACTTTTGAGGTAATAAGCTATAAATTAAATTCTTGGCTATTCTGGTTATGAGGTACAGATATCTTGTTTGTATTCAACTATAAATCGTATACGCAACCTAGTTGACCTTAGAACTACTGGTAAGGAATCGTTAGAGTAAATGTTGTAGATAATTTTGTTACCTATGTAACCAAACGGTTTCCGAAAAAAATTCAAATATACTTAATTGAATCATTTGACCTGGAATTCGTATTTGTAGCTAGTTTGAGTAATCCAACAAGAAAGAGAGACTTGTTTTCGCTTATAACAAAAAAATTATGACAGTCATCAATTTTTGAATTTTTTTTTTCAGTTCCTAAATTGATTTAATTTTTAATTTCAGTTATGTTTCATCATCTAAAATATCAGTTCTCTGTTGACTGGTGGTTCTTTCATTTTTGTATAAATTCTGAGTTTTTAATTCATTTAATTATCTTATACCATTGCATACAAAATAAAAATATATGTATTCATATTTATTTTTATCATTAAAAGTTACCCAAAAGTCAAATAAAAATTTCAGGAATGGTTCTAAATGTATATTCATCTACCCCACACCTTTTTGTAACTGATTAATAATTAATTTCGTTATAATTAATTTTCTAGTGAATAGGTATATCAACAGAACTACGTATTGAAAAGTGACTGAAATAAAGCCCTCCTTTATATTTGTAATTACATTTGTATTATGGACTACATTAATACAGTATGGAAACTGTTTCATACGACATTTTTAAATAGTCTCATTTGAAAACAATAATAAATAGTGATTAGATTTGCGCTCTTTCTATTGGCTTTATTTATTCCTTTCGTTTAATAGGACCGTGTATATGTATCATTAATACGTACATTATGCAAATTTTCTATCTGTCTTGAATTAGAAGCTGAATTAGGAAATACATAAAGGTCATATTTGTAGAAGCTTTGTAGCTAATCCAAGCGTTTAGTATGAGCCGAATAACAGTTTTTATTTCATTTTCATTTACGAATAGAATCCTATTTAAAAGAATAAAACTCCTGTCTATGGTGGGATAATTCATCATTTAGTTCTTTAGACTGGCATCATTTGCATAATAAAACAAGCGAAAAAAATAACGTATTCCAAAGCCTTTTATGCGAAACAAAAGAATCTTTCCACCCATCTGCTCTATCGATTACAATGTTTTCCCACACCAGTTCGATGTCACGCCATTCCCGGTTAGGTATCGGAAGACTTCATGAATAAGGCATCATCTATACCGAACTATATCTATGTACCAAGTTCCTTAAGAAAAGTTTTGGTGCCTCTGGGGTTCAGGGAAAAAATTATCCACCCGATAGGGAAATGGATGCTTCAACAAAAAGACGAGGCACTGAGCTTTGACTATCTTCCTAAAGAACTTTGAGAAAAATGTGTGTTGGAGTAAACAAGATATGGATATCAATTTTTTGTTATTGTGAATAACTTTACAAACTCGATTGCAGAAGGAAGTCAAGAAATGGAGATGATTTCTGAATTTTGCTTGAAGCATTCTTTTCTTATTGTTAGAATACACTATTGGATACTGAATGTTTAAGGACAACATGGACTCTACCTCCCTGAAAGAATTTGAAGAAATGTACACTGCTGGCCACCCAAATTGCAACACCAAGAAAGACAAGAGATATCACAACAAAATTTATTTTGTAGATAACATGTTGACCAAGTATCAAATGATTAAATTTATAGACTTCTGTGAAGTGTGGTTCCTGCCAAAATCAGTAGCCAGAGTAGCCGCCATTGTTGGAGATCACCGCTGCCACACGCCTCGGCATTGATTCAAAGAGACTTTGGATGTGTTCTTGGGGTACAGCAGACCAAGCAGCTTCCACACGTTGCCAAAGTTGATCTGGTGTGGCAGCTGGGGATGTATTCTGGGTCAATCGTTGAGCAACCATGGACCACATGTTTTCTATCGGCGAAAGATCCGGAGAGCGAGCTGGCCAGGGAAGCAATTCAATCTGGCGATTGACGAAGAACCCTTGGACAAAGCGTGCCACGTGTGGTCGCGCATTATCCTGTTGAAATATGGCTGTGGGCAAGCCCTGAAGGTAAGGAAGGACAACTGGCTCCAACACCTCGGAGATGTAGCGCTGGCTGTTTAAAGTACCGGCGATGCGTACTAGAGGAGTGCGAGAGTGATATCCAATACCGCCCCATACCATAATACCCGGTGCAGGACCAGTGTGGCGGTGCATAACGCAGCTGTTCAGCATCCTCTCTCCACGGTGTCTCCAGACTCGAATCCGACCATCGTGGTGTTGCAGACAGAAGCGTGACTCGTCAGTAAAGACAATTTCATTCCATTCTGCCGTCCACATCCTTCTTTCATCGCACCATTGGCGGCGGAAACGTCTGTGGTTCTGCGTCAAGGATAGACGAAGCAATGGACGACTTGCGGACAGACCACTCTGCTGTAAAAGGCGTCGAATGGTACGCGCAGACACTGGATGATGCGGTACAGACTGAATGTGCTGTGCTATGGTTCGTGATGTGGCTGAGCGATCCGTCACTGCCATACACACAATATGCCTGTCATCACGTGAAGTGGTGCACTGAGGTGGATGCGATCAAACACGTCGGTCCGTCGTACCCTCCTGCATCCAACGATCACATATCCGCATTACAGTTGTTTGGTTTCGTCCAACACGACTACCGATTTCCCTGAAAGATAATCCACAATCTCGGTAGGCCACTATCCTTCCTCTGTCGAACTCGGATACTTGATCAAAAGATGATCGCTGTTTTCTACGAGGCATAATTGATCGTTTTTTTGAAAAAACCACAAGAAAAACACAATTGCCGTACTTGAAATCGTCGAAATCTCCAAGCCTTAAATAGCGCTTTGAAGTGACGCCACAGGCGCGCGTGATGTGCGTCTGCGCTGAAATTCTAATCATTTGCATATCTCACCTCCGCTAATGCATGTTGTAAATTTCATATTATTTGCATGCTTCCTTCAGGGTGTTGCATTTACGGTGGCCAGCAGTGTATGTTAGAGTAAACAAAATGTGGATAATCAATTTTTTATAGAAACTTTTCCAATTCAAATACACAATGAATCGGGAAATGGAATAATAATTTCTAAATTACACTTGAAGTATACATTTCTTAAATTTTGAATGCAATCTTGGACACAGGAAGTTAGGTTTTACTTCCTATAGCACAAGTGTGAATTTTTTAATTTAAAAGAGAACATTCTGGTACACGTTAAAAATAGCAGTCATTTTTAGTCTTAAAATCAGTTCCAGGGTAATACATTACACCTTTTTAGCTATTTAAAACACTTCCGAGGTGGTTTTTAGTTAGCTTAGGAATACTTCAGATATTGATATTCACTCTGACTCTTTTGGAAAGCTTTTGAAAGTTATGTTTGTATTGATTTGTTATGGAAATGTAAAATTATTGCTTTGTGGTATCTTTCGTGGAACTTTGTCCCCGGAAGATTTTACTAAGCAAGGAGCTCTGCCCTTTGTCATACAGAAAACCAATTTCAATAAGAAATCGGTTTCACTCCGAATCTCTTCCGAAAATAGGAAGTTCTGGCAAGTTGTTCCAGTGTGTAGCTGGATTGACATGTATACCCATCCAATCTGCATAGAATGTCTAGAAAGATCATAGAATTTTATATAATCTGACGATAAGAAAAACATTCTACTTGTTTTGCTGTAAATATGCAATAGACTGTAAAAAACTCTCTCTGAAATAGACTCTAAATAGAAATATAAACAGTTGAAAAGGTATAACACAAAATACCACTGCTTAATCCTTGCTGGAGCAGGTCCTTACTGAGATTGGCTTGATCGTCATTTTTTGCTACTCGAGACCCGTATTGAGATTTGTCCGTTTGAATAAGTGTGACCAAACGAATCAGATACAGAATCTCAGTCGTCCTGTCCTCTACCGATTTCCCTCTGAGAAATTACTGTTATGTTTGCTCCTTTCAAATAGGGAACCTCGAACAATCAAGATATACGTATTAATACAAGATATCTAAAAGATAGAATGCTTTCTTCATTATAAAAATTAATTTCCACTTTATTTATTAATTTTTTTTCACAAAACACACACGAACCCTTGTCCTCAGTACAGGTCTTTAAGTTCTCAACTTTTTATTTTCAAATTGAATGAACAATTTACAAAAATATATAAAGTACAATTAAATGCAAAAAGCAAAAAGTCGAGAAAATAACTTTGGAGCTATGAGTAATGCTTCAAAGCAAGAAATGATTTTATTTATTTCTATAAATATATGCATACATCTCCATACATGATTTTGCTTATGGCAGCTTAACCACCTTTGTACAAATGATCCTTAAGGTCATCTGCCTTCTCACCATAGTCGTGCAGGGTAGCACAAACACATATCTCGTATCCCAATCACTATTGTGTTTTACCGATTTGAATAGGTGTGGCATGACTTGTCTAAACTAATCTTCTATCCCAGATGATTAAAGGTAATAAAGAAAATGTTTATCTTTGGCTTATAACAGTAATTTTTAACCTTTTCATCTCATAGCAAACAAACTAATTATTAGAATTCTGCAGCACACCAAATTATGTATTTTATTATATGTCGATCTGACAAAAAAGGTATAACCTTGACTAATTTACAAAAAAGTAATTACCTGTCCTTTTTTCTCTCTAAAATGGTTTTTAAAAATATTTTTGAAACAATTTATTTATGATATACTTTGTAATAAAAAAGGATATTCAAAATTATTTATACGGATATTACTGGAAATTATTTGGGAACACACTTGTCAAAAGTTCAAAACTAAACCGTTAAAAGAAAATCAATCTTACACAATTTAAATCGCTTCACCATCCGTAAGGCATATCAGTTACATTCTTGCAGCATAATTTGAAATTCGTTGGTTTTTATCACAGCGTTGATTAAATACCTATTAAAAACGATCTATTAAAAACAATATGTGTGAAACTTCGTTGTCGTAGATTTATATCCCACCCTACAATATTAAACTTCAGTACAATATGTACTGAGCAAGTAAATTTTTCAATGCCGGCTTGAATCCCGCAGCCGAACAGCTGATCGTGAATGCATCAAGTAATTTATTTAAGACTACAAATTTTTTTAAAAAACTTCCTTCAAAAACATACATTTTCGCATCGTATGCAATGAATATTAAAATATGTAAATCTCTTGGGTGTTCCTAAATGTAAAATACAAAAAATACTGAATCATTGCTTCTAAATATTTTAGTCCGCATTATAAATGGATTGAGAATCAGAATGTGTTGCATCACATAAAAGAATTACCTAACATCAATTTTAAAAATGGAAGTAAATATTGAATTTAAAAGCGCGTGATCTTTTCTTCTCGATTCTTAATGAAGTGTTTCGAAGCGTAATTAATGTAATTCATTATCTCGCTATGTTTAATAAATACATTTTCTCTCTAGAATGTGAAGTTACTTACAGTAAAAAATCGTAATTTTTATTCTAGGAGTAACAAACTATCTCTGAAATAGAAATTCATAATTTATTTCAGCCTAGAAAAATCATTAATTAATGCCAAAAATAAAAAGGCTTATTAAAAAATAATCAGCTAAAATTCAAATTTTCGTTACAACAATAATGAGATCTTCATTCTGAAAATATTTGTTATGAATTTTCAATGTTACTGGGAGAAAGAGCTTAAAATTTGAAATTAAAAAGAAGTGTTTTTAAAATCTCATATATGCTATTTGTGTTTATTTTTTATTACAATAAAATATCTTATTTTTTGATGAACACAATTAAGGGGAGAAAAAGTAAGGTATCAAACGCTTTATTATTAACCGTAGTAAATAATATGAAAATACAAAGGGTTTATTTTGATTAAGATTATTGCTATTACTGTTTTTTCCACCAATAGCAGTTTTTATATCTATGTACAACTTAAATAAGGATTCAGATATATAAGAAATAAAACCATATGCATAAACATGGATATCAATACTTCTTCCAAAGATAATGGTAAGCTAAATTAACTTGTTAAAATTCATATATTATAATATAAAAAATTAAACTTGACCATGACGTACATAGATCACTTATACTAGCTCTATCATTGGTTGAAATTATATTTAAATTAACCTCGCCCCCTCATTGGCTAAAGTTATATGCTTTCAAGAGAAATTCCTCGCGCACAATAAACAAATATTAAATCGTGATACAGATGTAAGGAAACGGTAATGCAAGCGATATTTGCCATAAAATAGTAGAAAGCTCAAACGATACTGATAAATTTAGCGAAAACGCACGTGCGATAGTATAATTAAATTATTAATAAGTATGTAATTTTCTATATCTGGCATAGCCAGTAATGTGTTTAATTTTTAGTTTTATTTAGAATTATTAATTCTTCAGCGTAGGGGTTAAATCTAACTTAGATGGATTCAAAAGAGTCAAGTACATTAATTTAAAATATAATATAAGCTTAAATTCGAGCCTAAATGAATCTACGAATTTAAATTACAATTATTTGTATCAAAAATAATATAAGTTTTAAATCACTAAAGCACTAAATGAATCTACGAATCTACTTTTCTTCCTGAATATTTGTGCTATAGAGTGTAATATTCAACGTAAGATTTTGAAAAGTAGCCATTTTGACCTCTTTTGACCTGATACGGAACAATTAAGGTAATTTTGAGCTGCGAATTTAATTTAATTATGAGTTTTAGTGATTATTACTGAGACTGATATGTATTTTTAAATTGTGAGATTTATTAATTGTCTTACATTCTCTGTGAGTGTTTTGAACATTATGCTTTCTAATTTCTATGTATGAACAATGAAGAATATCAAGGATACATTTATGCGCACTCATCATTTATGATTGCTCCGCAAAAAGTAATAAGCTCTTGAATAACTGATTTCTAGAACCCGCTGCATTCTTACTTCAACGGGCCTTACAGCTAGTACAAGTATCTGATCATACAAGGTCGGATCATACATGTTTTTCAAAACTCTTTATGCAACCTGAGAGGAACAGAAAATTGAACCATATTCATATAACAGGGCTGCCACAGCCAAAGTATTTGTGAAATAGTAATTAAAAGCATTAGTAATATAAATTCTTTAAAATAGCATGAAAAAGTCTCCTAGTAAACCCTATTTTAGTAGCAATTTGAGTTGCTCAGATACAAAACGAATCGGCTAAAATGTGCTAATTAAGTATGAAACAGACATTGACTCATCAGGAAACAGACAAAAAATTTTATTTTAATGTTAGAAAACTAAATATTTTTCTAATAAGGTTTTCATGACAATCTAGTGACCAGATCCCAATGTTCCCCACCTCCCCCCAAAAAATATTTTTTCGTTCCTTTTTGTTTAAAATAGGGACTAAATTTTAGTTCACTTTTGGTGAATTTTCACAAAAAAGTCGTAATATACATAAAGAAATGATAATAATGTAAATAGAGTTTAACAACATTTGTACTCTAACAGGTTTCACAATTGGTTCTCAAAGTTGTGACCACCAACAGTAATGCACGACTGAGCGTCAATGCTTCTATTGCAGTACAAACTGACCAACAACGCATTCTAGAAAATTCAGGTGGCGCTTGAACATATACACCACAGGTGAATATGGTTTAATTTTGAGTTCCCTACCTCCCATGGGGGCCACTGTAGCCCAGTTGGTAGTTGCGGATTAGCAACCGAAGGACTCGCAGTCCTCCAGTTGCTAATCCGTACTCCGAAACTCCATCCAATCAAAGGCTGGTACACGTTAAATCTATCGTGGCCTCAATGTTCTCACGCTGGCGTGGTGTGGAAATTTGTAGAGTGGTGTGACCTCGTCATCCGACCGTGGTTAAAAATTACGAGGTGTTGTCCTCTGATCTTTCCCTTTGGGATTGATTACGGATCGTCGCCAATATCCGGTTGTGCTGCTCTAGTGTGACGTTAATTCAACTACAGACTTGCCTACCCCTATCTCCCCTTAATATTTTAACACGAAGTTTTGAAACATAACTACTTTCTGAAATACAATACAAGTTTAAAAGAGTATAAGTGTACGGGTAATACCACTCCACATTTGTATTCCTTACTCCTTTACTTATCTGAGCTACTCGATATTCCAAATAAGTTTGCATTTCGTTTCCATGTCGAGGTTGATCAAGCTTGCTGGTAAACCAAACCAGGTTCATTTTCCCAAAAGAGCCCCAAAGCGAAAACGGAAAGGGAAATTTCTCATTTAAATTTTTTGGGGAAATCCACCATAAATTTTTTTAAGCAGAAACGTACATTTCTACAGATGCATATTCCCAGTTGAAAACTTTTTTCCAGTTCCGCTTTTTTAGTTCCGAAGGGAAGAGGAAGGAAAGCGAACCTGGGAGATATATGGTGGCGAATAAAAATTGCAAACTGTATGCGATAAATTTAAACCGGTGACATTTCTTCAAAATAAAATAGACACATTTCGGAAGAAAAATAAGCCACGTAACTTTATTTTTTGCCCATTTCACAGCTCTCGAACAGGGGAGAAAGCAAATGCATTTTCAGTGAGTCGACATTTCCGGACCCAATACAGAGAAGACGAATGGTTCCAATGCACCGTTAAAGATACAAGATACCTCATCGTATGGGTTTAGTTTTGAACTTCTTTCTCGTCTTTCATTGTATTCCAAATTCATGAATAAATTTTCCTTTATGGGTAAATCTAAATGTGCTCACAGAAGTTTTTCATTCATTATCCGGATAGCCTTGGCGTGCATAATTCAGGAGGACATTCTGCGGAATCTTATTAGGAGAGATGTCATTTGGGATGTCTACGGAACATCTGTAAGTATTCGAGTAGTTTTTTGGTGTTGGGGCATATCACTCGTAGGAAATAAATTTGCTCGGATATGAGCGATTTTTTTCCAGAACACGAAGGTGAAGAGGGATATCAGTTGATTCATTTCGGAAATACATTCTACTTGAAAACCAGGTTCGAATGTCGATAGGGAGATACTAAGTTTGCATTTGTTTCTCGTTTCCTTTCCAAAAAAAGAAACATGCAGTTCATTTTTTGAAGGCTATAAGGTAACTGAATATAGTAAAAGTTTTAGATATTTTTTTAAAGTCTTAAAGCAAGTCATTTTTTTTACTTTTAAATTGTTAGATATTGTATTTCTTTATCTGAAAACATCTTTATAAGAAGATCTATGGAACTAAATAATATTAATGAATCAATTATAGATCATTTTTCGTACTGAAAAATATCTATTAAATTCGTGTGTCTGTAAGCATTGTTGGTCACTTTCTAAGTTTTTATTTAGAAAAGTGTCGCCACTAATTACAGATATGTTTTAATATTGAATGACAGTGTTATTAAACTTGGTACTTGGATCGTCAATGTCAAATTCTTATAGGCAACTTTTATTTTAATGATAAGTTAAGCAAGGTAACGTTCATAGCTTGGGTACTAAATTCGTATTAAACAGCAAGCGGGCACTATGTGCCAAGAAAATAGAAGCATCCTGAAGCCAGTGTTCGATCGGTTTGAAATTCGGCACATATGATGTATATAAAGAGATAATGAAGTAATCACATTATCAAATCAAGATAACTGTATTATTGTAGAATTACATCAGAAAGTTCATAAATTAGTAGGTTGTAAAGACCCCTTTGGTAGTGATACATGTCAGAGTCAAACAAGTCCTTATGCTATCCTGCGGCAAATTACGCCAAGCATTCTGTAGCTGTTGCCCTAGATACTTTATATTCAGGGGGCGGTGCATAAACCGAGGATGGATGGCATAGCATATCCCAGACAGGTTCAATGGAAGACAGATCTGGGGATCTATGTGACAAGAAAGAAGGATTTCAACACCATCGAGGCACTTCCGGGATAAGAGAGCCGTGCGTCATGGTGCTGGTAAATGGCCCTTTGGACACATGACATAAACGAAGACAAAACTACAGATTTGTAGGATCAGCTGGGGGTATCGCTGTGCTGTCAAACAGCCTCGTATCACTGCTAGAGAGGAATGTGTTGTAAAAAGTGATCGCGTAGGGGGACAAGCCAAACCCCCTTTCTAATACAGTCTTCCTGTAGATGCAATACCAACAAGTATTTAAAGTTGTTGAGAAAACTGGAACGTTTGGACCTAGTAGCATATTTAGAGAGGGGTTCAAACACCCCCCGAATGAGTTGATTTCTTGTTCTTAAATCTTTTAAAAGAAGATTTATGCCATATCAACGATTTGAAAGTAACAGAAAAATAGAAAGTGAATTTCGAAACACACGATTTTAATACTGACAACGCTTTTTAATTGTCATAATTTTGTGAAACACAACCATTTTAAAATTATTTCTATACTCATATCAACTGAGATGCGTCACCTTTTATTCTTATGTAATTCCTTGTTTTAAATTCAATCTACTGATGGAATATAAGGCACTAAGACTCATTAAAACTTTTTTGAAATTTTAATAAGGTTCAGGTTTCAGTTGGCAAAAAAAATATTGTATTCCGAATTTCGCCAACTCCTCTCCGAAATGAAATTCCAGTTTCGATATTGTTTGGATATTTTTACTACAGACAGCTGCGTTTGAAGCACATGCTTCCCACGATGAAACCAATCGTCTTTTCTGAAACCATATCCCATTCTTTTAAATACACTTCGCTGCAAAACCAACCAATCCATCCACGCGCAACAGAGGGTTTTCAGGTACACTGGGAACTTTCGTTACGAGCATTCATCTGTAATACCTCTACTTCTCATTAGGGCTATAAAAGAAACGTGGAAAAAAAAGCTGAAAAACCTTTTCAGAAGTCCGATGAGAGACTTTTTTTCGGGTTCCGTCTTTTGCCTGAAAGGGTGTGATTAGCAGCCGAATATAAAAGGAATTTCCAACGTCCTCTGCAAGTTGCGGTTCTTCCTCCAGAACATCTATCACTGTCACTGCAATGGCCGCGCTGTGGAAGCGTCCAGATGGTTGTTAAATTGTTCCTGGCTTTAGTTGCGATCATTAGGACTCGCATCCACTGCCGCTCACCCATCATTTCTAAGAGTATTTGCAGCGAGTCCTTGTGGCCAGTCGCTGGCACTCCAATTTAGTCGCTGGGACCGGCTATTACGGTCTTGTTCCAGGATTGTGGGTGAGAGTCTGATGACCTGGCGATCTTTCTGGTTGGAAGTCACACAATGAGTGCGTGGAGCACCGTTCGAACCTAGTTGAGGGGGCGTTGGTTGGGAATTCGAACAATGTTCGGTGGTATTTTTTTTATTCGACGAGAATTTTAGCCTAAGTGGTGTTTTCTATTTTTTTTTTCTTTGCTCCAAAGATGAAAGTCCCAGATGTGAAATGGGTGAGACTTCTACTTTTGGAAAAGAAGGCCGGTAAAAAGTTTCAATTTTATTAAGTTATTGAAATGCAGTCAAAAGAGCGTTTTTCAAATCCAAGCGTGCTCGTTCTCCACAAGCATTGTTATTTACTAGAATTATCTAAAAGGCTGTCCAAAAGTTGTAGATATCTTTAGAACATCGTTCATTCCAAACAGAAACTAAATACCGTCGCGAAACAATAAAAGTGTTATAATTTACAAAGATTAAGAGGTGACAATTATCAGCTCTTGAAGTGTGATTTGAAGGACTTTGAAAACAACTCTAGGTGGGTGACATTCACTTACATTTGTAAGTTTAGAGCACATGTGCGTAATATAATTTTTTTATACGCTGAAATATTTGACTCTCGCATAATATTGTTCGTTATATGTATATTATCTATCAGGATCATCCATACCTGACCATATTCTTCCATCTGTCACGTAAGATTACCAACTTTTCGAAGTCTTCAAAACCACCTTAATTTAAAAGTTTGAATTCGGAATATGATGTTCCGAAGAGAGTTCTATTCATTCTTTGGATTATATCACAACAGCATGTATCGCCCGGGTATTGTAAATTTAAAATTAAGAGGGGAACAAGATGTAAATGATAGTGGTAAAGTTGAACGGTTTTTTCTGTGCTTGAGTTTAAAACTTACTCTAAAAACCGCATTGCTTTATGGATGAAGCAATACGTTCGGGTGAAATTTCACGATGTTGAAATGAATATGAGGAAAGGAGACCTTTTGTAGATAAAAACACATATTAATGTTGATTGATTATTAGGTAGGTATATATGCAGGTATCTTAATTAACGTCGCACTGGAGCAACACAAAGGGTTATTGGCAACGGTCCGTGCCAATAAATAGCCCAAAGGGATCAAACCCGAAGGGAAAGATTCGAGGACAACACCACATACTTTTGAACCACGGTCAGATGACGAGATTGATCATTAGGTCTCCTATTATAAGATCATGAATACATCACACAAAACTGTAGTACAACAGTTTTCTACATGTTTCAAACCGAATGTACAATCTGGATGTCCCCATGCACTTGTAACCACAGATATGGAGTTCCAAGTATAACAAAATAGTATATTTTGTACCCCATATTTGATCAGGTTCTACATAAAAAATTCCTTTTTGTGTCAGAAGCGCTCAAGTTACACAAGCCAAATGTGAGGTTTGAAAAAAATTAGTGATTTTTCAAAAATTTCGGAGGAAAAAACACCTCAAATCGACATGAGCGAAAACACATAAATCTCGAAGCTGGAAAAAGCGTCGCCTAATAACTCATCACAATCGAGCAATCATAAAAATGATTGATCTCCCAGATCTCAACCTTAAATAGGGAACAAGGAAAGACAAGAATAAAAAAAAATCGCTTTATCCGGAGCCACATCCAATTTATACCGCTATCCATTTTCGTGCCAGTAATACTTGGCGTCCTCTAAGAGGGGTGATAACAAATAATGTACTGTGGCCCTGTCAGGCTCGAGATAAGATACACGAATGGGGCGTTTGCTTTATTGGAGTGATCTTTCATTCCTCTCTCATCTTCTGAAAGGATTATGGTCAGAAATTATCCTATTTTCATATTGAGTTTCCATTATCGCCCACTCGAACGCTTAATCCTAACTGATAGTCCAAATTGCCTTTAAGCCAGCACTTTTGATTACAAAGGATCCAATAGGAGGGAGGAAATTTTTGCGGCTTAAACTGCGATAGGCTGGTGAGTAAATGGAAAAATCCCGAATCTCTAGGAAAAGATTTGACAGTTCTTAGGACATCTGATATTTAGTTCCAATTGCTTGCTCATAGATTTCGTCTTTACGATTTCACCATTGGACAGTTTTCTTGTATTTTAACGTACATGCAAGTAAATGT
Source organism: Meta bourneti (assembly GCA_933210815.1). Lineage (NCBI taxonomy): Eukaryota > Metazoa > Arthropoda > Arachnida > Araneae > Tetragnathidae > Meta > Meta bourneti. Next base: position 60,655,447 of record OW119923.1, on the reverse strand, counting down.
TGATTTATCTAAGACTTTCAAAAAACATATATTACATCATATATGTGCATCTTTCAGGATTGAATAAAAAAGAGAGAGGTAATCGAAACGCCCAAAAACAGTGTTTGATCGGAATGAAACAGCAGATGTATACGAAGAAAGAAAGAAATCATCACAATATCAAATCTGGGGGACTCTAGTGTTGTAAACATCAAAATTGAACATTAGAATAATAATTAAGCGATTTAAGTAATTTTTGTAACATTAATCATTTCAAAATAATTAATATTACTTCGTGTCACTCACATTAGTAAACTGTCTTACTCGTCTAAACGACATTTTACCAATTACAACTTCTCACCTTCAAGCTAACTATCGTAACACTGTCAGAGTAATAATTTACGGTCATATAATCTAAGCACAATGCACTGACCTTCCAGCTAGTATTTTTACTCTATATAAAAAGATACCATATTCCTTTTTTGCATTCAGTTCATATACATAGTAGATGTATTCGATTGATGTTTCTAAAAATTTTTAGTGGTACACGAAAATGAGAAGAGACGAATCTTAAATGCGTATTGCAACTCAAAAGCAAAAGGTTAATGCATACAATTTACTACCAGAAAACAATTTAAGAGAAACAATTCTCTTTTAATTTATCCCTGTCACATTGGCAACTATTTTCCAACATTTGGATGCAACAAGGTAGATTTTCTTCTCTCATTGGTACATTTCTTTTTACAATTATGTTATATTTTGTTATTGTTTGTATTCCATTTTCGCTGCTTCCCGAGAGTTTTTATTTCAAGTTTACTCCGATTGTTTCATGTTTCATATGGTACTATTTTGTATTATTTTCCGTTTTCGATGTTTCCCGAAAGTGTTTATTTATTTTAATTTTATTTATTTATTATTATTATAATTTTTTTTAGTTTTCGGGAGGGGTTAACTTGTGTTTATTTCTTAAGTTATGCTTCACACAAGAAAAGAAAAAAAATTAAAAATGTCGTAATTTTAAAGTGACTTTGAGTTTTTCTGTACATGTGTGAGGCTTGGCTTCAAAGTAAACACAAGTTAACCTAGAAAACCCAAGACAAAATCTTTGGAAGATATGCAAAAATGGAAATAGAAAACAATACAAAACAACATGACATCAAATAAACGGAAAAGGAGGAAATAAATAAAAGAGTACTGTTTGGACACGTCAATCGATCCCGTTCTGTGCTTTGTGAGTTAACAGAATAGAACTCAGAATTAACAAATAACAGATTTATTAACAAGTAACAACGGAGAGCGAAGCTGCGAGGTTGGTTCTCGGCAGGCAGTCCCCTCGCAAGTGACAGATAAACAAGAAAACAGGGGGGTGGTTAAGCAGCCCCCTTGAACATAAACATGCAGGCGCGGTGACATCCCCGGGTGGTCGGGTTGTCCGTGCGCCATCTCGTAGGAAAATACTCAACAAGTACTGAGCGAGAAATTGAGAAATTGTAAGGCTTACCTTCGTGCATCCAACGACATTGGGTAAATAATGTTGGAAAACAATAGTCAATCAAGAAGGTAGGTATTTAATTAACGTCGTACTGGAGACCACAACGGGCTGTTGGCGACTGTCCGGGATCAAACCCGTAGGGAAAGATTCGAGGACAACACTACGGTCAGATGACGAGGTCATCTCTGAGCTGGAACCCCACTCTCCAAACTTCCACACCACTCCAACGTGAGGACATTTGAAGCCACGACAGATTTAACGCGCACCAGCCTCCTTTGTACGCGACGGTCTTTGGTTGGATTCGAACTCGCAACCCTCCGGTTGCTAATCAGTTACTCTTACAACCGGCTACTGAGGCCCCAATCAAGAAGGTACCAGAAAATTCATTTTTGTAGCAGGAATAGATTATATTTGTAGGTAGGTAGTTAATTAACATCGAATTAGAGCAATACAACGGGCTATTGGCGTCGGTCCGGGATCAATCCCAAAGCGAAAGATCAAGGACAACGCCTCGTAATTTTGAACCACGGTCAGACGACGAGAACATCTGTGAGCTCTCCCACCCCACTCTTCAAACTTCCACACCACACCATACATAAATTATATTGGAAATTTGAAATCTAAAATATTATGCTTCACAGTACCCCGTAGTGGTGGAAGAAAAACAATACAAAAACTAAATAGGATGTTGAAACTTTAGAAGTACTTTATGTATAAATTATAGAAAAAAAATTATAAAACTATTGGGAGGATCATATATTATTTTGGAGGGTGGTTTTTAGTTTTTTGTGTTTATATAAGTAATTTAACTTATAATAAGTTATTATTATTACTCCGCAATAAGATTTATTCTGTGGATTCTGTTCGTTATTTCATTTGTTTTGTTATATTTTCATTTGATAAAAACTAAAGGAATGAATGAGGACAGCCATCTTGAATAATTTAACGCGTCAATAAAAATAAGGCATTAGTTTAAAATTTAAAAAATCCTCTGGTAAACAAGAGGAAATGAAAGATACTTTGAATAAATGTAAATGAAGTCCTTTTATTCCTTTTCTGCATGTAATGTGGTTGCTAATTCGATTTTAGCAGTTTTCATAGTTCTTTATACATCTTTTATACAAATATTCATCCTACATGTAGTGATATTTAACTTGTGCTCCACTAACTAGGTTGGTTAGCTGTTTCTTTTTTTTATGGCGCAAGGGTCAGATCTGGCCAAACTGCGTCAAGCGATGCTTTTCGTCAAGTGAATGGACACATACAAATTTTTACTGACACAGAAGAGAAAAATTCGCCCCAGTAGTTACAGGAATGGAGTCGCCTACAGCTCTTAGGCTGCTAGAACAGTGGGCAAATCCACTGAGCTATCCATTAAGTAGGAAACATCTTCATAAAATTGCTTGGGGTTTTTCAGATAAAATATCAGATACAACAAACGTGCTTGTCCCACTTTCACTATTTTATTTTATTTTGTATTTCATTAACCACTGATTGCTTCCTTTATTAAACGAGTTAGCCTGTTATTTGTCTGAAATTTTTAGACTCTAATTTAATAAGCAAATACTTCCGTAGTTTAAATTAAAATTCGCAACTTTCGAAAACTGAAGGCAAATCCAACGTTCAGTATTTGACTTTTTCTCGAAAAGAAAACCTGCCAACTATTAAAAAATATCTTACAGTATGATCTACATGGAAAACTCTTCAGAATAAAGTTCTAATTTAATTTATCCATAACACCGAAAATGAACTTCTGGAAACCTTTCAGCTCCTGATTTCTCTTTGTGTTGCAGCTCTAATTGAATGCAACAAAAGGAAGCGCTCTTCCTGTAAAATTAAATTCTATTTTTTAATAAACTAGTAGGTTTCATTTGGTTCCAATTATCTGCGCTGTGTTTAATCAACTTTAATATTCCCAAAGACAAGGGAAATGAATCGGCTGTCTGAATGCTGATGAGATGAAATTTAAATTACTTTTCCTAACTGACACTTTGAAGGTACGCGTAATGAAAAGGAGCATAATACATTCTACATGTCCGTGTCTTTCCTTTTTAGATATAGCTAAGTGAATAATAAAATGGTTGACGGGCAGGACAGCGACTGTTGAATAGTCAAAAAGACTGAATAAAAGAACAAAAAAATGTCTCCACTAGAAAAATGTTTTAAGTGACTGCGACATTAGTGAAATCTGTTGCATTTTCACACATTTTTAGAGTTTCGGCTAATCCAATTTAACTTCTCAAACTGCCTGCTAGAACAATTTAAATTACAAAGACCAGAAAGGAGTTTTCATTAAAGCGAAGAAATTCTCTTTCGTCCTATATTGAAATATCTTTTCTTTTGAATATATTGTCGTTCAAGACAAAAGGATGTATCCGCAAGTTTGGCCTCGTTGACAGTTATGTGCTGCGGATATAAGCTTCATAGTTAGCAACTCTAGATAACAGTATGATGTAGTCAACCGATTTTTAATTGAGTGTGCTGGTTTCTAACTTTATGAGGTATAAAATACTTTTATAAACAGCATTTAATAATTATTAACACTGAAGACCACACTTGGAGATACCATCTTCTTCACTAGCATTGAAAGACCCTGTACTGGCTAGTGCATAACCTCTCCTGTGCCTTTAAACCTTCCCCGTTTTCTCAAGATGAAACTCTGAATATGAAACTTCAGAGCTCTGTAGACCTTTGTCCTGTTAAAGTTTTATTAGAGTCGATTATTTTTCTCGTCAAAAAGTAAGCATCTGACATATTTTCCTTTTAAGTTCCTGTTTAACAGTCACAATTCTGTTATTAATTCCTTTGATAAAGGTGTAACCTAAATCAAGTTCAAGACCGTGTTGTACAAGTCGCACAGAGACCAACCCTTGATTATCCGTGAGCTGCCATAGAGAGAATTGCAGCTTCATTTTAGTGAGGTACCATAAAGACCATATGACTTAACCACAGGAGTTACCTGTTAGAATTTAGCTGGGATATGGACTGGCCTTCATTTCTAGGGTGATTCTATCAGGAGGAAAACTCCCGATGTCCTTTACACATCTCCCAGTGGCATCACCTCGACATGACGAGGCCAGCCAACATGACTTGATCAATAAATCCCAGATTCTTAGGCTTTCACCTATTCAGTTTTATGTACTCTATTTCAAATCTGTTAACATATTTTTCGATCTGGGATGTCTTGCATAAAATATCAAAATTATATAACATCTAAAAATACTTAATTTGGGATTTGCGACTTATAAAAACCTAAAACGGCTTTAGACCTAAAAACGACCTAATCTAGCTTTTAAAACCAACAAAAAACTTTTTTGATATATTTCGACTTCAAATGCATTTTAGTACGATGATGTGATGTTAAGTTTCGATCAGCAGAATGTGCAGTTTTACGAATGTACTGTATGTAAAAACTACAAAACACAGGCAATTATGTATTAAGAATGCCCCTCTAACTGATATTGTTGTCAACGCTTGTCTTCCATCCACAGCAACGGCGGCTCATCCATAGGATGTTCTTTCACAAATAGCCGTTGATTCGCCATTATAGTGCGGAAGGCCGAAAAAGGTCAGTGACCATGCATTATAATATTATAGATATTATAAGCAATTTTAATTATAATGTACCCATATGAGTATCATGGGGCTTAGTGTGTAAGCCCCAATCGAATGGAGAATTTTTATACTTCTTTTGATTTTTTAATGCATATTTGTTTTAGTTTTTTAAACCTACATTGTTTATACAGCGATCAAACGAAAGCCAATAAAAAGACTGGTTACTAGAATAAGTGCACCAAAACCGTATTTAGTTTGCAATATTCATGAAAATGGGATTAACTGGTGTTTGAAGCTACGTGTGTTTTTAGTTTAAATGTTTTTGTTTGTTTCTGAATATAAAATATATCACATTTTTCTGATTAAAAAAAGTTTCTAAAATTTTATGCAAATGTTTATATTGCGGAAGATAATGATGTTGCTTTGAAGTTTTGTTAAATCGCGCGATCGGGAGAGGGATGTCATATAGGCGAAATGGAAATCTGATATTTTTTACTGTACTAATCTTTCACGACCAATGTGACAGATTTCGCGGAAGAGATGGCGGATTCCTTTGTGCCTGTGAGTGCATTTGCGTCTAGTAAGTTGGAGGTCCTCCTGATAAGAAGGTTGGTTAGTTTAAGGTCATTTTTTGCTACATGAGGGATAATTGGACCAGGCAAGAATTCAGGACTTGAAAATATGGAGCATGTGCATCACGTTTGTTAAGAGAAAGAGAACAATCCTAGGCGGACAGAAATAAAAATTTCTCAGATGCATTTTCCTCATGTTAGCACTTTCTTCAGGACCAAAGTTGTTCTTTTTTAAGGTAGCAATACAGCTATATTACCCCTGAATATTCATCTTTGCATTTGATTGCATTCAAATATGTAAAATTAAATTTTGTTCCCATAAAGTTTAAATAAGAACTTTTAATTTTTCACCAATTCAGGGGAACAGCGCTTGAGAAACATTGGTACAACGTTTAATAGTGTGTTGTGAAAAATTCTAAACCTGTTTTCTATTTCAGATATTGAATACAATTTTTTACTGTATTGCAAACGTTACTATTGGAATTTATCAAATCTCGTTCGTGCTACAACAAATTAACTGTTATCTAAAGATAAGAACCTAATTTTTAAAATAACTTTGTTATGTTAAACTGTTTTTATTCTATTATCTTATTGGTTAATTAACGAAACAAATTTGTATCTGGTTTGTCATTAGAACTCGCTTAAGTGCGATTTTTCCAATTTCTTCTAGTAAATCTGAGTTTTTGTCAGGAAAATTACAATTGCGATAGAAGATTTGCATTGTGATGATGGTTAGCTTTGTAAAGTTGTCTTTCACTTGTTGTGGAGAATGCCACATCTGAAGTGATATCATAAGTATCTAGCATTGTAAGACAGCAAGTTAAAAAAAATTCGGGTATTTCCAGTTTAGTATAACGCGTGGGTGTATTTTTTGTCACTGTGTGATCATTTATTGTTTTAAGATGGCTAATCATGCGTAACGCATAAAAAGACAGGAACTTCAGTCTAAAGAAATTATTTATTAATAGGTACTATTACTGTTTAAAACAGCACTGTATTTTGGGGTTAACTATTACGTGGTGATTAATTCTCCAAGATGTCATTATAAAATTTTTTTATTAACTTGTCTAAAAATGTAAAGTGATATTTTTTGTTAAAACCTATAATAACTAGAACCGAGTTTTAAAAATCATAGGCTTAAATCATAGGCTTAAAAATCTAATTTCAGATTTTTAACACCTAAATATCCGGGGCCTAGTGACCAGAATTATTCTTCAGGGGATCAGGAGAAAATGGAATAAAATATTTTTTGTATGGTTGGTTGGGTTTTTTATGGCACAAGGGGCATAGTAGTCAAGAGATACTTGGTCGCACAGATTTTAAATTGGGTTAAGATCTTGAGAAGAGCAGGTTACCAAAGGAAATCAGAGGTCAAGTTTGAAATCTAGTTCTCAAACCACTAACTGAAAATTTTAGAAAAATTGCATCATGCCACATTGTCTTGCTATTCAAATTAAATACAAAAGTCGAGAGGATATTTGTTTAAAATACTGAAAATATTTTCTTGTGAGCCACTTAATAATTTATCTAAGCTAATAGTATATTATTACTGATGCAATCGTTTTGTGGGCTTCACATTTTAATGGTCGTTCTCATTTCGAGTGATATGTCGAAATCGTTCGTTTACAGATATGATTATTGACATGCGTTCCAGTACGAAATTGGGGTATTCAAAGAGAACGCTTTATTAATTTATTTATTCCATCTATTTGACTCTTTCATAGTCGGTGGGACGTCTGGCGTCCCATCTCATTGAAATGGTTAAAGCTAGGAGTTTTAATGTTATGAGCACATTAAGGCTGCTATGGAAAGCAAATATTCTTTCATTTGAGATATTCTGATGTCTAGGAGTGATATCACCCCCTCTTCAACCTTTCTGTTGGTTGCCTCTACGATGTATCTCTTCATTAGCATTTCTTCATTTATTAGATTACATCAAAGGTAACCAGATCTTGATGAATAATCATGTCATTGGAAAATTATCTCATCATTAGAAGAGAACTGACCAGATTTTGATGTTGTATCATAAAAAAAACTCGGTAGTATCTCGATGACGAGATATCTCGTCATTAACAAAATTGATCAGATCTTGTTGCACGGGATATCTCGTCGAAGCCACTTGGAGGGTTAAAAACCTGAAAATATAAAATTTTGTTATGTGCAAAGAACATTCATATAAGGTAATAAGTCTTCACACACCCATGAAGTTTCTTTTCACCAAAAAGTAATTTATTTTAGCATAGAGTCCCTTTCAAAGGTTTGAGGTAAGCCTAATTATTCCCATTCACAGTTAATCTTCGTTGTAGCCATGGAAATTTATTAATTTCAGTTCATTGTTAATATTTTTTTCATGGAATTCCATTCATTCCAATTCAGTTAATCTTTATTATGCTATGGAATGCTTTATTATGCTATTATAGCTATGGAATTGCATTCATTCCCATCTATTGTTACTCTTTATTTTGTCGTGGAATTCCATTCATTCCAATTCATTGTTAATCTCTATTATTATCATGAAATTCCATTCGTTCCTATTCATTATTAATCTTTATTATAATCTGGAATTCCATTCATTGTTAAACTTTATTATACTCGTGTAATTCCATTCATTGTTAATCTTTGTTATAGTCATGGAATTTCATTCATTCCCATTCATTGTTATAATAACCATGGAATTCTATTGTGACTTTAATTCATTGTTAATCTTTATAGCCATGAAATTCTATTCATTCCATTTAATTGCAATACCATAAGAGTTGAAATCCAGGTACCTATTGAAAAGAGAGACTCATTGTCCCATTTGAACTTGTCCTACGATGACATTTCAGTAGCACGCGTTGAGTCACAGAAACACAAAATCGATTATCCATTAAGAACCCTACACGCATCCCACAGTACGAAGACAACCGTATCACTCAAAAAATCTGTTGTAGAACGAGAAACAGAAAAAAAGGGAACAGGAAAGGTTTTCTTTAAGACCTCTCACTGATCCCAAAGAAAAATGAGGCGAGCGGAACAGTAAAGATTAGAGCGCTTCCCGCACGGAAACGAAACAATTACGACTTTTACGCAGAGACATGCAGGCTTCCAAATCTCCAGCGCTCTTGGAATCAGTAGAAGAAAGCTGCTGGTATCTTCTGACTTGAAGATAAACTGCTCTCAAGACGAGATCCCTGCTCCGGGGGTCATCGCAAAAAAACGCGACACACCGTGATGGTACTGTCCGGCTACTCAAGGAGAGGTTGGGTTGGGGATGAAGTTTTAAGTCCAGCTCCAAAGAACGGCTATTTTTATGTCTGATAACACAAGACTGTTTTCCCGTTTCTCCCATTACTTACAGAGATAGTAGGCTGTTTTCTATCGACCATGGACTGGTATGTACATGTAAGAGTAATGACTTTTGTTTGCAGTATGGTAATAGATAACTTTAGTACACTGGGCGTAACAGGACTCCAGAAGTGAATAAAGAAACGCGACAGGGTGCTTTGGATTCGTCAAAAATTTTATGTTTATTATTTTCTTCAAATAACTAACAAAAATAAATTTACGTTTTAAAAGTATTTCTTAAATTTCCAAATGGTTTCGGCGAGATATCTCGTCCATTAAGATATGACCAGTTTTTCTGATGACGATATGTCTCGTCATCAAGATATTGCTGATTTCTTGATCGTGAAGAGATCAAGATCTGATCAGTTTTCTTCTAATGACGAGATATCTCGAACATCAAGATCTGGTCAATTTTAACCTAATTTAATGAATGTAAATCATCGAGACAGCCACTAGGTGGGTTAATAACTCATATGCATGTGGATCGAATAGTTGTAAGATCTCATAAGTGTAGGTCACGTGGGCTGGGAATATACTTGGCTCAATTGGATATGCGCATACTAGTGTTTTTAATCATGCTCCATAATCATATTAATCAGTCAATAAGAATTGACTAACACAAGTGGATAGTGGGAGCACGAATCCCAAACAGTCCCACTTAGGATTTGTCCTTTTCCCCAATACCACGTGACAGATATTTGAACCGAGTGATCTGGATAAATAGCATGTAATTACGTGCTTATGCTCCATTTATCTTTATAAGAAGGTCGATGTTCTAAGCTGTGGGTACTTATTGCTACAATATCCTATGTAACTGAACTTTGCAATTGTTCACCCTTCTGTTTTAATAACAATGATTAACTTTTATGACATTGTAATGCAAATTTAATAATGGAGATGAAATAAAATTAATCTTAACCACAATAAATTGCCACCAAAAATAAAATACTAAACATTTATTGCTAACCCCTTGTCTATTTAGAGTTCGAGATACACTTTTAATACATTCTTATAAAAAGGAATTCATACTCGACACTTTGAAATAAAGCCAGAGTCGCAAATACTTTTAAACTGATTAGACCGCCAAAAATTGTCATAATAAACTAAACATACTTTTTCAAACACGAAATAACTATGCCGGAGCAACGTTTTTAATGCATAAGTCTATTCGTATTATATATTCCTACATATATTGAACCATCCTTTTTCAGTTCTGAGAACGTCAAAGGTTTTAAAAGGGTTCCAAAAGAAACAAATATGAAGGAATGGGAAATTCCATCCCATTTTTCTCTCTGAATTTTTTATCCTTTATCCTGTATAAAAATCATACTTACGTGTGGGAATATGTATCTGACATTTCTGAATTTTCTTCCTACGGTTTACATGTTTATCTCCTCCTTTTATCTTCTTTTCGTGAATTTGAGATCTACGTAAGTACTGTTCGATTTTCAAACGGTAAAGTTACTCCGCAGTAGGTTTATACTTATATTACTCAAACAATGATAGACAATTGCGAAAGTTTTGAATTGCAAATATTTTACTTGGGTTTAACATAACCGCTTTCATCTTTTAGCTGTTAACTGTGTTACTACTTTAAATTTACAATAGTTATGTCTTTAAGCTTACCTTCTTTTAATGCATTTAAACAATGTTTTCACACCACTTTTCCTATTTTATTTAGATTTTATGTTCAAATATTTTTTGACTTTCATATCTGGCGCTTGACTTGCTGTACTTTTTATAGTGTTTTTATATCTACATAATTTTATTATTTTATCTTGCGCTTGTCCGTCATTAGATCTTGCGCCATAAAACCCAAATAACCTACCAAACACGCCACTTTTCTAACATTTTTCCTATTGATCCATCGAAATTTCTTTTTATTAAATTATATAAATAAAAAAATTATTTTATATTAACTGTCGAGTTTGGCACATATGTCCTGGGGACTTTTAATGCCATTAAATTATACCCAACCAAACCTATATGCTTCCGCCTAACTGCTTATAGTGTTTATCTGCCACTCAGTACGTCCAGGGCTCGAATCCCAATTTGTAAGCACATGGATGTTGGTGATTATCCCTGATAGAAGTAACATCGGATTAACCACTGGGTGCTACTTTACAAATATTCCTCAGTTCGAACTTTGTAGTGTCGAAGGCCGAAGAAGTTAGTGGTAGGCATTAGAAATAATAGAAATAAAGGGGAAAACTTTCTTTTGCAGTGAATGAAAATTCTAATTTTCTGTAATTACTTCGAACTTATTTTCATCAAGGATAAAATCATCGTCAAAAAGGTTGAATTTAGTGACTTGAAAAGAAAATAAATTCGAAATTGTAATAGAATGAACATGAGTCGCTCTAACCATTTACAAAAGTTTAATTTAGTAGTTAAAACATAAAATTTATGTACAAAAGTACAGATACAAACATTAAAATATCTCAGGGGAAAAGGTTACAGGGGTGTGTTCATGTGATCGCAGTCGGCGTGAAACTGTTTTCGTTCTCACTTTCTGTTCGGCAACAGTTCTGATGTTTATTGCTCCGCCAGCTGGCGCTGAGCTCGTAGTTCACTCATTACAAAATGTAAATTATATTTGGTGTAATTTTTTTACGAATTCCTTTTCATGCTTTCCTTCCTTTAATTCATTCCTTTAATTGCTTAGTCTGTTTCCATTTTGTGCATTGATTCTTTTTCTTCATAAAACGGTTTGACTTTTTAAATAGTTCCTGCCTCTCTCTCTCTATACGTAGAACAACATAAAATAAAATTATTTTGTGAGAATATATATAAGATGAAACAGCAAAATTTCTAGATCAGCTTAATTCTGAATATTAGTGATTTTCATTCAGAATTTTTACGTTTCTTTTAATCTCTTTCTAATAAGTTTTCTGAAACTCAATATTTTAATGCATGGGCACAGGCTTGAAAATCAGGAAAAAAATTGTTCGTTAATTGTTGAATATTAAAATCATAAACGACTGAATACCTAATTTGAAGACATTCGTGACTGACTCGAACAGTCGAGAAACAGAAAATAAAAAAGTAAAAACTTTATTTCGTAATTCCTCTTCAACAAAGGAATTATAAGGGAATTAACATAAGTCAACATCAAGGATAGGGGAATCTAACAAAGCTTTTGCAAACGAAATACAAAATATAAAAAAAATTTTTGGTATGGAAAATTAATAAAAGGAATTTATCGCTATTTTATGAATACGACGCAGAGTTTAATTCATTATAAAACAAAACCGTGTATTATTATATTTCTATTACAATAAAATCGCTGAAAAGCATAAAACTCAGTCCATTTCTTAAGTAATGCTTAAGATATTTGCATTAACTTAAATTCCTAAAGCTTAAAAGGGTCGTATTTTAAGACCCCATATTTATTTTTTATTGATAATACTTTGTTCTTAAAATGAAAGAGAAAAAGCAGTAGTATTTCTTATAGAAGCAGTTTTAGAGGATAAATATATTTAATGATAAAAACCTCATAGAAAAGCATCGGATTTCTTTTCCATGTTTGGTCGTATTAATTAAATTTTGCCTTCCTGATAAAATATATTTTTTTAATTTTAGCACCCCATTTATTTTTTGTCGTATTTCGAAATTAATTTCTTAACAATAAAATTTAAAGAAACTCTAAGTCTATGTGTGTTCATAAATTAAAAGCATTTTCTTATCAAAAGAGCTTTTTTAAAGTATTGAAGTGTGTTTTTTAATCTATACTCCAACTACTTTCATCTCAGTAGAAAATTAAATGCTTTTATAAAACATATTGCTCTAAGAAATAATTCGGACGGGTTTTTAAAAATTAGTACGTTGGGAACATTCGAGGTCTGTCTGGAAAATATCTAAATTTTGCTGAAACACGGTTTGTGCAGCACTGATGCACCTGAGCAACCAAGGAGAGGAGACATTGATGCACATGCGTGAAAAGTCACGAACTCATTGAACTAATCTGCTAGGTGCTAGACACCCTTGAGTGCGCGTATGTTCTATGAAACTGTCGTATTCGCAATGACCGAGAGAATAGAGCAGCAAATTTTCATGAAATTTTTCGTTAAACTTGAAAATTCGTCCGCAGAAATTATTCAGATGATTCTCTTCCCGCTCGAAGGTGAATCGACAAAGTAGCAGTGACGTCAACACTACGTTGACTGTGTTTTTTTATTGCGAAGGTGTTGTCCATTATGAATACTCTCCTCCAGGGTCAAATAATTAATAAGGAGTACTACCTCGATGTTCTTCACCGACTGACAGATGCTGTTCAAAGAAAAGGATGCAGCTGTGGGCAATTGGCGATTGGCAGGTTCATCACCACAACCCGCCCGCCTACTCATCAAGTCTCGAGGGTTTGTTTTTTGGCAAAACATCAAATCGTCCTGGTGGATAAGCCTCCTATAGCCCAAATTTAGCACCCTGTGACTTCTGACTTTTCCCCAGACTAAAATCGCTTGTGAAAGGTTGAGATTTCAGACCGATTTAAGAGAAGACGAGGGAACTGATGGCGGTTCCAACAATCGACTTTGCAGTGCTTTGACATGTAGAAGATACCTTGGGAGAAGTGTATAAGTGCCAAGGTGCTTTCTTTGAAAGAAACTAGACACAAAAGTTCTAGGTGCAATGTATCTTGTTTCATATTACATGGCTGGACACACCTAGTACGTGCGATTTCATTGGGTTCTTTTTACTGTATTATCTGATTGCATAACTCTTAGTCCGATGCCTTGTTGTTTTTAGGTACTTTTAATGTGGGACAAGACCGACATACAGATTCTTTAATAAGCATTTTAGAGTCAGATATGTGTTGAAATAAGAATAAAATCCGAAACATCAAAGCAACTGCAAAGTAGTCCATTGTTTTACTGTCTTTTGAAAATAATTGTGTAAAACCTACCAATTGATCAGGTAAGCAAATGAGACTTTTAAACAATAGAAAATTGAAGCTGGTTAGTTTTTTTTTATCAAAAAACAATATGCTAGATATGTAATTCTTGGTACTTGGAGTCAATATTATTTTGGCAATGCGAGAATTCAAAATTTAAAAAAATGTTCAAGTAACTGTTATGGTAGCACATTTCAGCATTGGGACACAAGTCACAGGTAAGTTAAATGTACTTTCAATGAACGAAATATCTCAGTTTTATATAAAGCATTTCTACGAAATTCTTGATCATATTAGCCGCATGCTTGAGAAAAGACCACCTATCGTATCAAGTGTCAGATTGATTTCATAGATTCTAGGGGAAGCAGTTCTCAATGTGGAAAAATCTTTGCTCTCATACGATAAAACACTTTCAGATGTTTATAAAGTGGTTTTAGAGTGGTTCTCGAAAGTATTCAGCCATCTCAAATTTCTAACGATTTTCTTGTATTTTATAAATTTGTTCTAGAAATTTAGCCCTATAAAAGCTCCGTATCTATATCTTAGATTACCAACAAAAAAATCCAGAAATTATAAAAAGTTTTGCTAAAAATATTGCAAACAATGCACGATCTATGAAATCAGGCACACAAAAGTTAACATCGTTATCGATTTGATAATCATGTGGTAATTTCACAATATAAACTCGAAATCACGTGACATTTATGCGAATTATTTATTTGAAGGCACATCTAAATCTGCGAAAATACATTTTATTGAATTCTAAAACGCCAAAACACCGACAAAAAAGCATCGAACTGTTTTCGATTACTGATTTAGTATTCATGCCATAATCTCACAACGCAAATCAGAAATCTGGTTATTTGAAAGCGAATAAAAATACTCCGATTTTGGTTGGTTGGGTTTTATGGCACAAGGACCATATCTGACTAAGTTGCGCCAAACAATGTCAAGTAAATAAACATGCACACACAAGGATAGCTTTACAGACATAAGAAAGTAATACACGCAGGGAGTATTCAAGCCTTCGCCACCTACAACTCGCAGGTTGCTAGCGCAGTGGATAAACCCAATTGAACCATATGTGGTTCTGATTGAAGCTATTACTTTTAAGTACGCAAACCCACCATCCATCCCATATAAACCTCGTGGTGACTGAATACTTTTGAACACACTGTAATAGATTGTCTCCATGTGCCTTTTGTATAACTTTCCAGTTTTAAGACCCTTTTTTGCTTAACAAATAAAAGATTCTACAAGTTGAAGTGAAGATGAACAAACCATCCTCGTCTTTAGAAGTAATGATATTTGAGAAAACTCTTCCACACATTCATCTATCCATCTCCATTTTAAGAGAGGAAAAACCTCCAAACATTATTTCAACGTGCCCAACAACGTAATAACATGAAGTATGTCTGGATTTTTTAAACCCGACTTTCGCTACTCACAGTCCGGTCCATGGCATTACTCACAGTGCCGACGCTCAGTAAACTTTCACGAGTGACTGAACGCTGCAACAACCAACTCTTCGCCATCCACATAAACCTCCATTTCTATTATTGGACTGTAAAAACAAACGACGCCGTTACGTAAATGTTCTGCTCTGTAGCAGGGCTACTGAAGTGAAGGAAAAAGAAAACACATTCAATGATGCTACAACCAGTGGATGAAAATTATCCCAAGAGAGGTATAGCATGGGTAAGGGGGAAAGACAGATTATAAGATGTCTGAAGAAATTGCTGAGACTGCAGTTAAGATGACGTCAAGCGATGAGTCTTCCGCCAGGCTATGGCCGCAGTGATTGACGTTTAGATTAGCTTATTCTGGCTTCTGGAAAAAGAGAAACAGTTTGTTATCTTGAGATAAGAGGCTGTTCTGAACGGGTCCTGGAAGATGTTTGGCTTCCATTTAACATTCTTTGTTTACGCTTAGATGGTAAATTAAATTGAGAGGAAAAGAAAAAGGGTCACACAGAAAAAGAGGCCGTTCCATTGTTTTTGGAGCGTTTTAGGAAGCCAAAATGTCAGCATTGTTACAGCTTAGCTTCTTTTTACTTTTGGTATTGCTTATTTGACAAAGAAAGATTCCAGAGAAATTCTTCCCGAATTTCCCCTTAGAATTTGTTTTGCTTTGAAAACAAGAAGGCAATTCAAGGCGAGTCAGTTGACATTTATTTATGATTGCTTTTTAGTAATGTGTTCATCTTATAGAAACATCAATTTAAATTGTTCATCTTATAGATGAACAATACTAAAGTTATGAGAAGCAATACTAAAACTTGAAATAGTGCAAAATTATAATTGATGCAAAACAAGAGTAGAGTTTCAATGATGATACTGTATATAGTAAGTTCAGCCTTATAGGTACACATTTAATAAAGTTGATTAGATAAATCTTTAATTTTTACATTCATTCCATAGCCGATCAATCTGTGTAGCGGTGAGGGTGCTAGCGTATGGATCGAAAGATTCCTGGTTCTAATCCGGGGGTAAAGTATAGATGTTTGTCCGTCTGGAGTGAATGTGTGACCTTTGTATAAACGGCTTGTGCGCCTAAAAAGTATAATAGGTATGTAAAGTGAAACATGAACCCACCCCCTGGTGTACTAGGATAACGCTAATTGGTTTCCAATTTTCTCCCTTGTAGTGCCATTAATGTCAAATTGACCGGGCATTGGCAAAATATTCATCCCATTATATTTCATTTATATTTCTGTTATTCCTAATGTTCCAAGGAGAGCAACTGTTGCATATTTCAGACTGTTGACAGGGGCCCCGATTTCTTACGGACTCGCCTTTTTCAAATTGGAGTTGTAGATTCCCCAATCTGCAATTTATATTATTCTGGACAACATATGATGGTTGAATACTTACACGTGTGCTTAGATTTATAGGTTTTAGTTGTGTCGTTCAGGAGCATTGGAGTACTCGTGGACTAGTGTCATGAAAGCTAATGTCCGGTATTTTTAAACAACAAACATCCATTACATAGGAAATTTTCAATGAAATTTTATAGGGTGCGTTTTCTCACTTAATACCAGACAAATAAATACATAGCTTGGTTTCATTATTTCTTTAATAATATATTTATAATTTCTATTTCTTTAGAAACAGTTCAATTATTTTAAAATTACTTATTAAACTCCTGAATCATCATGTATAAATTGCATAATGACAAATGTAGATAGAAGGAGCAAACTCCATCAAAAAAAAATCCGGTGTTTTTCTTTCATTTATTTGTGGATTATGAGAAATAGAAAATATGTCATATCTATCACTCAGGTTATAATTAAAAGAGCGTCGTTTCTTGATATCTGAAACATTAATCGAAATCGATTAGGTTAAAAGGAAATCTAACTGTAGGTTGTCGGAGGTTTATTTCGTGAAGCAACAAAGAAAAGAGTTTGACGGGATTTGATACTCGTTTGTGGGCAGTCAAAAGATTGAAAACTAATATCAAAAATTCTTACTAAGGAAAAAGTTACTAAGGGAAGTGAACCACAAAAATCAATAAAATCCATTTTATTTTATTGTACATATTAATGAAAATAAATAACTGGAAAAGAAGATGTTTCTATGTAACTGATATCTAGGTTCAAGACATATCTATTCCCTAAAAGATCTTATAAAAAATTCTCTTAGAAAAAGATTAATCTGTTGTTAAAATAAGATAAGGTGGAATATCGCATTGGCGCCGTTAATTGTGTTTACATGAGATTAAATTGCTGCTGGGGAAT
Organism: Meta bourneti; assembly: GCA_933210815.1. NCBI lineage: Eukaryota > Metazoa > Arthropoda > Arachnida > Araneae > Tetragnathidae > Meta > Meta bourneti. Next base: position 60,637,895 of record OW119923.1, on the reverse strand, counting down.
CTGTCTGATTATGAATGTCCGATTATATTTTGTACGTTGCTTTGTTATTCCAAAAACAACATTGTTACATTATCACATTAGAACTTCTCCATTCAAAGCAATAGAGTATTTGCAGTTATATATACCTACATTAAGCATCCTTCTGAAGTTCGTAATTACTAGTTTATATTTTAATAGACTTCTATTTGTGCAAAATTACAAGTGAGAATGGTAATGTTTTAAGCAGAACGAAATGCAATTTAAAGGGACTTATGCGTGAGGATTTTGTTATAAATCAATCTCTAATTGCAGTAGTCTTGATTATCCGAGGTAATGTAGCCCGTCGCCACCTCGGATAACCAGAAACTCATAATACGAACGCAAAAAAGTCTATACGAAACACAGAAAATGTTTCTGTTCTCATTTTATTGCTGCTGCTACTGAAAGATTCATAAAGTAAGGAAACTATGTATCAAATTCTGCTCGGCTAACACGGACACTTGGCTAATCGGAACCCGGTAATCAAGGTTTTACTATATATTGAATGTGTTGTAGAACACTGCTACTCAAATTCATAGCAGTACTTTCCTAAGAAAATGTACAAATATTCCCAAATGAATGAAACATGCTGATTTGGTGAGATACTCAAAATTTTCCCGTATGATATTTGAAATACTACACTTTTCATTTATATAAGGTAATATTAATAAAATATGTTTGAAAGTTTTGATTGTATCCACTGATATATAAACATTGAACCAAATTCCTATAAAAGACAAATAAAAGCGTTTGATAAAAATTTGATGCGAATTATTATCGATGATAAGTCAGGGAGGGGCACGGTCATATCGATGATAAGTCACTTATCGATGATAAGTCAGGAGGGTCACATTTTTAAAACGTGACTTTTCTGGATGTTTCTTTGCAAAGCATAACATAATACACCAGTGTGTGTAATACTAACATAACCTAATACCAGAGGAGGGATCTGGAGGCAGAAGCCTCCTCCGAAAATGCTGGCTACTTATTTTTATCGCTTTACAAATTAAATATACAAAATTATATTTAAATAAAACAACAGTCCCACATTACATTAATCATTCACTCCGAAATGTAAAAGCATAAAGATACAACTCCATGATACACCATCGAAAATAATCAATTTGAGTAGAAGTTAGGGAAAACATAACACTTCGTGCTGAAGTCAAGACGAATCGTATTATTCCAATGTCCGTAAGGAGATCGAAAGGTACTGTTGAAAGCACCCATAAGAGAAGCTTAAATGGATATGTTGGGAGAAGCGATTTGGATTGCGAAAGAAAGCTGATATCGTAAGACGTTCGAAGGATTGGGGAAATGGTGACACGGGAAAATGTCGTCTACAGGCAGATGGCGGCATTGGAGATCGCCGCCAAACTGTTGAATACATCAGGTGTCAATGAATATAATATGAAAATCAACAAAAAACTTTCATTATCCTAGGAGACAAAGGAATGGGTTGGTTGGATTGATATTTTTTTAGCGGATGGGCCATGTTTGGACAAGCTGGCCCAAACACGAAACAGATAACGTCAAATAAATGACAAAGAGATAGGAAAAGGTGAAACTCTGATGAATGCGGAAACATCAGGTGGGGCAAAATTCTTTTTTCATGCGAAATGCTTCAAATGGGCCAGATGATATTAGAATTGGAAGAATCTGTGTGATTAAAAACATGAGGAGTGCTATCAGGTTGGTCAGTTTCTGATATTTAGGGCTGGTTTTTCCAGTTCCTTCAAAAATACACACACGGTTTTTCATTAAATTTCGAATATGCAAAGTGCAGCACAAGAAATATGCAGAAAAACTAAACAGGATATAGGAAACAAAAAACATTCTCAATTCATTTTCAAAAACAATCTGCATTAGCTAATTCATAAGTTTGACAAGTCTCCTTTATTTTTGTTCTTGATCAGTTCTAAAATTGGGGTAACTGTTGATTGTTTGAAGTCGTTAGTTCTGATGTGCTTCTAAAATTCGAAAAATTATGTTTTGTGGTCAGTTGTTACCCTCTCTAATTGTTATGGAATATGGCTTGATTCGTTCCGAATGTCCATGTAATATGTTAAATTACGTAAAAATCTGTAAAACAATTATTTACTAACTTTTGGAATGAGGTTAAAATAATATCTTCATTTTTCACTGTTGTTCCAACGATTTTGCCACTGTGTGCTTAATTCCTTTTTATGTTGTTTTAATCATTTGTACAGGAGTAAGCTTTTCAATGATATCGATATGTGTCTTTTTTAATGATTCTTTGGCTTCTTGATCAACGCAAGATTAATAGAAAAATAGACTATATGAGGATTTTTCCATCTGTAGAAAGCTGTTTACTATATTCTTCATGATTAATGCAGTTTCCTTATGAGGTCATTCACTGGTATCTCATTGTAGCTTAGGGGAATTGTTCTTTGCTCTATCCAAACTCTGTAATGGAAGTTCTAAAGTATCCTCGGCTTCTGGGGCAGGTGCTTTTTTCGAGAGCATGACTTTTAAAAAGTAGACTTATTGACAAAAAATCATTATCGATAAAAAATTTGGGTATTGTATAGGATTTAAGAAATTAATGACATGCCAAAAATTAAAAGTACATTTTATTGAGGATTTTCCACTATCAAACCCGTTTTTTCTAATGCAAGGTCAATTGAACTTAATCCGCTATGGCACCACAAGGGCGTATTTATGAACACTGGTTCACTACGTGGATGGGTTCACGTTACGCCTCACATAAATACGACATACTCTAGACACTATCCGTTTATAGAAAGGCAACACCTTTATTTTTGACGGACAAACATCAGTGCCTAACACCCTATTCGAACCACGAATCTTTGAATCCATAAGCCAGCACCATGATCACTAGACAGATTTGTCGACCCTCTATAAATTCGTATGCTTAAATTGTACCTTTAAAAACCTAAGGGCGACTATGATTAAAAAACGACGGAAAATTAAAGTGTGAGGATCTCTTAGGGGGGTGAACATCAAATAAAGGGGACTATCTCAACAGGGAAAGAGAGAAAATGACGAGGAATTAGGAGAGTATGTCTAATTATTTGTTGGTGACTTGAGGCTCTTACCACACACACACAAGGAGTTTATGAATGCCTTTTTATGCATCCTGATGTTTCCAGAAACGGAGAGACAATTTTTTTCCTATTTTAATTCTGGTATGGTTTGTTTGAGTTTTACACAACATGTTTCTAAATAAGACAGAATGCGCCAAACTCAACATAATGTACAAAAACACAAAAAGCGGAGTAAGTATAAAGGTTAATGTAGAAGTAGTACAATTAACGATAAAAAAATTTTAAAACATGGTCATTAAGGTGTTCATTGTAAAAAATAATTAAGCGAATGCTGTTGATGATACAAAAATGTTCACCAGTACAATAATGTATAGCGCGAAAGATATGAAAGTGTTCAACAGTAAAAATCTAAACGCAAAAAACGAAAAAGGTCTGTCCAAACTCCAAACAATAACACCGATTGTGATACACATAGATCATATAAAAATTTGTTATCTGGCAACAGTATCTGTGTTCTAAACTGATCACATGAATCTTTGGACTAATTATCTTTAAAATATATTTTCAATGTGAAGAAATTTTCGCAATTAAAAATAAAAATAAACAAAATCAATGCAGCATAAGAAACAATAACCACTTTTTAAACTTGCGCACGTCGAACGTAATAGCAATAAACATTAACTCTCTGTGCGTCACGAGTTTCAAAGTAGTGTAATATTGCTTTAACCCCACAATTAAGTCATTGTGGGGTTAAAGCAATACTACACTACTTTGATTCTACGATTCTTTCAACCCTATCTATTGGTTGAAAGAATGGTAGGGAAAGATTCTATTGGTCATAGAAGATCGAACTGGTTAGAAGTCCTGCAGTGAAGACTGCAGGTTTCAGAAAGCATGTGAACCCCTCAGAAGGTTAAAATTAATATTACTCAAAACATGATTTTTAACCTAAACAACTAATTTATATTTATTTTATTGAGCTATTTTTGAATAATGGTATAAAACGTATATAGCACTTAAAAGCATTTTCCATTGACCCCCATACACATCTTGATCTCACCACTCCGAAGTTACCGTCGAAACTTACAACAAAATATTCATGTTATGACGCGTTGTTAAGCAAGCTGCCAGACAACCTTCCGATAATTTATAAGCTGTTCTCATCCACGAAATCCCTAAGCACATTTCAGCAGACAGAAAGTGGGTTATTCCCGAATTTTAAGAGGGCAGAATTAAATCAAGCATAATGTATACAGCCAAGCTCCCCATAATCCAGCTCGAACAGTTTGAAATTAACGCGAATTTTGTGACCAGTTTCTGAGGAAGTTTCGACGGAATAATTAAACATACCAACGTACAATTTCATTTCATCTATCTCTCTGCAGCTATAACATAGCCTTCGAGCGTAATGCAGTCGGCGGCTCAGTCTATTCAGTGATCACAAAACAATATGAATTTTAAATGGGATGCCAAGTTTACAACAGCTGATTCGAGCGTATCATGGAATATTAAAATATTTGATCCATGGGGATTAGACAAAGGGGAACGGCCCGTATACAGTCTATGGGAGAAGAGCGTGATTAAAATTCATTAACTTTATCACACCAGATAAAGCACCGACGGCCTATTCTTTGAAGCATACATAAATTGAACAACCATGCAAAAATATTTATAAGCAGAACCAAGCTTCTATCAAGAACTAATGATGCATTTTTGTTCCAATGCCTAGGTGATAAGTCTCCACCCATTTAGTTTTTTGAAACAACTGTTTTCTCGTTAGGATCAGGTGGTGTCCATAAAAACCTTACGAGTAAAGATAAAGAACCGTATGTGTTAGATGTAAGTTATAGCAAATGAGTTTTCCTTAGACTCGCAGACCACGTACGGCCCTCCAAATTGGTTAATTGTCCTCCGAATATATTTAATATTACAGATAAAGCCATTAGAAAAGGTTTTCCTGATCGGCCGGCCAGATACGGCCCTCTAAATAGGTTTAACAGGGCCGCAAATCAGATTTGGACACCAGATATTCCTAGAAGATACTCAATCACAAAAGATAAATATTTAAATAGTAGCAAAGCATAGGGTGATTTCGCAAATAGCTACTATCCAATTTGTGCAAGCATATAGTAAATAAGTAGCACGAACGCGTAAAATAAAAGAGTTGTAGTAAATAGATTTACCAGGCCCACAGATACGGCCCACCGAATAGGTTTACCCGGCCCGCAGACCAGATGAACTGTAACAGTGGCACAACTAAGAAAATCACGTTTTATGGTAAAATAGGTCTTTCATTACTATGAATATGCACACTAAGATGTAAACCACTTCTGCCATCTAGCGGTTCAGAATTAAATTTATAGATTTGCCAGTTTACTAATGGAAAGAATGTAGTTTTCCACGTTAGAACCATATTTACTTCAAAAATCACATAATTTGAGTCTTGCTATCATTGCAGCCCATGATCGATATAACAATGGGATCACTTTAGTATAATATAGGATGTGGAACGTGTTGGAAAAGTTTGATCAGATTAGAGTAGTTTCTCAGAAAATGTACCTCAAAAATAGAAATTGCTCAATTTGAAAACATCAGTGGAGTAAGAATTTCAAAATTTGAGTTTATTTAATTCCATTTTTAGCACTAATTGTATTTTTAAGACTTGTTATAGGAGTTGAAACAAAAATGAGCTATCATTTGAAAGAGCATCAAATAGAATCTCTACAAATCTGAAAATTGATTTATCGTTGAAAATATGTGTTATTATTCCCCATTATATTTACTTCTAAAATAGAAAATATTCAAGATCAATCTCGAGGGTAGATCTGTAATCTCAACTGTTGAAACTGAAAACTACATCATCATACTACTCTTACCATCTTGAGACAGCTAGTTCGTGCTGAAATGTTTTTCTCTACTAACGTTAAGGTGTAGGTTCTCTACTCCAAGTTAAGGTGTATACACTAGAAATCACAAAAATTGTCAAGAATATCGCTGTCTTCGTTGTTTCAAAATATTTTTCGACTTCTTAACTTTCAAGCGATACTAAGATCTTATAAATATTCAAATTATTTTTTTGTTCCAAGGGTTTTTCGTTAGGTATTGTCTCCATGTACAAACATGTTTCCAAAACTTTAAACTCTGTTTCTGAAGAAATGCGCTCTTGCAGTATGATGCTTCGTTCAAACAGTGATAACTGAACAATAAATTGATGTATTATAATTATTTTTGTATAATTATAATCTAAAAAACAGTGAATGTTTGACCCTCAGTCGAAGTTATTAATTTTTGAATGTTAAAACTCCAGAAAAATCTTGATTTTTATACTTTCTTGGTAAAAAATTGTAAAAAAACCTATTGTCTTTAGCAACTTGATTGAGAATCCAAGCATGAAGAATAATATGAATAATTTCCAACAGGAATTGTCTTTCCGATCAAATTAGAATTTGAGATATAGCTGTTCAGAAAACATGCTAATTAACTAATTGTATCTAAATTAGATACTTAATGATTAGCTTAATCTGATTTTTCCACACTGAAATGATTTTAAAACGCAAACCAATGACCTATTGTAAGGAAACTGGATGTTTAAAGTCAAAATTTTAAAAATCTTCTAGTGTATATTTATACCGTAACTTATCTTATATTGTATTCCTCAGATAGTTATATTGAAAGCAACAATAGCATTGTTTTTATCCATTTCAAAGTGGTAAATGCTGGGCTGGAACAGCTAGTTCTTTTGAATTGTAATCTATTTGTTTTCTGCTATATAAAAGAATTAGTGTTATCGTTATATATTTTTCGGTCACAACAATGGATGCCCCATGTGAATGTAGCATTACTTTAATAGCCAAGGATTCAAACTTTCCGCACTTTTCAGTAAACACTTTGTTGTACGATGATAAATTACAGTAGTGAAATTGGAAAGGATATTCTTAAAACATTTTGTACCCTAATATTCAAATTTCGAGAAGCACACCTTTGGAAGATGAAACTTCTTTTCGTGTATATCCTCTGCTCCCTGAAGAAACTGCTGGTTATAATTTTTATTATTTTAAGCACATACAGATCCAGCAAACCCTTCATTCTCAGCACGTACAGCAGATTTAAAAGCTTTTGATAGTTTCGCGAACGAAACAAGGAGTAAACATGACAACAAAGATTTATTGTTCCTTTTTTCTGTTTCCTGCGAAGCGAGAGACGCAGTAAAATATCAGATTTTTCGTAAATGAAATCAACCGTCAGAAATTGTTTTAGATTTCATCCGAGTTGTGTTCCCGTTTCTGGGATAGAGTGGAAATAAATCTAAATTCCTTTTGTTCTTGGGACAAAAGAAAGTGCTTTTATTATGTGGTAAGCAATAAATGTTTATCATTTACTGCATGGGCCTTTTTCTTTCGAATAATATGGAGACCATATAGAGCAATTTATGGGAGCATGTATGCGCATTTTATTAAAATAAAATTCTACTTAGACACGGGTGGAGATAAAATGTTCTTTAGAGCATTTATTTTTCTTCCTGGCCTCACCCTTTTAAGCGTGGTGTCTCCAAGCCCCTAGTCTAAACACTACATACGAGAATATTTACCCTACCCCAAATCTCAACACTAGGCACCAAAATGTGGGTCCCTAGTTCCTAGCCTCCATACTAGGCACAGAAGAGTGTGCCCCTAGCCCTAGTCTCAATACTACGCACGAGAGTGTATACCCCTAGCCCCTAGTCTCAATACTAGGCACGGAAGTGTTTGTCACTAGACCCTAGTCTCAACACTGGCACGGGTGTGTGTGCCCCTAGCTCCTACCCTCCACACTAGTCACAGAAGAGAATTCTCTTAGCACTAGTTTCAACCCTTGGCAGAAGAGTGTGTGCCCTAGCTTCTAGTCTTAACACTAGTCATGTGTGTTCACCTAGCCCCAAGTCCCAACACTAAACACGGGAGTATGTGCACCTAGTTTCTAGCCTCAACACTAGACAGGTGAATGTCTGCCCTTAGCCCCTAGTCTCAATACTAGGCAAGGGAATATGTACCCCTAGCCCCTAGACAAATCACTAGGTGCGGGAATATGTACCCCTAGCCCCTAGACAAAACACTAGGTACGGGAATATGTACCCCTAGCCCCTAGACAAAACACCAGGCACGGGAATGTGTGCCCCTAACTCCTAGTCTCAACACTAGGCACGGGAGTGTGTACAGGAGTTAGTACTTTTAGTTTATAGAGCCTGCTGTGGTCTAGTAGGCATCTACAAGGATTGCTCGCTGTGTGCGACCGTGAATCGGTTAAGGCATTAGGTTCGATTCTATTAGTTCCTCGTTGAAACGCCAAGTTTAACTTCTGGTATGTCTCCGTAGGCTGGTAAATCCGGTAGGATGAGTGGGATTTTAGGGTTACAAGTCCACAACGTTGCTTCTGTGAGCATATATCAAAGATGGGTACGAAGCTTCCATCTTTAGGTAGGGATTAGGTACCGGTTCTTGTAACAGTGAAAAGTACTATTTAATATACAGGTTATAGCGGTTGGTGGGTGGCATGTGAAAGCTATGAGACCACAGCGCTGTTCCTGTGACCCTCGATCAAAATTGTATAAGTATTGCCTGATGGGAATTGCGTACCGTGGTGGGTATTGGTGCGTGAAGTGCATTTAACACATAGATTTTAATATAAAGAGGGCAAAACCTCGCAAATGAATGTGATGTGGTAGTGAAATATAAGTCATGAATAAAAAGAAAATAATACAAACAATATTTTTCATTTTCTGCGGCCTATTAAAACCCTATATTGTAATGATTTATCGCTGACCATGGTAACGGTTTTACGTGAAAATCTCGATTCATAGATTCTATGAGTTAACAAGCTTTCGACCGAATATATAAGCATAATAAGCTCTTGCGCACACAATTGTGTATGGTTTTCTTTAGATTAAAGCTTAAAATCCTACTTTAATTTTTATTCTTCTGTCAAGTAGATAATTTGATTTACTAAAGTAGATAAAAGCAACAGTACATTTTACGCAAAGTATTTATTCTCCCGCCTTTCTTTATTTACTGCTCTCACGAATTACAAATAAAATTTTCTAGAATGAATTATAAATCGTTTGAAAAAATTAATATTTAGAATTAGTTCCTAGATAAATCTTTCGAGAATTGATCCTTTAATTTCTGAACATTTATTCAAATCCAAATAGCTCTTTAACTCGAAACACTTAATTCTTAAAAATTACAATTGTTCATGCATTTCTTTTAAAGATTAAAGCTCATTTGTTTCTACTTTAATATTAATTTTTGGTCGCATATTTTACTACACAAAAAGTGTTTGTTTTCAGTTCCTCTTCTGTATCACGAAAACTCACAAAAAATACACCACAATAAATACTCAGTTTAAAAAGACTAGACTTAATTTAATTTCGTTGAAACGAGGTTATTCAAGTGAGAAACTTTTCAAGAATCCTGACTGTTGAAACTCTCGTGGCTGTTTTCCACGAGCTTTATTGAGCTAAATTGCAAAAGGAAAAATAATTCACTGAAAAGAAACAGGAATTCGTGTTTAAGTGTTTCAGAAATAAAAAAACAGCGCCATATAAATTCTTTTCTTCGTTATGTATGCTATTTCCCTATTAGTCCAATTTATTACTTTAGCCTGCTAGAAAAGGAAATGCATTGAAATAAAGGTTGCTAAATTTATAAGCAAAGTAGTTGCCGAGACAAAAAAAAATAAATTAATACTCAATCAAGCAATTCTATTCATGTCTTTCAAATCCTTCTTTCCGTTTTTCGCCTAATCTGACAAAAGTTTCAATGCCTTAAACTGCGTGTGCCATGTCACATGGAAATTCCCGATTCACATAATTCAGATAGAGGAATGCTTAATTTGCATACATTCCTTTCTAGAAATAAATATAAATAATCAAGTTTCCTTGTGCCCTTTGTTTAAAATTACAACACAAAGGAAATGGGGCTTGCTGAATACATGACTGGTGAAGGTCTTCATAAATTTTTAATTCCCTTTTGTGGAGTCTTTTTGAATATTTTTCAGTGTTTTTGAAGTTAAATTGCAAGGCACGACACTTTTGTCTCGCAATTTCGATAACAGAAATAATTGAATGAAAGAAAACGTTTCGCGTATTAATCTTTTATGTATGAAGCGAATTTTGAATAAACGAAACGAATGAATTTTAAATGTCGTTGAACATTTTTTCCTAGGGAATAACGTCGAATGCATTCTAATAACGATGTTTAGTCTTTGAGTTTTTTTTTTCATTCTTAAATAATCATAACATTAAAATCCACGTTTGTCGTTGGAAGACGGATTGAAACGTTTCACATAGAACTAAAAATTAAAGAATTAGTTTTTCAATTCTAATTACATATTTGAAAAGTGCAGAGAAACTAAATAAAATAGTTCTGTAACTTAATCACATTTCATTTATTCAACGTCTGATGATAAATATAAATGAGGTCAACTATAAATTGCATTTTAGCATCAATCAAAAATGTTTTCTTTCTATATTGTGCTTAGTGGAAGCCTAAGGCATTTTAACCTTAATTGTGGAATTTTCTCTAAAGTATATACAACAAAAAATCCTCGTAAGAAAATATTAAAAAGTCCTGCGTTTTGAGTGTTCTTGCTGATCAATTTATATTTCCCTTACCCTGATCCATTTAAATTCAACCCAATAGTTTCGGAGTGATTATGAATGCCCCATCTTTAGTTAGTTTCCAATAAAATCAACATAAGTCAAATCGAGATCAAGACCTGGTCCGTTTTCTTCTAATGACTAAATATCTTGTCCATCAAGATCTGGTCAGTTTTGCTAATGACAAGATACCTCGTCGAGACTACCACCAAGATCCTCAAGATTAGTTTCAACTTGTAAAGTACGCAACTTCGACCTTCTCTTTCACTCTAACAAACAATCTTTAATCTTTCAGAAGTCTTAGATCAGACATTAAAAAATATAAAAATTGTAAATCATCGACTAAGTCAAAACCTCCGATGATAAAAACAAAACTTATTTTTACACAAATTTTGGTGAACATCTCTAATGAGCACCTTGGTCCGCACTCTATCGTCACGACTGTATGCGATCTGCTTCTCACTGAATCACGTCGCTGATGTCCGATCGTCCCGGCGTTTGAGGATTTCTGTATCTGATTGGTTAGTGGTGTTTGTCATGCGCCATGGGTACCCCTTTCACTATCTCCAACCTAGTTTTCCGGGGAACGTTGTTGTCATGACGATTCTACGGGGATGGGGATAACCCCCGACGGTTTAACTTCTGTGTGCTGTCATATTCAATCACTGTGGCTGCTTAACCCCTTCAAATTTGTAATGTTCACAATGACGTACGTCGTTACATTTGGTACTGGTTATTACTTTTATGAGTTGTTCTACACTTTTCAACTCGTCACGCTGTGGTGACTGGAACTTAAGATAAAATCCGAACTCGTTTGCTCCATATTTCGTTGTCGAGTTGCGAACAATATTATCTAAATCCTTGTGTCCTTTTCTTCGAAATGCTTTGTTAGTGTAGTAATTAAATCTTAAGTGTGATAGTTTGATACAGGAAAAAATTATTAAATTTTTATGCGACTGATATTTGTACACCAATTATCCTGCGAACAATTATGCTAGTTTAAAACAGACTTATTTCACAATCCTCGAAAAATTGAGGACAAAAATCATCCATCATCACGGTTCGAGAGGTTTCCTTGGCTATAGAAACACCCCTTTTTACTCGCATAGTGTTCATAATAGAGTAAATTATATCTTGGTATACCCAGTTGTGCATGCTAAGCTACACCACTGCTTTATTCTAAGTTAAAACATGCAATTTCAAATTGAATCGTTATAGCCCTTTTTTTCCTATTCAGAAGGAAGGGTTTTAAGGAAGCAATATTGAATATCAAGTGAATAAACCGCCAAAATCTAACTCCTACATCCTTTATTTTTAACAAAATCCTTTATTTTTAACACCTTTATTTTTATTCCTTTATCTTTAACAAAATAAAGGAATACGCATTTACCTACCACGTACTAATAATATACATCACTCTAATAGTTCTGGGGACAAATTATGCTAAATTAACTTTTTTTATTATTTTTATATCATCTGTTCTAAATTTCGGAAATTATTTAGATTTCAGAAAGTAGGTAGGTAGGTATTTTCATTAAAGTCGCACTAGAGCAACACGACGGACTATTGGCGGCGGTCCGGGATCAATTCCGAAGATTTCAGAAAGAAAAAATATGGTATTCACATAAAGTATTCGAATTTAAATTTTGCAAAAATAATTTTTGGAAAATATGTACTTTTCCAGTAGTATTAGTAAAACAATCTGAATTTCAACCGTAATCTCAATGCCTAATTCATATCTCAGCCACTCCAACACTGATAGAGTACCGTTGGCTCAAGTATAATATGATCAGGGGTATGGACATTCAACTGTTTTGGCGTGAATCGCATAAAAATACAAACAAATTCTAAATAATTTATTCAATAAGTTAGAATATGTTTCATAAAATATTTCACATTTTGTGAAAATATACTTTGTTATATGCAAACAAAAATACATAAACAGGCATAAAACGGGAAGAAAGACTGGAGTTGTGAATTTAGTCACTAGGTAACCACAAGTACAAAATTTCATGAAGATACATCGCGCCGTTTGGACGTAGTAGAGGAACACACAGACACGAAAAGCAGAAACCACTGATTATGCATTAAAATGGTCCAAAATGGTGTGACATCTTAGCGCCTAAGAGTCTAGAATGGCCGGCTGCAGACCCGGAAGTTTCCTGTTAAAAAGTCCTTCAATAATGCGCTTGCGCATGTGAGGAGAATGAGAAACAGTTAGCTCGCGGACTCCGTCTAGTTGAGACGTCTTCGTAGCAATTCGTAAATTTTAATATGAAAATAAGCATTTTTGTTTCGCGCGTCCATTGTAAACCCATTGTTTTGTCTGTGTTAAAATAAATGTTATTTTTTAATGTCCAACAAAAGTTCGGATTAATTCGTCACAGACTAGAGTTTTGGTGTCAGAAGTGGGATGGAAGCAAGAAAGCAGGAAATGCAGGTAGGCCCACCCTTGTATTAAATTAAATTTATTGAGGTTCTGGCTTACCGAAATTAGTGAGGCAAAGAGCCTAAATAGTTTTGGTTAAAAAAAAAGAAATGACTACATATCCAATTTCATTTTGTGGTTATTTAAATTTTGTCTTTATGAAAGTTAATAGAAGTTGATGATAAAGTGAATTTGCATGTTCTACTAAGTAGATATTATCAAGTTGATAAAGTCACGGCCAAAAAGTGCCAAATCGAAAGTGAACGAAAATTTAAATTTCGTTTTGATTTTACTGAAATTTTGTGTTTTGTGCATTTAATGATTTGAAAAGAATCAGATAATTTGAATTACATATGGTAATTACGCATTAGTAAAAGAAAACTAATATTTAATTGCAACTATTTATATTGCATCTTGTGTATTGTATATGCTACGATATAGTTTAAGATTCTTTTATTATATTTGAGAAATGTATGTTTATTATTAAATCTTATCTAGTATTTGAAGCATATTTGGCATTGAGTATATTTTGTGAATCATATAGTTTATTAGAAAATATTGGTAACTGTATTTATGATAACAAAATTGGATTGTTTACTAATAAGTTATTCATTGATCATGGCTTTTCTTTCTCGTGGGAGAAAAGAAGACCTCCTCGAACTCGCAGATGAACTTTGTGAAAAAGTATCGGATAATTGTAAACTGGTTGAGATAAGGAAAATTATCCTAAACAGTGAACACTATGAAGAAGAGGAAGTTAAAATTTCTTTAACTCGTATTATGGAAGATAGGATAAAGAGAGAGAAAGAAGCAAAAGAAGAAATTGCCAGACAAGAAGCAAAAGAAGAAATTGTCAGACGAGAAGCAAAAGAAAAGGAAGAAATTGCCAGACAGGAAGCAAAAGAAGAATTTGCCAAAGAGAAAGAAAGGGAAGAACGTAATATTCGAATGGAAGAAATAGCTTTAGAGAAGAAAAAGCTAGAAATGCAAGCTGCAAGTGAGCTAGGACTATCTAATAGAGAACGGATGCCAAATCATAAAATTGAGCTCATCAAAATTACCCCGAAATTTGAGGAAAAGAAAGATGAAATGGGTCTATATTTAATAAATTTTGAAAGAAGAGCTGAGATGGCAGGTGTGCCTAAAGAAGATTGGGTGCCGTATTTACTAGGCGTATTGCCTTCGGAAATTTCGAGCATGATGGCTAGAGAATCGCCTGAAGATGCAAAGAATTACGAATATGTGAAAGATATTATTCTTCAGAGGTATAAAATGAGTTCTGAGAAATTGAAGCAGATATTTTACCGTCATCAAAAAGTCCCGGATAAAACATGGAGAAGTTACGCTCATGAACTTACAAGCTACTATGATGAATGGGTTTCTGATTTGGAAATCAAAACTTTTAAAGAACTCAGAGACTTGCATATCACTGAGCAGATTAAAAGACGAGTGCCGTCTGAAGTAAAAGAACATTTTCTGGAGGAGTGGATGGGCTTAAATTCTCCGTTAGAATTAGCTAAAAAAATAGATCAATTTGAAAGCTTAAAGGAGAGTCTTACACCCAGAAATACTAAAGGTCCCCAGAATAAAACAAGTATCAAGAAAACATATGTTAGTTTTCATAAGTCTAAGGGAGAAAATAAACCCTTTGGAAAAACAGAAGTAAACAGAGAAGATTACAAAGAGAAAAATTTTGAACAAAGAAAGCAACTTCAATGTTATGAATGCAATTCCTATGATCATCTTAGACCTCAATGTCCTAAGTTGAAGAAAACTGAAATCATAGCTGCTAACGAAATTATGGGAAAGGGAATAATAGATTTGATGTCTCCCTACATTAGTGTCGGAACTGTAAATGGATCTCAGATTTCTATCTTACGAGACACAGGATCCAGCATAGATCTAATTCCTAGGAAGTTTGTTAAGCCACACATGTATACGGGTGAACATGTATGGGTAGCATCTCCTTTAGCGGGTAACCCTATTTGCTTGCCTATAGCGGAAGTAAATTTAGTGTGTGAGTTGGGTCATGTTATAACCAAAGCTGCTGTCAAGGATAACTTCCTAGATAAAGAACGCTACTTACTAAGCAACAAGACCGTTGTACTTATAGAAGATATGAAAAAAGACAAAGACTCTGATATTGAAGTAAAAGACTCTGCAACGCCCAAGTGCCAAAGCTCTCCATATTTAAATGAAACATCGAAAAACGACTGCCCTTGTAACAGTAACCGTTTTAGTTCTAGCAGTGTTACTCCTAAAGAGACTGGAATCGTTGAAAATTTGTTACGTTCATATGGTTTTATACAATGTTGCGAAAGACAAGCAATATTTTTTTTTCACTACAGTCAATTTTCTGGAAATATTGATAATTTAAAACGTGTGATGCAGTTGAATTTAAAATTACTCATAATCGTCGTACTGGAAAACCAATTGCTAGTTCTGTTTGTAAAATAATGTGTAAAGAGGCAGTTTCTGGATTTGAAACCACTGAAAAAAAGGAAAATACTGAAGGTAAAGTTGCTTATGAAAATCGTGGCGAACGGCCCTATTCTGCTGAAAATGTTGATGGTAATGTAGATTTTCATCCTCCTAAAAAGATCACTTTTAGTATTCCTATTGACAAAAATACAAGAAACCTTAGACCTTGTAAAATGCGTTCGGAACAGCCCTTACCTGTGAGATACCGTGGTGTTATCTGTGCTCTTAAAGGAACATTTGGTTTTATTAAAAGGGGTGATGTAAAGGATATGTTTTTCCACTCTAGTGAATGCAAAGTGTTCAAAAATCTTAATCTTGGCGATGATGTTGAATTTGGAATACAGACTCGAAACAACAAGGAAGTTGCTGTAAGTGTAACTAAATTGCCCTTAGGGACAGTGATATTTGAGGACGTTGAAACTGAAAGTTCGGTTGGTGAAATAACTGAATGCTTAGACAAATCTAAAAGTCGTTTGAAGAAAGCATAAAAGTTAGAGATGAAGTTGAATTTACTGTGAATCCAGGAATACGAGGTAGTCCATAGAAAAGGAAAACAGCATATAACACTGATAATTTAAGTCGTACACCTCACGTACAAAAATAAAGTGCTATTTTTTTGTGTTTGTATTTGTGATATCTTGCATATATAAAAATACTTTATTCCTAGTGTACATTGATACATTTACATTGCAAAAAGTTTTAAATTTGAATTGAAAATCTGTAAATATTTTGAAATTGAATTTCTTCTTTGATGATTATCACTGAGCAAAATTTTGATTATACTTTGTTAAAATTATGATATGTTTTCCTTTTAAATTAAAGTAGGCGGTACAGCCAGGATCTTAAGGGTGTATGGTCTACTTGCATATTGCTTTGGGCATGAGTTGTTGCCTTCGCGAAAATTCTGTTGCTGCTGTTTTGTATCTTTTTTGCAGGTGTCTGTCTCTGCAGAAAAAGAATCTTGAGGAGGGAGGAAATAGACTGTGACATCTTAGCGCCTAAGAGTCTAGAATGGCCGGCTGCAGACCCGGAAGTTTCCTGTTAAAAAGTCCTTCAATAATGCGCTTGCTCATGTGAGGAGAATGAGAAACAGTTAGCTCGCGGACTCCGTCTAGTTGAGACGTCTTCGTAGCAATTCGTAAATTTTAATATGAAAATAAGCATTTTTGTTTCGCGCGTCCATTGTAAACCCATTGTTTTGTCTGTGTTAAAATAAATGTTATTTTTTAATGTCCAACAAAAGTTCGGATTAATTCGTCACAATGGATATCTAAGTTGAACTGGGACGAAAATATTCGATGTATAAAAATATTCCATGTTTAGGTATTTGTGCTTAAAGTGATGTGTATTGTTATGCGGCATTACTAATACTTTAATCTATGTTATGCTTCATGTAATTATTTGACGTCCTCGTTAACAAAGCATATGATGGAACCAGATTTCGGCAAATTAGAGCATATTGCACCTCTTGCAGTTAACAAACTTGATCTTCTATCATTAGCCAAAAAAAGAGTTTTAAAATTCTAACTCTGAACTCATTGGTGATATAATAGTAATAAAAGCGTCTATAACCCTTAAGAAAAAAATCCGCCTCATTTACTGAAAATCAATGTCCTCCGAGAGTATTTGATAAAATTGTTACGTAACAGAATTCTGTTAAAAATCGAACTTTATATAAACAAAATCTGACTGACATATACGAAATAATCCAGCAATTTAAAGTCTGCTCTTGTTCCCAATTTAGACAGTTTTATCTTCCACGCAACAACATTTCATCTTATCTTTTTATCAACTCTGGACGACACATTTCCAGACAGCCTGAAAGCTAGGAAGAGCCAACTTCAAACCTTATCAACGTCAAACTCATCCTTTTGAAAGCACTGATGGCAGATTTAAATTAAACTACGCAGTTTCAGCTAGACGTACACAAAGCAACGCTGTATTGATTAGTCGAGTTCTAAGAATTTGAATCACGTTGTGTGAAACATTATTTACAAAGGCCCACGTACCTTCAATATCGTGCCAACACTGAATGAGTATTAAGGCGGTATTATTCGGTAAAAATGAGACGGTAGAGTGGAAAATTTAATTTTCAATTCGGATTCGGGATATTTTAAAATAACATTCACACGAAGCTAGATATTTTTGTAATTATTCCAAGCAAACATTGAATTCTGTTTGCTCACACAGTAGTCTCTGTTTGTATTCCTGTGAAATTTCACTGCAAGACTTGGAAAACTGAGTTCATTAATTCACAGAGTAAAAAAAATGTACTTTGGGCCTTAGGAGAAGGAATATGAATTCATTCACGAAGAATCCTTTGTAAAAGACCTTAGGATGAGACGTAGAATCTCGAAATATAATACAGAAAACTATTTATTTAAGACTTCAGTGCAGGAAAATGAACCGTTTCATTAGAATTATTCAACTCTATTTTATTTCTGGAATTTCAATTAATTTAAAAGGTGGTAAAAAAGTAGCTTTCCAAGCAGATTTTTTGGCAGAATTTCCGATGTTGGTGATTGCATGGTGAATAGCAAATACGTTTTTCCTGAATTGATAGGAAATATATTTCTTATACACTGCTGGCCACCCAAATTGCAACACCAAGAAAGACAAGAGATATCACAACAAAATTTATTTTGTAGATAACATATTGACCAAGTATCAAATGATTAAATTTATAGACTTCTGTGAAGTGTGGTTCCTGCCAAAATCAGTAGCCAGAGTAGCCGCCATTGTTGGAGATCACCGCTGCCACACGCCTCGGCATTGATTCAAAGAGACTTTGGATGTGTTCTTGGGGTACAGCAGACCAAGCAGCTTCCACACGTTGCCAAAGTTGATCTGGTGTGGCAGCTGGGGATGTATTCTGGGTCAATCGTTGAGCAACCATGGACCACATGTTTTCTATCGGCGAAAGATCCGGAGAGCGAGCTGGCCAGGGAAGCAATTCAATCTGGCGATTGACGAAGAACCCTTGGACAATGCGTGCCACGTGTGGTCGCGCATTATCCTGTTGAAATATGGCTGTGGGCAAGCCCTGAAGGTAAGGAAGGACAACTGGCTCCAACACCTCGGAGATGTAGCGCTGGCTGTTTAAAGTACCGGCAATGCGTACTAGAGGAGTGCGAGAGTGATATCCAATACCGCCCCATACCATAATACCCGGTGCAGGACCAGTGTGGCGATGCATAACGCAGCTGTTCAGCATCCTCTCTCCACGGTGTCTCCAGACTCGAATCCGACCATCGTGGTGTTGCAGACAGAAGCGTGACTCGTCAGTAAAGACAATTTCATTCCATTCTGCCGTCCACATCCTTCTTTCATCGCACCATTGGCGGCGGAAACGTCTGTGGTTCTGCGTCAAGGGTAGACGAAGCAATGGACGTCTTGCGGACAGACCACTCTGCTGTAAACGGCGTCGAATGGTACGCGCAGACACTGGATGATGCGGTACAGACTGAATGTGCTGTGCTATGGTTCGTGATGTGGCTGAGCGATCCGTCACTGCCATACGCACAATATGCTTGTCATCACGTGAAGTGGTGCACTGAGGTGGATGCGATCGAACACGTCGGTTCGTCGTACCCTCCTGCATCCAACGATCACATATCCGCATTACAGTTGTTTGGTTTCGTCCAACACGACTACCGATTTCCCTGAAAGATAATCCACAATCTCGGTAGGTCACTATCCTTCCTCTGTCGAACTCGGATACTTGATCAAAAGATGATCGCTGTTTTCTACGAGGCATAATTGATCGTTTAAAAAAAAAAAAACGATCAATCGTTTTTTTAAAAGAAAAACACAATTGCCGTACTTGAAATCGTCGAAATCTCCAAGCCTTAAATAGCGCTTTGAAGTGGCGCCACAGGCGCGCGTGATGTGCGTCTGCGCTGAAATTCTAATCATTTGCATATCTCACCTCCGCTAATGCATGTTGTAAATTTCATATTATTTGCATGCTTCCTTCAGGGTGTTGCATTTACGGTGGCCAGCAGTGTATTTATTCATTCTTCGAAGCATTTCGTATAATTTATTTTGACATGTATGCTATCATGGCTTGAATTCCAAGAAAATGTTTAACAATCCTCTGCTTTCTTCTCTTACACAAGAATTACCTTTTTGATTGAATGGAATATTGTTTTGAAACATAAATATTGAATTTTAGGTCTCAGAGTTATGGAACACACACACAAATCTTCTGTGTGTGATAACAGATATCTATTTCGAAAATATCTGATAAAGGAAGTTATTTACTTTATTTCTGATTTATAAATGCTTTTCGTTCAAATAAGTTCTTTGTCGAGAAATGTTCCTAGCTTTTGTGAGTTTCAGTGAATTCGTTAACATCGTATTCGCATATCTACAAATAGACATTACTTTATGCACGCCTCACAAATTCCTATAAAGATTTATGTGCACACATCACACATTCTTATGAAGATTAAAATTTACACAGATGCTATGTCCAGCCTTACAAACGCGACTAGAACAATCACACCAAAAGATCAAAACTTAGTCAAAAATAAAAAACCTTACAATTGTCATTTCTAAAGAAAATATGTACAATTTTTGTGAGTTAGAAGTCACATTTGAATATATGGAATTGAAATTGCTAATCAAGAAGTCAATATTCATTACAATAGACATCGTTGACTTAGAGCAGAAACTCATTAACTGACATTTTTAGGAAAAATTGTTTGTCACTAAATGATTATTTTTATGATGATGAGAAATAACTTGTCTTATTGTATTCGGTTTGGAAGAAAATACACCACTATCAAAATTATAATTTTTATTTCTAACCTAAAATCCAATAATAGTCTTTAATCCGCTGTGCTATAAAATTGAACTTTTTGTCAGTTTATGAGTTTCTGCTCTAAGCCGACGATATATAAATACTTAAGCTTATATATAATACTTGTAAAGCTTACTCTCATGCAGATTAAAAACAACGTCAGAAAGTAATCAAACCTACTCGTGAAAGACAGTGCAACTTTGTCTACCAAAAAATAAATGATGGAGATGAGATATGTTGCTATATATAGTATTTTATTGCAATTTAGTTTTTGTATTGGGGGCTATGTTCATCACAATACTTCCACTCCAGAATTTAGCAGTGACTAAATCCGACAAATGCTGCCACTAGTAGATAGATCACCGATTGCTTGAGACTGAGAGCTGTATTAAGATCAAAGGTGTACTTCCGTTTGCGTGGTTATGCAATGGATGATTGCGACCCAAAACTGTCCTGTATTGCCTTCAGCCGAGCGGAGAGTGGCAACGAAGCCGTGAGAATAGAAGCAGTATCTGTTATCATGGGGCTTCAAACAGTTGGAAGTAATTCGCACATCACATTGGCTATTCAACTTTTCACCGTGGACCATCCATTGAAGTGTGTCCCAATTATTGTGAGTGCTGTCTGATATTTGTATCCGAAGCGTCATCAGGTTTGATTGAAAGTGTGCGCTTTCATAATTACATCCACCATTCACCAAATTAGCAAGACGCATGAAAGGCAATGTAGCTTTTTCTATCAAAAATTGCTTTATGGTGGAGATGGGTTGCACTTACTATTGGTATAGTAAGTTAATTTTTGTAATGGCGGCTAAATTCACCACAATATAATGGCAAAATTGCTGGAACAATAGTGAAAAAGGAAGATCTCAATACCTCTCCAAAAAATATTATACAAATTTTTATAATCAAATATCGAGCAGTTACAATTTTCAAGCTAGATTTCTTAACAAAATAGACCTTTTCCCTTTGCGGAGAACACTTGAGAACAGTTGACCACACAATAAAGTTTTGCAAACTACGCTAATACATTAGAATAAAAATTTCAGAAATATTATAGATAAACCGATTTTGAAACTGACCAAGAACAGACATAATAGAACTACGGGTAATTATATATATGCTCATGTGTTTTGAAAATAGCGGATATAGATCTGTAAATTTTTATTTTTTCATTTCTTGCATTAGTCTGTTCTTGTAGTGTTTTGTAGTGTGTAGTGTTCTTGTAATTCTTGTAGTGTCTGTCAGTCTGTTCTCTATACAAATCTACACCTTTTGACAATCCACACCAAATATTTTGTACACTTATTCTTTAAAACCCTGCGAGTAACATAGGCTACATATTAACCCCCTTCTATTTGTCTAAGGATTGCAGAGGGCTAAAAGCAATTCAATATCCCCATAGGAATAAAATTGAGCGATTGATTACGCAACAGATTGTTTTACCAGTATTGCTGGAAAAGCACTTTTTCCCCAAAGCATATAAAAGAATTTAAATTAAATTCTGATACTTATGTTTCAACTTATTTTGTATTTTTCCACCCAAATATCAGTAATATATAAATATTTGTTTAATGATATGAGTAATGATTAAAAACATTTAATTTTGCATAACTTGCATTTTGTAAGGAAAAGAGTACTTAATGCAAAAAGCACAAGTGAAAACCCACTGATCATAAAAGTATTATTTTGGTATTTCGCAACCCCAAAATTAATGTTTCATTTTCTAATTTTACAGCTAATTTATTTTGTGCAAAATACCGCTAAAAACATGGGTTCATTTCTTGGCGGTATGTGTAAATTTCGACCAATTTTCGATAAAAATCATTGTTAGGTATGGTATTTTTAATTAATGTCACACTGGAGCAACACAACGGGCTATTGGTGACGGTCCGGAATCAATCCCAAAGGGAAAGAACCGAGGACAACACCACGTAATTTTGAACCACGGTCAGATGACGAGGCAACACCTAAGCTGGCACCCCACTTTCCAAACTTCCAAACCACGCCAACGTGAGGACATTTGAGGCAACGATGAATTAAACATGCACCAGCCCCCTTCCAACTGGACTACCGCGGCTCATAAAAGTCATTGATTCAATGCATAATGATTTCTATAATTCCGTTTCATAAAAATAAATCAATCTTAAAAACAAAACCTTTTTAAATAAGACGATAATGCCTTCCTTCAAAAAGAATGGTTCAAAATTACGAGGTGTTGTCCTCGGATCTTTCCGGGACCATCGCCTATAGCCCGTTGTGGTGATCCAGTGCGACGTTAATTAGCTATCTACCTTCAGAAAGAGGAAACGCTAAAATAAAGATATTTTCAAATAAGACAGTTAATCTGACAGACGTATAATCATACTTTGTAATTCAAATCAACCTCCATTGCCTGCAACTCGCAGGTTTCTAACGCAGCGAGGTTAATATTGTAAAAGATATTGTTAAAGTGATACTTGGGCTCTCCATTCTGTTCTCCGAGTTGAAATACCAAGTGAGATGACAGGCGCAATAAATGCATATTTGCGTAATAAATGCGTATTTATATAATGTTTGCTTGACTCATAAACACTATAAAAAGATTTTATTACTTTTTAAACAAAGAAAACAAGCAAAAAAGTTTTCACTTTTACCGGACACTGTCATCCTTCGGCCTTGGTATATTTTATCATAACCCTCACCCTTACCTGAGGCTATAATCTAAGAGTAATATAAATAACCTAGCAAATCCGGCAGGGCATCTTTGCTAAACTTTCTTAATTGCTTATGTCAATTCATAGTAAAGTGTCATTACTCACATTTCATATCTTATTGCAATACATTTATAACGAATATAGCATCCATATTGCACATAAATGGATTTCATATATTTAAATTAAATGAATTTATCAAAAAATATGACAAAAAACACACTTCAGTCATGTTACCATAATTCTGCGTCTACTTCAATTTCATCTTATTCTCTCGTTCAAAGGCGATTCGGTAACTTGATGCTAACCCATTCTTGTTCGTGTTTCTTTATTGCGCTGATTGCTGTCTTCCGCACTTCTCATTGCTTTTTCTAATCAGTGCTGAAGAATTTCATTAGAGTGGCGCCTTGTACTTTTAGCAATTATATGCAGCTCCATAGCTCAAATCAAGAATATTTGAACTAAAATGGTGAATGAATCGATTAAATAAAACGCAAGATCACACCAAAAATTAAACTTTATTTTTAAAATTGACTCTACTTGATTTGTTAAAAGTTCTACAGAAAAAAGGAAGAGCTGACATTCAATGCAGAAAGTACAATTTATACTTTAACGTAAGTGACATCAATAAGTACGAAATGTGCACAATAAAACTCGTCACGATACCTTAAAATTATGTTATAACGGAAACCTGTAACAGCCGATTTTATATTGTTTAGATCCCCGCTCTTGCCAATGAACAAATGGCGTGTATTTCTGTGCCACGTACGTTAGCGAAATATATATAGGTAAGGTGAGATAGCTAATTAACGTCGCACTGAAGCATCATAACGGGCTATTGGCGACGGTCCGAGATCAATCTCCAAGGGAAAGATCCGAGTACAACATCACGTAATTTTAAACCACGGTCAGATGAAGAGGACACCTGACCTGTTACCTCACTTTCTAAACTTCCACATCATGCCAACGTGAGAAATTTGAGGCCACAACAGATTTAACGTGCACCAGACCCCGTGTACACACGTACCAGACCCCGTTTGGTTGGACCGAGTTTCGAACTCGCAACCCTCCAAAATACATAGAGAGGTGGGTATTTTTAATAGTCAACTTCCTGTATATTGTAAATAATACGAGGAAGAAATAGAGTATTGTGTTACATTTCTTTCCTAATCCACAACCTCTACAATTCTTTTAAAAACTTTTGTCTTTCAGATGGATAGTTAATACTAGTGGCGTACATAGAAAATGATGCGTCAATGCACACTTAAGCCTAAAGTACGATCAATCACCGAATATTCGGTAAAAGTATATGTCACAGAAACGAAACAAAATATTTCTACATACAAATATCAGTTTTATTGTCCCAGAACCTTTCTTCTGGGTTATTTTCCCGTTCCCTTATTTTTTATGTGTTGCTTTTTCATGCGAACGTTACTCGTTTTTGCGCGAGAAACTTTCATCTCAATACATACGAGCCTCGGCATAAATCGGTTCTTTTGCAGAATTAAATTATTGTATTAGAAGCTTTTTCCTTCTGGCTTTGAAACGTACTTTTGTATTTTTGGGCTTAAAAGGGAACTGTATTTTAGTGTAGAGGATGAATAAAAAATTGGTCTTGTCACTATTTCGCCTAGATACTTCAACAATAATATACTCAGATACCATACTTATATCTTTTATAAGTTTCTTCTGATCAGGAAACGGGAGAAAAATCGGAATTCGAAAAGTAAGAGTACAAACTGTTTTCCGTTTCCTTTCCTTATAACGTTTCCTTAGTTCAAAATAAGGTATTGAGAAATATTTTTTATTCTATTATTAAGATTTAGTTATATTCATTTTATCCTGACTCTTGGTAACTTTAAACGTCTTGATCTTGATTCTGTCACTATCTTTGCTGATCCAGTAATCACTCTTGCATTTCTACTTAGCTAAAAAAAACTTGAGTATTAATGAAAATAATTAATATTAATTGTCAAAACTGACTTGATTTAGTCTAAACATATGCTGAATTTATACTTTATAAATCATAGTGATGGTATATACTCCCTCAAAGTGTAACCTCTCATATCTACCAAAGGTACTTTTTTCACCGACGATATGCTAAATACCTCTATCTTTTGTGTTTTATACTAAAATTATAGTAGTTTTCAATTTCAATTCATGAAAGGTTAGAAAGATAATCTGAAATACAATTACATATTAGGTTCCTTCTGAAATAAAAATTGTCATTACCCAATAAACAAAGCCACGTGCGGAACAGTGCAAACGATAAATAATTGAAAGAAAACAAAAAGAGTTCCGTTTCAAAAACGCCATTAGACGATTACAAAGGATATTTTTCCGTAACTTATTTTTTCATTAAAATTTATGCATTTCATTTTTGTATCATTGTATGGCTTAAAAGAAGCGACTTGTAACTTCTCAAAAAGCATCAAACTATGTTTATTATTCTCTACATAACATTGATTATGATTTAATTATCATTCCATTTCTGTTATGCGCTGTTGTGTCTCTTTTTTCCAGATAAACTTAAATTTTCTTCCTTTGAATTTTTAATTATTTCTACGCGACAATATTTACTACTGTATGCATGACCAGTTAATTAAGAACTCGACATTATATAATAACCGCCACACTTTATTTAATTCCACGTTTATCTTCACAAGACATTCAATCTAGCTTTGTCATGAGTGCAATTTCCTTTGTGAATCTATTTTAATTAAAATATATGTTTAGGAATTGGGTCTTACAGTAGTATCAAGTACCCCAATTATTGGCTGAAAATTCCCTCAATATTTACCACGTGGAAGATTCCTCCTCATTCCTAGAATTGTGAAAACCTTTTCCAATCAACAATGATCAATCTGATTCCCCCTAGAATCTAGTTTTGGACTGCTTTTGGAGAAGTTATAGCGGATGTAGAAATAGCATTCCCTTCTATTTCAGACGGATTTCCCTTTGGAAAACTTCTGTCTGAAATAGAAATTTATTAACTCTATGGTACTGTACATTTCATTTTGCAAAAAGAAGCTTTTCTTGGGTATCTATATATACATATATATTTCTAGATCAATGTCACCCATCTTTTTTCAGCAATCCTTTAGTTGACGTTGAGAACTATATTTACGAAATACCGTTTTAAAAATACAGTAAATAATTAATTTGCCCCGTTTGGCATTGTTGTATATTTTAAAAATATGAGTTCATGAATAAAACATTTAATTTTGTGTGTTCCATTCTTATATAGATTTTAAATAGTATGTTAATAGAGTTAAAGTAAGCATTTTTCAAACATATAACTCTGTTCATCACATCATTGAAAGAAAATAATATTACGCAATTGCTTTTTTTTTTATTTCTAATGCCAGACCACTGACCTCTTCGGCCTTGTGAAGCAGTACCCAGAGGGAAGCCGCCGTTAATCCTAATAGGGACAATCACCCACATCCATGCACTTTCAAACCGGGATTCACAGGCCCAATTGGGTATCAGACAAATGCTATGACCAGTTAGGTGGCTCTAACATCTGAACGATATTTATGTAAATTGAACTAAAATTGGAAATATGCTTTCGTCCAAATAGTAAGTGCGACATTGATTAAGTGAATTCGGCAATATTTTAATTCAAGCTATTTATTTTCTTCTTTAAGAGCAAAACCAACATCTTATACTACTGTTAATTCAGTCTGATAATGTATTTCCAAAATTACAATGGCCAAATATGGCATTTGTGCCATAAAAACGAACCAAGCAACCTAGTGCATTTCCTCCGTACATGGAATCGAGATGGCGTTTCCAACAGTCTACGATATTGCTTTCGCATTGACTATCTGAAAGTAAGTTCTTTTAAATCGAAATACATACGAATACTAACGAATTTACAAGAACTTTTCGATCTTTAAAGTAACATGTAAACAAACCAGTTTTGTGTACATAGCCGGAATTAAGCTGATGTGAATGTTTGCTCAGTACATTAAAATCACTGACGCGAGTTTTAGAATTATACATTTACATATAATATGTAAAAGACAATTAAAATATGTAAATGTATATGGCCCGTTTAAATTGTGCATAATCCCTATTCTATTTATTGAATGCTTTCCCGAATCCGGAATTTCATTAAACTAGACCCTTTATTGCTTTAAACTATTCTTATATATATATATATATATATATATACAGAATTCTTGATAAGGTCACGATATTCTCCAAAGCCTTCCATTCTCAAAAACAAACACCGCCTTTGCTATTCTTATTCGGTATAATTTCCAAATAAGCTTAATCTCCGGAATTCTCAATCGCGTCTTTCTCTAATTCTCCAACTTCTGCACTTCAATATTTTTCACACGGAATGCCCGCTATCAAATATTTTCTTAACAGAGTTACTTGAATATTCATGAGACGAGGGCTCCTCCCGTTAGTAAACTTATCTTGACGCTTCTAAGAAGAAAAAAAAGTTTTGGAAATTTATGGTCGGGCGACATCGGTGACAACGGGTCCACCTTAATTCATCCGAACATTTTAATCTTAATCTCTTGGGATGTTCTGAATACGATTTGAATAATGAAGCGAACTTCAGGCCGTGATGTTTAATTATTCAGCAGCTTTTGTGTCTCGAACTTTAAAAAATAAAATTACGGTTATAAATATACGCATCTCATTACACTGTTTGGGATTTCGAATGTTAATAGGGAACAGCAGTAATTCTGTTTGGTTGGTTGGCTTTTTTATGGAAGGACCGTATTTGGCCAATCTGCGCCAAACACAAAACAGTCAACGTCGAGGAATGAACATGCACACACAAGGAAGGTTAAACCGACACAGATAAGAGAAATGCATGAGGGTAAGTAATAGGAATTGAACCTATTCCGCCTACAACTGCGCAACGGTAGCCCGGTTGGAAGACTAATGGATTAGCAATCGGAGAAGTGCAAGTTCGAAACTCCGTCCAATCAAAGATCGCCGTGTACACGGAGGCTGGTGCAGGTTAAATCTGTCTTGAATCTCAAATGTCCTCACCGTGGCGTGGTTTGGAAGTTTGGAAGGAAGGTAGGTAATTAACTTCGCACTGGAGCAACACAGCTGGCTATTTGGAAGTTTGGAGGTGCCAGATCAGGTGTTCACCTCGTCATCTGACGTGGTTCAAAATTACGTGGTATTGTAGTCGGTCTTTCCATTCGGGATTGATTCCGGACCGTCACCAATAGCTCATTGTGTTACTCCAGTGCGATTTTAATTAATTATCATTCCATTATCGCATACAACTCGTAGGTATCAATATAAGAGAACTAATACGGAACATCGGAAATGAATTTCAAAATCCCAGAAATCTTAGCATTTAAAATTATTTCAAAAGTATTTTGTAGGATTTAACTTCTTGAAGATATCAGATCCAGTAATAGACCGCCACTCATCCAGTAATTGACCACTACCTATCCAGTAGGTATCCAGTTTATATATTTTTTACATAAAATTCAAATTGAAGCATTTGTGTACATATTTTGGTGATTAGCAGTATATATGCATAAAATATAGCTGATAAACATATACATGATAGTTTAGGTAAAATTTATAAAAGAACAAATTATTGAACATTAATCGCAAGCATGATAATGGTTAGTACTAATTTAAAACTAAAATAGTTAAAATATGTAACAAACTAATATTAACAAGTAAACTTGTTAAAATATATAACAACCTCATCAAACAAATAAATGTTGCAATAATATTAAAGAATTCTTTGGCATCAATTAAAACAGAAACTAAAGTCAGTTATTGCAAATTTCATCAATTTCTCCAAAACACAATACAAACAAAATTGACATCTTTATTGTCATCTGACAAAAATCATTCGATCCAAACTTGCAAAGCATGTCTTTTTGAAGTACATTTTATACACGTTTCGCAGCAACTATTACATTGACAGCGTTTGCTTTTATACTGTGGCAACACTTAAAAACATCTCTAGAATTTGCGTTCTTATTGTTGCAACTGTCTGCAAAAAGAATGTTCTTATTCTTATTATCGTTCTTATTATCGTTACGATTGTTCGCGTTAAGAATTCTTAGACTAGCAGAGTGTACCGCGCATCTTTTCTCCGTACGCATGTCAAACTATCTGCTCTGTATTCATTTACCAGTTTTAATTGTTATGTCTGAATAAATTATGTTTCCTTGTTCCTGAGATGTTTATGGCACAGTTGATAACACGCAGAAATAACATCGAATAATTGATTGAGTTGGGGTTCTTCTGCAAGCCAGAACCGGCAAATCAAAGGTGGCATCCCAAAATACTATATTTGTTTCCGTTCTGCCAGTTATCTTCATGTTTTTCACAAATTCATCACCTTCACCAATTAAATCTTAAGAAGTATTTCCTCTTTCTCCACTATCAGTTTGAAATATTATTTTCTCTTTTCGTTTGAGGCAGCCTTTGATTCTTTCTACCTCTTAATTTTTTTTCTCATTTTTTTATCCTTTATTTTAGAATATAACCATCTTTTAGATACAGCTGCTTGTGAGTATCTCTTTACTGTTTTGTGCCTTTTTTTAGGTAGGACTCGTTAGGGTTTATCACATGATCTAAAATTAGAATACAGGACTAACAGAAGAGGGTTTATTGTAAATTGGGGTCTGGTCAGACTTTTTCCGTACTAAAAATTTTATTGTTTCTGTGTTTATCCTCAGTGCTTTATCACTTCTTCCAGTAATTTACCACCTGGTCAAATACTGAAGACTCATTTTTGATACTTAATTTTCCTCAAACTATTGCCACACACTTAGTCATCATAAAATATCTAACTTCAAATTTAAAATCAAAGTTTGCCTAAATATCCAGTAATTGACCAGTTTGGTCAATTACTGGAACACATGCAGTTTTGTTCTACCAGTAGATTGATTACAATTTTTATGACAAAATTAATTTAGATATGAAAAGTACTGTGTGTATCCAAAGATATATTTATTTACCTTTATACCAAATTTTTGTTCAAAATAAGAAATAGAACTGAGATGAATTAAGATTGAAGCATCACTCCTCAGAACAAATTCACTTTTTTGTAATTTCATAGATCCCAATGATTTGACATATGACTTTGTTTTTATTTTTTTATCAATAAAAGACAAATGAGTGAACTTCAAACTGGTTACTACTAGTTCCAGAAGACCATTGGCTATAAGAACATAAGTTTAATTTATTGTGGAATAACTAGTTTGCTTGTTTTAATGAGAAATACGAGGAAATGGAACCACTTCACTTGCTGGTTTACCCTATGTAACAAATTATTGAGAAACTGTTGTCTTTCATATTGAAATTTAATTAATTTTGCATCAAATCGTAATCTAAAATGAATTACTGGAAGGAACTTTGGAGAGGAGATGAACATCACCAATTTTTACAAGAAAGGATACAAACATTAACTATTCCATGGTGAACGATTTATCTGTAAATAAAACATCAAAAAGAAATTCGATTAGTTTCTTAATGAAACAAACATTTCAAACGATTAACCACCCAAACAAAGTCATTTATTATCGATTCATGTTTGGCTTAAAAACACTTTAGTGGAGACATTTATTTTACATTACACAAATTTTTTAGTAGACGACATTTTCTTTCAATATGTGAATCGAAATTATCAATCAATATATCTTTTAAATTAAATGAAGGGTTAATTTCTTCTTCAAGTAGAACAAGAGTATACTCAGCTCGCTTAATCGACATACACAAGTTCCTTACTCGGCCATTATCGTGAATTTAGGGTGATAATTCAAGTTCTCCAATAAAAATTATCAAAGGAAGAAAAGTTTCAACGATCTAAAGTGTGCAGTAAATCTTTCCTTGCGCACTGCCCGTTATATTACTTGAAAGAAAAACGATGGAAAAAAAAGAAATCTCGGAATCTGCTTTGATAAACTTCTTTCAAAAGGCACTTTCACTGAAGTGGTTCATTGAAAAATTACTTTTCAAAACTTTTTTCTTGAGGTTCTAAGCTGGTATAATGGCCCTTGAGTTCTTTTTATATTCTTTTGTGCTATGCTAGAAATGTTGCTGAAATGTTACCGGGGAGAGAACATTTTCTGTTTATGATCTAATTACAATTGCAAACGATCGCCACGAACAAAGAATTCTTAAGTTAGAGAGACATAAATTGACCACGAGAGGTTCAGTTGAGACGAGATGAAAAATTGCGTTCTAGCTTACATAAGTAGTAGAGCTGATGATGAAGGTCTAGCAGAATTACGGAATCGTTGAATATTTTGACTGGGTATGATGAATAAGTACTATAAAAATATTCAACGTCAATTCACAATTATGAAACAAATTAAATTTTCCCAGAATCACATTCATGGGGTTTTCTGTCTTTAGAAAACACGGAGGGTCTCGCTCCTGGAATACCCAAGCAATTTTTCTGCTTTCATCCCACTGCTCTATTTCGAATCCCTCTTTTTCCCTTTCGTGACATTTTTTACTTGATGTTTGTCTTGTGTTTGGCCAGTTTGGCCAAATATGACCCTTAAAACATAAAACGATAAAACAGCCAATCAACCCAGAATCACATTAACTATTATGCATATATTTAAGTTCATTTTTCAATAATAGGAAATACATCTTTTCAACTTATGTATTCTGCTTAACAACTCATAATTCCTTTTATTCAAAAACAAATGCAGTTAGAAGGCACTTCGGATTATATGACTTTTGTATTTGATTTTGAAACGTTTCTAAGTTTGAATGGGTTTTGTTGGTTGGTAAGTAGTTAATTAACGTCGCAATGTAGCAACACGACGGGCTATTGGCGACGGTCCGGGATCAATCCCTAAGGGAAAGTCCCAAGGATAAGGCATCGTAATTATGAACTACTCAGATGACGTGGGCGTTGTTGGTTTTGTAAATTTAGGGTAGCGCCACTATTTTTAAAGAAAATTTATTATTCTTTAAAAATTTAAAACCAACAATTAGCTTGTCGCTTATTTTGTTAATTGTTTGCATTATGTTTGTATAGAGTACTTTGTAAATTTCAGGGAATTGTATTCGTAGGAAGGTTTAATATTATCAGGAAGAAGAAAAAGTTATTAACATAAAGCGAAGTAAAAAGTAATTTAAACTCTGAATGATTAAATAAAATTATTAACTTAGCACTATACATATAAGTGTAATTTTCAATACATTTATTCGTCGCTTATAATTTTTAGGGGTTGTGAGATTTCCTAAGAATTAAGAGAGGCTGTAAAGAACAGTTCTAAAACTCAGAAACATTTAAAAGAACCTATTAATAAAATACTTCTTTTCTCAACATAAGTTAAGCAACTGATATATAGTGTTAACATATTTAATTAACTATAAACATAAAAAGTATGAGATATTTCAGAATAAATACAAATAAGTGACTACTATATTGTATTGTATGCTATATGTATCACTATATTTCTTTTTTTAAGTTCACAACTAATGTGTTATATAAGTTGCTAGATGTATTAGAACGCATAAAAACATTGCAAACTTATTTTGTACATTTTCTGTGCATCAGCTGTATTCCGGTAGCTGAGGCATCAGAATAAATTTTAAAATATTTGACATTAAAAAAACAGATAAAGTTGTAAATATATACAAATATGCAACTATATTTTGTACAATTTCTTGCATAATCGGCAAGAAAAACGCATTTTTATTGAAATGTATAATGCATAGTTTCAAGTCAGGTTTTCGCTGTCATATAAATGGCCGCATAAAATTATGTGGTAATAAAATAGAGTGCGAATGTTTACGGAACTGGAATACTGGTGTAACGTATTTTTAATTATTATATAATAATATCTAATAATTCTATAACGATATCTAATATTTACACCTACTAATCTAAAGAATCTAATATACCGAGAGGTCATTAAGTAACTCCCCTATATACGAGCCTCGAGCAACCGCAATTTTAATGAATTGGAATGAAACTTGAGATTTCAAGGTATGCAAGGTCGAGAGTTATGTAAATAACAAGAATCGAGTTCTAACGGTTACAGATACACTTAACAAATTTCAAAAATTTAGAACATCAATGCCCACTTTTTTGTCTCAATGTGATCGGCACAATAAAAAACATAAGGGATGTTGAAATTTTACCTATAGCTCTAAAAACGACTGCGCAACACCACTGTCAAAGATGTGCGGGGGGTATTTCAATTAACGTCACACTGGAGCAACACAATGGGCTATTGGTGACGGTCCGGGATCAATCCCAAAGGGAAAGATCCGAGGACAACACCACGTAATTTTGAACCACGGTCAGATAACGAGGCAACACCTGAGCTGGCACCCCACTCTCCAAACTTCCACACCACACCAACGTGAGGACATTTGAGGCCACGACAGATTTAATGTGCACCAGCCCCCTTTGTACACGACGGTGTTTGGCTGGATTCGAACTCGCAACCCTTCGGTTGCTAGTCCGTTACTCTTCCAACCGGGCCACCGCGGCCCCAAAGATGTGCGGAACGACGAAAGAAAAGAAAGGCAACAAGAAACCATAACATTTTACCTGAATTACAAATGCTCCACGTGGCAGCCTTTACAGGATATGACACATTGCTTGCGGGATGTTGTGGACATCACTAACGCATGTAACATTGAACAAATAGTGCGCAGAACCCAACGTTTAATGACTTCTTTCAGGTCAGACATTCTTAAGATTCTGCTTGTACACTTTTGATTTGAAACATTTCCATAGCCAGAAATTCAATTGGTCTTAGGTCAGGAGACCGTGGTCGCCACGGAAATTGAAAATGGTGGAAAATGATTCTGTCGCCGAAGTGCATTTCTGACAAACTTTGACACGTGTCTCAGCATGTGGATCTTGCATTCACACGACGTCAGGCATGCATTTCGCTGCTGCAACTCAGGAATGAACATAATTCTTTAACATTGCTGCTTAGCGAGCATCCGTGACAGTATACGTCATTAAATCTTGTTGAGTCACGTGTTCAAAGAAGTAGAGGCCAAGAATGAAGATGCTTGCGATGCTCCACCACATAGTTACTTTGGCTTCATGTAGGGTTTGAGGTAGCAAATCATGGAGATTTTTGTCCTCCCAGTACACACAGTTCTTGGAGTTCACGTTGCCAGTTGACCAGAAATGTGGTTCTTCAGTCCACAGTTTGCGTAGACCCAGCTGTTATCATGGTCATACTGTAAGAAAATTCATTCACAAAGTCTAAATGTAGCTTTTCGTCATCCGCTTGCAACATCTGACTCGGTGGAATATGTATGAAAATATGTCAACAAATCGCAGAATCTCAAAGATCGTAGTTTTTTAGGTTAAGAATTTTTTAGGACTTTGGGAACAGAGAAGAATTTTGTGCAGTTACCTGACAATCTTGACTAATAATGTTATGCACTTCCGCAACACGTTCGGCAGGAACTGATGGTCGTCCAGTTCAAGCGCAACCCTTTTCTTCAAATTTTCGCACCAAGTCCGCACAGCTCAAACAGAACATTGTCCTCGTAATAGATTATGGTATCGACGGTAAATACTCAATGCCTCTGAGGTATTTTGACCATGCATGTAATAGTGCTTGACCAGTTCACCCCGCTGTTTAGCGGACACTCATTTTGTTCTCCTCCAGTTGAAAACACCCAACTGACTAAACTTTCAGCCATAAATGTTATAAATAGGAACTTGTTGCAATGACACCTCGAAAACAGTCATTACCAATTGGCGTTTTGTGGTAGATGCTTGTGATTTATGCAAATTGCGTTCATAAATCTGCTTGTTCCTTCTGCAACTTCTTCCTCTTTTGTCGTTCACTCATCTTTGACAGTGTTCTTGCGCTGTCGTTTTCAGAGTAAAATTACAACGCCCTCTGATTTTTCACTGTGACAATCACAAAGCGACAAAAAAATAGGTCTTGCTATTAGAAATTTGCTAACCGTGAAATCACATTCCTTGTTATTTACATCATTTCCTCGAGACCATACCTTGAAATCTCTAAATCTCAAGTTTCATTCCCATTCGTGGAAAATTGCGATCGCTTGACTAGTATACAGAGGTTGTTACTTTACGATCTAATAAATGACCTTGATAATATCTAATAGTATACGTCGTAAAAATATTCGTACATGTTTACATATTCCATTAAAATGCAATCTGTTACTGCTCTACATAAAATCATTGAAATCTTTTCAGGTATATGTTATATTGCAGTTTAATAATAATATACTTCCCCCTAATTGCTGCTTAAAGTATAATTTCATGTGCATATATTCCTTACTTAATATTGCATACTCTTCTAATCCAATTAGTCTTCGGTCTGATACTGAAATAAATTGCATTTGAACTACTACTCCGAAATGTTTATTTTGTCGCTGTCATCAGTTTTCACCATGATAATGTTTTCTCGAAACATCATTTCAGAAGCATACGATCACCTCTTGATGCAATCTATGGTTATACTTTGCTGGTTTAATGTCCCATGAAAGAAGGTATTATCTACCATAAAACTTCTATACGCGCCTTTATTGCTTTAGACTATCCATTTCTTTACTTAGTTTGGGTCCACTGATTGTAAATAGCTTTTTTCGTGTAACAAAAAATTGACAACTTCATCAGAGTTCAGAAGTGTGGCGGCGATTATATTTTTTACACGCATGTTACATTCTAAACCACGCCTGTCCAACTTCTACCACCACGTGAAAGCCATGTGATTCGAGCCTTTTCTCTATGTGTCTTTTTATACTTATAAATTGGTTTCTATAAGACTACTATTTATGAAGCAATGTTGTTTCCGCCTTTTATTCTATTCAAGGACCCAAGTATCCTTCAAAGTTTGTAAGTGGACTGCATTGCTAAATTGTGCATGTAGAAGTACATTGGAATTAAAACTGCATTAAAACATAACATTTATTACGATTGCATATTTACAGGCACCCAAACGTTGCACTGACAATTCCATTCTGACAACTACCGTTTTTCAAATCAGAATATCAATTCCAGTTGAAGTTAGAATCAAATTTACGCCAGAAAGTTGCGGAAATGATAATCGAATACGAACATGAAAGGAAATTGGCACATCAAATGGCGAACACGATTTCGCACGCTCCCACATGCCGCCTAACGTTGAATGATTAAAGGCATTCTATACAATATAGGTTAGAACGAAATTATTTCAAATACCAAGTACAAAAGAAAACACTAAATATAATATAATATACAATACGAATGCAAAAATATATGAAACACATCAATACTTTTAATTTATCTATACTTGAAATGTCACTGAATAACTAAGTGTCTATGGGCAGAACACAAATCTTAGAAATTGCCCGTCTTAGAGTAGAATTTTTTGTTTTGACATTTACAACTCTAATCAGGCCATCATCACCTGCAAATACTTAAACAATTCTATCCAATAACCATTTAAAAGTAGGTAAATTTTCATCCTTAACTAAAACAAGAGAATCGACTTTCAGATTTTTCTGTTTTAATTGCCATTTGATGCGTTGTTGCAAATTGCTAAGGTAATCCCTTTTCCACCGTACCCATAAATGCTGAACCATTTTAGTTGTTTTTGCCATCTGGAAAGGTGATTTTCAGGACAATCTAGAAAGGTGATTTTCAGGACAATCTAGAACAAGGGGTTCAATAATGGAATTAATGGGTCTTCCAATTAGAAAAATAGCCAGGAGTCAGTGCTTCCAGGTCATTGATATCATTTGATAAAGGAGATATAGGTCTAGAAGTCAATATTCCCTCTATCTGAGTAATAACAGTTGAAACTCTTCCATACGTTAATTTAATATCTCCTACAGCCTTATTTGAATTATATTTGAACGATTTAACACCTGCTTCCCACAATCCACACAAAAATTTCCAATTTATCCTCTCACAGCTCAAGTAATTAGATAAGATGTTATCTGTATGGTTTACTATAGATTGTGCAGACGCTTTAATTCTGCATGTGCACCTACAAAGATTTTAGCATTGTCACTAAATAATGTTGAGCTTTTACCTCTTCTAGCAAAGAACCTCGTAAGGGTACTTATGAGACTCAGAAATTAAGTCTGCAACAATTTCCCCAAGTGAGTTGCTTGTGTTACAAAACATACAAAGATCGCTATATAAATTTTCCGAAATATACCCATTCTCTGACCTTTATACTTGATATTGAATGGTCCATAAAAATCAATACCTGTGTGATTAAAAGTGTAGTTGGGATTTACACTTTCATGGGGGAGACGGCCCATTAGTTGCTGAGCTAAAATAAGTTTCATTTTGTAGCAGGTTACGCATTCATGAACAATATTTCTAGTCAATGATCTGCCATGAATGGGCCAAAAGCACTGCCAAATGCTATACAGTAGAGATTGAGGACCAATATGAAATTTCTTATTGTGGTAATGTAACATGATTATTTTTGTCAAAGGATGCTTAGGTGGAAGAATAATTGGGTGAATTTAGTTAAATGGCTAAATCAGATTTCGTTAATCTGCCACCCACTCGTAAGATGCCCTGTGCATCCAAAATTGGATTAAGAGAGGATAGGATAGTCCTACCTGGAAGGTATCCATTCTTTCCGGTGTTCGAAATATCAGAATAAAATACCTCTTGCTACATATTCTTTAGAAGCATTGTTTCTGCAGCATTTATTTCATTCATTGATAAGGCACCCACCCTCTTCTCCATAGATCGTCTGCAGTTGTTAGCGAACCTGAAAATGTAACTCAAAATACGTAACAGTTTAGAGTAATCGTTACTGATTGCAATAAATTCATCTAACAAGTAATTATGAGAGTTCGTGAGAAATGAAATAGAAGAGTTCTTAACTATTTCAGAAACAGTTCCATTGTCCTTCACTAGAATTCCGCTGTTTGAATTCCCTACTATATGGCTCGATATATGACTTCTATTGAAGTCACAATTTCAGTTTCTATAGTTTTCTGTTCCTTTAGAAAAAATGGACCATTTCTCCAAAGTTCGTGGTTATGAACGTCTTTGGGATGAAGTCCACGCGAAACCATGTCTACAGAGTCCAAATTAGATTTGACATGGTTCCACTCACAGTTGCCACTCAACTCTAGTATGGTAGTCACACGATTAGCGAAGAAGGTTTTCAAACGATGAGGTGAGGTCTTGATCCAGGCCAGTGCATTGAGTGCGTTTTACAGCTTGCTGTTTCGAATCACCAAGGGTTCCATCGTTGGTTGGCATGGTAGCTATATACATTCCAGAGTCAGTCCTGTTGTGGGTTGCAATGAAATGTTTTTCACAAAATACTTCTTTACTCTTTTCAGACTGGTCTTCTACATATTCTATTACCCAAAATCGCTGTAGTGTTTGGCAAAGATTTTCTTCAGCTCTCAAAAGACCACAATATGTCACACCACGATGGTACGAAACGATTGTCCACAACACGAATTCTATTACCCTTCAACAATTCGTAGAAAAGTTCAACTCCGAGCAGTATGTCTATTTTTCCAGACTTGTTGAAATCGGGATCCGCGAGTTCAATATCTTTGGGCCATTTGAACTTCGAGGCTTTCAAATATTGTGATGGAGTGATGCCAGTTATTTTTGAAACAACCAAGAAATCAGTAGTTCTGTAAAAGTCTCCACAATTGTTTGATACCATTGTATTAAGTTTAGATTTGATGATCATTTCAGAACCATTCAATCCACAAACAGGTGCATAATTGCTTTCACATTTGATCTTCAAGTCCGCACACTCTCTTGTGATAAATTACTTTGGGAGCCTGAATCTAGAAGCCCTCGGCAAGGTTGTAGTTGTCCGATAATGTTTTTTATGTAAACATTGCTGTTGAAAGGAGAACTGTTGGAGTGTTTGCCAAGAAACCGCAAGTGCTCGGGATCATTCGAAATACTTCGTCTTCACCTCCTGATGTGTCTTCCCTTTCAGATGGAGGGTGGGAGAATTTTCTTGCTTCTGGTGAGGCTCGAGAAGCTTTCTCTCCGGATATTTGAGAATTGTGTGGGTAATGAAGTAGTGTATGATGTGTTTTCGAGCAGACTGTACAGCTGAATGGCGATTTACAACTCGCAACTTTATGTGAGTATCCCAAGTAGTTCAGGCATAAACCCAGTTTTTTCACGGTCTCGTACCGTTGCTTCACAGTCTTGTCGAAGAATGGTCGGCATTTTTTGATACTATGATGACCTTTACACAATATGCACGAATTAGGAGCAGTGTTAGAGTTGTTAAGTGAGGTTTTCGTTTGCTGGATTGAAAATTTCGAATTCGTCTGAGGTAACGAATAACTGCCTTGCAAATTCTCTAGAATTTGGCAACGTTTGTATAAAAAATTCAATAAACTCATTCCAGTTAGTTAAGTCAGTAGAGGTTTGAGACATTTCAAACTGCTTTCTAGTTTTCTTATCTACCTTTTGCAATATTACGTTTATTAAATCATTTCACTTAATGAATTTTTATCTAAGCTCATTAATTTTAATGCTCTGAGATGCTTCGTTAACTTGTCTACTAGGTGTCTAAGATTTTTGCCGATTTATTATTTATTTTTTCCAAATTTAGAATTTCAGATATGAGTATCCACAATTAATCGTTTGAACAATGACATAAAGGAATCATCAGTTGTCCGTACTTGCTTAACATTACCAACTAATGGCGATTGCAAATAGTGAAGTTTCTGAGAATATGTCAATTATTTGTTGTCAGAAATTGACGAAACAAATTGAAATTTAAACGAGTACCACTCATCATAAGAACCAGAAAATCTAGACAGATGAATTTCTGGTAATTTGATATTAATTTTAAGATTCACAAAAATTTTTAGAATTGATTTGCAATGTATTATTAAAAGCTCTTAAGACATGTTCGAACCTTACCTCTAACACATCGCATCTTTCTTTGTCAATCAGGAATTCATCGCCTTACAGTGCCATTTCAGTATCCTCCAGCACCAAGTAAAATTCCCCTTGGATCGCTTTCAGCGACTTATTCGCTTCTTCTATGTCGCTCAATTTTCTTTCTAGTTCGACACTGTCCATTGAAGCAATGTCCTCGATTTCATAGGATTCTAATTTGGTTAGTAATCTTCAAACTGTTCCTCGTTTTCTGATCAATGTTCTTTGATCAGTCATTCTTCAGAATTCTAATTATGGAGATCACCGATGAAATTCCAATTAACTACAAATGAAAGTTTGAAGAACTCAAGTGTCCTTCAAAATCAAATTTCAATGCACGTACCACTGCAACTCGAACACAAAATGATTCCGCTGCTCCGGCTCGACGGACTGAAATGCCTTCTATTCTATTCAAGGACCCAAGTGTCCTTCAAAGTTTGTAAGTGAACTATATTGCTAAATTGTGCATGTAGAAGTACATTGGAATTAAAACTGCATTTAAAAACATAACATTTATTACGATTGAAATTCCATTCTGACAACTAGCGTTTTTCAAATCAGAATATCAATTCCGGTTGAAGTTAGAATGAAATTTGCGCCAGGAATTTGCGCAAATGATAAATACGAACATGAATGGAAATTGGCACATCAAATGGC
Source organism: Meta bourneti (assembly GCA_933210815.1). Taxonomy (NCBI): domain Eukaryota; kingdom Metazoa; phylum Arthropoda; class Arachnida; order Araneae; family Tetragnathidae; genus Meta; species Meta bourneti. The sequence continues at coordinate 60,597,289 of OW119923.1, read as the reverse complement.
GAACACGAATTCGCACGTTCCAACAAATATGTTTTACCATTTATAAGTGGACTCTATATAAACTTGAGATACTTTGGTTGATTTCTATACAAGTTTACCAGCATTGAAGTATAATTGCATTATTGTGGAGGTTAATAAAGCTACTCAAAACATTGAGTAGTTTAGCTGGTTAATATAGCCTGACACAAAATTATGGGACACATTTTTTAGTTTGTTGTGATCACATTGGGACTGAGGACAGATTTTAGGAAAGGAAAAGTCCGCCACTTAATCAATACAGGGTCTTTACATGTCAAATTGACACATCCCCTAACCTGCCCCTTCTGAATTTCATTAAACTCGGCTGTCTTGTCTCCCAGACGCACAAGAGAAGTTTTAGCGTCCTACTTACAATAGTTTTTATTTATATTAATTTTGAGTTTTAAAAATCGGGCAATTTTTCGTGATTTTGGATTTACTTAAACGCGTGTCCCTTTTAGCCTAACTGTCTAATCGGGATGAAACAGGGCTTATTTTGTATATAAACCTGTGTAGATTATGTGTACCCTTTATTTTGATGTATAATCCTTAATTTCAATGTCATTTAATTTGACATGTAACCTTGAATTTTTAAGAAAAATGTTTCTTTTATTTTTCCCAATTAATAAAGTTATGCATTTTTGATAATTAATGTAGCTTTATGAAAAAAAATTAAAAATACGCTTTTTCAAAATTCAAGGTCAAATTAAATAGGTCATTCATAGGGTATATATCTTAAGAAAGCTAATACATGTATCTGCCAAATAAGCCCGATTGAACAATTATGTCAAACGATACAGGAATTTTAGTAAAATTACTAAAATCTAGAGTCCCCACATAAAGGAATCACCGGTCCCATGGTACCGGAGCTGGAGAACTATTGTAAAAGGTTCTTTCACATCAATGTGAAGTTTATTTTTTAAGTTTATAAGTTTTTTAATGCCCTACTACTGACCTCTTCTAGACTTCAATACTATAAGGGGCAAACTGGTGCCTATTTGTGAAGGAGCACCCAATGAATAAACCGCCATTAATCCTAACAGCGACGACCACCAACATCCATACTCTTGCAACCCGAGATTCTAAGCTGGGACCTTGGGGTGGCAAACAAATGTTAACCTTCCAAGTGATTTCGACGAAATATCTCGTCTATCAAGATCTGATCAATTTTGCTAATGACAAGATATTTCGTCCTCAAGATATACTCGAGATATCTCGCAATGACAAGATCAAAGTCTCATCAGTTTTCTTCCAATATCGAGACGACGAGATATTGATGGTCGAGATATCTCGTCCATCAAGATCTGGGGAGTTTTATTAATGACGAGATACCTCGTCTAGCCAACCACCATGAGGGTTAATTCCACTTTACTAGTTTTGCAGCAGTTTAAAATTTATGTTTTATTACATCCATAAAAAGTTGTGCATGTATCCAAAGGAAAAGAGAAATATATACATTTGTGCAAATTAAATATTGAATATTAGGAATACATATTTTAACTTCCTGGGCTGAGCCCACTGGATACTGTGACTCCTCGTCTCTTCTGGTACTAGTACTCGGAGTGCAGATTTGGGAATCCTGTATTTTATTTTTCTACGGTTATGAATAAATTCTCGCTTAGAGCAGATTTCGAATCATTAGAGCCCCTTCCTTTAAAATATATTCCCTCTTTACTGGTTCATTAACATGGATGGCCGTTCAAATTACGTTATTTTAAGAGATTGATTATGATAGGGAATTAATTATTTTACTTGTTCATACTCTGAAGAAAAATGTTCGGCTAACCTACCACTTCTCACTCAGTGATAATCAGATAAACATTCCAAATGGTTTTTCTTTGCCTCCATATCAGAAATAATTTTCCACTACCGTATAATTAATGTACCTCCTGTTCATTTAGATGGAAATAAATGAGGTGACCGACTCCGAAAATGTATCATTTCTTTCCATGAGACTGCTCATTAGCATAATGTGAGAATAATCAATAATCTTCTTCAGGATTTAATCCCTTAAGTATGCAAATTTGCAGCAAAAGTCAGAGCATGCAGGGCTATTTTTATCTTAAAAAAGCAGAAGGGACTGACATAAGAGGCATACGCACAATTTCTTCCCTCAAGAATCTTGGGCAGAAGATTGAACCCGTTTTTCGTCGAAAATGTAAACTCACTCGTACTTTATTTTTCTTTCCTGGTAGATTAACTTCAACTCCGGCACGCAGAAAATTGAAAGAGAAAAGAGCAGGCTCGCTTGCATCCACTTGTATTATATATTTTCTCAAAACTCCCTGCTCATACGAGGCTTTTGTTTAGACGTAGGAGCCAGCGGTATTCTTTAGTACCCTCTTCAACTCGCTGTGACCAGGCATTTTTTGGGGTAATGTCTCGGCCTTATGGTGTGTTTTCGCATTTATATAACCGTATTTTTGCCCGATTTAAATAACCTAAACAACGGGAGCTCTTCTCGACAAGAGTTGAGACAACTTTTTTGGAGTTTAAAGCGGCGCGGTTCGGTGAATTAAAGGAATAAAATAGAACCTCTCCTCATTTGGCGTGCTTTTCTGCCATAACAGCTAGTCTTTCTGTGTCGTGAAGCATTCTGCCAGTTTGTCGGAGAACTTAGTTCCCTTTTAACTCAAGAGCTTTATTTTTCATATTTCCTTTTCGGTCTGCTCACTCAGGAAGAAGTAAGGAGATTTTAAATGAAATTTTATGATTGGAGAGACATGAAACTTGGTCATTTTTAATCCAACTTCATTCTTTTAGATTTTAACTAAAGTTCCAAGTCAGCACTCGTTAATAGATGTTTGTTTCATTCCGATGAATTGGTCTGATTTAATTTACTATATAGGCTCATAACTGTTTTAAGAATCTTAATAAATTGTGGAGAGCAACTAATATACATGTTAAAACCAAATTAAATCTGTACAAATCACTGGTACTTTCAGTTCTCTTATCCGGTTCTGAAACATGGGAAATTACCAAACCACAGTGCAATAAACTAAATGTTTTTCAAAATACATTTTTAAGAATTATTTTAAAGATTTTTTGGCCATACTACATTTTAAATGAAGAATTATTAAATATAGCACAATTTAATGAATTAGGAAATGAAATCAAATTTAGAAGTTGTAAGTTTGCAAGACACATTTTAAGAATGAACAGGGACAGTATTCCTAATATGGCATTGACCTGCACCCCTGATAGAAAGAGAAAGCGTGGACGTCTCCGTTTGACCTGGCGACGTATGATGGAACAACAGAGAAGTGAGGCTGAATGGGCGAGCTGGTATGTAGCTAGCCTTGCTGCATCGGACAGGAAACTTTGGCGATCTAGATTGAAGGCCTTATGTGCCCTTAGGCACTAAAGAATTTATGATGATGGATTTACCATATGCAGCAATTATATCCAGAGGCGCTATGTGTATAATAGGGCCGACTCCAACTTCAGAAATATTGGGGGCTCCAAGGGGTTAGGCCAACAAAAAGTTGGCATCCTTATCTCCTAATATAGGGTTCATACAACCATATGACCTATAGAGTCAAGACGAGTTACCTGTATGTTTGACAACACGTTTTTCCTATACATTTGTAATGATTATCCCTCACGTTTAGGAGGGCCTCAAACAGGAAAACATTGGGATCCAAAGATATTGTTATGCATTTTATTATCCGTATTATCTTCATATTTATCCCTCATTTTATGGAGCTCACCCCAACTACAGAAATATTGGGGTTTCCAAGGGGTTCGGCCAACCAAAAGTTGGTATCCTTGTCTCTTGAGTAGAGTAGTACCTGTATGTTTAACAATCCATCTTTTTTGTACACGCACATTAGTAATGATCATCCCTCATGTTTAGGCGGACCCCAACTAGGAAAACATTGGGGGACACGAAAGGACCGGGCCATGGTCGGTAGGAGTGAGAGACATGTTTCCTGAAAGCGGCCTTAAAGCCTACTGAATCAGGTTGTTTCCTGTATATTTGGCTGCTCCTAATATCTATATATTTGTAATATTTATCCCTCCAATTTAGGGGGCTTGCCCCAATTATAAAAATATTGGAAAGCGTTCACGTCCTAGTTAGTTGACGACTCTAGATATATAAATTACAATATTCGTGATCGTAATTAATATAACTAGAGGTAAATCCTGAATAACAGTGTTATTAGGCACGTATTGTAAACAATACCGGAGATGATCCATTCTTCTCTCTTGTTCTTTATTATAACAAATTGCCGTAATATTGAATGGGGATTGAGTTTAATGAATTTACCGACTGATTTGAGTCATGTTTACGTGTATTCTCAGTGATTATGTTTCGATAGCGACTTTTTCATTTATCAGTCATTTTTGTTCTATGCAATCAATAGTTTTGTTTATATGTATGATGAAATATCTTGCACAATTGCACTGTTTTTATGTGTTGGTTGCATGTCCTGAACTTTTAATCTTATTTTACTGTTGTGTAATTGGAGTAATCTGGTTGGCAGTATGTATAAATAAACAAATAAAATATTTTACTTATTAGAGGCGAAACTTCGATTTTCGATGAAAGTTTCAGCAAGTACCTTTTGGTTGTTTTCGGAAGCAAATATGTTTTGACCCTTCAAGTGGTTTCGACGAGCTATCTCATCCATCAAGATCTGACCAATTTTACTAATAACGAGATACCTCGTTTTCAAGATATTGCCGATTTTTTATGATGACGAGATCAATATCTGGTCAGTTTTCTAATGATGCGATATTCATCAAGATCTTGTCAGTTTTGCTAATGACTTGATACCTCGTCGAGACTACCACCAGATTAAGAACTAAATGTTCAAGAACCGATTCCAACTGTTGGAATATTTGATACATCTCTAATTTTACTATTGATCTTTGAGTGAAGGAGATTTAATAAAGCGTAGGCACAGCATATTTATAGTTTGGTTTGTTACATCACGTTCCTTTTTTACCACATAAGGAGTAATTGGACGTACGTTTGAAAGGGATTCTGCATCGTTGCTATCATCCACGCTATGCAAGGATTCGAAATTAGAACTTGCTGAACCGAGGACCAGAGCTCTAATCGCTTTACTACCATGCCGCCCCTACGTAAATTTATAAGTTTATTCTCTATTTAATACCCAAAACTGATCCTCAATTGAACGTGATACGAATTTGTATTTGCCGACAAGTACCGAATAAATTAATTTTTAATCTTAACTCCGACAAAATATGTAGGTGCTGATCATTTTCGCCTTCATGCAGCAAACAATGACCGCAGAGCGCCAAATCAAATCGACAAAAGAAGTGAACGGAAATGCTTTGGATTAATGAATACAGCAGCGAAGTCTAAATTTCGTCAGGAAAACCTCATATTTTAACTAGAGCACCAAACCAAATCGGAAAAAAATAGTGAACAGAAATGTTTCGTATTAACCAATACAGCAATGACGCTAAAACTTTCATCGCCTGTATTATAAAACATCTTATTTACCCTAGAGCCAAACCGAATTGGCAAACGTTAGTGAACGGAAATATTTTAGGTTAACTAATATAGCAGCTACCCTAAAACCGTCACTCTATATTGGAAAACCTCTTATTTACCCTAAAGCGCCAAACCAAATCTACAAATGATAGTTAACGGAAATGTTTTAAATTAACCATACGGCTGAAATCATCATTTTATGTTGGAAAACCTCTTATGAAGTAAATCCCTAGGTTCAAGTGTACAAAGTTCACATGAACTTCAAACCTCCACATTTTAATGACAGCAAATGATAAAATGAGAAATTTCGAATACATTTGAGAACCCAAATATTAAAAAAAAATATTTCCTTTCTTTCACAGAATTGCAAATCACACAGCATTTAGGAGCTAAAAACCAACTTAAAATACTTAGCATCAATTATTTGCAGAAAAGTTACAGGAAAAAAAATTGTGTAGCACTTCACATCTGACTAAATTCTGCGTGTGTTTGCTTACAACCCAGGATTAAAGCACTGGTTCACATCTTCCAAAGTTGGGATCAATAAAAACTCCAGAAATAGATAACGAGAAAAGAGATTGAAAAAATATTTTAAATCCCTTTTGAAAGGTACTCTACGCGATGGAAACTCGGAAAGTGCGTAGTAAGTTCTTTCATCAAACGATTTTGATGCGTGACAAAAAGCATCACAGGCCCAACTTTGTGTACATTAACTAGTCGTTTGCGAAATCCGGAAAGGAAGTATTTCTTCCAGAAAGCGCAGATTCTTAGCTGGAACAATATTCTTTTCAGACGATAAGTACCATCTCATTAGGGTCGTATTCTACTGGAAAAGATTCTACTTCAAATAACCTATTGGAACTAGTGATTTGCCAAATGTTCCTGGGGCTGCAGGATTTCACACAGAATATATAAATCTCTTTTGTACATAGTATGAACTACATTTTACTCCATGGAGACTTTAAGATACCTGTTTTATATCTTATACTCGGTTTTGGAGTGATGTTTAGTAGTTTTATAAAGATGTAAACACATGATTTGAGATATCTGTTCAAAGTGCATCAAAAGTGCGCCATATTGCATTTTATATTTGCGTTTTTGTGGAAAGTTCTGTGAATGCAAACTAAATAAATTTAACTAATACTTGATCCTAAAGGTAATGAGTATTTTAAAAGCTGCTGTCAAAGTGAGAGGCAGCCAAACCGAAGAAAGCAATCTTCTTAAAGCAGAAGTACGAACGGATTTATAGTTCAGCTTTTATGGCCATTTTATTTCCAGCTTAAAGTTTCGGTACTAGGAAGTATTATTTCCCAGAGATATTTCAAATATCCTTTCAAATCCAATTTAACTAAAAGAGTTTGTAGGAAGTTCTGTATGGAAAATGAGGGCAGAGAATTCTTTATTAAGAAAAACTATTCTATATTCCACTTCGAATAATTTTGTCGTAGAAACAGGTTTATAAACTTCGAGAAATGCTTCGATACAAATTGAATTTAGTTGGAGGTTTCTTTTTTTATAAGAGGTGTTTTAGCTCCAAAAAATTCAAAAACAAAGATTGTATTGCTTATTTTAGTGTTCTCATTCCCTAGCTAATATAAAAAACGAAAGCATAAAAAATAATAGTTTTTACTTTTTTTACTTTCATTGACTGATGTTCAGAGTGGCGTAAGAAGTTACGTACGAATGACTGAAACTTAAGTCATTTATTGGATAATCTTACTTTATCCAATGAAATGTTTTAAAGATATGAATTCTTAAAGAACATATCATTTACAAAAATATCAAATACTAAATTTTAAAAATGACGTTTTTCCATACAAATCATTACTAATATACATAATTTTAAACTCTTGTTGTCACTCAACCATACTAGCACTAATTGACGGATTGACACGAAGTATGTCATATATTAGGGGTATCTATAAGTAATGTCGTTTTTTCGGGTATATACTTTTTGGGGTGTTTCTTAGGATTGCTATGGCATTGAGCTCATTCCAGTTTTGGTTGTTAAAGTGTATATGTTACCGTGAAAGACTGAAATTAGAGGTCAATATTCTCCGGTGAATGTCGACACATACCAAATACGTCGGTTAAAGACCTAATATTTGGTTATATTCCTATATATTCGGACCATCGCCGGTGTATGTCGACAAGCACAGATAAGCTCTGGTGGGGGTCGAAACGAGAAGGCGGAGAGGCCACAGCCAGGGAAGCCTCTCCGCCTTCAGTTTAAGTTGTTGCAATAAATAAGATTATATAACGTTAATCACATAATTTATGTATAAGTTTATTATTGGTATTATTTTCTTTTCTCATTTAGAATGTACTGTTCGTTTTAGGTTCAACAGTTTATTTACATGTGCTGTTACTTAAGCTTTCACCTATTTTGACATATATCACAATATATTTTAATAATAAAGTATGATTTAAAAAGTTGCATTTTTGTCTTAACGTAGCAAAAATATTTTTATTCAACATTCACCATCAGTGCATGCTGAATGTCAACATTTGCCGGTGTAAGTGAGAAATAATGATATTTAGAAAATATTTCGGACATACACCAAGCGACTATGTGAATGCTGACATTCACCGGAGAATATCGACATTTGCCAGATATCGGTCTTTCACAATAACATATACACGTCGTGCTTTCATCTGAGATTTTTAGAGAGTGTTAAATATCCTTTACGAAATGAATATCGGTAAACCTGGAGAAGTACATATTAGGCATTGTATGCTCTTTCAGTTTAATTGCTGACATAACGCAACTACGTCAACTGCGAATATCAATGCAATTTATGCAAAGTGTTTAGACGTTAGCAAGTGCCAACAGTGGTTCAATAGATTTTGTAGTGGCAATTTTAACCTTTAAGATGTCCCAAGAAATGGTCGTTCAGTTCAATTTGATGAAGACGCTTTTCGGGCTATTGTGAAAGAATATCCTCGCCAAACAATTGAGGAAGTTTCAGAAAGAATGAATGCTTCTTGGTCAAGAGTTCAACGCCATTTGAATTCTATTGACAAGTTTCAGCATGCCCCACATGCTCAGTGATGAGAATAAACTGTAAAACCCCTCCATATGCAACTTGCTCATAAACGGACACATACAAAAATCCGTCTTTTGACAGTATCATAACGGGAGACGACAAAACGTTCTCTGTAACCCAGTGATAAAAAAATAATGGCTTTCCACTAGAGAACCACCGAGAAAAATTCCAAATCCCAATATCCATGGAAGCAATATTCTCCTATGTGTTTGATGGAACATTCGTGGTGTAGTTCATTTGAGATGCTTAATGTTGGAGAAACCGTTAGTGCAGACCTTTATTGTGGTCAACTTGACTGATTGAAACACAGCCATTGCATAAAGACATCCTATTTTGATCAACAGGGAAGGTGCTATCCTCCAATATGATAACGCGAGACCACATATTGTGAGGATCACTCAACAAAAAATTAGGGAACTCGGATGGGAAGGTCTTCCCCATCCTCCATACTCACCTGACCTTTCCCTATCCGATAATTATCTGTTCAGATCCTTACAGCACTTTCTTAATGGGAAAAATTCATTTCTTATAAAGAGGTTAAAACAGCATTGGTTGAGTATTTTGACTCCAAAACCGCAGAACTTTTAAAGCTGGAATAGAAAACTTAATAACCAGATTGGTAAGATCATAGAAAACTATGGTGACTACATAGGTGATTAAATGTCACTTTTTAAAATAATATACTAGATTTACATTAAATTAAAAAACGACATTATTTATGGGTACCTTTAATAGATAATTAATAAATAGGATGAAAATTCGGGGTAATTAAAAATGTATATTGTATAAGTCTAGTAAAACAAAGCATCAAAATAGAGTATATACCTACAACGACCAAGAAGATTTTATAAAGAGGGTATACGCCCTGATTAGGTTTCCCAGTAAGAAGCAATGAATCAAGTCTACGTCGTCGCCATTTTGATTTATCCATGTTGCAGGGTTGGTATGTTCTATTGGTTATATTTTGAATTAAATAACAAATAAAATTGATTTATTAGTCATTTTCAAATAATAAATAATTCAAACTTGCTTCGGACGATTTATATATGGACATCGATATGTATGGAACAAGGGATGCATGGGACAAGTAGAGATCGATGTTTGGGTTGAAAGTATGGTCGCCTAGGATAAGCAAACTATTGAAAATTGATAGAATGAGGAGCCTCTACTCTCGTGGATGTATTTGTCTAAGATAATGATTTATATATGCCTAGTCTAGATAAGTCATTTGTTAGGAACTTGTTCAGTATTTGAAGACTGTTTTAGGATAATTTACGATTTTGCTAGGTTCGATTTTTTGAGTTTACATTGTCGCTTTAAAATCTATGTAAGCATAGAATATTATTCCCACGTTATGCTTATTTCAGTTAAATAGCCATTGACAGAAATATTAATGTAGAGGTAATGCATCACGGTCAGATGACGAGAACAACACCAGAGCTGGCACCCTACTCTCCTAACTTCCACACCATGACAACGTGAGGATATTTGAGACCACAACAGATTTAACGTGCACTAGTCCCCGTGTACACAACGGTCTTTGGCTGGACCTAGTTTCGAACTCGCAACCGTCCAGTTGCTAATCCGTTGCTCTTCCAACTGGGCTACCGCGGCCCCAATATATGACAGAATCGCAATCAGGAGCTTTGTAAAATTCGAATTCTATAATTTATTCACACCAAGTATTATCTTGGTAGAGTTGGGAAACATCCTTAAGATTGGTGTACAAGAAGCTAACTTGTAGGCTCCATTTCACCTATTAGACTCGTGTCGTTCCTTTTCATTCAATGTTATTGTTCATTCTACATCAAATTAAGGAGGTTCTGCAACTGTGAAATTTTATAGAATGTGTGTATAATGTACATGAAAAGCAAAAAAAACCTAACATAAAGAGAAAATAAGAAATATTCAACTTTGGCCGACAAGAAATAGCATGTAGACAGAAAGTCACATTAGAATTTCAAGTGCAATGGAAAATTATTGTAAGGATATTTTCAAGTTATGAAAATATATACGATACATGAAATATACAAGAGTAAACATTTCAACTCTCAAAAACTCATAATCAAAATTCAGAAATGGTTTCGAAAATTGGGTAAACGAAGGGTTGAGTAATGTTCGACGATGGAAAATTTTTAATGGATTCCAACACTGTTGACATGATTTGCGTAGATAACCTCAATACTTTCCCAAGTGCACTAGGAAATGCAGATCCGAAAAAATCTGGGGAACTGGGAGCGAACGCAAAATTTCCAGCTTGACAGTTATGTGATATTGCATAAATTCGGCAGCATGTCAAGAAATGTCATGGGTTTATATAAAACTTCAAATGAATCTATTTCCTCAGCAAAGAGTACTTTTCAGCAAACTGATGCTGCGATCCACTTATGCAAATTGCCAAAGCATATTTCCAAGGATAGAAAACATATCTTACTATTAGCCCAGATTTTCATAAATTGGTGTATCTCATAGGGTGTGCCCATTGCGAAGCAACAGGGGCGGCGATTCCTAGTTCGATTCCTGCCATGTTGGATTCCTCCCTTGGTGTATTTCCTTTTCTTATGTTTAAGTAAAACTTGACTTGTGTGTATTTCTTCTCGTTGTTTGGCGCAGTTTGGTCATTATATGGCCCTTGCACCATAAAACAACCTATAAATTGGCAATGTGTGGTGGGTTTTATTACAATAAATAATAGGAGCTAGAAGATGAAAAAAGCCATCTCATATGCCTTATATATAATTCAGACAAAATATATACAAGGTGTCAATTCAAGGTAGATAGGTAGTTGAACTGACGTCGCATTGCAGCAACACATCGGGTTACTAGGTGTCAATTCAAAATTACAAGGTGATGTCCTCGATCTTTCCCTACGGGATTGATCCCAGACCGTTGCCAATAGCTAGCTTATGAGTGCAACGTAAATTCAACTACCTACATTTTTTCAAATTTTATTATTCGTATCCGTGATACCATTGCGAGTTGTATAGAAGACACAGGTTTGATTTCTATAAATTATCCAAGGTGTATTTCTCTCTTCTGTATAAGTAACGTGTGTACATATTCATTACTTGACCTTGTTTGTCTTGTATTTCGAGGAGCTTGGCCAAAAATGGCCCATGCGCCATAAAACTCAACTAAATAACCGACTGTAATTTCATTCATCTTTCCTATGATTCCTTTCTTCCGTTTAAACAATATTTTTAAACAAATTACGTAATTCTTTTTTTTCTTTACACATACAGGTAGGTAGGTGGGTTAACATCTCACTGGAGCAACACGACGTGCTATTGGCGACGGTCCGGGATCAATCCCTAAGGGAAAGATCAGAGAAGAACACCACGTAATTTTAAACCACGGTCAGATGAGGAAATCACACCTGAGCTGGCACCTCACTCTCCATTTCTACACCACGCCAACGTGAGGACATTTGAAGCCACGACAGATTTAATGTGCACCAGCCCCCATGTATACGATAGTCTTTGTTTGGATCTAGTGTTGAACTGGCAACCCTCAGGTTGCTAATTAGTTTTTTACTACCACGGTCATATGTATACAGAATGATTGCAGCAAGAATATCTATTTACCGATTTTTACACGAAACGTGATTGTGTGATGAACCTTTCATTGGGAAGGTACGGAATATTTGAAGCACAAAATATTTTTGACGACATTTAAAAAACGTTGGTGAAATAAACGAAACTCTTATGCACAGACATATTATGGCAAGTTTTCTTTAACCTATGAGCGTCCTGAAATTTCCAAATAGTGTAGTCTCCTACTCAGCACACAACGATTAAATAACCACATTTATTGGTTGAAAGAATCTTAGAAATTATTTTATTGATCAATAATGTGAAAACCGGCTAGAAGATGCATGGAAGACTGCAGGTTGCAGAACAGATATATTCGTGTCTCACATAGGTTTAAAACAAAAACCCCATTTAGACGTTCAGAATTTACACATTCCTTCTTAGTAATTCCAAACCCAAAGATAAATCCATCCACAAAATTGAGACTGTGATCACTGAAATCCCTATGAGCAAATACTTCTTCGAACCCAATTTAAATCCTTCCGCTTTTTGTTTCGAAGTTCAATGCTTAATCGAAACAAATAGCCCCAAGATTTCCGAAGAACTCGGAGATAGATCGATGGCACATTCATTTGTTCGTGAAATACCAATCTTTGACGTCCCGTGCGCCAGGCGACTCTCACTTCATTAAGAGGATTAATTATTTAGCCCTAATCAGAGAAGCATCGGACAGCAGGTTCCGAAGAGTTCTTCGGGGAGAATTCTTATCGGTAAGTAGTTTAACTTGTACTTGCGATACATCGGTGATGGATGGGGATTTGTGGCACTGATATCGATCCGGGACGGCCTTTTAACGTTGTTTTAAAATCAATAAGCTCAACTCCGTGAGTTCTTTTCGTTTTCCTGCGATCCATCCACGGTGACATTCGCACGTTTTCTTATCTTTGGAATTCTTTTGCGGTGGTAATTTTCGAATGAAGTGAACCGTGCATTTATAATTATGTTTTTGGAATGGGGTGGGTGTTTTCAGGATAAATTTTACCCTTGTTCTTATTAAGAAATAAATTAGGGACACAAGACAGGCACGGACCAACTCTCTTTTCTGTTCTTAACCCTCCATGTGGTTTCGATGAGGTATCTCGTCAATCTTGTTCTGACCAATTTTGATAATGACGAGATATTTCGTCAATATATTGCCAGTTTTTTCTCTGACGAGATCAAGATCTGGTCAGTTTTCTTCTAATGACGAAGGACTATGAGATCTTGATGGGACGAGGTATCTCGTCCTCCAAGATCTAGTAAGTTTGCTAATAACGAGATATCTCATGATCAATATAGTGCCAAATTTTTTTTACTGACGAGATCAAGATCTGGTCAGTTTTCTAATGACGAAGGACGGCGAGATCTTAATGAATGCATCCTCCAAGATCTTGTAAGTTTTGCTAATAACGAGATATCTCGTCGAGCCAACCACCAAGAGGGTTAAATGCTCTTAAGATACAGAGTTTTGCGCATGGTATCCACTTAAATAAGCCTAAAGTAAGACCTAGGTTGCTTCATTGATATACACTCATTGACAAAAAGTTTGCTCACCAAGAAGGAAGAGTCGGATTCTAATGAAATTTTTTTAGTGTGATGGTACAAAAAATACAGAATTAATTGCAATATCACACTAGTAGGACAGTCCAGTGTGCCTACTATACACAATACTGTCGTCTTTAGTACCTCGTCGGACGTGCCTGAATGCATGGGGTGATGCGATCGGACATGGAATCAAGAAGACACCTGTGTTATCTAGCGAAATATTTTCTTACAGTTGTTGCAAACTACGCTCCAAATCACAAACACTTCGACATGGAAAAAGCTGCTATCCCATCTGGTCCCACAAATGCTCAATGGCTACAGATCAGTCGAAGGGGCAGGCCAAGGATTGATTACAGAACGTAGACATCTCTTGCTTATTGACCTTCTAATGAAATGGACAGAGCATTTTGAGGAGTCGCTGTCGAAAAATCTCAGAAGGGTAAGTCACATGGACTTACGAATCGACTTGGTTAGATTTGTTATCGAAGTGCATACTAGTGTTTTTTTATCTCGCTGGATAATCAACTTCATCAATCAGAAATGCTAGAATCAATCGAATTTAGTGCCACTACAATAATTAATTTGCAATGCAATAGTATCAAAAGCAAAGTTCTCAATCATAGAGAACTTTTTGTTGATTTGGATCCTCACCACCTAAAATTGCTTTTCCTATTTTTTGATCCCCAACTCTCTTTGCCTAAACATAAATCCCGGCAACTTATTAAAAAAGAAGAATAAATCTCATTTTAATTTAAATATTTACAGTAAATACATATTTTTATTCAATTAAATATTTAACTTAATGTCACTGTACTTATTTTATGATTTTCCTTGATTTAAATTTCTAGCATTTTAATTTCTTAAAAGAAAAAGAGGAAAAATTAATTAAAACAACACAAGATTACCTAAAGTCTAACTCAACTTCATTTTTAGAGAAAACGTCAAAAATATTAAAAGCATGATTAAATGGAGAATGCAAAGGAAAAATGAATCGTAAAAGCAATATTTTTTCTTCATTGGCATATAGAAGTAATACTACTATAGTAGCGATCTTCTACATACTACCGAAAGCACGAAAAGTGTGAATCCTTGCATTCAGAATAGTCTTCATTCAGATTCAGGAATTATATCATTTGTGTATCAGTCGCTGTGTAACTAACTACAAGCTTTGCGTCTCTGAGAAAAGACTACTTATCCCAACATTTTTGAATCTATATGGGGGAAATCAAATATCCTGAAAATACGATTTCTTTGCTGTTCATTAGTGAATTCTTCTATCGACGGAATCTGAAGTTCTGAATTCTACATCAATTCAGTTTTCACAGAAAGAACTGAAACGTATTTCAGTGAGGAAGCATGTCTGAAATAAATTTTAAACAATAAATTTAACAATATTATACTCCCTCTGTCCCACAATAAGTGTCCCATTTACCACTTGAATTTTGTTCCGAAATAGTTTGTTACTAAAAAAATGAAAAAGAATACAATTGAATTATAGATTAAAAGATTAAAAGGTTTACTTTTCTAACATGGTTAAATATTACACATTAAGACAACGTTTGACTTTTAATGTAGGTTTAGGAAGACACTAATCCTCCAAGTGGCTTCAACGAGATATCTCGTTCATCCAGATCTGACCAATTATGCTAATGACGAGATATCTCGTCTATCAAGATCTGACTAATTTTGCTAATGACGAGGTATCTCATTCAACAAGATCTGACCAATTTTACTAATGACGACATATCGCGTCATCAAGGTATTACTTATTCTTTATGATGACGAGATAAAGTTCTGGTCAGTTTTCTTCTAACGACGATATTCAGCTATTAAGATCTGGTCAGTTTTCTTCTAACGACGATATTCAGCTATTAAGATCTGGTCAGTTTTGCTAATGACGTGATACCTCTGCGGGACATCCACCAGAAGGCTTAATATGTCTTGGGAGGCGGTTTTCACGTCTCAGGTTTCTTTCTTAATGTGTACAATTCTGTAGGCTTTACTTCCAGACGACATCATTACACTTTATATACATGTTTGCAATGTTAAGAAAATTTTTCCTAACTTTAAATGTTTTCTGACAGGTGCATTTATAAAAACGTTTCTTTCTAAATATTTTACCAACCTTTGATTACAATAAAAAAAGACGATCGAGTGGCACATTATTGAGTTGACATAACTTTAACAAATGTTATCGTTGGTACAGTTCATCTCAAAATTGAAGAAATATTATTAATATTCAAAACAGAAATGGGCAAACGTAATACTTATTTTGGGATATTGGTAGTATTAAACTATATCACTTTCATCTGCGCATCATGAGGCTTTTCATGAGATTCTAGTTTTTAACTACTCCTTTCAATCCCTCTTTTTATTAAATGTTGATCAGAAGAATGAAAATTCAACAATCGAGAAATTCGAGAAATCTACTATCCCAAATGAAGGCCGTGTATGTTTCACCTCACTTAGTCCCTAAGCATCCTAAAAAGTTAGGATCCCATGCCTTGATGGGAGAGTTAAAAGACATTCAAAAACACTTGGCACACTTCTCAATTACTTGTTCCCTTTGTTGCTATCAGGCTATCAAATCACCTCCAACGTTGCTCTTCAAACTTTCACAGATTCAAACTCTGTAGTCATCCACACTCCAACAAACCAACAATATTCACTAAACAGTGATTCATCTCAAAAACAATATTTACAAAAGCCTATCCAAATGATTAGTGAGCAATATGTTTCACCTCACTTAACTCTACAAGCTCTAAAACAAATCAGCCTTATAAAGACAGTGCTCTCGTCTGTGATGGCACACACACACACAGATCCCTATCTAATTAGACTCAACTTATAAGGAATGACTGTAGAGCGACAAACCAAATCATGTCTTGATGGGGAAATTAGTCAAAAACCATTTAAGAATACTTTTCCAATCTCAATACCTTGTTTCTTTAATTGTTATGTCAATCAATTCACTCCAATGTTGCTCATCAAACTCAATCACTAACAGTGATTCAAACTCCTGTCGCTTTACTGACCACAAACTGAAGTTGGCATATGATTCATCTGCAAACAAAATACACAAAACCATCCTCAAATGAGCATGTTTCACTTCCCCTCAACCCTTGCACTCATTAAATATAAAAGATAACTAAAAAAGACTAGACAATGTCCCCATATACCTCGATGGCAAAGTTAGTTAAAAGCCATTTAGCAATAATTTCCCATATGTCTCAAAAACTTGTTTCCTTATTTGCTAATTCACCTCCAGCGTTGCTCATCAAACTCAATAACTTAGCGATTCAAACTCCTCGTGTCACTGTCCACAAACCATATGGCATTTCTCAAACAATGATTCATCTCAAAATATCACACCAAACCAACTTCAAGAGTGACGCATATTTCACCTCCCTCAACTCTAGCAGTCAGGAAAGACAAGGGCCACCCAAGACATTTGACAATGCCCCCCATATGCCTTAATGACAAAGTTAAAAGCCATTCAGCAACAATTTTCCGCAAGACTCAGTAATTTGTTTCCTTACCCAGCGATGCCCGTCAAACTCAATAACTCAATGATACAATCTCCCGTAGCTTTTCTGTACACAAGCCAAAGATGGCATTCAAACAACGATTCATCTCCAAACATACACAAAACCATCCCAAGTGATGTATGTTTCATCTCACTCAACCCTAACAATCATAAAAGACAAAAGCAACCTAAAAAATTAACCGATGTCCCGTATGCCTCGAGGGTAAAGTTAGTTAAAAGCCATTCTACAACACTTTCCACGAGTCTCAGTAATGTGTTTTCTTATACAACGATGCCTGTCAAGCTCAATAACTCAACGATGCAATCTCCCGTCGCTTCACTGTCCACAAACCAACTATGGCATTTAACAAACAACGATTTATCTCCAAACAGCATACACAAAACCATCCCAAGTGACGTATGTTTCACCTCACTCAACCCCAACACTCATAAAAGACAAAAGCGACCTAAAAAATTAGACAATGTCTCACATGCCTCTATGGCAAAGTTAGTTAAAAGCCATTCAGGAACACTTGGCTATAAAGACGCGTTAAGTAGGCGATCTAAATACATGGAATCTATTAACCGGATGCTCGACGGCCTCTGAAAATTAAGTCTGGGGGAACAGCGGGGCTTCGACCACTCCAATTAGCATAGAGCGGTGGCGACACGGTTCTCCGTGAGCGGGGAAGGTCAGGCTCGGAAGTATCCGGCCTCCGCGGATTAATTATTATTTTCGCCGCTTAAGGGTCGGACGCGTTTTTGCGGAGTCGCTCGTTAATTGAGCCGAAACCCCGCGAGGATGATAACGAGTTCGAAGGACTCCAAGTTTGCATCTGAAATTAAATTGGAGGACTGGGAAGGGTGTAAATTTTTGGAGGCGACGATTATGTCTTTCCGGTGTTGTTTCATTAAGCTATAGTTGCTCTCATCATCATTTTGCAGGTGTTAACATATGTCAGTGCAAAGGTATGTGGCAAGAACCCCCACACGTCGGCAGTACTATGGTACCTGGGACAGGACAGAATAATACGTTTCATATTGTAACGTGCCGACTATTTTCTAAATTTAAACAGGTAGGAGTCTTTTTAACCCTCCAAGTGGTCTCGATGAGATATTTTCAAGATCTAACCAATTTTGTTAATGACATCTCGTCATCAAGATCTGACCAGTTTTGCTAATGACGAAATATCTCGTCATCAAGATCTGACCAGTTTTGCTGATGACGAAATATCTCGTCATCAAGATCTGACCAGTTTTGCTGATGACGAAATATCTCGTCATCAAGATCTGGGCAATTTATTTGAAATTATTTGGATACATACTTGTCATAAGTTCAAAACTAAACCGCTAAAAGGAAATCTATCTTACACAATGTAAACCGTTTCGTCATCCATAAGGCACACCAGTGCCATTTTTGCAGCACACCGTTTGAAATTCGCTAGTTTATGTCATGGCGCTGATTAGATATGAAATGACCCGTTAACCCTTGAAGTGGTTTCGACGAGATATCTCGTCCATCAAGATTTGACCAATTTTGCTAATGACGAGATATCTCGTCATCAAGATCATGCCGTTTTTTTATGATGACGAGATCAATATCTGGTCAGTTTTCTTCCAATGACGAGATATGTAGTCCATCAAAATTTGGTCAGTTTTGCTAATGACAAGATACCTCGTCGAGGCAACCAGCAAGCATATGCAATAACAAAGCTGTAAAGTGTGCAAAAGAAAGGAGAAAATGATACAGTGGACTTAGAGCAGAAACGCATAAACTGATATTTTTTTCGGAAACACGCACATTGAATGCTCTTTTTCATTATGATGAGAAATACATTGTAATGCGTAATCAATTTGAAAGTTATGTAACACATCAAAATGCTTATAATTTTTATTTTTGAAATAATAAACTCCAAAATGACGATATGAGTTGAAAAAGAAAACATAAATATTTCATGAGACACACCAGTCATCAAATATAGTATTGGGCTCGGAGGGTAAATTACCGTCCCTGTATAACGAGAACTGCTCCAGACAGAAAGTCTGTACCTGTGTAATGCCGTAGGAACAAGACTTAACCCATTTTCTAAAGCGGTTTCTTGAAACATTCAAGTTTATTACATCGGCTCCCTTAATGATAAGATCACCCACCATCATTAGACCACCAACCGTGCCAATGCAACCACCACGAAGTTGCCATAACCTCACCCGACTCATCCACCCTCAAAACATCCGTGTTCCGTTCCTATAGTGACCCCCACTTCCTAGACTTTGTGTCTGGGGCACTTATCCTAGTAGACAGACAATACGTACAGTCAACACGATTATCCGCCACGATGAATAATAATGAAATACGCGGATAATCCAAATGAAACAGGAAAAGTCACTTCGTCCGACTTATGCACGTTTGACCAGGGGCTTCACCCCTTAGAAAGGAGGGGCCGAGGTAGCCCAGTCGGAAGAGCAACAGATTAGCAACCGGAGGTTTCCGAGTTCGAAACTTGGTCTAATCAATGACCGTCGTGGGGACTGATGCACGTTAAATCTGTCTAGGCCTCAAATGTCCTCACGTTGACGTGGTATGGAAGTTTGGAGAAATGTAGTGACAGTTCAGGTGTTGACCTCGTCATCTGACCGTGGTTCAAAATTACGAGACTTTGTCCTCGGTTCTTTCCCTTCGAGATTGATCCCAGAGCGTCGCCAATAGCTCGTTGTGTTGCTCCAATGCGACGCATAAATTCAACTACCCCAACCAACCAAACAGAAAGATAATAATTACAAAAAATACAAATACCGAGTACTATAAACAATGTGTAAAGAACATAGTTTGGGCAAAGCAATGCAAGTGATGTGAAAACACTATGAATTGATGGGGCATTTCTAGACTCAAACTTCTCACACAATATTTTCTCAGTTCCGTCTGCTATATACGTATATTGGTAGTAAACACAGGTTCCCAGATAGAGGGGATTAGAGCTGTAATATATAGTCTGTGTTTTAAGTTTGTTATACATTATTTCATTGTAAAAGTAGTATAAATGTGGTCCAGTTTAAACCAAAGATTAATTTTCGACAGGTTATTTTGAAATATGTTTTGCTCATTTGAAAAATGCAAACATTCCTATCTCTATTTATAAAAGGGAACACTAAAAACAGGAAAGTCTGAAGATGAAATTCGAATAAGAGTAAATCAAAGTATAAATCCCCAATCGCTGTTACTAAATAAGAACATTCAAAGAACTGAATTTTCTGTTACTTTAAAGAAAATAAGAACTACAGACAAAGAAAATGCTTTCTGTGCTTTCTATTATTCCGTGAGTAGATGAGAAGAAAGGGAAGTCAACTTCTAGGAGTGTGAGCTCATTGATCCCCTCATAAAAAAATCAAGGTTGGGGCCCGACCCTAACGTGAAGTATGAATATTACAAATATAAGAAGTAAATACACTGCTGGCCACCGTAAATGCAACACCCTGAAGGAAGCATGCAAATAATATGAAATTTACAACATGCATTAGCGGAGGTGAGATATGCAAATGATTAGAATTTCAGCGCAGACGCACATCACGCGCGCCTGTGGCGCCACTTCAAAGCGCTATTTAGGCTTGGAGATTTCGACGATTTCAAGTA
Organism: Meta bourneti; assembly: GCA_933210815.1. NCBI lineage: Eukaryota > Metazoa > Arthropoda > Arachnida > Araneae > Tetragnathidae > Meta > Meta bourneti. The sequence goes on along the minus strand of OW119923.1, from coordinate 60,576,489 downwards.
CGGCAATTGTGTTTTTCTTGTGGTTTTTTCAAAAAAACGATCAATTATGCCTCGTAGAAAACAGCGATCATCTTTTGATCAAGTATCCGAGTTCGACAGAGGAAGGATAGTGGCCTACCGAGATTGTGGATTATCTTTCAGGGAAATCGGTAGTCGTGTTGGACGAAACCAAACAACTGTAATGCGGATATGTGATCGTTGGATGCAGGAGGGTACGACGGACCGACGTGTTCGATCGCATCCACCTCAGTGCACCACTTCACGTGATGACAGGCATATTGTGCGTATGGCAGTGACGGATCGCTCAGCCACATCACGAACCATAGCACAGCACATTCAGTCTGTACCGCATCATCCAGTGTCTGCGCGTACCATTCGACGCCGTTTACAGCAGAGTGGTCTGTCCGCAAGACGTCCATTGCTTCGTCTACCCTTGACGCAGAACCACAGACGTTTCCGCCGCCAATGGTGCGATGAAAGAAGGATGTGGACGGCAGAATGGAATGAAATTGTCTTTACTGACGAGTCACGCTTCTGTCTGCAACACCACGATGGTCGGATTCGAGTCTGGAGACACCGTGGAGAGAGGATGCTGAACAGCTGCGTTATGCACCGCCACACTGGTCCTGCACCGGGTATTATGGTATGGGGCGGTATTGGATATCACTCTCGCACTCCTCTAGTACGTATTGCCGGTACTTTAAACAGCCAGCGCTACATCTCCGAGGTGTTGGAGCCAGTTGTCCTTCCTTACCTTCAGGGCTTGCCCACAGCCATATTTCATCAGGATAATACGCGACCACACGTGGCACGCATTGTCCAAGGGTTCTTCGTCAATCGCCAGATTGAATTGCTTCCCTGGCCAGCTCGCTCTCCGGATCTTTCGCCGATAGAAAACATGTGGTCCATGGTTGCTCAACGATTGACCCAGAATACATCCCCAGCTGCCACACCAGATCAACTTTGGCAACGTGTGGAAGCTGCTTGGTCTGCTGTACCCCAAGAACACATCCAAAGTCTCTTTGAATCAATGCCGAGGCGTGTGGCAGCGGTGATCTCCAACAATGGCGGCTACTCTGGCTACTGATTTTGGCAGGAACCACACTTCACAGAAGTCTATAAATTTAATCATTTGATACTTGGTCAACATGTTATCTACAAAATAAATTTTGTTGTGATATCTCTTGTCTTTCTTTGTGTTGCAATTTGGGTGGCCAGCAGTGTATTACAAATATACAGCCAAATAAATATATATGGTAACTCTATTTGACTCAATAGGTCGTGTAGTCGCTGTATCAGATCGGGGTGCCAACTCCTTAATTCGCGGGTTTGCTAGTGCAGTGGGCATACCCAGTGAGCCACGACGGCACCTCGAACTCCTCGGGATCCCTCAACATTTTTATATCTGTTCCACACACAAACATGATGGATATATATGTTTCTATAAAAAATATAATATTGGTTGTGAGGAGAATGTTAACAAAATGAGTTGCTCTGAAAATAAACGCACACTCATTTGCATGTATACAACGGCAGCTATAGTCTTATTACCACCAATAGTTTCCTGGTGTCAATGTGTAGATTCTGTGTCTCTTCCCAATCACTTTCTTTAAACTTTCCTCGGGCGTTTGAAAATTGATTGAGTACTTAAGGATGTTAATAACTTTGAATTATCTTGTTTTCATCTTATTATATTTGACGTATTCCTTGCCATTCCCTTCAATTGCAAACAATACCATTTGCCTAATAATCGCTTTCGTTTCCCTCATTTTTTGGGTATGCAATCCTCAAGCCATTCCGGTTCGAATCCAACCAAAGACCGTCGTGTACAAAGGGGACTGGTGCACATTAAATCCGTCGTGGCCTCGTCCTCACGTTGGCGTGGTGTAGAAAGTTTGGAGAGGGGGTACCACCTCAGGTGTTGCCTCGTCATCTGGCTGCGGTTCAAAATTACGTGGTGTTGTCCTCGGATGTTTCCTTTTGGTATTGATCCAAGATCGTCACCAATAGCCCGCTGTGTTTCTCCAGAGATGAACACATGGAACACCATTAGATACACAATGATAAGCTGAGCTTTCGATCGAAGTTTAGAGATATTTGGATAAAAATTCGAGAATTACGGAGGAAAAAAGAAACTGTCAAAAAAAATAGGAAAGTGAAGCAATTCGACGGTAATCAGTCGTTCCCCCATCGAAAAAGTCGTGGCGTCACCCCGATAAAGAAATCTTCACACCCATGAATAGACTCTCAACCCCCGTTCTCCCGAAACCTTACTACCACTCGAAAGATTCTCATAAAATTCCTGGTAAAGAATTACTGAACTGACATCAGTAAGCAAAACCTCATGTGGAAGAAGAAAGACAGAAGTTTCCTCCGCCACCACAGTGACTTCCTGTAAACAATTAATTTTTTTACAAATCGACATATATGGACAGCTGTTTTTTTTATACAAACCGGATTGATCAACTAATTGCAAAACAACTTTCTGAAATGAGGTGGGAGATACTTTGACAATTCTCAGTTTAACCTAGACCGATTTCCTATAACTTTAAAAAACTATTTGTCAATTTCTGATTTTTTATCCCTAAAATTATTTTTAATTGCTTTGCTTAGAACTTTCATATCGACACTGAGTTCCAGTTCGGGGCACATAAGTGGTTCATCGCTGGTTTATACAAGAATCTTATGAAACGTTAAGTTAATTCTAGGGCATGATGCATTCCCACAGGGCAAGTTGTTGGATACTTCATCACAAGCAAGCTTCAATTTTCCAGAACAATTTTTAAAGAAGTGTAGTTCTTCCTAGAAAACACAAATTGTGTTGTCAGTCCAAATGAAACAGAAACTATGGATTCATTAAGATCTAAGTCCTTCTCGTTGTCTTTATTGACGCCTATACAGTCCTTGCCACCTTTATAACGGTTCATCAACACAAAATTAAATCCTACACCAATTATTCGTTCCACTTCTACCTTTATTTCCAATAGAATAGACCAAGGCTTGGCTGCAATACAAGATCTGCTAAAGGCATAGCTTATTTCTTCGTCTCCGTATGCTACAAGTTGTCGAGACACTGTATATTTTTTGCCGTAAATTTCTATAGTAGTTTCCTCTTTCTTTAAATACCTTAATTCGTTTTCCAGTCTACGAAAATATGTGCAGCCTTCACGATCTGTAAGCAGTTTACCATACTCATAACAAAGAATCTTTGCAATATTTCTGCAAATACTGTTCTTTGTCTGCACGCATTTACAGGTCTTTACAGGTCTAATATCACTAGAACCCATGATTTATTTAAAAACAGTAGAAGGGCAGAAAACCAAAGTATTTCAAAGACCCAATAAATATAAGTTAATACTCTAATAATGCTTTTAAAATCCTCTTATTTATCAAATAGTTTTTTCAGTTTCTATCGTTATCTGTGACTCCGTGTTTAACTCCGTTCCTTCTGTTATATTAATTAACCTACACGTGCAAACAATCCTTAGTCATATTCTCACAAATTCCAGAGGCTTCTAGACTTTCAATCTGATACTTTACCATCACAAATCTCTAGTAGAATGTATTTGCCTAAGATTGCATCGAATCAATACAAAAATTTCCCACGTTTGTCACACATATTCCTTAGTCATATTGTCCCAAGTTCCAGAGGCTTCTAATAATATCAATCTTATATTTTTATCATCGAATATGATGTATACGATAAAATCTTTGGTTAGTTGCCTCTTATTTACCTAAAAATGTAATTTTAATACACCGTTATGCATTTGTGTCCTATTCAGATCACATTTTCTTCAAGAACATGCCGTATATAAATTTGTTAAAATGAAAACTAAAAGAAAAGGTTTCCATATTATAAATTCTATCTTACATACAGTGTTCAAATGGTTAAAATCCTTCGCAGACTATCGGTTGGCCTAAATTACTTATGTTCCGAGTTCCAACGTTAAAGTATTATTTTAAGATAATCTTTAATTTTATTCCAAATGTTTTCATACATATATCCTCGCATCCTATTAAAAAAAAGCTAAATTAAAGAATATTCTGTTGCTAATTTATTCCATCACTACGTGGCGGTCCTAGTCATTTCGAAAAATAAATTTAGAAAATAAAATTTTTGCCTATGCACAAAATCTTGATACTATTACATAAATATAAATATTTCGTTTAAAAATCAACCCCTAGATGGCTGTACCAGTCATTTAACAAAAATAGAAAACTTAATTTATGCAAGAGAACAAATATACATTTAAATATAAAAGAAATAAATTCTTTAAAACTAATTGTTACTTCTTCCACCTCTAGATGGCGGCACCAGTCTTTTAACAAAAATAGAAACACCTTATGCAAAAGAACAAATATATATTTAAATATAAAAAGAATAGTGTTCCTTTAATAAGATTAATTACTTTTTAAATCACTAGATGGCACTACAAGTCATTCATTGTCCCAACACAATTACTATTAATTCGAAAATAAAAATTAATTATTCATAAGAAAAATAAAACCAGAATCCAAAATATGCACAAGTCCATTTCTGCCATAACGCATTAGTTCATTTAAACAGCCCTTTCTCCCAACTGCCTTCGTGGCTCAATGGTTAGAGCGCTTCCTTCGTATCCCATGGTCCCGGTTCGAATCCAAGAAATTCTACTTTATTTTTAAATCCGAAAATATGTGGTTTCTCATTTCTTCGCCAGCGCTCCAATACCAACGCGCCTACGATGGCGCTCCAATACCAATGAACTTAAATGGTCAAAAACCTTATCTTGTTCCCTCTTATCAAAGCCCTGCTATCTTGTTCCTCCGCTAAAATGTAAACAAACGGGCGCCATCTTAAATGACGCCCAAGGAACCCGTATACTTCGGCAGTCCTAGCCCAAGAACCATATCTACAAAATAATCAATCAGGAATACCATCTACATGGAAATCAATCACAACAAGCGGGAAGGCAGCTATTTTCTTCCCAAACATCAAAATCCAACCTATCATAATCTACAACGACGATACTATAGCAATCAAAACAACTATCAACGACAGGCAATTTAAATTAGTATCATCATATATCTCACCAACAGCATGTTTGAACTCAGTCACCAACATTCTACGTGCCTCTACGGAAGATGTCTTAATCTGTGCAGATTGGAATGCCCATAGCAAGACATGGGGCTATAATAATGAAGATCCTATAGGTAGAGGATTATTAGATTTCTTGGCTTTCAACCCCATAAACCTTCTGAACCAGCCTGATGATCCCCGTCTTTCGAAGCTCATGGTACAAGAGGCTGCCTGATCTGACATTCGCCAGCACTTCCCTACAACTATCATAATTGAACAGAACCATCTTGGAAGACGAAAATCATAGCGATCACCGCCCGATTCTCTCTCGCGCGCCAATACTAATTAACTTTGCTTTAAAAAGTTCAAACCAAAACATGCAAATCACAACAAGATAATCAAACATTTCACTCCCTTTCTTAGCTACATAGGAAACGCCTTAAATGCAGCAAACAATAAGCAGGAATTGGAAATGGCAACAGATACACTAATTACAACCATCCAAGACTAGTATCAAATCACACAAGCAGAAATCTCATAAGATATCAAAGAAAGCAAAGACGGATCCAGGAATTGGAGATCAGTAAAAAAAAATTACAGCCCTCAGAAGGAGATGGCAAAGAGAGCAGGACATAACGGTAAAACAAGCCATGCAAATAGTCTTCAGAAAAGAACGTGCACTATATATGAAAGCTACGTCGTTCTTCAGTACACCCTACAAAATTACATAGAATAAAGCCAAGATCCCTCAGCACTTGCTACAAACTCAGGACAATTAGGCACAGAGGAAGAAATCCTGACAAAAATTTTAAAGGAAATTTATCAGGACACAAATTATCAACCCCAAAATTCCAACTATGTGAGCACCATCCTGGAACCAGCAATCACAAAAGAAGAAATAGCGCATGTCATACTTAATCTCCCAAAAGGCAAAGCTCCTGGATTTGACGGAATAGACACAGTGATCCTTGAAAACCTAAATAACAATTTCCCCAAATTATTCCACACACTTTTTAGCAAATGTCTTAACCTTGGAGTCTTCCCAGCATCACTCATAAAAAGGTATCATCTTGTTCCTGAAAGAAGTTCCCATTTCCATCTACAAAGATGGTTCCAAGACGGACTCGGGCTTGGGATCAGCTTATTGCCTCTACGAAGAAGGAACATTAACAAAAGCCTGGTCGACTAGGCTCCAAGTTAACAACAGTGTGTTCCAAGCGGAGTCGGTTGCAATCAGACAAGCAGTTAGATTGGCTCCTGATAAAGCAACGATCTTCTCAGACAGCCAACCAGTTTTAAAAGCTCTTCGTAACCTACCGTCCAGAAATCCCCTCATCAAACAAATCCAGAACCTCCTCCACAAGAAGCCAGCATTAGAACTACGATGGATTAAGGCTCACGTTGGACACGAGGGTAACGAAAAAGCAAACAGTCTTGCCAGGGAGCGGCAGCAAACAAAGATGTTCCAGAGGACAATCAAATAGCCCTTCCAGTCTCACACTTCAAGAGCCTCACTAGAGACCACATTCTTCAACTGTGGCAGCTAGAATGGAACACAGATGGACACAGGCCGCTCAACATATGATCTCTTCCCACGTCTCCATGGATACCCGCATCAAAGATAGCTTCTTTTTAAGTTTGTAACGGGCCATGGCCCATTCCCTAGCTATCTGCACAGATTCGAGTTATCTCAAAACAACCAATGCTCCTGTGGGATAGAGGGAACTCCAATGCATTATGCCTTAGAATGTCCCCTCACAAGCTCACTCCACCTGCGTTGCCTACTACCAAGACCCACCCTAGGATGGCTAAACCAACACTAAAGCATAGGAAATGCAGAGAAAACATTTGTAAAATCATAGATATCCTGCAATCCCTCTGCCGGGATTTTATAGCAACGACATAAAGTCAGTTACCGTATGATCATCAGTTGACCGTCAAGAAAACCAAACAGTGACTCTGCGAATAAAAAATCAATAAAATCCCAAGGAAGACTACTAAACAGCTAAATTCTCACAAGGATAGGCACGGGGTCACCCCTGGAGGAATGTGTTTCTCCAGTGTGACGTTAATTAAAATACCTACCTACCTGAAGCCATTTCATACTAAACAGAATTCTGTTCTACTTCGTAATTGACAATTTTTACCTATATTTCTTCATTTTCAAGATAGGATTTCTAACCTCTTTGTACATCCCTTCTTTCTCAATCGATAACGCATAATCACTTTCCGTTAAATACATCCTGCTACTATAGTTCTATGAAACTCCAACCAAAAGTTAAGTGACTTATCAGAACTTAAGAGAACATGCTACATACATCTTAAATGAAATCCACAGAAAACTAATCAACGAAGAACCTATCAAATTACATAAACTCGTTAACAGATCCCTGAAAACTGATTAATGCTGCTAATTTTTCTCCGGTTTCGCTGGTAGCTAATAAGTGCATGCAAACTTAATCACCCTTTTATAAATATAGAATTACAGAATACACATTAGAGAAACATACAATCATAAATAATGTAATTATTTCATTTACTTTCATCGAATAAGTTTTTAGCTCTTCCCGTCCTAGTTTTAAAAAGACATTTGATAAAACGTCAAAAAAAATTCGAGTACAATAATTACATAAGAGATAAAAACGAGAACACGAGAATTAATATATTTATTCAATTGGTGTGTAACTCAGTTTTTACAAAACAAGCTGCTGGGGAAATGTCGAACACAACCGTAAATTCAACTTGAAACCTGGCACAGCATGGCCAAATATGGCCCTTGCGCCATAAAACCACCAAACCAACCAACTTGAAACCTCTACTCACGTTTACCAGCACCCCTCGAGACGTTCTTACAAATATCGAAAATTAATTTTATTTTATTTAATCATACATGTTACTACAACTAGTCCACCACACTTTGAATAACATAGATTCCCTATTGAAGTACCGTATACAGGGCCAATTTACCCTTTAGTCTCCAGTAATCTACTCTAGTACCGGTCTCTACCCGAACTGACACAATAAACGTGCGTTATGATTTTGGGTGAAACCATAATCATTTGCTAAATTTCTTATGTTAGGATTTTTTATTATATGATATATCGTAATGAACTAATGTTTACTTCGGTACATTTTATTTTGGATTAAAATTTATTTAAAAGTATTTACTTTTTGTGTCAAAAATGCCCCAAAACGTCACAATTGTGAATTACAGTCTTAACCGAGTGTCAGTGTTGTCCGAGTCAAATTTGAAATCGAGGGATTTTTTAAGCTTTAAATAATATTTCGAGCACGAGTGTGCGTACTTTGTCCTTGACTGGTCTGGTTTCGAATGATGTGTGAGCCTGCAATCCTTGTAATCCTCGATTTATAAATCAGCAGCAGTAATACTACCATGAAGTGCAGTAAATTTTTTCTGTTTCGTATAGGCTGTTTTGTGTTATTATGTCCGTGTTATCTTAGTTCCTGATAATTAAGAATCTACTGTAGTTATAATACACACCCGAATCAAAGAGAAATTTAGTGCAGTATGTAACAGGCCAGATATGTACAGTATGTAACCCCAGCTACATCTGCTTATTTGGATTATCGCAGACCAACCAATGCCTCCTGTGGTTAAAGACCAATTCAGAATCCTTAGTCTCCCTTCACAAGCTCACTCAATCTGAATTGCTCACTTCCAAGTAATTTTTAACAGTAAAATTTCGCATAAGCTGCTTTGTATTACTATACCCGTGTTATCTGAGTTTCTGATAATAAAGGTTCTGCTGTAGTTATAATAGATACCGGGATCAAAGGTAGGAGTTTACTACAGTATGAAACTGGCCGTGGCCCATCTATTTCCACTGATTCGGTTTATCGCAGACCAACCAATGCTCTCGTGGGTTATAGATAAGATCAATGCAGTATACCTTAGAGTTCCCCTTCACAAGCTCACTCCACCTACGTAGCTCACTTCCAAGATTAACTTCAGAATGGCTGAACCTGGTACTAAAACATAGGAAGTTCAGAGAGAATACATGCAAAATTACCGATATCCTGGCCTCCCGCGACCTGGACTTTATTGCGACGACATAAACACAATTCCCAAATAACCATCAAATGTCCAACATAAAAATTTAGTAGTGCTGTAGTGTGTTTAAAAAACTGATCAATTCCTAAGGGAGACGCCTAAACCGGTAAATTCTCACAAGGATAGTCACAGGATCTCCCTTGGTGGAATGTAATAATGAACTCGAAATTCACACACGAGTCAAATCAGAGACACCTGTTACGATAACGTAACTCACATATTAACCTATATCGAATTGTCATCAACGTATCATAAATCACAATTTATTATTTACCGCAAATTTTTTCAAACTGCTTTGCGCGTCTAGTAATTAAATGACCTATTCCTTATAAAAAAGAAAGATTAGTAACTTTTATGCTTTGATAAATTGACTAGAAAATTATTCAATTTTTTTCCATTCGAATTCCATTTTTCTTTGGCGGTTGATTATTAACGTTGTGTTATTAAAAACCTGCAACGCAACTTACTTAAATAATCAACCACTTGAATAATCAAATATAGTTCAATACTCACAGAATAACAGCATAAGCTGCATGTTACTTCATGTCTGTTTCGATATTGATTAATGATTTAGTGGAAGGAATTATTATCCTGTAAAATGTCATTAATCAGACAAATTGGCATTCTTCGGATTAAAGGACGTTTGCTACTATGTAAATTTTCCGTGGTCTATTTTACGCAGAATGAAATGGTTGTTTTTTAGGATACATTGATTCTTGAATCAATTAAGCGCCCACACTTGTCAATGGCTAATCGAATTTCTGTACAATATAATAAATCTGAAAACTTTTGGATTTCGACAGCCTTTGAATTAATCACAAGCTAAGTTACTTAAATTGATTAATAGTTAATTGAATCTAGACTGAAATATTGTATGACAGAGTATATTTAATCGATCGAAATGTTTTAACCGTTTCTATGGGGCGTCTAACATCTCACCGAATTTCAACGGTTAAGGCTATGTATATACAGGGTGGGTCACAAAGAGGCAGTCGGTCTCTGTCTCGTTACTATATGCGGAATATCACGCGAAGTATGGTTTAAAGACGTATGGTATCCCCACCTACCTTTTACAGATGTTGAAAATGATCTTGAACATCAATGCACCTCTATGCATGTCGCAGCATATTTTGAGACACTCGATGCAACTCTATGACACCAATGTTCCGTATCAATCCGAATGTGTCTTATTTCAGTTCGTCTATTGACTTGGAATTGTTGGCATACGCTTTTCCTTCTAAATTTCTCCACAGGTAAAAATCGCATGTCGACAGGTCGGCGAACGAGGAAGTCACAACCCTTTGCCTCACTGTCCGTTCTTCAGTGAAATCCTCATGAATTTGCCAGACGTGGGGTCAGGTCGCTCCGTTCCGCTGGAAGATGCTTAGACATGAGTAACTGCACAAAGAATAACTAGACATGCCGTAACAAGACCGAGATGGGATGCTTTTCGTGGCCCAACCTGTAAATATTCTAGGTTATTGGGGGCTTCTAAGCAATAGTAATGCTATCTCATTTAATATTCTGATGTGTTGAGAGATGGACAGTGAGATACAGGAGTATCCACCACCCCTTAAAAATCTGAAAGCGTACAAAATACATTCATATAAGGTAGTAGGTCTTCACCCACAAAGATTTATTTTAAACGTTTTTTTAGCAGTTCAAAGGATTACGAGGGTATTGATGTTACTATTTTTTCTTCAAAGGATTACTAGAGTAAATAAGTTTTCTATCTAAACTTTTGGATAGAACAAAGCAGATTATACCAGAGTGAGAACGTGGGTTATCACCCTGATTATTCAGGGTGATAACCCAAGGGACCTGAGTCCCTCCCCTTAATATTTTTTATGTTAATTTCCAATCAAAATAAGTTCGATTCCTGTCAGGTGCATTCCTCCCTGGGTGTATTTCTCTCTTCTGTGTCAGTAAAACTTTCATTGTGTGTGTCTATTACTTGATATTTATGTCTTGTGTCTAAATGGCTAAATATGGCCCTTGCGCCATTAAACCCCAATACTAACCAACCAACCAATCAAAAATAAATGATGAAGTTATTTTATTAATCACACATATAAGTACTCACACAAGCCATAAAACTGTAGTTCAGTGCCAGCTATTAATATAATCAACAGCTTCAAATGAATGTAATATTGTAAAACTGCCGAGAGATTAATAAAATCAACATCGCCGCTTATGAAATATGAAACTTCTTTTTAGTCTGGCAATGTATAGTAGCAGCAACCGAGCGAAAAGGATGAAAGTAAAAGCGCATTGTTCAATTTTTGGAGTTATCCTGTGAAACCAGTTAAAAGTAGTTTTATTTTAGGAGGGTACAAAGCTTACAAATGGTTTCAGACAATGATCCTTGGTGTATTTTCCATAGGCAAGGAAGGGAAAGATCACAGTGGCGTCATAGACATCTTTAATATGTTACTATTAATTTCGTAATTTACTTATTAGAAAATTAAACACCCTTAAACACTTCGATTTTACCTATGGTGTCATTCAAAGTGGTACTTGATTTCATAAAACTAGCAGAACTGCGTATAGCATCTGCGTATAAATTTCTTAACTGCCTAGATCATTGATTGCGGTGTAGTTACTCACATTTCATACCCTATTTAAACTCATTATAATAAATGTTTATTACACATTTATTCCTCCAAATGATATAAAATTAGACAAAATCTAAAGCATCATTTCGTATATTTATTACTGGCATCAATTCACATTCCCAATAAAATGCACGGGAAGAAGTTCACATCTCAGTCATGTTTCCCAAATTTGCTTCTGAACGTCCACTCCAGTTGCATCTTATTCACCTGTTGAAGAAGATTAGGTATATTTTCGTCAAGTAATAAATATACACATAGAAGGAACGTTTTACTGACACAGAAGCAAGAAATACACTCAGGGAGGAAACGAACCTGCGCCACCTAGAACTCGCAGGTTGTTAGCGCAGTGAGCAAACCCACTGAGCCACGGCGGCTCCAGTGAGAAAAGGATTGAATTCAATGATTTCAGGATCCTTACATAGTCTGGTACTGGAGACTATGGGGTGTCCGGAAACTAATATGTTCGAAGTACTGCAATGTGCAATCGGTTTTTAAGTTAAAAGAAAAACTCTTTTCATCATTAGAAGGTGGTAATGGTAATTAATTAACGTCGCACTAGAGTAACATAACGGGCTATTAGCGACGCTCCGGGATCAATTCATCACTATACGAAAACTGTACAAGAGTGAAAAGGAGAATTAAAAAAAGTTGCATTTACCCTAATTGAACTAGAGTATTAAGAATCGATGTTTTAATTCAATCAGGGATTTAATTTAATGGGAATAGGTGCTCACCTATTAGGATGGGAATAGGAATCACCTATTCCCATTAAATTCAATTAATTTAATGGGAATAAGTGCTGTGGAACGAGCGCAAATTTGGATAGCTTGTGATCTAAAATATTAACTTTTTACTTCGATCTACTACTCTTGGTCAAGGTTTTGGTATCAGAAAACGTTTTACATTTGTTTATTGTTTGCAGGCTTGTTGCTATAGTATTCTTAAGTTTTTGGAATAAAATTGGATGAAATCAATAGTTTCATCTGAAAATCTGTGTTATGTACGAAATGCATTGTCAATTACCTTGAGCCTGTGTAAACAACTTTTGCAGCATATGCAATTTTTCTGAATTGAATGGAGTCAGTAGTGCCATCTCATGAGATGTTTCGCAAATACAAATTTTTATTGATAGAGTTCACTTGCCCTAGAATTACAACGGTGTATTTAAAATAGTATATTGGTGAAAAAGCATTCGTCATGCACAAAAATGAATTTAAATGGTGTCTTTTTTCAATAAATACCAACGATGTTTTGTAATTGAATTGTAAAATACTCGTGTTTCATTGAAAGGCAAAATGTAACTATTTCTTTAATTAACAGTGGCGCCATCTAGTAGTAATTATTGCAAGTTAAGAATTATAAAACAAACAATAACTACTTTTTCTCATACACTTAAGAATAAAAAGATATTTAAATTGACTTTCTATTGTTGTATGTAATAATATAATGTATTGCAAATTACTTATTTATTCATTGAAGGCATTTTTTTTTCTTTTCAATTTAATTGGGGAGCCATTATTGTAAGTTAAAAATAAGACAAAGAATAACGAAATTTTACGCATGCACATGAGAATAAATTATTCAAATTAACTTATATTTAAGTTTATTCAAAATACTGTTTAATATGCCTTTCCACCGGCATTGAAACTTTTTAAATGGCTGATCTTTAAAATTTGTGCTTTGTTTATAATATTCAATTCATGACGTATCCAATTCAAATTTGGAAACTTCTTGAAAGTAAGCATTATATTCATCTGCAATTTAAAATTTAGAAAAACAATCTTTCAATCTAATTAAAATTTTTATTTTTATACAGTTTCTTTTTATAAGTGTAACAGTGCGTACAAAGATTAAATATTGGATATATTCAAGAATGATATATTGTTATAAAGTGAGTACATATTAAAAAATTATTTTATTTACTTACTTTCTCTTCTCAAGAAAGTCATGATCCATAAAACAATAATAAAACATTTTGTTTGTTACCAATTATCTTTACTATCCTTTTTTAAAGCATTACCTTTTGATGGTGTATTCTTCAAATAATTCACCATTAAATTAGAAATTTCCAATGTGGAAAACGAAAATAAAATAATGATTTCATGGTGCTTGTTCAAAAGAATGTTTTGAAATTGGGGGCATAAGAAAATTGTTTCTTTCAAATTGGTGCATTCTTATATGTCATAGCTTTACCAAGAACTTTTCAATACACCCTGGGGAAATTGTGGTGTCCTTTAATTTGCAACTAATTACCTCCATCGGCAAAATGTTCAGTGTGCTCGGGTATAATTTTAAATACAAAAAAGGTCAATAGATGGCAGCACCACAAATTACCATTCCTATGTTATGGTTTTTCAGATGGTATTTTACAACTGAAATAATCAAATCTCTGTACATAGAACAACCGTTTTCATTCTGCAATTCATTTCCTGTGTTTTTTCTCAAAACGTGGCAAGAAAAAAACAGTTAAAGATTTTTATATTAATAATTTTGGGTAACAGTGAAACATTTTGTGACATTCCCTCCCCATTCCCCTTAAAGCCACACACACATGACAAATCTACTGACATTTCAAAAATATCAACTCGTGATTTTTACCTGTTATTCTTTGTGAATCTAACTAGACACACTCAGTAAAACCGTGCACTGTAGGAAATAAGACATTACTTCTTAGGTAATGCTTTTCTTAACAGCGATCAATATATTAACTTTGTTTACGTACTTCAATATATTATCTGCATCTCCAAGATATATTAATGAAACCATTGCTTTAAAATGATTAATTATGATTAATATTTTAATCATTATCAAATATTTGTAAATGATAGATTGAAATGTTCACATTTTGCAAATAATAACTAAAAGAACATGCAGTTTCTTTTGGGCACTAAGATAAATGAAACAGAAACGAATTAATTCGGATTGTTATAAACTATAGCACACACACAGCTACCATCTTCAACTAAAATTGACATCTTCGGTTTTTCCATGTACGCACTTTGTTACGGTTGATGAAATATTTTATTGATTTTTTTCAATTAACCAGAGTATTTCTTTAGTATTTAATATGGCATGACTTCTATCCCTTTTAAACTGAACGTTGCTCAATCGCATCAATTTAATGTTTTGTGTATTTATTATGCAATTTCATATTTTTATATCTTCTCGTTTATAGCATAAATAAATTTCTTCGATAGTGTCAATTGATTCGATTTAGTTATCTTCATTATTGGCATCCATTAAATGTTCCTGACGAAATAGTATCAAAGACATCATCAGACACATTAACAGTATCAAAATTGAATTTATTAAAGGCACAAATAGAAAACATTCCCTTGGTAGACCTAGCTGTGCTGTGCAAAAAGCAAAGATTAATTTTCAATCTACTTACAGACTAGTTCTTGATCTTACCATTTTCATAGATTCCATTGAAGTTTTAATAAACGCAATCTGCGGTCACTTTACCACATTGAGCTTTATGACCTAAAAAGAGTTCTTAACCCTTAGCATTGTGTAAAATGTGTTATTTACTTTTAAAAGAATTCAAGACCATCTGTTATATCTTCTTACTTATCCCACTTGGCCTAGTCTGAGCTCGACCAGATAGAAAAGACCGTTAGTTCATTGAGAACCAACACCGGACTTCTTAAGGAATGCTCCGTAGCGACTCCAATGCATGAAACTAGGCGAAGCTCGAATACAAAGTGGAAAATTCATTTCTCCCCGTACAAACTGAATGAGTTTCATATGCCAGCTTTTGAATCTTGAAAAGACAGTCTGATCCTGCCTGTCACCAGAGAACTCGAGGGTTGCACTGGGACGATGTATGATTCCAGTTAAGCGCAAGAAGCCTCCAACTGTGTTGTTCGGAACCTTTGTATTACCTCATAATCTTATATAAATGTATTTTGCTCATAACAAAAATTTAATTTTCCTTTTTTTGGAGTGGGGGTGAACCTCCCACCTAGATGACTCCGAAACAGTTACGGAGTGACTCGGATGATCAGTTCTAGAAAATGTAGTCATCTACAGGCAGCCTACAGTTCAACGCTTTGCAACTTCTTCCCATACTTTAGACTGTATTTACCTACTGTTAGACTTTAGACTTCCCATACTTTCGACTGTATCGTTGTCTCTGGGACAGCTCCTGGAGGAACAGGAGTTGGTAACTGTACGACTTGTAAAACATGGTGTTTTGAAATTGTGGTCTAGGTTATACCTCGAACAAGGCGATTAATAACAACATTAACACTCTTCTAAGATTGGTTGGTTAGGTTTCATGGCGGCGCAAAGGCAAAAATACAACCAGGGAGGAATAGAACTTGCGCCACCTACAACTCGCAGATTGCTAGCACAGTGAGCAAACCCACTGAGCTACGACGACCCCATGTTCTTTTACGTCCCAACGAATAACAAAAATCCCTACCACTAAAATAAGAGCATCCTGATTTAATGAAAACAAATGCAGTCGTCATAGCCTATTAAGGCAAAGTCATGCACTGATTTTCTGAACGCCGTCAAAGTGCACCACGTGAGCTTTGAATAAAAACACAAAACCAAACACTTTTACCCGGACTTCCACTAAGCTCCTCATGTCTGTCTAGATTGGAAATTGCAAATAAAGTTTGTTCAGTTTAATTCTTCTTAATTGCATAAATACTTGGTCGGGTTCATGGCGTTTGTTGAAGTCCGACACAAAATGTCGAATTTACTTTTGAGAATAATATTTTGATTCAAACTAAATTCTATTCCATTGAGCGAAATAAATATTTTGAATTCTTCATTAAAAAAAACAGCCCTGACAAGAATGTTCAAATTCTGAATAGAAAACTTCGGGCACTGTATGTGTTCTTCGACAAGAGTATTCAAATTTTGAATGCAATACATACTTCGATCATTATGGGTGTTCTCTGACAAGAATATTCAAATTTTGAATAATGGTACTTCAGGCACTGTAGGTGTTCTCCAACAAGAGTGTAAATTTTAAATAGAATACATCGATCACTGCAGGTGTTCTTCGACAAGAGTATAGGGGCCGTCAGGGCTCAGTGGGTAAGCCCACTGCGCTAGCACCTTCGAGTTGTAGGCGGCACAGGTTGGATTCCTGTCAGGTGCATTCCTCCCTGGGTGTATTTCTCTCTTCTGTGACAGTAAAACTTTCATTGTAGTGTCTGTCTATTACTTGATATTGTATATCTTGTGTCTGGCGCAGCATGGCCAAATATGGCCCTTGTGCCATAAAAACTCCAAACCAACCAATCGAGAAGAGTATTCAAATTTTGAATGCAATACTTCGATCACTGAGGATGTTCTCTGACAGGAGTATTCAAATTTTGAATGCAATACTTCGATCATTGAGGATGTTCTCTGACAGGAGTATTCAAATTTTGAATGCAATACTTCGATCACTGAGGATGTTCTCTGACAGGAGTATTCAAATTTTGAATGCAATACTTCGATCACTGAGGATGTTCTCTGACAGGAGTATTCAAATTTTGAATGCAATACTTCGATCACTGAGGATGTTCTCTGACAGGAGTATTCAAATTTTGAATGCAATACTTCGATCACTGAGGATATTCTCTGATAGGAGTATTCAAATTTTGAATGCAATACTTCGATCACTGAGGATGTTCTCTGACAGGAGTATTCAAATTTTGAACAAAAAACTTCGAGCACCGTAGAAACAACAAAACTCAACACCGACCTTCCAAATCTGCATTTCGTCTCCCCAAAAGTCACGAATCATCAATTAAGATCCAACCCGGATTATTGTTCAGCCTCATCGAGATAACCTATTCCGAACAACATCGCATCCTTAATTGCATCCAACCCTTCAGCGGTCCCGGTTTGGGGCAGTCCTGATGAGGCTACTTGCATCGACTGTTGATATCCGCTCCAGAAACAAATGAGGCGCGCATACACCGTGCGGGGAAAACCATTCAACTGTGCGGGCCGAATCAGTTGGCTTCCCACACCCATTAAATTAGTGGAAGAAGGGGAGAAGCAAACAAACAAGGTGGAAATAAATCTGCAGTCCTCCTACGCCCTTTTTTCCAGGCGGCACGGGTAAGGTCGAAGTGACGTCAGGTAGTGAGATTGGCGCCTCGTTTTCGGGGTCAGCGGCCTCCTCTTCTCCAACGACGGCTCCTCTCCCGATGCGACACTTCATTCTGCGTATCCTGTTGACCACCTCACATTGTGTTGTTCTCGCATTCATTCGTATTCTACATTTCTGGCAGACAAACAGAAGGGGCTCTGCACAAACCACCCTCTCCCACGTCCAAGGAGGTGGGTGAAGCCATCAACAGGCTGCCATATTCAAAGCACTTACAAAATAGTCGCATTAGTAGCATAAATTCTTAAATATACTGGTAAAAAAGTCTACTCATAAGCCTTATTTTAGTGGCAATTTTAGTTGCTCAGATACAAAATGATTCGGCTAAAACACAATTTGCTAATTAAGTATGAAACATATGTTGAAGATCTCACCAAGAAATCAAAAATTTAAATAATTTCTGAAATGTTTTCATGGCAATCTAATAGCCAGATTCCGATGATTTTCTTTCATAGTTGTCACGACTTGGCTCC
The DNA here is from genome assembly GCA_933210815.1 of Meta bourneti. Taxonomy (NCBI): domain Eukaryota; kingdom Metazoa; phylum Arthropoda; class Arachnida; order Araneae; family Tetragnathidae; genus Meta; species Meta bourneti. The sequence continues at coordinate 60,558,152 of OW119923.1, read as the reverse complement.
AAAATTTTGACATTGGCGTCCCTTGGAAAATTTTCCCTCCAAAGAAAAATCCGAAAAAAATATTTTTTCCTTCAGTAGTAAGTTGAAAAAGAGGACTATTTTCGTTGACTTTTGGTGAATTTTTAAATAGACTAATAGTTGTCACGACTTGGCTCCAAAATTTTGACATTGGCGTCCCTTGGAAAATTTTCTCTCCAAAGAAAAATCCGAAAAAAATATTTTTTCCTTCAGTAGTAAGTTGAAAAAGAGGGCTATTTTCGTTGACTTTAGGTGAATTTTCAAAAAAATGTCTCCAAAAGTTTTGAAAAGTCACCAAAATTTTGAAATTAGTAGCTTTTGAGACGATTTTGCTTAAAAAGGTACCCTAGTTGCCAAGGTTGAAGAATAGTAGCAAAATGTCGCCAGTGTCAGCCCAGCATCAACCACCTCAAAAGTAATAGAAAAATTGAATGGTCGGTCAACTTTTTAATCAACTTCTAAGATCCGACGACAGCGACTCTACCAGCATGTTCTGTTTATTTCATTAGAAGGTTGATAGTACGAATGTGATGATGTTAAGTCACACTGGTCAGTGATTGGCGATGCAAAGAGCTCGACACGATTCAGGATCCCCAAATAGAACAGAATCACCGGAGAACGAACATCCTCGTGCAAAGGGTCCGGTACCGGGTGTCCGAGATAAGCAGGAATCATGGTAGACGCACCCCAAGTAGTGACGCTGACCAATTTTGCTAATGACGAGAGATTTCGTCATCAAGATATTGCCAATTTTTTTATGATCAGATCTGATCAGCTTTCTTCAAATGACAAGATATCTAGAGGGTTAAGGGTCTAGATTTGGTCATACAGCTTTGAAATTAAAACATAATTAAATTAGGGATTTTGTGAGGAAATTTTTTAAAAAAATGGTCTGCTGCTTGGAATATATTATGTCATTTCCAAATGGCATAATTCATAACACATATTTTATCGCGTTTTGAGTTTAAAAATAGTGCAGTTTCTAATAAGTTTTTAAAGATATGCTAAAAGAATAAATCTTGATAGGAAAGAAATTATTTTTCCTAAAACCACAGATATATTCATGTGCAGAAAGTGAGTTGTCACATGTTAATTCACATATCACTTAGCGTTACTTGCACAGATGCACCAAATATTAGCCTGCAACTATATTTATTGACATCTACTAAAAAACAAAGGAAACCAGTATGGACAAATATTTATTAAAACACTAATTTGTAAAGAAAATAATGAATTGTGAATTCTAATGTACAATTTTATTGGCATTTATTTTAAACTGCTTGGCCTTGAGAAATAACCCATGCTCTTCAGAAGTGTCAATGACCCAGGTACATTTGATCCTTGAAGCAATGATCTTGGTCTACCAAACCTCTGCACAACTATATTTAAAAAGAAAAGCAAAATACACATAAGTATGACATTATGCGATTGTTCATAAAACAGAATAAAAGCATATTTCACCGTATGTTACACATACGCCAATATAGTATATGTAAGATATAGAACAATTAAGGTATATGTATACACTAGAATATATTTTTTTAATTTTGACTTCAAAAATCTAGTTTTTTCACAATAGATCATTGGTTTGTGCTTAAACTCATTTCAGTGTGAAAAATTCTGATTCAGCTACTCATTAATTATCTAATTTAGATATAATTAGCTAATTAGCATGTTTTTTTAACAGTGATATCTCAAATTCTAATGTGTTCAGAAAGACAATTCCGGTTGAAAATTATTCCTCATGTTTTGACCCTCCATCAAGTTGCTAGAGTTAATACGTTCTTTTTTACAATTTTTTCACGAAGGAAGTCTAAAAAATCAAGATTTTTTCAGGAATTTCAATATTTAAAAATCAACTAAAAATTCATTTCTTAACCATTAACTTCGACTCAGGGTCAAAATATCCACTGTATTATAGATATTATAATGACACAAAAGTAATTATAATAGATCAATTCATTGTTGAGTTATCACTGTTCGAAAGAAGCATCCTATTAAAAAAACATAGTTCTTCAGAAATCGAGTTTCAAGTTTTGGAAACGTGTTTGTCTAAGGTGACAGTACCTATCCCAAACCCTTATAACTAGAAAACTATTTCGAATATTTTTAAGATCTTGGTATCGTTTGAAAGCTAAGGGGTTGGACAATATCTTGAATTATTAAAAAATATATCGATATTTTGGTCAATTTTCGTGATTTCTAGTGTATACATACACCTTAAGGCTACCAATTTGTTTCTAACGCTTATTCTCACGACATGCCCCTTTTTCTCTAAAAATGCAACTTCTGGAATTTGGTGTGCGATTTGGAAATTAACACATCTTGTACTCTCTACTATCCTGTCCAATCTAACTTTCACAATTATTTACCTAAAACTGCTCACACATACAACATAATCTCGGGGTAGGTATTCAGGTAATTAGGTAATTGAATTTACGTCGCACTGGATCAACACAACGGGCAATTGGCGACGGTCCAGGTTCAATCCCGAAGAAGAAGATCCGAGGACACCACCTCGTAATTCTGAACCAACGTCAGATAACGATGCCAACACCTGAGTATTCAGGGGGGAAAATGGGAGGGGAGGCAATGTTTTCTGCTTTTCTATTCTAAAAGAAAGATCGTAATGGAAATGAACATGACGTTTAATGATTTTTTGACTGTTTTCAGACATACCTAAGTATCTTTTACCTGTGATAAGCGAAACTTTCGATTTAAAGCTAATTAAATTGGCTTCAATGTACTGCAGTTTTGATTGTTTTTAACATCTATCAGAAATGGACATTATTTGTTTATTTTCGAAGAGAAAGAAACGGATATAAACAATTCAAATTTGACCGCTACGGGATTTATTCGTCAACTTTTCAGCTTATTTTTTAAACATGTTCGATTCGACCTATGGAGCTGCATAACGTTGCTAAAACTACAATGAAGGACTCGCCACTCTAATCGAATACATCAGCAGTCTAATTACGGAAGGTAAGGAGGAATCTGGAAGACAGAAATCGTCTGCAGAAAAGAAAATGTCAGAAAACTCAAAAATAGATTTAGACGTCAAAAAAAAATACCGAATCGCCTATGAACAAGAAATTGAGATGCAAGCGAAGTGAACGTTCAGAAGCTAATTGTGCTAACATTTCTAAGGTGTACTTTTTGCCATGCGATTATTTGAAATATGAAGTGGGTAGTTCAATTTACGTCTCATTGGTATTTATAAATACAATATAAATTTCCACCAGTAAGAAGTGTCAAACGTTGCATTATATTTTTGATTAATTTTATTTCATTTGAAGTACGAAATAAGCATACCGATGCAAATATTCATTATAAATGGATTTAAATAGGTATCAGATGCGAGTATCATTGCGCCGTCAATAGACAAACAATTTTAAATACCTCAGATGCCTATGCAAGTTGCTACTGGTTAAAAATATTTAGAGACATTCTCGAGCCCTCCCTCTGAAAATACTTCCTTGATAAGCTCATATAAATCAGATATGGAAAATCTTTTCTTACAAGTGTACCCGCTTAGTCTGACGTACTGCTTTCAAGAATCTAGTATGGCTACCTCTTACTTTTGGCATTTTTTAAATTAACATTTCATCGTGAATTTGTTTTTCAGATATCATGAAAATGACATGAAGAAAAAATCTAAAGTGCTATCAGACATGACATTTGTTCTATTCATAATCTGTTGCAACACACGAGATGCTTTAAAATCTGAAATAAGACTGTCAGACCGTTAAGTTTACAAATTTCATTGTAGGAAACAGCTGCACACGGCCGTATGGTGATCCGAACAAAGTTAGTGGAACTATAGCCGGAGCAAGTATCATAATGGCCGAAAATTTCAATGGACGGATGTTCAAGAACCAAGTTCTTTGGTTTCTGGGGTAACCAAAAGCACACTCAATTTCTTTTAATACCAGGTTTTTGCAAGAAAAGACGGCCGAACTATCAAATAATTATTTTCAAAAACTGCATTCTTTGCATAATGCCAGTTGGTGTTTTCCTTCCGGCGTACCATGCAAAGACATGCATTTCATTGTCTCTCCATCCCTGTGCTTAGTTTTATAGTATGCGTCTCGTTCAACTCCATTGTCGTCCTTGAAACGTCTACTCCTATGGAAAAAAGTTGGAAGACTTCGAATTTACTGGCACAATGCTCCTTCCTGATCGAGTAGAAACCCCAAACACACGATAAGAGTGACTCACTAGTGACTTCATGAATGCCTTTTTACCTTCCTGGCTCGAGATACTTGTCTGGGTATAGAACAAATGATAGCAAAATAAAAATCAAACAACCTTTTTCAAGTAATTATAGTAAAGTTTGGAGAAGTCATCTTCTCTTAAAGTAACAAAAGCATTTTTTAAATAATGCAACTGCATGCCTGATGCTGTTCGAAAGGGATGAGAAAAAGGTTCAGGATTTCCTTGATGCTACGAATCCAAGAGGTCTATCCACCTATTGTTGCTTTCACAAATTGTGTGTGTGTGCGAAAGAGATTACCAAAATACTAGCGTTCTCTGTACTTAGCTCGATAGGAAAACCCTCATGCAGAACCAGTGGTACGCCGAGAATTAAAATAACTGAAGATTTAGTTGGTTTGGTGTAGCATCCATAGTACCGAATCGAAATGAAATCAAAATTCCAGTTTGAGATACGTTTTCGAATTTTTCAGTAAATAACATTAAAATGTTTAAATTCTTTAGTAAAAGGTGCAGTTTCGTTGCAAACTGCTATCTATTGCCCGATAAACACTGTTCAAGTTCACTGTTGTTTATACTACCTAAACTAAGCAAACATCAACACAGGGTGATAAGCTGAAAAAATAATATGTTTGGGACTCTTGTTAACAAAAGTTCTAAAAAATATTATTTTCCATTCTAGATCCACAGGAGATAACTTTTTCCGTGAACTCGGGACATCTGACAGATATCTAGTAGATATTTTTCTGAGATCCTTTCTTCGCGACTGGTTAAGTTCGTTCACACTTTTCCGAGTTGAGGTGAACATTAATCACTTCATGTGGACCGTTGTCTTTAATCAGGTCGACACCTATCAGCGACACACGAGCACATGCTTAGCAAGAGTCTAAAAGTGCTTGAATGGCATCGGGTCGTTGAACTACCATGAATAAACATACGGTCAGATTAAAATGGCGCAAACAAAACAGTGATGATAGCAATACGCAAAAACGAATGAACGAAAGAATCCGCAGCATATTTTTCTGCATGGGTTTTATTTACCTCCTATTCTTTCCGGAGTTAACTTGACCACAATTGAAGCTTACCTCAGAAACTGGCCATCCCATTCGTAGAAAGAGTCAAACAAAGGTAAAGCAGACCGAAAAACTGATATGATAACAATTCCAAAAGTACCAACAAAATGAAATTTAAAATTGCATTTTGCAAAAGAAAACATCTTTGTAAGCAGAAGTATAGCTTTCTTAATAAAACTTATGCGGCATCCAATTACACTGGGGAAAAATGGTTGATTGGTTTGGGATTTATGGCACAAGAGCTGTATTTCGCCATCTATCCCAAGAAGAAAGAAATAGACATACACTCAAGGAAAGCTTTACTGATACAGAAGAGAAAAATACACCTAGGGTAAGTTAAAGGGAAAAAATGATTAAATAATTTTCATAAAAAGAAAATTAAGGACTTTTTAAAACATCTTTTGAAACTAAAACGATTATGGAATCCGAGATACCACCCTTTTGATATTTTGAAAAGGCCAAGAAATTTTTTTCAGAGCATGTCACCCTCCTTTCATAGTTTTGTTTTATTTCTCTACTTAATTTCACTTTACAACTCTTTCTATTCTTAAGTCGAATTTATACGAGAAATCGTAGCTACACTGAATTTTCTACGTACTTCTTAGAGGTATGATAGGAAGTATTCTGTTTAGCTTTAAATAGATATGCTACTCAACTTTATGCAACTGGTATTTAATTGTCTAACAATTTTAGTATTTTCTGCAACGATTTAATTAAAAAATTACTATTTTTCACGAGGCGCATCTAAACGTTTCAATTGCTAGAGCTGTCTTACGCGTTGAAACGTAAAATTAAGCATGTTTGATTTTCATAGTAATTAGGTCTAAACAAAGTTATTGTATCGTTTATCTTCAACATACAATAAACCAGACATCTAAATGTTGAAGGAATACTGTATTTAATGCATTCAAATAAGAAGAACCTTAATTGTACTGTACTGAATATTCTCCCATAAACAACATTCTAATATACAATACTGGGGATTCTGCTATGAGAGACATAGTTACATATAAGATTGTTAGTTTTGCAACACTTAACAACTATACTATAAAAATGTGTAAATAAGTTTGCAACTTGAGTTAATTTTTTCCAGAAATAGGTTTCGACACTTCATCAATTGCATACTTTCGGGTACTTTTGCTTCACGCTTCTGTCTTAAGCAGTAACCATACCAGTCTAGCGTCCTCCGAGTTCCAACAATGGTACTGCTCCCACTTCTAGGTGTAACTTTTCTGCAAATATAAACACGATATACTTATAATTCCAATTAGAGTGATAATAATTTAGGCATAGGCATGAAACAAAAAGTCACAAGAAAATTATTTTACTCAGCAATTAGGTGTAATCAATTGCCCATTAGCAAGTGTGTTTTCTATGTTTTAAGAAAACACTGAATTCGATTTGGGGAAGGTCCAAGAACGGATAAGTTGTGCCAAAAGAAAAAATGATTCAAATTTACATCCGCATTGTAGCACTGCAAATTTGTAAAAATGTGAAGTGTGTGTTAAATGAGAATTTTACATAACTGATACGTTTTCCCTACTCATTGAGAGCATGCTTATATAACCCAACCTGGTATAAAGGGGAGTTTTTTAAACCACCTTTATAAAAACATCTTGGCTGCATTTGTCAAGACTATGCTACAACATATACGTTATGGAGAGCATAACATAATGAATTAAAATTAATTCATTTATTCATAAATGAACGTCGTTCGAAGGTTTGATAATGACACATCATAAGAAGAAGGTTTTTGGTAAAATAGTATTGACCTCAAACTTAAAGCCACGTACTAAATGTTCCAACATCTGAACATTTAGTATGTGGCATTATGATATGTTTTAACAATTACTAATTGGTTAAAATATATATGAGCTGCTCAGCCTAATCTCTGAATATATTACATTGTATTTTCTGCTTTATTGTATTATAAATCACATATAAACTGAATTTGAAGAAATTTGTATCATTTAGTTGATCATACTTTCTCTGATTGTGTTCACAGATCTCCCATAGGTTTACTCAACTTATCTTAATATTTTTTATTTTAAAATCATTCATGTCGCGGAGACTGAAAATTTCATTTGTGTTTGGTAACTTTTATCGAAAAAAGTAAAATCTATTCAACCGGAGCCCCCTGAAAACCAGAAACCGAAATTACACAAATATATTTGGTTATACCTTGCTTGTTGCGGTTGGATTTGATGGCTGACCCCACACAAGACTTGGAAAGTCGCCTTAAACTATGCACGGTACCATTTCTCAATGTAATCTCTCTTCTAACGCTACTTTCCTCAAACAAGAAAACACAAGTAATCTTTTCTTTTCCTATGTGTCTTTGATAAACACGGGGGGTTGAGCTATCGGGATACCCAAGCAATTTTTTCCTGCTTTCATCCTACTACTCTGTTCCCCAATTCCTCTTTTTTCCGTTCACCACATTTTTTACTTGACGTTGTCTTGTGTTTGGCGCAGTTTGGCCAAATATGACCCTTGCGCCATAAAACCCAAAAAAACCTAACCACTATGCTGAAAATTCTTTTCTCTACTCTAACTGCTGCTTAGAAATTATAAATCGAAATTATACAAATCTTTTGGTTATACCTAGCTTGTTGCCCGTTGTATTTGATGGCTGATCCCACAGTAGATTTGGAAAGTCGCCTTGAGTTATATACAGTACCATTTCTCAACGCAATTTCTCTTCTAGCTGTATCTTCCTCTATCAAGTGACTCACTAGGCTGGGAATTCTTGTCTCTCCCCTAACTCTGCTACGTGTTTTGTTGTTTTCAATTGGAAATTGGTTCATCTGAGACACAGGCAGAATCGACGATTGAGTCCCATCTCCGATTGCAGGCCTTTGATCTTCACTTGTCGCAGAATCAAATGAGTTCGACAAGAGTTCTTGTGAATTATTTTCATTTGAAAACGTGTACAGCAAGAAGCGTACTACAGAAGAGATAAACTCCCTGTAGCAGTGACTAGTAATAAATCGAAAGAGATGGAAAAGTTTTGAAATTTGCACCAGCAAAGAGCGTTCTACGAACTCCAGGAAATCTATGACTGCGACGGGAGCTTTGGTGATATCAGGGTCATCGTCAGTAGTTGAGAATGATTGGGAGTCCAGTAAGACATTCAGGTATTTTCTGGATACAGCGAAAATCACAGTCATGGTCACTAATTGGCATAGAGCAGACTCCAAAAAGTAAATACCGCTGCTGATAAAGAAAAAGAACATGATCAGTACGTTCAAACTTCCGTTGTCTTGGAGGACATGTTTAGAACATACTTCTTATAGTTTAAACACAAATAGTTTTTCTCTTTTTAAGGCTCCAATGGGAAAAAAATTTCGATATTATGTTAACAGCAGGTTTTAATTTTTTAATGTACAACTAGCAAGCACATTAACCAAATTCCTATTCTAATTTTTAAAAAATAAAAGTTCATTTGTGATTTTCTATAATGTATCTATTGTGATTTTCTGAAGCCACAATTTCCATGAACGATACTATGTTTACCAGAATGTCATGCATCCTATAAAGTAGTTTTGAATAGGAACAGGTTTCTGCACTAGAGGCTAGCTTCTATAGGGCAGTTTTTTCGATGCGAAGACAAACACCAAGAGAGTTGAAATAATTTTCATTTAGCACCAACGTTTTTCGATTGGAACAGAAAACCGAGAGAAAATATTAGGTTCCTCCAAAATAATTTTCTGAATGCGTACCTGATTCGAACTAAGGTGGAGGTTGTGTTTTATGGCCATATTAGGCCAAGCTATGTTATGATTCAAGCTGAGGAAACCAGTACAGAATACCATCTGTTTTTCATTCGCTTGTAAGTCCACTGTGTTCGCGTGTGAGTCCAAATCCTCACACCTCAGATGAGCCTCGTTGCGTCCTTTCGAACAGCGTCCCTGCCCCCAGCAGTTGTTCCATCTATTCTTCAACCCTTCTCTCACTCAAATAACCTCCAAAGAATGCCACCACTTTCACTGGTGAATCACCCTTACACGGAAGCTCATCGCCGAAAGTTCCTTTAACCCAAAGTAGGTAAAATAAAACACCCGAATAAATAAATCTTCGCGCACCCCGAAACCGGAATAGGCCTGCCGAAAAAGGAAGAACGTGTATACCTCGGACGTCATATACGACAAGAGAAAGAACCAACTACTTTTACGGTGGCAGGGATCGTGGTCTTGAACGATCGTGGGCGACCCTTAATCACTAGTAGGTGATTTTCTGCCCTCCCCCACCACCACCTGTTTTTTTTTCCTTCTCCGCCTACATGATTCCAGGCTTTTAATTTAAAGAGGACAAGGCTTTCTGCAAAGGTAAATTTTTTTATTTTGTTGCTCTTCATCTTTTCCACTCAACAAGTGAGTCACCATTTATCGTCTCTGATTTGTATCAATGAGCTCTCTTACGATTTAGGGCATCTCATGAATGGGTTTGGGTTCTTACCCATTTAAGGAAAAAGTGGGAGGGGTGGTTACGGTTTGTAGTCGTGCCTATTTTCGGGACAGAGTGACACAGTGGGAAGGAATGTTCAGTGTGTGGATGAATGTGTGAGGGAATTGGAAAATCTTCCAAAAATCAAAAAGAAACCAAATATGTGTTTAAATAATAACTCGGAACAGTTACAACAAAATAATGAAGACTGATATCAATGACAGGTCGCCTATAACACGTTCAGCGTTTTCCTATGATTTTTATGTGCAGCAAATTGCAAAAATTGACAAACTAAATCTACCATTTTCTTATATTAAAGAATAGAATTTCCTTATACTACACAAAACTTATGAACTTAAGTAATCCCTTTTGAGCAATTTTATTCAGTCACATCGTCGGCTTAGAGCAGAACTCATTAAGTGACAAAAACTTTTGTTGCTATACAGCTGTTCAAAGACTAACTATTAGTTTTTTAGGTCCACAAACAAAATTATAAGCATTGTTATAGTGCCTATATACCTTTTAAAGTTAACAATATTATTGTATTACTCATCAACATGAGAATAAGAATTTAGTACCTCTCGAAAACAAATACCGGTTAATGAGTTTCTGCTCTGAGCCGGCGATATGAAGACTTTGTTCTGTTTCGTTTTCAATGGGTCTTTTCCAACATTTATAATATGCTCTTCTCATATTAGGGGAAATATCAAAATTTATAGTTCGATTCGGTAGAATCTATAATCGTTTTGAAAGAATAATGATGTGCAATGAAATACACTTATTTTAAGGTAGTGTATAGATAAGTCATAGATCTGTAAATTCTTGAAATTTTGATGTTAGTGTAACTATAGATTACTAGCTTATCTTTAAATGGTAAATCACATATAATCCAGTTTAATTTCAAGAATATTAAAGAAAATTCTCTTTGATAATAGCCTATATTTTATGCACTATAAATGTTTGTTGCTAATCTTAGTAAATGCTCAAGGCAAAATATCCTAACTAAATTTTACTCAGTGATCCGAATTTCATTCACTCAGAAATTATACGAAAATAAAAATAATGGTAAATTGACTTGTCAGGGGTAAACCTTTCTTTGAAATGACGCGTTTCGGTGTTAAAAAAATGAAAGATATAACTTTATTTTTGAAGCAAGGTTGAGAATTTTAAAGATTAAGGGATTGATTCTCGGGAAAGCCTTTTATTTTCATTTATTTACTTATATTAAATTTGGAGAAAATAATTAAAAAATTTAAATTCAGATTTGTAATAGCTCTAAAGAGATAGGTGACGGTAGTGCTTCTGTGTTTCCTGAACGTATTCTGAAAGTGACGTCAGTTGGCTTGTTTTTCGAAAACGATTTCAGCACTTCGCTAATAAAAATTTCAAAGAACGAATTTGAATTGTTATATGATAGTTAATTTGTCAACACCAATTAGATTAAATACCAAACGTTGTCGAAACGGCGATATACAACATTTTAAGGTAACCCCTATTTGTATCATGAGCATTTGGGTAACAGAAGTAGGATTTTCACTTTCCGACTGGTTTGTTTGTTTGCACTGAAAATCCCTGTCATACGAAGAGGTAAATAAACAAAACTGCCCACGTCGACAATTGAAAAAATCTTAAAATGGCATGGTGTATCAGAAAAATGAGAAATTATATACTGCACCCATCAAAAACTTCGCCCTTTAGTTGATGTTAGAAAGAACAGATATAAAAAAAATGCACAAACCATTATTTCATGCCAAAAGCTTGCACCCTTAATGATTTTTGTGAAAAATCTGACCATTCCCATCTCTTTTCACACAATATGGCTCATTGTTTTTTTCATTTCCCCCTTCCAAAAAAATTCCTTCCAATCTCGTTGGTTCCACAGATAGCTTAGGCAAAGCAGCCTGCCCCTCGCAACCTAATAATAAATGTAGATTTCGGTCCTGGACACCTATTCTCATCACGTCCCTGTCTTCGCACGAACTTTTCACTTTCTTCAGCCCTCACGAACCAGCTCTGCGCGTACTGCCGGACCATGGTCCAGCCCAATGCAAAGTAGGAAGGGAACTCGGTCATTTACTGAGAAGCGTCCAGGCTTCGTGACTGGCGTACTTCCAAAGGACCTTCGACAAGTCCGTCCGAAGACTGTGGTCACTGAATGACAAATAAAAAGCTTAAGTTTCCACACAACCGATAATCCGTACACAAATTCCACTGTGATTTTTTTTTATTCTTTGTGCTAACGGCTAGGACATTTAGACCGGAACGGGCCTTGCGTTGGCAACGGAACTAGACTTTAGGGGCTACGCCCTGGTAGGTCACCATGACAACAAAACACAAGTCAAGGCACCCCCCTCTAATACCATTTTGGTGTATGTATAACGAGCACTGTCCTAAAAGTAGCAGCAGCTGAAATTAAATTGAAATTCGCTCACCTTCGGGCAGTCATGGTTGTATCAGATTTTTGATACCCTGGTTACCTCCACAGAGAAGAAGCAACTAGCTTTCTAACATAGCTCAAAAACTTTTATTCTTGATTTATTTTCTTCAGGAAGAAAAGTTCTCTTTTTGTGTAAATTAAGGATATAGATGGAGAGTGTTCTCTTCATTATTATTTTTAAAAAGGTTTCAAGCTTTTCTCTATTTATGGAAATAAATATGTTTTGAAAAATAATCCAAGATAAAATTAATGGAAGTACGAACTCATTCGTCATATATTTCCTTTTCATGGTGGACATAATCCAAAGAGTGTTCTTTTACATAAGTAGCATGTAAGCGAAGATAATATTAACAGATTATAATAATCTTTAATGAAGTGTTCAGGGGAAGAAAGTAAACTCAAAATTTTGTTCTATAACATCAGTAGGTTTTTAAATCAAAGAATTGCAACATATTGGGGCAGTTGACTAAGATTATAAAAATAAAACATACAAAATACGAATTATCAACTTATCCCGTATAGATAACAATAACTTCAGAAATAAACATTTGTTTCCAAAACATATATATACTAAATAGCATTAAAAACACAAATTATTTTTTAATTGTGCCGAAACTTACATAAACAGGGAATATATGCAACTTTCTAGCTCTTTTTCACTAGCACACATTATATACAATTATACATATGGGCAATTCCACGAAGCATGGGACATGCAAGTGGGAATTTTTTTAGAAAATTGGTTCACATTTTCTTTAGTTCTTTTGTAGATAATTTGAAATTTTTAAAATTGAATTTGGCAACACTTTACGCATTTATTTTATCAGTACATGGTCAGCAGTTCTAAAACCATAGATGTGAAGATTTTTTTTACAGCGAACTTGGCTGTTTTGCAGGCAATTTTTTCTAATATTATTGCGTATTTTTGTTTAATTTTCATGCATAACAGAAAGAACGATTTCAGTAGAGGAAATTATGTCTAATTTTGTAAGAGATATCCATTATTATATTTATGAATTAATTTCCGAAAAAGTACTTACTATAATGTAACGTGAGTCACAAAAACTTAATTTTTTATTCTTTTAAAATATTATGTTTAAAATTAAAAATTTCACTTTTCCTCTTACTTAACATGAAGAGTAAAAGCAAATGACAAATTTTATTTTAATTCAAGCTTTTTCTTAAAAGACAGAACACATTTAATTTTGTAACGTGAGTCACACATAACCTGTCATTAAGTTAAACGCTGTACAAAAATAATTAGCTTTAATTTGTCTATTAAAATTTGAAGTGCAAACGATTTTGTGATAGATTTATTTAAAGGTTATTTTTTTGCTTTATATAATAAAAAAATATATTATGGCACCTACTGCAGCTGCAGAGTCCAAGAAAGAAGAAAGCTCAGAGAAAAACTAAAGCAGGAAAGAAATTATGATGAATATAAAGAAAAGTACCGTCTTACTATGAAATACTGATGCAGAAGGGAAAAAAGTTAGAAATAGAGTTAAAAAGTTTCGCGTTTTAGGGAACAAAGAGAATTCAAAGAAATAAAACAACTCAATTGTACGAAAATGCGAACACTTTTGGCAAAGCTATGACCCAGGCAAAACGAGGTTTACCTATCACACCACATCGTAATGAAGTTGTGGTGAGTAAATTGTTTAGGAGCATTTGAAATGTGATTTTAAATGCATGTTTTGATACAATTCGAAGTCATCAGCTTTGATTAGAGATAAAATAGACAAAATTACATCATTTCTGAACAAGATGATATTAGCCGAATGGCTCCTGGAAGTAAAGACGTCGTAACGATTTGGGAAAATGGCCTAAAAATAAAAAAAACAAGCTCATCATCTTATGTGGTCTCTGAAGGAAGTGTTTGAAATGTGCAAACTGGAAAATCCATCAGAGCTTGGTAAGAGCAAAATTTTTGAATTGCGCCCAAAGCATGTTCTTTTGTATGAGATCTGAGAAATAAGATTCCGCATAATGTTGCTGATGTATATACTATGAGAATTTCATATAGGTGCTGTAAATACATTACATTTCTATATTTAAAGTTTTCCCGCTTACTTCCATTCATTCCCAGAAAAATATTGAGCAGTCCTAGAAATTGTTGACTAAGCCAATGTAGCATTTGCAAAGATGCACAAGGTTTTTAAAAAAAATTATCCATTGCCTGGAACAGAAGAATTTGGCCTTACATGGTATTTTTGATAACTAGCAGCACTGATTGAGCAGTCCTAGAAATTGTTGACTAAGCCAATGTAGTATTTGCAAAGATGCACAAGGTTTTTAAAAAAAATTATCCATTGCCTGGAACAGAAGAATTTGGCCTTACATGGTATTTTTGATAACTAGCAGCACTGATTGAGCAGTCCTAGAAATTGTTGACTAAGCCAATGTAGTATTTGCAAAGATGCACAAGGTTTTTAAAAAAATTATCCATTGCCTGGAACAGAAGAATTTGGCCTTACATGGTATTTTTGATAACTAGCAGCACTGATTGAGCAGTCCTAGAAATTGTTGACTTAGCCAATGTAGTATTTGCAAAGATGCATAAGGTTTTTAAAAAAATTATCCATTGCCTGGAGCAGAAGAATATGGCCTTACATGGTATTTTTGATAACTAGCAGCACTGATTGAGCAGTCCTAGAAATTGTTGACTAAGCCAATGTAGTATTTGCAAAGATGCACAAGGTTTTAAAAAAATTATCCATTGCCTGGAACAGAAGAATTTGGCCTTACATGGTATTTTTGATAACTAGCAGCACTGATTGAGCAGTCCTAGAAATTGTTGACTAAGCCAATGTAGTATTTGCAAAGATGCATAAGGTTTTAAAAAAATCATCCATTGCCTGGAACAGAAGAATTTGGCCTTACATGGTATTTTTGATAACTAGCAGCACTGATTGAGCAGTCCTAGAAATTGTTGACTAAGCCAATGTAGTATTTGCAAAGATGCATAAGGTTTCAAAAAATCATCCATTGCCTGGAACAGAAGAATTTGGCCTTACATGGTATTTTTGATAACTAGCAGCACTGATTGAGCAGTCCTAGAAATTGTTGACTTAGCCAATGTAGTATTTGCAAAGATGCACAAGGTTTTAAAAAAATCATCCATTGCCTGGAACAGAAGAATTTGGTCTTACATGGTATTTTTGATAACTAGCAGCACTGATTGAGCAGTCCTAGAAATTGTTGACTAAGCCAATGTAGTATTTGCAAAGATGCATAAGGTTTTAAAAAAATCATCCATTGCCTGGAACAGAAGAATTTGGCCTTACATGGTATTTTTGATAACTAGCAGCACTGATTGAGCAGTCCTAGAAATTGTTGACTTAGCCAATGTAGTATTTGCAAAGATGCACAAGGTTTTAAAAAAAATCATCCATTGCCTGGAACAGAACAATTTGGTCTTACATGGTATTTTTGATAACTAGCAGCACTGATTGAGCAGTCCTAGAAATTGTTGACTAAGCCAATGTAGTATTTGCAAAGATGCATAAGGTTTTAAAAAAATTATCCATTGCCTGGAACAGAAGAATATGGCCTTACATGGTATTTTTGATAACTAGCAGCACTGATTGAACAGTCCTAGAAATTGTTGACTAAGCCAATGTAGTATTTGCAAAGATGCACAAGGTTTTAAAAAAATTATCCATTGCCTGGAACAGAAGAATTTGGCCTTACATGGTATTTTTGATAACTAGCAGCACTGATTGAGCAGTCCTAGAAATTGTTGACTAAGCCAATGTAGTATTTGCAAAGATGCACAAGGTTTTAAAAAAATTATCCATTGCCTGGAACAGAAGAATATGGCCCTACATGATATTTTTGGTAACTAGCAGCACTGATTGAGCAGTCCTAGAAATTGTTGACTAAGCCAATGTAGTATTTGCAAAGATGCATAAGGTTTTAAAAAAATCATCCATTGCCTGGAACATTGTTATTTTTCTGGAGCATTGTTACTTTAAGCGCCATCAAGCTAAGGCATATCAATGGGTGATGCAAGTAGACTTTTCTGAAAACTACACTTGTACCTTTCAGGATGAGATCCAAGGTGCACATTGGAAACAGAAATAAGTGCGCTTCTTTGTAGCTGCTATTTTTTATTTGGGTTCCATCCATCCTGTAGTAATAGCATCAGATTATTGAGATCATTCAAAGAGGTCATTATTGAATACATCGTTTTTATTAGTGTTTCAACTTGTGTGCAAATATTCAAATTTCGTCTTACAATCCAAACTTGAAAAAACGACAAAATTTGGGTCTCATTAGGTAATGAATTTCGTAAAATCTAGAGTTTCACTCATGTTAGAAAGTTGAATTTGAGCTTATTTTAAAGAACATAAAACAAGCTTTTAATTGATATGCTACAATAACTTTTTATAAAACCTACATTTTTGTTTTTGAAAAATTCATAGATATTTGACCTATAAATGTTCAACATATGCTGTAAACTTGGAATTGGAACTCTTACTAGATTTAGAGGTTAACCATGATGGTTCGGCTGACTAAAAACAGGTTTGGCTAACAATAAACTAGGGGCTGAACCATGAAACATTAATTACATCTATATCTAGTAAGAGTTAAAAAAACCTCCAAATTTACAGCATATGTTAAGCATTCATAGGCCTAGTATATACGTATTTTTTCAAAAAAATTGAAATTGTAGTTTTTAGAAATCCAAGGTCGAAACATGTGGCTTGACTTGAAGCCTTTTTCTATAGAAAGTCATCGTTGCATATTAATTAGAAGCTTGTTTCATGGGCTTTAAAATAAGCATAAGTTGAAAATGATACTTAGGTGTGTTGATTTAACATCGATACAGGAGTTACAAGCATATGCCAATAGTTAAAGGTTAAAAACGAAGGCTTGCGCTGAATATTTTTTCCAAACTTAAATTACCTAAATAATGGTGTTTAATTGTTCAATTTAAATAATGGTGGTAGTTATTTAAATAATACTGTAAATTTTCATGTTTATTTAATTCTACGATAGGGTAGTCTATCACAGTGAAATGTAAAAGCACAGAAATCTTTTCTCTCAGAAATCTTTTTGGACCTTTAGTACTCTACATACGGCAAGATAAACATAATAATTTTGAACGTCACAGAAGTCGGTACTTCAGTTGGAGTATAACAAGATTTCAAATGGAAAACAGCACCTGTGCGTTAGAGAAATATTTAAACTGCGGTTTTTGTCGCAGTAAAGGGGTTGTTTGTTTTAACGAGTTGAAACGGAATTATTCTTTTGCAACTCAGTTATCTGTAAAAAAAAAATAAAAACGGTGTTTTTCCTTTTTTCAGAAGTCGGTTGACTGTTTTGAAGACAATTTCAATCACTTGTTTCTTTCCCGTTTCACTGAAAATTTCACACCTAAAACATGTTTAGTACCCTATGACCACCCAAAAATTTAAAACTCCCAAGATTAGTATTCTAAGATAATGAAACTTAGCACGAGCGATGTACGTAAAGGGTAAAATCATAATATCAAATCTAGAGGCCATCGCTATCATTCTCAGTTTGCGGTCCACCACAGTAACTCTTAGTGTAATGATGTTGAGAGTCACCTCTTACGTCAGTCTTTACCCTCTTATAGTGGTACGAGGTAATTTACAGCACAACCATACTTCCAGCAGGTCCTACAATCAGTTTTGGCTTTCGTTTCACGTGTCTAAGGGGCTATTTACCAGCACAATAATGCTAGGAGTACCTCTGTGGTGTTGAAACCCTTCGTTGGCAAGAAATAGCCCTAGATCTGTTCCCATTGAACATGTCTGGGATATGTTAGGCTGTCGATCGCACCATCCCCGGTACGTAAGTAGTTAATTAACGTCGCACTGGAGTACCACAACGGGTTATTGGCGATGGTCCGGGATCAATCCCGAATGGAAAGATCAAAGTACAACGCCTCGCAATTTTGAACCACGGTCAGATGACGAGATTAACACCTGAGCTGGCACCCCACTCTCCAAACTTCCACACCACGCCAACGTGAGAACAATTGAGGCCACGACAGATTTAAAGTGCACCAGTTCCCCGTGTACACGGAGTCTTTGGCTGGACCTAGTTTCGAACTCGCAACCCTCCGGTTGCTATTCCAACTGAGCTACCGTGGCCTTTACACCATCCCCGGAATATGAGGGATCTAGAGCCGCAGCTGCAGAATGCTTGGCATAATTTGCCACATCATAGCATAAGGACTCCATTTGACTCCCAGAGACGCAGGATATCGGCACGTATCGCCACCAAATGGGGTTTTTCAACTCACTCGTTTTTTACCTTTCTGGTGTAATTCTACAATAACAGTCTATCCAGATTTGAGATAATTTATTTACCTCTTCACATACATCACACATGTTAATAGACTTCATTCCGATCGAATATTTGCTTCGGTGTGTTTCTATTTTTTTTGCATTGAATGTATGTATCATGTAACGAATATGCTTAAAATGAATTTGCTACCCATCGCTTGAAACATAGAATTTAGAATTATAAGTGCAATGAATTATATAGTTAAATCCAATACGCAGATCTACTTGCATTCAAAGTAAATTATGCAAATTTTATGCAACCATTGAAAAATTGGAGTTTTATGAGAGATAGAAGAAATTATTTTAATCACCTTTCAATCAATCAGTTGCACTCGATCCTGTTATTTACATATAGTACATAGAATATGTACTTTAGTATAAGTATAACATACAGCTCACAAGTTCAACTCGAGAGGACTTATAGAGGGTTGAATATTTTCATCAGACAACTTCTTTCACGTGTGCCAAGAACACCACAAGATCATAATATAGTATGATGATTAATAGTAGAGGGGGCAAAACAATTTCGCGGGTATTTAAAAAGAGGATAAAAAAAACACGACGAAAAATAACAACCCATGTAAGTATGATAAATTCCAACTCATAAGAAAAGCCAGACGTACTGGAGAAAGGTAATTTATGCATGCAACTCAAGCCTCCTGCTTAAGTGTTGGGCTCCGATGCCACGTTGCTAAGGTGTGGTGCCGGTAAGCTATGGCAACACTCTGATACACAGGAAAGGCAGATACATTTCGATGGTGTTGTGGGAGGAGTGAGCTTACCCCTTATTAATCGCCCCCAACGCTATTGTTTTATGAAATAGGAACTAATGTTAGACGACCATGCGAAAAGAAATCGTTGGACAGGAGATCAGAATTATCTTCAATGAGAAATATTTTTGATTCTGTAAGGTTCGTTAGCCCGAGAGGCTCAATCACATTTGGAATTCAATGTGGTACAAAATTACCTCGAGTTAGAACGTTTCTCAACCACCGGGCTGCGGCATCAGTTTTACCAAGCCGTCAGAGGTTCTCCTGG
This sequence comes from Meta bourneti, assembly GCA_933210815.1. NCBI lineage: Eukaryota > Metazoa > Arthropoda > Arachnida > Araneae > Tetragnathidae > Meta > Meta bourneti. Next base: position 60,538,608 of record OW119923.1, on the reverse strand, counting down.
AACTTTTGTTACTTAACCCTCCAAGTGGTTTCGACGAGATATCTCGTCCGTCAAGATCTGACCAAGATAGACTGGATATTTCGTCATCACGATATTAGCTATTTTTTTATGATGACAAGATCAAAGATCTGGATAGTTTGATGTCCATCAAGATCTGACCAATTTGGCTAATGACGAGTAATCTCGACAACAAAGTATTGCTGATTCTTTTATGAAAACGAGATCAAAATCTGGTCAGTTTTCTTCTAATGACGAGATATCTCGTCCTGCAAGATCTGATATTTTTTTTCTAATGACGACATGCCTAGTTGAGACAACCTACAGGAGGGTAAAGCATTTTTATGAATAAATATTTTTAGTTGAAATATTCTGAGGAATAACTTTCGAATGTGTTGAAAAGCTGATCCAGAACGTCTAAATAACACAGTGAAGAAAATGTCAGTAATCAATCATCTACAAGGAAATTTTTCCATTGAAATTAAAAATCAAGGCATTTCCCCTATATCCGGTTCTCAGATATTTAACCTGAATACTGCTCCTTCGTAAGTTAGCTTTACTTTCTGTAAGTGCTTGTTTCCAAACCCGAGCGACGTGTTTTTTTAAAGCAATAGGCCTACAGATTTAAATTTCAATATGAATAAAACACATGGAACTGTTTAATTTAGGTGTTAAGAAATCTTGCATTTAAGGTGTTTGTGACGCAACAAAATTAATTTAATGTTGAAAACTTCAATGCGCTACAAGATTTCATTAGTAATATGATTGATTACAATTTAAATGCAATCTTATACTTGTCAACATGGTCATACAGTGTACATAAATGTACTAACTCTTTATGATTATGCCATTATTAATACTTAATTTAATGTGTGACCTTTAAAAAATTGGAAAAGCATTTACGAATAAATTTGTTGGGACCAGTGTCCTCGTCTTATAAAAAAAGAATTTACCGTCACGCGGTCTCATAAAAGTTAAGAACCATTGAGTTAGAACATTGCAGGAGTGCTAACTGTTGAGGAAGGATTTAGAGCATCTTTCGGAGCAGGTATTTTGACAATTTATAGCAAGAATAACGAATTTCGGAGCACGCATTTTGTTACTTTGGAGCAGTTACACTCGACAATTAAAATTAACTACTGTAATAGAGCATTTGGGGGAGGCTGATACATAACAAACAATTTTCAAATAATTCTACTGTTATTAAATTCTTTACTAGTGTGAGACCACTTGTTAATAATGATGGTTTTAAAAAAAGTCGCCAAAATTGAAAATCCGAAACAATTTCTAAAATGTAATCTGGATAGATACTTGCTATGAAGTTGCTACAGGAACCGAGGTTGAAAAACAATGGTGAAAAGTCGTTTTTTAGTTGCTTGCGGCAACTTTGCTACAACAGTGCAAAAATTAAAAATGTGAAAATTGTACCCAATGAAGCCTTATGAATGCAGCTGATAATAGAAAAAGTAACCCTCGTCTCTGCCATTTTCTACTTGGCTTCAGTCTGCAGCTACCAATTTAGCAATATTCAATACAAAATTACCCAAACACACGTACAAATTAGACTACGATTTTATCGAAAATTATCGATTAAATTATAGACTCTTTTCATCAGAACATGATTTGGCCCATATTTACTAAAAAATGCTTTTTTGGAGCAACTAGGAGCATGAAGCACTCATAGCATCTTGGCGCAAATGGAGCAGAATTAACCACTGATATTAGTTGCCGTTGGAGATGTTAGCCGATCTGAAATGGAGTTGTAAAAAATAAACCAGTTTAAGAAATTAATTTACTTAGAATTTCATTGTCCTGATAAGTAGATAGGTAGTTAATTAACGTCGCACTGGAGCAACATAACAGGCTATATTTGATAAGTAGGTGAAAAGTTCAATCTATTTCGCATACAAACAGTTCATATTTATTTGAGAAAAAGTGAACATCAACCTGGAAGAAACAAGGAAAGTAAAAATCGAATACTATTACTACTGTTACATCGCTGCATTGAGACTTAAAATAAAAAAAGGGTAAATATATGTCCAATCTCATAAACTGCTTGATCCATTATCTTTATGGTGAACTGGTGTCAATTCCCTTATAAACCCATTTAGAATGTTCTTTTGCAACGTTTTTTAACTGATGAGACCGTTTTAGACTGAATATCTGAATCCAAGGACCATACTGAAAGTGACATAATTCACGGGTTGGAAATGCAGTTCCTTTTTCTATCCACTTTTTAATCTTCTGAATGTCACGATATTTTAGAGTAGTGTTGTGTTGCATTTTCCCAACACATAATGACGAAATATCCACATCCATTGGTTGAAAGAATCCTAGGAAATATTCTATTGGTAAGTTCTATATTGGTAAGTAAATATTCTATAAGTAAGTCAATACTGTTTTAAAGTGATGCAGGAACGACTGCACGTTGCAGTACGGATATATGCGTGTGAATCCCTCAAAGAGTTAATTTCTAGTCGCCAGCTTCAAAGTTTTCTTCTGGGTGGGGGTAATCTTTATAACAAGGCATCGATAGAGAGCTTTTCCGCTGTAAGGATGGTAAGTTACATCTACACTGATAAGATTGCAGTTTAAAACCGTTGACATGAAAGACTTTGACGCTTTAAATGAAAATACTTTATCTAAAATGCATAAAATTAACATACTCATAAAGCAACACTTTAGGTTGGCTGATTATTTTTATACAGAAAGCAGAAAATACACCTAGACAACGTTTTGAACCTGGCCGCCTACTGGCTGCTAGCGCAGTGGACAAATCAACTTACCCACGACGGCTCCTACACTACAGGAACCAACTTAAATCAAAAAGTCAATACCAAAATCATTCAGGTCTAGCAATTAGCATAAAATGACGAATGGAAACTATGTCAGATGACTCAGTTTTGAGTCAGAAAATTTCTTCACAACTGAACGAAAAGGTTTTCTTACTCATTTCTGATAGGGTAAAGGCACTTAATATGAAACACATATACCTGATTTTAAAGGATTGTCAAAAGTAGAGGAATGGACTTTTTTTAAAAAGAACCAGACGTCAAAACACGGCAAAATTAACTAAGATCTATGCGAATGGATTTTTAGAATTGAGTTACACTAAAAAAGTAAAAATAAAGTCAAACTCGTCTATTCCAAAAAATGGTATCGAATTTGGAACACTTGAAGAATAGGACACAATCATACCGAAATCTCAACTTTTTATTTAATTTATATTTAATTACTCCTGAAATACAAAAGAAAGAAATACCTTTCCCTTTTTCGAGATATTGCGATGTTTCAAACTACGTATACTTACCCTATTATTTTCAAATTGCCGACATTTAGAATCATAGATCAGCTTCTTAAATTGCTTTATGTATTAAAATAAATAGAAATCACAGATGCGGTATATTCTGAGTAACATGTATTAAATGTTTTTCTAGTGGCAATCTGCTTTTCACAGCAAACCATATGAACAGTTTCCCAGAATACTTTATGATAATCTGCATAGTGTATCATGCATGACAGACAAACGATACGTTTTCCATGGCAAAGTGAACTGTTTTCAGCTAACTGAATGTAAAAAACGAAAAATTGCATGGTAAATAAAATTTGCGAACATAAATGTTTAGTAACTTATTCCTTTCTCTCTTAACAGAAGAAAACTAACATTGCATTGCGTTCTGCTGTATGACAAATTCGTTCAACTGTATTTGCGTTCTTTGCTGTATGATAAATTCATTTCAAAACTTTAATGAAACTTTCTGAATTAGATCAGTAAGTGAATAGTTTTTAAAAAGTCGAACGGAAAAGTTTACTTTGAATCCAAACGAAGCTGACCTAATCTTTACATATCGGGCTAAAAGAGATTTATTTGAACATCTGGAATGAACCACGTGATGTCTCTTTCCTGGCTCAGCGTCTTATTAAACTGGATTTATCACCCAAAAGACGAGTTGCATTGTCGACAGCCACTATAACTCTTGCTCTTAATAGAGTGCGATGAAACGAAAGTTCTGAAATCCTTATGTGGTCGCCATCAAGGCACAATATTTAATTCACATTAAAAATAATTCTTAGTATTATCGACTTTTTCTACCAAAAAGAATTTATGCGGACCCGGGCTACTTCTATTTTAGAAGATCCCCATTAAATAAGAAAATGAAGCTATAGTCAAATTAAGACATCAAAAAAGCATGTTTAAGCATTTGTAAATGTGAAGTCTATTCCTCTCTAAAAGGTAATGACTTTATGTCGTCAATTATCTATATTCTTATAATTCAATAGCAAATAGTTGAGGTTTTTTTAAGTTTTTCTGCAAAATAAGTATAAATAAATGGTTAACAGACTATTATATGTATTTCATCTTCCACTGTTTGAATAAATAATCTTATGAAATAATTTGTTTTTACTTGTCTATATTGATGTACATTTTGATGGTGATTACCTAAAATCGATAGTGAAAATTAATAATACTCAAGCATTAATTGTTAGCTTTAAAAATAAAATATTTTGCTCTCTTCCTACGGAAAACTAGAGTATGATACTTTAAGTCGGACTCATTTGACTTTTCAGCATTATTGTTAAACGAAAAACATTCCATAAAATAAGAGTAAGCCTCGAGAATTATTAAGCATAAAGCAACAATACTCAGCGTAACATCATGAGCAGATAGAATGCATTTGAAAATACCATGTATGCAACTGATAACTGTGTTTACTTGGGTAGTTAATTAACGTCGCAGTGGAGCAACACAACGCGCTATTGGCGACGGTCCGGGATCAACACCTAAGAGAAAGATCCAAGGATAACGCCTCTTAATTTTGAACTACGGTCAAATGACGTGTTTACTTGAACACGATTTGGAACTCTTAAATTATCTAATAGAAATGCACCATCTCGGGACTTTAAGGGCGCTACATCAGGGTCTCCAAGTAATCAGAAATTATCTTCGAATTTTCTTATACTAAATCACTCTAATCTTAATGTTAATATAACACGTCGCAAACAAAAATGCGACAAAAAAAATTCTTAAACCATATAGTTCTCCAACTAATGAATTTAAAACGAGCTTAAGAGAGGAACCTGATCTCACAAATATCACGACCTCCAAAATTATCTGGCCAAGGAATGATAGCCACCCTATCAAGTTAAGGACGCCGCTGCATCAGCGTCTAGAAGTTAACATTGCTTATCGAAAAGCCACATCTCCCATTCTTACTAACATATCTGATTTATTGCCACGATTGATCCGGATAAAGTCTGGGGTTGCACAACCTTCCGATGTCTCAGTGAGAACCCCAATGTATATGTATCAAAGGTCGGTGGTTGAACAAGGGACTCTTTGGATTTGCTGCTTCAAGAGTCCCTTGGATGAAAGATGTCCTCTCTCTCTTCCTATCAAGTAATTAAAAGCCTAGATAGTTCCATCCGTTATAGAGGTCGAAGAATGACCCTTTGGATGGAAAACACCAGAACTTGGATCAGGGGGTACTTTTTCAAACTATTATCAAAGTTTCAGAGACGATGGAATGGCAAAAAACTTTTTTTCACCTAACAGTTTTTCTTCTTGTGAGTTGCTTGTGAAAGTCAGTTTTTCTTAGCGGGGGAAAAGCAGGAGTTTGATTAATTTATGTTAGCGTTTTGAACGTTTACACAAATACAAAATTAAAGATTAGATAAATGAAACTCTTGAAAACACTGATACTTTTGTGACCCCTGCTGTGAGCATTGTTAGCTGTTAAAAAATAATGATAGATTCGCCGGATTCGCTGATAATCCTCAGAAAACCACAGCAGACAACGTGATTCTAAATAATCAATTTTAAAAATTATGATATTTTTATCAATACCTTCATACAATTCTAGTTTCTTATTAGTATTTCAAAAACAGATGCTTGATGTTTTGAAAATGAGCTCGACATTGCATGAAATTTTTGAGCAAGAGATTTCTTAACATATATGTGTCTGACATAGTAATTTCTTTTCACTAGTCTAATCATTGTGTATCGGCTCTTTTATAAATATGTGGAACTTCTACATCCTCTAAATACGGGCAAGATACTGAGAATTTACAATACGAATCACGTGAGAAAATATTTCAAAATGCCATTGTCGAAGACAAAGAAGCCAATCAAACTAAGCAATTGAATTGTCTTCTAAATTATTGCACGATATGTGCGTTCATGAGTTAGTTTAGTTTGAAGGGTGAAGGTGTTGGACGAGGAAAGAACTGACAGCACATACATTTTTTTCGTAAGGCAAGACTGCAGTCGGGAGTTAATCCTATTGCAGATATCCTGAAGGTACCCACAAAATCTCGTTTTTTCAATTACCCGCAATTTACACTTATTTTGGTTCAGAAATGAAAAAGTTAGCTCCTACACAAATGTGCTTCCAAAGATGCTCAATATTTTCGGGGCAGCTGCTATCAAATTTTTAAACTTATCCTTTTCTTTCTTTGCTTTTGTAGAAATCAATTAAACCTCAAATTTGACTTATACATGTCCTTTTATATGCCCCTTTTTTATGTCCTTGAACATTGATGATTAAATTTCTCATTTTTAGATATCGGAGGATACCCTTCTAAGATAGCTTCTGGTCTACCTAGATCCTAGTGCTTCTAGGAAAAGAAATTTTACATTCTCAGACACATATCCTAATGAACAATCTGCGTCTTCTTAATACTCAACTTACACGTTTCTTCTTAATTCGCCAACATTCTTGTATCTGCTTTTTAGAAATTTTAGCCCACTGTTTTTTTTAAATCAATTAAAATAAAAAATAAATTTATCTGGTCTTTTTCCAGTGTTAATAGATGCGGATCATTTCGGGTCAGATCTGATCTTTGAGAGGGATGTTCAGTGTGTAAACAAACCAGATGTAAAACGGAGATTTTACTTCATGTCAACAAATGCTTTCGCATGATGCATATCGGGGTTACCTTAAAATGTAGTTTATCTCCGTTTAAATGACGTTTGGTGTTCAATCTAATTGGTGCTGACCAATCAACTATCATATATATCTATTAGGAATTCATTCTTTATAATTTTTATTGGAGAAGGAAGTGCTGGAATCGTATTCGGAAAACCAGGTAAATAACGTCACGTCCCGAATATGTACAGAAAACAAAGCACGCTCCGCCACAAAAACATTACCGCCACCTACAATTAGGTAGGCAGAAAAAGCCTCTCACAGTGTAAATTCTTCAATATTGTCTGCAGACTCTTTTAGGATCCCATCACCTAAATTATATATATTTAGAACATTCTTTCAGATAATCTTATCTTGAAGTTTTGTTATTACGCATTCAAGTCAAATTGTGAGAAAAAGTTTGTTTACAAAGGCTCCACAAGATGAGAAATAAAGTAATTATAATAAAGAATCCTTAAAAGCACGTTCTAAATAGACTACTTTGATTACAAAATGTAAAATATAAAAACAAAACACATAAATGGTTTCCAGATTCGGTAACCTTCATCACAGAAAGAAAATCTCGAAAACATTTAAAGCTAAAATAACCTCGTGGGTGACTTTTTTTCTAACACACGACTTCAAGCAGTCCATGCCATTAACATAACTGTTAATCCCAGGCAGATCCTTTGCACCAATGCCAAAGTCTGACTTCGAGTTGGCTTTGAAACTTTTTCTAAGACAAAGTGATGTTGGAAAAAGCACTGGGATTTCTGCATTTGTTGTCACTTTTTTATTTAACCCTCGTTACCTGCTACCTTAAAAATCGTATAAAACTGGGTCAGTATAAGAGTTGTTTTTAAATTGCATTTAGTCGTAAGCGTATTTTTATTAAATTAAAGGTGGTATCAAAGTCCGCCTTGAATTTCTCTGCATCGTGAAAATAAACAACAGAACATCTTTTTCGCTCGTACTTTCACGCTATTCAAAAGACATAATTCGACATTTAAAGTGCTGTGTGCATTCTATGATATCCAGATACAAACCATAAACTGTACGAAAATTTGCAGTTTCGATATAAATTTTTCCCTTGCATTCAAAGTGTGATAAAAATAATGATGAAATAAAAGAGGATGCAAATAGCATTTACATACAAAGGTTCGCATATTTAAAATCAAATGTAATTTATAAAGAAAAGTCTTTTCGTTGTTTCATAATTCAGAACTATTTACTAAAATCGCAACTTCCTTGATATTTATGAGGACAGATAAATTCAAGGCTCATATGAGATCATAAATATTTCTAAAATAGTACAACCGTAATGATCAACCAGCTAACTCGTCAGCGGTATTTCATTAATTAGATCTGAGGGGAAACAGATATGTATTGGTGAATCTTCTCCCCTTACTTTTTGACTAAAACCTGAAGGAATTAATCTATGTTCACTGACATTCAAGGTTATAGACAAATTATTGATACCATCTACAAAAGCAGAGAATTCGTTGAGAATTTTTACGTAAAAGTCGGCCAGGCAATTGCGTATCGTAGAAGCGAACTAGGGAACATGATAAGCATTCAACATCAAAATACAAGCGAGTATCGAACTTATGACCTAACGCTTTGATTCTCTATTTTTCTATGAATGGTGCATTAATTCGTTCGATCCGTCTTTGCACCTAGGGGTCTTGTCTACCCAATGAATCTCCATCTAGAACAGACACATGTTGGTTCGCCCTAAATGAATAGTTGGCTTCTATAAACTGGTTGAAATTACCTAGAAAGTGTGGTATTCATGTGAGGTGTAAAGTGAACCCACCCCGTTGTACACCAGGGTAACATAGGTAGTTCACAAATCCGCCCTTGAAGTGCCATAATGAGTCATCTTCAATTGGACGGCATTAAAACAACAGATGCCAAAGCGTTGGCTGTCCGTATCAGCAATTAGATTATTGACTTTCAGTAATATGGTACAAAAAACTTTAGTAATGATTACGCAGAATTTCGGAAATATTATTACATTTTTAAAACTAACATTTAAACATGGTAGTTAATTGCACCCTTAACAGACATTGAGGCAGATTAATAGATGAAAAAAGATGGAAGAGATGCAACCTTTGTGGTGACTGACTGTGTCAGGAATAAGATTTATTTTCGGAAATGTGCAGAATTTCAGTATGCATTACAGTGGGTGATTAAATTGTTAGAGCCTTGGAGTAATATGGAATTTTTTGAGTTTGGGATAAAAATGGATGGCAGTTGTGAAACTAACAGTGTTGCCAACAACTATTTAAAATTTGTTAACGGAATTATGTCATAAAAAGAATTCTATGCAACCAGGTTTTCATTTTAATAACTGGTTGAAATGTAAAATTGTTAATTTATAAAACTGGCTCTATTAATATGATTATCCACTGTATGTTTAAACATAGTTAATATGTAGTTGCGCTTTAAATCACATTGTGGTGGACAAATGGATGACAAAATATCGTTCAAGAAAATCTGCAATCATGACATATTTACGTTACAAAGATTCAGTAAATACGTGATTTACCATTGACATAATACACAATAGTTTCAATCATCAATGCTTATGTAAGCTACCTTGCTCTTGACCATAATCAATATGCAAAAAAAACACAATGCAGAGATTGCCAATCTCTGATTAGGTGGTACAGGAATCCATAAAATGACTTTCACGAATATTTCCAGCAATATTGGATTATTAAACTTTTTTATAAATGTGACTTTTTAATCAATATTAAGGGTCAAGTTTACTATGTAAACATTCTTTCTTGGCTGAATAAATTCTCCTTTGGGGAACTAATTGTTTTCAGAACATGATTTAACAATTATCTAATAAAATTTTAGTTTTCTTCCACGAAAGTAAGCTTTTTAATGCAGGTTTTCTCTAGAACATCCTCTAAGTAAATACTAGTACAACATCAATATGGTTTCCATTTCTATTTAAATAACACTTTTGGGGGAAATATATTTGATTATAGCCTTCATTATATTATGTTAAAATTTTTTTAATAATTTTGAAAAGTGAACAATTGCTTTGATTGAGGGCTTTGACTGCAAAAATTCAATCAAAAAATAAAATACTTAACAAATCACAAAATTTTTAAATTCAGAAGGTTATAATACAAAAAGGTGACATTCGGTTTATTGGCACTTGTAATGAGTCCTGCCTGGAAAATGGAAAAATACTCATTTGCATAAAGGATGCAGAAAGATTGAAATTTGTTTGTTAAAATTGTAGCAGTTACCATGTGAATTTTCTGTCCTACAACTGAAATCAGTTCTAGTCATTGGTTCTTGTGCGTTTATTAATCCTCGCTTGCGAAAAATTTTCGTTTTTGAGCTCGAATTTTAGTAAAATTATATTTAAAGTTTCTATCTTGGAGTGATTTCAATTTTTTTATCGCTAAGCCACTGCCAAATTATAACAATTGACCGTAAAGCACGCTACATTGTAATGCGGATGAAAATATGGATCGGAATTTTCGGATTTCTATAATGAGCCAACTTGGTGGGCTTTTATGAAAACAGGGGTGGTAGATCGCCAACTTGGCAATTTTGAGCGACCGCGCTGTTTTATTATTTTTTTCATCAAGTTGGATTTCCCGTAATAATTGCACTCTTCGCCGTAATACCGTAATTGAAGGTGAAAATCCGTAATGGTTGGCATACCTGAAACCAAAGAAAGGCAAAACTATTATGCGGTAAAGCTGTCACAGATCGTGATGTAAAAAGTTAAATGGCCATATGTTGCGGTTAAGAGGAAGTCCCTTGATATGAAGAGACAACTGATTGTCCAAAGTAATTACAACATGGATGAAAACCGGAGTTCTTTATTTTAACGCTAGGAGATAATCTTCCACTTTCGCAGTCGCCATTGCGCGTTACAAAGAAATATGGTAAAGAAGTCGTATGATATACATGAAATCTTGTCTGGAGCCCCGTGACATATGACGTCCTCTACTCCGAGATATATGAGTTGTTGAACAGGAAGGAAAGATATTTCGTATGAATTAATATTACTTCCTTTCATTACCTCCAAATATTACCACTCTGGTAAGAACGAAAAACTAATTAGGAATAAGTACTGGTTTTTATTTCATGTTTTACGAATGGATCTGAACCGTCCTAATGTCAACCGTATGAGAGAAAACACCCAACAATGCTTATGACCGGTTGAATGACCGGTCTGTGCTTCTTTGTAGACAGCTCCAACCTATAGTCCTGTCTGAAAACAAGGATCCTTTTCATCTCTCCAATTACACCAGAAAATAAAATTTATATTTGTGGGAAACAAATAACATTTATCACGATGTTCGTTGAGAGCAAAACAGCACAGGTTTCTTCAGGTCAAGATAATACTAGAAATAAATAGAACGATTGTGAAAAGTATAAGCTTCATTTTCAAAACCTGAAATAGTGCTTTCAGCTCATTGAATTCTTGGTAAATTGAAGTATTTAAATGCCAAAGACAAAAATAGACATTAGCTATGGAAAAGGTAATCAAACGAACACAAAATCATCAATCTTTGGGATAAATAATAATTAGCATTCCGTAAAACGCCAAGTAATTAAAAATTGTACATGCTCTGTATGTATGAATGAATAAAATTTTTAAAAATTAGGCAATAAATACATAGACGACTTTCTGCAGAAAATATCTCATTTTTTGGATGTCCAGAATCACTGGATATCACTATCTCAAACATCGCCAATTTTGTTGGAGTTTTGAAATAGTGACCCAGTGTCTTCAATTTCCAATGAATCAATGGACAAAAATTACATTACAGTAACAGTTGATATAGTTTGGGGGAATTTCACGCATATAATTTAAAACGCTCTTGCAATGGTAACAAAACCATTTACATGTGTTTAACACTGTTTAAATATGATTAACATTGAATCAAAATATCTTTAAATCCTACAATCGAAAAACAAAAAATATTAAACATAATTCTGACATATTTCGCAAATTCTACATATTTTTTCAACTTAATTATTCTAACAAAAATAATTCTACTGCTTATAAAATGCTATACATCAGTTGTTATAAAAATTCACCACATATTTACAAGTAATAAATATCAATTATTTGCAAGTAATAAAATGTAATACTTGAACAAAAATAAATCTCAGAATTATTTCATAAAAATTCAACACTTATTTCGAAGTGAAAATATTAAAAATTACATATCAAAATTCGAAAAAATACTTATTCGTAACAAAAGATATACACCCTTCTTTAGCTTGAAGTGATCGGTCGCTTGAGGACATCGTAGACATCTTTACCTGACAGTATTAGACGTTGGTAATCTCTAATACTGCCTGGTAAGATGACGTCGATTATCCTTCCTGCTAATGATGAGGGCCACAGCATTCCTTTGCAAAACTGTAATTTTTAAAACTTTTCAACGCACATTGTAGAAAAAACGTCTTGCTTTATATACACAGAAGACGATGTATTATTTGCATGCTTGCATTTTGCGTTCGTTCACTTACAGTTTAACTTTGAATAAATTATAATAAAATAGTTTTAATGGATTAATCCTTCATTTTTAAATGGAGACAATGTGTTCTAAAAACAGACATTCAGTTGCAATAAAGACTAAACATCTGCGTTAGAAAGAAGAGTTGAAAATCTTTACATAAAGAATAGCACATCAAAATTCATAAAAACCATAATCCCCAGTTTAATAGTTAAGTACGTTTATCACTAAACGAATCTAAGTTAACCATTTAACAAAATAATATAGTTAAGGATGAATTAACTCTTGTAATATGTCTTGACCATTAAAACATAATAACATGACGAGATACAAAACATCAGTGATCCAAACGAATCCAAACCAAACGAATCCAAAGAGAAGGAATCAAACTCACTCACATTAAGTATGCAGCAAAGAAAATATTAATTAACCAAACTCATCACCAGCGTGCTGTTAGTTTCTATCCAAGGCACACATCACCAAACCCTATGCAGAAGTACTGTCTAATTTTCCTTTTAAAACTGCTGCTACGAAACTCATCCTGACCTTCGCTCCCAAGTATGTATTTCAACTAAGTACTTAAGATTAAAAAAAAAAGACAAAACATGCCATTGCTAAATCTCCGAAAATAGCCAGGAAGTGTCCACTTTGCTTCGAACGTTATCTTTCGATAACTGGATTAAGGGGATCATATTTAGTTTCGAGACTTGCTTTAGACGAGTTGAGGTGGATTCTTTCAGCAATTGCGATTACCACACTTTCTGAAATATTCAGTTGCATACTGCGAAATTCCCCTCTAAACGCGAGAACTTTGCTACACCCCAAGATGTGTCATCAATTTTTTATTTCATCAGCTAAGAGAAGTCAATCTCTAATTAACCTTTTCAGACGATTCTGCTGTTGCAAAATTGCTACCGAACTTCATATCCAGGCAAAAAATTTATTGACAGAAGTGAAATCAGTCCCCCGAGTCTAATCAATTTTAAGTAACTTAGTTTGACCTTTAGTTAATAACGAATTTTTCACAAATGTCATAGTAGGCTAGCTTTTGATACCTGGGTGATTGACAAGTGTTACAAAAAGGCACATTTTACTAACTGGCTTATAGGAATGCTGCACACTTGCTAACGGAAATTGCTTTTGTGAATTCGAGTCTGCCTGCTCCACATGAACTCTTTTTTCCCTTTAAAAATTTGTATTTGTCAAAGAAACATTTAATAAGCAACGGTCAAAATTATAACATAACGTCCGCATAAATTCATTGAGTATGACAGAACGTAAATCCTCGAAATATTACTTCTAAGCGCGCTCTTTCCTTTTCCACTAACTCATCCACTTGTTTTCCGACACTCATAAATCCCCTTCATTGAGAAGTGTGGTAATTATAACAACACGGGGAGGGGCTCCATATTCCTCCAATGGTGGTACATTCTAAGTATCCAATGTTATGACCTTTGATCTCCATTTTTTTTAAACCTAAGGTAGCAACCTAACCATATTGAATGCTTAAGCACACAAATATATAAATTTGTCTTTGTGCACTTGTAAGCATTATAATAAACGCAATGACGATTCATACTTAACTAAGAAAACAAATTGAAAAGCTTTTGTCATGTGCATTTCTTTCAGATCTCTCGAACTCCAGTACTATAGTATATGAGACTCCCTCTATAAGGGGCCTCTGGGACTAGAGTGAAACTTCAACTTGTGAAACATTGGAAAACAGAAAGGTTCAGCTTACGTTAAGTTTATGATATCCTCAAAAAATACCACTTAACCGAAGACAATTTATTTTCTATTAGTACTTGACTAGAGATCCTTGAGATCAAACTGACGTCCTTATGTTAACAAAGAATAATTGAATAAAAAATAATAAAATGGGCTTTTAATAAGCGTACTGACGCTTCCAGAAGAGAGAATTTATTCTCACTTCTGGATTATATTCATAAATTTCTTTTCCGTGATCAACAACGCCACAGTCCGTGTATCATCAATCATTTTATATAAAAGATATATAAATTAATTATAGTTTCAGTAAAGAGAGAGAGAATACACATTTTTTGCAAATCGATAAGTTTCTTTCACTAAACATTAAATAAAGTCCACTACATTGTTTGTGAAATTACAAAAATATTTTCCCTCATCTAGATTTTTCCAAAGCCTGTCTCTTATCTGATCGACTCAGGCAGATTTGTAATTACCTCTAGGTTTGTGGTAACAGTCCTGAGGAAATTTCGCCAGTGTCTCATCAACAAAACATTCAGGAAGAGATTAAGAAAATTTAAAAGGAAGAAATCAAGGAAGTCTGAGGCGCACGTACATGATGGAATAAAAATAGTAAGGTTGTATATATTTTCATATACTTGTTTACAAGGCAGCTAATTTGAAGAATAAACAATAGTTTTTTCACCTCAATACCAGAGGATAGTGAACCCTACAACAATACATCAAACATTTGTATTCTGATATGTCAGGTGATAGGTATTTTAAAACTTTCACCTTGAGCTATACAATTCCGAGTATCAATTGTGACACAAGAATGGAGTAATTATTGATTTCAGGGTGCCCTTATGCAGCGTTTAGAATATTTTACATTTCAAAAATAATGTGGTGACGTCTTTTTGTAGCTAATTTTAACGATACAAATGTCACAACACCACTGAATTATATGATCTAGAATAAAGATAATTAAGTTCAAAGATATTACATACACTCTACAATGAGGTATTTACTTTCAGTTTGCGCGAAAAACTTCAACTTTGAGCCTCCTCCGAAATGAAATCATGGCTACTCTATTGGCCCCACATGAAATATCAATACGTATATTAAGTAATGGGTTGTTGCGAATGAAACGACTGAATTCATGGATCATTAAAAGAACAAACAGGAAAAGGAAGCATCACGCATATTTAATCAAAATAATCACCAAATTCAATGCATTGTTGACGATGGGTGAACAAGTTATTTATACCACGTTTGAAAAATTCAACGTCTCTAGAAGTGATGAAGCCTTCCAACGCCTGATAGATGCATTAAAGCGTTTCTTCAACAACTTGTAGTCAAAATGCCGGTAAAGAAATGATCTGTTGGCAAAAGATCAGAATAAGGAGAATGAGGCAGTTTCGTATCCCAAATGATTTATCCTTTGCATGGTTGTCAATGTGATATGAAGTCTAGCGTTGTTTTAAAGAAACAAGATACCATGCCTATTGACAGATGTCGGCTCCTAATGCACAGTTTATCATTTATTTGCTGCATGTCAGCACAGTACCAATCTGCGGTTATGGTTTGACAACATGGAAATAATATCAAGAGGACCACGACATAGTGAGCCTTCGTTTGATGTAAAGATGGCTTCGTTGTTGACTCTGAATCTTTTTCACCCCTTCCCCAACTATTGAGACGGACTCCCACGGTTGTCATATAAGATCCACTTTGAACATTTAGAACAATACATTAGATTTCTTTCCTCCTTGCTTCTGTTCAATACAGAACACTTCGAATGGCTTTACATTGTTCTGATATGTGAGTTCGTGAGGCACTCACGTCAAAGTGTCACACCTTTTTTATCTTAAGTGCCAAAAAACAGTTAAATATTGTACTTTCAGCATCTGGACAACCTCTCGTACCGTTTGACGAGGATCTTCTTCAATCACGAACTTTTTTTCGGTAGAATCAAGACGACGGACGATAGTTACGGGATTAATTTTGCAAATTCGTGTTGCCAGATCTAAATCTGGCAAATCAACGTCACATGGATCGTTTGGAAGTGGTTTCTCTACCCAATGTTTTATTGACAATTTTAATTGCAGTAGTTTCATATTTTACAAATTTAAACTGATAAAGAAAATGGATCCTCCGTTGTATGGCTAACTTAATTTCGATGGTTTTCACTATTCATTGTTTGCTGAAGACAGCAATGGCTATCCATTAAACCTCCATGCTAGCACCTATCATGTTCCATTTCAATTTGCATTGCCTATCGAATAGAATTTATCAAACCATTCATTCTTATGAACCCTTCTTGCAAGGCTTTAAAAATTAGAATGATTGATCGATTGAGTTTTAATAGCCTGTTGTGTTGCTCCAGTGCGACGTTAATTAAATACCTATCTACCAATTGAGTTTTACGGCGCAAGGGCCATATCTGGTCAAGGTACCCCAAAAGGAGGGCAGACAATGTCAAGTAATGGACATACACCGACAAGGAAAGTTTACTGGACACAGAAGAAAGAAATACACCCAGGGAGGAATCGACCATAAAATTTGAATGAAAAACTTTTACTTTCTAAACTCTACAATAAATACTACAGTATAAAACCAATTTTCCAGCCCCTTCCTATGTACGGGCTCTGATTCACAACGTTCTGCAAAACATGTAATCAAAGGGAGTAAGAAAGGTAATAAGACACAGTACGGATTGTTTTTCTTGGGGGAAATTTTCCCTTTTGTTTTCAAGAAAAGACGCACAGCTCAGAACGATGGTTTTCTGCGACTTGAGGTGCAGAACCGCAGACTAAAAATGCATTAACTCCGAACGTGAGCAGTTACCTCATTAGTCGGAGAAAGCAGGCGCTCGTTGTCATAGCAATGAAATTCTAACAGCGGTCCGCCGGGCGTGACCGAGCTAATAACGCAGCTACCGGCACAGATTTCTGGTATTCTACACTCATTTTATTCATCCTGTGGCGATTAGCTGAGATATAGTTTCCAATCACGTTCATCAATCACGTTTTCCTCTTCGTTCTTTGCGGTTTTTCGGCGACTCCGGAAATCGCCAGCTCGAGCAGAACAACCGCTACGCTGGGCAGTCAGCAACAATATTTGCAGTATTACATCGCAACTACGTAACAGTTAAGGAACACCGAAGTGCTACAGCAAGAAATGAGTCGTGTATGTGTACGCGATCAGATTTACGTATAAGTTCTGCTCCAAGTAGCTTTCTTAAAATAAGATCTGAAACGTGCGTACCTTTTATGCACGTATTAACTTCTTCCAAATTTAAAACACCAAAATATGACTGACTCGTAAATCGGCAAATTCCGAGGAAGCCAGTGTTGGCCTGCAAATCTTTAAATAAAAGATATCTTGAACCCTCTGATCGTCATGAGATTTTAGAGTAGTGTAGTATTGCTTTTACCCTGCAGGGTAAAATTGATGACAACATAATTACTTTTATTGATTGGAAAAATCTTAAGAAACATTCAAGACGAATAAAACTGGCTATAAGTCATGTAGGAAAGAATGCAGGTTGACGAACATTCATAGGCGTGCACGCCCCTCAAAAGGTTAAAAATAATGTGACTTTAGACAGAATTTATTTTACATAGTAACTAGCAGAATTACCCGGCGTTGCTTGGGTTGAATTGATTAAATATTGATTCTATTTCATAGAAAAATGCAAGCATCACAAGTGCACAGAAAATATTTTTCAACATCGTTTTAACTTTTTCATAGCTTCTACAATTTACTTCGGATGCAAATATGTATACACGATATACCCATCCATATAATCCATTTCATATTCATTGCACCTTGCTGTAAGACAAACTACAAAAGTTTTTTCTAAGATGACTACTACAGAAGTCGATTTTGAGTTTTGGAGTGATTATGAATACCCCTTTTCATTTTCAGTAAAAATGACGAACTTCCAGCGTATAGTCTTGCACTCAGTTTTCCTATCAATATTTACTCTTGCACTATGGATTCAATGTTTTTCAATTTAATTATCATTGTGAGAGGATGGCAAATTAAATTGTTACGGCATTCGTGATTAATTTATTTTGCAGCAAACACATTTTTTTCTAAAATAACGGAGCTTATTTTAAAAATAAATCATCAGTGTAGACAAAGCAAACTCAATCGATTACAATTTTTACAAAATCACTGCTTTCAAAAAATGTTTAGCAGGTACCTAAGTTGCATTCGAACAGTTTCAACTTTAAGTAAGCAATCTGGACCTTCTGACATAAGACAAAAAATTTTACTTTTCAACAGTTCTAGTTTAAATACTTCCTTAATGTGATATTATTCCAAGATCAGCAAAATCTCATTTAAAATTCGCTTTACTCCAACAGAAATTCAGTTTTAAATCGAATCCTTATAGTACTTTTCAATTGAGATTCAGTTTCTATATGGAAACCCACGTACCTATTTAGAATGATAGATGTAGTTATTTGACTATGGAGTACAGTAGCAGCTTTCAATAATAATAATACCTATAAAACATGAAGATTAATATAATTTAATTTATTTTAATCGTCTTGTAATGAAAATATGCCAAAATTTAGAAATATCTTGAACTACAAAGTATGGCTCCCCGTTTTGATTTAACGTAACCTATCTCAATTTATAGCTTTATTTTAACTTTACCAGTCATTTTAAAATAAGAAGTTACACATCTTACTTAAAAAGGTTTCCATTTATTTTTATGAAACAATTGTAGAAACTATAAAGTGAAGAATGATAATTCTAGAACCAAAGACTCAAGGAAAGTTGGTCGAAGTATACATGTACTACA
Organism: Meta bourneti; assembly: GCA_933210815.1. Lineage (NCBI taxonomy): Eukaryota > Metazoa > Arthropoda > Arachnida > Araneae > Tetragnathidae > Meta > Meta bourneti. The sequence goes on along the minus strand of OW119923.1, from coordinate 60,519,679 downwards.
ATTACCCATGTCTAGTGATATTTTGCAGAAAATAAAAATAATGCATAAAAATTTAACTCCTAAATAATGTATCTGTAATACGGAAAGTACTGGAACGCATAATACAAACAGAAACTAAATTCTGGTCATTGAAAAATGTAGAATTCTGAAAAATCACATCGCATGCTTGTCGAATTTCGACTTCTTGAGAATATTCTGAAATAGAGAAATTCGAAAAAGACGTTTGAAAAAATATTGATAGACAATAATGAATTATTTACAAAAAGAACACAAATTTGCAAAACTTAGAAATGCTCAAATACAACCGCAACATTTCGCTGTCTTAACTCAAATGCACAAACAGAATTCCAAATCTAATTTATAAAATAAAATATTAATTCGGGCGTTGCCAGATGCCAAATTAAAAAATCACGCTTTTATGATCAATGAGTTTTTTGTTTGGGCTTTTCATGTTTCATTATAAAATGTAAGTTGCGTAAAATGACGTATTTAAACTATCCAGTTTTCATCAATCAAATATCCATAAATTATTTATATTATGGAAATAAATAAAAAATGAGTTCAAACAATTAGAAGTTTAAATTATTTAAATATAATATTTTGGAAAAAAAAGTGTTCTTCGAGCAATACTGATAAGATAATTTATTGGAAAATTCGATTTTCGATCAATACTGGTAAAACAAATTGAGCTGGGTACCGCAATCGTTTTATGCTCAATGTTATTCCTATGGCAATTTCAGAATTGTTTTTAGCCCCCTCTGCACACCTAGGTTAAAGAGAACGGAGGTTAATATGTAGCTTGCGTTATTCGCAGGGTTCCAAAGTATAAGTGTACCAAATTTGGCGTGGATTGGTCAAACGGTGTAGATTGATATGGAGAACATACAAACAGACGCCAACTCTGCTTTATATGTATAGATTTAAATGTTTTTCCAATTAAAAAGGGGGCAAATAAAATGTTTTAAAATATTAACGAAATCTATTATATCAAAACCAACATTAGCAAGTTTTCTGGGTCATTCTCTTTTTTGACCCGAACCATCCAGTCTACCAAAAGTTTAAGGTCGGTCTAGGAGTGGTCGGAAAGATCTATGTTATGTTAGTCAGAAAAGCTGATAATTATTAAATCAAACGGCCAAGATGCGCAAGAAGGAGTATACAGTAGCGTTACGAGAAATCAAGAATTGGACTCTAAAACTCCACAGTTTACTTTCAACATTTCAAAGTTCTCCACCCCTGAGGCCCTGGGGTAGATTGTTACATTTCCCGGAACAATCATTCAATCCAGTCCATCATGATATGAGATATATGAGAAAAGGATATTCTAAAAAATTGAGTGTAACTAAAAAAATTACTAGACTGTGAACTCAATATATAGATTCACTTCATTATTTTCGCCAGAACATTTTTTTACGAGTTGGTTCTTTTTACAAGTTTAAAAGTATAGTGCCCAGTAAAAAAGTAAAGTGATTGCATGTTCTCAATCAATGTCAATTTTAATAATTAAATTAATCATGAAGGCACTTTAGAGATGTCCTTATGATGTTTCTTTCCTTTATTAAATTGATGAAAATACATTGAGGAACCATTGTAGAAGACTTTTCCATTCTTTTCATTTCACTTAGATTCTTTTAACTCAGCTGCTACTGTCTGTCTACCACGAGAATTGCTCCTGAAACAGTTTCGGTGGTGGCTGTCGCTGTAGAAACAGGGCTTAATTTTATTTTGTTTTTCGCGAATGTAATAGGCGGAATAAGGTGGTTTCCTAGAATAGATCTCGACAATTAAAACAACAGTATCAACGAATATATTTCCAATTTGTCACTAAGTGCGACCTTGTGACAAACTTGAATACTTTCTTTCAAACATCTCCTATGGAAAATAGGTCAGATCCGTTTGTACGGCAACAGACAGGGGCAGATTTTGCAACTAAAGCAGTTCTCATGGTAGACAGACAGTATGATAGTCATGAAAATTTTTGATTTTTATAAGAGGAGGTACTGAATGTTGAAAAACTCGGTTTTTTTTTCGGAATGTTTATTTATTACCGTCAAATTGTTCAAAAATGTTTATTTTATTTTATCATAACAAACTGCCCACCAGACTAGTTGATAGTTTGCATTTCTCAGGTCGATCCAACTTGTTAGTTCGATCTCTATGCTCTCGTTCGATGGAAGAATTCAATTTTCTTATTTTCTAGTTGTAGTACTATCAGAAGATAAAAGTATTTACTTCCAAACTGGGCTTTATAAGTGAAATAGGTATTGAAGAATCAATAAAAAAGCGGGATCTTAGTTCATAACGGATGTAGACTATACTAACTCAAGTTCGAGAACTGTGTTATGAGTAATGCAACCCAAACAACGTGAGATTTTAAAACGTTTTACTGAGATAAAAATTGAGAAGCACAAAAACGAATTAGGAAAATGAATTAAAGCAAGTGCAAAAATACCTTTCAAAATAATCAAGGAAGTGTACGAAAACTTTTGAACTGATTTACGCAACTATTTTAACGAAACTTCACGATATCATTGCCATCCATTTTCAACAAGCAATGGAAATGTCGTAAAAGTAGTTTATTTATATTAATTGAACACACGAAATTAATGTTTCGAAATGTCGAAGTATCAGGTTTCACAACAAAATGTTTTCCTGCAGAAAATATGAACAAGGCAGCAAAACAAGATTGTCAGGGTCGATTTAGAGTTCCACTTGAGATGCTCACAACAGGAATCCGTCTTACTTTATACTTGCTTCTTTTAAGATTTGAAGGCAGTCTAAAAATTTAATTTCTGCAAAACAATTTAGAGCGAAAATTATTGCAGACAATTTTAATACCAGTGCAGATTGTTACGCGAAAACGTTTAAAAACTGAAAACAATCTGTATATAATTCAAGTTTAAGCTGTTCAATTTTCTTAAATGTTGCACTGACAAAATCCGAAATACTCTTGAGTAAGACTCACGTATAAAAAATATAAAATGACAACAAAGCCTTGTATTTTGAATGAAGTTGAAAACCCAAAATCGTAAGTTCTAAGATTTATGGACAGCTTAAAAGAACTTTAAAGGGAAAAAACAATAAAATCATATGATATCGAAAACAATTTTCAGGAAATATCTATACATGGTTTGTTGGCGAACATATATACATGATTGTAAAGATAATTTTTTAAATATGGAAAAATTAAAAAATTGTATTCCAGACTATCAAAATTATGTGCAATGCCCAGTGGTTCATTCAATAAGCTACACAGAGAAAGATAATTAACAACTTATTTGAAATATTAACATTTTATGAATTGATCATCATTTGTTACTAATCACAAAAAATATAAGAACTCCCATTTTCGATATTAAAGAGCAATGTGGTAAAAATAAAATATGCATTGATGCATACAAAAGGATTTCTTATTTTTATGCATTTGGATAACAACTGCGAGCGTGGCATTGTATAAAAAATATTTATTTGAATTAATAAAAGTACCAGAAAGAGAGAATTGTGATTAATTAAAATTTAAAATATCATTAAATATTCATGTTTTGGATAAAACAAAATTTCGGAAGCTTAAAAAATTCAATTTTTATAAATAGAAATCCAGACAAGAGTTTCAATTACTGCAAAAGAGAATATCAATGCAATCAAACTGATAAAAATTTGAATCAGTATCACCCAGTGTTGATATTTGATACTGTGGTCTCAAGTTCAAAGAAATTATCCATTCAACAGTGACTTTTTTCGTTTCGAATTATAAAATACGTTTTTTAACAAATGTAATATTTTTGTGTGAATTAATTTCTTAACTTGTCTTTCTGATTATCCCAATTCGCAAGTTTACCTTTATCACTGGTCCTCAATCTCTGCACAGTTGTGACCTCATATCAAAGCTACTTCTGTTTATGATGCACTTCTCTAAAAACGATTTGTGAACTCAAATGTATTCCTAAGTTATTCTTACTAACTTACTTCGTAAAATAAAGCAAGACTGCGAGCACTAGGTTTGAAAGCACTGTCGACTCCAGCCTTTTACGCATGCTTAAAAATTACCAAACCGTAAAGTGCAGGTGCTTAAATATTTGACATCAATAAATACATTATGAATTAAAAAAGATTTATTCATACTATAAAACTTCCATTGCTTTCATTTAGAGATACTGAACTGATAAACTTATGCATGTTTGTTTTTGTTTAGTTTTTGAACATATGAATTCAAGTGAGTTGATTCTGTTTAACTTTTGTCTGAGATAGTGCAATGTTCTATGGTTGTGTGTATTTGTTTGGTTTTCCGCTCTAAGGCCATTTACCGCACTACATGGAACAAGTTTTTGTCAGACAATCTTGAACAACCAATAACAACTTTGAATTTTGATTCGGAAAAACTACAACAGTTCAATCCATTGTCTTCTCGGTATTTTTTATATGTAACCACAAGACAACCTGCACAATCACTGCTTAATAATATTTTTTTAATTGTGTTACGCAAATGAATGAAAAATTGCGATGTTTTTCAAACCAAGACACAACGAGAAACTTGTTATGCAGACTTTCAACAGAAATAGTTCAGTCGAAACACATCACTTGATAAATTACCTTTGAAAAATATCTTGATTCCCAACAAATTGTTCATAAATAGTTTGTCAATGATTAAACCCGACATCGCATTTCCAAACAACTTTTCAACCTGTGGCTACAGGGCATTCGTTCCAAACCAATGTAAAAAAAATCCCATCACAATTTTAGGTCTCCCGAGTGAAGTTGAAGAAACGAAGACAGGAAGTGGTGTTTTCCCACCGACAAGGTCACATCTCCATAATGAATGAGAAAGTGGCCGACCTTGGTGGGAGGAATGCTGCACAACAGCCTCTTAGAGAGCACTCGCATGCTAATCGGATCGGAATGCTCAAAGGGTGCGGTCTCCAAAACGAAGAATGGGTCTAGATATCACGATTTTAGAAAAAAATAGGGCAGCTTTTGAAAATAATTCATAAAACATGATATTTTTCCCAAAACAACCGAGATGAGATCCTTACGTTTTCTCGTTCTCTCCCTCACCAAGGCTTCTTTGAGGATATTATCGAGTACAGGCCCACGTCTAAGCTTAAGACTGTTTAAGATGAGAGGCCCTAGTAACAGGTTAAGATGATGAGCCATTTGAGAAATACAAAATGTATCCTAAGTAATATAATGTTCATATTAACAGCTTAGGACATGAGTACACAACAATAGATTTTCCACTGATCGCCTGCCGTAAATCTCGACGTATATATACGAAAGATCTTCCCGTTTAGATGGTTCTAAGGGATGCTCAACGGCCCTCTCTTTGATTAACTGGCCTTCAGTGTCAACTGGAGGGATGAGAGAAAGGGAAGATTTCGAATTCTGGAACTGAGAGGAGGTAATTTTAGCGATCGGTCGCCGCTAAAGACCCTAATCCCTTTTTACAGCTCTCACAGCCGAGGGAACAGATCCCTGTTTAAAAGTGCTAAGTCCTGTGTTTGATCAGTAATTATTTTAATTGTATTTTGGTTGTGTCGTAATTACCACACCACTCGGCCCAGTACATTACAGTAGTCTGTCTACCACGACAACTGTTCCGGATACAATATCTAGGTAATGGTGATCACTATAGAAACAGGGCTAGTACATTTTGAGTGGAGATGAGGTTTTGGTGGTGAGTGGTTTGGGGACATATTTCTGCGGGTTTTAGTTTTGTTTACCATTCGTCACCTTGAAAAGTCATTCTGTAGCCCCTTGCTATCGTATATCTTATCTCAAAAACGCCAGGAGAGCACAAAACAAAACATGGAGTTTCTTTTTGACATCCTTTCGGAAGACTCATTTACAGGCGCTTCTCACAAAAGAAACGGACAGGTGGGATATTTGGATGCTCTTTCTAGGAATCTTAAACAACAGTAAGTAAGCAGCAAGACCAATTGTCGCAAAGTTAGATATGTGACAAAATCGAATACTCCAATAATCCCCAATAGAAAAGTTTCGTTTCTAGGGCAACAGACAGGAATAAACTAAACGTCTGGAGCTGTTCTCGTGGAAGACAGACACTATTTATTGCTTAACGAGGGTAAAAGTATCTCACTTTTCTATAGAACAATTGTACAACTTAACTATAGTAAATAAAATAAAAATATTTATATATTTTTAAACTTAGTGTACACAGTAAAAGCCCTTTTCACGTTTCCTGGATCCCTCAGATGTCAAGCCCGCTTCCACGGTATTGACATGTTTATGAACACAAACTAAACTTTTTTAGTTTATATTTTTCCTTTCTACTCCCAAACTATGGCCTGCCCTTATTTAATCAATTAAAATGAAGAGTCACTGCTTATCGACTGTAATGTATAGATGGAAGAGGGTACAACCGGTGACCCTTTCTAGAAATGAAGTAACCGGCCATCGGCCAGTTCATATTCTTGAAATGATCGGTCTTTTGCTTTTCCCTTTAATCAGGAGCAAAGCAACGGAGAGGGCTATGACCTCAAAGCAAAATCTTGGTACTTTATTAAATGATGTCTTAAAACAATCGATAGGAAAATATTTTTGACATTGTCTCCTTGAAGTTAACAAACGTAGTATTATTCTTTCTCCTTCTATGTTGTCATCACGTAAAACGGTTATGTGACATAATCTATCTCATTAATCTTGCACCAATAACTACCACGGTGTAAAATTATCCACTCATATTTGTATAATTTATTGAATTTTTGTTTAAATAAAAAAATTCTTATTAATTAAACACAGAAATTTATGCTTTTTTAAAACTAAATTATCATATTTAAAATGAAATATACAATATTTACCCCAGTATCCGAAGCATCACATTTTTTCAAAAAAAATTCGCTTATAAAACACATATAGGACCTCCTCGAGAAAAGATACACAACTCAAAACGCAGATTTTTTTCGATTAACAAATGGGATTTTTGATGAACTTCAACGTAGAAATTGCTCGAAAAAGCAGAAAAACCTTCTAACCCACTGTCTTTCTAAACCTTCTGCCTAACATTAAATAAGAATCCAACTAAAATTACGTTTTTACGAATATATTCTGAAATATCACATAAGTTAACCAGTACCAAAATGTTTTTAAAAAGGCAGAGTTTAGAGTTTATATTAAAAAATATGGGGTTCTGCGGGGAAACTGAGGAATTACACTACGCATATTAGCAGAAAGCTCCGACAAACTAATACAAAATCGAATGCGTTTTGCATTGACAATTCCTTAACAAATTTCATACTTTGTACAACAATTGTAAGTAAATTATAAAAAAATTTATTGTTTCATACAAAACCTTAAAAACATGATAAACATAAAATATTTCTAAAAAGGAAGGAAGTTTGATTCCAATTTTTATAGAAAAGGAATAATGCAATCATTTCACATTTAATAATATAATCCCGTCAGATGGAAATAAGAAATGACACAATGTCTTTTATGTTAATGACAAACATCCTATAAAAGGTTGAGAACATGCCATCAAACTAATAACTACTCCTACCTTTAAAATTTCATAGGCCTAATCCATTGAAAATAAGAAACCAACATTACCTCGGACTGAATAAAAGTATCCATAAACACCGCGAACCTGCTGCACATGGCACAAACAGCGAAACGCTTCATCCACTATCCACACGATACGGAAACTTTTCCTGAACATCCCCTCATATCGCAAACTTGCGATGGGAGATCAGTTATGTACCAGCCTCCTGCACCCAGGCAAGTGTTGTTTTCACTCCTTCAGGTGGGCCGCCCCACGCTGCTAGAACGAGGAAGGAAGAAAGACGCCCCACCCTGCAGAAGGACGGGGGCAGAACGTGGGCAGGTAGGTCAAATGTAGTCCATATATGGGCCCCTGGAAGGTTCCCGTGCATCTATGACGCAGAGAAGGTCAAGGGAGCTCATTTTCATTGAAAAGACAGAGGCATGCTCGAAGGTGGGCCCTACGACCACGCGTGTTTGTGGAAAACAATTTCCAGTAAAGCTGTTGCACTGCCTGTCTTGTTGGGTCTCTGATGACAACAATACTGGAACTCTTATAATTTGATGCTAAAGAAGTTGGATTATGCGTCAAAATGATGAGGAGGTCGCAAAGGATGTGTGTGGAACTTTGAGTCGAAATCAATAGGATAAGTTGTGAAAGAAAGTTTCTTAACACTATGGTGGGTGTTGAATTCATGGGTTCATTATAATGTTCAAGTAAGGGCTGAGTCCAGAACTTTTTGTTAAATACTACACCTCTGGTAAGAATACTGGCGGGATTTTTACATCAAAGTAATTAAGTTTATCTTAAACCAGCGACTCCTAACTGGAGATACCTGGTACAGAAATACGATTAACGGCCAGATAGAGCACAGAATTTTTCAATACAAAATTACAATCTTTATGCTTTAAAATTCTTGATCAGTCGCTAGAATTTTTGCAAATAAAATAAATGCTGTCATTATGTATTAATTAAGAAAAGGATAGATTAAAAGCTTTATGTAAAGTTTATGTCAATCGACTTTTGATGAAGAGTTTGAAATAAAACAAAAATGTCAAACACTATCATTTGGTTTTAAACTTTCATTAGCAAGGTTGTTTCATTTACCGTTACACACAAAAATTGAGGCTGCATACTCATTTGATTTAAATGACAACAATCGTTTATGAGTTTACTCATGATCCCAACAGGCAAAATCCTAATACAGGTTTTACGAAATGCGCAAAATTGAATTTTTTCCTTTAATTTTTAAGACAGTCTAAAAATTTGCTCCAGTCTGTTCATTTTCTTCAGAATGTCAGGATGGTTCCGTATTTTTAATTCAATAACCCCCAGAATTATTGGTCTAGTACAGGGCCCTCAAAACACTTGTATCTTACTCCTCCAAGTCAGGCTCGATATTCTTAGTTTTAAATTAGCTGCTCATTGTTTCAGGAGAGGCAAGAACCTAAATTCAAAATTAGTACAATCATTAGAATTATCCGATAAAGAAAAATATTCAGATACCCTCCTGGTGAAATGAACGCATGATCTCTGACACTGCAGCTCAGTGTACTGTTCCTTTTTCAACAAGATGGAAGACTCACTGATATAAAATAGTTTAATTTGAGACTGTCTACCCGTGCATCTTACAACCCATGTACATGCGTTTTGGAGCATTGCACTGTCATGTATGGGACAATCACTTATTTTAGTCATGAAAGTAGCTGTATCATTGCTTCTTCTATAAAAAATCAAAAAACCTTTTTAAAAAAACATCTTCCCATCAAGTAATCTTATCACAAATTTTGTGTATATGTGATTTTTCTGTACAAAAAGAGAATAGCAAGCCGTCACATACGGGACACCTCTCTCTCTCAATATGCATACATATGGGACAACCCGAGATGTCACATACGTGAAGGCTTGATATTAGCTCTTTTTGTACAGAAAAAATTAAGATCTATCCGAATATTTGAGATCAACTAACTTGAAGGGAAGATGTCTTTTTATTTGTTAAGAATAAAAAAGTACAGCTATTCTCATGACTAAAAATCTGTGTGTGACTGTCCCATACGTGACAGAGAATGCCCCATTCAACATAACTAAAACTGATAATGGAAAATTGAAAATGTTAATGTAATTTTACATTCTGCATGAAATTGAAACGATGCCTCGATCAAACTTTTTTATAAGAGCTAAAGAATGTATGAAGAAAATATTTTTAAAAAAGGTAAATCATCTACCTGAAATTGTAATTATCTTTAAAAAGCACGACACACGGTTCAAATGTGAAAAGTGTAATTTGAAACAAAATGTAAAAAGAATACGAGTACTTACGATGAATACGCAATTATTCCCATGAGCGCCTTGCTTTATTATCTAGAAAGGGAAAAAAGAATAAGAATAAAAGAAGAAAAACAAAATTATAATTAACATTTCAATTATATTTTTGAAAAGACAGAAAAAAGCAAGTCTAGAAAATTATTACTATTCGATAATTCTTTAGTTTCTAATAATTCCAACCACATGAAATTTCCGCCACTAATTTGGCATTCTTTTAGAAGTAGGTAATAAATAATGCTTATTTACAATTTTTTAGGTTACTGCGTTATTAGGAAGATAGGACAATCCTTGCGTCGGAAATCCCTTGGAAACAAGCATATTTCACACAAACCTCACAGAGAAAATAGTTCTGTAAAATATTATTCTTTAAAAAAAAGTTAACATCTAGTAAAATATACTTTATTAGTTCCCCTCTCAATATCTTCATAAAGCAAGATGGGCCACTAATCGCTGACATTTTAAAAAGTGGGTCGTGTTTAACTCAACAGTTTATGACCAAATCATCGTGTTCTCAGTACTTGAGGTACGTCCTGCTTTTTATTTCATATCTTATGGTGTCTATCACCAAATGACCATTCTTAACATTGCTTTGTTTCTTAAGTCAATAACCAACTCAAACCAAAACCAGCGTTAAAACAAATTTTCTCAATTTCATAAATATTTTCAAGTTTTGAGACAACCCTATTCCTTCAAAAAAAAACCGCATGCAGCTAAACTTAAAATCTCTCTGAACATGAAGAAAACTCGCAGCCACATATCTGAACCTAACAAAAAATATTTTACCGCCGTTTCCTTTTTTTTTATGAATCTTTTCTCCGTGGAACAAGTACAACTTATCTCGGAAGAGTGTCTATCCTCATCTAAATGCGCCAAGTAATGTAAAATGTTGAGAATTTCCGTTGGAGATTTCGAATTACAGTAGAACCTTGATTATCCGAAGTAATGTGAACCCAGACCATCTCGAATAACACGGACTAAGTCACAGAACAGTTCAAACCGAAATACTGAAAAAAGTTACTGTACATTATGTTACCACAACTGATGCTGAAAGATTCATAAAGCTAGGATTCAGAATAATCTACACTCGAATGTGTACACGTATGTATTTCTTGTCATAATTTCATAATAAATCTGGACGACTGTTACGCGCTTTTTTTAAACTCCTTTGAATAAGTCCTTAACGGTCTTCTGTTTGGCAGCACTTTTTCGTCTTTTGGGACAAAGCGCGCGCACTTTGTGCTGGCTTAAAAAAACCTAGGTATCAAATTCAGCTCGCATAAAACGGACACTCAGTTAATCGGAGCTCGGATGATCAAGGTTCTATTGTTGGGTTTTATCGATTGAAGACAGAGTTTTTATACATTAAAAATAAATTTTATTACGTGACCAAGTCTTATGGTTTAAAAACATACAAGAAGTCTGATCAGCTCATGATCCCCAATCTTTCTTCACTTTTATACATTCAAAGATTTACATTCTTCAAATTTATGTGCCCCACACGGCACTATAATTGGAGGTTTGAGACCGATTCCAACATGCGGCCCCATCGGTTGTAAAACCTCAGCAGATGTATTACAATTCAACATATATATATACATAAATCTAACAAAATATTTTTCTAATAATATTTTTAAATTTATTTAACAATAAAGGCTTTGTTAAAAAGTCAGCCAAATTATTTTCCGATGAAATATAATTTACGTTAAATAGTTCATCTTTTATTAATTTACGAATAAATTTGTACTTGATATCAATATGTTTAGTTTTCACATTTTCCTGACTATTTTTTGAAAAATAGATAGCAGATTGATTATCACAATATACTTGGGGTCTTATGTAATCACACAAACTTAATTCATTTATAATTCTACTAAACCAAATAACTTCTTTAGTGCAATCGGTTAGTGCAATAAATTCAGATTCCATTGAGCTAAGAGCTATGCACTTTTGTTTAGAAGATTTCCATGATATTGGGATGTTACCAAAATAAATTAAATAGCCACTGCTTGAATGTCTGTTTGTGAGACCACATCCCCAATTTGCATCAGAAAAAGCAATCAAATTTGAACTTTCTACATTGGAAAGATTAATTTTAAAATCCTTTGTAAGAAAAACATAGTTCATAATATCAACAACGTAAGACCAGTGTTTGTAAGTATAACCATTACAAAACTGAGACATTATATTAACAGCAAATGCAATATCTGGTCTGGATCTATCTGACAAAAACGATAAACATCCTATTAAGGAACGATAGGGAAATTTCCTCATTAAATCATTTTCAATTATTTCTTCCTCTTTAACCTTATCAGGTAAGTTAGAACCAATTTTAAAAGGTAAATTCACAAAACTTTTAGGAAGATCTTTGAATTGTGACATTAATTTTTCAATGTAGGTAATTTGATGTAAATAAATCGAATTTTCAATTTCTTGAAAGTTTACGCCTAACAAATATTTAGTTTTACCTAGGACTGTAAGATCCAATTTTTTGTCCAATAATTCGATTACTTCATTTATCAAATGTTCCCTTTTTGAAAACAAAACCATATCATCTACATAAACAATTAAAATTACATCTTTAAATTTGTAGACACAATTATACCAATTTAACTGAGAAAATCCTAATTTAGTTAAAATACCGTCTAATTCCAAATTCCATTCTCTACCACTTTGATGCAGACCATATATAGCCTTTTCCAATAGACATACTTTGTTTTCGGATCCTTTCAGCACAAATCCTTTTGGCTGTTTCATGTATATAGTATCCTTAAGGTGTCCATATAAATATGCACTTTTCACGTCAACTTGACAGTGATACCAACCCAACATAGAAATCAATAGTACAAACAATAATTTAACAATAGAAAAATTCACAACTGGTGAAAAAATATCTTTAAAATCAATGCCGGGTTTTTGCTTAAAACCTTGAGCAACAAGACGAGCTTTATACCTTTTAGGTATATTGTTTTCGTCCATTTTTATGCTGTACACCCACTTACTTCCAATTATGGTTGTATTTGGGGGTGTGTCCACTAATTTCCATACTTGCCTATCCTTCATTATCTAAATTTCTTCGTTCATGGCAGTATTCCATTTAATTTTATCCTTACTTGCTTGCGTTTCTTCATAACTTTTGGGGATTTCGACATTGTAACACTGATCATACATGTCGTACATCTGTTGGTCTAAAAAATTAGATTCATCACTAGAAGTAGATGGCACATTAGAAATATCCACATTAGGATGTTCAGTTTCTGGCTTAAAATTGAAATTTACAGGATCAAACCTAATCTTATTTTTAGTACAGTACTTTTTAATATCATTTAAAGATCTCATTCTCAAATTTTCAGGAGAATAATAGTATACATCTATCCTATTGCTTTTATTTCTAGGTTTTTCGATTCTTCGCCAATTTGAAATGTTAAGACTTTTTAAGACCTCAGTTTTAACTAAATCTTTAGAATCTAAAACTTGAGTTTCACTTTCCGATTTTACTTTTATATTTTCATTTGATTGATAAATAGGAATATTAGAATTAAGATCGAAAGAAACGTACTCAAAGTTTTTACCAAATAGTACATCAACAGCTTTCTTACTTTCGTCGATATGAACATGGACTGTTTCAACTATTCTCTTCTCGTTTGGGATATATATTCTGTAACCTTTAGTTTTCAAACCATATCCTGTCAAAATACCAAGTTTTGCTCTGGGTTGTAATTTATTTCTCTGTATTTTAGGAATATGAACATATGCCAAAGAGCCAAAAATTCTAAAATGTTTTACTGATGGTTTGAAACCAGTCCATATTTCGTTAGGAGATATACCCTCAGTTAATTTGTGTTCGCATCTATTTTTAGTATGAATAAATGCTAAAAGTGCTTCTGACCAAAATTGTGGTTGTAAACCACTGTCTTGAAGCATAGCTCTGACACAATCCATGGCTGTTCTATTGAACCTTTCTGCAACGCCATTTTGTTCAGGGGTATAAGTTGAAGTTCTTTCGATTTTTATTCCTAGATCATTTAAAAACTTTTTAAATTCTTTGTGACAAAATTCTAAACCATTGTCAGTTCGGACACATTTTAACTTAACATTTAGCTGTCTTTCAGCTTTAACCAAGTATTTTTTAAAGTAATCAAAAACTTCATTCTTATTTCGAATAATATAAACAGTTACTTTACGTGAAAAATCATCAATAATAGATAAAAAGTATTTGTTTCCACCTAGAGAGTTAACTGGAGCAGGACCCCACAAATCCATATGGATCCTTTCCAAAACATTTTTAGTTTTCCTTTCGTACATATAGTTTCTTTTTAAGGATATTCTAGTGGATTTAGCAATAGCACAAATCTTACAATTTTTATCTATATTCTTACAATTAAGTTTTTCAATTCCTTTTACACAATTAATTTTACTCATATTTTCAATTAAGGGCATGTTAACATGACAAAACCTACGGTGGGCTTTTTCTAGATCTAAACCAGTTACATATGTATAATTTTTAATCTTGGGATAACCTTTCAAGATATACAATTTTCCAATTCTGGGAACAGTAAACAAATATTTATTATAACTATTATAAATAATCATTTTGTTATTTCCCCATTTAATTTGGTTTCCCACAAGGTCAATACGAGCACCACTAATTAAATTTCTTCTCATATTAGGCGAGTATAACACATCTTTTAAAGTTATATCATAATTTCTGTTTCTATCTAAAACTGTAAATTGAATATCACCCATACCTAATACTTCCGAGGTGCTGTCCTTGTCTCCGACTAGGATCTTCTGTGGTGGTAGTTTTCTGAATGTCGTAAACATATCACGTTCTTTACAGAAGTGAGCAGTTGCAGCAGAATCAATGAGAAATTCCCTCGGTCTTTCATTTGGAAAATTTGAAACTGCATAGGCACGTTGAAGATCAGTTTTTGGATTGTCCTCCATATAAAATAATTCACCACCAGGTTTCTGCCGATTGCATTTCTTGAAGCACTTCGATTCGTAATGTCCCGACTTTTTGCAGTAGTTGCAGAATGGTCGCGGCCCCATACGACAAACTGTCGACTTTCTTGGGCTTGAAGGAATTAATTCAGGGTCCAGTACGCATCTGCTGTGATCAGGAGTAGACGCCCGTGTCTCCTTGTATCTAGATGACTTGTTTCTTGTAGCATAAGCATCGGCCACGATACTTAATTTTGTGTCTTCGTCCTTCCGCTTCAGGTCGATCCGGCTGGATTCTGTTATTAAATGTTTAGACAAATTGTCTAGCGTGAACTCGTTGTCATCCATCCTGTATAGCAGTTGTACCAGATTATCGTATTCGTGAGGCAAATGTCTTATTAGTTGAAAGCAAACTAAGAGGTCTGGGATTTCGAATCCACCTTCTTTTATCTGTAACAGCTTCTCATGCACTCGTTTGCAGAAGAGTCCAATGGATTCGTCCTCCGGCTGGTAGCGGATTGAAAAGAACTCGTCCACAAGGCCTGCCAATCGTGCTCTAGATGCTGGTTCAAAGTTGGTCTTTAATATATCCCAGGCTTCCTTACCGTCCTCAGTAGATGAAATTAAGACTTGATATTTTCTGTCTATGCCCTGGTAGATAGTTGTGTATGTCCTCTGCTTCCTATAACGATAGTCTCTTTTTTCTTTTTCTGGAGCATCTTCCAATAATAGAGGTTCCGTTTTAGTGATAAAATCCCAGCAGTTCCGGTCAATTAGCAATACCTTCATGTCCGTCTTCCACGTGGCATAGTTGAAATCCGATAACTTCGGGAAGGAAAACATGGACATTTCTTGAATACCCATCATACTGGATACCGGTAGTGGCAGAATTCAGGTTCAGCTTAAGGTCTGTGGCCCATAACCAATTGTTGGGTTTTATCGATTGAAGACAGAGTTTTTATACATTAAAAATAAATTTTATTACGTGACCAAGTCTTATGGTTTAAAAACATACAAGAAGTCTGATCAGCTCATGATCCCCAATCTTTCTTCACTTTTATACATTCAAAGATTTACATTCTTCAAATTTATGTGCCCCACACGGCACTATAATTGGAGGTTTGAGACCGATTCCAACATCTATTGTACGTCGTACCACCAAAGGAAACTCAAAACCTTCCACCTAGACACCCCAGTTCATCTGATTCACTTCTCTCGCCTCGTGACAAATATTCACTACCAACTTTGATTATGAAACTACTCGTATGTTGGGGTTTTTGTTTGTTGCGCAGATTTTTTGCTCTTTCAAAAATCTCATCACCTTTCAAACAATACCTCACCAAAAAACAAACACAAACTTGTGAGGAAAGCACTTGATACTGCAATTTGAGATGCATCAGTCTACAAGATCCCCGTTCTTTCTGATTTGCTCATCAGGATGTAAGACGTCTGAGCTTTAAACGTAGCGTGAGGCTTCCACTACGGTGAAAAAAATTGCCCCAGAGCCATCCAGCTCCAGTCTCAGAGCCATCTAATTGCTGCGAGTAGCTCGTTTTTTATAAACAACTCGTCAGAAACGAGAGAAACAATTGCCAGTTCATGCAACGCATCCGAACGAGCTACGCCAATAAAATTCGAATTTAGGTGAGCCATTATCTGCGCAATCATTTCCAAGATCGTTTAAAACAATCGTTTTAAATTAGTATCCCTCGTTAATGTCATCCGTAAGAAACAACTTGATACTGATTTTGATGACAGCGTAAAGATGGCGTCTTCTGACGTGCTCATCCAAGAGAATAAAAAAGAAAAAAGCCTAGATTTTTCAAATCGGTAATGAAGATTTCTATCCAATTAGAAACGCCGAGGTAAAAAAGAGAAATTCGCCGCAAGAACGATGTTCCTTGTTACATAGCACTTAAAATAGGAAACAGGTTATTTTGCATTGCATTCGAAGTTCGTAATATTTTGATATTGTTGTATCAATTCTCAAAATAACATTAGAAGTTTCTTGTTTTACAATCATCAACCACATATTTCATTACAAAATTTATTTATTCCACTGAAGTGATTACTTAAAAAACACATAAGTGGGGAACACACATTTTTTTATATCTACAGCATAATTGACTTAAGGCATTTTCAAATTTATTTAAGTAGGGTTACCAGAACTAAAAGTTGAAGTTCCTGACAAACTTAGTCATAATTTCGGACCTTTCGGGAAAAGAGTGGGCATATAAAATTCAATTGATGGGGTATTAATAAAAAATACTTTTACATTGAAGCGTTCAACAAATATTGTTATAAACAAGAAAAAGAACAGTATTACAAAAAAATACCTTATAAATAAAAAAATTTAACTAGACACATGCAATTCCGAACTGCATTTAATAACTGATTCATTTTTTGTACACAAAGCTACTCAAGCAAAGCAACATTTGGATTGAATCGATTGATGAATTAGTTATTTCTCTGAAAAATCCGGACAATTTACAAATGCACGCAAACTTCTGACTTGTCCGGACGTCTGTTAATTCCAACACACCCAAGTTTATATATAAATGCGCCTCCATAACCAACATACATAACCATAACCTATTTGTACCCCTTTCATAATATACAACCTTGTGACGTCCTTTCAAGAAATTAAGCAAAATAGTGACCAATAATTTACTGTAGATAGAAAAAACATGCTGAGGCACAAAACACTAATCACAGACGCTACATTTTATCCAAAGTTCAAACAACTTTCTAACTGAAGTCATCATTGATATTATAGATTTGGAATTTATTTTAAGAATCACCAAACCAAATTCTCGGCTACGACGAGACGATCTCGTGGAACGATTTTTTTAACATCCATCCTTCCTCGGATATCGTAGCTGTCCAAGAGCTACCAATCCGAGGTTGCTTCAAGAATTGCCATGACCTTTAATCTTTACACAATGAAAATCCATTTCAAATTCCAAATGAAAATGTAGTAATAAGCTTTCAAATTTTTACATTTTCCACAACAGTTTTCGTCATCTGACCGCGGTTTAAAATTGCTTGGTGTTGTCTTCAGATCTTTCCCTTCAGGTTTGATCCCTGACCGTCGCCAATAGCCCGTTGTGTTGCTTCAGTGCGACGTTAATTAAAATACCTACCTACCAAAACAGTTTTACGGAAATCATAAGCAAAATATAAAAGATATTAATTTTACAAGTGTCGAACAGATAATTAAATACACAGATTGATTTTTTTTCATAAAAATTTTCAAAAACTAGTATAAATCTCTTCCCATGATTAAGTGTCTTCATAAACATGCACTAAAAATATCCCTAAAACTGATTAAGTCTTTTCGGCACAAAGCAGGCGAAAACAATGTTCTACCAACCCTTGCTCTACGAGATATATGTGTATATTATTGAGCAGAAGAGCTTTTAAACGGTATCCAAAATTTCTTAGATTCTTAGTCATAAAAATTTAATAACGCGCATAACTTTTAAAATCCATTTTTACAAGAGTTTGAACACAAAATATAAATAAATCGATTGAGTTTAAAAAAGTCATTTTTCGATCAATATTTTAACGACAGATAAAAAGTCACAGGAGAGCTCAAAGGAATCGGATAATACATTAATATTAAACTCCTCAGAAGCTTTACAATACACCTATGTGAATATTTCCGGTTTCAATTCATTCTCAAGCGTTTGGTTAAAATTTGGGCTATTTTCTATCATTTTAAAGTTCGGCATATTACACTTTAAGCTGTGAAAAATGTGAACCTCTATTTAAAAAGTCCAAAACTAACAGAATCATCAAACCAGTTCACCCTACAAAACACGAACGGAGAATCCAAAACTCACAATAAACCAGAGATTATCCTCAAAAGATATTCTATTCTTATTAAAAGACGAGGAGAAAAATGTGTATTGATCCCTATTTTAGAAGGATACGTTAAATTAGAGTGCCACTAATTCAACTTCCATCAACTTCATTTCAGGGAGAAGCAAAGTAAAAAAAATGAGAAGAGAAAGAAAGGAAAGATCTTAAACTTAGCGTGTGAGACCGTGGAACGCGAGCATCAACCTACAGTTACTGAGCGTGGAGGCTATTTTTGATTTGGGGGAACAAGGAAAATTATTGTTTCAGCTGTTGATGTAACACTCGCGTCGACGCTAGAAGTTAATCGTAACGGAACTTCGGTTTCGGATGAAAATCGCATTTTTTCTGCTAGACGTTGAGCGAGAATGATTTCATTAATTAAAGAGGCGTCGAGACCGAAATAATAATACTCGGTCGAAACGCGAATGTTCGAAATGTAGTGAGAATTGGGATGAAGTGTTCGTTTCATGCATCTACCGAGGAAACATTTATATGGTTGATAATAAAGGAATTACTGTCTTCCGCAGTCTAAATACTAATAGTAAACGTCATTGAAACAAACTGTTTGCAATGTGTGGGTAGGTAGGAATATTAATTATAATCGCAAGGCTATATTAAACAATTTGCCTCTGATCATTAAAATTAATTACTGTAATGCCGTCAATACGGCGACATCCCAACGCTAAGTCGTAATTATAAGAAAATGAAACAAAAACTGTTTTCTAAATAATTACAATGAAATTTATTTAATCAGTGTTAGAAATAGGTTTAGAAAAACGGTGATCAGGCCCTTCTCCTTCAGCTTCAGCACTCCTCTCCCTAACACCAAATTACATAAAGGGCCCTAGTACTTAGTAAAATGGCGGGTTCTCTTCAAGAAAGCCAATAAATATTTTAAGCACTCAATGTTCAACTTGCACATAATAACTTTTCTCTTCCCTTTAATTTTTTCGCTTTGCTTTTTTATGTATAACTTTATACTATAAACACAAAGACAAGACTTATTAATAATATTTTAACAAAGAAAACAGACTGCGCAATCACAGAAAACTCCGAATTCCCAGCCTGCTCATAATACTGTGCAATTGGAGACCTCCCCCTCCCCACACACATGGGAGGCCTGCAGGTCAAGATTGCATTTAGGGTTTTATGGCATAAGGGTCCGGAACCCTGCGGGGGATACAGTAAAAACATTCTATTAACTTTTTCCACGCTAAACTTTATTTTCAATTATCGTACTTCTTTTAAGTCATGACTTCGGTGTGTTTCAAAGACAAGGCATTAATTTTGATCATCAGTTTAGGAAATCCCGTGTTTTATACTTATGAGAAATTTCATAGGAACTTGTACAGTATCAGTTCGAAGAGAAAAACATCACCATAAACAGTTTATATTTCCTTATTCGTTTCTCCTGTCTTCTACTTCACTGTCGAATGTTTCAAGAAACGTCGAAATTTTATTCTACATCGTCTTTTACAAATGCCGAAAAGTTCCATAACATTTATTCGAAGAAAACAATCGCGATAATTAGAGGGTTGACTCAAAATAAATCTGTTTCACGATAAGGAAATGAGGCGGTTAAAACTTTGGAAATTTGCCTTCGAAAACTCGTCAGCTTCAAAAAACAGAAAGGACGAAACATTCCCGATACATAGTAGCAAAAGAATGCATGTGCTCTTCTCCACTCAGTAGTCCTCGTAAAGTTTTCAGAGCTGGTTGCTGTTTTTTATCAGCCATTTAACTGTGAAATACAGCCCTCGTTAAAATAAAAAATACCTTGTTGCCTTTTCCAATGAGTCAGCAGCACGTCTACCCCATCGCTTTCGGATTTTTCCCAAAGCCGTGTGTATGTTTGTGCACACTCTTCCTCTTCAACCGACAGATATTTTGGTTCTTATAAACATGACTCCGTTCAGTCTCCGTTAAAAATAGGAAACTTAGCGGAGCGTTTTGGGACTTCATTCACGTTTTGAGACAGTCGGCAGTGAATCTCAGCGTTTGGACGGAGACGGACGTCAGTCTTGGATTCGGTGTCTTGAACTTGGTCCTCGACTTAAAACAATAAACCTCTTTAATATTTACTGCAAATCTACAATGCACACACTATTATACCATACACCCATTCAAAAGCATTTCAAAACTGCAAGTGGTAAAATTACATTCGATTCAGAAGAAACGTTAAAAATAAGTACAACTACATTCGCAGAAATTATTTTACACACAAAGGTAAAATATAATCTTGGCCAGACTGGTAGTTAAATGGGTACAACTTCAAAAAATGACTAATAAGATATAAAACACAAATATTGTCAAGGCCATTCGGAAAGACTTAGTTTCTGGAAGTTTAACCTATTCAACTACTATTTTGGCTGAGATTATTTTGCTCTAGTGGTAGTAGGTGCAGTCATAGACATTTTTAAGCACTTTTTATTAGTGAGATTTTCTTTTAGTTTTACTCATTCAACAATTTTACCAAACGTTTGGAACAGAATTCATCACATAAATTTTTAGTTTTATAATATTTGGTGGATAACTTATTGAGCTCAGAGAGAAGATATCAGAGTATGATACGTATTTTCTGAACAATATGAATTAATTTCACTACCCTATTTAAGGGGGGTAAATGGTTTCTTTAGGTATGAAAATTTTCACATTGCACCTCTTGAAGAGGAAGTTCACAAACAGAATCTCATCACGAATATCCAACTCTCTGGCATTTTCATATCGAGTAACTTTCTTAACAATGAAACAACAGAAGTTAATTTTCCAGAATTTACAAAAAATCAAGACTCAAAAACATAAACTCAGAATAAAAAAGTCAAATATTTGTATTTGCAAAACAAACAGTAGCGAAAAAAATTATTACATAAAAAACTTTAGGTCTGCCCACTTACCAATTCAGCCTCTTTTCAACAAGCGAAATGTTTGGATTGCTATTTAAATGTATGCAACACCATCCCGTCAGGCGATCCAGTTTCATTCATTCTAAGGATCAGATCTCGTTCAAGAAAAATGCAGCCACTTACTGGAACGAGCCTATCTTCTCACGAAGATAGGAAATGCTTTGACTGTGACGTCAAAAGGTCAACGGGTCAACCATTTGTTTACACGATAAAAATGACGACACGGGGAGGAACATCAAAAAGTATCAAAAAATCGGAATTCACTTCCAACGTTTTTAGCTTTGGCCGTTCAGATGAGATTGAGATGGTTGGAATGTGACGAAATCGGGGCCGTCTATCTTCGCCTGATAGCCATCCATCCGTTAGCAAGGTGTTACTGAAGAGGAAACCGGTGGATTTATATAAACTCTGGTCCAATAGATAACCCGAGAATTCTGTTTGGTCTAACAACTCAGGACTTGGATAAGGTTTCGTTAAGTGGTCTGCTGCAGTAATTCACGTTACAGACGCGTGTTTTTAAGTCAAAATATAACTGATTGATCTCAAAAACTACTCATCATTTTTTTTCACTATAGTCATCAAATTTTTAAATCGCAACGGCTTCTCGGACGTTGCAATGTAACTTTTGAAGGTGGATGGAGGGCGTTTTAAACAGAAAAAAGGGCCCTTTTTTCAGCTTATGGTGTATCAATGTTGTTTAAGATAAAATTGAAATTATAGGGACATAGAACTGCAGCAAAAATTATACTGTCTGTCTATCACGAGAGTTGCTCCAGAGAAGTCTGCCCCTGTCTGTTGCCGCAGAAACAGACCTTACCCTTTTTTCCATAGGTGATTCTTGAAAAAATGTATTCAAGTTTGTCACATGACATTTTGGAAATAGATTTGTCCTGAATTTTACTTTTAGCTGGGAAAATCTATACTTGTAAACCTACATCTTTTCGCCGCCAACAAACGGGACAAAAATAAAATTGCGTCATCCCGAGAATCACCCCTGCTCAAAATGAGCGAGCCCTGTTTCCATAGCGATATCCCACCCAGAGTTTTGGTATCTGGAGCAGTTCTCGTCGTAGACTAGCTTTTCAAGAACAGAAATCAAATACAGATGTGTGCGTGCACATATAACCTCACCAAAAAGGGCATAAGTCAAATTATCTGCTGGGTAACTTTGTTGAAAATTCGTTCCTGTTTCATTTCAAATTGTGAAATTTGGAGTCAAAAAGCAATTCCAGAGTATTTTTTAAAATTTGTAAATTAATACCAGATACGGGCACATGGTCACATGAGGATTTCACTTTGAAAAGTCGTTGTCAGAACGTGCCTAACCTAACATTACGTCAGCCCCGAGAATCCTCCCTACTTAAAATGAGCGTCTCTGTTTTCAGTGACCACCACCCAAATTTGGTGGTGGCACCCTCCACCCCAGATTAATATCCCTAATTCATCATACAACCGAAGCCGATTACTGTTGACAAATTTATTTAGAAGCGAAAAACTTATTTCAGCTAGGTTTAATGTTTCTGGAAGACAATGGGTACATATGCTTTTTTTAAGTCGTACCCCTTAACGTCAGGAACAGCAAAATACAAGAATTGATTTTGAATTTTATATTTTGTTTCAATGTAAATTGTACAACAGCAGAAGTGCAAATATTGTTATCAAGAGGTGAAAGTACTTCACAGTACTCGTTTGAAGCGTTTTCTAAAAGTTGTAGAATATGGAAAACAAAATTAAAACCGCAAATGAAATTAGTTCAAATTTAATTAAATTATATATTATTTTAAAATAAGATTGAAACTCGTGTATACAAATTTTGTTCATAAATATAATCTTAAATATGAGATAAATAAATTTTCAGAATCCTTTCACAGAAATATGAAACCTTTAGGAGTTTGATGAAATAAAAATGACATAAATACACTCACAATATTTTCTTGACGTACCTTTGCAACTTAAGGCATAGAGGTATGCTTTCTTCATCTTTTTCGAACTTTGAAAATTTGTGGTCTACTAGAAAGTTTCCAAACCGACCTATTCCCTAAAGCGTTTCGCGGTGTTGCTTAGCAAGATTAATATCTACGGGCCCTGTATAACATATGGTACAGATAACGGGTACGTAAACAGTTAGTAATTTAAAGCGATAAAAAAGCAACTGGATAAGACATAGATCATTTGTCAGTCCAAAAGGTAAAAAAGACAATTGTTCAAGACATGTCAGGAATATTGATGCATGAATTTTAAAAACATTTTTAGATAAAATAACGACTTTTAAAGATCCTTTATATAATTCTTTATAATTATTAAAGACACTGATTAAAAAAGCTATACAAAAGAGAGCATTTAAATATTAAATGTGGTTTGAGTGCGGTGTTAAAAACTAGGATAGCAAATCTTTTTTACATTTTAATATGATAGTTTAATCAAATAAACTTACCTTTTCTCTTGAATAAAAAATTTATTTTCCTTTTGCAGTTCTTGGATGAGTATATTTTAATTTACATCAAGATCTTGCGTACTTTTATTGTGCGTATTTATATTTTCATTTTGCAATCATTATACTGGCATAATGACTACACACAAAAAAACAGCGGTCCGTTTTCTAATCTAATATTGATCACCAGTCTTGTTTTCTTAAATAATATTGCCCGGTTTGAAGAGTAACGGACTAGCAACCGGAGGGTTGCGAGTTCGAATCCAACCAAAGACCGTCGTGTACAAAAGGGGCTGGTGCACGTCAAATCTGTCGTGGCCTCAAATGTCCTCACGTTGGCGTGGTGTGAAAGTCTGGATAGTTGGGTGCAGCTCAGGTGTTACCTCGTCATCTGACCGTGGTTCAAAATTATGTAATACATGGTGTTGTCCTCGGATCTTTCCCTTCGGGTTTGATCCCGGACCGTCGCCAATAACCCGCTGTGTTGCTCTAGTGCGACGTTAATTAAATACCTACCTACCTTAAATAGTATTAATCAAGAAATATTGCATGCACTGAAACACACACTGGTTCAAAGATACTAAATGTCTTTACAGTTTGAAGAAAGTTGGTCCACAGTTGTATATCGCAGAGGGTAATCAGGCACGCTCCAGTACAAAGTTAGATTACGCCCCCCCCCCTCCAGAACCAACGATGACGAACTCATCAATAAATAAAAATATATATAACAAATGTATAACTTATAGAAATTTACTGTTTTCTTACCTTTTTCTTCAAAGAATTGTTGTTCACATACTGGGTGGTCATAAAGCAATTCCCCTATATACGAGCCCGTAGCAACTGTCAACGAATCGGAATGAAACTTGAGATTTAGAAAAATCAAGATATACGCTCATAAAATATGTAAATAATAAGAATCGAGCTCTCACGGTTACGGATACAGTTAACAAATTTTGAGAAATGCAACAAGCAGCATTGATAATGCACGAAATTTGCATAAATCCAAAAACACCTATCACAAAATGCCAATTGGTAACCACCGTTTTAGGTATGTCATTGCAACAAGTTAATAATATTTACGGCTGTAAGTTTAGTCAGTAGGGTGTCTTTGCCGGGTGCGTGAAGCACCATTACATGAATGGTCAAATTATCGCGGAGGCATCGCTCAATTTCGTCGAAACCGTAATCTGCGACGAGAAACGTGTTCTGTTCGAGCTGTGCATGATTGGTGCCAAAATTTGAAGAAACGGCGTGCACTTAAGCTGGACGACCATCCCTTCCTACCGAACATGTTGCGGAAGTGCATGACATTATTAGTCAAAATTATCAGGTAACTGCAAGGGGTGGTTGTCTATTTTCCGAAAAACTATGATCATAAGATTCTACGATTTGTACTCCACATATTTTCATATAGATTCCATCGAGTGTAGATGTTGCAAGCGGCTGACGAACAGCTACGTTTAGACTTTGTGAATGAATTCAACCTATGGTATGACCATGATAACAGCTGGCCTCTACGCGTACTGTGCACTGACGGAGCACATGTTTCAAACGTTTGTTAGAACTGCACTTCGGTGACAGAATCATCTCCCGCCTTTTTCCGTTTCCGTGGCCACCACGATCTCCTGACCTAAGATTAATGTACTTCTGGCTATGGGGATATTTGAAATCAAATTTGTACAAGGAGTATTCTAGAAGTGTGTCTGACTTGAAAAAAGCCATTAAACGAGAGGTTCTGTATACATCTTGTTCAATGTTACATGCGTCAGTGGTGTCCACAATATCCGCATGCAATGTGTCATCATATTGAAGGTGGCCGAAGTGGAGCATTTGTAACAAAGGTAAAATGTTATGGTTTCTATTTGTCTTACCTCTTTTGATGTTCACACTAATCTTCTTTGATAGTGCTCTTACACAGTTGTTTAAAGAACTACAGATAAAATTTCAACAACATTTTTAGTTTTTCACTGTGCCGATCACTTTCGAAAAAAAATTAGTGTTGCTATTCGAACTTTGTAAATTATATCTGTAACCGTGAGAACTCGATTCTTGTTATTTACATAACTCTCTCGAACGTATACCTTGAAATCTCTAAATTTCAAGTTTCATTCCGGTTCCTTGAAAATTGCGGTCACAAGGGATTCATACATAGGGGAAGTTAACTTTATGACCACCCGGTATTTCATTAACATACGTGGAACAGAAATTGATATTATTTGTGCAGTGGCGAATATTTTTTGACTATTTATTCCATTTGATGCTATAAAATGTGCATATCAATGTTGATATAAATTAAAAAAGGATTTAAATAAGACATGGAAAGTGAGTAAAGACACTGCCATCAATTGATATAAGTAGACATTTCAGCTTAGTTGCTATACACGGATCCTTTAGTTATTACAATACAAAACGAAAAGATTTTTGACTTGAACCTAGAAAACAGATTGCACATTACAGAACAAAAAAAATTCCGAGGCCCCTCTCAGATTTCTTCTCTGACACCATGGTACGGGCGTCACCCCACCCTCATCCCATAATGTGGGCCCTGAGGGTGTATGAAAACACTAGGATTATGACAGGAGAAGACGAGGAAGCAGCTAGGATCGGCATCGTGAATAGCAATTCCATCTACCAGTTCTCAACAAACTATTCTCGACTTGACGGCCGGCACTTCTTATGAGAGGGGATTTTCAGTATAATCAAACAGCGGGAAGACGAGGATTTGACTTCCTGTTACTCAATACGGAATACGTGAAAGAACTACGTTCTACCATAAAAAAGATATGTGACATCTACATTTAATGAAAAGCCTCTCATTGAGTATGCATGTCCCCATTGAAAATATCAGTTTATCTAAACTACACTCATGTCCAAATTTATCTTTACATACACAAAAATAATGATATTCTATGAAATATCCAATCGATGTAATCCATTTTTGTAGGGAATGTGTGAAAGACAAGCCTAATTGGCATTATCCAATCAAAAGTGATTAAACGGTTTCTGATATGCAAAATATGCAAATCAAGGCGTTACGTCATCCGACGGTGAAACAAGCGCTTTGCGCAAAGTTAATATCTGAGTGAATTTCTGAATACAGCGTTTGATTTCAGTGTGTAAGGACTCAAAACGGTTTGTTATGGCTCCGAAGTATCATTTGGAAGAATCTGTGAAGTGGCGAATTATCGGCCGTTTAGAAGCAAGGCAGACAATCATGGAAGCAGCGAGATGTGTGAATATTTCAAGGCAGACAGCCTCTACGCTATGGAAATAATTTCAGAACTCTGGAACTGTTGTTGTAAGGAGGCCTGGACAAGGTCGTAAACGAATAACAACTGCTTCTCAAGATCGATATCTGGCAATAACTGCCCGTCGTAACAGGAAGTCTACCGCTCGCAGTTAAGTTCAGAGGTTGCAGCCGCCCCTGGAACTGTTGTATCACGGCAAACTGTATACAGAAGGCTTAATGAAAAGGGCCTTTATGCCAGAAAGCTAAGGGTATGTGTTTCACTGTCTTCACAACAAAAGAGGGATCGCTTTAATTGGTGCAAAGAACATCAGAACTGGAGTGAACACCAATGGACCCATGTTCTCTTTACTGATGAGTCGTGGTTTAGTCTAACATCTGATTCTAAACTTGTCTACATCTGGAGTCAGGAACGCGAAATCTTCCTTCGACAATCATGGGAGGACATTATGAAACGTGACAGTTTCGGTAGTGCAGGTGTGATGGTATGGGGAGGAATAATGATCGATGGACATACGCCCCTACACGTTTTCAACAGCGGATCTGTGACCGGCCAGAGATATCGGGATGAGGTCTTAGAACCTTATGTAAGACTTTTCAGAGGTGCATATGGATCTGACATTTTATTTATGGACGATAATGCTCGTCCACATCAAGCAAACCTCGATGAAGAATTCCTTGAAAGTGATGCCATTGAGCGAATACCGTGGCCAGCAAAATCTCCTGATCTGAACCCGATAGAGAACTTATGAGACTACCTTGGAAAAGCAGTTGCACGGAGACATCCTCCTCCTCCTAGAGATATAAATGCCTGGAAGACCGCATTGCTGGAGTAGTGGAACTTAATTCCCCAAACTGTGATTAATAACATTATTGCCAGCATCAAAATAGGTTGTGATATGTGTGTACACGTCAGGGCATATCACATTCCATATTAAATTCACAAGCCTTAATTTTTTTCTGGGTTATTCTTTTTTTTTTCTCAACTCTTCTTGTCACATATTATTACCATTTTTATTGTTTCATGCTACAGTTTTATATCATATGCAGTGCTCTTAAATTTTTTCCTTTGTATTTATGTGTTATGATGTTATGTATCATTTCACACAAATTCATAAAATTATAGTTCACAGTTTCTGAGAAATCCGTGATTTTATGCATGTAAAGATAATTTTGGACATGAGTGTAGTTTGTGGTGAAGATTGAAGGTTTCTTTGTGTTACTCTTTTAGTAGCTTCTCTATACATAAAAGTAGTATTAAATACAAATTGTCCCACATCATGTTCGTAAAAAACAAATAAAACCAATAAAACAAATATAAGATTCAAAATATTATTACTTTCTAGCAACTCTACTAGACGGTAACTTTCAGAGCAAAACTGTTCGATCATTGACCAGGGAAGACCAATAAGTAAAATTATAAGCCGAAATTCATTAAATGTACTGAATGATAGCTGGATTTGAATTTACTAAAGACATAACAGGACGACGTTTAGGTGACAAGTAAAAATGTAGTATGCAATATTTACCGAATTCAATACAACTCGTTTGTTTTAACATTTTTACATTACTTTTGAATGTTTTACATGTTTCAAGGTTCAAAAATTATCATATAAACATGCAATGTTTTCTTGTTTATCAGAAGTAAACTTAATCCCAACACTTGCCTGAAAATATTTATATTTTTTCCCAATAGGCTTTATATGAAATTTTAATAAACATGAGCTGCCTTTCATCTGGAATTTTTCTAACGCGCGTTTGATAAGACTGTTCGAGCGCTATCATGTGAACACCTCTTGGGCGTTTTTCAAGGTCAATTCCGTTATGTTTAAATTGTGTTTTTTATTCCCCTAACGCAAGTTTCTATCTTTTGAATGGTTAAAGATAGAATCAAAATTTCAACGGATTTCAAATCAGCGTACAATTTTACGACAGATCGATACCAAAACATTATTTCTTTGAATAATTATTTTTTCTCAATTGGTAGCAAATAATCTTTTTTAAGATATTCCTTTTACACAAAGCGTAAGAGGAAGTATTGCCTTGTTTTTAAAGGGAATGTCACTTTAATAAGATATTTTGTTGCCCCTTATCAACTGTTTTAATTTTACAGCCATTAAAAATAGGAAGAAAATCTTTCTTTCCCAACCTAAGATTGATTCCCGTGTTCACAAGAGCCCGGAT
This sequence comes from Meta bourneti, assembly GCA_933210815.1. NCBI lineage: Eukaryota > Metazoa > Arthropoda > Arachnida > Araneae > Tetragnathidae > Meta > Meta bourneti. The sequence continues at coordinate 60,490,289 of OW119923.1, read as the reverse complement.
TTGGTTAACTTACAACTGTACAAAAATGACCAATAAAATGCCTAAAATAATCTAAAAAATATTCAAAATAACGTACAAATTTGATACTTCGATTTGTAAAACATCCGTTCCCTAATTGCCTGTGAATAAAGTGTTTTGAACTTCAGTCCTTATACATAAATAAATTCAATATAATCGACTTGCTGACCAGAAGTGACAACCTAAACAGGTAAATCTTTCGTATCGTATAGTACGATCTATAGCTAATTTTTATTTAATTTTCCTTCAAAATAAATCTCTCTACTTTTTTAAAACCTATCTCTAAACATTTTAATGTATCAGCACAAATAACACATATAACAATAATTAGTTTTTAATTTTTAAACACAATTTTCCCTCCGACTATCCGAAACGAATACTAACCCTCCAACCTACCCTCTTTCAGGGGTTTTGTAGCACAAATGGAACCACGAATAGAATAATGACTGGGAAATATTTCAACTAAAATTTGATTAAACCCCACGATAAAACGAGAAAATTATGTTAAAACTAAAAAATCTCAAAGAAAAACCAAAAAACAGTATATATCGAAAACCAGGAGATTGCTAATAGAATTTGCGTCTACACGTATATACGAGTATAATATAAAAGTTTCGATTAAAGTAGCAATAACACTAACTGCAAGATTAAAATATAAATTCTATGAAAAATAAGCTCACAGTAAATTAAGTTCATTTTCAAAAGTGATATCGAGTTCAACGTAACACGAGGATGTGAATGAATGAAAGTTGAAATTTATATTACGCATTTCACCCGTTGAGGACAAATAAAAAAAACTAAAGTTTAGCTCTTTTAAATTGAATATTTAATTTAAGCTTTATTTTAAAGACGTTTACTGCACATGAAAACTAGAACGGGCAGTTGTCCGTTATTCTCAGAAATAAAATAACCCACTATACCCTTTAGTTATAAACTGTCACATTTTTACAAGTATCGTGTGAAAGCAGGGTAAATTTCTTCAATAAATCGAATACGATTAAATTTTCTCATCCTATTTTTAATGGCCATAAATATAAATCAGTGAATTAAGACAAAATACTAAAATCAAGTAATATCTTTTCTATAAAAACGAGATTAATACTCCCTTTTATGTTCGTAATGTATTCGTCCCCTAATATATTCGTCAAATGAGTATCGCGAAAATATTAAAGTTACAGTTGAAAAATTATTTATTTAAGGAAAATCACATTTCAGGTATCGATGTGGTGTAAAATTTTCCGCAGATTTCAAATCCGTTGAAATTTTCACTCTATCTTTAACGATCGCGAAGATAGATACTTGGACTAGGGGAATAAAAAAGCCCTAACGTGCTTCCAAACACGTGTTATGTGAACGGAGCAGTACAATCCTATGTATCTTCAAGTCGAAGCTATCTAAAGCGTTGGTTAGGCCCCGTTCACATGGACTTTTTACAACGCGCGTTTGATAAGAATTTTCGAGCGCTATCATGTGAACACCTCTTGGCGTTTTTCAAGGTCAATTCCGTTATGCAGTAAATTGTGTTTTTTATTCCCCTAATCCAAGTTTCTATCTTTTGAATGGTTAAAGATAGAATCAAAATTTTAACGGATTTCAAATCAGCGTAAAATATTACGTCAGATCGATACCAAAAACATGATTTTCTTTGAAAAAGTATTTTTTGTCAATAGTCGCAGGTAATTTTTTTTGCAGATATTCTTTTTATACTAAGTGTAAGCGGAAGTATTGCCTTGTTTTTAAAAGGAATGTCACTTTAATAAGATATTTTGTTGCCCCTTATCAACTGTTTTAATTTTACAGCCATTAAAAATAGGATGAAAATCTTTCCCAACCTAAAATTGATTTCCCTGTGTTCACAAAGAGCCTGGATTTGGTTAACTTACAAATGTATAAAAATGACCAATAAAATGCTTAAAATAATCTAAAAAATATTCAAAATGACGTACAAATTTGATATTTCGATTTGTAAAACATCCGTTCCCTAATTGCCTGTGAATAAAGTGCTTTTGAACTTAAATCTTTATACATAAATAAATGCAATATAATCGACTTGCTGACCAGAAGTGACAAACTAAACAGGTAAATCTTTCGTTACGTATAGTATACGATTAAACAGGTAAATCTTTCGTAGACAATGCCATCAACCTCGGTTGTAAATTTTTGCACGTTACCTAGAAACCGGTATGAGTCAGCGGATCACAGAGAAACAGTGCTTTATGTAGTTCAAATTGTGGTATTATTAAACATTTTCATTAACTCTAAAATCCTAAAGTATTCGTTTTTTACTGTCAAGACTAGATAGAGGGAGAAAACCCCTAATAACCTTCACTCTCAAGTGTCGATGATTCACCCACCAATAAAAAATAGTAAGAAGGATTTGTTTTGTGTTAAGGGATGATCACGGATTCTTTGGGCTCAAGAAGCTAGCAGATGAGTCATAAGTAATGTATTTTATCGTAAAAGCGAAACTGCGTATGAAAAATTGGAATATTTCTATAAAACTTTGATTAAAACGAAACTAACTGGAAAATGACCACACAATTTTCTTAAAATTTTAAAATTGACAGTGTGTGTAAAGTAAAAATATCTCCCAAAAAACTACAATTCTAGAACCAGGAAATTGGAAACGGAATTTCTGTTTTTTGGCATTGTCTACGAAGTACTGTCAAAAAGATGTCACGCAAACGAATTCTGGCACTGGTGATAATCTTTCTTCTTTTTTTTTTGCAGGTTTTATCGTGTTTTCTACGATTTATAGCTAATTTCTATTTAATTTTCCTTCAAATAAATCTCTATATTTTTTAAAACCTATCTCTAAACATTTTAATGTATCAGCACAAATAACACATACATAACAATAACTAGTTTTTTAATTTTTAAACACAATTTTCCCTGACTATCCGAAACGAAAACTAACCCTCCAACCTACCGTCTTTCAGGGGTTTTGTAGCACAAATGGAACCACGAATGGAATAACGACTGAAAAATATTTCAACTAAAACTTGATTAAAATCCACGATGAAACGAGAAAATTACTATGTTATAACTAAAAAAATCTCGAAGAAAACCCAAAAAACAGCACATCGAAAACCAGGAGATTGCTAATAGAATTTGAGCTACACGTACACATAATATAAAAATTTCGATTAAAATTGTAATACTAACTGCAAGATTAAAATATAAATTCTATGAAAAATAAGCTTACAGTAAATTAAGTTCAGTAAATCAGAAGTTCATTTTCAAAAGTGATATCGAGTTCAATGTAACACGAGGATGTGAAAAATGAATGAAAATTGAAACTTATCTTACGCATTTCACGTTGAGGACATTTCACGTTGAAATAAAAAAATAACTTTAAAGTTTAGCTTTTAAATTAAATATTTAATTTTAGCTTTATTTTAAAGACGTTTGCCGCATATGAAAACTAGAACGGACAGTTGTCGGTATACGTTATTCTCAGAAATAAAATTACCCACTATCCCCTTTAGTTATAAACTATCACATTTTTACAAGTTTTGTGTGAAAGCAGGGTAAATTTCTTCAATAAATCGAATATGATTAAATTTTCTCATCCTATTTTTAATGGACATAAATATAAAGCAGTGAATTAAGACAAAATACTCCAATCAAGTTATGTATTTTCTATAAAAGCGAGATGAATATTCCCTTAGTGTTCGTAATGAATATATTCGTCAAATGTGTATCGCGAAAATATTAGTGACAGTTGAAAAATTATTTATTTAAAGAAAATTACATCTTAGGTATCTATCTACTGTAAAATTTTTCGTAGATTTCAAATCCGTTGAAATTTTCACTTTATCTTTAACGATCGGAAAGATAGGAACTTGGACTAGGGGAATAAAAATGCCCTAAGGAACTTAAAAACGCGTGTCATGTGAACGGTGCAGTACAATCCTATGTATCTTCAAATCGAAGCTATCTAGAGCGTGGATTCTCGCGATTTCTGCTTGTGCTCGATTTCTGCTCCAGTGGAACGCTTTGGCTACCCGCGTTTTGTTTTGACGTAAAACGCGCGTTAGAAAAAGCTTCATGTGAACGGGGCCTTAACACGCACTATCGTCTCTAATGAAAGAGGATTCCTATTAGTATATTAGTAACAACTACACTGCTTGCCTACTCTGCTTGTCGAATTCAGTTTGCAAAATTAAATAAAAACAAAAACGAATAATAAAAATAAAGATGAATGAGAAAACATAAAAAGATGTTAAAGAGTGCAGACGTTCCACTGAAAAAATGCGCCTCCGTTTTTCCTTGTGTGTCATATCAGACAGACTACCAGGCTCAATTACATACTTCCCGATCTCTTGTCAAAATTGATGTCCGTTGTCAGATATAAGCAAAGAACATTTCAAAAGATCGCAACATTAACGAGTTCCGAGTGATCGATAACTCAAAGCCGATTCTAAGCAATTTAATTTGAAAAGATAGTGTAAAGAATTCCGTACTTGAAACGTTTTATTTATTAAAAGTCGAAATCTGAGCAATTCAATTTTTTATTGAAACGGTTAATACAAAAACACTTATTCTTGCGGGCTAAAAACTTGACTTTACAACTACGTTTTTAGAAGAAAGATATTTAGGGACTTCTCTAAGCCGTTTTGGAATATGAAAACCAAAATTATGTCTATTCAAACCTCATGAACATATAAAAATAAGAATAAATCAATGCATTTACCACTACGAATCTGTTCTGTCTAGAAAGACCAATCAATTATTTTAAATAGAAATTTTAGTATTCCTAATTATTTCTAGATAGAAATTCTCAGAATTCAATAAGAATTTTCAATTAAATCAAATCTCAATGAAAATTCACCCTTAACGGACATTTTCTCTGTGTGTGAATCCCCGATACCTTTAAATAAATGTATCTGAACCCTCGATAGCGGTCAGGGGAAAACAATTTTCAGACAACAAATGGTCATTTTCTCAACAAAAATAAGGGAAAATGTGAAGATTTTTAGGTACATTTAGAACATTTTGGCCGAAAATATGTAACAGAATTTTACGAAGATCATTACGATATATAATACGTACCAGTGCAGCACTTTAAAAGTACTTTTTTGATTGGGGACTCAGTTGTACTCATATACAAATACTTATTTATGCTCAAAATACAAAAGTATAAAAGCAAACTATCAGTCAATACCAGCATTTTGGCACGTCTATTTACACTAATTATTCATTATTTAAAGAATGTAACAAGCAACTGCAAAGCAACCTAGAAGCCGGGTAGCTACTAGGATGCTTTGCAGTTGCAAGTTAGACGAGTCAGGTATTGACGTCGTGGTCAAAATGACGAGGTGCTGTCCTCGAATCTTTCCCTTCGGGATTGATCCCAATCCCAAAGGGAAAGGGAAAGCCAATAGCTCGTTGTGTCGCTCCAGTGCGAAGTTAATTCAACAACTCACCTAGTAGTCGAATGGTTAGCGCTTTGGCTCTGGGCTCGATACCCGGTCCAGGCATGGATGTCCGTAGTGGTGTAGTGGTTAAACCGTGGGTTCCAGTCCAGTCAACCCATGTGTAGCTAAAGATGACCGAAGAGCGACAAAACCAAACTGATAACTGTTTTCTCCGGTAACGGACACATCAAGTTAACGGCTCACTTTTGGATTTAAGGGACGTTACATTTGAAAGCCTTCAAGTTTTTATGTTCAAGCAGTGTTGCAAGAGTGAAAATAGGGAATCGACTTACTGACCAGAAATGATTATCTGAACAGATAAATCCTTCATAGGATACATACGGTGCATTCCAGGCTGCCACTGCAATTAATTTTGATTATACTCGAAAAGTTATGGACGAGACATTTGGTACATTCTTATACTTTCGGGGGACCGGTACCGGCCCCCACCATATTTTGAAGAAAGCTGTTTCGCTTTGATTAACAATTCAAAGATCCAAAAGTAAATTGTGAACTTTCGCGCGTTTTCTTCTGTCAAGACTAGATAAAACCACCTCCAGCGACCTTTCCAATGTCACCCCATCAATAAAAAGCAAACACAGGATTTTTTCCATTGAAGGGCAGGTCAAGAATTTTTTTACTCCAGAAACACGACAGATAAGTCATTTGTACTACGCTAAGCAATAAAAATGGAACCGCGAATGAGAAATTACGTCTAAGGAATATTTCAACGGAAATGTGATTGAAACCCTAAACAAAAAAACTTTGACTCGAAAAATGTCCAAAAGATTCCGAAAATTTTCAACAAAAGAATGGGGGAATTTACATAAAGAGAATCGGTAGATTGCAGAAGGAATTTCTATTGAAACGAGAATTGTCTTCGAAGTGATAACAAAAAGTTGACATATTAACAAAATCCGGGTCATCATAATCAGTATCCTAAAATGTAACTTAAACTCCGAGCCTAAACTCAGCAAAGTCCAACGACTAAGATCAGGGGCTGATCACTGCAATCTTATACAGGTTGCTACTACACACACCACATACATATTCTGATTTTATTATCCTTAAGGCCTAGATGTTCGTTATCTAAAAATGCCCTAATTTTGTTGCCCTAAAATTTTAAAACAAAAATTTCAACTGAACAGACACAATAATTAACTTCAAGACCATTTACCAAAACTGTTTTCCATAAAAACATGCACTATAAAATCATGGAAGAAAAGAAAAAATATTGTCGATTCTCTGGTTTTGAGTGTTGAAATAATAAGTACATCTTATAATATAAATTTAATTGTTTATAAAAATGACAGGAAAAGAAATCCAAATCACACTTTAAAAATAAAAAACGCCCCCAAACCACAAAAATGTCAGACTCAATTCCTTAAAAAGAAATGTTTATAATTGCATGTGTTCAAGTCCGAGACTTATCAATAAAAGCATTGTAAGCTACTATGCACAATATTACATTTATCAATCTGAAATTCTTTTTCTGAAATAATCATAACATAATCCCGTTTTTATCAATGGCAAAATCATGTTTCCGAGCAAATCAAGTCATTGTATTGAAACGAAGTGATTCACGTGTCTGGTATTAATCTTGAATCCAGGATGACGGTTCTTTTTCCACGAGTAAAATGACATCTTATCTGCAAGTTTCTACGAATCTACTGATGAACTATTTTAAAGGTTCCATTGAGTTTCTATAGCATCACGCAATTTGTCTACCTTGAATGGATTTCCAAATTACCACAGCACAATTCATGATTCATGAAACACATTTTAACATGTACCGTGGAATTTACAGAGCCACCCTTTTTGAACGCACTGAAATATATAATTTACGAGGGGTCACTACTTTTGCTGTTAAAACAATCGATACTTTCAGTACTATCTTCTTTCACTAGGCTTTTTTTTAAAGCAAAGCGATTGCACTAAAATACACAATGCAGTCGGAGATGTGTGTAATCTACTTATTCGATGCTGCATTTGTTCAGAGGGTTTTAGAAACATTAAGGGTGGTGAAAGATGTCCATGCCAAAATTTGTTTTTTCCACAAATTAATATTTAAAAATAATAATGCACACATGTGAAAGCTAAATTGACTCGAGAACTTTAGTCTGAGAATTTTTTCAAAATAATTATTCAAATTGGAAGGAATAATGATGATTGTACACAATCGAAAGATTGGATGGAATATCAAACGATCAATCTATTTTGTACACTAATGATGTATCTTTCGAATAATCCAATACTTCGACAACAAAATGAATAATTATCTGAATGGTAATAAAATGTTTCACTTAATCAAGCTCTACGTTTTAAAATATTGTAATCGTTAGAATTAGATATATAAATATAAACCAATGTTTTCTGTTTAGAGATAAATATGGGGGTACTAAATCAGGCCACTGGAAAACTTAAATTTAGAGATAATTCTTCCTTACGAGCTATCTTATATTCCTTAAGGAATCTTCACTTCCAATTGGCTCGCACGTCTTCTGTCGCCTTGACATGCATTCATCCGATTTCCTGTCACATGCGATCTTAGACAAATTGATATGCAGATTTCTTGCATATATTTACAAATTTCTTCGCTTTCGTTATTAGCTACTCCGAATTGTATTTAAATTAACCATCTATAATTCGTTTCTGGCCTAATAAACGGTTTACATTTCTGTTTAGTCAGAGAAACTAAAACGTGTGTTGTATTACAAACTCATCGATATCACGCCCCTAAAAAGTCAATTCCATTTAATATGATAATTGAACCATAAATCTATATTATTTAAGTGACCTGATTACTTAGTTTCCCATAAAACATGGTTTATGAACAATGGAAGCTAAGCGAGCACGCAAGATATATGACTTAGTGAGAACTTTCTAACCAGTCCATGCTCCCTCTGCAACTCCTTTCCTTATTTTAGATTATATCGGTGTCTCTGTGGGACAGATCCTGGGTGAACAGTGTCGCTGTGAGACATTGGTCAAGGGGATTAGTAACAACATAGGAAGCTAAAAATGGGTTAAAAATTTGTTGAGGTAAGTATTTTAATAAAATTCGCATTTGACCAACACAACGGGCTATTGGCGACGGTCCGGGATCAAACCCGAAGAGAAAGATCCGAGGACAACACCACGTAATTTTGAATCACGGTCAGATGACGAGGTCACACTTGAGCTCTAAACCTCACCAAACCAAACACTTCACCCCACTTTCCAAACTTCAACAAAATGCCAACGTGAAAAAATTTATTGAGACAAAAAGAACTCTAAAACGTTTCTTTTTAAATAATTGATTCAGTAGACCCTAGAATAAAATATAGAAACGTAAAAACGAATGTATCTCATAGGACAGTCTCAACAGGTGGGATGAATTTAATAATTTCTTAAATACTCTGATATGTAGGTAGTTAATTAACGTCGCACTGATGCAACACAACGGGCTATTAGTGAAGGTTAGGGATCAATCCAGAAGGGATAGATCCAATTTAACACTCTGAAATGAATGAATAATAATACTCTTGAATTCAATGAATTTTTAGAAAATATATACGATAGTTATGGAAAAGCAATAAAATACATAATAATACAAAATTTCAACACCTAACTAACAAAATGAACCAACATTAGGTTTTTAACCAACCATTTAGAGCATTCCCCTTTTAATGCTCTATGCTTCCAATTTTGCTTTTTTATTCAAATGTTTGTAACTTGCAAATGAATTTGAAAAATGATATATAAAAATTTATATAACAATTCAACAAACGTTTATGGCTTCATTGACAGTATAGAACACATTTTTTAAATAATTCTTTTAGCAAGATTCTCTTTATCGTATGAATGTTTTCTGCTGAAAGGATTGATTTTGTTTAAGCATAATTAATATATTATAACAATTTTACTTTTTTGAGATTTTAATTAGGGAATAATTTATGTATTTAACTGTTACTTTTAATGGGTAATGAAATGGAGCAAAGGCGATATTTTATTGTCAAGAATAAATGGATAAATAAACAATATTGCTCTAATTATAACTTATGGAAATTTTATTCTATCGATAAGAATATGCACAAATTCATTTTTTCTTGTTCGTATTCTGACAACCTTCAAGATCAGTCTACTTACACTTTTTAATATTTCTCATAATTCTATTAAATTAACATTCCATTTTCGTACTGCCTTATTAGTCTCCTTTTTTATATTAAATTCCACGGTTTTTTTCTTTCATGTGAGTCAACCCCAAAAATAATTATATATTAAAATTTTGCAGTCTAATTTTTTAAGAAATAACTTTTTGTTGGGAAATTGATTCTCCCATTTTAATACCAACTGAAAAAGATTTGGGAACTTCATAAAACTATTCAAACATAGTCTTTGAAAGATACATTTCCTCTCTAGTACAAGTTTAAAGAAATTTCGATTTCAATCATTTGGTTGGCATAATCATACAAATACTTGCCGTTTTTTTATCAGAATCAATTTCGATTTACTGAAAATAAATTTTTGATCGTAGCGATGAATAATTAAAACTTTTTGGTTCCAGTTTGAAAAATATCTCAAATATTTAACCAAAGGCGAATTAAAATATAATATGGTAGGAATGTCTGCTGTAACTTTTTAGGTTGATGTTAAATTTTCCTTCACTTAACATGTCAATGTCAAGCAACCTACCAGGGTTTTTGAAGTGAACTAAAAATATTCTCAGAGAATGATATACATGGATGTGACAATTTTCATGAGCCTGATTTCATGATTCTTTCATCAAGTTTTGACTTCGTCAACTGACCGTGAGTCAAAGTTAAGAGGTGTTGCCCTCACAGATCTTTCCCTTTGAAATGATCCTGGATTGTTGCAATACCACGTTGTGTTGCTCAGGTGCGATGTAAATTCAACTACCTACCCACCTAAAAAATACGAAATTTATTGTGTTCCCAATATCGTTAACACGTTCATGTGTATGCATAAGTATATTTCAACCAACTTTCCTTAAAAAGTCTGGATAAAACATACGGTTGTAAAATTCGCCATCTATTACACTAACGTTCGTGGCACAGAAATAGACATTATTTTTCATACTGGAGAATGACAACAAACGAATATAAACAATTTAAATCAACCTCTATGAGATTTATTCTCCAATTTGCCGCTGTTTGGTTTTGACATGTTTGATTTGAGTTATGGAGCTGCACAATGTTACAGGAAAGGCATTGGGAAATCTGAAAGATAAGAATCATCGCAAAAAAATGTCAGTGAATACGAAAAAATAGAGAATCGCCTTTGAACAAGTGAAGTTCCGTTGCTCCAGTGCGACGTAAATTAAACTACCTACCTAACTAACTTGAAAAAGTGAATTGGATGCAATTGAAAAGAACGTTCAGAAGCTAATTGTAATACTAAGGTGTGCATTTTTCGTCATCAAATTATTAGAAATATGAATTAACACCAGTAGGAAGTATCAAATATATCTTTATAGTTTGATTAATTTGATTTTATTAGGTACGAAATGAATGTGCATATAGATGCATACATTAGAAATGGATTTTAATAAGGTATCATATGAGAGACTCATCGTGCTCAATAGACATAAACAATTTAGAAACAAGCCCAGATGCTATTAATAGATCTACTAGTTATAAGAAAAGAACTAAAATATAACACAATTTGGTAAAATTCAAGAACACGGTATCGCCAATTGGCGATTTAAAGTTTCGTATCCAAACGGCTATTTGGATAAACTTAGAACGGGTTAGCATAATTCGAAACTATCCCTATTTGACTTTGGAAAAATAGTCAATTGGCGATGGTACAGTGTTCTTAAGTTGAACCTACAACTTTTAATACTGGTAGCGTTAATCGTACATTTTAATTGTTAAAATATTTTGAATTTTGGCATTGGTTTCTATAACAAGACGATAAAAATCATTGAAACTTACATTTTTATTTCATGTTTCATATTAAATTACTTACTTTTCTTTAAAGCTATACTATAAGCAAGAAACATCACTCATTCTGAACAGCTGTATGTGGTTTCTATTCAGAAACCGAATCCCTGAATATTAAAAAATGCTATGAGGATTCGACTTGAAGCTGCATGTCAGTTGGAGTAAAGCAAATTTTAAATTGAACTTGACTGATATTGTAAGAATATTAATGGGAGAATGTTCGATCTAGTATTTTTGAAAAATCAAAAATTCTTTGTAGTTGTGGCAGAAGGTCGAGAATGCCAACCAAACTTAATTGAATCATTCTTATTCAACTTATCCCAAACCACCCAGCTTACAAGGGCTTAAGGCCGGATAAAGGATGACTTGTAAAATGTGTTCCAAGAGTTGAAAAGAAACCGTCTATTTGCCTGTATCAACGGAAAATAGGTTTTTTTTCTACTTATCGCCATAAAGTGAATAATTTTAATATTTGTGCTTCATGGGGAAAGGATATTGCGACTTACAATACTTAATTTGTTCTCGAACGTTGCGTCTATAATACTTTGATAACGCTGTTCCAGAAGAACAATGACACCAGTGGAATTCGTCAGTTTATTCAGAAAAAGAAAACTAAGAACACCGTTCAAGATAAATATTAATTACATGCAAGAAACTTCGATTGCAATGAAAGAGGGGTTAGTAAAAGCATATCATGTTGCCTTTAAATAATGCCACACATGCATAAATATCTTGAAAATTCATCTCAATTTTGAAATTACATCGTTGTTCTTCCGAACAGCCATATATCATCGTTAAAAAGAATTTTGAATGCCTTCCGTGAAGGTAAAAACTTTGACGGTTTCTGAATTTTACACGAAATTCTATCTGAAATTAATCGCAAGATAAATGAAGAAATAATTTCCATTAGCGTTTAGCAACATTTAAGTGATTCACAATGTCTAATTAGAATATTTCCCAACATTGCAATACATAGATTATAGAATAATATACCTTTATTTCGAAACTTAGTATTTTAAATATCCTAACAATTCATCCGTTCAACAAAAGCCTGCTTCAATGGTATGTATCAAGAAATGATCATAGAATCTCTTAAAAACTTGTGATTTCCTTATTACGACAGAAAACAAAGTTCCTTGGACAAGCACGGATTGGCCATCTGGTTTTAATAATCGAAATACAAGATAATAGAAAGTCCAATGTATAGATAGATGGGCAGTATAGTAAAAAAAAGTATTTTAAAAGGTTATAGAATTTCGGGTTACTCAGTGAATGATTTTTGTTTATATGGTTTCTTCTGAGCCGGTATTTTTTAGCATATTACAATTATATGTGAGATTAGGAACATGAATTTCAGAACCTACAAGGGTTCGAAATTACCGATCATTAGTCGTATTTTGCACCTATAAATTTCTTTTTGATGTCAGTTGATGCGTTTCTGCTCTTAGTTGACAATACAGCCTAGGGGCCGCCGTGTCTCGGTGGGTTTGCCCACTTCGCTAGCAGCCTGCGATCTGTAGGCGGCACAAGTTCAATTCCTGTATGTACCTAGGGTGTAGTTCTCTTTTCTGTGTCAATAAAATCTTATCTTGTGTTTGTGTATATCCATTTGCTTGATGGGAAAAACACTGCTTGATCAGATCTGGCCCTCGCACCTTACAAACTTAAATCAATCTTAAAAGGCCTAAAAAAGCACTTTTTTTAATTATTATTTTCATCATTTTCACCCTAAAATGGTTCCTTTCAGGCAAAAAAAAGCGTATGAAATTTAAACAAAAAATATCAAAATTTAGAGCAATGTATTCATATGTACAGACAGAAAAAAGGTGGGATACCGAAGCCTCACTTAACTACCTCTGAATATTGCTCAAATGTGTACAAATTGATCAGAGTACGCGTGTTTTTGCACACTAATAAAATTAAAGGGTAAGATCGCAAAAAAATTACTTTGCAAAATAAGGTCCATCCTACCTTATATGACTAATTTGAAAAAGTTTCCAAAATACCCTAACTATAAAACAATTGCATATTCTTACGAATTATCAGACTACAGCTTGAAGAAATCCGACGAAATTGCGAGAAATCCTAGCATTGAAAAATTGATTTCTTCCCATTAAAAAATTATGAACATGAAAATTCTAATACATATTCACATGCAAGAGATCTGACAAATTACACTTTTCATATCGGTGTTACTTTGCTAATATAGAGAATCCATATTTTACTCTCGTTAGAATCTAAAATTATGTATACGATAACAGACATTTTAGAATTAGGACCCAGGTATAGGTCACCTAAAAATTCATAAACAATGAATCCCTTAAAACAGATGGCAATGCCCTTAAAATCGTAAAAAATTCTTGAAATTTGAAAAAAATTCCTTAACAGTTTGCATTAAATTTCCTGTAAAATTTAAATGTACACTAACTTTATAAGCTTAAATAACAAAGTTTCTAACATTTCATACTTTAAAAGGAAAACTGTTCCATCTGCACAAAAATTTCTTACATAATTTCGTAAAAACATTTTATAAATAGTTACATTTAGTAATCTTTATTTCAAAATGAACTCTCTTATTACTCCCTATTCAAATCAAAAATAATATTTTCTGTCCCTTTTCAAACAGGAGTACACTGAGCATATCCTGAGAAGAGTTGTGAAAAAGATTTACTTTTGGTCTTTTTATGCTCACCTGATTATTTTGGAGAATGGTCTGGCTTTTTAAAGCATTATTCATTTGAAAATTTAACTAGAAAATTCAAAAATGAGTTAACAAAAAAATGCTCAGGGCATTTAAAAAATGTCCGAAAAACTCAAAATGCCTATAAAGGAAAACCAAAAAATACGAAAAATGCATGCAAGAAATGAATTCCTGGTAAGTTTCTAATATTACAGGGTTTATTACTGAAAAGCGAAAGTATTATAGTACTACAAAAGGGGAAGAATTAGTTTCGTTTAGTATTTGAGATCCAGATTGTTCAAAGCATCCAAGTTTTAATTGTAAATTACTGATAATAACCATGGAGGTATTGATATAAAACAACTCATTTAATTAAAAAATAATAGTACGAATTTCTTGATTAAAACAACGGTGACAATTTTATTGAATTCTAAGAATCGATAAATTTTGTCTGTAATTTCTTTTCAAAGTTAAAAAGAAGGAAACTAAACTTCTCATTTTTCAGTAACATGGGAAAATTAATATTATCCTTATGTAGATTTACTTAAGAAAAATAAAAGAAAATATAAATCTGTGGAACTCTACTTTTTCGTGGTTCAGTAGGGATTTTTTGTGAGCGTGGGGAACAAGATTTTTAAAAGGGTGCTGTTTTTCGTTTGAGGAAAACGCGTGTATGTTTTGTGAACACGTATCGATGCAATCAGATTTTACATCCTGTTGAAAACAATAATAGATTAGAAAAATCTGGATCTTAGACTAAACAAATACGATTATCTTCCGCTAATTCCTTTTGTTAATACGCTTAACTGTGGAAACATCTTAGCATATTGAAACTTCTAAATTCATTCAAAAATTACGAAACGAAAAAAAAAATTTAGTTGAGAATCCAAAATCCAAATGACTCGACGGATTTTAAATTCGATACAAAAATTTTTCTAACCTTTGTATCATTCATAAAAATATACATTTCCATTTTATCTCAAATCAATGCCAGGCAAGGTACTGGTACTTGCAAAAGCTTTCCAAAAATGCAATCACTCTTAAAAGAACAACAGAAAAATCCGATTTAAAAGTAAGCGTGTTTATATTTCTGCTCTTAGCATTCGCATTAACGTACTTGCTAGAAAAATCTATTTTCGAGAAGTACAAAGTGCATTCAAATTTTTAGAGCTGATATAGAGAAAACGATACGTCGCGCGATAGAGTAATCAGGGGCTCTAAAACGAAACAAATAAAATCAACTCACGTTTATCAGGATTGCAGATTGCCTTCTGGAAGATCGAGAAAAGAAGTTCTTGTAACAGATTTACATCACTTCCTGTCCAAGCATGATCTAATATTTCTCGTTCGCTTTTTCTCCGTTCCTATGTCTTCCCTAGAAAAACAGAAGGAAAAATTCCTTCGCTCTTTGGGACGTGCACCCCAAACGGTTCCTTGTCATGGCCTCCAGACCACGTGATAAACACGCGAGTGTCTGAAAGTTTTTCAAAAGCACCCGTCAAGAAATCTCTCGCTTCCATGCCATCAGCGGCAGCTTGTGAACTTTTCGCTCGCTCACTCAACTTCAAAGTGAGTTTTGCACTCCCGGTGACGTCAACAAAACGATGCCTAATCGGGCAGCCAATCGGAAATTAAAGGTGGAGCTTTGCGAGAGAGGTGGTTGAGAAAAATACATGCGTTACATATTAATTTGCAGCTGAGTTTTTTCCTTGTCTCCCTCGGATTGATCGTCGTTTCAGTTGTCGTTTGGAAATTTTGTATAGTTTCGAGAATTAAAACGTATTCTGGTATATTAGAATACGCCTGGCGAACGCCAAATCGTTCAGTGGACCACGTCGACCAAGAACAATTTTTAAAATAAAATTAGAAAAAATTTCTTTCATTCTCTCATTTTATCTTAAATATGTGTGTGCTTTCCTGTGCAACACAACTAATTGTTAGATGTTCTACGATCACTTAGTATAAACTTGTGTTTTCTGTAAAAACTAATTTTCTTAAAACATTTTGAAAAGTAAAAAAACAAAATTCTGACTTTTAAAACGATAGAACATTTTTTACAGAAAATAAGACATCTTCCGATCTCTTCAAATTTCTTGTTTCCCTTTCGAAACTGCACTTTTATAGTGCGATGTATCGCTGGTATTAAGCAGTCACTGCTTCAAAATATAACTAATAAATCCTAATTAATAAATGCTCTTCTTTCAGTGCTTGTACTAAGGAAAATATGATTAAGTTTAAAAATAGAAAATTGCTTAGTTCTGATTTAGGTCTTTCGAGTTTGTACTTCTGTTTTTGTCATGGTAAATGATTGTAGTGTTCTTATTACATTTTACTATATTTTATATTTATTTTCGTGGATCTGATTAGCTAGATCTCTTTCAGAACTATTCAGTGTTTTCACTCTTTTCTGTAATAGAAAGAAATGCACTTCATAGTCTATTATACTTTTCGTAAGTGCAAAATTATTTTTTTCCTTCTGAAAAAACTGAGGTTTTCTTGATAAGTAGGAATGCTGTTCTAGACGAGTAATTTTGGAAAACTCGAGAGATTGTTAAGGAATGGCGGAAAACAACCTTTTTAAAGAATACAGAGAAAGAACACGAAGCTACAGAGTCAATAATTAAATGCTAACAAAGGAAGAAACGGATCCCAGCTGTGTTACAACACAGCTGAGAACTTTTAAAATAAAAGACATATTATGTATGATATGATATCATACATAACACATCGGTGAAAACCTACTTTGTCTTTTATTGGAATGAAACAAACTCTTTTTTAAGTGATCAAAGCTGTCATCGTTTGATAAAAATTAAAATAACTCCATAAATTTAAAAATGCCTCTCTCCTTAACATGTTATTGATACCAGAAATAAGTAGTAGGTAGGTAGTTAATTAACGTCGCACTGGAGCAACGATCCGGGATCAATCCCGAAAGAAAAGATCCAATGACAACACCCCGTAATTTTGAACCACGGTCAGATAACGAGGTCAATACCTGAGCTGGCATCCCATTCTACAAACTTCCACGCCAACGTAACGATATTTGAGGCCACGGCAGACTTAACGTGCACCAGCCCCGTGTACACGACGGTTTTTGGTTGGACCTAGTTTCGAACTCGCAACCACTGGGTTGCTAATCCGTTACTCTTCCAATTGGGCTATAACGGCCCCCAGAAATAAGAGATAGCAAGTTCATATAAAAAAATTCTATATTAACACTGATGTAAGATATTAAAATGCAATATTCGTAGTTTTCATAGCCACTGAAAATTTTTCTAGTAATCATTGATGTCATAGATCCACATACTTTGACAGAACAAAAGCCTGCTTTTGCTAATTTAAGCCTTAGATACAGAGGGTCTTTATAGTTCAAGTTCACTTATTCTAAGCAGTCTACAGCAAAAACTACATATCAGAATGTCATCAAATTTTCCGTATGTTTTAATAAGGCCATTTGGGGAAAAATTGATGGCCAAAAGAATTTAGTTCAAAGAGTCACCACCAGGGGAGTTATAAAATTTTATTCTGACCATTACAATGCAGTACAGCGGCGGTTTGGGTTCAGTTAATTCAAAAACATATATATTGATCACCATTATCTGCAACCATCTGAAATCTCAAAATAGCATGTTCAAGTGTTGAACGCAAGGACTCTGGAAATGTTTGAAAAAAGGGAAAGGAAAAAACGCGTGCTGTGACGCTTTCGTTAAGATCGGCCGATGTTGCCGTGTTGTCATGATAGATCATGTCTTTGAGATACTTCACAGCCAAAAACCACATTAATTCACATCCGGTGAGCGTACAGGCTAAACAGTATTGAAGTGCCGACTGATAACTAGTTCATCAGAAATTTATTTCTTAGCACCTTGTTTAACACAATTTGCGATGTGTGGACATCATTCTGCATGTTGATTGAAGACCCTGACGTTGTTGGAATGCTGAAATCACTGAATTGATTAGTAATTATGAATATCGAAGTCAGTAACGGAACCTGTGAGCCCGAGCTCTTCGAAAGAAAACAGACAAATAATGAATGTTGACGAAAACCCACACCAAGTTGTTACTTTTGAGGAATGTAAAGGAATTTCAAAGCATGAATTGGGATTTTCCCTAGCTCAAATGCGTCAATTATGCATGTTAGCTGCACCTTATAGATGGAAATGTGTAACGTCCGTTCATTGGATGTTCTAGGACCATTCACTGTCAACCTCGATCCAAGCAAAGAACTGTAGTTTGAAGGTCTGTCGTGCAAGCAGAAATTGTTGCACCCTGTTGAAAATTAGAAATTGTGTAAGGATAGTAGCGCAGAACGTTCCGAACGATTTTGTGGCAGACTGACACAACGATTGTACAACGAACACTAACACTGCCCATTGCATTTGACATTCTATCCTCTTCCACTTTGGTCGCTCGATCTTCAACCACCTGCGCGGCAACAGGCTTTCGTCCTCTTTCAAGAACCCTATTTCTTCAAATTTTAGGATCATTTTTCGTAACCCATACGCAGAAATTTGACCTTTTCCCGAAGACATTTCAACAACCTCAATCTCCTCAAAGCTTCTCTGATACTGTCAAGCTTTGATAAAGCAATTTCACCAGTAACGCACGTTCTCGAAAATTTAACATTTTGTATTTGAGACAAAGTGAGAATGAAAAGGCTTGTGAAGAGGAATGACGTGCTATGCAAATTTTCATATCTGATACCAGACAAGCTGAAAAACATTCCCTTATGGTGATTTTTTAAACTACTTCTTTGTCTTATTTTCTTCCCATAGCCACATTAAGACGCACTGAAAATTCTGACAGGTAGCTTGTGCTTCGTTGAATAGGTGAGATTTAATTATAGACATCCTGTGTGTACACTGAAATTGATAGTCGTGAACAGCAATTAATGAATTAAAATTTAAGAAACGCATTTATTGACATGTACAAATTATCATTATTTATGAGACACATCAAATACAGCCAAGGGGTCAATAATTCAATGGTACTGGGGTGCAAAACCCATCAAAGAGGAGAGGGGAGTTCAAACGCCCTTAGAGCAATCGAAATCAAACTTACAGGAAGTAGTTGAAAGAGGTAAATCCCTTATACACAGTTCACTAACCTTGACAGGGTCAGCTATGTTTTATTCTCCATAGGAGGTCTAATCATAAATTATGGGCGCCATTCCTTATCAAATGGCTTGTTTTGGAAGTTAACTCCTACTTGTCCATGTCCATCTGTTCTACGTATGTTTTGAAGAAACCTTTGATGTATAGTTTCCCAAAGTGGGCGATACCATTCTCTGTAGGTACTGAAGGAATCTTGTGGGGCAGTGTTGGACCCAGTGGAAATAGGGGTACGTTGAGGAGCAAGAGTGGGCAATAAGATGCAAAAAATATTTGTCGCCTAAAAATGTTTAAGCAAACACTTATCCACTTGACCATACACACTCACAACAGTAATTCATTGTCACGTTTACTGTACAATACTATAGATGAGAAGATTGAAATCATTATTAACTGTTCCCGAATGTGTAACAAGCAGTTATCAGTTTAGTGCACTGCAAGCGAAATACCTAAGAATTTTAGTACTTGTTCAAGGCATATTGAAAATGGTACCTAATATAGACAAATTGGGAGCACAACACAAGGTTCATACATCTCCTTTGAGATTATTTTTAATTTTACTGATTTTATTTATATTAATAACAGTAAGCAATCTTGTGTGCTTATGTGTAATGTATTTATTTTTCTATTTCATTTCAATGAATAGCTTTATAATTACAGCTCCAAGTTGTTTTATTTCCGAACCAGCTTTTCTGTAATTCTAAAATTATAGACGAAATTACAAAAACTTTTTGGTGAAATTCAAAAATTTTAGACAGTTACACTTGCAATTTATTATTAGCTGAGACACAGTTTTCCATAGAGGAGCGTGTAAAAAAATTCTTCAAAAGGGGAGCGTTTATTTAACATTACGGCGTTCACGGAACCGGGAGAAAGACGTCTGAGCCATCAAATTGTTTTCTGAATGCGTGCTTGATGGGCTTTCTTTCAGAAAATCAAATGTTTTCTTAGAAGAGGTTTGCACGTGGGCAGTTTATACATCTGGAACGGCGGTCAAAATACAAATTGGTCTCTCTTCAACAAAGAAGTTACGGTCGCGCAATACAAACCAACAACTCCTCATCAAGACTTGAACACGAAGACGAGAGAACAAGAACCTAAGAGGACCTCACTAAGGTCCTCAATAAAATAGCTAACACCCACTTTAAAATAAAATAACTAACACCCACTTTAAAATAAAATAATTAGGTTCCAAAGAGTCATCAGTAAAATTCTTGAGATAACCACTGCAAATTGTTTCAAGAGCTTGGATCTAATTTCAATCTCCTTATCTAATTACTATCTAACCAATGTCCCTTTCAAATTCTTTAAAACGTCTATAATAGAATTTTTCTCGCTTCATATTATGGATTCTTTATCTCGTGGCATTGCAAAGTTGCAAATTGAAATTTTGAAAGCTCAGAATCAGCATTTCTCTTTCTTTGCCTCTTGCAGCTGAGTTTTACCGAGTTCAAGCAAGCTTAAAAGCAAGAATTTTTTGAGTGGTTCTGTTTTCTCAATACATGATTTTTTTAAACCAGTAAAAAATATTTATCTGACCAATTTTTTTTTCATAACAGATGTTTTAAGGTAGAACTACCATCTTTCCCCTTTCTGGGAGAGCAACTTGGGAATTGAGCGTCACGAACCAATGCAACTAACTTCCCTAGATTAGCCCCTACTGTTCGCAAATGAAGACACAGAGAGATAGTGCATATACCGTTGGATAAAGGAAAAAACATCGCATCGAACGAAATATAAACATCTGCATCTCGTAGAGCCTGAGAGCTGGCAACGTCGCGAAAATATCCCACATTTGGCTCGTTATAGAGCTGCCGTGCGTCCCCTTAGATGTCACCAAGTTGGAGTCGCATATCGTAGCATTGAGGACAGCACTTCAGTTCGTAGCTAGAACCGAGCGAGCTATCAGGTGAGCATCAGTGCCGGCGAGAAAATTTAAATTTTGACCGATGTAGATCACTCGAAAGCGGATCATCGATCAATTTCCAAGAAACACGAGGCAAAGTACTATCGCGATAGAGCTGCACTAAGGGAGCAGGCTGAGACCTCTGGGATTCGAAAGAGACACCAGCTGAGCGAAAGAGTGAGCTGTGTGCCTGGGGTAAGTCGCAGCGGGTGAATACAAAATCGACTCATGCAGCCTCGGAGCCACATTCATCGACTTCTCATGAACACATCATCACGTAGCACGAGCTGACGGACATGGATGCAGCAGCGACTGACCGATCTGGGTCGGGGTAGCAGGACACCGAAATCGAGTACTTCAGGTGCACCTAGTACGTGGCTTAGACACTGTCGTCACATTTCGGTAGATGCACCGCTAATCCTGTCAACGAGCGGCTAATTCGACAGGTTAGAAGATAATCGAGCAAGTAATCAATGTATCCGTCGATACCGACATAATGGTTAGGCATCTGCCTCGCAGCTGGATTACAATTACACCTTCAATAAGAGCATGAAGAAGCACTTGATATTTCTCATATCATCCTATACTTGCCGGGTGATTCCATTCAATCTGTAGAGTGCAGTGATTTGGCGCCCCATAAATGATTGCATACCCAACCTCGTTTCATTTCTCGCATCACCCACTTGTAGTTCTGTGTAAAGATAGGCAACACAGTAGTTATGCCCCTGTATATATAGGGTGATATACTATATTAAACAGGACTTTGGACCTCTCGGTAGGAAAAACTTATTGGGCCGAATCGCAACCAAATTTTGTACATTTCCTTTCCTTAGTATGCGGTTTCGACTTCTGAAGAAAAAATCAGTTCATATTTCGGCCGCTAGGGGGAAATTAGGCGCAGGTTAGGGTAATTTATATATTGCCGAACTTATCTAACATCCTCCGCCTATATAAGGAATCGCGCATCATTTTTCACAAATCGGAGACTCCAGCTTTGGGTCATGAAGCTCACTTTAACGAATCGCGTGCTACTTGTTACTATTCTATCAACAAAACAGCAAAGCTTCTACTGCACTAAAAGAATTTCGGCAGTTAGGCTTACGAAGAGGTGCAATTTTTTAATCTTCGAAAGTTACGATTTAAACAGGAACGTTTTCTGTAAAACCAGGACGAGGTCGAAAGTCAACTGGACTGCAGAGAGCAAAAGTTTCAACAGCTGTGGCGGAGCAGGAAGTAGCAAATGCACATGGTTGCAGTAGTGCACTTGCGATATCACGGGAATTGGACGTGCCACATACGAGTGTGTTGTACGAAGTGTCTTGAAGTTTTACTCTAAGATATCCCACTCAAGAAATGCTTTCTGATTATGATACGCGGAATACATTTGCTTTGATATTCATCGCTCGGATGACGGTGGATGAGCTTTGGCGTTGACGAATACTGTGGAGTTATTTCCATTTAAATTATGCTGTAAACACTCATAGCTGTCGTATCTAATCTGATACAAATCCCCACGTTCACCAACTTACATTGTATGCACAAGTAATGGTTAGGTGTGGCTTCGTCTTTTATCATTGGTCCTTACTTTGAAGAAAGCCCCGACTCGGGGCCAGTGACACATTCTGGTAATGGCTCCAGATATGCTCCGGAAAACTTTGTAATTCCATCATTTCAACAAAGGAATTGTCTCAACACCAATCTTCATACAAGATGGTGCACCTCTCACCATCTCTACCTCTGCAAGCCTCACTACGACAAAACTATTCGGTCAAGTGATTAGCACATCATTTTCAACGTCGTGACCACCAGATCTGAACCCGTGATTTTTGGCTGTGGAACCATTTAAAGAATTGTTTCTAAGGTTGTTACGAAATAAGCTGTTTCAAGACAGAATTTCGCAACATGTGAAACAAATCAATTGCGTTCTGCTGTCGAGAGTTGAGCAGCGAATGCAATTTACAGAGCAAGGTGATGGACATTTAGTCGTTTCTTTGTTAGTGATTCCATATGTAATTGCAGCTTTTTTGCCGATATTTGTTGATATAATTTCCAGTGATTGCAAGTTTTTCACTTAAACCCTTTTCTTGACGAAATAGAAGAGTTCGGAAATATGCAAATTACCTGCCCCGCAGAGCCAAATTTCTCCTCTAGCGGCCGAAATTTGAACTATTTTTTTTCCTTCAGAAATCGAAACCGTATGCTCAGGAAATGTGTAAAATTTGGTTACGATTCGGCCAGTAGTTTTCATAGAAATCTAAACACCTGTTTCATTTGGATCACCATGTATACTTTTAGTCAGTTTTAATTTTAAATACTAGTGAAATTTGGTCTTTGAGAAAAATTAAAATTGTGTTTGTGGTCTTATACTTTAGTTTGACCCGTAATAAAACTCGGGTGAAGTTTAATCACTTCAACTAGTAAATTAGCATACAAAAAATCAAGCAATGTGCTGAAAAATAAAATTCATAAATCAATGAATACCAAACATCCATGTGATATAACACCACACGATTGTGACAACTTATTGAAGTACAATGGAATCCGAGTAAGGAGCTAAGAAAAGTTATTTGCATAATTAAAAAATTCAAACAATGGAATTCGTTTTGAACATTTGAATCTAAGAAAACCTGATGCATTTTGCTTGATTATTTTACCCTTGCTTTTGATTTTACATACATTTTACAATAAATCTGGATGCGAGTTACGTACCTTTTAAGCTCTTGAAAAAGTCCATAACTTGTTTCAGTGTGAAGCTTTAATTTTTTAATTAATTTTAAACTTTTATTTTTGAATATTCACTCGTTGGAGCAGTTGTCAATAAACATCTAGAAATACAATGGCTGTGTCTAATTTCTTATGAAACTTACTTAATTCATATGCTTAGGATATATATTTGAGTGCCAACTGTCTTTAATTTTCATTATGTTAATTCAAGTGAGGTACTTGATTCCTAGTTGAAATAATTAAATTCCAGGAAATAAGTCTAACATTTAATTGAAAAATAGGCTAAGAAAACCAAAGTGATGAGGATGTAACATTTATTTTTGTGCACAAAAATCTATGCAAACTTTCTGCACAGCAAACACAACGTTTCCAAAAGCAGATTATATTTGTTAGAAAAATATTTGCATTTCATTTATTTTAAATATTACTTTTAAAAATAGAGAAAAAGCTAAAAGGAAAAACCATTGTTAATAAATGTATATGTAACCGTTGTTAATAAATGTGAACACTGAAATTGTCACATAAGCTTTAAAAAGACGAAATAAAAGCAACGTATTTATGTACTGAGTGAAAGATTTATGCTACTCATACACAAATGAAAACAAAAGTACTGGAAAGAGTTCATTTATTTCACTTATAATACAATTCTGCAGGAATATACAAAGAATGAGTTTATCTGGTTCCATTAAACAATTGCATAGGACCAGATAATCTATTCTGCATAATATATAACAACCCCATGCGCAACACCTCAAAATAAAATTGATATGCAGAAATTTCATTTCATAGACTATTGCTCAGCAATTGGATATTAAACTTTACAAAATTATACAGTCATCATAGCACCTTTTTTGCACTGAATAAAAACATAATTATCACTGTACAAATCAAACTTGAATAATTCCAATCAATGTCAACTTTTCAAAAGTTAATTATTGCTTGACCGAAAATTTTCCGATTGCATAATTGCGCTTTTTGTTTTGAAGTGCCTGTGGAAAGAACAAAGAATTAAAAATTCGGGGATTCGTTTCATTCTTTTTTTATACAGTGGGCGTTTCCAAAATATAACTCTACAACAAAAATTGCATGTTTGGCCGACTGAAGGTAAAAACCTACCCATGGTATAACACCTAAAAAAATATTGTAACCACCACCCCCAAGCAGTCCAAATGATGGATAACTTTTTTGGAAGAGCTCTCCAAGAGCTGGTAGAAGAGGCGTGGCACTAGGAGATTCAAAATCTATGCAAAAGTCCCAAACTCCTTGGTATGCCGGAAAGGAGTCGCAGGGTCCTATGCAGAAAAATATTTTTTTTTTATGTTTAACGGCGCGAGGGACCCCAGGCAATGGGCTTGGAGGGCATATCTCCCCCGGAGCCAAAGGACGGGAACTCTTGTGTATTAGTGGTATCTGGAGCTGCGCTGTTCTTCTTGTCCCACGGAGCACCTTTGACGACAAACCCTTTATCATTGTGGTGGCCATCTGATTCATGAGTACCATTGCGGCTGGGAGGAGACGTATACTTCCGCATGTAGTCTTTCTCGTTCAAGTCCTGGAGCTGAAATTTATTTACATATTTACTTTTACAATCACATGTATCAAAGAGGCCAGTAAAGTTTGCAGTTTCAAGTAGATTGCAAGCTGGCTATTTTAATTTGGTTAAAAGCAACATCAGTGAAATAAGGCATCAGTGTCAAATTTAAAGAAAAATTTATCAAAACATTTGCAATGCGAGTTTTTAATAACTACATGGAACAAATAGCCATAAAGAAATACTAATAGTTATAATTATTACACTTAATTTCATTTCTTGACTTGATTTGATACATCGTCTTTTTACTTTCAAAACCTTAAAAGTTTTTAAATCAAAATTTTTCAAGAACGTTAAAAAAACTAGACACCTGATACAAAGTTTAAAATTTTGCTGATAAGAACATAAAAACAATGTACACTTAGGAGCTTTTGAAACAGGTTTGTTTGCATATTTACAAGAAAATAATGTTGAAAATCATAAACAAAAAAATTAGAATAGTGAGGTTTTGATAGTAAAATGACAATATATTCCTTGGTTTAAAAACTATCTTTATATATTTGTTAATTTTATATCCTAAATGAATCAGGGTTCCCATTCTCGAAACAAATAAATCTGGGAATTTTAAAGCTATATTTCACATAGATTGCAATAGAACAACCAAAGATTACAATAGAATAGTGATTGCACATGTGAAAAACTCATGAGTGCTATGTTGGATCTGACCCAATTTTTAGTTAATTTATAAATACTATGCCATCGATTTTTGATGGCAATTTTCTTTGGATGAATATCATTAACTATGGATTTTGAATGTACATATAACAAAATATATAATGTTCTAGTAAAAATTAAAGGCTTTTTAAAGAAATTTTTAAGGACTTACAGCAAATATTAAGGCTTTTTAAGTTTTAAAAAACTAAAATGAAGAATTGGGCCTTTTATGGTCAAATACTGATACAATAATGCAATTTAATATTTAAATTTCAAAAAGTACAGATTAGAAAAATATATAATCCTGAGTACAATCAGCAATAAAGAAGGGAACAGGAAAGACAAATATTTAGTAAATATGATTTTAGGAAATTGTGGGAGACCATAACTACAGAAGACAAAACTCAATTCAAGGTATTTATGTAACTGTTAGAAGGTAACAAAAAGTGATTAGATTAAAATTATTATACATTTGATTAAAAATCACTTTTCACTTGGCAAAATACTGAAAAGAAAAAAAACATAGTATAAAAATGCATATTGAACTTACATATTCTTCCTCGAGATTAAGAAGATAATCTTTGCAATCCAAGACATCATTTTCTGCTCCCTGAATTAGAACTAAATCAGGATCGCCATCACCCTGTCGGGGGAAACGTATATCGACCTTATAGTCACCCATAAGTTTGCCAACGTTGCGACCTTTTTGCCCAATAATGCGAGAGTGGATGCGAGAATCAATTAGCACTTCTTCCTTATACATGTCCTCCTAAAAATATAATATTTTTAGAACAATATACATAAAGTCATAAAAACACAATCTATCTTGCAATAAACACATAGCATATTTATCCTGTTTCAAAGGTGTCCTCTGATTTAACAAATGAGGGCTAATGTGGTTTGACCAAATCACTGCTACCCTGACTATAGCTGCATGAAAGAGTAAAATGTACACATGTTTGCTTGTGATTTCAGATGACCTCTATGCACAATTGACCTTATCTATATATATATTTCACAAATGTGCATGTTGCACAGAAATCAACTTTATTTGTTAATGGCAAATAGATATAAACCATATAAAACTGACTGCTAATTTTGCTGATTCGTTTAAATGTACTTGATTTGAGCTATATATATGGAACTATAAAATACTAATAAATACTCAGAACAGCTTGCTGCTCTAATGAAATTTTTCACCCATCTGATGACAGGAGATAAAAAGGAAACAGAAGAATAGAAATCAGCACAGAAAAGAAAATGTAAGTGAACGCAGAAATGGGTTTAGATGTTAAAATATACTGAATCACCTTTCAAGTAAATGGGATGTGATTGAAGTGGAACTCCAGAAGCTAATTGCGGGAACATGACTGAACTTTATGCCATGCACTGTATTGGAAATTAGAATTAACCCCAGTAAGTACATGAAATGCTGTTTTATTATATTTTTAGATAAATTTTATTGCATTTGTAGGAATGAAATGTGCACATCAATGCTTATATTAGAAAAAACAGATTTAAATTAGACATGAAAAGTGAGTAACAGGTTGATTTGGGGGTCTAATGGCACAAGGGCCATATTTGGCCATGCTGCGCTAGGCACAAGACATACAACATCAAGTAATAGACATACACAATGAAAGTTTAACTGGCACAGAAGAGAGAAATACACCCAAGGAGGAATGCACCTGGCAGGAATTGAACCTGTGCCACCTACAACTCGAAGGTTGCTGGCAGTGTACATACCCACTGAGCCACAACGGCCCCGCCATCAATTGATAAGTAGAAATTTTCAGCAGATGCTGTGTTCGAGTCTTCTAGTGTTGTTTAAATTAGAATGCCAAGCAACATTTTTAGAGGCAAAAATTTCATGATAAAAATGCGTCAATGTGAGAAGAAATTAAACATTTCAACTCTTCCATTAACAAAAATCAAACTTGTCTGCATGTGTTGCTTGAATAACCACTCCAGAGCCCTAAACACCTGCAAAAGTCAATACAGGATTTCCTTCCCCACAGCAAAAGTTTGTGAAAATCCTATTCTCTGAATAGAGAACACTAGTTGTTTACTTATCAAAATTAAACTGCTTCCTAGAAAGTTTATTCAACTGAGCAAACATACAATTTCTTTCTCAAAGTTATATATAGATATGTGATTAGGTATTACTTCATATCATTACTCAATACTTTATGCTATATTGCAGCAAAACCTACCTGTTCTTGAACTAATTTCAAAATGGCCTCCCTAGCACTTTCGGCATCCTTTTCATAACCAGTAATAGTTATTACTTTATCATTAGACCCAGCTCGTTCAGGAAAATTAATGATTACATTGTGATCTTTCCTAATCTTCGTGATAACACTTCCACCACGACCAATAATCTTGGGATGATGTTGTGGATCAACTTCAACAGTCAGTTGGAAACTCCTCAGGAGCTAAAAATAAAAAATTTATGGAAACGTTAAAAAGACATTAAAAGTCGTATAGCAGCACTAAATAATACAATTAGACTGATATATCCTGGCATCTGAGCTTGTGAAATATAAAAATAACTTGGCAAGTTATAAGTATATATAATAAGTATATATAATAAGTGCAAGCTACCCTTACTACTTACAGTTCCAATTAAGATTATATATATATATATAACAGATGTATTCACAAGTCACTTAAACTGTGAACAACAATAATCCCTCGATTATCGAAGAAATCGTATTCACAACGCTTGTTCCGAGGTTTAAACCATCAATTCGATGCTACCTTTTAATACCTCGAAATCCGAGGTTTAACACTTGGTTGAGGGTTAATGCATGCACAGTTTCAGCTTTTTGGTAAGAAAATCTATGCCAATTGTCAACAAAACAAAATGGACAACATACTTCATTCTGCACTAAACTATGGTATTTAACTAATTCTCAAATATTAGGTATGGTAACTGAGATTGCTACAGAATTTATAAAATTTATTCGAGTGATGAAACTTTGCTGATGTTACTAAAAAATATCAGCTTTCAGAATCGGTAATAGTTCAGAAAAAAGTTGAATTCAAAAAGTGCAGTTGTATTCGCTGAGGGGAAAATAGAAAGTACCATATTTTATAATTTATTTCTCTCTACTTCAACTTTAGTAATCTAAAAAAATTCTTCATTTTCATTCACAATATCAATAGCAACAATATTTTATTTAAGATTAATACAAGTTTAACTCATAGTTGTCCATTTTAACTAATTAGACGTTAAAATTGTAGAATTTTGATTCCTTGTTTTTAACTTCATGAATAAAAATGCTATTTTACTTTTTGTTGATTTATTATGAAATATGACAATGTACGGTACTTCATTTCACACAAATACTGATGAGCATAGAAATAGGATTACATTGATATATCAAGAGATAATTATTTAGTATGAGCATAATTCTTTTTTTACTTCACTAAAACTTTTGTACAAATCCAATTTGAAATTGAATACCTGTATTAAATACTATTTTCTATTTCCAAACCCAAATTAAAATGTAATAAAATGCATAAGGGGTAATTTTAATAAAATCAAAATTAGAAATAAACTCTGCTGGCAAAGTATTCAACCAGTATGGAATACATGATTTGTTTTAGATTCCAGTTGTCATAAGAAATATAAACTTTATCACATAATCGAGGAGACTAGTGACCATTCAAAACAAGCTTATCGCTTGAATCAATTAATCACTCAATACTTGGTTTGTGAATACAGTCAATGGATAATCTGTGGTTTAACAGACTTGCAGATTTACTGATCCATGGATTAAGTCGAGACTTGTGAATATGGTCGTACTTTTCCTGCCTTTGATACCCTGATTTTCTTGGTCTTGTATAGAATTTAAATTCAAGTTGTATTGCTTAATAAATCAGAAAATGATTGCTTGAAATATACAATGAAAAATGAAATGATAAAGTTTAATACTTCAATTGCTTTTCTTGGCACAATTTTTCAAGACCTAGTTATATTATGTAGAGACAATTACAACTTGGGTAAAAATCGTTTCTACGGCAAGGACAATATGATACTAGAAGACCATACTATTAGTGCTATCAATCGAATTTTAAAAGGTTAGTGCTAAATATTTAATTTCTTTTTCGTAAACAGAATTCTACAGCCAGATGCATTTAACCAAGGACTTTGAAGGAAAGTTGGTCCAAATATACACATACCACCAAGATGAACACATATCACCCTAGTGATATTAGGTACACAGCAAATTTGCTAAAATCCTAAATAAACTAATTATAACTAACATGGAGTATAATAATAGCAGCAGCTTATAACAGACCTAACTAAAACTTTGATCATTGCAAAAAAGTAGAATTTTAAAAACAATGATTTGTGCAAACTTGCCAAATTTCAACTTTGAATCTATTCAGGAACAGAAAATAATTCTAAAAATTTCTGAATAAAATACTCTATAAAAACAATTTAATTTCAAAAGAACACATATTTGACATACTGACTAAAGCTTAGCAACATTTGGCTGTCTAACCCAAATGCATACTCTGAAGAATTCTAATAATTTTTAACTATTCTGACATCACCATACATTAAGTAGTAAAATTACCCCTTTTTATCAGTGGATGTTTCACTTGTGCAATTCACATTTGATACTTATTTCCTACAAACAATATACAAAAATTGAACGTTTAATTGTTATTTGTGGTAAATTCGATCGGTACTCTTTTTAAAATTAATTTCCACTACCAAGTCTAAAAGGATGTGAAGTATGCAAAACTAAATTTTTTACTGCCTTTATACCACTATCCCAGAAGAATGATGCAATTGCACAATTGGGGTGAATTTTCATGATATACCTACATGAGTAGCATTATTTAGAAGTTACATAAAGTATGTGTGTATTATTAACCCGATATTCATGAATAAAGTTTCTCTCATGTTATTAATAAGAATCATGAATGGTATTCTTAGTTTGTATTCTGAATAAATTCCACACACATCATTGTTCTTTCAGAACAGCAATATGTCAAATATTAAGACATTATTTATGTATAAGAAATAAGTTCCAACACATAAAGTATTAGAATTTAAATTCTATAAAACATTTTTGGAAAAAAAAATTGATTTACAGCAATACTGGTAAAATAATTTGGTTTTCAACTGTAATCATAACAATGTTCAATGTTCTTCCTATGGGAGCTCAAACTCAGGAGCTCAAACTGGTCAGAATCAGTCAAACAATGCAGATTTGCCAAGTACATATGTCAACATTGCATCATGTATAGATTTGAATTTTGGGGGGGATGTGATGCCCATAAAACATAATTTGATCCAAATATACCATATGAAAGTAATTCATATTCAATTTAAATATTTAAACATACCCTGTCTTGCTTTTCAAGTTCCAGTTGCTCCATTCGTTCTTTAAGGGCAGCTTTAGTTTTTTCAACATTTGCTGGTGGGCCTTTGATGGTGATAATATTTGAATGATCATTTTGAGGAGGAATGATAATGTTTACATCATACACTTCCATCATGCCTCTAACATCTCTACCCTTCTGTCCAATGATGAAACGATGCAGGTCATATGGCACTTCCATTTCTTCGGTAACTGGCACTAAATCCTTTTGGAAAAATAATAGTTTTATCAGGGCCACATAATTAACATTACAATAGAGAAAAGAAAGACTAAATAAGAAAGTTGAATGTAGAATAACCCATTCATTCACACTAAGGTAGGTTGTGCTTTATAGCACATATTGACCTAACTGCTGGAACTAACATGCTAGTTTATCAGAAAAATATTTTCAGTTCACTGCTGTTTTATGTTTATTATTTACGTTTAACTTAGGTGCTTTACAAGTGACTGATAGAAATTAACTTTACTCAAGGAGTTTAAGTGATTTCAAATTGTTTTCAATAATTACCAAATACAAGAATCTTCATATTTATCTTCCAACAGTGACCAATTGAGGCCTAATCAGTTCTCAGATCTAATTCATTTTCAGTGATATTCACATGCATTGTATATCACATGCTTTATCGAATCACGTTTCCAGATGAATAAGCAAGCAGAAGATTCATAGTTTAAACCACATAAAGCAACCAATGTTGCAAGTTTCCTTTTAGATTTCCTAAATTTATTAGCTCCAAGAATTGCAATTGCTCAATATTCAGATTCTCTCTCCATGATATAATCGCATCAAATTCTGAAATTGATCCAATAGTAGTCATCTCCTTTCAGACATCCAATTTTCGTATTATTTAAAAATTAATCATTGTAATAATTTTAAAAGTAATCCAGCAACCTTGATCCATTCCTCATCACCGGTTTTTATAGTCAACAATTCAATTACATAATTTTATATCGAGTATTTTATATAGATGGATCATTCAAAAGAATATATAAAACAAGTAAAACCTTGGAGTTAAAGAATAACAAAAACGATATCTATTCATGGAAAATGTAAAGTAACTATCATTCCATATTTCAAGAATTTGAAATATATTCACTAGTATACACAGAATTAGCTGTTTTAAATACACTAGTAGCAGCTTGCACCCACATAAATATTAAATGATAAAAAATCATAACAGTATCATTTAGGTAGGTAGTTAATTAACATCACACTGGACCAAAAGGATTTAACATCAATTACTGGAGCAACACAATGGGCTATTGGGGATGGTCCGAGATCAATCCTGAAGGGAAAGATCCAACAGTATCATTTAGAAAATTACTTTAAAGATTTACATATTTAATGTGCAAGTTAATGTTGTATATAAAAATTACTTAGCACTTATAAAAAACAAATTATATAAACATACCAACAGTGCTTGGCTAGCACCTTCACAATTATCCTGTCTTCCTTTAATGATAATTGTATTTCTTGCATTGTTTTCTGCTTCAGGAACCTCTGGGTGGCAATCTCCATTCATTACAACTTTGTCAGGATCTTCAAAGATATTTTTAAAATGGTAAATGCAATAACCTCTCCAAGGAGATAAAAAATACAAACAAATAGTCAAAGACAAAATAGAAGGCTTTATCAAGATACAAAATTAAAAACGACTTTTAAATGCATATTAATGTGATTTTATAAAACCTCAATTTTTCAAATTAATTTCAGGGGGAAATTATCTAAAATGAACACCACAAAACAAAAAAGAAGCATTTGACACTTTTCCACTTCACACGAAATCAGCTATTTCATTTTGGGAATACATATAGTCAATTGATACTTTTATGATATTGTTGTTACTAATCCCTTTGATCAAGGTAAAACCAAATCCAAAAGACCATGTTTTTCAAGTTGCACAGCAATCAACTCATGTTCATCCACAAGCTGCACTGATACAATCATGATAAATATTTCTGCTTTAAGCATAATAAAACAAAATCAAATATAATAGTCAACATTTTCAGTTTCCTTTTATACAAATCATGCTAGTCAACATTTTTATGTTCCTTTCCAAAATATTCAAACCACCTAAAACTTATTCTGTATTATGCAATCATTTACATTTCTTTCAATCACATGCCAAAAATTTCATTCAAACAAGTGTTTGGTACTTATGAGATGTAGATACAGGTGGCCCTCGACTTTCACATATAATTGGTTTCTGAAAATGTGTGTGAATGTTGAATGTTCGAAAGTAGAGGGATGTAAAAAAACATCAAAAATTGTATTTTTAAATATTCATTTATCAATGTTTATTTATCAATAATATATTAAAAATATTGATCAATATATATAATTAAGTTAACGAGGCATGTTTAAGTACTTTCAGGTGTTTTCTTTATAAACTTGTCAAGAGTGTGTGTTAGTTGAATACCACCCTTTTCTTGCTAAAGAGTTCTCTACATTCTCCATTGGGATCACATTCTTCCATGATAGTCAAAAATTTGTCAAGATGCATGAAGGCTTCATTCATATTTTTTGATTATCAAAGTCTTGACGATTTTATCAGCTTCTTCCTCACTTTCATTGTGTATTTCATTTAACTCTTTTTGCTCAATTCAATCAACTCATTAACATCTTCGTTGTTGATGTCCAAGTTTAGTTCATTCATTAAGCTAACTATTTCATCTGTGATAGCTTCCAGAGTTTCTTCAGAATTTATAAAATCACTCATCATTTGTGGGCATAGTTGTTTCCAGGAACTTTTCATTGTTGACTCTTTTATTTCAGCCCACGAGTCTCCAATATTGTTTATTGCTTTATAATAGTTCTTCCAAAAATCTCTTAATGTAGGCCCACCTTCCCTGCCAGTTGCCTTGATGGCCTGATTCATTATTGTCCTCATATATCGTTTAAATGTAGCTATCACTGTTTGATCCATGGGCTGCATGAAGCAGGTAGTATTGGGAGGAAAAACACAACATTGATTTCTGGATATAAATTCTGCAGAGATTTTGGGTGTCCTGGAGCATTGTCTAAGATTAATAATGCTTTAAATTGTAAATTTTTATCTTTACAATATTGCTTAACTGCTGGCACGAAATGAAAAGTGAACCAATCTTTAAATATTAATGCAGTAACCCAGGCTTTTTATTTGATTTCCAAATGACTGGAAGCAATTCTTTATCTTTCCCTTTCAATGCTCTGGGATTTTCTGCTTGATAAACTAACATTGGCTTCAATTTTAAATCACCAACTAAGTTTCCACCAAGAAGCAATGTCAATCGGTTTTTTGAAGGTTTATGTCCAGAGGCAACCGATTCTTCCTTCGATAAGAATGTACGATTAGGCATTTTTTCCCAAAATAAACCCGTCTAGTCTACATTGAATATTTGGCTAGGATATTCTCCATCTACAATAATTTTAGACAATGAAGAAATAAATTCTTTTGCAGCTTCTTTATCAACCAATTCTCTAGTGAATTTAATATTATATAAAGAATACCTCATTTTAAATTTGTTGAACCAGCCATTACTTGCTTGAAACACCGTGTTAGAATCTTCTTTTAATCTAGTCTTCCAATCTTCATGCAAACTAAGAGCCTTAGCTTGAATAATTGAAAAACTCAGAGGGGCATCGTTTTGATGTTAATCATCAATCCATGATGACAAAGATCTTTCCATTTCATCCATCACTATGCCATGTCTTTTGGAAACAATCTTTGAAGATATATTTCCACAATTTTGAACGTATTCCTTAATTTTATTCTTGTTTTTCAAAATTGAACATATTGTAGACCTGTTTATGTCGTACGAACGGCCGATTGAAGCAAAAGATTCACCGCTTTCAGAACATCTATTTCAATCTTTGTCTCGATCGTATGAAGTTTACGAGTCCTTAATTTCTTTTTGTTCGCATCAACACTGCAGAGTTTCTCACTCATGTTTATAAATTTATAAGGGCGAAATATTTAAATATAAAACAAATAAATTGGCAAAACGCACAACGCATCGACACGCGCCCCAACTCAAGACTAAACCTGTTTAATACATTGTATGTATTTGACATTCGGCCCCCGCCACCCCGGCTCGGAACCCTAGTGACGTCACAACAATTCCAAGAAGTCCTCTACTCTAGGCTGCAATGTGTGAGTGAGCGCGAGCTACTGCGCTCCGTGGGAGTGACTGCATGGAAGCGAACAATTTTTGCACTATCGACAAAAATCGTTAAAAAAAATTTTTTTAATGTGAGAAATAGCGAATTTGTGCAAAAGTAGAATGTGCGAAAGTCGAGGGCCGCCTGTATTAATAAAAAGTAACTAATTAAAAAATCCTGTGCTACAATTGCATTTAAAATCAAACATGATTACAAATCAAGTGCAGTTATACATGAAAGTAAAACTGGAACACACAATATATTGCACTCCCCAAATAAGAGTTTCCAGAGTAAAATTTAGTTTCAGAACAGCAGCTGGTAATTCTGCATTTGGATACCAATTTCAAAACTGGTCGTCTTTCAACATAGTTGGTATATATCAATTAAAGAAAAGCAGGTTTTTGCAAATTTAGAAGCATTATGTTGCAAAGCTTGTTTGTAATGACATGCATTTCAAACAGGACATGCCTGTGATAAAACCATAAAATACAGGCGACATGCACATGTTCTTTTAATATAAGGGTTAATTAAGTGTTTCATAACACAAAAAGTAAGTTTACAAAGTAAAATTATTTCTGGTCAAGAAAAATTACAAACTAGCAGACCTACAAGAAGCATCTCAGCTAAAGTTTCTTAATTGCTAATATCTATTGATGGCAGTGTCATAACTCACATTTCATACCTTGTTTAAATCCATTTATAATGAATATAAATATTGATATACACATTTCATGTTCAAATGAAATAAAATTAGTCAAATATAAAATTTTATTGTTTACGTTATTCAAATGTACTCTTACTGGAGTTAATTCTTATTTGAAATAAAGGGGATAGAGTTGACACTTCAGTCATATTATCCCCACAATTAGTTCTAAACATTCTCTGCAATTTGATCTTTTACTTGTTCAAAGGTGATACAATATTTTTTACAACTCAATCTATTTTCTGATTGGCTTACATTTCCTTTCCTAAGTTAATTTCTATCTTCCTGATTCCTCTTATTGCCTTCTGTAATAAAATAGCTGAAGAATTTCATTTGTGCAGCAAGCTCTTGTGTAGTTTTAGCAATACTCTGCAACTCTATATCTCAAACAAATTTTTAGCAGCAAAATTGGCGAATGAATCCTGTAAGTTGATTTTATATTGTTTATATCCAATGTTGCCATTCAGCAATAAACAAATAACACCGATTTTTGTGTTATGTATGTTAGTGAAATACATATAAATTGTTCTTACATTTAATACTTTCTATTTTCAGCTATTAAGGTAGGAAAATATTTCAAAATCAAGCTTGTAATTAAGAATTAATACAATCTTCTACAACATGGACAACATTAAGTTCAACATTCTTTAGATAAGTACTGACAACTTATGAATCTGTTTAAAACATCAATAAATGATTGAAAGCAGTAATCTTACC
Organism: Meta bourneti; assembly: GCA_933210815.1. Lineage (NCBI taxonomy): Eukaryota > Metazoa > Arthropoda > Arachnida > Araneae > Tetragnathidae > Meta > Meta bourneti. The sequence continues at coordinate 60,453,280 of OW119923.1, read as the reverse complement.
TTCAGCTTTTTCACGGTCAGGGAATTTGATGAGGACACTGAATTGTTTCTGAATGTTCTGCACCTTTGATCCTCTTGTTCCTAATACAGTTCGATGATGTTCTTGAGGAATGATGCACTCCACAGTAATCATAGCTTCCTTCAATAGGAAAATTAACAAGTTGCAATATTTTAATGAACAATTTTAAATGAATAAAATAATTTTATATATTTTTATGCTTGAAATTAACCAATTCATTCTATGAAGAAAAAACAAATCCTGAAGATTGCAGTCTTCAAAAATTACAACTGAAAATGAAAACATCAAGTAAAGGTCATGTATTTCATTACAATTTGTTCCCTTAGTAGCAAAACTAAAGCTAGTAGCTAGCAACAAAGCAGAACTGAAAAGATTTCTCAACAAAAATTGCTTAATTTTATTGGGTGCATTTCACATTTTCAAGTCCTTTTTATAATTTTCCTTTGTTCTAGTATGCCAGCTTATCTGAAATTTTAGTTACTTATTTAAGTACCTAGCATTTTTCTTTATACGAGAAAGTTATCATAAAATGCTTATCATAGAATTATAAAATTTATAACTTTTTAAAACTTCCACATTTTAATAATTTTAGTACAAAATAATGCAGTTTTAAATTAATAACTAAAAATCATGCAGCTATATTTTTACTAAAAACAAACTCGTAACTGGTTAAAGTTTGTTCAGAAAAAAATTATGCTAAGATTGCTTTCTTCCTATTGCATTCTTAACCCTAAAATATACTTGCAATCACCTTAACTATTGCCTCTGAAGGAAGAATGGAATGTTTAAATTCTAATTTTATTTCACCACTGAAGAAAATATCTGATACATCAAGCTTTTAGTCATACAATAAAACAGAAAAACATGCATATGGAGACCAATCGTCATTCCTATAAAAAGTTAATACAAGTGACTTTCAAAGCCCACTGAAATGTCATGTGAAGTCATCGTTAACAGACAGTCGGAATAAAAGAAATTATATATGCGACTTAAAATCTATGATTCGAACCATCATCATGATTTAAAGGTAACAGTAGATATAAAGTTAATATTTTCTAAAATTATCATTAACTTCCAATCAGTAAAAACAATACTGACCAATTACACCTTAGAAATATTCTAATGAATGCAATTTTCATTCTAAGTGCATATTGCAAATGAACCAAAAATTTAGAATGCAGAGTTTCAGCAACTTGTCTCATTGGGTGCAGTAAACCATAATGTAATGAAATTTCTTAAAAGAATTGAAATTGTGATTTTTGGTATTTTTCATTTAAGTCTTAAATGAACAGAAAATTTGATGAAATATCTTACATTACTAAACTCCAACTTTGAAAGTTATAATTTAACCAGATTATTTTTTACAAAAGAAACTAGACAATCATGCAAGAACTGCAAGTTGTACAATTGTTTGCAGAAGGTGGTATGACCCTAGGACAACTATTGCTGTAGTGGGAATGCAAAGATTGTTATATTTGGAAAAAATGCAACAGAAAAAATATAAAATGACACTAAATTTTCATCACAATTTAAAAAATTGAGTGCATTTCATTGGGCAAGACATGAAAAATACAAAATATTTATATCGTATACATTACCAGCTCTTCCACTATTTCAAGCAAGCGGTTCTTAGCTCCTTCAAGGAAGTCTTTAGCTCCTTTCAGTGTAACTTCACTGCTATTTGAGCCACTTTTTGGGAAACTAACAGTTACACCACCAAAGTCATCAGCAATTTGTTTCAACACTTCAGCCCGTCGTGCAACGAAATGACGATGATGCTTAGGATGGATTTCGGTTTTCAACTCGCCTGTATTTTTCTGTTCCAAGAAAAAGTACAGAAAATCAATACTTAGTAAAACCTACCCATTTTTTATTTACATAGTAAACTTAACTCAAACACTAAAAATTGACAAGAAAAAAAATTCAAATACCAATTCATCGATAATGCCTGTCAATTTTTCTCTTGCTGCTTTAACCTCTTCTTTTCGGCCAATGATCACAATAGTATCCCTATCTTCATCATTTTCATTAGGAAAGATAATTCTGGCGCCAGTTTCATCACGTACCTTTGAAATGAAAGATGCTGGTGAAAAGAGCACTACATTCTGGTTGCACAATCAGTACACATAACTACATAGAAATATGTATACATATATGTAAGGTTTTTGCCCCACATGTACTCAACAGATGGCAGCATTGGAGACCGCAAGTTATATCACATCATGACTAACATCTAAGGAAGTTTTTCCTGCCTTTTTCAATGAAGCTTCTCCCACATTCCTGTAAAAAAGTGTTGCGTTGTGCTCCTCGGAGCTTCTGTTTTCGTTTATGTCCATCTAACATCACCCCCTGTCCCTAAATATTTACCTAAAATCTCTCTTTTGTTAAAATCCCCTAGACCCCTTAATACTGTAATTTATCCACTGTAAATAAATAATTTCAAAGAGTACTACTGCTTCGTCATTGACTGCGAGTTTGATGGCCTTTCCACATATATTATAAGTTAAAATGCAAATAGCTATACAAACGCAACACTTTGGAAATTGGAATCAAAACACACAACCTCCTATGCATATTAGAAATCTTTAACCAAGAGAACTTATTTTCCTTCACTAATATTTTAATCTCAATGTTGCAAACTATCACCAGTGATATTTACATATATATTTCACAAATGTATGAGGCATTGAAATTGGCATTATTTGTAGTGGCAAATGATAACAAAGAAATACAAATTATATAAAATCAATTGTTGCTGCATCCATTTGCCAATTTTGTCACTGTTTAAATATACTTAGTTTGAGATATGGAGGTGCATAATGTTGCTAAAAATATAGAAAAACTTGTCACTTCAATGAAATTTCTCAGTAGTCTGATGACAGAAGACAATGAAAAATCTGAAATCAGTGAAGAAAAGTATAAGCAAATGTGAAAACAGCTTTAGATGCCAAACAGTACAGAATTGTCTTTAAAATTTGTCAAGTGAAGGATGTATTTAAAGTAAATGTTCAGATAATTGTGGCACCACACAACTGAGATGTGAACTTCTTCCCATGTACTTTACTGGATATGAGAATTAAAACAAAGCACTACATTACATTTGATTAATTTTTATCTCATTTAGATATATGAAATATGAATATCAGTGCTTAAATTTATAAATGGATTAAAATAAAGTATCGAACGTAAGTAACACAAAGCCATCAATAGATAAAAACAATTATAAGAGACTTGCAAATACTATGTGTGGATCTGTTAGTATGTTTCTAATAAAATGCACTGGTTCCTAGATAGTACTTTTTCTTGGCTAGGCATTAGTACTATTAAAGAACTATTTAATTTTTTTTTTATAAAATTCAATAACAACTGGTAATAATTCAGTACTCTACATAATTTGTAGAACAGCTAGCTTAATTTTACTTACTTTTTTGATATTAACTCCATTTTTACCAATCAAAAACTTATGTAATTCAGGTCTAGCATGAATTTCCTCGGTGTGCCCAGTCAATTGCTAAAAGATAATGCAATTTTTAAAGATAAAATTCAACTGAAGTACTTTAAAAAAATTGATTTTGAAAATAATATCAGAGAAACGTATATATAACTAAATATCTTTAACCACTCAAGCTTTTGGTCTGAATGTAGTTCATTGCAAGAGAAACTTGAAAATGGGGGTTGGATGTTTGAGTTTTATGGCACAAGGTCCAAACAGAGAAGTTGCACCAAGTGCAAGATAAAATAAATGCAATACAGATAGAAAAGCATTCTAAAAGAAGGTGAGCATAACACACAAAGAGCAAGATATTTATAGTATGCATGATAAAATAAGAAATTCAAGAAATATGTAGGTCATTAGCATAAAAGGTAGATAAACAAATTAGATTTAATATGAATTTAATTTGTTAATGGATTTTAAATATGTTGGTCAATAAAATGAAAAAAACTAAGCAAATGGTTAACAAATGAATGAGATTATTGAAAAACATGATTCACAACATGAAATAAATATAAAAAGTATGAAGGTGATGGGTAGTAAAAACACTATCAGATTTAAAAAGCCAATGATCCTTAAGAATGGGAAAAGACCTTAGGTGTTTTTCTACAACCAAATCTTTTAAGTTTAAAATTGTACTTCGAAAAAAATTTCAAGTAATGATTAAAAGCTGGACATACAATTAAAATATCAATGACAAAAATGGGGACTTGCCCAACAATGACAATGAGTGAATCGTGTATGCCCAATGAGAAGGCAAGTCAATTTGACATCAGTCCCACTCACAATGGGGCAGATGGCCACAAATGAATAAATGGTTTTATGGAATGCAATTTATTGGTGACTTGCAGATGACATGACTTGCCACAATGAATTAAAGAAGTCCACACAAAGGAGTTTTTCAAATCAGTTAAAGGAACAGCCTGGTGCAGTGAAACAGAAGCTGCTTCAGCAGCAGACAGCAAGCTGTTTACCTTTGATGTCCACGTGACTTGGGACCCCACAGATGGTCAAGTCCAATGAGTGAAAAATCCTAATGGGTTCATAGAAATAAGTTCTCATTAATTAGCAAACAGAGCCTGATCTGAGATCAACTGCTCGATCTATTGCCTTCAATTGTTCATACCATCACTTTCTCAGAGGGTACTGTGGCCGTTTAAGTCAATGAGTAAAATAAAAAGGACTGAGAGTTGGTAAACCCAGTCTATTAAGTTCCTCTTGTTGGATGACATGTGGTGGCAGGTATAGACAGCAGGCTGTAACTAAAGAAAGGATATAAATATGTACAACTACAGCCTGCAAAGATGTTCATAGTGTAATTACAATGCTGGGATAATCGTGCAAAGTTCAAGTACACATGCCTCCAGAAACTAGTACTAGCATCATGAACTTTTCTGATGCAACTATACCTGCATACCTTGAATGAGTGGGAGGGTTTTAGGAACGTTTTTTGAAGTGCCACAAATTTTATTAAGTAACCTACTACCTTCTCACACACCATACAAAACTTACTTTATCTACAATTTAAAGCATGTTGCCACAACCAAAAGTAAAATCAATTTTGCAAAAAGTTTTATTGAATCACGATTTTGGATGCTTTTTCATTAAAGTTGTAAAACGTACAACAAAGGTCAACTCATAAATAGTATGAAAATGCTAAAAAACCGAACATTACGTAACATTTTCTATCGATTACTGCCGATGCTCGAATCTTGATTTGAACTTTGAAAATTTATAATTGTGTGTATGTATTATATTCTTTACTAAATACAGAATAAAAATTACAGGTATAGAAAGATCAAAGCTAAAATGCACATCTATTAAATTACATGTTTTTTGCACTGATTAAACATTTTGTTCAAATCAAAGAAACCTTGGCTATATGTACTAGATTTGGTTTTGTTCTTCAAGGTATTCCAAGTATTTCACTGCCTAATTAACCAAAAATTTAATTGACTAGAATCGATTAAACAAGTTTTACCTTTTCATTTGACAAATCAACAAGAAGTTTTTTGGCTTTTAAAACATCATCCTTTGGTCCACGAATGGAGACTTTATCACTTCCAGTACCTCCAGTCGGAAATTTAATAGTAACTCCTCCACAATCTTCAGTGATAGAGCGAATGAGTCTGCCTTTAGTACCAATTATGGAGTTGTGGAGCTTAGCTGGAATCATTATTTCTAATGTAACCACATTATCCTGAAAAAAATTAATGAAATCTATTAAGGGTATAAGTGAAAGAAAAATAATCAGAAGAATAAAAATAATTTTAAATTTATATTAACAGTATAATGTTAGTCTTAACAGTACATAAGATGCAAATTGAAGATTGTCCATTTCTTGATTTAACGACTCAATATCTATCATTGCCTTCAAGGTTATTTACATATATGCACTTTTATTTGCAATCAAATATTTGATTAACATTTCATTCCAAGGATAATTTATATTTTATTCCAAGATATCAGAAGCAATAAAGTTATAAATAATGAATGCTGATAGAATTTTTAAAAATTGAGCATTTTAAACAAGCAAGTCAAAATTCTAGATTTTGACCTTTCAAAATAATGACTAAAATCTATTACCTTTGCTTTCAATTTATTTTTATAGGTGTGACAAGCAGGGAAGATTACTCAAAAGGGATATATCATTACAAGTGAGGAAACACTAGATTTTAATATTTCCACTTTTAAACATGATTAATTTGTTAAGAAATTTATATAGGGAGTTTTTAAGAGGGAGTTTTCAAAACAAAAATAACCTATCATATCTATACAAATTTACTAAATTGCAGAAGTAGAAATAAGTATTCATTAGAATTTGAAAAAGTTCAGTTACCATCTTCATTCATTGCACATTAATTGATACAAGTTACTTTAGTTTGCATTAATTCTTCAATGTAAATAGATACAACAGTGGAAAACAATTTGCTATTATCATTAGCTAATAAGCAAGTTTTGAAAAATACTAATAAATAGGCTGACCATATGTATCGTTTTGAACAGGACAGTAGTTTTTCTTATTTCTTGGCCATCCCGTCAATAAAAATATCAATTTCATCCAGTTTTGAATAAAACTGTGTAAATATACTTTAATATTGATCAACCATAAATTATTATTCATATCTATAATCATATATCAATCCCCATGGTTACCAGTAATTTGTATAACCATGGAGTCTCATTATGACACAGCAAACTTCAATCAAACACTTTAATACGAAATCCTGAAAGACCATTTGCCTCATTTATCTTAAGTAACTTAGCCTGATGTTTTAAATATTTTTTCCCCTTTTATCTTGTTATTTAACTGTCATTTATATGATATATGTATATATCCATTGCCAACAGAATAACATTCAATGAATATGTAATAGCTTCCTATGGAAGCTGACACATAGGTAAATATAAGATCCAAGTAAATATATATAAGATCCCTGTATTTGATGGGTATAATTATTTTCTGAAATGAGTAAAAAACGCCTAGACTTCAAGGTATGAAAAAATTCTTGATTTTTAAAAATCATAAAAATATTTTTATTTAAATTAGTTTTTCTATTTAAATCATATTTTCATGATTTTAATTTTTGTTCCTATATGTTTAAACGTATCAGATACGGATCATACAAATCAGTGTAGGGCCTCTAGATAGTATTGTTATATATAAGAGGGTTAAATATAATGATAAATATTAATAAATAGCTACAGAAATTTAGCAGGTCTAATTTCTGAAATGAAAACAATAAAAATTATTCTTAGGCCTTGTGTTAATTTAATTTGAATACAATTTCATGATATAAAAATCCATAATACTTAAAATTCTATATTAAAAAATAAGCATTTTATTTGGAAAGAAAATTTTAAATATAATACATTTTTGTGTATAATTAAATCAATTTTAATTTTCTGGCCTTTTTATATTACCCAACTTAACTTATACAGTTTTTACACTTATAACTAAGTCAAACTGTTAAGTTGAAAATATTCTTAAAAAATGAGACATGCAAATTACAGTGTAGTTACCAGATAACATTGATTTATGTTAAACGTGTCTGAGGGTTTAGGAATTCCAGATTCCTTGATCAGAAATAATAGATTCCTTCTTGAAAGGGCATCACTTTAAGACTAACTAACCTTTTCATGGGAAGGGTGTGTCAAATTACCTGAAAATGTGTGGACTGGTCTCAGCATCTGCTAATAAACAGATTTGCGAGTGACACCAGTTTTAAGTGAGCTAAAAGAGAAATATTTGTTGGTCAGTTGTCATTGTCATCCCAACATGAGAACATCCTAATCCCTTTGTCCCCAAACAGGAGGTAAACATTTCCAATGAGAAACTCAATTTATTTAAAAATCCACCTGCACCAAGCATGCCCTACCCCTTCCGTTGGAATCCTTTAAAATTTTTATGGTAAGGCCTAGGACCTCCAAACATAAGGTATAAATATGCAAATAATATGAGTAACCAAATATGCAGAGTGGTTCGATCTGTCTTAGGTTGCTTGTCAGAAGAGTCAAAAAAAATCTAGGCACCCAGAACTCTTTGGGTCCTAATATTTTCATGGTTGGGGTCCAGCCCTCTCTCCATGAGATAACATTAAAAATATACTGATAATATTGGTAATGATTTATATAACCAAATAAAGAGTTCCAAAACATTTATACCTTCGGGGCACATCTTTAGGTGTGTATGGGTTTCCTCTCCATCTTTTTTTCATTATTACTTGACTGTTTTGTTTGGCACAGCTTGGCCCTTGTGCCATTGCCAGTGCCAACAGCCATAAAGCCCACAACCAACTAAAACATTTATATACGAAGCAAATAATTTTTTCAAGTTGGAACCCTGTACATTCCAATCAATACAATTATCTTCAGTGTCCTCAAAGTAGAGGCCAGTAATTGTCAATTTTAAAAAGGATTAATCAGGGATGTTACTGAGTAGGAGCAAACTTTTAAACTGATTTGTATTGTCCCATTTTGTGTCAGGTTATTTTATCTTCAATATTGTTAAACTTTAAAAAAAAAAAGATTTAAATCAATGATTTTTTAAATAAAAATCACTTGATTTAAAATCGGCATACACTGCTAGACTCTAAGACTTGTTATATTGTAGAATTTATTCTTTATCTCAGGAAATAGATATTTTCTGTTATGAGCAGTATGTAGTTCAAGAGAAATCTAGGTTGTGTTCAGACAACAAGTGCCCTATGTAAGTTGCAAGACATAAGTTTTGCAAGACACAAGTTGCTTGTAAGTCTACAGTGAGAAATTTTATGATGGGATTGAAAGACCGAAATTTGCTGTGCAAGATTACTCCACAGGAGAAACATTCATGGTAGTATCATGAAGTAGTCACCTCTACATCTATCTAAATTTTTGTACGGGTTCTATCACTGAAGAATATCGGTAAGCTTAATATGTTTTTATGTCATGAAACTATCATCTTTACTTTTGCATGAATGAGGATAATTTTCAGTGTAAATAAACATCTGCTAAGATTTTACTTCTGCTGTCCAAATGCTCATACATATCAGGGTTACCTTAAAATGTAGTTTACCACTGCTATGGCAACTTAGGGCATTTAATGTCATTGGTAGACCTATCAACTATCATCAATTCAGAATTTATTCTTTGGAATTTTTATTGAAGTGCTAAAATCGCATTAAAAAACAAGCCAATTAGCATCACATTCAGAATACCTACAAGAAACATGTTTCGCCACCATTTAGCTGGACAGAAATACCTCATACAGAATATAATGTAACCTGTCCTGTTTTTGTCTCAAAGGAATAGTCAGTCTAAAAATAATTTATATTAAAGGGTGGTCTAAGGCTAACAAAGAGCAGTTTATTCATTACACAATTGGCATAAGAATCTAAGATCATACAGTGCAGTAGAATAAAGGGATGATCTGGCCATTTGGATAAGACATATGCTACCATCATGGCCAAAATAAACCTGTATAAAAAAACTTATATCGAAATATAAACTTCCTTCACTTAGTGTTGTCAACACTTGATTTTTCAAGTAAGCTTTATCCAAGCCAATAAGAGTGTACTTGTACTGTTAAATGTCAGATAAGGTAATAAAATTGATAATTCCTTTAATATTTAAAACAAGATTTGTGATAGAATCATTTCAGTATGTTTTAAACCAATTAATAAATAAATTGGAAAATGATGAAATTACATGGATATATTTTTCAAATACATTAATACATACTAGTTCTTCCTGAATGGATAGAATTTTATCTTTAGCTTGAATAACATCCTCTTTTCGTCCACGAATGGTAATAACTTCAGACTCTGCACCCTCAGCTGGAAGATCTATTCTTGTGTTTGTTTCATCTCGAATCTAGAAAATTATTACAAATTCAGTAACATGCAAACACTAAAAATTATTGATCTTGCTAGTCTTTTAGACACAATAAATACCTTTTTAATATTTGCACCACCTTTACCAATGATAAACTTATGATTCTGTTTGTAGATAGGTACATCCACACTGAAATTGTTGAGTTTCATTTCTTCACCCATTTTTTGCATGAACTTATAGCAACCATCGACATCAGGTTTGTTTCCACGAATAGTAACTTTATCACTTTTCAAACCAGGTTCAGGAAATGTAATATTAACCTGAAATCAATTCAACATACATTGAATACTCAGGCAACTAAAAGAACATTTGATATTTAAATAAAATATCAGAAATAACTAAGTATATAGTTCTGAAATTTGAGGAAACTGATAGTTACTTGATTGAATTTATCCCTGATTTCTCTAATTTTTTCACCTTTGGCACCTATAATATTGCGATGGAAGCGTTGTTCAATCATAAGATCTCTAGTAATTTCATTTTCCTACAAGAATAAATAGGTATTTTTTAGAAAAGGCCATTACCAAAATAAGCAATTCTAACACATGAACACGAATCTCAGGCTTACCATTTTATGAACCATTTCCAGAAGTACTTTTCTAACTTGAGCAACACCCTCTGGACTTCCTTCAATGCGCACAACATCATTATCCCCATCCGATGGAATGTTAATTAATGTTTTTGTTTCTTCTTTTAACCTATTAACTAAAAATCATTGACATTATACATGCATTCACCAAAAGTAGTTTTATTGCAATAATATAACTAATTAATGCTAAGCTTTCAACTCGCATCACTAAAAAGTGCATAAGAATTTTTTTAATGAGAATTTATAATAATGTATGTGTTAACATTTCTATTAATCATGAAATTTTTCCAATTTAAAACATAAAATTAAAACTTATAAATACTATTAGGTCTTTTGAGTATAAGTAGAACCAGTTGTGTATTATCAACATAATTTTGCTAGGATACAAAATTAAAAACTGCAGGAAACCCAATTATTAATGATCCTCAATCATTTTTAAAATAATTAGGACAAACACTCTAATGACACTCTGCTAATATGACATGAACTTTTTAAGCAAATAATGCCATACCAGCCCCATTATGATTCAGTATCTCAATAAAAGTTAAAGAACCTAACCCTAGTTTGTTACACTACACAGCATAACTTTTTTGTAGAAAATTGTATGCCGTTTCTTAATTCAAAGTTGGTAAGATTCAAAGAGAATTCAATACTAACTGTTTGCTCCATTCTTTCCAATTATATGACGATGAAAAGCTGGATTTACTTTAACTTCTTCATAAGCAATTTGTTTTTGCAGATTTTCAGTCATTTCCTTTAATCTTTTGCATGCTTCCTGAACTTCTTCAGGTGGACCTTCAACTTTAATACATTCATCAGCAAAATCAACTTGAACCTAGTAAGTTCACAGTAGATTAAAACTGGTTGCTTGGTTTTAATTTGTCATACCCAGTGTATATAGTGTTTCTAAAGCAACTACACATTTATGTGAAGCATTTTAATACTATTATCCATGTGGCCCCCTTGCATATCAACACACAAATCCAAATGTTCACTGGTGGCTCTGAAAGGTGTAATCTAAGCCACTGCAGCCTGATCAGTCCTTGGTTGATTAAAGCTGTTATTCTTAATATTGTACATCTCTAGTTTAACAAAAACCAACACAAAACGATCTAGAGATGCAAGGTCAGGTGACAAGGAGCCCAAAACTGTTTGAACCTCTTCCTATTCACCTTCCTAGAAGTTTTATTCAGGTTGGCATGAACACATGCTGTAAAATGGAATGGCGTCCCATTTTGTTGGAAAACAGTGACGATAATTCTGTGAGAAACAAGTTCAGGCACAAAAAAGTCTGCAACATCCAAGACACCATTATTTGTTTCCTCAGCAAAGAAAAGAGTCCATGCACATTCTGCTTTGTGATGCCTTATTCAACTTTTTCACTAAAATGGATAGTTACTTTAGAAACACCTTGTATAATAGATAAATAGAAAAGTAAAGTTTACTTTAATTCTAACTTGATTGTACATAAGTAACAGAAATAGGGAAATTGAATAATGCATTTTCAGACAAACTTACAGCTACAATTTGCTGTTTTATGTGTTATAGCATGTTTCACTCCTTAAATTTAGCTTAAATTAAAAGGAGTGCAAAACTAAAATAATTAAGTCTGAATGTAACAAAACAAGAGTCAATTAAAAACTGGCGAAAATAGTACAAGATAAAATAATACTATGATAAAAAAATAAATACCTTTGCAAGATCCTGAGTTGTATGTTTGATGTTTGCTCCTTTCTTGCCAATGATATACTTATGTAGCCAACTGGGTATGTCCAATTCAACTGTTTTAACGCTATTAGCCTTAAAATGGGAAAAATTTGATTAACATTTTTTCCAAAGTATATCAAATCAATTTTAATAAAATTACTAATTTTTAGAATTTTTTAATGGTTTTAAGAAAGCAAAAAAAATTAATCATATTTATTAAGAAATTTAGCTCACATCTTAATAAAAGTAAATTTGATAAATAAATGGAATTATCTAAGCTAATTTTACAATAAACATGATATAAGAAATTATCTTAAGAAAATGCTATATTAAAATTTCAGACCTCAAACTGAAAATCTCAAAATTTTAAGGTAATTTGATGATTGGGAAAACAAAATTAGTTTAATGATAGTTAATTACAGGAAACCAACAATGCTGGTTTCATCACATACCTTAGAATATACCAAAGTCAATGCAGGTCCTAATTTTGCTTGCTCTCCTCTTAAAGTAATTGAAGCAGATTGCACATCAGGAGGAGGCATTTCAACAGATACCCCAGTTTCATAGAGAATTTCTTGAATAGTTTGTCCACGAGGTCCAATAATGTATTTATGTTGGTTTTTAGGAATTTCAACAGAAACAGCTTGACAATTTTGCTTCTAAGAAAACAAAGTAGCAGATTAACAAACTTAGCACAATGTACAAAAATGAAATGACAGTACAAAATAAAGAAAATCAAAGGTAAAAATTAACAAGATAGTACAAATGTTGTCAACATTACACTTTTAATTATGTACAGAAGTGATGTCTAACATTTAATTTACAGGTACCCACTATTATATTCTTTCAGGGATTTTTGCGTTTGGCCCCTCTTTATTTTTATCCATTTCCATTTTCTCACTAGATGAGTCATATGAAGAATAGGTCTCCCAGTATTGTTCGATTCTATTAGATTTTATAGTATCTAATTTCATTTGGGATTTTGTTTTAGAACTGTTTAAGATTAGGACCTGATGATTTGGGAATGTTTGTTTTTGTTGATTTTTTAATGGCTGCATCTTTTTTGGATGATTGTTTCATTGTTTTGCACAATTGTATTTTCAATTTCTTTATTGGGAATGGTATCTGTATGGATAGCAACGGATTTCATCATTTTAATTAGATGCATATGAAATATTTGCTCTTGGTGTCTGACTTTCTACTAGTTTTTTGCTTTGAGATATGAAATCTTTTGTTTCATCTTTATGTGCTTTTGATTTCTTTTTTCCATTGAGGACAAGACCTGGAGTAAATAGGATGATTTCCCTTACAATTGAAGCACAGGTTCATCAGTACAGTTTTCGCCATGTTTGGGTTTTGAGCATCTGGTACAAATTGCAGGTGATCGGCATGAAACCTGGGAATGTCCAAACCTGACACTTAAAGCATCTTTGGGATTTTGAAATGAATGGTCTAACAATGCAATTTAAATATCCTGCTTTAATGGATGTCGGCATGTCTGGTGTGTTGAATGTTAATATTACATGTTTTGTGTTAATACTTTTATCAACTCATCTGATGCAGATGCGTTTGGCTGAGCAAAGATGCTGAGATTTTAATTCTTCGATAAACTCCTGGTTCAGATATATTAAAAAGATCAGATTCAGATATAACTCCACAACTAGAATTTAGAGTTCTGTGTGGAGTTACATTAACTTTAAGTTCGCCAATTTGGTTTAATCTCATTAGTTGCTCAGATTGATATGCAGATACAGTTTACAGTTTCTATGAAAAGAAAATCAGACCGCAATTTCTTTATTGCTTTTGGTTCACCAGCAGCAGACTGAATTTATTTTTGCACAGCAAATGGTGAAAATTTTGCAAGTTTTCCTTCAGGGTTATTCATTATTAAAAATTTAGGGATTTAGGCCTCCTCTAGGGCACAAAAAAAATTTTGGATCCATAGATTAAACAAAATTATCTTCTTCATGGTGAACCCATGCTCACCACGGAGTCCAACAAGGGGAAGTGGTTGCTGGCTCTGGAACATTCCAGCCTCAGCACACTTCAAGATACCACCATGATATAGTGCTACAGTATCGAGATGTGGATCCACCGGTTCACCCAGGGCATCCCTAGCTGCAGCACTAACCCAAAATACTTAAGACCAGCATGACAAAGGGGATAAGCACTCTGACATGGTGAAACCCAGAGAACTTAAGTGAGCCAATTGACCAGAGTAAGCTCACTCTGGTCACCCGTCTACATTGAAGCATGGGCCAAAGGGCATGCATAAGGTACCCCAGGATTCCATTTTCCCTGATACGGGACACTGCACACGGCAAAATTGTGGGTCAGAAAAAGTACTGACATTTCATAAAGTAAAAATTAAACATAACTCATAGTGATGGGAATTTTTTTAAAAAGCAAATCAAATTAGAAAACTCAAAATGGAATCTTGATATGATGGATATGATTGATGATAAATAACTGGATTTCAAAGCAAAATTGTTCATAATTTCAATGCTGTTCACAAGATACATGAAAGGGAAAATCAAGAAGGGATGGGAGATAGAACAGTAGGAGGAAAAGAGAAAAGATTGCTTGGGTACCCCGGTAGTGATTCCCGTGTTTACCAAAGACAGTAAACCCCATGGGAGAAGAGCAGTTCACTCGGGTACCTCAGGTTTGTGAAGCCAGTACACACCTAAAGATGTACACCCGAGGGGGAAGACTGCTCTGGAGAGGGTCCCATTTTATATAAATTAGACATGTTGCATTGTATTTAATGATCGTACCATAGGAAACAGTTAATGTGTTTTGTTCTCCCACAATTGACAGATCTTGGTGATTGGTTTTCTGTAAGTAACCCAGTCAGTAAGGACCACATTTAATGGGGTCTTGGTCTTATTTGTCCAATGATCGACATTTAATGGGATATTGATTCTAATGATAAATATAGGGCATGCTAATGCTAAACAAAATTCTAGAATATATATAAAGTGTTTTAAATTATAATGTGCTTGTGACAGCTATTAATAAAACTGAATCATTTGATAAATATAAGTACACACTGTTTACCACTCTTATGAACATACTAAAACAAGTTGCATGGAAAATACACATTTTCCTAAATACATCCAAGTACAGGCAATACAGATTCAGTCTAAACTTTTCAAACGATACTTTTTACTAAGCATTCCATGAATAAAAAATAATATTTTGTTTTTCAAATGGTTAACTATCACTTATACGAAAAAGGAAAATTTAATTTCTCTAAACACAAGGCACTTTTGATTAACTGCAGAAAATTTGTATTTAATTTTTAACTACATTATTTTAAAATGAACATTCAGAAATGGTTTGACTTCTGATTTGTACGAAATATTTTGTGCAAGTACTTATAACACACTTATATATCAGCACTCCCTGACGAATATTAAACTTCTCTTAAAAATTTACTTTTTATGTGAACTAGGAGAAAAAATTTCAAGTTATATTTAACACTCAGACTACAAGTCTAAAATGCACAAGTTTAATTGTAGCATTTCCATGTTGTGTAGTTTCATCTGTTACTGAATTATATTTTAACAAAGTATTTTTTAAATGTTCAATGAGCATAAGGCATTTGAAAAACAATTGTTATTTTCTGTTTATAGATTTCATAATAGGCATCTTTAGAACTACTGAATCAAGAATTTAAGCTATAACTCACCCTTTCTTCATAAATCTGCATGATTTTCAATTTTGCTTGAGCCACAGCTTCTTTTTCTCCAGCAATTGTAAGCTCATCCTTCATAACAGATTGAGGAGGAATATTTACTCTTGCACCAGTTTCATTTACAATTTGATTAAGAACTTCATTAAAGGGTCCAAAAATGAAGGGGTGATAAACTTTTGGAATATCAAGACGTTCAAATGCCAATTTATCCTATAATAAAAAAGTATTTTAAAAATGAACGAAAGGGTAATAAATTAAAATATTTTATCTAAAATCATTTAAAAACAGATTTAAAACCATCAATTCCTAATGGGTTAATACCATTTGCATCTGACTGGTTGGCTTTGGGTTTTATGGCATAGGTGCCATATTTGGCCAAATCTGTACCAAACACAAGACAAAACATGAAGTGAATGGACATACGCACAATAAAAATTTACTGACATTAGAGAAAAAAAAAACCAGGGAGGAATTGAACCCCCTGCATTGGGCCCAGCCATTCAACATCTCATTACAATATTTAAATTATTCTATCAGTTATTTATTCTAAATTTTTTCCTAGCAAAAAAATTGATATAGCTTTATATTTATAAGGAAAACTAACAAGGAATACTTCTAAAAGGAAAAGGCAAAACAATTTAGTAAAATTGCTTCCTTGGATATTTAAAAAATTATTTTATAATTTGCTATCCACAGAAAATTGGAATTTAAATTACAACGAAAGGAACACTTCATGTTTTCCTAGTTTTATGTACTTGCATTGTAAAAAGTATAAACGATACTGCAAGTAAGAATTTCAAACAATTAATCCCCTCTTAACTTTGCCATTCAAGTAATTCCATTTTAAAATTATTAGCAACACCAAAATTGTTGACTTTGTACAGATTCTTACCTGTTCATCCGAAATTAGTTGAATTTCATGCCGAGCCTTGTCGATGCCTTCTTTAGTTCCAACGATCCTGATTATATCCGAGTTGTTGTCCTCTGGGCGCGGCACAGTGATTTTAGTTGCAGTATTTAATTCCAAGTCAGTCAATTTCTTGCCTCCTTTCCCAAGGATGAAGCGATGGTGCTCTTTTGGAATGGAAATGCCAATGCTAGCCTGATTTCAAAGAAAAAAAATTTAAATCCTAAAGGTACCAAGAGGTGATCACTAAACAATATTAAGCAAACCAAATGTCTCATATACATTAAACTGAATTAAAATTCAGAATATTTTATTAGCAATACAATTTAGCTTTTTCATATTCTGTTTGCTGAATTGAATTGAATCAGCTGAATTGATTGGTTAGTCTCATGCTTGCAAGCTATACTTCAATTCTATTTAGCAAAACTTGCTTTTTCTATTAAGAACCTTAATGGCTATTTAAAAGCTTATCTGTTACAATGACAAATCCCTTCAATAACCTTAAGGGATAATGAATGCTGCGAGAATTTTTATAAAATAGAAAATAATGAGTAACTACTTAAACGTTTAGATGAAGCTAGCCTACAAATTAAAGACAACATTGGATTAATCACACTTCTACATCATTTGTGGGTTAAAAACAATGAATATCAATTATGACCTTAAAACATACAAGTAATTGTTTCAATGAATAATTGTTAAATTACTTGTGTTTGCAATTCTTTCACAATCTGCCGACGTGCTTTAAGTACTGCTTCTTCCTTTCCAGTGACCAAGATGGTGAGGCTCTGATCTTTAGATGAACTGATTTCAAGATGAGCACCTGTTTTTTGCATGATGTCAGCACAGATTTTTGCTTGCTCCCCTTGTTCACCGAAACGCTGATTATTCATATCCCGAAATTTACGTTCTTCTAATGGCACCCGGTAAACCTGCAAAGGAAAGGCCCTTTTCAGTAACAAATAAAAACAGAACACATATTTCTAATTAGCAGTTAAGGGTGCCACTGTGACAAAGCATCCCATGTGGAAAATGGGATAAGGCCCTGTGGGAGAGCTAATGATTTCAAAAGTCCATATCCTGTTTCAAAAGTCAGGTTGCAAATTTTCATGTCCAGAGTCAAGATTTATGAATCCAATTTCAATAAATTCACTGAGATTAAAACTTAACAAAAATTTAATAAGGTGACATTTAAAATTACAATACAATTCTGCTTCATAATGCGGCCAAGATATTTAAGCGCGTCTTTACGCTTCCATTGTTACAGTTCAACTAATTGGCGCAAGAGCGCTACCTACCGTCATTACGGAACAGGCCCATTTCTAAGGCAACAGACAGCTCCAGGCTCAATGGTGGAACAGAGAACACAATATGCACTGCCTAAGTTCAAGACCTATTTCATTGTTCAAACAAATTCCTAAATTGTGAATATTAAAGGCTGAAGTGAAATTAACTACTTTTACTTAGGCTTGTAACTTTGAAATGTTGCAAGAACCAATCATAAAAGTTAAAAAACATTTAAGCAACATATAATACCTTAAGATCAAAATTAGAGTTACAGCCATTCCAGTCGGGCTCTAGTGAGTTGGTATTTGAGTCGCATGGTTTTAACAAGTCTTCCATAACTAGCATCTTGAGTACTACAATGAGTTAATTGTTCGGTAGGGCTGGGAGCAATAGCAGCAGTTAATATCCCTGGCAAGTTTAAGTACCTTTCTACAAGTGGACTTCCTCAAAGTCAGCTGTCTTCTCAGATAGATGCCAATTTTCAATATCAGCTGTCATTTGGTATACAACAAAGCTGAACTTTACCATTTTTACCACACAAATAGGTTAATTTTTCTTCAAAAGTAGTTGGATCGATGACAAACTAATTCAGTGACCGTGAAGAATAAAGAATGCCTGTGAACAACTTTATTCAATAGATCTAATATCGATTGTGATTTCCACTCATTACATGCTACTAAAAATTAAAATTGATTTTAATTAACTAAAATAAATTAAAACTCAATATCAAACTATGGTGAGAAAAAGGCAAAATAAATCTGCATTAAAATCTTTTGTTAGTTCTTTTCTTAAGATTACGTGGTGCTTTTAAGAAATAGAAATTTACCTGAGTAATAACAGAAGACTTCAATTTCATTTTTTGCGTCCATTGACCCAAGTCAACAACAGGTACTTCAGGTTTTACCTCATACTCGGGGAGAGATGGAAACAATTCATCATAGCTAAATGCAGCTTCATATGGCATATTCTCTTCCATGATGTTGTGAACAGGCATCATCGTCTGGTCACTGTAGGAATTTATCTCATGAACCGCGTCCAGATCCATGGTCAATTCTCAAGCCAAGTCGTACAGTACACTAAAATCAATCACAAAATAGTTTTAAATAATTATTCAGGATTAGAATGTTATAAAATATTCTAAGAAACTATCATATGAACTAATGTGATTCAGTGCAGCTAATGACAAAACTGAAAGACAAATAAATGGGACTACACGACTAAGCTTTTGAAATGGAAAGCAACTGAAAGAGTACAAACAATAAAAATTCAACTTCTTTCAGCAACAATTTTTACCAATTCACATGAATGATACAATTCAGACAAGTGAATGGAAGATTGCTAAAATTAAGCAAATTGATTATTTGCTTACAAGAAAGTCCTTGTTATACCTAGTTTAGATTTAATCGAGCTTAGAAAAAAAGAATGGATTCTTAAAATTCGAATGGATTACAATTTTTATTTGCATTTGAGAGTGACAAGCATGAGCACCAACATTTAAGAGGAAACAGACTTGAAGTCCACAGAACTGGTTCGTATTGGACAATATATGTTCTACTAAAAATTTTCTAATTATAAAACTTCATATTATTTTTTTGAAGATCTTTCTCCATCAAAAAGTAAAATAACATTTTCTTTCGATATTCAAAACTGTTATCTTTGTATACTTTCGGTCTCGAATTTTCAAATTAACAGTCATGATTTTACCCAATTGATATAAAACACAAGAATAGAAGTCACTAAAACCACACACACAATTACTTAAAAAACTTAAAAACTTGCTTAGATCCTAATAAAATTTAGATGCAAGCTGTAAAACATGTAAAGCATTTACATACAATATCAATATATCTATTGAGTAATCATAGCTTTGCTTTTCCCCATCCTATTAATTAGTTTCTTCTCTAAAACAAATGACAAAATATGCTGATTTATGGTCATAATTTTCATGCAGCACAATACCACACATTCATAAAAAAGCAAACCACATGAGGCAATAACATGTACCCTGATTTCAATTTAGTCTATACTTAGATTATGCAGAACTAATCAGTATTTTAAGAGCAACAGTTGAAAATGCTATAGTGAAACAGACCACAGAAAAATCTTTCACATAGCTGAATACAAAACGAAATTGTTTCTTGCTGATTTGTTAACTATAATACATACAATTCTAAGGTAAAAACTAAAATTGTCAATCCAACACATCATTAACATTTTTTAATTTAGTATTCCGTTTTACAAGTAAACCTTCGTCTTTATTTTATATCCTAGGATGATTGTATTTCATTTCGATAAAAAGATAACAAGCAGGAAAACAGATTATGGTTTAGAACAGTGACAGATCACTGACTAGATGTATACAATGTCTTTTCAGAGCCTCAAAACAGAAAAATATTTTTGAATAAGTATTTTTATAAAATTTTCCAAGAGAAAATTTCTTTCCTAAAATTATTTTTGTTGGGTATTGGATCTAAGAGTATCAAGGTTTTTCTAAGCATTTGTTCTATGCCATTTCCCTCCATAAAACAGACAAGGGATATTTTTCTTTCTTCTTTTTTGATTCTTCAAGGAAGGGGACACACACACACACAACAGATATTCCAAGAAAATTTATTGGACAACCTACTAAAACAAGTGTTAAGCATTGACACAAAATAATTTGAAGACCCCTCTTTTCAACTGGCCACTCTGGTTTATCAAACCCTGAAATGTTATTTAATTTTGTTCATAGATTTTTACGAGACATGTTTGAATATTATTTAAATACAATTGAGGAGCTTTGCCAGTGGTGTCAAATTTTTCAAGCTTGCTTTAACATCCCAAGCTTTTTCTGTTTTTATACATTATGGAATATTTTTGATTCCACCATGGCTTCCAATATTTGATGACTTAGGAATTGCTAAGTCTGTTTCTATGATGGTCTTTGTTACACTTCCAACTGTACGATCAATATTCAAAACACTATTTCTTGAGTTAGATTAGTTTTGGAGGACGTTTATTTTATCCTAAATATAACACACAGGCCAGATGGAAGGGTCAATATCATTTTTTGTGTACATTAGAGTAATAGGGAAGTTATTATAAAGATCACACCCTATGCTGAAATTCCAAAGCAATAAGAGATAGTGAGCAAATTGCCAGATCCATGCAGTGAAAGGTTTGGGTAGGTTGATAAAAGTAGGTATTATTACGATCATTCAGAAGACAGAGTCAATGATCCTCTATCATTTGCTCTGGCTGCTGGCCTCTGGGATTGATGTCCCTACTAACTGATAAAGTACTGTGCCCATTCACATCACAAATATATGGAGTAGGTAGATGGTTGACTAAATTGTTCAGTTGTGCTTGATCTAGAATTTCACTTGGCAGTATAGAAATATGTATACAGCATATTGCAATTAAACATTTTTAATTTATCTGAACGCCGAAAGCTTGTAAATCTATTCGGAGATGGACAGCTGAAGATGGATAATCCAGACAAGTTAGAAGTGCTACATCACCACTAGCACAATTGTTTTTCACATGATTATTTCTTGTAAAATTATTTTTGTAATCATTGTGCATACTGCTGATAAAAAAAGTTTCTTATAGACCAAGACATACAGGATCGTAACAGTCAAATCAAAGCTTTCACATTTTCAGCATGGTTATGGTAACCATGATAATTCCAAGATATTGTTTTACCCATTATAATATTCTTTCAGGGTATTGATATGGAATTTTTTAATTAATATCACATTGGAGCAACATAATGGGCTATTACATTCTTTCCGGGATTTTTGGCGATTGGGTCAACTTTTTAAATTTTTATCTTTCCATTTCACCACTAGATGGGTTAGATAAAGAGAAGGTCGCTAAGTCAAACTTTTCATTAATTCTATTTGATTTTATAACATCTATTTTAATTTGTGATTTTGTTTTTAAAGTGCTCTTAATATTACAACCAGATGGATAGGGAATTTTTTGTTGATTTTTTATTGGTCAAGTCTGTTTGGGATGATTGCTTCTTTAGGGCAATTGTTTCTTTGTTAGGAGCAGTTATATTTTCAAATTCATGACTGGAAATGGTTCCTGTTTGGATAGCAATGGATTTCACTGTTTTCATAACAGATGCATAAGTATTTGCTCTAGGTGTCTGACATTCTGCTATATTTTTTTGCATCAAGGAAGTTTTGTTTTATGCTTTGAATAATTTTCTATTGAAGGCAAGATCTGGAGTAAGAGGGACGATTTTCCTTGCTAGTGAAGAGGTTCATCAGTAGTTTTCTTCCCCATGTTCAGGTTTTGAGCATCTGGTACAAATCGCAGGTAATCAGCATGAAGCTTTGGAATGTCACCTGACACTTAAAGCATATTTGAGGATCTGAATAGTCTAAAATTGCAATTTAAGTATGCTGCTATAATAGGTGATGGTATTTCTGGTGTGTTGAATGTTAAGATTACATGTTTTGTGTTAATACTCTTATCACATCTGATACAAATGCGTTTGTTCAGCCAAACATGTTGAGATATTAATCCTGTTCCATAACACCTGTTCAGATACATTAAAGATTGCATTCCAATAACTTCAGGACTACGAGTTTTACAGTTCTGTGTAGAATTAGATTAACTTTTAGTTTAACAATTTGTGATTCAGTTTCATTACTTGTTCAGATTGATATGCCCAGAGAGTTTCTATTAAAAGATCACCAGATCGCAGTTTCTACATTCTTTTTGATTTGCCAGCAGTAGACTAAATATATTTTTGCACAGCATATGGTGAAAAAGTTGCAAGTTTCACTTCAGGGTTATTGAATATTAAAAATTTGGGTACTGAGCAATTTTCATTTTTGTTAGAGGGATTTAGACCTCCACTAGGGTACAAAGCTTTTGGATTCATAAGTCTAATATTTAATTTTGTCATGGTGGACCCACACCCACCAGAGTATATTCTAATGGTTGGTTGGTTTGGGGGTTTTATGGCGCAAGGGCCATATTTGGCCATGCTGAGCCAGACACGACATACAATATCAAGTAATACACTCACAATGAAAGCTTTACTGACACAGGAGAGAAATACACCCAGGGAGGTAAGTTCCAATGGTACTTCCCATATTTGAAACAGAATTTCGAATCTGTATCTTTATTTTATCCCTGAAGCCAAGTTCTAAGTCATTTGATCTAACCATTTCTAAACTACAAGTTTTGTGCTCCTAGTGTTAATTGTTTCCCAAGCCCTTTATCCATCTTTTGAAATATCTTCCTAACAGGTTATTTATCTATTACATTATAATTAAAGAGCTCAAAAACTATGTTTCATTTGAAAAATAACTTGCCATGTAATGTAAAGAAAACAATTATTAAGAGCAACTAGATGCATTTTGATAGAACATGATTCAGAATTTTTCATGACAGCAAAATTTTCAACTATGCTCTCCAGATAGAAGATAGTTAGCATTTTCAACCATTTTCTTTTGCAAAAAGTGGCTGAAAATTGTGATTATATTAAATGTATTACAGGAAAATAACTACAGGGATGGAACAGAGCTGAATTTGGCAGTCATTAAAAGCCCTGAAACTATTTCCATCAAAATATATCAAGGTTGGTACTCATATTTTCCCTCAATATTAATCTCATCACATTGCATGGTAAAAATAATTCTAAAAATTTAACACTAAAATTTGTTTAGGAGCTTTAACAGAGTATGGCAATTTAAATTAACTTGATTTAAAACATGATTTAGATCATGATTTTTTCAATAAAAATAACTTGATTTAAATAGAACTTTAAATTTTCTTAAAGTTTAGTAATTATATTAAAAATGAAATAACCAGGGACAAAATGTACTTTATTTCATACAAATGTTAAAAAAATTTCTTTTGCTCAGTAACACCCAAGGAATGGTATTTAGTATTTTCAAATAACGTCACACTGGAGCAGCACAATGGGCTATTGGTGACGGTCCGGGATCAATTCCAGAGGGAAAGATCCGAGGACAACACCACGTAATTTTGAACCACGGTCAGATGACGAGGCAACACCTGAGCTGGCACCCCACTCTCCAAACTTCCACACCACGCCAACATGAGGACATTTGAGGCCACAACAGATTTAACGTGCACCAGCCCCCTCTGTACACGATGGTGTTTGGCTGGATTCGAACTCGCAACCCTTCGGTTGCTAGTCCGTTACTCTTCCAACCAGGCCACCGCGGCCCCCACACCCAAGGAATGATCTTTTCAAAATTGAAAATAGCTGTCTTCACTATTTTGAGGACACTATAGATAATAGTATTGACTGGAATGCAGTAATGTGAACTAGAACTAATTGGAGGTCTAAAGCTGAATTCAAATAGGAAGCACAAGGCACAAAATGACACTCAAAAACCAATTAACGAGCGCCATTCCTCTTCAAGAAATAATTTCAACTCTGATTGGTCAGTGCGTATTGCTTTGTGCCTTGTGAGCCTCTTAATATTTACAAAAGCAAAATATTCATCTAGTATCATGTTCATAATTATGAAAATTCAAGTGAAAGCAGACAACTTTTTGATTTTTCTTTATGAAAACATTGTATCCCAGATACAAACATTATGTCCCAGGAATGGAGGAAACTCATTTAGATTTCAGTGTTTATGTAGGATGCAAAAAAATCATTTATAACGCTATCTTAACTTCACAGCTACTTCAGTATTTGTTTGTAGAAAGAATATTTTCAAGTTTAACTTAACTCAGTTTTTGAACTTAAAACAGGTTGTTTAACAAAAGGTCATAAAATTAAAATTCAATTTTGATTTATAAAATTAAAATTAAATCATATCTCCCCATATTAAATTCTTATTTTTTTTATTTACAGTTTTAAGTATTATGGATTTGTATCATGAAATAGAATTCAAATGAAAGTAAAAGCATCAAGACCCAAGAATAATTTTAATTGTTTTAATCTTTTAAAATTTGTCCCTTGCTAAATATTTCCTATATAAATAATCTCTCAAAAATGAATATTTAATATAAATCAATTGAGCAAATAATTAAAATCTGATTGAATTTTTTTAATGATTTAAATCAAATACATCCAATTTTTTTAATCATGATTTTTTCATACCCTGATCTTCAAAATAAAAATTACCATGAAGCTCTATGAACAGTGCACAAATAAAAATGCTCATAGGTGGTTCATTTGTTTCTGCAGATGCACAACTGAGAAAACCTAACTCCTTATAATTCACACATTATTCATAGTAGTGAGAATCTAAAGGTATCATTTAATAGGGAATTAAGACATTTGAATTGACAAATTAGGTGTATGCATGAAATTGGCTTAAAGGGTTATCTTCATATTAAATTGTGCAAAAACCATAATTCACAATGACAACACCCAATTTTGTCACCAAACTTTCAAATCTATATCAAAATTTAACCTCGGATACCAAATTTCAAGTCATTTGGAGCACTTGTAAAGGTCTATGAAGCTAATTTAATGTAAGCTTTCTCCCAAACACAGGAAAATTTTCTTTTGCTTATAAAAAAACCTAAATAAAATTTGTTGTTTCTTTTGAAATTAATAAAAAATTCATGAATTGCAACATTCATTATATTGATAGAAATCCAATTAGACTTTATGACCAAAAATTCCAGCTTTCCATCTAGTAATGTACATTTCTTTTTGCAAAAAATGGCTGAAAATTTATTATAGTGGCTAAATTTTATGGTGGTGCTTAAAAATGGTGACTAAAATTCATTATAGTAAAATTCTACCTGGAGGAAGGTTAAGTTTTCTCGTGGTGCAAGGGTCATATCTGGCCAAGCTATCAGGAGACCTGAAATTTTAGTCATAAAATTCCTATTGAATCCAATTCCATGAAAATAATCATGGTTGTTACTCAAACCATTTTTGAATTACATAATTAACATTGCACGTTATTAATTTAGAACTATTAATTAATAAGTACTTCTCAATAGTATTTAATTATAACAATTTATTGCATGCAACTACTTAGATGATTATTCTCAGATTTTCTGAGCAAATACAGCATAAGTTCCATGTGCAAAGCCTCAAAAAGACTTGATACACCACTTTTGGCATGATACTTTAGAAACTTGTGTACAATTTAGTTCTAATATTTAAACAATTGAATTTGGAACAACTATCTAGTAACTACTTTTCTAGTATTGTTCATATTTCATAATACTTTTTCCCAAGTATAAATCTTGTGAATTAAAGTCATAATTTTGTATAACATTTGAAAGATTAATCCTTTCCAGTTGATGCTAAACAGTTCATTTTTAGGTGATTAAAAAAGTATGATTGCCTGTTGATATATCTTGAATCAATATCAGTCCTATCCTTTTAAAATAGTTATCTATATTGCAGAGCTTTACGTCCAGATTACCAGGAACATCACAGCATTTAGTACAAAATTCATAAATTAAATAGATTTTGTAAATATACTGAAAATATAGGTTTACTTCAGAATGAAGATAAGCAGGTTGGCATATATATTTATTTATATATGCATGTAATATGTGTATTAATTTGTATTTGTGTTCAGTAAATGAACAAATATCACATATCAAGAATTCAAAACACATGACTAGTCAACAAAGTGAATAACAAAGAATAGTTTGGATAATCTAACATTAATCAAATATGAAAGTTAAATTTATGTCAGATAAAAATCAAACTAAATTCTTCAATTGATAACTAAACATATGCTCAAGCCATTTACAAAATTTTAGTACCTATATTAAATTATAACCTAACAAACTTATACCTGCATGACTATAACTGCTGAAAACTGATTTTGATATGAAGTTTACTTGCAACTTCCCAAAATTACATTAAAATCGCATGCACTAACTTGATTATAAACATTGGTTTCTGTTTGAAGAATTTTAGTGATCATGTTGACTAATTTATCAGCTTACTAATAATAACCCCAAGAGTGAATGGTAATCTGGCGTTTAATATTAAAAAAACAAAAAACATTTCCTCAATCAGTTTCGATAACAATTTAAACAGGTCATTTATACATATGGTATCAGAATGGTAAGATATTTTTTACAGTAACTGAAGATCATCTGGCGAAAAATGCAGAATCAGTAATAAGTGTCTTGGCTTTTAAAAACAACTCGTATGTTTATTTTTAAAAACCTTGTGAATATTGATTAGAGATCAAAAAATTATTTTTAACATTTCATTTATGCTTGACCAATTGATGTCCGATTCCCCAGAGCCATGTCAACTTAGTAAACATATATGAGAAAACGTCGACGTGTCAAACACTATCAAAAACATCTGACTGGAGGATAAAAATTAACTTACCGTACTGCGTCCGGAAAAGCCGTCCTAGTGGATGCTCGACGTTCTGTGCGTATCCAGTTTTCTGAGGTGTTGCTGCAAAAAATTAAGAATACATTAATTTTGCACGATATTATAAAACGAATAAGTAATCTGTAAAACAGAAGAGAGTATAGTCTCGCAACTTACTCGCACCGCAGATCCCTTTAAAGTAAAACAGTATCCGTGGCCTACAAACCAGAGAGATATCAGGATGAGGAAATATCAGTGTGTATTGAGAACTGTGATTGGTTAATATTCCTTTCACGTGTAATCTGACAGCAAATAGCACAAAGTTATACAACCACTGCGCAGGTTTTACGAAGTGGACAAACTTACCATTTAAACAGTTGCCATTCACTGGGACTAATTTAAACCATTGGACAAAATGGATTTTCGGATCGAGAAAGCAGTACAGAAGGTTCCGGTTTCATTTTCTAGATTTCGTTTTCAAATTAAACGAATTTCAGCTTTTTGAACAAATATCAAGGATTTTACAGATGCAAAATAAGCGCATTAGATGGATGAAATGGATTATCTCTATTTCGGAAAAGCAATAGCTCGAAATCTAACATATTTTGTTGAGCCAGCTTATTTGTACTCACCCTTGGTCAACTGAAGGAGTCTAGCCGTGATCAACGAAAACTTGACCAGCGGTCTCGGTTGGCCTGGCTCATAACGTTGGTGGCTCACACGCTGTAAGACGTTGTAAGTTCAATTCCAAAATGTTGCAATGTAATTATTTAGTAGGTACGTAATAATTACCGTCACACTGAAGCAATACAACGGGCAATTGGCGACGGTCTGGAATCAATCCCGAAGGAAAAGATCGAGGACAACTCGTAATTTTGAACCACGGTCAGATGACGAGTTCAACACCTCAGCTGTGGCACCCCTCACCAAACTTCTACACCACACCTACGTGAGGACATTTAAAGCCACGACAAATTTAGAGTGCACCAGCCCCCGTGTATACGACGATCTTTGTTTGGCCAGAGTTTTGAACTCGGACCCCTCCAGTTGCTAATTCGTTATTTTCCAACTGGGCTACCGTGGTCCTGCAATTATTTGGATAGGATTTTGGATTAAAGTTAAAAAATTATATTTTTGAACAAAAATTCGTAAGCAGGGGCATTCAAAAGAACTTAGTTACCTAACAAAGTCATTGCTGATATTATTAATACACTCTTCAAGCAATAACACAAAACTTCAAGTCAACAGGCTCTGGATTCGAATCACGGTTTAGACATGAATGTTCGTAGTGGTTCGGAAATCCACTTTAAGCCGTAAACCCCGGTCTTATTAGTTCTCGTGCACTAAAAAATGTCCGTAGAGGCGATAAAGTAAACCAAATAAAGAAATGGCAAATATTTGAACAACCAAAAGTATTATGTTACCCATAACACATCAATTTTTGTGAGGTAATTTTAAAATCTGTTTACAAAAAAATGTGACATTTTTTTCTCATTTCTAATTTTTTATGATTAGTACTTCTTTCATATGGCGCACTTCCATGTAAAATTTCGGTGATTTTAGTTATAAAACTGCAGCTGTAGGTATAATCTTTGTTGAACTCTAAAAGATGATTATTTGTTCCTCGAACTTGTAATCATTGATATCGTTTCCGGCATCGAACGATTCTCTCATAACCAAAACCTACACTTAAGATTCGAATTGTGGAAACACAATGGTTACGTTTAACTTGTTCCTTAATTTAACGTGGGTCGTGGTAGCCCAGTTGGTAGGTGCGGATTAGCAAGGGGAGGATTGCGAGTTTGAAACTCGATCCAATCCAAGACCGTCGTGTACGGGGGGGGCTGGTGCACGTTAATTCTGTCGTGTCCTCAAATGTCTTCACACTGGCATGGTGTGGAAGTATGGAGAGTGGGATGCCAGGTCATGTGTTGACCTCGTCATCTGACCATGGTTCAAAATTACGAGATGTTGTTCTCTGATCTTTCCCTTCGGGACTTTTCCTAGACCGTCCCACACGAGACGTTGTCCTTGGATCTTTCCCTTCGTGATTGATTCCGGACCGTCACCAATAGCCCGTTATGTTGCTCCAATACAACGTAAATTCACCTACCTACCCTTAATTTAACGAATAGAATAGCTTAAAACCACGTGATTCAAATGCCAATTTCGCAGGTAATGGTAATGATAATTAATTAACTTCGCACTGGAGCAACACAACGGGCTATTGGCTACTGTCTGGGATCAATTCCCAAGGGAAAGATCCGAGGATAACATCACGTAATTTTAAACCCTTCCAATTTCTCAGGAGACGGAGTATATTTGCATGCGAATCGTCATATGTTCTATACAGAAAATAAATAGCCATGGCGTTCGGGCGTTCGAATCGTATATCAGAACAATGTGAAGCTTACCAATCAATGATTTCTCATTGAAACAATTAGGCTACTTTCAGTCACAATTTATATTTTCATTTGCACATAATTTTTTGTTTATGGAAGAGACAGTTTTTAAAATTAGCTTAACAATTATCAAAAAGTCAAAATACTTAAGAAATAAGAGCTAAACAAATTAATGTGGAATTAAAAATATTTTTAAAAATTACAAAAAGAAAGCTTCGTCTAAAAAATTCCTTCTTTACTGTAAAATAGTGATCGAGTTTGCTCTAAAAAAGAGCACATGCCAATTTTCAAAGAAAAAAAATCTGACAATGGAATAAGTTTTAAGATTATGCAACATTCACATCGCTAAACACAAAAAGCGGATTTTCGTAAAAATTTCTGGGAAAACAATGAAAAGTCAACATAAAACTGTTTTTACTTTCAACGTACCAATTTTTACGAAAATTGAGGAATAGAACATCCGTTTGATGAGTTCTTGTCTTCCGATTAAAAGCATTGTAATCGACCTCCTTTTTAGAAAGTTTTTCTGAAATTTTTTGCTCTTTTTGTCAAATATAAATCTAATAAGAATTATTTTCAAGGATTTAATATATTTTATGCTGCAGTCTTAAAAATAGAAATGTAGTACATTTTTCGTATTCGCATTGTGTTCTATAATTATAACTTGCAGTTTTTATTGTTTTCGTTTTCCATTTTTATCGTAACTTTTGGTAGCCTTTCATCTGTTAAAAAATAATTAATTTTTCAGCTACGTATATCACTTTGTCATTATCTATACTGAGAACCTGTACAGGTTCTTTCTGAATGTAATGTGACACGAAACAGGTTTGCACACATTATACTGTCACAAATAAAGTTATTACAAACGAACGAAATAACAACTTTACACTAAAAAATACTTTTGAGTAAAAATGTCTTAAGAAATATAGTATAAGAGTAAGTGCGAAAAAGTAATTAAATAATTGATGGAAAGCATTATTCGACGAAATTTCTGTTGCAAATTGCTGTTCCGTAAGACCATGACGAAATAGTGAGACAGAAATATCTATCAAACGGGCGTCCGGGGGGAGGGTTCAATCAAAAAATTTTAACTCATTCATTTTGATGACACAGGTCTAGTGTTCTTAAGTCTTTGAACGTCACGAGATTACTGTGTAGTGTCGCATTATTTTTACCCCACAACACAGATTGCTTCAATAACATATAGATTGGTTGAAAGAATTCTAGGGGTTATGAGGATTATGTACGCATTATTTCACCTAACCAGTTTTTGACATTTTGACCTAGACTAGGATTCTGATTTGACCTAGACTAGGATTTTGACTAGGATTCTTCTAACCAACAGATGTGGTTAAGTCATTATGTGTATTATGGGGTAAAAGCACTAGTATACTACTCGAAAATATTGATGCTTAAAGGGCTAGGAAAGATTCTATTGGTCAGAAAGGTCAAAACCATAGAGTATATTTACTCTGTGGTCAAACTGGTTTAAAGTCAGGTAGGAAAGACTGCTGAGCAAGCGTTTGCAGAACCAATATATGCGCTTAAACCTCCCAGGGAGAAGGCAATTAAGCATGGCGCTCTTCTTTTGAGCATAGTAAAATCTTATTTTCTCGGCTTAGAAATAATTAATTCGAAGCAATTGGAAAGCTAATCTATATTTTTACCCAACTTAACCTATTTAATGAAACTTTTCTTGACTACTAAATATTTAGAATTTAAAAAACTGCTTCAATTTTATTAATTTGAACAATTTGTATAAATTCACGAGCAGAATTACCCGGCGTTGCTTAGGTTGTTGCAATCAACATTTAATTAATGAATGAATTAAATGTTGATTTAAAAGTTATCAAACTAATTACTTCTTTCATAAAAAATGCAAGCATCATTTAAGTGTACGGAAAATCATTTTTTAACATCGTTTTAACTTTTTCATAGCTTCTACAATTTACTTCGGACGCAAATATGTATACATGATATAATCTACTCCATATTCATCGCAGTCCTGCTGTAAAGCAAACTACAAATGTTTTTTTTCTAAAGTGACTACTACAGAAGTCGATTTTGAGTTTTGGAGTGATTACGAATATCCCGTAAGGTCATTTTCGGTAGAAATGGCTAATTTTCGGCTTATAGTCTTGCACTTAGTTTCCCTATGAATATGTTTTACTTGTGGCATTCTTGGACCTGGTAAGCGATGTTTTCGAATTTCATCGTCAATATGAGAGGATGGTAAATTAAATTGTTACGGCATTCGCGATTAATTTATTTTGAAGCAAACACATTTTTTTCGTGAAAATTTCATTCAGTGGCACGTGGAATAACGGAGCTTGTTTTAAAAATAAATGTCATCAGTGTAGACAAAGCAAACTCAATCGATTACAATTTTTCAAAAAAAACAGAAAGTCGATTTTACAGCGTTTTAAAAAAGAAAATCACTTTCAACGAATGTTTCACATGTATCTAAGTTTCGTAAGAACAGCTTCAATTTGTGGAGTAAGCAACCTCAATCCTCTGTCACTTAAGACAAAAAATTTCAATATTATTTCAAGATCAGTAAAGTCTTATTTAAAATTCGCTTTACTCCAACAGACACTTTCAGTTTTAAATCGAATCCATATACTTTTTTTAAATTCAGATATTTGGTTTCTAAATGGAAACCACGTACCTATATAGAATGATAGATGTAGTTATTTGATTGTGGAGTACAAATTTCAATAACACCCATGAAACATGAAAAACAAATATAAATTTAAGAAAAGTTGGTCGAAATATACATACAGTGAATAAAAAAAAGTTTCCGAACGGCAACGAAAGCGGCGTATAAATTATAATAATTTCTAAAGAAATCTCACCAAAGATTAAGAAACAGCACAAGAAACTTATTTCATACTGGAGAATGCGTTCGCAACAAAAATTCCTTAATTTTCAAATAAAAAGTAATTGAAACTTTGAGAAAAGTATACAAAATGAAAGGCAAAAAAGTTTGCGTACGCCCTATGCAGATTGATTAGAACGTATTTGGGTATTTGGGTATTTCAATTAACGTCACACTGGAGCAACACAATGGGCTATTGGTGACGGTCCGGGATCAATCCCAAAGGGAAAGATCCGAGGACAACACCACGTAATTTTGAACCACGGTCAGATGACGAGGCAACACCTGAGCTGGCACCCCACTCTCCAAACTTCCACACCACGCCAACGTGAGGACATTTGAGGCCACGACAGATTTAACGTGCACCAGCCCCCTTTGTACACGACGGTGTTTGGCTGGATTCGAACTCGCAACCCTTCGGTTGCTAGTTCGTTACTCTTCCAACCGGGCCACCGCGGCCCTTGATTAGAACGTAGTCTAGTTGTGCCGCATTCAATTATTATAACTATCGAATGAAAAAGAACGAGTATAGTGTAAGTAATCATTTCAAACTATTTTCATACCAGTGGATCTCCTAAAATGGGAATTCCGAAAGCTTTCGCGTGTTGGTGATAACACGGGATTCTAAATTTAATTTATAAAATAAAACATTAATTATGGTGTTGCCAGATACCGAAATGCAAAATTACTTTTTATGAACAATGAGTTTTTTGTTTTGGCTTTTCGTGTTCCATTACAAAATGCAAGTTGTGTAAAATTAAGTATTTTAAATATCCATTTTTCATCATTCGAATGTTACTAAATTATTTATATTGTGGAAATAAATAAAAAATCAGTTCAAACATAATTATAATTTTAAATTGTTTAAATACAACGTTTCGGAAAAAAATTGTTTTTCGAGCAATACTGGTAAAATAATTTTATTGGAAAATTTGGTTTTCGATCAATACTGATAAAACAGAGTTGCGTACCGCACTCGTTTTATGCTCAATGCTTTTCCTACGGCAATTTCGAATTGATTTAGCCCCCTCTGCACACCTAAGTTAAAAAGAACGGGGGTTAATATGTAGCTTGCGTTACTCGCAGGGTTCCAAAGTATAAGTGTACCAAATTTGGTGTGGAATGGTCAAATTGTGTGGATTTGTATAGAGAACATACATACAGACAATCGTCAACTCTGCTTTATATGTGTAGATTATTCAACAGTGACTTTGATTACTTTTTTAATCAATAAGTTATACTCTATGCAGAGAAGCTTATCAGATGCTTAGAAATTCCTTTATTGTTTAAGTATTACCAATGGCAAGTAAATCCAAGTTGTTTCACATACATAGATTTTTTTGAAAAATTTATTTCATTTGTATATTTCA
The DNA here is from genome assembly GCA_933210815.1 of Meta bourneti. Classification (NCBI taxonomy): domain Eukaryota; kingdom Metazoa; phylum Arthropoda; class Arachnida; order Araneae; family Tetragnathidae; genus Meta; species Meta bourneti. The sequence continues at coordinate 60,419,262 of OW119923.1, read as the reverse complement.
CTACCCACATTATCTGTGTTTTCTCAATATTTATTTTCCCATGTTTGAACATAAAACATTGGGCAGGGCCGTTCCTGGGTAGTGTACTGAGCGTGATTACTTGCTCGTAATCAGTAAAGATAGAGGCTGTCGAAAGACAGGCGAAGTATGTTTGCAACTTTAAACAACATTCATTTAAATTATACTTCGATCAATTATATTATACTTCATTTAAATTATACTTCGTTCAATACTTATTCGATCTTTGTTGGTTCTTTTTGGATTGCATTGAAAGATATTTGTAAATCTGCATATTTTGATCTTTAGATTAGAATATTCAAAAAGCAATCAAGGGCTGGGATGTATTCAGGAGAGCTCACTGGTTCCGAATCCTTCCCGAAATGATTTTCTAACTAAAAAGTTTTTAAAAAAATATATGATGATGTATATATTATATTAGAGACAATCAAAGTTTCGAAAACCCACCAGGTAAAATATAAGCGTGATTCGTCAGTAATCTGAAAACGTTGAAAAAATCATTAAACACAAGCCTCATTTAATAATACACCATTTAGGGAACCGGGAGAAAGAAGACTGCCAATGTAAAATTATTTTCTAAACACATGCTTGATGAATGGCACTTTTTTGAGAAGGTCAATTGTTTAGAAGAGGGGCTATCTGCTGAAATTTGTACGCGGACAGTTAATATCTCAGGATAGAGAGGCCCTGACATTGGGTTACAGGTGGCAAAGTGGTTCGGGGCTCTAGGTGTTGGCGCCCTTGAGGTTAAAGTATTCCTAAAAATTAGGTAATATTTTTACCCATTTCTAATTCTGTTAATAAAAAGTGGACAAATGATGCATATTAATTTATTATTTAACAATCTAATTTTTTGATAACAGAGCGTAATAATTTATGAAACACATAGCAGTGCCTTGTGTGAAACTTTTGTTACCAAAATAAAATTTAAAATGTAGAGCAACCCATCCACTAATCTTTTTTTAATTTTTTCACAGAATGTGTATTTATTAAACAAGAATTGTTGTAAGATTATTTAAGAAAAACAAAATTGATTGCTGAATAACCTCTTCACTAAAATAGTAGAAAGTGTATATAGCTATATTGAGGGAAAACAGTGACCATTAATCCGTATTATCTTTATGAACGAATTTCTATGTCCATATCTTATGTACCCTATTCAGTGAAAAGACACGGACTGATTTCCAGTTCTTATCTGAATCAGATAAAGCAACTTAGTGGAAAGAATTCAAATTTCGATAATGAAACTATTCCTGCATTTTTATTATCTCTATTTGCACGTTTTCGTAAACAAGTAAAAAATGTCGACCGGATGAGTAGTGGTTACTTTTTGTAACTTCAGTTCAATGCTGTTTAATTTTTTGAGATACATTTTTTCTTTCATGGTGTTTCAAAACATCCTATACAATTTTAAGTGGACTTAAGAATACAAAATAAATTTGCATTCTTACATTGATGCATGTCAGCAAACGTCACCTGGATTGACTAGAGAGAGCTGTTCGGCCACGCGGCAGTTGACCAGTTTGGGATATCGTCATTTTAGACACTTTCTTCTTCGTACGGGCAATATGAAACATTCTACGAATGCTGAGATGACTTCCATGCACCTCCCATATGAGCCAACTAACGGGAACAAACGAGCCACTGTGAGATAGTATCGTGAAAGGTACTCCGACAGATCACCAGATTTATTACGCATTGACTTCTTCTGGAGTATCATTTACCAGACCCATTGACTGCGACCTCATCGCAAGAGTTGTTGTCTCAGCTGTAATGTCCGCAAAAGCCAGAAATAATTGAGCATGTCCGACAATCCATGAGTCGACGCTGCCAGGCGCGCATTTACTGTCGGTGGTCGCAACTGTGAGCACACTGAAACTCTAGAGCTTGGAACACGGTCGGTCAAAAAAAGGAACTCTTTTGTTTCCTCTTATTGCACATGCATCAGTGTATGAATTTAATTTAATTTTGTGTTCCTAACCCCCCTTAAACATGTATAGGAAGGAAGTTTTGAAGAACCATGAAAGAAAAATATCTTGAACACCTCTTGTTAGTCCATTCTCTGGGAATCCTTGGGGTCACAAACCCAAAGTGGAATAATATCTAATATAAATATATCTGCATTTGATTTGCATAAGGGTCCATCTTCATACTAAAATTTGCACCAACTCAATTTTTTAATGGTAATCTACTTTCGATTACAGGCAATGATTTCTTGAATAGAAATAGCCAAAATTCATGTAAAATACCTTCATTTTAATCAAATCTATGATGAGTTATGATCTGTTGAATTCAGAGCTAATGTTAGTATATTTCAGTCTTCTTTACGCCCTCTAAAATTATCAGCGGATCAAAGTAATTTTATGTGTATTAAACTATTAAAACACCTAAACAAAATCTAAGCCATTTTTTATTTTAAAGGCAATATTTTCACATTATTATTAATTAATTAATTCATAACTAAAAAATTGATGAATTGCAATACGTGCAAATTTCGAGAGTAATTGACTCAGCGGTGACTCAAACCTGTGTAAGTGTGTAAAGTTTATTATTTTCAGTAGTTTTGAGATAATCTTTAATCTTTTATTTCTGTCTCATTTTGACTTGTATTAGGGGCCGTTGTAAAATGAAATTTTTAATTTATTTGGAAGCAAATTTTTTCTATGTGAATTTTATGATATGAAATACCACGTCTAGCTATTTTCAAGGCCAAATCGAAAAACAAGTGAGGTGGGGTTTTTGAACACCTTAAGTTATTTTTATGTTGATAATCTGTCAGGAAAAGTGAATGTTCAGATTCCTTTTCATATAGAGTGAAGTGGGGCAAGTGCAAACTCAAACCAATAATTGCTGTGTCCCTTAGTAATTTATAAAAGTTTTATATTTTTACCACCTTCCCAAACCCTTTACTTTGTATATTGTTTTTACACTTATTTATTTAAACCTATCATTGATATAATTTAAAAAAATACTTTCTACTGCTATTTTTCACGGGGTGACACCTGCCTCACAGATGGGACAAGTGATTCTAAGGACTGTTTCCTTGTATATAATGTGATATTGTGAGTGGGGCAAGATGAGGGCAGTTTCCACGCCGAGATTCGACGCGCTCTAGCGATGAAACTAAGCTATAGGACTACTTCAAGCATTTCCAGCAGACAGCCCCTTCTTTTATAACAGACAATATCTCAAGTCTAGGGGTGAAAAGGTGAATATATTTTAAAACATAGGCCAAAATGTATGCGAATATATATTTGTATACTTCAGTATGGTGAATTATCCAGAAGCCCCTTCTGGATAATTCACTAAATTGTCTGAAATGAAAATGAAAAGCTGTCTTAATTATTAAAATGAATGACAAAATGAATATATTGACAGTTCAATTCGCCAAAGTAATATCGGAAATATTAATATCCTGTTTCGCCTATGGCTTATACCATGTTAAGTTACAAAACATTTGCCCAATATGAAATAGTTAAATTTATGTTTACTTCATCAAAATGTATAAAACCTCAGAATTCTCAAAAGTGAGAACTTCAGCATATCTGTATCAATTTTTCTCTTACTTCTAAGCAGATCAACCATTTTTTTACCCGTCTGATTTTATTAATTGCATTCTTTCCTTAAAAACGAATTCCAGAAGTTAAGTAACATCTCTGAATGGTAAATATATCAAGATTACCGAAGCAACAGATTATAAGAAAAAAAATTTCAGAAGTTGCACGTAAAACCGATAGTTACATTCTCAACGTGATTAGCCTTTATATACTGAAATAATAGTTTATTTGAGTTATTAAATCTGGTTTATTTGAATTATTAAATCTGTAAATTCTGTATTAATTTCAGCTCTTAAAAGCGTGGTGTAATTCATTATCTACACTAAAACACTAGGAGGAAAGAAACAACTATATGAAACGGTACTCTTTCCATACGATAAAGGAAGGTAGGTAGGAATTTAATTAATGTCGCACTGGAGCAACATAACGGGCTATTGGCTACGGTCCGAAATCAATCCCGAGGGGAAAGATTAGAGGACAACACGTAATTTTGAACCACGGTCAGATGACGAGGTCACACCTGAGCTGGCAACCCACTGATACGATAAAGGAATGTTATGTTTATAAGAGGATGTTGAACTTGGTAACCAAAATTATAATTTTTAATTCATTCTCTGAAAGAAAAATTTACTGGGGAAATTTAACTGTACTTTGATTCGTGTTCAACTTGACAAAGTTTATAAATCTCTCACGTGATTTCAATTCGTTTTCATTTTGAAAATAAAGATGACAATTAAGTAACTAAAATGTTGTGACGTTATCACAATGCTCACAGGGGTAGAAAAATATACTCTCCCCTTTGTTAGCGCATCGTTACAGAACACCAAATTCAAACGTACCATTCGATAGGGAATAAAATGTATATAAATTTATATGCTTAAAATTTACATAAGGGATCACCTACATTTCAAATTGCTCGAACTTCATAATAACATATAAAAATGCCCAATTTTGACACCAAATGTCGGATCCCAAGTTTTGAGTCATTTGGTCCAGCCATTTATGGATTATAAGTATGGAAAATTTGAGTATCGAATTTAAATTAGTTTCCTACACATTATTCATCTTTTGAAATAATTGTATTGTCGAACTTAATTTTTTTATTATGTTACTATTACAGAATCCACCAAACAAAACTTGTTTCTTTGACAATTTTTGATATGCAGTTCAAATTATGGTTGGTTTGATTGACTTTAATGTCGCAAGGGCCATATATGGCCAAACTGTGCCAAACGCAAGAGACAACATCAAGTAATGGACATACACACGGAAGGAAAGCTTTAGTGTCGCAGAAGAGAGAAATATACCCATAAATCGAACCCGTCTTGCCTACAACCCTCAGGGTGTTAGCTCAGTGAGCCACGGCGGCCCCGCAATTGTAAGATTAATATTCGGTTGGTAATTGGTAGTAATTGAATTAACATCGCACTGGAGCAACACAACGGGTTATTAGCGATGTCCGGGATCAATCCCGAAGGATAAGATCCGAGGACACCTCGTAATTATTTCCCTTCTTTTACAGTGCATTTGCCACTCTCTTTAAACTTCTTTCTCTTATAGCAGTGCGACGTTAATTACAATACCTACATACCTACCTACCTTCTCTTATAGCATTTCTTATTTTTATTAAGTTCTATTAATTACGATGTGGAAGTAAGCAGTCATCAATAGGTAGCCAATCATAGTATCCAGGTATTCCGTAATCGGTACGTCCGTTTCATAACTTTGAACCACGGTCAGATGACGAAGTCACACCTGAAATGGCACCCCACTCATTAATATTCGAAAAAATTATATCAATAGAGCACTGTTCATAATATTTATGGAAATAGATTAAGAACTATTTATATGACATGTGTGTGTGTGTGTGTGTGTGTGTGTGTGTGTGTGTGCATAATTTCAGCTTTTTTGCCAGTTTTTACACTGATAAATTTATTATTTTTTTGTCATTGTTTTGCAAAAAGAAATGGGAAGTGCTGAAATTTTAGCGTATGAGTTCTAAATCTATTTCATTCTTCGTCCCATACTGTCTTTGGGAATGAAGGTTGGTTGATTGAGTTGGGTTTTATGGCGCAAGGGCTATATTTGGACAAGTTGGGAATTGGAGTTCATTCTATGGGAAAGGACATCTTATCTTACAAGCCGAACAGAAAATATCAAGTTTCAAAAATGTTTTACGTTATCTTTTGCTGCCTCCAAGCAAACTCCAGTTCAACACCGATTCGATTGTAGTTTATTTGGAAAGAAGAAAGAAACTAAGAAAAAAATTTAGTAAATCGCGATGCGTGAAAGGAAAATATTGTATGATCAAATAGGTGCATGTGAATGTGACTGATCATCACGTTATATTACAATTACATTTAAATTACAATTAAAAAATTCAGATTTAAGCTACAATCCCAATACCACATTATGTAACACTTGGAAGTTAGAGGAGGTGAGTGAATCTGAATAAATTCGGTAAACTTTGAGACCTATGTAATTTCTATCGCTATGCCGAACAGAAAATATGAAGTTTCAAAAATGTTTTACGTTATCTTTTGCTGCATCCAAGCCAACTCCAGTCCAACACTGATTCGATTGTAGTTTATTTGGTACTAAGAAAAAAATTTAGTAAAATTACGAATCCTTTGAAAATGTCTGAAACTGATCGCGATGCGTGAAAGGAAAATATTGCATAATTTGAAATGCTTTTACCATTATATTTCCAAGTGCCGTGTGCTAGTTTTCCGCACTAGAGGAATTTCATCAAAATTTTATCGATTGCTTCGGCCCACCTTATCACATACAGCCGGTATACATAGATTCCGATACAGGTCACCACATCTGCAGATTACCTGTTGAAATGACTGTCCCAGAACCAGGTTATGATAGATCCCTTATTAAATTAAAAATGTATAACTTCACCGCATCAATGTAATTTTTTTCCTTTTCTTTTGCACATTAGTGACTTTCTTTTGCACATTTGTGCAAAAGTTTTGTGCACTTATTACAAAAGCAATGTAGATTTATTACATTTTTTGTGCATTTATTACAAAAGCAATGGAGATTCACAATTTTTAAACTTAGAAAAAAAGAATAGATTGCACTTTACAGTACGAAAAACGTTTCGTATTTTCCGGGGGCCCTGTATAATGTGGCTAAGACGAGAAAGCAGTCGACCTTGGGTCAATCCTTTTTTAAAAGGAGTGAAACCTTTTTAGGAGATGGCTGTCATACGCAAAAGCATGAGCGCCGTGGATGGTTTTCCTCCCGACAACGCGTCATTACTGTGGTCGCTTTCGACACTGAACGATAAACTTAGAACCGAAATCCGCGATTTATACGGCAGTCGTGGAAGTGATTTGTTTACGTTACCACAGGTTCCCTATCTGATTTGTCCAAAATCACATTACTCGATTGCCAATTCCGAAGCTGGACTGTATCATGGTATCTGTACCGGAGATCCCCTCTTAGGAGCCTAAATGTATGAACAGCGTGATTAAAATGGAAATAGCTAGTGATAGAGCATCTAGTGTGCACATTTATGTATGTGCACACTATATGGTATCTTATCGGTATGGTCCGTCTAGCAAAATGCTACTAGGAAGTCACATAGAAAGTGTATCCTTGATTGCCTAGCAAAGAATTGATAAGTACCGTACGTATAGAGATAAGACATGAATATGCCCTGTGTCCACGAGCCAGAAACCAATACTACAAAAAGGTTTCACTTCTGTGTGGTTATTCGTCTAATCTAATCAAACTACAAGGATGTTCGTGACTAACAAAGAATAAACACACTTATTAGTCAGAATAAATGTAAGGTTGGAAAGATTGTGGCAAGACGGCTTTTAATTTTAAGCATTCGAAGTTCTGAAATTATATTTTTATCACATAGAAATGAAAATAACTGTTCTATGAATAATTACAGAAAATATTTCTTGTGTTTTATCAGTAGGATAAAATTTTAACGTTCAAATCGGTCATTTTTACGTTATGGGTAGGTATTTGAATTTATGTCGCACTGGAGCAACACAACGGGCTATTGACGACGGTCCGGAATCAATCCCGAAGGCAAAGATACGATTTACATTATGGGAATTTGAGATTTAAAATTGAATACTTAGAGTAACGTATGGTTGATACCAAATAGATATAACAAATTTTAGTGTCAGGAGAGCATATTTATCGGTGTTTGAAACCAATAGTGCAGGACAAATAACCCTTTCGCATAATCTAAATTGTAGTAGATAGTTTAATTTAAGTCGCACTGAAGCAATACAATGGGCTATTGGCGGTGGTCCGAGTCAATCCCGAAGGGAGAGATCGAGGACACCTCGTAATTTTCAATTGACAACTAATAGCTCGTTGTGTTGCTCCCAGTGCGATGCTAATTCAATTACCTATCTTGAATTGACACCTTATATATATTTTGTTTGAATTATATATAAAGTACATAAGATAGCTTTTTTCGTCTTCTAGCTCATACACCTCGTAATTTTCAACCACGGTCAGATGAATTGAAGAACATTTGACACCAAAAACTAATCAAATAACTACCCGTATCACACACTACTAGTATGGTGGTACTCATCTTAAAAATAAGGCAAGTTATCTTGCCTGTATCCCCTATCTTCATATTAGTTAAGTTTTTTAAAGGACCTTTTTGTAAAAAGAAATAAAAATATTCTTTAAACGTATTTCGTTTTGTATTAAGTTGATGCGTTTCTCTCAACAGAGCAATGCTCTGTGGTTTAGGAGGTACGGAATTTCAATATACATACAATGGATTTCAATGTTGAGACGGAATGAAAAAAATTCCAGATCCCTAGAATGTATTTGCTCTTTTTTTAGACTACCCGAATTTTTATGAACTGAGTTCCTCGTGACAGATACCTGGATTTGTATGGTGAAATTTACCTTGGCCTCCTTCAAAGACGATTCACCTGTGCTTTTGTCAATACAGATGGTAATGCACCGTACACTTATTTGTTTGCATTAGCATTACAGGGCACTGCACGTCAAAACCTATTCGAATTCTCTTATTGGAGACGTTGACGTGTCATTTCCAACCCTTATGAAAATAATTCCAGAAAAGACTGGACTCACATTGAATTCCGAATTCGAATTAGAGACTGCACGATTTTTGTCTTGTTCAATCGTGATTTGAAATGACTTTTTATTTTTTTGCTTGGCAGGAATAGTCCAGCTGATGATGAAAGTTATTTTCGTTAGAACAGACGCGTATTCAGAAAATAGTTTCGGGATTAACTCAGTCTTCTCTCACAGTATGGTTTAGTTTGTCGCTCTTCGGTAATTTCTTTTGCAATACGAGGGCAAATTACAGCAGGAGCAACGGTTTAAAATGGATTTTCAACCATTAGTAATGTCTATGATATGATTGGGATTTGGACGCATTGCCTGTTTAACCAAAGGCCAGAGTGTTAACCACACTTCTACCCCAGATTGGCTCTCTTGAACAAATATAATTATCATATAAAACTAGTACTACTAGTCTTATCATTTTTGTGTGGTTATTCGTCTAATTTGATCAGACTATAAGGATGTTTGTGACTAACAAAGAATAAAACTTAGTCAATCCATGTTATGTAGGGGAGGCCATGGCAAGATGGCGTTAAGTTTTTATTTGTTTTTTAAAGAATTCTAAAATGATATTTTTAATATATAGAAAATGAAAATAAACTGTTTTTTTGTTCTTTCGTTGGTGAAGCTTCTTGAATTTTTCATGTGGCAAAATCTCAATCAAGGAATGTGCACTAGATTTTGTCAAAACCTTCACAAAGTTTGCAGATAGATACTTAAAGTTATATAAAGTCTTGCGAGTCGCACTTAGGAATGGGATATTTTATGATTGTGAAAAAAAGTTTTCAGAGTAATGAGTAGTCTGAGAAGTTTGCAAGAAAAAGAAAAGCTGAACTTGTGCGCAGAGATATAGTGTTTGGTTGCTTGAATTTTCTATGGAGCAAGAGTGATATTTGGCCAAGCTGGGCCAAACAAGACAGACAACGCCAAGTAATGGACAAACATACACTGAAGTGCCAGAAAAACTGGTACACGAGCCTATACAAAATACACAGCAAAGCAACCCATGCACGTCGTTGTTTGCGTCTGTCAGTGCATGCATAAAGCGATAAATACGAGTATATGAGTTTCTAGAGCTTTTTCCGCAGTGAGAAGGGCAAGTTATCACAATTTCAGAGGGGGCTGTGGTATCCCGGTTGGAAGAGTAGCAGGTTAGCAACCAGAGTTTCGAGCTCGAAACTCGATCCAACGAAAAACTGTGTACGTGGGGCTGGTACACATCAAATCTGTCGTGGCCTCATGTTGATGTGGAAGTTTGGAGAGTGGGGTGCCAGCTCGGTCATAGCATTTCGGAGGTAGAGAAGTTTGAATTTTCACGGACTACCCTTTCAAGGGTGTACCGTGACTACAAGAATTTTGGCAAAGCCTGGACAGCAGTGTGGCCGTAAAAAGACTGGGTGAACGTGAACAGCGTCGACTGGCAAGTGTCGTTTCAAGCGATGGGTGTGCAACACTGCCTCACACAACATCGGAATTTAATGCTGGACCCTCAACAAACATCAACGTGAGGACTGCAACGTTCCCTTAGAAATATGGGAGTTAGGATCCAAAGCCCAACTCGAGAACCCTTGATGAATACAGCTATTTGCCTCACTTGGGTACACCACCACTGGACACTTGATAACCGGAAACCGGTAGCCTGATCCGCTGAGTCGCATTTCCAACTGTTTTGGCAGATGGAAGGATTCGAGTGTGGAGAAATCTCATGAAGTCGTTGATCCAATATGTCAACAGGGGATTGTACAGACTGGTGGTGTGGCTCCGTAATGGTATAGGTTTTGTCAAGCTGGCATTCAATGGGAATCCTGGTACGTCTACAAACGTCTCTGACAGGTGAACGCTATGTGTGCATCCTTTCTGACGAGTTACACCAGTTCATGATCCTGCGTTCATTCCGATGGGTTTGGCATCTTGCAATAGGACAATGCCACACAAACCTAGACACGCCAAATTATGGTTAGAGTAACTCATCTGAATTTAGGGTCTTTCCACTCTCACCAGATCTCAATGTTATCGAACACATCTAGGATGATATACGCTGTGGAACACATAAATCCTACACCTCGGAATACAACAGAATTGTGGATCGCTCTGCAGGAAGCATGGTGTTGAATGTCTAAAGAATACTTTCGCTTTCTAGTGGAATCGTCCTAGTCCTACCCTAGCCCATTCGTATTTCTGCAGTTCTATGCTCCCGTGCGAAGCCTACCAGTATTAGACTGGTGCACCAGTTTTACACTTTACAGTTTTACACAGTTAGCACTTTAGTGTAGTTTATCCTTGTTATGTAGGGCCGCGATAGCCCGGTTGGAAGAGTAACGGATTAGCAACCGGAAGGTTGAGAGTTCGAATCCAACCATAAACCGTCGTGTACAAAGGGGACTAGTGCACGTTAAATCAGTCGTGGCCTCAAATGTCCTCTCGCTGCATAGTGTGGTAGTTTGGAGAGTGGGGTGCCAGCTCAGGTGTGACCTCGTCATTTGACCGTGATTCAGAATTACCTTGTGTTGTCCTCGGATTTTTCCCTTCGGGAATTGATTCCTAACCGTCGTCAATAGCCCGTTGTGTTGCGATGTTAAACCTACATACCTTGTTATGTAAAATGTTCATTTGGTAGTGGTTTAAAGTGATGTCTTCTGGATTGAAAGGTTCCTGGTTCGAAACCAGGGTAAAGCATCCATATTTGTTCACCCTGAATGAATATGTGGCCTTTATAAACGAGTTATGCCTAGAATGTATGGTAAGATTGTTAGGTGTAGCGCGAATCCACCACCCGTAGTTCACCAGGGTAAAGTAAAGTGATTCACAAATAAACCCTTGTGCCATAATAGTAGGTAGTTGAATTTACGTCGCACTGGAGCAACACAATGAGCTATTGGCGACGGTCCGGGATCAATCTCGAAGGGAAAGATTCGAGGACACCTCGTAATTTTGAACCTGGTCAGATGACGAGGTCACACCTGAGCTGGTACCCCCCCAAACTTCCATCATGCGTGTGATGGAAAAATCCATAATTGGCCGGGCATTAGAAAAAATATGTAAAAAGTACATAAGGGAAAATAAAGTACTGTACAATAGAAGGCTGGTTTTTAAAAAACTTGCATATTCTTACATGTTATGAAAGCATTCTGTTTGGGAAAAAATGCTCACCATAAAAATAATTGATTTTCAAATATCGGAAAGATAATTGGAACTTAATGCGGGCGTCGAGAGGGATATTTTTAAAACAGATGTTTAAAGTAGCATATAAATGGCATTCTCTTCCTCTCAATGAACTCGAAGATCCCACAATAGTAATGTAATCTTTCATTTTCTTTTGTTCAGACAGCCCCAACTAGCCCTCATTCTTCCCGATGTCGATAATTCACCCACCTATAGAAAAATGCAAGGTTTTATTTTGCGTTGAAGAGGGTAGATTCGCGGATTTGTTTTAATCCCAGAAGCTGGCATGAGTCATTTGTAACCTATTTTAAGTAAAAATGAAATGGCGTATGGAAAGATTGCGATTGGTTTTTATCACAATTTGAATTAAACTTAGGACAAAACTAAAACTTGTAAAAACCTTGGTCACAGATAATACCCTCTAGTTGTAAAAAATGACCAGTCATCAGGAGGGATCTCACGCGGCAAAAAGTAGGTATTTTAATTAACGTCACACTAGAGCAACACAACGGGCTATTGGTGACGGTCCGGGATCAATCCCACAGGGAAAGATCCGAGGACACCACGTAATTTTGAACCATGGTCAAATGAAACACCTGAGCTGACACCCCACTCTCCAAACTTCCACACCACGCCAACGTGAGGACATTTGGGGCCACGACAGATTTAGTTTGCACCAGCCCCCTTTGCTCACGAGTCTTTGGCTGGATTCGAACTCGCAACCTTCCGATTGCTAGTCCGTTACTCTTCCAACCGGGCTACCGCGGTCCGGGATCGCAAAAGGAATTTCCATGTATATGTTCAATGTCTACGAAGTGCTGACCAAAAGATGACTTGTATCTAAAATGGCCCTGTTGATGGTTCCAATGTGAAAAATACCGACTACTAAAACTAAGTTATTCAAACACATACTTTGCATAGATGCAACAGTGTGCTCTTTTAATGCAAACTTTTAAACAAAGTAAATTTAAGTGTAGTAATTAGTTTTAAAACAATTCTACACAGGGCTTTAACATTTTGATACCACGTTCAAATTTTACACTAGAATCGCCTCATACAATATTTTACAACTTCAAGGGATCTACATACTGTTACATGACAGATTTTTGGTTTAAAAGTACAATTCGCGAGTTTTAGTCATGTATTTTGTTTATTTCTGAAAAATGGTGCACTTTAAACACATAACAGTAAATGCCGTCATTATAAGATGCATTTTCTCCAGTTCAGAAATATGAACATCAATTTTTTCCATGACTATGAGAAAGCAGATTCAAAAACTAGATCCATTTTATTTTGGTTGGGGAGTAGTTGACAGTAGAAAAATAGATTATCGAATACATTAAACATAAGACGTCTCCTCTTTTCATAAGATAAATTCCGATTTTTGTATGTGGGTAAGTTTCCTTGCTTGTTATCACATTAAAATTTGAGTTCGCAGTGTTTTGAAAATGGAAATAAAGTACCCTTCCACGAGCTGATACATCTAGCGTTTGTTCCACTGTATCTGTCACCATCTGTTTTTATAAAACACTTGTATAAGAAAAAAGAGTAAATACACTGATAGAAATACAAATGCTTTGTTAAAAGCGTCATGTTTGATCATCTGGATGCCCTATCCAAAATTCTCTTGCATATAAAAAGAAATTAAAAGTAACTTCAAAACCCACAAAATTTTCTTGGACTAAAAGAAAACACATTTCAGAAATTAAGTGAAAAAAGAAAACTTTAAAAAATCCTTCATACATGCTTTGATTCCTGCAGAATAAATTTTTAAAACAGTTGCTTTCAAAAAGAAAAATATTTTTCAGCACTAAATTTTAAAAATCCTTTAGATAAAAATTAAAATGAGCCGAATTCGTGTCAAAGAAAGCATCACACTAGAAAAAGTAAACCTACTTTATGCTGCTTGACATGACTTAACCTATTAAATTTATTAGTTTCCTGATGAAATAAAATCGGGGAAAAATATTTTTACCAGTGGAAAACCAGGAAAAGTTGGCACATATGGTCAGTAGTTAGCTGAGAAAAAGTGAATTAGAGTTGAAAAGTTATGCACCAAACCTAAAAATTGAACTCTTTTCAAGGTCCTTATTTTTAAAAATAAACACTTTAACACTATACAAGAAATTAAAATTTTGTGGCTGGTCGTAATTATTTAAAAATATCCTTTAAGTATTCTCATATTTCAACTATAATTGTGTTATTACTTTCACCAACAAAAATTCTTCTCACATTCCAAATCCTTATAGCAAAAATGCTGTCCTGAAAGCAATATTGACACTTAAAATAGTATGTAGAGTATTAGTATTATACACTAATTTCAAACTAGGATAATTCTAAAACGAAATTATTTACAATGGAATACCAAAGGAATCACATAAGAAAAATATTTTAAATGAAAATAGCTATCTACATCTTCAGTATGACAACTCAAAATCGATGAAGAAAAATTTTAGTTTTAGAAACTACAAGTTCAGACCAACAATATTATGCACTTCACAAAAAATTGGTTAATTCTCAAGTCCTTTAATTTTCGAAAGATGCTTTCAATTGTGCATGTGTAGTCTTGATCCTCTAGAATGATTTTCAATTGGCATGCCTTATGGATGAAGTATTTTAAATTGTGAGATTTATCTTATTTCAGAGGTTGTTTTGAACATTTGACAAGCATGTTCACAAATAATTTCAAGTAATTACATGTATATATAATATTAAGAGTTATATACAAGTATTAACTATTTTTTATTACAAAGTATCATGAATACATTGTTTAAAAAAGGTCACTTTGTAGCCAAAAGGGTAGGTAATAACTATTATTTTTTGCAAATTAATCAAAATGCCTATTTTTGCCATATCGGCAAAATTTATACACTTTTTGGTGTGCAACAGAATTTTCGCAATTAGCTTGAGCCATGGCTGAGGAAGTTTGAAATCGCTGCTCTCGCAATTTGATTAAAGATGTATCATTCATATCGCCATACACACTGAACTGCTTTAATTAAGGATATTTTCAGAAAATCTTGCCCTACCATAATGTAATAAGTTTATAACGAAGAGGGACTAAAAATGAATGTTATGATGAATGCATAACTTGGAGTATACATTTTTGAAAGAAATGAGAAACAGAATAAAATATGTTGCTAAAAAATAAGCTTTTTATTTCCTTTCAAAGGCATCATGGATGAACAGTGGATCTCAGAATTGTATTAAAAGCCAGCCTTACGCTTCATTTAATATAATATATCACAATTAAGGGCATGACAAGTTATACACATCTCATTAAATTGTTAAGTGAAAATTAAGTTCTATAAGTGGTATAACATCATGTGTATGCCTATCATGTGATCTAATTTAGACACTCTTTTATTTCCCAAAACTTCAAAGAACCTGTATGGATTTTCTATGAAGTATTTATATCCAAAGCGTGAAATAGATTCTTACATTTTCACTTCAAACGTATTAAATAATTATAAAAACCTTCTAAAAATCAACTAGCCTTTTCAAAACATTAGAATAATTTTCTTACCTCAAAGTGATGTTGAAATAACAATAAAAAGAACCCATTTCCTTTAAACCAACTTTTTTTTATTATGAATCTTCTGTGATTATGATGGTGAACTACAACAAACAAGTCTACACTTTTTAATGTACAATATTTACATAATATACACAAATTGAGTTTCTGGCATAAGAGGTTTTAACAATTTCCATCCATTAAATAATCAAATATCCCATCTCACACACCAACTTCAGCAAAGTATTTTAATAATTAACACAATGATTGCACAATTTAATAAACTTACCAGTATTTTTTGCATGAGCAAATGGGCTTTGAAATATATATCTAACATTTTAATTGGGAAAATAAACTAAAAATAGTAGTAAGGAGTAGTAAATATTTTCTCTTCAACGAATCAACTATGTATTTTAAGATTGTATTTTTCAATTGAATCAATAAATACTTAACTCTTGGTGGATCAACATATGCATTTTCAGTTAACTTCAAGCAAGGAATATATTAAAAAAATTCAGCACAGAACCTTTTTAACATAAACAGAAGCATTTTTATAAATCAAAAATTAGATATTGTCAATCAGATTTAATTTAGTTTAAAAATGTTATTCTAAAAGAGAAGAAAATTCTTACTATTTTGGCACATTAAATGATACACCAAGATAACAAATAAGCTCCTATCATATAGGAAATGATGTTAGGTAAAAACCACATTCATATTATTCACATTTCAACCTCATACCCTATATATTAAAAACAACAAATAAAAACTTCCCATTAGCTATCAATGGAACAAAATTGTCAAACTGTGTCTCCTCTCACACCTAGCATCCCCAAAATAGATTACAGCTAGTTTTTGTAGACAAATCTGATCATGAAATAACACAAGGGGTAAAACTCTATCACAGATATGCAAAACAGACCTGTTTTTATATGGATAAACACAGACATAAACCTAAATGAAAAACTCAAAACCACATCAAGGATAGTAAGATCCCATTTATGCACAACTAAAACATAAGTACACACCGTTCACATGATACATGTAACAAATGCAATGATTGTACTCTTGATGAAATAAATAAGACTGAAGAATCTAACTTTAGGGTAAAAGAATTAGAAAGTTGAGCACCACTTCATGCAACTTAAAGATGAATAAAATATAGAAGATGCGACAGAAATTACATATAAAATTTACAAACAAGTTATTCTGTGGGTATAAAATAAGGATTAAAAAAATACAGAAAGGTTAATAAATTTAATTATTTGTAGCATAAATATAGAAATGCTTTGAAATCCAGCTCTATGAAAAAAAATTATAACAAAATCTCTCAAGTAAAGACTAAGAAATATTTAATTCTTTTCTACTTCATAACTCAAAGTTTGATTATGTATAAAAACACAATAACTAATTTAGAGAGGGGATTATCACCAGCCTAGTGTTTACAAAATGTAAAATTTTATGCTTTTAAAAAGGAACTAAAAATTTTCTGGCTCTTGCATACAAGACATTTGTTTAGTTTAATAACTTTTATGGAGCACCACAAGAAAATCACTGAACAAAATTGTGCAAGTCAATTTGTCTTGTTATTTTCAAGGAAATTAACGAAACAAATTGAAATTTTAGTTTTGATTTAATAACAGATAATATACTGATTTGTTTATTGAAAGTAATATTTTTTTTACTTTTATAGTTAAATTAAATAATGAAAAATGAATTGGGGAATGACACAAGAGCAGTCAAGTGTGCAACAAAAATGATTTGATGGCTTTTAAAACTAACAAAATAATTAACAATAGGCGTTTATATTCAGCAAACATGTTTAAATTTTTTCCAATACCAAGTAAATTTTGAAAGTTTTGTAAAGTGACATAAAAAGAATAAAAAAAGAAAGCCACTGGTTAGGACCTTTATAAGGAACAATTATCCTTAGAATGCACTTGTAAATTGTACATAGTATTGATTGTTTAGTGAGTCCTAAACAGCTTTATAAATCAAGCAAACAAATTGTAGGCAATTTATAATGAAATACAAATTTCAATGCAATAAGCTGAATTAGTTTTATATAACACATCAATACAGATATGATTGAATTTTTATTCACCGGATAAAGAAATAAATATTTCCAATTTTGAAATAACTTTTCAACTATCCAAAATAATTATACATAATTCCAATAAAAATCTTCTAAAGAAAGAAAAATAAATATATATCCTTGATAGTATAAGACATTATAAATTATTGAATACACAGTAAAATAGAAGAACCATGGTAATTACACAAAACACCATTTTACTACCATAGGAAGTGAAATGCCATTTATATATTTTTTAAAAATTCTTAAAAGAATTTAAGATACAGGAAACATCCTTCCTTTTCATTTAAGAAATTGACAGACTTTCAAAGACAATTCAAACCATCTTTAATACGCACCTACAATTTTTGGAGATCTAGCATCACATTTCTAAGTTCCAAGCAAACCACTTTCATATTCAAGCGCATTTCCATTAGCTGCAGGAGACAAGTTACTTTACAGACTCTTATTTACATATTTAGTCATGAAAATGCTGAACCATGTTATTTGAGAGATTAAACTATGATAGTGGATGATGAAAATGTTTTAGTATTTAAACTGAGATTTGTGCCATACTGCAGCAGAAGAATCTTTTCCTCTTCACACACATGGTCATATACTCTCTGGCACAGATGTGGCAGTAGAATTCACAAATATATAACAAGTCCTGAAATAGAACATTTTAATAAACATTATGAACTTTTATGTGTTTTATATAGCTCGATAAATTTGTTTAAAATCTTCATTGTAAAATTTTGAAACATAGTAAAAAAGTACTATCAATGAATTAAAAAAAATCAAAATCTAAGAGTTCAAATTACAATTAAATCCAAATTAACATTATATAGATGTTTTAAAAATAATTTAACGTTTGGTATTGTGATTTAACATAAATTATGTTTGAACCACAATACCAAACATTAGTACTCAAATAGTAGTTATGACAATTCTAAAATTAATCAATTAACACAACAGGACTTATGCTAAAGTGAATCTAAAGTGGATTCTGAAATTCCCTATTCATGACAGAAAACTTATCTTATAAGTACCCGAGTTGGTCTGAATCCCAACTTATACATTTTCTCGACCAGGGGTAGCCAGTCACCTGTGCGAGGCTTCGTGTTCCGCATTGTCTCTATTCCTCTAATATATGGAATTCTCTGTACAGTATAAGTGTAACTGGACTAGGACTGGATATTTCTACACCCACATATCTCATAATAGGTTTTTATTCTATTTAAAGTGTCTCAAATTTGATTGCACTTACAATAGGGTGAAAACACATGAAACTGATAAAATAGAAGCAATTCGAAATTTCTTTTTGATAGTTTCAATACAAATGATGAAAATGCATACATCATTGGAGAATGTGACCACAGAAGAAAAACTATTTATTATTAATTAATTACAAATTAGGCAAAAAAAAGTCCTGCATGTGTTAAAATCAGAATATTAAAAGACACCAAAAATTCAAAACAAGCACAAACACTGGACCGTAACACAACACTGAACTGTAAAACACAACCAAAAGGAACGGGAATATAATAGTTTACCCATATCAGTAGAAAAACAGTGGTCACAGAACAGTCAGCCACACTTCACACGAAGATCGCCACCAAATGCCATTCATAACGCCCCCCAAATTTTAATACTATGTGACACCGTTATGAATCATATTTAGTATATTAGTAGAGTGTTGAAAGTGCCACGGTTGAGTGTTCAATTATATAAAATAAAAGTTTTCAATTCCTACTTTAAATTAATAATAAGATAATGTTGAATTCCTGCTTTACATTAATAATCATATAGTGTTCAATTCCTGCTATTAAGAAATGATAGTGTTCAATCCCTGCTTTAAAGAATTGATAGTTAACAAGTACGTCTTCAAAAGTAAGCCATTAGGGTTAATAATCTGTTAAGTCATTTTTAGTGTTGTTAAATCTTTCAAAAATAAATTCTATAAAAAGAGGAAGGGTATTTATTATTAGTGTCATTACACTGAAAAAGAAAGTTAGATTTAGAATTACAAATTTTGTTGAAACGCATCAGTTGACTAGCAATTGTATTATAATAAATTTTTTAGAAACATCTGAGTCCCAATAAATTAATTTAATAACTGGAAATTCAAAATAATCTTTCATCATAAATATTAATAACAATTTTAATGTTCATAATAGATGCATTCAAGTCTAAGTCAGCTTTATTATTTTCTGAATTTGTTTTTGATAAACAATTCTTCTGGATATATTGATTTCTATAAGTTAGTAAAATTAATGCTATTAAAAACAATTAAATCATCTATATAACTTTTTGGCTTTATATTAGTTTACATTTTTTAGCTATTTAAATGTTTTGCATATCTGAATTTTTTGATTATATATAATTGAATATAAATATATACCTATCTAAGGTCATCCAGAGTTCAAACAAATTATAATGAAAAAACTTTCATTTGGATCACATCATCACACTAATATTTTCAATATTATATTCAATTGAAATTATTGAAATGTTGGATAACAGGGTTATAAATTAGGAAATGACAATGGCATCTAAACATATTCCCTCAATGTTCTACTTAGGAGCCATTTTAAATGTATTTTGTGAATGTGTATATCCACTGCACTGTTATGTGCCTATTTAAAAGTATAGATTGTTAGAACAGAAAAGATTGATCAGTTGGAATTGGCACTAATAAGCGAAAAATTCTGAAATGCTAAGCATCAAAGCTAATTACTGGATCTAGAAATCTCATACTCAAAACTAAATTTTAAGGTGCAAAATACAACTGCTATATTCGAACTCTGATAAACATTTAAAATAACTTGTTCCAGATTTAAATAGAACTAAAATATAAAAACTTCATGTGTATCTAATAAGAAAAATTTCATCTGTAGGATGAAATCCATTTATATTTAAATCATGCACACACATACACTCTCTATGTATCATCAATCTCCACCAGTAAAAATAAATACTCACTAAAAATTTACAACCCATGAAGATGCAAGTTACGACTCAAGACTGATCTTGCATCGCTAGTAAATCTCAGAGCATCAAGCATTGGCAACAAATTTAATAGAGCTGTATCGCCAGCATCACAAAACCAAGATTTAATTGGAATAGCATTGTCTGAAAGAGAAAATATAATACATTTACATACCTAACAGTAGTCAACATTTTAAGCTAAAAACAAATTCCAAAATTTAAAACTAAAAATTTGAATGAATACCAGAATAAGTTAAATACACATTTATATGCAGATATTTAGAAATGGTACATTAATGTAAAACAAGATTTTTTTATCAGTGATTCTTTTCCATTCAATTCTGCTACTAATAACTGAGTTAATTGCTGATTTTCCTGCTTGACAGTTATATTTATATAAAAGAAAAAGCATTTCAAAATCCTGAAGAAATAATCATATCTAAATGCATAACAGCCTCTCAGCTGTCTGATGACAATAAATAACACTGTCCAATACTACTGAAACAGTAACTGCTTAATTATAAATTTAAGATTTGATACATAAATCACCATTTATTTATTATGAAAATAATGAAAATGATCTTATTTTTAGCCCCATTTAGCACTTTTCTAAGACCTCCACAAAAGGCATTTAACTAGGAAATTGCACTAATTAGATAAATGTCAAGGTTATCAGAGCAAGAAGTGAAAATATGACTAAGTTGGAAAACATCTTATAGTTGTATAAGAAAGTATTTGTATAAACATTTGATAATCCCTTGCTCCATTACCAGCCTATACCATAATGTATCTGATTTTTCCAGCAAAATTTGGAATACAAAATAAATCCAAGATATATGCAACACAACTCAGTTGCAGAACTATCATTTTCTGATAAAAAACACACACAAGTTCCTCTAAATGTCTTGTTTACATTTAAAACCATTTTGTTAATCTTGCACCATTCAGAGAGCTTTTACAAAAGTTTGTCCATTCTCAAGCTATTTTGAAACATTTGCCCTGACTGCCAAATCATCAGCAAAAGGGGCCACTTTGATATCAATTGTCTCTGAAAGTGCAGAAAGCTCATTAAATGTTAAATAAAATTGGACTAAAAACTGCTCTTTGAGGTAGTCCTGTTTCTGTTTGTTTAAATGTTGAGCAATCTTAGATGAATAAAATGTTTAATAGAGTTAAGCGTTTCCCTCTGCATATCCAAGTGGTTTTTGGAGAAAACTATTAAATACATAAATAAATTATAATCTGGGGTAGAGAAGAAAAGTAAAAACAAACCAGGATATGCTCTATAAGCCCCTGGAGAATTATCCAAAATAAATATACTAGAAAGATCTTGAGTGATGGCAGAGAGATCTTTGTTGAAACTTCCATACCGCACACAGCAATGCTATAAAAAATAATTGAATTACTGATACAATTGGAAAACATTAGAAATGCAGTTTTTCAGACCTTTTAAAATCACTGAGAAAAACTAGAAAATCTTAGACATTGTTGACATTTCAAGTTTCTTAAAACAAATATTGCATATGTAAATTTAAAAAATCTGGCTGATATGACATCTACAATGCTTTTCTTGACAGATTGATGTGATATTGATGAGCAGAGCCTGGATTTTGTTGACATGTCAACGTTTTGATACCACTTTGCAGATTGTACATGTAGATAGAAATTCTAATTCTAACTCCTAATTCTAGAAATTTCCAGATTTTTAGGTTATTTTTGATTAATGAAACATTGGAGATTTTTTAGACAACTTTTTTGGTCATTTGTTGAGACTTTCAATCACTTCACTTTTTAATGTTTTAGTTTTGTCCTGAGTAAAAAAATTTTTGTGGAAACTCCCACCCGCGATTTTGTTTCTGCTTTAGAATACAAATCAAATAACTCCTATACAAGCTTCTGGTGCCAAAAAATCCATGATCTACCTTTCAGCACAAAACAAAATCTGTATAAGGGCGAATCTATTCAAATCTAGGAAGGTTGTTCACCTCACCATCTTTGAATCGAATGATATTTTGCATACAGGTACATTTTGAGCCACCTTGAATCAACATAATTTTTATAATCTCTAAAACAAATTTTCTTCGAGATACAGGGCTGTGAAAGTGACATCACAAATTAAAATTTATTTTGCTTAGTGTACATCACCAAGTTAAAAATTGTATATCTCCTAAGGTATTTAAGATAATCCAATTTTGATTTTTTTCAAAACAATTGTAAGACTTTATAACAACTATTGATACTAATTTCATTAGTGGTACATAAATACACTGCTGGCCACCGTAAATGCAACACCCTGAAGGAAGCATGCAAATAATATGAAATTTACAACATGCATTAGCGGAGGTGAGATATGCAAATGATTAGAATTTCAGCGCAGACGCACATCACGCGCACCTGTGGCGCCACTTCAAAGCGCTATTTAAGGCTTGGAGATTTCGACGATTTCAAGTACGGCAATTGTGTTTTTCTTGTGGTTTTTTCAAAAAACGATCAATTATGCCTCGTAGAAAACAGCGACCATCTTTTGATCAAGTATCCGAGTTCGACAGAGGAAGGATAGTGGCCTACCGAGATTGTGGATTATTTTTCAGGGAAATCGGTAGTCGTGTTGGACGAAACCAAACAACTGTAATGCGGATATGTGATCGTTGGATGCAGGAGGGTACGATGGATCGACGTGTTCTATCTCATCCACCTCAGTGCACCACTTCACGTGATGACAGGCATATTGTGCGTATGGCAGTGACGGATCGCTCAACCACATCACAAACCATAGCACAGCACATTCAGTCTGTACCGCATCACCCAGTGTCTGCGCGTACCATTCGACGCCGTTTACAGCAGAGTGGTCTGTCCGCAAGACGTCCATTGCTTCGTCTACCCTTGACGCAGAACCACAGACGTTTCCGCCGCCCATGGTGCGATGAAAGAAGGATGTGGAAGGCAGAATGGAATGAAATTGTCTTTACTGACGAGTCACGCTTCTGTCTGCAACACCACGATGGTCGGATTCGAGTCTGGAGACACCGTGGAGAGAGGATGCTGAACAGCTGCGTTATGCACCGCCACACTGGTCCTGCACCGGGTATTATGGTATGGGGCGGTATTGGATATCACTCTCGCACTCCTCTAGTACGCATTGCCGGTACTTTAAACAGCCAGCGCTACATCTCCGAGGTGTTGAAGCCAGTTGTCCTTCCTTACCTTCAGGGCTTGCCCACAGCCATATTTCAACAGGATAATGCGCGACCACACATGGCACGCATTGTCCAAGGGTTCTTTGTCAATCGC
The DNA here is from genome assembly GCA_933210815.1 of Meta bourneti. NCBI lineage: Eukaryota > Metazoa > Arthropoda > Arachnida > Araneae > Tetragnathidae > Meta > Meta bourneti. The sequence goes on along the minus strand of OW119923.1, from coordinate 60,395,573 downwards.
CAGATTGAATTGCTTCCCTGGCCAGCTCGCTCTCTGGATCTTTCGCCGATAGAAAACATGTGGTCCATGGTTGCTCAACGATTGACCCAGAATACATCCCCAGCTGCCACACCAGATCAACTTTGGCAACGTGTGGAAGCTGCTTGGTCTGCTGTACCCCAAGAACACATCCAAAGTCTCTTTGAATCAATGCCGAGGCGTGTGGCAGCGGTGATCTCCAACAATGGCGGCTACTCTGGCAACTGATTTTGGCAGGAACCACACTTCACAGAAGTCTATAAATTTAATCATTTGATACTTGGTCAACATGTTATCTACAAAATAAATTTTGTTGTGATATCTCTTGTCTTTCTTGGTGTTGCAATTTGGGTGGCCAGCAGTATAGTATTGGAAATATGAATTTTTCAATTTGATGAATTTTAAATTCACTTTTCTTAAAAAAACTATCTTTTAAAAATCTGATTATATTTTCTAAGTTCCTATATAAATATTTTATCAGAGTGTGAGCACTTTTTGAATTGTTAAGCTTAAACAAATTATTTTGTGTAATGACACTGATCTGAAAACCAGACGTGATCAGAAAATAACGAAATATAGTCAAATTCCCTTTCGAAGTATAAAAAATCCCATAGCGCATGTCAAGTTCCCTATAAAAGGACGAAAAGGTTTTTGAAATCCCTAAATTTAATTGGGATTTCCTTTCAGCCAGTGGGAACTATGCTTTCTGTATTTGCTTAAAAATACTTTTTACTCAACATTAACCAAATAATTTGAAAAATTTACAGTATTTACTTAATTCGAATAAATTATCTATCACAAAGTTATATATTAAACATGTACACAGAATTTCACGAACATATAATTTTACTGTTCATCTCACCAAATTTAACAAAACTGTTCACAAAACCAAATTTTAAAAATACACTGTAATTGTTTTGATAGAAAGGATCAGAGTAATATACTACATATTTAAAATATTAATAAATCCCTAAAACTACATTAAAACATTTAAACAGTATTGAAACTAGTAGTACAAAAAGTAATACCCTATAAATCCTCATAAAACAATTCTAAAATTGCAGATAAGAAAAATTACAAAGCTCAGTAATATATTTAACACTGCAGATAAAATAACAATATAAATTTTTATTTACTTAAACCAATAAGAAAAGTTGCTAATTTGAATATTGGTTATGTAAAATAAAATATCAATTAAAATAAATTGAGTTTCGTTAAATTCGGCGAAGGTGTTTAATCTGTCTTTTCTGCCACATAAAACTCCAAGAAAGCATTCAATGGATACGTCAATAAATAACTATTTCAATGTTGAACTTCTTGTGAATGCAATTCATAAGTAAATAAACTTACTTTCAATCACCCTCAATTCTTGAAAAGTTGCTCTCATGTCACAATATTAGAAGATCGGATTTTTGCGTATAACAAGAGGCTGACTTCGTCATATGAACGCACCATTGTAAAACTTTCAACAAGAATGAACTTGTTAGTTATTTAAAAACTATTTTTGATGTTGCAGGAAAATTTTCATGTGCCTTCCTCCATAAAAAGACATAATTAAATTTATTTGTCTCTTCTGAAACCATGAAATTGCTTTTTACTTAATATATTGATTTGTTTGAGAGATTAATTTCACAAAAAATCCCAGAATTAATTATACCCAAATCCAAGAATTAATTAAGAGTAAATTAGTATTATATACTAAACGATTTAAAATGTATAGGAATAAGATGTAACCAGACAAAGGTAAAGGATTTTAATGTACCAATCATGACTATGATTGGTACATTCAAAAGCTACTTTCACTATATAAGAAATAATCTTTCCCATGTGAGCAGCTGGCTGGATAAAAAAAAATAGCTGTTTGTAGAATATAAACAATCAACACTCTTAGAGCCCTCAGAATAGTTATATCATGTAACTTAATTTTATAATTTGTTGTAGCAGATGTGCAAGTGAAACCATGTGTGCAAGTTATTACAAAGTGAAAATTTTAATGCAAAGTCCTGAAGCAATATACAGCCCAAATATTTCCGCGGTAAATAGAGTTTGGCTGATTCCTTTTTTTAAAACTATTAACAGTAGAATTATAGGATTATTAAAAATCTTAGTTCCATACACTTTATTGATATATGTATAGAAATAATGAATCATGTTATAATATCGCATAAAAAAGGTGTTTGAGCTTCTGGTTGAGATTCAAGAGCTCACTTAATAATGGAGGAATACCGTTGGCCTCGCTCGTTGAGCAGGCATTAGCGGTTGAAATTTCGATATCTTACGTTGAAAATCAATCTTTAAGAAACTGCATTAGCTATATAGGGTACTACATTAACAATATTCTAATGAACTTACACAAAAAGTTTGAAAAATTTTAAAGATGGCTTTTTTTATTAAATCTTAACGAAATTCAGCAAGTTCCATGCCAAACTGTCAAAAAACGAATCCAATTTTAAAAGATATTTTTACTTATTATTACGAACAGTACATTTAAGTATATCACTAGCAAAAAACAAAATAAGTTTATCTCTAATAGTTTAAATGTAATGAAATTTTAAGTGCTATGTGACATTCTTGAAAAGTAAAATTGAATATTTTTGACCGCCTTTTAAGGGTCTTATTTCCATGAAAAAAATTATTTTGCAAAAAAATAAACATGGCATAGTTTAACATATGCCACTGGCCACCATACAAAGAAATTCTTCTCAATGAACAAATAATCTTTTATTTGCATATCAATAGTTGCAAACACAGGTGTACCTTGATACTATTAATTTTATTAACGAATTAACCCTCTAAGCGACAGGACTGAGTACAGTTCAGTGGAATTTTTGTGTGGTGGGCAGACCTGAAATATTTTGAGGAAGATGTAGTGGGGTCAGGGTGATATGTTTGAATACTTAGGGTCTGCACATTGCATTGTGGTCATATTTCTGGGCCATATTCAAACTGTTTCAGAACTGTTTAGGCATGCCACTTGGAGAGTTGAGTACTAAAAATAATCTTTTAATACAATTTCAGAGAAAAATTAATTTGATGAAGCGAGAATGATCAAAGTTTTAAGCTATAGACATACAAAGAAATATAATATTTGTGTGACTTCCGGAATTTTTACCTGTCTATAATATCTTTTGGTAAGTATCCCGCGGTTGTTGTCTAATTTATCAGCGACTGCAGCACCATAAATTTCCATGCTTGCAGTGAAAATGACTAAATCATACCACTTGCTGACCTGGTAATGGAAGACAAAATGATTCAAAGAGGGACTTACCAAAGGTTACATAAAATGAACATAAATTTTCAAGTAAAGTAACATGCATTTTGTTGATATGAGTTGATACAAGTTTTCAAATCTGAAAACATAGTTGTAAGGAATTTCCAATTTTTTATAGAAAGTCAATTGGCATATCCCAAGTAAATTCAGAAGGTAAATAACAATAGCATGCATAAATATTTTCCATTTAAACAATCACATGAAGTGCAATCAGAATGACTTATGATGGAATTAAACTAGAGAAAGAAAATTCTTTTTAAGTAAACCTACAATGCATGGAGCATGTTTAGAAGAGCTCTCCTATTTCAATAACTAATTTAATCATTATGACCCTTTTGGAAATTAACACATCTCAGTCCAGAAGCTTTAAGAATGGGATATTTCCTTTTTAAAATGTCAAAAAATTTATGAAGAAAATACGAAATAATTTGTGTTTGTATAGTTTGTCTTCCAACTTAGAAAAATACAAAACCTGTTTCGAAGAAATATGCTGATTGAAATGTTCACCCAAATGTTTTCCAGCATTTCCAATTCTTGCAGAATAATTTGTCAAAACAGTTGTGATTGGGCTTTATGAAAGCAACTCAAAATGGTAGAAATACCTACTGCTGTTATGTGCTTGGCAGCAGATTGAATTTGATAACCAATTAGGCAATATTTTCACACTAAGTGATGTCAAATATACATCAAAATGAGCAATTAAATGTTTTTTGAAGGTTTTGTGGTACATTTGTAGGTTTTTCATGTATATTAATCCAAAGGTTTTTATGCAACCTCGCAACTACTGATTCTCATTTTTTTCATTGTTGCCAGAGTGGCATCAAACTCTGAAATTGGAGTCACTTGAAAAATTTTTACATAAAGGAAAATATTTGTTGAATCCAGAAGACAAGAACCAAGCTTCCCCAACCAACAAATGTAAAAAAGAAATATATATTTGTATTATAATTTCTATTGTAAAATTAATTTGGAAAACCAAATTAATATTATTTTTATTGATTGGTTTTGTCTATTGTGCAGTTTTTATTCTGAGTGAAATCAGGAAATAATAGTAATTTCAAAACATGCATAAGGATAACAGTAAATTGCTTGAAATTGTAATTTAATAAATAAAACATTAAGCTATATATACTACAGGAATCAATGAAACTGAAGTTACTTTGCACAAAATTTTAATAGGCTACTTGAAGTTTTTAAAAACTTGATAAGTAGCAACATGTGATGAAGATAGAATGGCATATATATTTCATGAGTATCAATAAATGCTTAGTTGCTTCAATAATATATATAATATCAATAATTGCTTCACTCCAATGAAAACAATTTAGTAGATATGAACAATTATGTTCATTAATGTTATAAAAATGCAATTTAAGACATCAGGTGACCATTACAAAAATCTTGAAGAATGAACTTGCACCAAATGCATTATTGATAAGAGCAACAGTAGATGTGTTATGAGGATTATGATATATGGCAACTTAATTTATATATTTTTTTGTGATGTCAAATTTAAAATTATTTTGTTTATTGACTAGTTCTTTTAGAATGAAAATATCAACATTATTCACAAAAGTATGATTAAAAAGAAGTGATTTGACACCTTGAAAGATTAGAAGTACTAGCTGGCATTGAAAATTATTCAAATCAACATTTATTGAGGATTTTACATTTCAGAATCATTTTTTAGGAAAATAAAATTTATTGCAGAAGGGAATATGCCCTGTTTACATAGAACGTTCAAATGCATTAGATAAGGGATTTCTTTGTGCTCCTTGTACACAGGATTGACATTCCTACAAGGTCAGATTCCGTACTGCATTAAATTGTTTTACATTGCCCTAATTCAAGTACATATTTGTGATAGTTTAAGATAGAACAAAAATTTCAACACTTGAAATCTGCGGAAAACCACTCCAGATTAATACCTAAATTATGTTTCTTACACGTTTCTATTATTATAATTTAATCTTTTAGAGAAATGCATAGTAGCTGCAGTTGATCGAGATATTTCTTTTGGTAAACATAAAAGGAAGTATCATTTCATTTCAAAAAGGTTGGTTGGATTTTATGGTCCAAGGGCCATATTTGGCCATGTCAAGGCGGACCATGTTCAGTAATGGACATATACAAGGAAAGCCTTAATGACACAGAAAAGAGAAATACACCCAGGAGGAGACACCTTTTAGCATGAACAAAATGTTGCTATTTTGTCTTGGCCATATTGTCAAGATATGATTTTGATTGAAAAGCTGTGGGAGCTATTGAATAGAGGGGTGACTACTGCATAAACTAGGTTGGTGGAGAAAATTAATCTTGTCTGGAAAGATTCAGATTCAGTATGAGTTAACAGTATGAAAAGCAGATTGAAGCTTTGATATAGTCAAAAGGTAGCCCAACAAAATATTAAACCTGAAATTTTTTGCTGTCCACATATTTGACAAAAATAAATGTGTATAAAATCTGTATGTTGTATTACTCTCCAATGTTCAAAGATAATACATGATCACAAGGGATTGGATTATCTTGCCACAATTTGACCCATATAGATGAAAATTCTGTTAGAAACCTGAATCTAGATACAATTTTTGGGGTTTAAGGGATGCTGTTTGGTCAATTTTGAATTTTCAGCATGTTTTGTTTTGTGGGTTTTAATCATATTATTGTTGAAATATCCAAAAATTACAATCTTTCATCCCCAACTTGGTTACTACAAAACATTACAAATGAATCATCTACAGCTTCTGGCACCAAAAAATTCCATTCATGCTTTGTCCATCAACTTGTTTGCTTTTGGATCTTTAAGCTATTATAATCAAAACAGTTAATAAAAAAAATCTATTTAATTTGCGAAAAAGCCATGTTTTCCAAGTTGTGGTCAACAGACTAGTTTCAGTTTTAGGACAAAAACTACCAGTACTCTGAAAACATACAAAAATGCCTCATGCGAAAACACCAGATTGATCGTAGTGGTATTGCACCACTCACTGTAATTATCCTGACATATTTACTTGTTTTTTAGGTCTTGTTACAGGTTAATTTTGTAATTTTTAGGTGAACAGAATCTGAGCTCTGATGATCACTGTTAGATTTGTACAAAATAAGTAGCTTTTTCTCTACACAAATTTCGTTTTAAAAAAATCAAAGTCTAATAATGGACTATAAAACACTAAGAATATGGGGACCACGTCTCACCATGTCTAAAAAGAAATCCACATGAGGCCTTTTATGAACAAAGAATCGCACAGGATGACGATCTATAGTAACCTAGAAAGAGAAGGATTCATATTTTAAGAGAGCAAAAACATTCTTTCTGTATCATAAATATAAAATTATCTCATCATTGTTGTACTTACAAAGTTTCAGTTTTATCAATTTGTAATTATCAAACTTCCTTATAGTACTTATGTAATTAAAAATAAACTTTTCAACATCAATATAACAAAATAGCATGACTCACTTTTAAAACAAAATCTGGTGGTGTTCCAGGTTTAACCATTTGTCTAATAACACCATCATGATGTGAATGAATCAATGTTTCATCAAGATCCAAGACTAGAATCTTACGTTTAACCAAATCTAAAAAACAAAAGCCACAACTTTATACACTTGCATTAAAAGAGCAGAAAGCGGTTTGTTAATGCATATCCATTTATTTGAGGGCTAATTGATTCTGTTTTTATTATTCCAAAGTCATTTTTTTTGTCACATGAGTGCCAAGGCCAGAGACAGGCAAGACCAGAGTAAAATTCCTGAAGTTGGTGCTTAATAGCAGGGTATGCCAATTTAAATCATTACATAAATCAAGTCATTTTTATTAAAAATTATTGATTTAAATCAAATTTTTGAATTTCATTTTTCTTTTTGTGTTAAGTTTATTATTTTTGAAAATGAAATAACTATGAACAAGATGCATGTTATTTTATTCAAATAAGCAAAAAACTTAGCTTGCAACCAGTTCACCCCCAAAATTATACTGAAAACTATCCTCCCTTTGAAGACACTAAATAACAGTATTTGTTGATTGGAAACAAGTATATATTTCCCTATTGAGCCATTGATCAACAGGTGTCACTCACAAGCCTGTTCATCTATTTTAAACATTCCATGTAACTATAAATTGCACTGCCAATTTTGAACTGTCCTCCATGTGATGGGAGAAGATGCTTGAAATATGCTCACTCAAATTATTAAAATTGTGACAACTTATACTTTTTAAGATGTTCTAGTTATTTATTTAGTAATTTTAGGTATTGAACCCTAGGAATTATTTACACTGCTAGCATAACTATTCTGTATTTATGGAATTGAAATTTGGAATGTAAGAATGAATTCACTCGTCTGATAATTGAGTATGTTAACAAAATAAGTTATGGATTGAAACGGAGAAAGTTATTTTATGATTATGATGATTGCAATGAATTTTTTAATGCAAGCTTAAAATTCCACTCAATTGACATGTTCTGAGGGAATGCTATTTGCTTATGCTATGCTGTTCATACAGAAAAGCTTAATTTTTTTAGTATGTTATATGCTTGGAATATACAGGTAACTTTAAAATACCTATCAATACTCAGAGAAAATTTTAAAAATAGACATTTGATTTCAATTTGTATATTTTCATGCCTTGTCTAATTCTTTACTATTTACTTACAAATAACATTTTTTCACAATTAAGTAATTTTTGCCAGCTGAATATTAATAAAAAATAGGAACTTTTTCATGAATTTTTTGGTGAAAGTTTTTTTTATATTTTATTTTCTATTGGTGACATGATTTTTTCTCAAAAACAAATATTTAACAAATTAATTACTTTATATAAAATAACTAAAGAAATTCCATACATTTTATTCATATGATAAATATATAATGCAAAAAATTCTGAAATCTGTCTGATTTTTGATTAATTTTTACAAAAATTTATAATATGGTGTTAGTGCAATCCCACAATATTATTTATGCAGGTCCAAATAATTTCATGTCACTGGTTATGGGTTAAAATCAAACTAATCTAAACCATTCGAGAAACAGATGGTAAAACTGCTTAATGCTTAGCATTTCTCGTGTTGTTCTATTTACTCTTTTGATTAACTTTGCTAATTATAATATCAAGTTTTAATTTTCCAAAAATTTACCGTTATATTTCCTATTACATTAATGTTATTTGTCATAAATATTAATTTTAACATAATCAAACCTACCTGGAAACAACACTGTTATTTGCATCTCATGTCCAACAAGTCTAAACTTGTATGGGCAAGGGATTAATAAACATCATAAAAATCTGATTTAAATCAAATAAATCTGATTTTCATATTTAAAAAAATCATGATTTGTTCATACTCTGCTCAAGAGAAAAAGAGTAAATGTTTCTAAAAATACTGTGAAATCATGAGAATTTATTGTTGCTGTTACAAGCAATGGTGGCTTACACTAGGCACTCCCTCACAAATAGCCTCCAGTTTACTCTTTATAGTGCTGAAGGACGAAGAGGCCAGTGTTTGGGCTTAAAAGAATCCAAACAATTTAAATATCATGTTTTGTAATCAAAACAGTTAACTTCTTTCTGACAGTAAATAAACCAATCAATGATAAATAATATTTTCAATGCCATCTGTTCTCACTACCAAGTTGTTCTTTGAAAGCAAGGCTAATTGTGGTTGAACTTAAAGAAACAGCCATATGAAGCAGTTAAGAGGGAGCATTTGTGCTTTGAAAGTCTTTTTCCCATCCTGCAAATATTTCAAGTACACTCCAGAGAAAAGAGTAATGAATTTTAAAGTACGATAGATCATAAAAATATGCACAATAGCATGCCATGAAATAACCTTACTTTTCCCTGCACAAAATGATTACAGCAAAAGCAAGAAATATTAGATTGTTAGAATTGAAATTATTTACTGTTACAATATCGTCATCTAATATACAAACGATAAAGGTAAAATCATAGTTAATGCCTTGGAGTGATTGCAAATTTTGAAAGCCAAGTCAATGCCAAATTGTAAAGATTAGCAGTGCTGATGAGATGCCAACTCGGCTAACTTTGGTGATTGCACAATACACTGATTTAATGAAATATCAAGATAGAATAAGTTACCATAAAATATATATAATTTTCAGGAAATGCAAACAAGTTATCTCATAAATTAAGGCTAGAAAATATTTTAATCACTAAGAGGAACTTACTCAATCGATGTCTGGATAAAGGAGAAAGAGGTAGCACATCATACTTCACAGTTTGATGCTGAATAACCTACAAAAAATATAGTTATAAAAGAATTCTAAAACAAACACATAAATGCATTTTACATCCTTTTCATATTGCTTTTCTGCTTATGGTCATTTATAAGAACAAACATCAATGAAACAACCTGTTCCACAATTTAATGACATTTTTTCGCTTTTTATTACAGCATTATTATACATATTTGTATAATTAAACATGCATTGAATCAATCCAGATTGGGTCAGGGCTCCTTCCAATCTTACACATTTTGTAAGAATAAAACCTATTACCAAACTTCAATGACAAATTTCTAAAGTCTACTGATATTATATACCCATACAAGTTTTTAAACTATTTTGAGGAATGTGAAACGCAGGAATATGGATATTGACTGTTTCCTGCTCTAATTTTCTAAAAAGGTTCGACTAATGGGCACTCAACTCACTTCGAATACCTAAATATTATTCACAAGAAAATCATTTTTTATTACTAAGAATAGAAAAGCATACCCAAATTCATAAAATTATATAATTATTTGTACCTTTAAGCAGACAATTTAATAAGAGTTAGGGGCATTTGAAAGTGGATGCAAGTTTGGTTTTGTTCAATATGTAAATACAAGTTATTGCACAAATGACCAGTTCATATAGCAATCGACCCAAACATTTTAGGAAATGAAACCAATTTAAAAAATTTTTACAACACTTGAAGTTTTTTATTTGTTAAAATCTAGAAGTTTCTAGTTTAGAATGTAGCTATTGGTACAGCAATAGGAAAAACATAAATAAACATATAGGTATGACCAAAGCAAGTTTTTACAAACTGGCAAGTTAATGTTAAGTTCAGATTTCAAAGCAAAAATTAATCATTTTTCATTGAACATTCTGTAATACAGTAAAATTCAATAAGTTTAGATAACATTCACCTACATTTAAATTCGTGAAACTCAATGTATCAATTATGTGACAGCAAAATTTTAATTAGAAAATACATACTTTAAAAATATAGAAATCCAAATGAATTAATGTAATCAGGTAAGGAATGATAGGTGAACTAGAATAAAACAGTCGTTTCATTGACGAAATCTTGCGTGAGACAAAAAGGAAGCACAATATCAATGTTGAATTTGTATTGTACTTTACTAAATTGGTTCCAAATTTCAGTGCAAAAAATGTACTTTTTAAACATTGAGCTTGAGACCTAAATAATTTCATCTTTATACAAGTCAACAATATGTATCAAATAAAACCATTTAAGATAAGTTCTTTTTGCAATTTTTGCTCGTTTGTTTTAACTTTCCTCAATACTATTCTCTTTGTTTTCAATATAAATTTTATGAACAAAATATTTCCTTTTGGATTAACCAAAAAACGACTAGTAAACAAAACAGTACCAATTACAGCGGAAAAAAATGAGTAAGCTTCACACACCTAATCGCAAGATCAAAAAATTTTATTTTAGTTTCTGTTCATAGCAATACATGAGATTTCGTGATGGCTATACGTGAAAATATTATGGAACATTTAAACGATTCTTCACTTCATGGTCATGTATATTGGTGGCGTGAGGCGACAATTTTAACATAGTTGATGAGACTAACAAAATTAAAATTTTATTTCGAAAGTTAAAAATATACATCTAAGACTATTATTATAACGCTATGTCCTGTGAGAGTCGTAAGTGTTGTGTAGTTCTTAGGCTTACCGTTCTTAGCTGTTTCCGAAATACAAAACATATAAAATTCCATATCTTTGATACTATTAAAAGAAAAGCACGAATGCCCATTTGTAACTGCTTCAACATTTGTAAACAAATGTTAAAACAGACCAGGTAAAATTCAATGTTTTGGTAGTCTATGTTTAAAAACAGTTTAAATTACAACACATAACATCAGATCGAACTTTACTATGAACCGCCATGAGATACAACTTATTGGTTACAGTTAAACTTAAAGTGTTTTCGATTTCATCGAAATAACGCATAAATTCGAGAAAAACAGAACTTTAAATTCTTAAAAGAGATCGAATCTTTCCCTTCGGAATTGATATCGGACCGTCACCAATAGCCCGTTGGTTTGCTCCAGTGTGACGTTAATTAAAATACCTACCTACCTTGAAAGAGATGAAATGCATCCAAATATTACGTAACAGAAACTCATAACTTGTTATTCAGTAAAGCAAACCCACGATGAGACCGAAATGGATTCGTCAGCTGTGTTTTAATGTACAATCACATACTATATTGTTCTATGTCTATAAGATCGTGAATAAAATACACATGGTTATTAATGTTTATTTGCATTGTCCGAATGTTTTACCAATTGTAACATTTTCAGTTCATACGACTAGATCACTTTGTTACCATTAATTACTTACCAAAATCAACGCGCAATTCCCTTTTGTTCAGATGCGAGTTCGAATCCAACCAAAAACCGTTGTGTATACAGAGCCTGGTGCACGTTAAATCTGTCGTGACCTCAAATGTCCTCACGTTGGCATGGTGTGGAAGTTCGGTGAGTGGGGTGCCAGCTCAGATGTTCTCGTCATCTGACCATGGTTCAAATTTATGTGGCGTTGTCCTCGGATCTCTCCCTTCCCTTCAGGTTTGATACCGGACCATCGCCATACCTACCCTTTTGTTCAGAAGTATCGAAACGAAAACATATGTGTACTCGCAGTGAAAATGATAATCCAATTCGGCTCGCTGTCACCAACTGTCATTTATTCGCCGGCCTCATCACTTATAATTGCCTCTCTGAATGTTTTTGCTCTATCAAATGATACTTGCGCCGTTGCTCGACAGAGACGTAACTAGGGGGGGGGGGCATGTGCCCCAGGCGCCGGTTTTGGGGGGGGGGCACTAAATTGGCCGAGTATTTTTTTACTATAGATATTTACGTATGATGAAAAATGAAGAGGAAAACGTATTAGTAGATTACAAAAACCAAAAACTATAAAAGGAGCTAAATGCAGAAAGTGTGAAGAAATAGCAGGAAATCTTAACCTAGATCCTCATTTTAAAGAAGTACGGAGGAAGAAGCGGTAGTTTGATGAAAAGGGCGAAGTTGAAAGCTATGAATTCTCAGAAGAAAAAAAGTTCAGATTATTGATTATACAAATAATAGATCGGATTCTGAATGAACTGAGGCAAAGTTTTCCAGTCATTCAAAACATGAATACTTTATTTGGTTTCCTCAATGGAGCTAGGTTTGAAACAATGAACGGAGAAGGAATTGAAGAACCAGGCACTTGAATCAGCTACCACATATAAAGAAGACTTAGACAGGGATTAGCTGGCGATAGAAGTGGATAGTTTTAAGTATCGAGCCTTGGTTAAGCCCTAATATGAAAACGGCTACACCATCATGTCTTCAAACGTTAATATACAAGAATGGACTTGAAGACGCGTCCGCCAAAATAACCACATCGTTGAGAATTTTCTTCAATACCAGTCTCAGTCACCTCAAATGAAAGAAGTTTTAGCAAACTAAAGATCATAAAAAATTAACTCAGAAACTTAACAGGACAACAACGACTAACCAAAGTGAGTATCATATCAATAGAGCACAAGTTAACTTCAAAGCTATCTTTTGAGGACATTGTAAAAATGTTTTCAGCCGAAAAAGCCCGTAAAGTTTAGTTTTGGTTCAAGCTTTCTGTGTTTAAATTAATATTTTTCACATTTTGTCAATAGATTAAGAGATTGTGTAAAATGTTTAAGTATAATACTCAAGATAATAACTTCAGTAAAATCTGTTATTCCTAATTCTTGTTCCACAGTTTTCCAAAATCCTTGAATGGTTTTCGGTCGACGTTTCGATAATTCTCTTTTTAAAAGCACAAAAGTCTATGGGTGAGACATCTGGAGATTTAGCAAGAATATCAGTAATGGGTATTGACTTCATATCAGTTTCTTGCTCCTTTTTTCCAAGAATTTAATAGTGGATTTAGATGTGTGGCTGCTTGCTTTATCTTGATGCAGTTCTACTGATTTCTGGCACTGTGGGTAAAGATGTGGTACTTTTTTAATATTGGGGATAAAATATGGTCTTGATAATATGTGGAAGTTGATTTTTACATTTCCACCCCTCTTTTTACTATCAATTTTCCATTATATGAAAAACCGGCAATAATCATAAATCTCTTAGAGAAAGTTCTCACGTTAAAATTACCAAGTTGAACCACGTTTTAAAATTTTTCCCTCTTTTATGATAGTAGATTGTTCTTTTTTATTGTAATCATTTAAATACACCCACGCCTCGTCTATTGTCACAACATGTTTCCATCTTTCTCCAGCTAAATGCTTCTATTAAAAAATTCTGTAGCGAGTTCTGCGTTCTGCAATATGTCGTGGAGATAGACGATGAACATTGTATTTTTTGGCCTTTTTAATATTCAAATCACTGTTAATTATTTTATTTACAGTTGAAACTGAAAATTTTAAGGTCTTTGTAATAGTCCTTTGACTTGGCGGATTCTCTTTTAAAATTAAAGATCTTACATTACAAATATTTTCAGAAATTCTTTTCATTTTTGGATACGTATTTGGAAGTATTTTTCTACTTTTACGCGTTTTTTCCTTTCTCATTAATAATATTACTTATTGTGCCTTTAGATATCGAAAAACCATGACTTTTACAGCGTTTTTGAATAATTGAATAAGCATAATTCTCTTCGGAAAGAGCGGAAACAGCCTTCCATCCATTGCTTATTTAAAAGCGCCATTTTGAAAGTAAACAAAACTGAGTTAGCCGACGATAAGTTATACTATAACTATTTAACTGCTGTGAAAATAAAACTATTTCGTAGCATATAATTTTTTTTACAGCTCATCAAAATCGTTCAAAAAATGCCCGAACAGCCTCTGTATTTATCATAATTAAATATCCTATTCTAAAGCAACATTCTGTTGATTTTGATTCAGCCCACACATATCCCGATATCATTTGATAAAACCTTTTCATTTCATTTGCAGCGATTATAAGTGTGAAAGAATATACCAAACATGTGCTACTCTTTGATTATTTGTTAATGAAATATCTTAGAATTAATTAGGTATTTTATCTTGTACTAAAAATGAAATTACTGCAAAGTAATCTATTTACCTTTGAAATCCAGCATTTACCATCTAAGTTGAATAAAAAAAATTCTGGACTAGTGGAATTAATGTGGTGGGGTGATATCAGGTGTTGTCAGGGAGGGTTTTGGTTTGGTTGGTCGGTGGGGGAGGCGCCAAGGAGAGTTCTTGCCCCGGGTGGAAACTAGCCTAGTTACGTCTCTGTTGCTCGATAATCCAAGAGTTATTGCGTGTTAAAATCAGTCACACGATTAAGTCGTGTCCACCTCTAATCTGTATCGTACCGTAAGACATAGTTCCAAGTCAAGAAAGAAAAATAATTCTTCCAGAAAGAAAGAATATTATTGAAATGTCCCTTTTTAACAAACTACCGTTTCTGGAATCTGTATTCGTATCTTGAACATCCGCAAGCTTTCAATGCAGTTTCAGCTTTTGTTTTAAACGCAAAATTTAAATTACTGCTAAATGTATAAGTAGTCTGGTGTTTAAGGACTTGGATACTCAGAGTACAAAGTATGAGAGTATTTTGAAGAGTTAAACGCCCTTAATTTCTGCGATTTTAGAGCCTTTAATAACTCACAAAATGTTGAAAGTAACTCACTCCTCAAATTGAGTGGTTATTCTTAATGAGAATAAAAAGAGCGGTATCAAATTAAAGAAATAACTCAACAGTTTTTTCAATTAGAGATGAAGTCATGAAGTTAAAATGATTCAATTTACTCATAAAATTTCATAAAAATTATAATTAATCATTTATTTCACGTCATTAGCAGAGACTTTCTCTCTGAATAACGCGCAGTAATTACTTGTGTTGTACAAACACAATATAATCTGTATTGAATAAACAAAGAAAATAATTTGTATTGCATTTCGTTTGAATTTTAACATTTTTTGATAGAGCTGTAAGGAAAAACGTATTTTACACATGGCAAAACAAGTTTATCTTTGGGTTAGACAATTATTAAATTTACGTGTCTGCTTCTCAGTGTTTTAACACTTGTATTGGATCAATTATTCAAGTGCTGCAGCCTCATTAAAGTAATATCCGTGAATAAGCATAGAAAAACTGATAAGTGTTCTGCATGTATAATTAAATTTTGATAAGTGTTCCCAAAAAAAGTAACCCATTTGATCTCTTCACATTTGGTTAGTTCTAAAGGTATTTCTGGATATTACTAGCTCATTTTGACTGAATAATATTCAATGTGGTCGACCATTGAACTAATAAAGGGTTAAATAGGTAAGCAATTTTCAATTTCACGATAAGATTTTACTTTATCCGGGTAATAAATTAATGCCTCACTTGCCAAATCGATTAAATCCATAAAACAAAAAGTTGCGAAAAATGATAAAATAGCATACATTGTTTTTGAAAATTCCTTTTAAATTATAAATTCAAATAAACGATGTAGACTGTATTACTGCAGATGTATCTTTTATCTAACGACATATAGGAAGTATAAGATAGAATATAGTTGGAGTAATCGTTATTATTACTACAATTTTTGAGTGATTAAGGGAGTTAATCGATTTGGCAAGTGAAAGAAAATTATTAATTCAAATTCAGTCTTCAAATTATTTTTTATTATAGAAAAACTTCATTATATAAATTTTTTATTAAAGATATATTACGAGTATGTATATTACGAGTATTATTACTTTTTTAAATTGATTCATCAGCAATATAAATGATGTCTTCTTCGTTAGCTGTATTTGAGCTTCCGTCATTTTTGTGTTTGTTCAGACTGTACGTACAAATTCCTTTCTTTTTCTTTGATGTTCGGTTTTTACTTTGACTCACTGTATATAAGAAGTAGCCAATTGCTTTGTTAAAAAGTGTTTTAACTAAATTTTTATTACGATTTACATTAGAGTATGGAGTTAATCAGATTGGCTTCTGAAATAAATTATTTATTATTCAATGGCTAAAAAAACTTTGTCATTTAGTGGTGTTAATACTTATTATTAGAGAAATTTGTTTTGAATATATACAGTTAGCAGTCAATCAAGTGCTTTGACATTAAAATTTAATAAAATTCAAAAAGTGGAGTTAATCGATTTGGCAAGTGAAGCATTCAAATATTGGCACAGCAGTATGTCGCTGAACTGTGAACTGAGAATGGCAGTGCTAGCCTCCACACGCAAATGGGGTGTTCATCTGCAAGGCAGAAGTAGGATTCGTCACTAAACACGATTCGCTACTATTTCATGTCTGTCCTCGACTTTGGGTCATAGCACCACTCCAGATGAGGCCGATGGTATTCTGTAGTCATTCTCAGTTTACTATCGTATAGCACCGCGGTAACTCCTAGTATGACGATGTGGAGAGACATTGCTTCTGACAGCCAGTCATCTCTAGTATACATAGGTACGAAACACTTAGTAGAGGTAGCACAGCGATCCAGCTGATCCAACAACCTGTTGTTTTGCATTTCATGTCACGAGCCCAAGGGGCTATTTACCACACGATAACTCTCGCCAAACAAGGACCGCCTCTCTCAGGAGTGCCTCCGTGGATTTGAAACCTTTCCTTGGCCATAGATATCCCCAGATCTGTCTCTCATTGAGCATGTCTAGGATATTCCAGGACATTTCTAAAGTGAGCGCTACCACCCCTTGAAGGAGATTTAGGAATCTTGATGTTGATACTTGATCTCGGAGAAATAAGGGGTGTTGAGGAGCAAGAGTGGACAGTAAGATGATAAAAAGTTTGTTGTCCAAGAGGGTTGTAAGCAAACACTTGACATACAGGCACACTCACTACAATGCTGCATTGTCATTGATTTTTTTAACTAAAAAAGAGGAACCGACTGCAAACAGTGACTGTGGAGATTTAAGGATAATACAGACAAAAATAGAGCATGATATAGATAAATTGGTAACACCCCCCACACAGGCTCATCCTTCTCACTAATAATTATTTTTAATTGTACTTATCTGATTGATATTAGTTACTAATAATAGTATGCAATCTAGTCTATCTTTTTAAAATTTATTTTTTGCTTCGTTTTAATAAATAGCTATATAATTTCAGTTCCAAGCTGTTTCATTTCCAAACTAGTTCTTTGAAATTCTACAACTGCAGAAATAGCAAGCATGAATATTTTGGGGAAATTCAAAAATCATATTCACAGCTACATTTGCAATTTATTATTAGTTGAGATAAAATTTTCCAGAGGAGGCGCCGAAAAAATTGTCTTTAAAAAGGGGGCGAAGAGACAGATATTTTGGGAAACTATGCTTTAGGCCATCAATTGCGCCATCCCAAAATATAGGGGACCTGGAGTAGCAGCTGCGGAATATTCTTGATATAATTTGTCACACGATAGCATAAGAACTCCATTTGACTCCATGCCACGCTGTATATCGGCAAGTATCGTAGCAAGAGAGGGCTTAGCAATTTACTAATTTATAACCCTCCTGACCAATTTTATAACAGAAGTCTTCTATATTTGATATTGTGATCATTTCTTTTCCCTTCATGCATATCAGGCACGCTATTTTATTCCGATCAAACGCTGGCTTCTGGATGTTTCTATTTTTTGGCAGAGTGTAGTACAATTTTAATGGCTGAACTATTTGTGTAAAATATATGTAAGCAACATGAAATGTTTGTATCTTTTTTGCCATTTTCTTCAAATAAATACTATATGCTTTGTAGAGACTGAGTTGATGGCAGTGTTGGTTGCTCTCGGTATCTTAGTTATATCTATATTTAGCGCATATAAGCATAGATATATGCACATTTCAAATCTCGAAAGGAAAAAAATTAATAAAAATATCAAGGAGCCTCCTGTTTTAAATCTCATTTTCATTCAAGTGCATGGCAAACGGTTCTCATCGCAGCCGTGTTACCACTATTATCTTCTGAAAGTTCACTTCAATTGCATACTATTCACTTGTTAAAGACTGTATTGAAGATGAAATACAATTAAAATAAAAATTAAAGCGTTTATTATTGCACTCACATGAAGACAACTTGCTTGCATCAGCTGTTAAATCTACTTATCTAATCGTGATAAAGGGAATGTTTCAGGCAAGTAAGTAAAGATCTCTATTCATCTTTGAATGTCTATTCAATAATATTACAATTCCGAAAGTATAAATGCAAATGAAATAGAATTTATTACACGAAATAATATTTATTACATGTGAAACTTTCTTGTAAGAGCTTTGGCAAAGAAAACAACAGTGTCCATATTTCGTTTGACCTCGTTCTTAATCTCCAGTCATCATTTCCATAAATTCTGTAAATAGCAAAATATGGCTATTAAGATTTTAATAAATGAAAAACACTTTTTTCAATTGTCAAGAAATTTCATTGGAAAACACTTTTTTCAATGAAATTTTTTCCAATAAACTTAACTTTAACTTTTATCAATTGTGTACACAGATTATCCAAAATGACTTGATTTAAACTACAAAATCATTTATTCATCGAAATAGTTCATGTATGCGACCCATTTTTAATAATTGTGATGTGCGCATGAATATTTTAATAATCTTTTATTCTTGATGTACCCGATTTTTATAGGACCTACATAACTTTAAAAATATATGATTTTATAGATTTTTCGTTTGGGGGGTCATTTGAGGTTACTACTTTATACCTGAAATCAGGCTATTCAGTTACCATAATTTTATATATTAAGGGAAATTTTATTTTTATTCACCACACAATTTTTAAATATTTGCACCCTCTTATATCGAAAGCTACATTCAAATTATTTCGAAGCAATTTATTCTGGCATGTAGAACGTGGATGTAATGAACTTGTTATTGTATACAATAATTTTTTTATTAATTTGGAAGGAAACCCTAATGTTTAAATATGCTGGCAACACTGGAGAAATCATTTACAGTTGCACTGTTTTACACATTTTTTTAATGAAGATACATGTTTTGTAATAATTTTAAAAGAAAAACCACTATGTTTGGACCACTATGCTTACAATAGCGGTCCAAGAGGGTATCCTCTTGAGGGCTTAAGAATGCCCGTCAAACTCTAAAGGGACTATAGAAATAAATGGGTAAAGGGTAGGGACTATATAAGTAAATGGGTAAAGGGTAGGGACTATATAAGTAAATGGGTAAAGGGTAGGGACTATAGAAGTAAATGGTCAAGTGTTTTATATATGATCAAACAATTTATATATGGAAAGAAGATATTCGCTTAGTCTAGGAATATTTGAGTTTTGTTGAAGTTGAGAAAAAAATTAGCTTCGTTTTTTGAAAGTTAATAGCATTACATTTAAATTAAAATAATGCATTCCTGGCTCCTTGAAGGACCGGCGCAAAATCGAGCAGTGACATTAAAACAGGTAATTTTGATTATTTATTGTAATTAGTAGATATAGCTATATTAAATGTCTTTTCTGCTTCTGATGATAAAACATCTAAATTTTAAATTCTTCATTACAAGTCTGCAAATGCGGGTTAAAACGGGAATTTCGAATGATCCTATGTTCTTTTAATTTTAATCCAGCTACACTCAAATATATGTAGCTTGTTGATAAAGTCCCAAGACCCAAGATCTGTAGATCATTTTGATAGTTTAAATCTAAAATAAGTTAACTATATTTTCAAGTACTAGGTACTACACTCCTATTTTTGGACATTCATTGCATTTTAAAGGATAAAGACAGCACCAGATTACTGTTCTGGCGAGACATAAGAGTGAGCACACAAGATATATGACTTTTATTAGATGCATTAGGAACTTTACAACTTGCCCATGCTCCCCGACCCCAATAACTCCTTTTAGATCGTATCGGTGTCTGTGGGACAGCTCCTGGATGAACAAGAGTTGGTCGCTGTGCGATTTGTTAAACATGATCTTTTGGCTTGGCCTAGATTATACCTTGAACAAGGTATAACCAATATACTTCTATTTTTATCCAAAATTTACAGTTTGAACTGTGTTACAGTTCAACGAAGTTAGTATTCAATACAGTAATTATATCAATCATTTATAGTAAATTCATCAACTGACCATCAAAATCAACGGTTCCACTTCCATCCGTGTCTATTTCAGCAATCATTTCGTCCAGTTCGTCCTCTGTGAGTTTGTCATCCAGGGCTCTTAAAATTTCCCTCAAGTCTGACACATTGATATACCCATTCCCTGCCTTATCGTACATCCTGAACGCCTCTCGAAGCTCCTCTTGAATTGCTTCAGAATCTTCGTCCACTAAGTACCGAGCTGTCAAAGTCAGGAATTCGTCAAATTCTAACTCACCACTTCCTGAAAATGAAAAAGGAAGATTGAATGAGAGATACATTACATGTATCGTCGACTTACAAGTTAAATACAGGAAGTCTAAATTTCCAAGATTTGGACTTTGTTGAAGACCAAATCTTGAAAATTTGACGTTTTTGGCTTTTGAGTTTGAAGTTTTTAGCTTTTCTAGACTATAATGTGGCGATCTTTAGACTGGTGAAGTGTCCACTGTCATTTTTTCTTTGCATGGAGGTTAGATTTCCTTTTGAGAAACACTTAGATGAGTTTAGTTAGAGTAGAATATTTCCCCATTCGTTTTCTGAGAGCATGTTTTTAAACTTTGTGTGTTTCACTTGTAAGCCAGCGATATTACTTTCATGGTAAGTTCCAAGTAATTCAGTTGAACCTCAATGATCATCTCATATCCACGACATCAAAGACACGAATCTGCCTTTCTACAGGTTTTGTTTAAATACATTTTTAGATTTCCAAAGGATGAACTCTGATTCGTAATCTAAATAATCTAAATTCATATACTTACACTTTTAATGTATCACAATTTTTCTCCTTAAGCATCAAAACATAAAACACGTTTTTCTTGAAACAATAATTTTAGATTCGTGTCTGGTATGGTGCCGACGTCTTATAAAGCGACAGAAACGGATTCAATTAGTACAACAAACGTAAACTAATACAGTGAAGAAGTTGGGTGTATACATATGTGCGAGTCTGTCGGGTATTTAAGAGTAAAACAGCAAGTGTTTAAAGTATACAACTCTTAACTAAACATTAACTTTAACAAAACCGTATAAAAATTTATAAATTCTACAATTCAATAATAAATCAAAGACAAAAATCATACCAGCTGGTTGTAATAAACAAAAATGTTTACCCAGAGGATGGGATGAAAAAAAGAGAGAAAGTTTAAAGTATAATAGTTCTTTTGATATTCGGTCGCACAGTGGATCGAACACGTTTCAGTGGATCCGTGCAGTGCAGTTTTCGGTTGCAGTGGATGCATAAAGCCACCACTTCTTCACAATTGTATTGCGCTACTGGTCAAAATATGAACTATATGCTTATCACATTTGTAAAATTTACATATTCTGCATATCATGATAATATATTATACCTAGAAACAATCATGTTTAATTTGTATCTTTCTATTGTTTTAAATCTACTTCAACATATAAAGCACTTGTAAAAGCTAAAGGTACACACTATTAATATTTCGTACCTTATATTTTGATAAGCTAGGTTTGACATTTCTGGTACAAAATAAACTGCCCGTTTTAGTGAATAAAAACATTCGAACCATGTTCAGTTTGCAAGCCAAAAGTTTCAAAACTATTCACACATACAAATTCAACACACATACCTAATAGATGCTTTTACTATAGTTTTCCCTCTCTCATCTGATTACTTTTGTGAAAATGGATTATATATATATATATATATATATGTATATATATATATATATATATACATATATATATATATATATATATATATACATATATATATATATATATATATATATATATATATATATATATATATATATATATATATATATATATATATATATATATATAACTTTGCATAAGGGATAATATATTACTAACTGTATTATTTAAAATTAGCATTCATCCTTTTTAGAGAATCTAAAAGATGTTTTCAGATGTTCCCAACGCGAAATTTCCGGCCCAAAATAAGTTGATTACTTTAGAAAATTCAGAATCAATCGAAAATACAATTATATGTAGCAATCAGAATTAATCGATGATGATCAAATAACTTCGATTAAATAATAAAGTAAATTAATACATTTAATTCTTAGGAGAGAAATATTTTCTTGCTTTTCCTCTACAAAATCTCGCAGCATTCATTTCTACCAGTTTCTCAATTTTTCCTTAAAAAAATGGAAACGCATTGGGAATTAAGTTTAAATAAATTATTTCTTATATAGTGTCAAGTTAGGCAAAAGAAATGCTTGTAATTGAGAACAAAAATTTTCAATTTATCTTTGCAATGAACTTCAAAGTTGTCATAATAAGTTACCTACCATCCGAATCAATTTCTTCTATGAGCTCTTTTAAATCTTTTTCTTCGAATGTTTGTCCTAGTGTCCGAAGTATTGTAGCCACCATGTTGGTTTGTATGCTACCTTTCTTATCTCGATCGAACATATCAAATGCCTTCCTCAGCACTAAAAGAAAAAAAATGCACACAACTAAAATTCTAACACATTTAACATTATACACAATTACATCTATATAAAGAAAGAATTACTTTCCCGTTTATTCTCGTGGACATTGATATCTCTATTTAAAACTGCATTAAGAATTTTAAACATTTCCATTCATTTGAGATCCTCTCAGGTATGCGTATTCTTTTGGCACGGAAATAGTCGACAAGCTTAGATTCACTGAAAGCTCATTGAGGTGTATGGAGACAACATGATGTCAGACAACAATTTTCAAAATAGTGTAAAACGTTTGTATCAGGGTTATGTCAGTTTGTACCGGGGTTTGTATCAGGGTTAATTGGAAAATGCAAATCGAAATTTGGGAATATCCCCAAGCAATTTGGATTTGGCACTCACTGATTTTCATCTTTTTACTGTTTTCAAAGGGTACATGCCAGGTAAACATTTCACGTGCGATGCTGATATCCATAATGATACAAAAAGATGTATGTAACTACAAGGCCCAGATTCCTATGCGGCTGAAATGAATAAACGGATAAAATATTTGAATAGTCAAGGCGACTTTGCCGAAAAGTATGTACGTATTCTAAATTTACTTTATTTTTAAATTAAGTGAGTTTATAATTTTTTTCGGGAAGGATTATTTTTATACATTGTATTATGATTTAAATTTCGATGAATTATTTTTTATGACGATTTAAAAATGCAGTTTGGGTTTCTGATAAAAAATATGAATAGTAGTTATCTATAAATCTGCTATATTATTATGTTTTAATCTAACATATTTTATTATTTTTATCTTGTTTACAAGCACCCTTGGTGTACTTATAAATGCCCTTTTGTAGAATAAATGTGAACGACAGAAGTCCTTTTTAAAGACGATCGTACTTTGAAGAAATATTCCATGAAATTTATAAAATCCCTCACATAAAGATTGCTTAAATACCTGGATATATATTTTTCCAAATAATTGATCACTTGAAGAAATGAAGAAAAACTATTTTCGAGATGAAAAAGCTTTGAATAATAACAATTATAATTATGTACTAATATTTTTCTGGTATTGCTTTCCATAATTATTTGTAAAGTATTGGATGTAAATGTTTTATCATGAAATATATTCATAGTCAAGGGTATTTTACTTTTTTACCAGAAAATATCAAAAAATAGTTTAATTATCATTATGCAGTAATTACATAGACTGGTGTTGTTAAATAATTGAAATTTATCGTACAAACAATTTTATTTTAAACTAAAACATTTTCAAAGTAATTCTTGAAAATTTGGCCGAAAAGTTATCTAATAAAATATTTATATTTTATGTTATATAACAGTAAAAAATTTTAATATACAATTATTACATACTTTCTGTTTGTTCGCTTGTTAATTCTTCAACCTGTAAAAACAGAAATATATTTGAATGACTATTTATAGTTTAAGTAATCCAGTAATAATTTCTAAGACTGAAAAAGAATAAGAAAGCGACTAAAATGTTATTAAGCATGAAATGCAGACATTTTAATGCATTAAGATAGTGCATTTCATTTCAAATAATGGACAAGGAAGACTATTTTCAAACAAGAAATAGACGTTTTCTGGTTAAAAAAAGGAAAGATGGAGATTCTCTAATATTAGATTCAAAAGATTCTCATACATTAGAACATTCTTAATACATTTTGAACATTCTTTAAATGTTTGATTTGAAAAATGATATTATTCCTGAAAGTGAATTTGCAAAAGTAAAACAGGTTCTCCAGGGAAGTGTATTTTGAAAAAAGAATGACCTCGATCGGTGAGTTATGTTTCGAAATTTATGTATTCTGTAACAGAATTATCAAAAATTAGTGAGAGAATTATAATTGCAAGGATCTGCACTGAAACACTTTAAAAGTACATCTGACAACACATTACGACAAACTCAAAATTCGAGTAAAAAATGTAATAATTTTTATGCAAAATAGTATAAATCAGTCGACAATACATTTCTTGAATAGAAGCAGTTTTGTATTTCGAAGTGCTAAAAATATTTTAGAGGCTCATTTATGAAGCCCATTATTTAAGAGAAAATAAGTTAAAACCTATTTTTTCAAGTGTACGTACTATGGAGCTAGATTGCACGCAATATGGAACAAGTTCCATATTGCGTGCATTTTCCATCTTTTGAAATATATTTTGAAAATCATGTTCAAAAACATTCTCTTTGGGAAATGAGTGTTTTTAATTAAATGTGAATTAACTAATCAGTGTTTTGCACCCAAACTCGGAGAACTGAGTTTAGCTGAAATACATGCTATATCTATAGAAAATTTCATAACTCCGCACAGTAGTTTCTCCTGTGCACACATTGTTCTTTTAATAATATAGATTATTAAAAGACATAGCGTGTTATTGAATTGCATGTTATTGTATTACCATAATATTTTGTAATTGTTTTACTGTTGTTTTTATCGTTCGCACATATGGAAGCTAAGGATTGCCCTTGTTAAAAGAAAATCATGAGGCGAAGTATGATCGCCGCGTTGTTGGAAAACTGAAAAATAAAATCGGTAAATATACAATTAGATAGGGAACCTACATTGCCTGAGATTTTAGATGTAAAGCCGGTGTAATGTAGCATTAATATGGATAAGAGTTTTGGTTTGAGAAGGAAAGATTTACTGTGTAAATGACGCATTAAAAATATCCGAACCTTTTCCAATGTGTAAAAAAGTTTAATGTAATTCATTGTAAATGCAAAAATTTGAATTTGAATTTGAAAGTCCATCAAATATATTTCCACCTTTGTTATATCTTTAGTTTTGATAAAATGGTTTATTGAATTTATGGTTCGAAAATATTTCTCGTACGTAAATGCTTAAGAGTTTGAAATGTTCTTGAAATACAGATTTCTTTTCTAAACAAAGAAACATTGTTCTAGATGAGAATGTATCACCGAGTGGAACGAAAATTTAAATTCTCCCAAACAAATTTTAAAAAGCGAATACTCCTTTTCCAAATTTAAGTATCTTAATTAAGGGACCTGTGGTTGATGTTCTCGAATTCTGGCTTTTAGGCTTTTCCTTACGATATCGTCTGATACCGTTTTCAGCAAGGGATTTCTCACACACACAATCTTAAAGTGACCAAAAGGAACGGTTTTCACTCGTGAAATATTTTAAATGTCAAATTCCGTGTCAAACAAAAATTCGTGATACCTGCAAACTTAACCCAATTTCAGTATGAATGGCAGCATACCGAGAAATTGCTTTAGGATGATTTAGCAGGATCAATACGCTCTATCGTGCAAGTTTTAACTCTGTCTTCGAGATTTGTACTATTCCGTTTGCAATATACAAAGTGGGATTCCTGGTAAAGGAAGAAATAGGCATTCAGCATATTCGACATAAAGGTATAATGGACAATTTTCAAACGCGAGATACAACGAAATGAATTATCAGAAAGTTTGTACAACTTTGACCAACTTCTGCAATGCTTTTCGAGATTTTACACACACATGAACAGCCTTTAAATTACTAATGCATCTTGATGAGGGACTAAGGCCCTGATCAGTATGAAAGGCAGAATCCTGTAGCAAAAAGGTTCCAAAACTCTGAGACACTCCTCTGTGTGAAATTTAAGTGCATGGTTACCAAACTTCCTGAAATTTCTTGAGTTGAGTAAAGATCAACATCACTGATATCAGATTTGCCCCACCATTGTAAATAGCCGTTGATCTAACGATCTGGCAAATATGTAATAATGTTTCGAAAAGTACAAAATCAAGACAAAACTGCATATATCACACTGTATAGTAATCTCGAAGAAAACCGTGTAGATCGTCCTAAGGTAAACTCTATGCCTATTTGTACGGAATTATATTGAGCTATGTTTGGTGTCAATGTTTGATACGAATTGAACTTCTTAAAATGTTCTAGGAGTTTCTACGTTCGAGTGAAAATCATTCATTTTGGTCACTTAACTTCATGTGTGAAAAAAACTCATTCCAGACCGAATTCAGACGATGTCGAGTGGGAATGCCGATCAAGGATCACCACTGGAGTGAGGTGTCTACATTTGTGTGCATTGATTGTGCATTTTGATGATTACAGATTGTTTTAGTGAGTTTTAATAGCGCAACGTCAAAAATAGGGACAGCAATGAAATTTCAAAAGGGGATTCTCCATTCTTTATTGGTGGTTATTATTAAACATGCATACATTACCTATAAATAGTAAACTTAAATATAATTTTACAATGTTAATGTGATACATAATTAATTTGTTGGAAATGAAATTAGAAAAATACTAAACAGTAAATAAAATAAAGTTTGCTGAATACATCATATACCTCCTGTCGATTGGGCCATTGGGTTTTAATTCATAATTTTTATTGCCTTTACTTTATTTCAGTAAACGTGTTTGTTTTAAATTTTAAAATGAAACTACCTGAGTATGAATTGTAAGTTCATTATATATTTCGAATACCGAGGGTAATAAATAATCAGGTTATGATTGAGCGTTGAAAAGATGTAAATGACATTTACAACATTTATGTAACGCTTGACTCAGAGATAACATCAACATTTGGAGGTGTTGGAAATTTATTGATTAATTAAAACTTAGTAGTAGTAATCATCTCGATAACGCACTCAGATTGAAAAATCTACGCTGAAGGGGAAATACATAATAAATAAAAATTTATTTCCCTAAAAAATATTTTTATTATAATCTTATGTGATAAGCAGTGCCTTCCAAAAACTTTCTGAGATAATATTGGAACAAAATTTAGAAAATATAGGTTCCGAACAAAATATAAGGAAAAGAAACCATTTTCTTGGTAAATCCTAATTTTGATATGCAGTTACTTTCTTTTTATCATAGTTGAGTATTATTTAATTTTATAAAAATTTTCATGAAGTCAAAATAAATCTCAATATAAATTAAAGTGGAAAGTGCAGAGCATATCGCTTCATGTGCCTCAGAATGTTTCAATGGTATTGGTATGACTCGTCTAGATGAAAATAAACAAAAAATCTTATTGTTCAATTATTTCCCGTTTTTTCCTTTTGTGTTCGATACATGTACCTTTTGTGGTTTACAGATAGAAACAAAAAATAGTACAAATTGAAGTAATCTTACGATTTATTGTTGCAATAAAATGATCTAATTTGGTTTCAATGTCATTGTGCACACACACAACGTCTTTCTGCACTACTGTAAATGAAATGTTTATAAATTTGTGGTTTTATTAACCATTTAATTTTCTTTCCAATGGTCGATAATTTATGCAACTTCGTTCCAAAAAATTCCAGCTAAGCGGATATTTTTGAAGACCGAAGATTTGTAAATATCCTTTTTCTTCCATTAAAACAAATTCCAAATTGGGTATTGTACAAAAATATATGCATAATTATATTTTGGTTGGGTGAGTTGAAATGTATCTAGGAAATTTTTCACTTTTTTATTTGGAAACTGAGTACTACAAAATTCCTCCAATGTGTATCAACCCGAACAATATTCCTTGACCAAAGGATTAGTTCAACTGAACAATTTTGGAATTTCAAAGAGGAAGTTTAAAAATATAAATTCAGAATTAAAAAATGGCAAAATATGTTTTTCCTATTAAAATGTTTTAGAGCTGAAAGGTCTTACTTGAAGCATAAACGCTTTATCAAAGGTAACACTTGCTCATTGCAATGAAAACAACAGAATCAAAAGTAGGACACAAATCTCACTAGAACAAACACATTACTTCTATCATTTTTGTGCTCAAACTACTAAACAATTGACTTACCATGTTTTATGGATAATCCTTTCTTCTCAATCTGGGTTTATGAATTGCTACCAAAGCTAAAATTGAATTAAAAGGACGACGAAATCACAATCACAATCGTGAGCATCCAGAAGGAATGGAGTATTGCATCGAGCTATCGAAGGCGTAACGTGAATACAGTGGAGTCTTGTTGTAAAAGGGAAGTCTAGATTTCAGGATTCATTCGCCTATTCAATGAGCCATCTGGATTCCTCGAGAGCTCTAAAAGCTGACGTCAGAGAGTTCCTTTAAGTGGTCCACACGCGCTCTACCGCCTAAAAAAGCCTTTCATAAAGACATCTAAGGTTACGCTGCCAGTCCACGACTGGGCGGCTAAAAATATGGCCAAAACAGATCACTGGAAAAACAAACACTGAGCGAAACTGTCTGCTCGGACTGATGGAGAGCCCCGCAGAATCCGTAAAAAACGAACCCGGAGAACATTTTCCTAGATTGCTCTTTTTTTATCCTCTCTGCTCCTTTTCCATATTTTTCTTTCAGGCTTTTCCTCTCCGGAAGCGTTTGAAAAACACATGTTTTTACACAAAAATCAGAGACGTAAGTGGTAATGTTTGTTAAACTTCGCAGCGAGATTTGAAACTGAAGTCATCGAGGTACTGGAAGACTGCGAAAGGAACTAGAGTTTTACCGTTGCTTAGCTTGTGCCATACGATGTATAAATTAGAATAGAAAAGGAATTTTCGGATTTTAAGTAATGATTTACCAACATATGTACTAACAGAAATGAAAATTAACAGTAATTAATATCGGATGACGTGTTCATTTTTGTTAGATTTTTCATCCAAACGATCATATTCGTCATCTGACCATGGTTCAAAATTACGAGGTGTTGTTCTCGGATCTTTCCATTCGGGATTGTTCCCCGATGGTCACCAATAGCCCGTGTTGTTCAATTACCAATTGCCTACCAACCATCCAAATGATCATAGAAAATAGTCTTATGATTCAGGTTCCAACGCCGCTGAAGAGTATATAGATTATAAAAGCTAACAAAGAGATTTTAATGTTTTACCTATGTAGAATTTCACATTCTCAAAGAACGAGTGTCCCAGAAA